>OY365785.1:26404350-28804350 GCA_959347405.1 Napeogenes sylphis
AAACAGGTCCAACTCTGGATGAACAACTAAAAAACTAGGGTTCCTCACAAAAATACTTTAAAACCAATTAAATTCCATTCGGGCACATTTTCTTAGTTTAAAAATGATATAAAACCTTACCATTTCTGTGTTTCAGTGTATCTAGGACAAATTGCGGTTAGCTTCAGTGTAAGTTGGTCTGGTCCTAACATAGAAAAACTTCAAGATTTGGAAAAAACTCCTCTTTCATATGTGTTATCTGACTCAGAAGCTTCCTTAGTTGCATCTTTAATATATGTTGGAGCTGTGCCAGGTATGTTAATTATTTTCAGTGAGTAAGATATTAAGGGTTAACTAGAAAAAAAAATCTTAGTTATTAGCACTTCTGTGGGCATATGTTAAGCCATTGTATACATAGTGACTTAAGTTAGTAAGTAGGCGATAGAAGATAAAGTCAGTCTAAGTTATTATTTAACCTATTTAAAATTTCTACTCCATGGATTAATACATAATATATCTCGATTATGGATATATAGCAGAATTCTAGGAAAAATGGCTATCAGTTAGATGTTAAATATCCTAAAATTAAAATCTTTCAGGTCCTTATCTGATAGGACGGCTGTCAAATGTGAAAGGTAGAAAACCATGTTTCTTGCTAAGTGGTGTTTTAGGAATCATAGGTAAGTCCACAAGTTTTAATAGTTTTTATGTATTATTTCCCTTTTAATTTCCAAGCTTAACAAATATATTTTTATAAAAAAGTTATTTAGTAATAAGAGTTTTTAAAATTTTTAATTTTAAGCCAGTAGAGATATTTTCTAGCCAAATAAATAATATACAGGTAGAATGAATTTTATAATAAGTATTTAAAAAACCAAATATTGTTAATATAACTGTAATTACAAATAAGGTAAACTATATCAGGTATACTTGGTACATCAACACATTCAGTGTATGAGAAAGAAGTAGTTCGAGATTAAGTTGTATTTGAATACTTTTAATATTATTATTTTTTGTGTTATTGAGCATTACTGGCCGAAAAGTGCAGTATTAGTGTTTTAATTACAATAACTATCAGGTTAGCAGTTCGTTCAACAGTGTTAATTCCACACATGATGGGTCTTTAATTCTATTACATAATGAGATAAAATTCAAATAAGGTTAAGACATAATAAGTATTTAGGCAATATGTTTATTACATTAGCAGCGCGTGCTACTAGCCTCTAAAAAAATAAGTAAGTCCTTCAGGCTCAATTGCATACTTTTACAATTAACTACTAAACATAGCCTTAGGTTTGTCCCATAATAAATTCAAATTGCATATTTAAAAGAATTTGATACAAAAATCTTATTATAGTGTAAAGGATTAACAACGATATGACCTGGGAATACAGTGTACTTTTTTATTAATTAGTAACCTACGCAACTTGTTTGATTTTTAAATTTATTCTGGTTCGATTTAGGGCCTGCATTACTTGCGGTAGCGGTCTCCCCTCCCTGAAATATGGCAAAGTTGACCCTTGTTTAATGGCCGTTAACAGATGTTGCTTGCGGTAGATAGTCGACGAATGCCACGGTTTTGTTTCGCTTATATTTTGTTTTTTTTGTTTTTTTTTTTTTTAATTAATTATTTTAATCACTAACCATAAAAGCCTTCCTTCCCATCAAATTGATTACGATGATTCTGGTTATTCGTAAATTGCCAAAAAAATATAAATTTTGGGAATATGTTGTGTGGTTCTTTTCAGACCAGGGCACGCTTGGCAGCCCCCGTTTTTTTTAAATTGGAAAGTATCTTTACAAAAAAAAAATTGTTTTGATATGTTGGGTATTAAAATAGACAAACTAAAACTTAAACTTAAACTTTCATTTCACGTACACAAGTGATCTCCGGAGTCGAAAAGGAAAAAAGTAAAAAAAATGATATCTATCTATTTACATCTTTTTCACTTTGAATGCAGAGATAACTTGTGTAATTTGTTTAAGCATTATTTCCACTTTTTGAATTGAGGTATGATAATGAATTTTACATCTCTCATATTCGGTAAGTAGGTCCTTATTACACCCAAATGGGGCTTGTAAGTGACCAATTAGCGCTCTAGGTTATTAATGTAGCTAGAAAGACCCTAGGGCAGTAAGTAATTTAAAAAAACAACACTTCACTCTTTCAAAAAGTTCGCGTACTTCTAACCTCCATACAGGCAATAGACATCATGCATTCAGCCCAATGATCAAAGAGGTCGCATCGCTATTCAGCCTTGTCTTCGTATGAGATAATAGTCATCAATTTTAAATATCGAACGGCAAAGCCGCATTTCGTTTATAAAATTTGAACATTGTTCTCATTTCACTATAAATTTTAACTAATAAAATGTTTTATTCTTGTAATGCTGGTTTTTTTTCTACCTACCTCACAATCGTAATGTAAAGCAGAGTAGTTAGCTCGGGTGTAAGCATCAATTGCACCCTCGAACTATAGGCGCCCTCGCTGCGCTCGTGCGCCTAAATATCTCGGGCTGCAATCGATGCCTTACAGCCCTTGGCTACTAATCTACTATTAAAGTTACAAGGCTTAAATTACTTTATAGGGTATACATTATTGGCTGCATCTCGTTCCTTAGCAATGCTCTACTGTGGAAGATTTTTGACGGGACTAAGCATCGGAAGCCTTGCTGTAATGATCCTATTATACGTTGGAGAAACTGCGTTAGTATTTTTTTGATTTTTATTACCAAAATCATAATATATTTAAAAAAAAAGTAAATATACTTTAAATGAAGAGTCTTACTTTCTAGGTCTCAAAATATTTTATAGACCTTTTCTTTGCTCCATTCCTTTTACGGTTAATTTGTTGAGAAACGTAGACGATATCCCAGAGAATGTATTCTTAAGTTTTTATAAAGTGTTGATGAATTTTATTTCTATATTATTAAAAAATATAATAAAGAGCTTAACATGATTAATAGTTTAAAGACAGTTTCAAACAAATAAAATAAAATAAACATGAAATAAATTTCGTTTAAGGAATGTTTTAATTTTACTGTGTATTAACGATTTCTACTTTAGACATTGAAAATGGTAAAAGGAAAAGATGATAAAGGTCAAAACGATGTTTTGTAAAAAAAAAATATTACTTATTAAAAGACTTATAAAAACATGTAGTAACATTGTCCACAGTTCTACAAATATTAGAGGCATGTTGCTCACAGGTGTTGGAATATTTAATACTTTTGGATCATTAATATTGTTTTCTGTTGGATCAGTTTTATCTTACCATGCTATGACCTATGTTGGGTTGGCTTTGAATGTTACATTTACTTTATGCGCTTTGATGATACCGGAAACACCAATTTATCATGTCTTGAAAGGTATTAAGTTTATATTGTACATTGCTTTGTATTTGTATTGTATATTGTACATTTACTGTACATATTGTATCATTAGTGTTTTCATATTTTTTTTTTATGTTATTAAATTACGGTTGGAACGCGTACCATGCTATTAATATTGTGTACAAGTTGTTTTAATATTTTAGAGTAATTACGTTTTCCAGATAGCGATGATGGTCTTAAGCAGATATTACAAGATCTGGGTAGATTGGAAGATTTAGACAAATTAATTAATTCAAAGAAGAGATATAACTCTATAAGCAATACAAGAGACTGGATAGATTTATTCACAATACGCAGTAACAAGAAGGCACTTTTTATATTAGTGTCAATTAATATGTTTCAACATTGTAGCGGTGTGATGGCTATTGTGTTTTTCTCTTCAACTATTTTCAATAACGTTGGGTTTTCATTGGATGGAAACATAGCGATGATAATAATAATATCTTTCCAGTTATTCGGAAGTATATTGACACCTATTTTTGTTGAGAGGGTAGGAAGGAAAACATTATTGAATGCATCGTGTGTTTTGTGTTCTTTGTCTATGGTAGGTATTTCTGAAAGTATATAGTTATTTAGATTATTCAATGTTTTCAATTATATTAAAATAAGATGATCTCATTTCAATACACAAAAAATTTGTAAATTAATTAATTTTATAAAAAAAATATATAAATATAAAATTCTTACCATCTTTTTCTTGCCATTCATTTAAGTGTCCATCTTTATTTGATAAATGTTGTATATCCATTTATAAAATATAATAAGTACATATAAAAAGTAGTACACAATTGTTTTTTTTTATTACAGTTCATTATGGCCTTATATTTTTACTTGGTACACATTGAAAATGCTGTAATAAGTAACATGAAGTGGTTGCCACTTGTTTTTCTGATAATATTTTTCGTTGGCTACGATTCTGGTAAGTTTCTTAATAAGGCAAATAATTTTGAGCTTGACTGACATTCACTAGAGAATCCATTGATCTCCAAACTGTTTTTATTTTTATACTTTGAATACAACTCTATATTTTTCAGGGCTAGGAATTATTCCACAAGTGTTAATCGGCGAGATGTTTACACCGAATACGAGAAGCAACGGTTCTGCAGCGGCAATCACCACATCCTGGGTGATAGGTTTCCTGGTAACCACAGGGTTTGGTTTCCTTATTACTAAAGTTGGGACATATGTTTCATTTTGGTTTTTTTCCGCAATATGTGCTTTGGCGTTCGTTTTTTCTGTATTCTTCATACCTGAGACGAAGGGTAAAACCTTATTAGAAATACAAGAAGATTTAGGAAAAAAATAATGTTGATGTTTTAAGGGGAAATAAAAAAAGGGACTAATATTTACATTTAACCTATAGCTGAGTGACGATAATTTTTTTTATTGTACTTTACAACGAATTATTGGCATATGGCTCCTGCATTAGAAATTATGTTCTCCTCTTTCACAAGGAGTTTTAAAAATATATAGGTAATGGATAAAAAGTACTCCTATATACGGAACAACAAATTGTTGATCACACAATTTGTTGTTCCGTGTTGGAAACTTACCCACAAACTTTGGTTCAACAGTCAGGGTCACTAACCAGGTGATCATAAAAGCTTATTAGTGTTTTTAGTCAAGTAAGTTTAGTTAAGATTACGATTACGTAGGTTTTCTTATTAATAGCATAAGCCAATATATTTTGTTAACAAAAAAACTTGTTATTTATACCTGTCGTTTCAGTCTTCCGTTCTAATTAATTATAACGTTACAAACCAGGTTGTTGTACTTGACTTAATACTATTTTACCAGGACCGTATGCTTACAACAAGTACAACAATTTATGTCATGAATGTACATCAATTTATTAAAAAGGAAATTAAACAAAAAGATCATTGACATGGGTTTATATTATATGTTATTAATAATGATTGTGAATTATGTGATTTATTTACTAGCGAGTTCTGATGGCGATCAAACAGAGGATTAAAAACAGTACAATTTCATAACGCATGATATATTATGTCTTCATGCGACTTGCTCAAAGTTGGAGATAAGTGTGAGATTAAAAAATGATACTAAATATATTAGAAAAAAAATCCTAATAAAGATTAACCTTAAATCTAAAAAAATAAAAATATGTATATTTGTTGCAGTCTGTGAGACAGATTATTAATTAGACTCTAGACTTTTTATATATTTTCAGGACATTAATTTTGTTCCGAGCCTGGCCAATTTATATAAAAGTAGTAAATTCAGTAGTAAGATAGCTGGACTATCTTACTACTGAATTGACTACTTTTATATAGTTGGCCCTCAGTCTTGGCTGTTTGACTACCAAACATATATTCTCATGGACACAGTAATTATTATTTTTTCTGTTTCTATTTTGTAATTTCGTTGCTTTACCATCTTGTTACTGTAATAGTTTGTTATTAAACTTTAGTTATTATACGAAAAACATATAATTCTCTTAACAAATCAAAGTGGCTCGTTTGAATTAACAGTAAATTCATCGCAAGTTTATTTAGGTAATCGTACCCGTATCCCTTCGATGCATAAACCTAATTCGCCGTTATTATTGATGAAGTCGTTCACGTCTGAAATTAATTCTCGGTTTCGCTTAAAAATATTTTAAATATTATTGTGTAACAACAATTTTGGTAAGTATGTATCTTATTTTTTTAACTAAATAGTGCACGGTTGCACATACATTTTGTGATGTTTTTGTTACTTACAAACTATTTGCTCAATTTATTTACTTTTTTGTATGTCGAAAAACATGTGTTATAATGATTACAAAAATTAAATAGTCTAAATAGTTCTCAAATTTACAGTTCGTATTAAAATATACATTCTACATGATACGTGTCGCAGATGACGTAGCCCTTTTAGTAAATAGTCTGAACTATTCACTAATCAAGCAATTAAATAAATAATAATCTCAGTCAAATAAACTACTTTAAGCATTTAAGCATATAGCATATAGAAATAACGATTACTTGGCATAATAATTGTGAATATCACAACGTTAGTAGTTAAAACAATGATTGAAATAATTCATTTATTTATATACAAAACAATATAATGACGATCAACATAATTAATATTATATTAGGACCATCACAAAATAATATTAAATAATGAATTAACACTAATTTATCCTAACATTATAGTATAAGGAGATTGAAAAATAATAATAAATGTCCCAATAAATAATAGAAATTTATTCGTATTTTTATTAAACTTAAGCACCGATAGTTATTATGAAGTTGTTTTAGTGATCTTTAGAAAAAAGTAATTCTTTGCAGATTTTTTGAAATAAGTTTTCGATTTTTATATAGACAGGAAGTTTGTTTCACAATTCACAATTTAATTGAAAGTATTGTAAAAGAACGCGAATAAAATATGGTTTCTGGATAGGCACTCTGATAATAATAAATAATTGTGATGATCTTAACTAGGCAGTTGACCCTAGAAACTCAAATCTTTCTTTCAGGTATGAAGAAATATATGGCAAATTTATGGTGTTTATTTGATAGAATTATACAAGGTACAGCTAAATACATGTTTTTTACATGTAAATCCCAGCGACGACGAATATTGAGCTGTAGTCAAAATTGAGCTATATTGTCATATTTCTGCAAGTCAAATACGAAGTTTTGAAGTCGTTCAAACTTGTTGAATTGCTTTTCGGATATGTTTATGAAAAATCGACATAATCACATAATCGAGAATTAATATATGAAAAAAATGTGCTAACATAATTTTTGTAGACATTGGATGAAAATATCTGACTCTTTGAAAAGAACTCATTGCGACCAATGTATTCCTGCTAAGAGTTTTGATATGTACAGACTAATATAAAGTCTGTAATTTAGTAGGGTTTATTTTTAGACCATACATTGGCATGGCGGTAAATTTAAATTTCATCTGCATACTATGATGGAACTAATGGACATAGTGAAAGTTAGGAATATTATATGCCTGAGGTACTCCTGCCAAGACATCACACCAAGAAAAGAGAGACTTATCTTTCGGAATCTTACTGTCGCCGACAGTGAGATAACTCTGAAATTTGTTTAAAACTGATGAACACATGTTAAGAGTATCTAACAGACTCAGCATAATACCAAAGTGAAGTATTAAATACATTGCTGAAATCTAGCAGTGTCAATATTGTTTTGCTACTTTTTATCCATTGCTCAACAAATTACATCGATGATCTTGTAAAATGTTTATCAATCGTATTTAAATCCGCAATTATAAACCAGTTTTAAATTTTCTGGAGATCGCTATTGAGTACATTTATGAACATTGGCTATGGATAAAGCTGTAAAATAGGCTCTTTATTCTACTTTTGTAACTAATACAGAGGAGATAATAATAAGAGAAAGAGGAGATGATACGGAAAGATAATAATTCCGCAAAGCAGTGGTTTTGCGGAACATCTGGGACATCTACCAAGTTTGAGTCGTCCTCATCATTGTATGATCTCTGCCAGCGTGGATGAAGGTAGAAATAAAATGCCTCGTTTACTGAGATATTAAGAAAGTTTTGTACAACTAGCATCAAAGTCTAACAGACCTTTGACTTTATACTATTACAAAGTTCAACTTGTCCCATACTAGGTGTTCTACTAGGTGTTCTACTAGGTGTTACTACTTGTTCAATTCTACAAATATGTTTATTGTTCATATTATTAATAACGCCTCAAAATTGAGGAAGCAACGTTAAAATCAGTCGTACTAATAAATGCGTAATTATTAAACCTACTTTTATTGTATAAATATGTTACAATGTAAAAATCCAAATCTTTCAGTAAACAAACGTATTATTATATTAAATAAGTGTTGAACATTGTCTTCAGTGCTTTGGCAACCATTGGAGTGTCGGGTGCTGTGTATTTACTTATATGTTTTTAAACAAGATTTAAAATGTTTAAAGTAACTGGTGTGCCACTTCAAGTGCTTATATCGTCTTGTAGTGAGTTTTCGTGAATGCGAATGAAATTATGATTATTAGCTTCTAAATAATGCCTGAAAATTAGAAATAGTGTCTGAATGATTTCATTGATTAACTATTTATGTGACTACATGACCTATACTTACATATGATTGACTATAATTTTAATCCTTGGATAAAAAAGAACATTTTTTAAAAATAATTGAAATATTTTGTAACATTCTATTTTCTTTAATGGTTCAAATTTCTCGGCTCATAATAAAATAATGTATTTTACATATTTAATGTATTTTAGTGTATATTGGGCAACTAGCAATAGGTTTTACAATAACTTGGTCAGGACCAAACTTACCAAAACTACAAGATTTAGAAAAATCACCTCTTCCTTATGTTTTATCCGAAACACAGGCGTCTTTAGTAGCATCTTTAATATATGTAGGAGCATTACCAGGTATGTAAATTGGTGAATAAGTATTTTGTGTAGTAATTGAATACAAATGATTAAACACGAGAGGGGGACTCTTTAATAAGGTATTTACACTTTTTATGGCTTCTCCACATTGGGAATAATATTTCTGTAGTTATATCAAAAATTACTAACCGTTACCGTCAGTTAGATCAAACTAATTGATTAGTTATTAAATTTTAATGGTCAGTGAATTCATATTAAAGAAGATTTTATATCCCTTTACATTGTTAGGTAATACTTATACCGTGAAAGAGATCGAGTTTCTTTAATAACTGTTTTAGCTCCGTATTTAATGGGTTGGTTGTCAAATGTGAAAGGTCGAAAACCTTGTCTCTTGCTAGGTGGACTTTTTGGAGTTACAGGTATGTCACTATTCAGTTTATAAAGAAACACTTTTAAAGACCTTCAATTGTTAGGATCTTAACAATTAAGGTCCTTACTTATAAAAAACTACTATCCAATGGTTATATCGAATTTAAACTATGAATAGTTATATTCGGTTTAAGCTGTGAATAACGTAAGAATAATTTCTGGCTAGTAAACTCGGTATAACATTGTTATAACTATTCTGTCATTATGTCAAATGCACAAAACGGCAACGTCGGAATTCATATACAAACTTCCTAAAAAAACAAAAAAATATATTTTATCTGTTATATTCCTACTTTGATACTTTCCATGTTGACGTATTATGACTTTATAACTTAGTAGTGAATGTAATAATTAATTATTAGTTTTATTTAATAAGAATTATAAAATGACTAATAAAAAAGAACACACGTACTAACTGAAAAACACGAAAAAAAGAGGAAAAGGTATAATTGCAATGTTAATACAATATGAAATCCACACCTACTATTCTAATTCTTGTATTTCTCATTGCTTATAATATATTTTTAGTGCAGCAACTTCTAAGAAAATTATTGAAGCCACAATACTAATTAAAGAAAATAACCATTTAAATACAAATACAAATAACGCGAAACTAAAACCGTGGACACAAGTGGTGGAGGAGATATTATAAACTTTTTTTTAAGCTTACATACATACAATATACATTATTAGTAGGTAGGAATGAAACAAATAGTTACACTAACAGTAAGGTAGTTAAGTATAATATTTTGTTTACAATATTTTTTCACATATAGCACGATGTTATTTATATAAACAATTCGTATTTATTAATTGTTAACTGTATATAATATTGTTCTAGTTTATATTTAAAATTTTTATTCGTTATAGCTTCTTTTATTATCTTATGGAGTTGGTTTATTAAGTAAGGTATTATGTAATTTAATCTTCTTTTGCCATATAAATTATTGTACTTAGGCAGTTCGAGTTTTTCGCTATTCTGAAATCTTTTTGAGTACGTTTCTTTAGTTTTTTGTAATTTTTCATTAAAAAATTAGTATTGTGGCTTCAATAATTGTCTTAGAAGTTGCTGCAATAAAAATGTAAGCAATGAGAAATACAAGAATTAGAATAGTAGGTGTGGATTTCATATTGTATTAACATTGTAATTATACCTTTTCCTCTTTTTTCGTGTTTTTCAGTTAGTACGTGCGTTCTTTTTTATTAGTCATTTTATAATTCTTATTAAATAAAACTAATTATGAATTATTATATTCACTACTAAGTTATAAAGTCATAATACGTCAACATTGAAAGTATCAAAGTATATCACAGAAAAAATATAATTTTTCGTTTTTTTAGGAAGTATGTATATGAATTCCGACGTTGCCGTTTTGTGCATTTGACATAATGACAGAATAGTTATAACAATGTTATACGGACTTTATTAATAAGAAATTATTGTTACGTTATTCACAGCTTAAACCGAATATAACTATTCATAGTTTAAATTCGATATAACCATGGCATAGTAATTTATTATAAGTGAGGCCCTAAGGGTTTATATGAATGTCTATATGAATTTCTTTTAAAGTTTACAATTTCCAAAATTATCTCAAATCCCAAGGTTATGTATTATTGGCTACATCTCGTAACCTGGCGATGCTTTACTGTGGAAGAATGATGACAGCGATGGGCAACGGCAGCCTTGTTGTAATGAACCTGGTATACGTTGGAGAAATTGCGTTTGTATTATACATTTTCTTATGGATTTAAATACTAGAACTGGAATAAATATTTAATAATCATATTCAGGACAAAAAAGGAGCTAATCGCTTTAACTAATTCATTGAATATGATAAGTATACTATGTTAATAGCTGCACGTAATAAACTGTGTGCAGCACATCGATGATGGGACTGGGAAGGAAATTTTAGTGTCATCTAGAGATGTGAATTGCAGTACTTAGTATCTCGTCGCGTCGCTCTAATATGTTTGTACACTTGGGTACTCGTCCATGGACGATTTAAATTTGATTTCATCCCAAAAGTGTCAGAATAAGTCTAATTAATCGATTTTTTAACTGAATGAAGATATTGTTTAAACTTAGTTTGTAAATTCTTTTTTTAATTTCTGTGTGTTATAAAGATGCTTATCTATCTATCTATCTTATTTTTAAAAATCCACAGGTCAACACACATTAGAGGCATTTTACTCACAGTACTTGGTATCTTTACTACTAGTGGAGGAATAATATTATTTTCTGTAGCATCATCGTTTTCTTATCATGAAACGATCTATGTCGGGTTGGCGTTGTATATAATATTTACTCTGTGTTCATTAATGATACCGGAAACGCCAATTTATCACGTCTTAAAAGGTACTCTATATTTTATTATATGATGTAGACATTTTATTCCACTGAATTATTATTTGTTTAGTTTTATTGTTATTTTAATTTAATTTATATTCAGAGATATAATTTTTTTAGTAATGTTAGTAAAGTATAATTTGATGTTGTAGGTAACGATGATTCTCTTAAACAAATATTACAAGATCTGGGTAGAATGGAGGATGTAGATAAATTAGTTGAATCAAAAAATAAATACAGAACAATAAGCAGTAAAAAGGACTGGAAAGATTTATTTACAATACGGAGTAACAAGAAGGCACTATTCATAGTCTTGTCAGTTAATGTTTTTGAGCATTGTAGTGGTGTGATGTCCGTCCGATTTTTTTCTTCAACTATTTTTGAAACCGCTGGTTCCTCAATTGAAGGCAACATAGCCATGATAATTATATCATCTTTTCAATTATTAGGAAGTGGGCTAACTCCTATTTTTATTGAGAGAATCGGAAGAAAAACACTTTTGAGTATATCGTGTGCGATGTGTTCCTTGTCTATGGTAGGTCTTATTGATACTTTGGAAGAAGTAGTCGTATTTTATGTTTTTCTTTTTAATCCGTACAAAAAACAATTACGCAAAAGACTCAATCTTAATTATAGTAATAATAAGATTTCGTGTCTGAAAGCTTACACGAATAAGTATAATTATTTATTGTTTGGGTAACGACGTTTATAGACGTTTCTAATCCGGAACAAGATGAGATAGTTATCTTTCATTTGTTTTTGACTAACTAGGTTTAGGAAGATAATATTTTTTTTATTATACACCTTTATGAACGACATTTTAGACACATATAATAAACTAATAAACATATTTAGCTGCAATAAGGTCTTTAATTCTGTGCTTGGTTTCAGATTATTATGGGTTTATATTTTTACTTGGAAGATATTGGCAATCCTGTCATAGATAACATTAAATGGCTACCACTTGTTGTTCTTATAGTATTTTTCATTGCATATGATTCCGGTTAGTATAAATTAAGAAAAATTATATATTTTTTTTTTATACACACACCTTTTATACAACGTTATTTACGTAAATTGTGACGTCAGCGTTCACAGTGGCAGTTAGCTTTACATTTTAAGTTTAATAATTTCATATTTATCAACGTTCTTCGTAGAATTTTTTGTTATTATTTCATGGCATATAATGAAGCGGTTTAATATTTTGAAAAAAACCTTATGTGGATGAACTTAAACAGTAGTGGATTACATCGGATATTTAAATATATTTTATACACGTTCACACTTTGTTATGTCTAATAGAAGTGTTCTTTTAGGGCTTGGTATAATCCCGAGTGTTCTAATCGGTGAGATGTTCACACCGAACACAAGGAGCAATGGTTCAGGCTTGGCGATCTCAGTATCCTGGGTATCTGGTTTCTTGATAAACACAGCGTTTGTTGCGGTGGTAAACAAAGTTGGCGCATATGTTCCATTTTGGTTTTTTGCCGCCAACTGTGCCATAGCTTTTTTCTTTACTAGATTCATAATTCCCGAGACGAAAGGTAAAACTTTCCTGGAAATACAAGAGGATTTAGGAAAAAAATAGTTTTTCTTATGTTCATATAAGGATACATTGATGAAAAAATGTATATGTATTATTTATTAAATGTAGAAGCAATAATTGTTTCTTTTATGGACTATGACCTAGAAGGGAATAAAGGCTTCTCTTAAAATCTAAAACAAAAACAGTTTTTATTTGAAAAAATTGAAGTTACAAAAACTATTCGTCACACAGGAGCTCAAGGGTATTGCTACTGTTTCTCATTTTTTTTATTACTGAACTCCCAACTTCTATTTGAGATGAGTCTCGTTTAGTTATAGTCTTGTAATATTCAAATTGTGACGATAGTAAAAGATTTTATTTTTTTAAAAGTAATTGATGAAGGTTAGGTTAGGTTCTATATATTTTTTTATCGCGGAGAGTGCAAAAGCAATCCCGTGGTGTCCCATTTTGACGGCGGCGGTAACCGTCAGGTTTAGTGAGTAGGAGTTTCACATAATCACCTCCATCATCCCCTGGATGGAGGTATGTATCCATGAGGATTTCTGACTTTTAAAATAAAAAGAAAAAAGAGTTTAGTTTTCATTTCAAAATTATTTTTTTAAATTATCCTCTACGGTTATTCGACAAGTTGTGTAGTTTTTTGATGAATCATTTAAAATACAGTTGTTTTTCGACTTCAAAAGACTCAATATGTACTACTTATTATATTTATATTTATTGTGATTATATCTTAAAAGCAAAATATGGATTTTTGCAATTTCTTTTACATTTCATAGTTTGAGAAGTCAAAAATATGTCCTATATCTATCTGGTTGTGTGGAGTTAAATTTACCATATTTACCTTATGACACTTGGCACAATATAATATATCACAAGCTAAAGCGGATGTCCCAAAGAGATAACATGGAATTATGGCTACTCTTATTCATATCTTATGTTTAATTGTATGAAATAAATATAAAATAACTTACAGCTCCAAATCGCTCTTTGCGCTTGAATCCAAATTCGTCTGACTAGTTTTGAATTCCAGTTTCAAGCATGTTGAAACCGCGACATGAGCTGGTTTCGTCACGAATTAAGTATTGTGCGAATTAGTTTTAACTAATTAAGTTGAAGTGGATAAACAAATACCATAATTATTATCAATGTAGGGTGTTCTTTAATGATTAATGAGGTGCTTAAATGTATTAAAAATACTAAATAAATAATAACACAAACAAACAACTCAAGACACATGTGGAATAAATTAAGAAATCCTAAGAGCACAATCATCATAATATTTAAAATTGTTCATTAACAAATTTAGTTTGTTTTTTATTACATCTAAAATAAAAAATTATGACATGGGCATGACTTGAACCTGTGACCTCTCCCGTTACTCAGCCACTTCTCTCCAGTTCAGTCCAGTTACTCAGCCACTTCTCTCCAGTTCAGTCCAGTTACTCAGTCACTTCTCTCTAATTGATCTCAATAAAGCATGAACATGACATAGATTAAATTTCAATAACAAGTACCTAAGTTAAAGATATTTGAATTTATTGTAGGTCCTTTTTTTTTGGCAGTGATATCATAAAAAAATATATAATCCAATATATTTTGTCAACTACTAACGTGACTATAATGATTGATGGCTGATTAAGTCTATCACTACTGTAGACATTGCTTTATTTTTTTTTGATTATCCTCTTAAAAGCCAGTCATCATATATTTGTTTTAAGATATTTAGAATAATGTTTAAAAAATTAATTAAATAAAACATGTCTTGCACTGAATTATATACAACGTGTCTTGAAATTATTTATATTTTTATTAAATTTGTTGTGAATAATAATATTATTCTGCGATAAAACTTCTACTGACATATCTTAATAATATTTAGTAACAAATATAAATATATAAGCTTAAGATATGATAAAATTATAATGAATAAGAATAATGTTTATTTGCCAGATTTACGATTACGCTTAACATTGTGTTTATAATACTTACATGTATAATAAACAATTATTATAATATTATTTGTAATATTAAATGCTTCCATTCTTATGAATGTACCAATTATTATGTTATGATAATGTAAATGTATTATCATGTTGTGCTATTGTAAAAGTATACATTATAAATTTTAATTATATGATAACAACTTCGCTTAACGTTATCTTTGTTAAGATACGATATTGTATAAATCTATTTACTTTTTTTTTAATATTCAAGCAGAAGCTAGAACATGTTCTTATTATTATTAAAATAATTTTTACGAAAAAAAAAGCTTAACGACGAATCCATACAGCCTTAATATTTTATTTTTGGAACGTAGTTCCTTATCGCGCGTTGTGAAAGGGGGCTAGACGGTAAAAATTCTTACCAAAAGTTGGCACGACATGTTTTGCTATCTCTCTCTCTCTCTCTCTTATAGAAAGCAAGCGAGATATTTTCATTTCTATCATTATTATTTTTTGTATTATAGTAAATTGCTTAGTAGTTCTTTAATATTTATTTGATTTTGGAGTTTGTTCTTTTAGAATCAAATTGCAAATAAGACAGTTTAAATGAAAATAATAATACAAGTTTGTGATCAAATATACTCGTAATGTTTTATAACAATGCCATCTATTTATACCTTAGGGAAAAATAACTACATCTGTTATATAAACATATCTGTACAAAGTGAAATCGCTAGGTGGCGGGACAATAAGTCATGGGTTTATTGATTAACCCTTTTTAATTTAGTTATTCATTTTATTTACATTTATTATAAATTATCGGCGTAATATCATACAAAAATAGTTTACAAATATTATTCATAAGCATATTAGCTTATATTAATAATTTAATATTTTTTTATTACAATAGGTAATTCATGTTTTTTTTTAACGTAACTTAATCATTTACCTCTCTATATCGTAGAAAAAAATATAAATGGGCTTGAAAATATTCTATTTTTTTTTTGAAAGTGTAAATTAAAACATTGAGTAAATTTGAGCCGTTCAAACACCATTATTTTTCGCGCGCCCTGCGTGACGTCAAATGACGCGTCCAGTCAATGTTTACTATGAACTTTTTATTTACTTCATACATATTTTAAGTTTTAAGTGCTTAACAAGTCATAAAAGAAGATAAAAACCATCTTACAAGTATTGTATAGTACCAGAGTGCAAAAATAGTATTAGAAATACACCCGACAAAGTGTTTTTTACATTCCAAGAGATGCGGAAGTACAAAAAGGGTCTATGGTAATTAAAAGGGATAATATATGTCTTAAATTGAGTTTATATTGTTGTGAAGATCAATTTAACTTAAATATACTTTATTAATAATAAGTTTTATTTAATAGTTTAAATTTATAGTAAGTTGCATTAGCTATTGAACATTAGAAATTTGAGTTTAAAATTAACCTAACCTAGTTTACAAAAGATCAGTATAACTTTCTATAAAAACCGTATTCTTTTTTTGGTTTTCCGAAATTCTTATGGCTGTCGATTTATTTCAGGTTAAGGTTTCAGGTTTCAGGCCTGTGGTACTCCAGCCAAGACATCACACAAAGACAAGAGAGACTTATCATCTTTCGGAATATTACTGTCGCCAACAGTGAGATAACTCTGAAATTTGTTTAAAACTGATGAACACACGTTAAGAGTATCTAACAAACTCAGCATAATACCAAAGTGAAGTATTAAATACATTGCTGAAATCTAGCAGGGTCAATATTGTTTTGGTACTTTTTACCTATTGCTCAACAAATTATATCGATGGTCTCGTAAAATGTTTTTCAATCGTATTCAATTCCGCATTCTATAAACCAGTTTTCAATTTTCTGGAGATCGCTATTGAGTACATTTATGAAGATTGGTTATGGATAAAGCTGTAAAATAGGCTCTTTATTCTACTTTTGTAACGAATACAGAGGAGATAATAATAAGCGAAAGAGGAGGCTACATTCCACTTACCATCGGGTGGAATGTAGTCAAGCATTGCCCTATATCATTTAAAAAAAATTAAATAAAAAAAAAACGATTCGTTTACTGAGATATTAAGAAAACTTTGTACAACTAACATCAAAGTCAAACAGACCTTTGATTTATACTTTTATAAATGGAACTTGTTCCAATCCAGGTTTATCCAAGTTTAATTTTACACATATGTTTATTGTTCATATTATTAATAACGCCTCAAAATTGAGGAAGCAAGGTTCAAAAATGGTCGTACTAATAAATGCGTAATCAGTAAACCTACGTTTATGGTATAAATATGTTAGAATGCAAAAATCCAAATCTTTCAGTAAACAAACGTATTATTATAATAAATAAGTGAGTTGAACATTGTCTTCATTACTTTGACAGCCATTGGAGTGTCCTGTGTTGTGTATTTACTTACCTATATTATATTTTTTTAATCAAGATTTAAAATGTTTAAAGTAACTGGAGTGCCACTTCAAGTGCTTATATCGTCTTGTAGTGAGTTTTCGTGAATGCGAATGAAATTATAATTATTAGTTTTTAAATAATGCCTTAGTATATTTACAAATTTGGACTGAGGATTCTACTTGAAAATTAGAAATAGTGTCTTAATGATTTCATTGATTAACTATTTATATGACTACATGACATATACTTATATATGATTGACTACAATTATACTCCTTGGATATAAAAAAGAACATATTTTAAAAATAATTGAAATATTTTGTAACATTATATTTTTTTCAATGGTTCAAATTTCTCGGCTCATAATAATCTTTATAGATTTAATATATTTTAGTGTATATCGGGCAATTAGCAGTAGGTTTTACAATAACTTGGTCAGGACCAAACATACCAAAACTACAAGATTTAGAAAAATCACCTCTTCCTTATGTTTTATCCGAAACACAGGCATCTTTAGTTGCATCTTTAATATACATAGGAGCAATATACCAGGTATGTAAATTTGTGAATAAGTATTTTGTATAGTAATTGAAAACAAATGATTAAACACGAGACGGGCTCTCTTTAATAAGGTATTTACACTTTTTATGGCTTCTCCACATTGGGAATAATATTTCTGTAGTTATATCAAAAATTACTAACCGTTACCGTCAGTTAGATCAAGCTAATTGATTAGTAAATAAATTTTAATGGTCAGTAAATTCATATTAAAAAAAAAATTATATCCCTTGACATTGATAGGTAATACTTATACAATGAAAGAGATTCAGTAACTTTAATAACTGTTTTAGCTCCGTATTTAATGGGTTGGTTGTCAAATGTGAAAGGTCGAAAACCTAGTCTCTTGCTAGGTGGACTTTTTGGAGTTATAGGTATGTCACTATTCAGTTTATATAGAAACACTTTTAAAGACCCTTCATTGTTATGATCTTAACAATTAACGGTTTATATGAATGTCTATATGAATTTCTTTTTAAGTTTACAATATCCATAACTATCTCACATTCCAAGGTTTTGTATTATTGGCTACATCTCGTAACCTGGCGATGCTTTACTTTGGAAGAATGATGACAGCGATGGGCAGCGGCAGCGTTGTAGTAATGAACCTGGTATACGTTGGAGAAATTGCGTTTGTATTATAAATTTTCTTATGGATTTAAATACTAGAACTGAAATAAATATTTAATAATCATATTCAGGACAAAAAAGGAGCTAATCGCTTTAACTAATTCATTGAATATGATAAGTATACTATGTTAATAGCTTCACGTAATAAACTGTGTGCAGCACATTGATGCTGGCATTGGGAAGGAATTTTAGTGTCGTCTAGAGATGTGTAATGCAGTACTTAGTCTCTCGTCGCCCTAAAACGTTGTGTATACTTGGGCACACACCCATGGACGATTTAAAATTGATTTAATGCCATATGTGTCAGAATAATACTAATTAATCGATTGTTTAACTGAATGAAGAGATTGTTTAAACTTCGTTTGTAAATATTTTTTTTTAATTTCTGTGTGTTATAAAGATGCTTATCTATCTATCTATCTTATTTTTAAAAATCCACAGGTCAACACACATTAGAGGCATCTTACTCACAGTTCTTGGTATCTTTACTACTAGTGGAGGAATAATATTATTTTCTGTATCATCATCGTTTTCTTTTCATGAAACGATCTATGTCGGGTTGGCGTTGTTTATAATATTTACTTTGGGTTCATTAATGATACCAGAAACGCCAATTTATCACGTCTTAAAAGGTACTCTATATTTTATTATATGATGTAGACATTTTATTTTACTGAATTATTATTTGTTTACTTTTAGTGTTATTTTAATTCAATTTATATTCAGAGATATATTTTTTTTAGTATTGATAGTAAAGTATAATTTGATGTTGTAGGTAACGATGATGCTCTTAAACAAATATTACAAGATCTGGGTAGAATGGAGGATGTAGATAAATTAGTTGAATCAAAAAATAAATACAGAACAATAAGCAGTAAAAAGGATTGGAGAGATTTATTTACAATACGGAGTAACAAGAAGGCATTATTCATAGTCTTGTCAGTTAATGTTTTTGAGCATTGTAGTGGTGTGATGTCCGTCCGATTTTTTTCTTCAACTATTTTTGAAACCGCTGGTTCCTCAATTGAAGGCAACATAGCCATGATAATTATATCATCTTTTCAATTATTAGGAAGTGGGCTAACTCCTATTTTTATTGAGAGAATCGGAAGAAAAACACTTTTGAGTATATCGTGTGCGATGTGTTCCTTGTCTATGGTAGGTCTTATTGATACTTTGGAAGAAGTAGTCGTATTTTATGTTTTTCTTTTTAATCCGTACAAAAAACAATTACGCAAAAGACTCAATCTTAATTATAGTAATAATAAGATTTCGTGTCTGAAAGCTTACACGAATAAGTATAATTATTTATTGTTTGGGTAACGACGTTTATAGACGTTTCTAATCCGGAACAAGATGAGATAGTTATCTTTCATTTGTTTTTGACTAACTAGGTTTAGGAAGATAATATTTTTTTTATTATACACCTTTATGAACGACATTTTAGACACATATAATAAACTAATAAACATATTTAGCTGCAATAAGGTCTTTAATTCTGTGCTTGGTTTCAGATTATTATGGGTTTATATTTTTACTTGGAAGATATTGGCAATCCTGTCATAGATAACATTAAATGGCTACCACTTGTTGTTCTTATAGTATTTTTCATTGCATATGATTCCGGTTAGTATAAATTAAGAAAAATTATATATTTTTTTTTTATACACACACCTTTTATACAACGTTATTTACGTAAATTGTGACGTCAGCGTTCACAGTGGCAGTTAGCTTTACATTTTAAGTTTAATAATTTCATATTTATCAACGTTCTTCGTAGAATTTTTTGTTATTATTTCATGGCATATAATGAAGCGGTTTAATATTTTGAAAAAAACCTTATGTGGATGAACTTAAACAGTAGTGGATTACATCGGATATTTAAATATATTTTATACACGTTCACACTTTGTTATGTCTAATAGAAGTGTTCTTTTAGGGCTTGGTATAATCCCGAGTGTTCTAATCGGTGAGATGTTCACACCGAACACAAGGAGCAATGGTTCAGGCTTGGCGATCTCAGTATCCTGGGTATCTGGTTTCTTGATAAACACAGCGTTTGTTGCGGTGGTAAACAAAGTTGGCGCATATGTTCCATTTTGGTTTTTTGCCGCCAACTGTGCCATAGCTTTTTTCTTTACTAGATTCATAATTCCCGAGACGAAAGGTAAAACTTTCCTGGAAATACAAGAGGATTTAGGAAAAAAATAGTTTTTCTTATGTTCATATAAGGATACATTGATGAAAAAATGTATATGTATTATTTATTAAATGTAGAAGCAATAATTGTTTCTTTTATGGACTATGACCTAGAAGGGAATAAAGGCTTCTCTTAAAATCTAAAATAAAAACAGTTTTTATTTGAAAAAATTGAAGTTACAAAAACTATTCGTCACACAGGAGCTCAAGGGTATTGCTACTGTTTCTCATTTTTTTTATTACTGAACTCCCAACTTCTATTTGAGATGAGTCTCGTTTAGTTATAGTCTTGTAATATTCAAATTGTGACGATAGTAAAAGATTTTATTTTTTTAAAAGTAATTGATGAAGGTTAGGTTAGGTTCTATATATTTTTTTATCGCGGAGAGTGCAAAAGCAATCCCGTGGTGTCCCATTTTGACGGCGGCGGTAACCGTCAGGTTTAGTGAGTAGGAGTTTCACATAATCACCTCCATCATCCCCTCGATGGAGGTATGTATCCATGAGGATTTCTGACTTTTAAAATAAAAAGAAAAAAGAGTTTAGTTTTCATTTCAAAATTATTTTTTTAAATTATCCTCTACGGTTATTCGACAAGTTGTGTAGTTTTTTGATGAATCATTTAAAATACAGTTGTTTTTCGACTTCAAAAGACTCAATATGTACTACTTATTATATTTATATTTATTGTGATTATATCTTAAAAGCAAAATATGGATTTTTGCAACTTCTTTTACATTTCATAGTTTGAGAAGTCAAAAATATGTCCTATATCTATCTGGTTGTGTGGAGTTAAATTTACCATATTTACCTTATGACACTTGGCACAATATAATATATCACAAGCTAAAGCGGATGTCCCAAAGAGATAACATGGAATTATGGCTACTCTTATTCATATCTTATGTTTAATTGTATGAAATAAATATAAAATAACTTACAGCTCCAAATCGCTCTTTGCGCTTGAATCCAAATTCGTCTGACTAGTTTTGAATTCCAGTTTCAAGCATGGTGAAACCGCGACATGAGCTGGTTTCGTCACGAATTAAGTATTGTGCGAATTAGTTTTAACTAATTAAGTTGAAGTGGATAAACAAATACCATAATTATTATCAATGTAGGGTGTTCTTTAATGATTAATGAGGTGCTTAAATGTATTAAAAATACTAAATAAATAATAACACAAACAAACAACTCAAGACACATGTGGAATAAATTAAGAAATCCTAAGAGCACAATCATCATAATATTTAAAATTGTTCATTAACAAATTTAGTTTGTTTTTTATTACATCTAAAATAAAAAATTATGACATGGGCATGACTTGAACCTGTGACCTCTCCCGTTACTCAGCCACTTCTCTCCAGTTCAGTCCAGTTACTCAGCCACTTCTCTCCAGTTCAGTCCAGTTACTCAGTCACTTCTCTCTAATTGATCTCAATAAAGCATGAACATGACATAGATTAAATTTCAATAACAAGTACCTAAGTTAAAGATATTTGAATTTATTGTAGGTCCTTTTTTTTTTGGCAGTGATATCATAAAAAAATATATAATCCAATATATTTTGTCAACTACTAACGTGACTATAATGATTGATGGCTGATTAAGTCTATCACTACTGTAGACATTGCTTTATTTTTTTTTGATTATCCTCTTAAAAGCCAGTCATCATATATTTGTTTTAAGATATTTAGAATAATGTTTAAAAAATTAATTAAATAAAACATGTCTTGCACTGAATTATATACAACGTGTCTTGAAATTATTTATATTTTTATTAAATTTGTTGTAAATAATAATATTATTCTGCGATAAAACTTCTACTGACATATCTTAATAATATTTAGTAACAAATATAAATATATAAGCTTAAGATATGATAAAATTATAATGAATAAGAATAATGTTTATTTGCCAGATTTACGATTACGCTTAACATTGTGTTTATAATACTTACATGTATAATAAACAATTATTATAATATTATTTGTAATATTAAATGCTTCCATTCTTATGAATGTACCAATTATTATGTTATGATAATGTAAATGTATTATCATGTTGTGCTATTGTAAAAGTATACATTATAAATTTTAATTATATGATAACAACTTCGCTTAACGTTATCTTTGTTAAGATACGATATTGTATAAATCTAAGTACTTTTTTTTTAATATTCAAGCAGAAGCTAGAACATGTTCTTATTATTATTAAAATAATTTTTACGAAAAAAAAAGCTTAACGACGAATCCATACAGCCTTAATATTTTATTTTTGGAACGTAGTTCCTTATCGCGCGTTGTGAAAGGGGGCTAGACGGTAAAAATTCTTACCAAAAGTTGGCACGACATGTTTTGCTATCTCTCTCTCTCTCTCTTATAGAAAGCAAGCGAGATATTTTCATTTCTATCATTATTATTTTTTGTATTATAGTAAATTGCTTAGTAGTTCTTTAATATTTATTTGATTTTGGAGTTTGTTCTTTTAGAATCAAATTGCAAATAAGACAGTTTAAATGAAAATAATAATACAAGTTTGTGATCAAATATACTCGTAATGTTTTATAACAATGCCATCTATTTATACCTTAGGGAAAAATAACTACATCTGTTATATAAACATATCTGTACAAAGTGAAATCGCTAGGTGGCGGGACAATAAGTCATGGGTTTATTGATTAACCCTTTTTAATTTAGTTATTCATTTTATTTACATTTATTATAAATTATCGGCGTAATATCATACAAAAATAGTTTACAAATATTATTCATAAGCATATTAGCTTATATTAATAATTTAATATTTTTTTATTACAATAGGTAATTCATGTTTTTTTTTAACGTAACTTAATCATTTACCTCTCTATATCGTAGAAAAAAATATAAATGGGCTTGAAAATATTCTATTTTTTTTTTGAAAGTGTAAATTAAAACATTGAGTAAATTTGAGCCGTTCAAACACCATTATTTTTCGCGCGCCCTGCGTGACGTCAAATGACGCGTCCAGTCAATGTTTACTATGAACTTTTTATTTACTTCATACATATTTTAAGTTTTAAGTGCTTAACAAGTCATAAAAGAAGATAAAAACCATCTTACAAGTATTGTATAGTACCAGAGTGCAAAAATAGTATTAGAAATACACCCGACAAAGTGTTTTTTACATTCCAAGAGATGCGGAAGTACAAAAAGGGTCTATGGTAATTAAAAGGGATAATATATGTCTTAAATTGAGTTTATATTGTTGTGAAGATCAATTTAACTTAAATATACTTTATTAATAATAAGTTTTATTTAATAGTTTAAATTTATAGTAAGTTGCATTAGCTATTGAACATTAGAAATTTGAGTTTAAAATTAACCTAACCTAGTTTACAAAAGATCAGTATAACTTTCTATAAAAACCGTATTCTTTTTTTGGTTTTCCGAAATTCTTATGGCTGTCGATTTATTTCAGGTTAAGGTTTCAGGTTTCAGGCCTGTGGTACTCCAGCCAAGACATCACACAAAGACAAGAGAGACTTATCATCTTTCGGAATATTACTGTCGCCAACAGTGAGATAACTCTGAAATTTGTTTAAAACTGATGAACACACGTTAAGAGTATCTAACAAACTCAGCATAATACCAAAGTGAAGTATTAAATACATTGCTGAAATCTAGCAGGGTCAATATTGTTTTGGTACTTTTTACCTATTGCTCAACAAATTATATCGATGGTCTCGTAAAATGTTTTTCAATCGTATTCAATTCCGCATTCTATAAACCAGTTTTCAATTTTCTGGAGATCGCTATTGAGTACATTTATGAAGATTGGTTATGGATAAAGCTGTAAAATAGGCTCTTTATTCTACTTTTGTAACGAATACAGAGGAGATAATAATAAGCGAAAGAGGAGGCTACATTCCACTTACCATCGGGTGGAATGTAGTCAAGCATTGCCCTATATCATTTAAAAAAATTTAAATAAAAAAAAAACGATTCGTTTACTGAGATATTAAGAAAACTTTGTACAACTAACATCAAAGTCAAACAGACCTTTGATTTATACTTTTATAAATGGAACTTGTTCCAATCCAGGTTTATCCAAGTTTAATTCTACACATATGTTTATTGTTCATATTATTAATAACGCCTCAAAATTGAGGAAGCAAGGTTCAAAAATGGTCGTACTAATAAATGCGTAATCAGTAAACCTACGTTTATGGTATAAATATGTTAGAATGCAAAAATCCAAATCTTTCAGTAAACAAACGTATTATTATAATAAATAAGTGAGTTGAACATTGTCTTCATTACTTTGACAGCCATTGGAGTGTCCTGTGTTGTGTATTTACTTACCTATATTATATTTTTTTAATCAAGATTTAAAATGTTTAAAGTAACTGGAGTGCCACTTCAAGTGCTTATATCGTCTTGTAGTGAGTTTTCGTGAATGCGAATGAAATTATAATTATTAGTTTTTAAATAATGCCTTAGTATATTTACAAATTTGGACTGAGGATTCTACTTGAAAATTAGAAATAGTGTCTTAATGATTTCATTGATTAACTATTTATATGACTACATGACATATACTTATATATGATTGACTACAATTATACTCCTTGGATATAAAAAAGAACATATTTTAAAAATAATTGAAATATTTTGTAACATTATATTTTCTTCAATGGTTCAAATTTCTCGGCTCATAATAATCTTTATAGATTTAATATATTTTAGTGTATATCGGGCAATTAGCAGTAGGTTTTACAATAACTTGGTCAGGACCAAACATACCAAAACTACAAGATTTAGAAAAATCACCTCTTCCTTATGTTTTATCCGAAACACAGGCATCTTTAGTTGCATCTTTAATATACATAGGAGCAATATACCAGGTATGTAAATTTGTGAATAAGTATTTTGTATAGTAATTGAAAACAAATGATTAAACACGAGACGGGCTCTCTTTAATAAGGTATTTACACTTTTTATGGCTTCTCCACATTGGGAATAATATTTCTGTAGTTATATCAAAAATTACTAACCGTTACCGTCAGTTAGATCAAGCTAATTGATTAGTAAATAAATTTTAATGGTCAGTAAATTCATATTAAAAAAAAAATTATATCCCTTGACATTGATAGGTAATACTTATACAATGAAAGAGATTCAGTAACTTTAATAACTGTTTTAGCTCCGTATTTAATGGGTTGGTTGTCAAATGTGAAAGGTCGAAAACCTAGTCTCTTGCTAGGTGGACTTTTTGGAGTTATAGGTATGTCACTATTCAGTTTATATAGAAACACTTTTAAAGACCCTTCATTGTTATGATCTTAACAATTAACGGTTTATATGAATGTCTATATGAATTTCTTTTTAAGTTTACAATATCCATAACTATCTCACATTCCAAGGTTTTGTATTATTGGCTACATCTCGTAACCTGGCGATGCTTTACTTTGGAAGAATGATGACAGCGATGGGCAGCGGCAGCGTTGTAGTAATGAACCTGGTATACGTTGGAGAAATTGCGTTTGTATTATAAATTTTCTTATGGATTTAAATACTAGAACTGAAATAAATATTTAATAATCATATTCAGGACAAAAAAGGAGCTAATCGCTTTAACTAATTCATTAAATATGATAAGTATACTATGTTAATAGCTTCACGTAATAAACTGTGTGCAGCACATTGATGCTGGCATTGGGAAGGAATTTTAGTGTCGTCTAGAGATGTGTAATGCAGTACTTAGTCTCTCGTCGCCCTAAAACGTTGTGTATACTTGGGCACACACCCATGGACGATTTAAAATTGATTTAATGCCATATGTGTCAGAATAATACTAATTAATCGATTGTTTAACTGAATGAAGAGATTGTTTAAACTTCGTTTGTAAATATATTTTTTTAATTTCTGTGTGTTATAAAGATGCTTATCTATCTATCTATCTTATTTTTAAAAATCCACAGGTCAACACACATTAGAGGCATCTTACTCACAGTTCTTGGTATCTTTACTACTAGTGGAGGAATAATATTATTTTCTGTATCATCATCGTTTTCTTTTCATGAAACGATCTATGTCGGGTTGGCGTTGTTTATAATATTTACTTTGGGTTCATTAATACCAGAAACGCCAATTTATCACGTCTTAAAAAGTACTCTATATTTTATTATATGATGTAGACATTTTATTTTACTGAATTATTATTTGTTTACTTTTAGTGTTATTTTAATTCAATTTATATTCAGAGATATATTTTTTTTAGTATTGATAGTAAAGTATAATTTGATGTTGTAGGTAACGATGATGCTCTTAAACAAATATTACAAGATCTGGGTAGAATGGAGGATGTAGATAAATTAGTTGAATCAAAAAATAAATACAGAACAATAAGCAGTAAAAAGGATTGGAGAGATTTATTTACAATACGGAGTAACAAGAAGGCACTATTCATAGTCTTGTCAGTTAATGTTTTTGAGCATTGTAGTGGTGTGATGTCCGTCCGATTTTTTTCTTCAACTATTTTTGAAACCGCTGGTTCCTCAATTGAAGGCAACATAGCCATGATAATTATATCATCTTTTCAATTATTAGGAAGTGGGCTAACTCCTATTTTTATTGAGAGAATCGGAAGAAAAACACTTTTGAGTATATCGTGTGCGATGTGTTCCTTGTCTATGGTAGGTCTTATTGATACTTTGGAAGAAGTAGTCGTATTTTATGTTTTTCTTTTTAATCCGTACAAAAAACAATTACGCAAAAGACTCAATCTTAATTATAGTAATAATAAGATTTCGTGTCTGAAAGCTTACACGAATAAGTATAATTATTTATTGTTTGGGTAACGACGTTTATAGACGTTTCTAATCCGGAACAAGATGAGATAGTTATCTTTCATTTGTTTTTGACTAACTAGGTTTAGGAAGATAATATTTTTTTTATTATACACCTTTATGAACGACATTTTAGACACATATAATAAACTAATAAACATATTTAGCTGCAATAAGGTCTTTAATTCTGTGCTTGGTTTCAGATTATTATGGGTTTATATTTTTACTTGGAAGATATTGGCAATCCTGTCATAGATAACATTAAATGGCTACCACTTGTTGTTCTTATAGTATTTTTCATTGCATATGATTCCGGTTAGTATAAATTAAGAAAAATTATATATTTTTTTTTTATACACACACCTTTTATACAACGTTATTTACGTAAATTGTGACGTCAGCGTTCACAGTGGCAGTTAGCTTTACATTTTAAGTTTAATAATTTCATATTTATCAACGTTCTTCGTAGAATTTTTTGTTATTATTTCATGGCATATAATGAAGCGGTTTAATATTTTGAAAAAAACCTTATGTGGATGAACTTAAACAGTAGTGGATTACATCGGATATTTAAATATATTTTATACACGTTCACACTTTGTTATGTCTAATAGAAGTGTTCTTTTAGGGCTTGGTATAATCCCGAGTGTTCTAATCGGTGAGATGTTCACACCGAACACAAGGAGCAATGGTTCAGGCTTGGCGATCTCAGTATCCTGGGTATCTGGTTTCTTGATAAACACAGCGTTTGTTGCGGTGGTAAACAAAGTTGGCGCATATGTTCCATTTTGGTTTTTTGCCGCCAACTGTGCCATAGCTTTTTTCTTTACTAGATTCATAATTCCCGAGACGAAAGGTAAAACTTTCCTGGAAATACAAGAGGATTTAGGAAAAAAATAGTTTTTCTTATGTTCATATAAGGATACATTGATGAAAAAATGTATATGTATTATTTATTAAATGTAGAAGCAATAATTGTTTCTTTTATGGACTATGACCTAGAAAGGAATAAAGGTTTCTCTTAATATCTAAAATAAAAACAGGTTTTATTTGAAAAACTTTCAGTTACAAAAACCATTCGTCATACAAGAGCTCAAGGATATTGCAACTGTTTCTCACTTTTTTGATTACTGAACTCCCAACTTCTATTTGAGATGAGTCTCGTTTAGTTATAGTCTTGTAATATTCAAATTGTGACGATAGTAAAAGATTTTATTTTTTTAAAAGAAATTGATGAAGGTTAGGTTAGGTTCTATATTTTTTTTATCGCGGTGAGTGCAAAAGCGATCCCGTGGTGTCCCATTATGACGGCGGCGGTAACCGTCAGGTTTAGTGAGTAGGAGTCTCACATAATCACCTCCATCATCCCCTGGATGGAGGTATGTATCCATGAGGATTCCTGACTTTTAAAATAAAAAGAAAAAGAGTTTAGTTTTCATTTCAAAATTATTTTTTTAAATTATCTTCTACGGTTATTCGACAAGTTGTGTAGTTTTTTGATGATTTATTTAAAATACAGTTTTTCGACTTCATAAGACTCAATATGTATTACTTATTATATTTATATTTATTGTGATTATATCTTAAAAGCAAAATATGGATTTTTGCAACTTCTTTTACATTTCATAGTTTGAGAGGTCAAAATATGTCCTATATCTATCTGGTTGGGTGGAGTTAAATTTACCATATTTACCTTATGACACTTGGCACAATATAATATATCACAAGCTAAAGCGGGTGTCCCAAAGAGATAACATGGAATTATGGCTACTCTTATTCATATCTTATGTTTAATTGTATGAAATAAATATAAAATAACTTACAGCGCCAAATCGCTCTTTGCGCTTACTCCAAATTCGTCTGACTAGAATTCCAGCTAGTTTCAAGCATGGTGAAACCGCGACATGAGCTGGTTTCGTCACGAATTAAGTATTGTGCGAATTACTTTTAACTAATTAAGTTCAAGTGGCTAAACAAATACCATAATTATTATAAATGTAGGGTGTTCTTTAATGATTAATGAGGTGCTTAAATATATTAAAAATACTAAATAAATAATAACACAAACAAACAACTCAAGACACATGTGGAATAAATTAAGAAAATAGATAGGGCTAGCAGCTTTGTCACCTTTAAAAAAATGAAATATATATCAGATACATAATCTATTTAAAACGCCAACTCAAACAATTATAACGAACTTTTATTTTCGTCCAAAAATCCTAAGAGCACAATCATCATAATGTTTAAAATTGTTCATTAACAAATTTAGTTTGTTTTTTATTACATCTAAAATAAAAAAATATGACATGGGCATGACTTGAACCTGTGACCTCTCCCGTTACTCAGCCACTTCTCTCCAGTTCAGTCCAGTTACTCAGCCACTTCTCTCCAGTTCAGTCCAGTTACTCAGTCACTTCTCTCTAATTGATCTCAATAAAGCATGAACATGACATAGATTAAATTTCAATAACAAGTACCTAAGTTAAAGATATTTGAATTTATTGTAGGTCCTTTTTTTTTGGCAGTGATATCATAAAAAAATATATAATCCAATATATTTTGTCAACTACTAACGTGACTATAATGATTGATGGCTGATTAAGTCTATCACTACTGTAGACATTGCTTTATTTTTTTTTGATTATCCTCTTAAAAGCCAGTCATCATATATTTGTTTTAAGATATTTAGAATAATGTTTAAAAAATTAATTAAATAAAACATGTCTTGCACTGAATTATATACAACGTGTCTTGAAATTATTTATATTTTTATTAAATTTGTTGTGAATAATAATATTATTCTGCGATAAAACTTCTACTGACATATCTTAATAATATTTAGTAACAAATATAAATATATAAGCTTAAGATATGATAAAATTATAATGAATAAGAATAATGTTTATTTGCCAGATTTACGATTACGCTTAACATTGTGTTTATAATACTTACATGTATAATAAACAATTATTATAATATTATTTGTAATATTAAATGCTTCCATTCTTATGAATGTACCAATTATTATGTTATGATAATGTAAATGTATTATCATGTTGTGCTATTGTAAAAGTATACATTATAAATTTTAATTATATGATAACAACTTCGCTTAACGTTATCTTTGTTAAGATACGATATTGTATAAATCTAAGTACTTTTTTTTTAATATTCAAGCAGAAGCTAGAACATGTTCTTATTATTATTAAAATAATTTTTACGAAAAAAAAAGCTTAACGACGAATCCATACAGCCTTAATATTTTATTTTTGGAACGTAGTTCCTTATCGCGCGTTGTGAAAGGGGGCTAGACGGTAAAAATTCTTACCAAAAGTTGGCACGACATGTTTTGCTATCTCTCTCTCTCTCTCTTATAGAAAGCAAGCGAGATATTTTCATTTCTATCATTATTATTTTTTGTATTATAGTAAATTGCTTAGTAGTTCTTTAATATTTATTTGATTTTGGAGTTTGTTCTTTTAGAATCAAATTGCAAATAAGACAGTTTAAATGAAAATAATAATACAAGTTTGTGATCAAATATACTCGTAATGTTTTATAACAATGCCATCTATTTATACCTTAGGGAAAAATAACTACATCTGTTATATAAACATATCTGTACAAAGTGAAATCGCTAGGTGGCGGGACAATAAGTCATGGGTTTATTGATTAACCCTTTTTAATTTAGTTATTCATTTTATTTACATTTATTATAAATTATCGGCGTAATATCATACAAAAATAGTTTACAAATATTATTCATAAGCATATTAGCTTATATTAATAATTTAATATTTTTTTATTACAATAGGTAATTCATGTTTTTTTTTAACGTAACTTAATCATTTACCTCTCTATATCGTAGAAAAAAATATAAATGGGCTTGAAAATATTCTATTTTTTTTTTGAAAGTGTAAATTAAAACATTGAGTAAATTTGAGCCGTTCAAACACCATTATTTTTCGCGCGCCCTGCGTGACGTCAAATGACGCGTCCAGTCAATGTTTACTATGAACTTTTTATTTACTTCATACATATTTTAAGTTTTAAGTGCTTAACAAGTCATAAAAGAAGATAAAAACCATCTTACAAGTATTGTATAGTACCAGAGTGCAAAAATAGTATTAGAAATACACCCGACAAAGTGTTTTTTACATTCCAAGAGATGCGGAAGTACAAAAAGGGTCTATGGTAATTAAAAGGGATAATATATGTCTTAAATTGAGTTTATATTGTTGTGAAGATCAATTTAACTTAAATATACTTTATTAATAATAAGTTTTATTTAATAGTTTAAATTTATAGTAAGTTGCATTAGCTATTGAACATTAGAAATTTGAGTTTAAAATTAACCTAACCTAGTTTACAAAAGATCAGTATAACTTTCTATAAAAACCGTATTCTTTTTTTGGTTTTCCGAAATTCTTATGGCTGTCGATTTATTTCAGGTTAAGGTTTCAGGTTTCAGGCCTGTGGTACTCCAGCCAAGACATCACACAAAGACAAGAGAGACTTATCATCTTTCGGAATATTACTGTCGCCAACAGTGAGATAACTCTGAAATTTGTTTAAAACTGATGAACACACGTTAAGAGTATCTAACAAACTCAGCATAATACCAAAGTGAAGTATTAAATACATTGCTGAAATCTAGCAGGGTCAATATTGTTTTGGTACTTTTTACCTATTGCTCAACAAATTATATCGATGGTCTCGTAAAATGTTTTTCAATCGTATTCAATTCCGCATTCTATAAACCAGTTTTCAATTTTCTGGAGATCGCTATTGAGTACATTTATGAAGATTGGTTATGGATAAAGCTGTAAAATAGGCTCTTTATTCTACTTTTGTAACGAATACAGAGGAGATAATAATAAGCGAAAGAGGAGGCTACATTCCACTTACCATCGGGTGGAATGTAGTCAAGCATTGCCCTATATCATTTAAAAAAATTTAAATAAAAAAAAAACGATTCGTTTACTGAGATATTAAGAAAACTTTGTACAACTAACATCAAAGTCAAACAGACCTTTGATTTATACTTTTATAAATGGAACTTGTTCCAATCCAGGTTTATCCAAGTTTAATTCTACACATATGTTTATTGTTCATATTATTAATAACGCCTCAAAATTGAGGAAGCAAGGTTCAAAAATGGTCGTACTAATAAATGCGTAATCAGTAAACCTACGTTTATGGTATAAATATGTTAGAATGCAAAAATCCAAATCTTTCAGTAAACAAACGTATTATTATAATAAATAAGTAAGTTGAACATTGTCTTCATTACTTTGACAGCCATTGGAGTGTCCTGTGTTGTGTATTTACTTACCTATATTATATTTTTTTAATCAAGATTTAAAATGCTTAAAGAAACTGGAGTGCCACTTCAAGTGCTTATATCGTCTTGTAGTGAGTTTTCGTGAATGCGAATGAAATTATAATTATTAGTTTTTAAATAATGCCTTAGTATATTTACAAATTTGGACTGAGGATTCTACTTGAAAATTAGAAATAGTGTCTTAATTTCATTGATTAACTATTTATATGACTACATGACATATACTTATATATGATTGACTACAATTATACTCCTTGGATATAAAAAAGAACATATTTTAAAAATAATTGAAATATTTTGTAACATTATATTTTCTTCAATGGTTCAAATTTCTCGGCTCATAATAATCTTTATAGATTTAATATATTTTAGTGTATATCGGGCAATTAGCAGTAGGTTTTACAATAACTTGGTCAGGACCAAACATACCAAAACTACAAGATTTAGAAAAATCACCTCTTCCTTATGTTTTATCCGAAACACAGGCATCTTTAGTTGCATCTTTAATATACATAGGAGCAATATACCAGGTATGTAAATTTGTGAATAAGTATTTTGTATAGTAATTGAAAACAAATGATTAAACACGAGACGGGCTCTCTTTAATAAGGTATTTACACTTTTTATGGCTTCTCCACATTGGGAATAATATTTCTGTAGTTATATCAAAAATTACTAACCGTTACCGTCAGTTAGATCAAGCTAATTGATTAGTAAATAAATTTTAATGGTCAGTAAATTCATATTAAAAAAAAAATTATATCCCTTGACATTGATAGGTAATACTTATACAATGAAAGAGATTCAGTAACTTTAATAACTGTTTTAGCTCCGTATTTAATGGGTTGGTTGTCAAATGTGAAAGGTCGAAAACCTAGTCTCTTGCTAGGTGGACTTTTTGGAGTTATAGGTATGTCACTATTCAGTTTATATAGAAACACTTTTAAAGACCCTTCATTGTTATGATCTTAACAATTAACGGTTTATATGAATGTCTATATGAATTTCTTTTTAAGTTTACAATATCCATAACTATCTCACATTCCAAGGTTTTGTATTATTGGCTACATCTCGTAACCTGGCGATGCTTTACTTTGGAAGAATGATGACAGCGATGGGCAGCGGCAGCGTTGTAGTAATGAACCTGGTATATGTTGGAGAAATTGCGTTTGTATTATAAATTTTCTTATGGATTTAAATACTAGAACTGAAATAAATATTTAATAATCATATTCAGGACAAAAAAGGAGCTAATCGCTTTAACTAATTCATTGAATATGATAAGTATACTATGTTAATAGCTTCACGTAATAAACTGTGTGCAGCACATTGATGCTGGCATTGGGAAGGAATTTTAGTGTCGTCTAGAGATGTGTAATGCAGTACTTAGTCTCTCGTCGCCCTAAAACGTTGTGTATACTTGGGCACACACCCATGGACGATTTAAAATTGATTTAATGCCATATGTGTCAGAATAATACTAATTAATCGATTGTTTAACTGAATGAAGAGATTGTTTAAACTTCGTTTGTAAATATATTTTTTTAATTTCTGTGTGTTATAAAGATGCTTATCTATCTATCTATCTTATTTTTAAAAATCCACAGGTCAACACACATTAGAGGCATCTTACTCACAGTTCTTGGTATCTTTACTACTAGTGGAGGAATAATATTATTTTCTGTATCATCATCGTTTTCTTTTCATGAAACGATCTATGTCGGGTTGGCGTTGTTTATAATATTTACTTTGGGTTCATTAATACCAGAAACGCCAATTTATCACGTCTTAAAAAGTACTCTATATTTTATTATATGATGTAGACATTTTATTTTACTGAATTATTATTTGTTTACTTTTAGTGTTATTTTAATTCAATTTATATTCAGAGATATATTTTTTTTAGTATTGATAGTAAAGTATAATTTGATGTTGTAGGTAACGATGATGCTCTTAAACAAATATTACAAGATCTGGGTAGAATGGAGGATGTAGATAAATTAGTTGAATCAAAAAATAAATACAGAACAATAAGCAGTAAAAAGGATTGGAGAGATTTATTTACAATACGGAGTAACAAGAAGGCACTATTCATAGTCTTGTCAGTTAATGTTTTTGAGCATTGTAGTGGTGTGATGTCCGTCCGATTTTTTTCTTCAACTATTTTTGAAACCGCTGGTTCCTCAATTGAAGGCAACATAGCCATGATAATTATATCATCTTTTCAATTATTAGGAAGTGGGCTAACTCCTATTTTTATTGAGAGAATCGGAAGAAAAACACTTTTGAGTATATCGTGTGCGATGTGTTCCTTGTCTATGGTAGGTCTTATTGATACTTTGGAAGAAGTAGTCGTATTTTATGTTTTTCTTTTTAATCCGTACAAAAAACAATTACGCAAAAGACTCAATCTTAATTATAGTAATAATAAGATTTCGTGTCTGAAAGCTTACACGAATAAGTATAATTATTTATTGTTTGGGTAACGACGTTTATAGACGTTTCTAATCCGGAACAAGATGAGATAGTTATCTTTCATTTGTTTTTGACTAACTAGGTTTAGGAAGATAATATTTTTTTTATTATACACCTTTATGAACGACATTTTAGACACATATAATAAACTAATAAACATATTTAGCTGCAATAAGGTCTTTAATTCTGTGCTTGGTTTCAGATTATTATGGGTTTATATTTTTACTTGGAAGATATTGGCAATCCTGTCATAGATAACATTAAATGGCTACCACTTGTTGTTCTTATAGTATTTTTCATTGCATATGATTCCGGTTAGTATAAATTAAGAAAAATTATATATTTTTTTTTTATACACACACCTTTTATACAACGTTATTTACGTAAATTGTGACGTCAGCGTTCACAGTGGCAGTTAGCTTTACATTTTAAGTTTAATAATTTCATATTTATCAACGTTCTTCGTAGAATTTTTTGTTATTATTTCATGGCATATAATGAAGCGGTTTAATATTTTGAAAAAAACCTTATGTGGATGAACTTAAACAGTAGTGGATTACATCGGATATTTAAATATATTTTATACACGTTCACACTTTGTTATGTCTAATAGAAGTGTTCTTTTAGGGCTTGGTATAATCCCGAGTGTTCTAATCGGTGAGATGTTCACACCGAACACAAGGAGCAATGGTTCAGGCTTGGCGATCTCAGTATCCTGGGTATCTGGTTTCTTGATAAACACAGCGTTTGTTGCGGTGGTAAACAAAGTTGGCGCATATGTTCCATTTTGGTTTTTTGCCGCCAACTGTGCCATAGCTTTTTTCTTTACTAGATTCATAATTCCCGAGACGAAAGGTAAAACTTTCCTGGAAATACAAGAGGATTTAGGAAAAAAATAGTTTTTCTTATGTTCATATAAGGATACATTGATGAAAAAATGTATATGTATTATTTATTAAATGTAGAAGCAATAATTGTTTCTTTTATGGACTATGACCTAGAAAGGAATAAAGGTTTCTCTTAATATCTAAAATAAAAACAGGTTTTATTTGAAAAACTTTCAGTTACAAAAACCATTCGTCATACAAGAGCTCAAGGATATTGCAACTGTTTCTCACTTTTTTGATTACTGAACTCCCAACTTCTATTTGAGATGAGTCTCGTTTAGTTATAGTCTTGTAATATTCAAATTGTGACGATAGTAAAAGATTTTATTTTTTTAAAAGAAATTGATGAAGGTTAGGTTAGGTTCTATATTTTTTTTATCGCGGTGAGTGCAAAAGCGATCCCGTGGTGTCCCATTATGACGGCGGCGGTAACCGTCAGGTTTAGTGAGTAGGAGTCTCACATAATCACCTCCATCATCCCCTGGATGGAGGTATGTATCCATGAGGATTCCTGACTTTTAAAATAAAAAGAAAAAGAGTTTAGTTTTCATTTCAAAATTATTTTTTTAAATTATCTTCTACGGTTATTCGACAAGTTGTGTAGTTTTTTGATGATTTATTTAAAATACAGTTTTTCGACTTCATAAGACTCAATATGTATTACTTATTATATTTATATTTATTGTGATTATATCTTAAAAGCAAAATATGGATTTTTGCAACTTCTTTTACATTTCATAGTTTGAGAGGTCAAAATATGTCCTATATCTATCTGGTTGGGTGGAGTTAAATTTACCATATTTACCTTATGACACTTGGCACAATATAATATATCACAAGCTAAAGCGGGTGTCCCAAAGAGATAACATGGAATTATGGCTACTCTTATTCATATCTTATGTTTAATTGTATGAAATAAATATAAAATAACTTACAGCGCCAAATCGCTCTTTGCGCTTACTCCAAATTCGTCTGACTAGAATTCCAGCTAGTTTCAAGCATGGTGAAACCGCGACATGAGCTGGTTTCGTCACGAATTAAGTATTGTGCGAATTACTTTTAACTAATTAAGTTCAAGTGGGTAAACAAATACCATAATTATTATAAATGTAGGGTGTTCTTTAATGATTAATGAGGTGCTTAAATATATTAAAAATACTAAATAAATAATAACACAAACAAACAACTCAAGACACATGTGGAATAAATTAAGAAAATAGATAGGGCTAGCAGCTTTGTCACCTTTAAAAAAATGAAATATATATCAGATACATAATCTATTTAAAACGCCAACTCAAACAATTATAACGAACTTTTATTTTCGTCCAAAAATCCTAAGAGCACAATCATCATAATGTTTAAAATTGTTCATTAACAAATTTAGTTTGTTTTTTATTACATCTAAAATAAAAAAATATGACATGGGCATGACTTGAACCTGTGACCTCTCCCGTTACTCAGCCACTTCTCTCCAGTTCAGTCCAGTTACTCAGCCACTTCTCTCCAGTTCAGTCCAGTTACTCAGTCACTTCTCTCTAATTGATCTCAATAAAGCATGAACATGACATAGATTAAATTTCAATAACAAGTACCTAAGTTAAAGATATTTGAATTTATTGTAGGTCCTTTTTTTTTGGCAGTGATATCATAAAAAAATATATAATCCAATATATTTTGTCAACTACTAACGTGACTATAATGATTGATGGCTGATTAAGTCTATCACTACTGTAGACATTGCTTTATTTTTTTTTGATTATCCTCTTAAAAGCCAGTCATCATATATTTGTTTTAAGATATTTAGAATAATGTTTAAAAAATTAATTAAATAAAACATGTCTTGCACTGAATTATATACAACGTGTCTTGAAATTATTTATATTTTTATTAAATTTGTTGTGAATAATAATATTATTCTGCGATAAAACTTCTACTGACATATCTTAATAATATTTAGTAACAAATATAAATATATAAGCTTAAGATATGATAAAATTATAATGAATAAGAATAATGTTTATTTGCCAGATTTACGATTACGCTTAACATTGTGTTTATAATACTTACATGTATAATAAACAATTATTATAATATTATTTGTAATATTAAATGCTTCCATTCTTATGAATGTACCAATTATTATGTTATGATAATGTAAATGTATTATCATGTTGTGCTATTGTAAAAGTATACATTATAAATTTTAATTATATGATAACAACTTCGCTTAACGTTATCTTTGTTAAGATACGATATTGTATAAATCTAAGTACTTTTTTTTTAATATTCAAGCAGAAGCTAGAACATGTTCTTATTATTATTAAAATAATTTTTACGAAAAAAAAAGCTTAACGACGAATCCATACAGCCTTAATATTTTATTTTTGGAACGTAGTTCCTTATCGCGCGTTGTGAAAGGGGGCTAGACGGTAAAAATTCTTACCAAAAGTTGGCACGACATGTTTTGCTATCTCTCTCTCTCTCTCTTATAGAAAGCAAGCGAGATATTTTCATTTCTATCATTATTATTTTTTGTATTATAGTAAATTGCTTAGTAGTTCTTTAATATTTATTTGATTTTGGAGTTTGTTCTTTTAGAATCAAATTGCAAATAAGACAGTTTAAATGAAAATAATAATACAAGTTTGTGATCAAATATACTCGTAATGTTTTATAACAATGCCATCTATTTATACCTTAGGGAAAAATAACTACATCTGTTATATAAACATATCTGTACAAAGTGAAATCGCTAGGTGGCGGGACAATAAGTCATGGGTTTATTGATTAACCCTTTTTAATTTAGTTATTCATTTTATTTACATTTATTATAAATTATCGGCGTAATATCATACAAAAATAGTTTACAAATATTATTCATAAGCATATTAGCTTATATTAATAATTTAATATTTTTTTATTACAATAGGTAATTCATGTTTTTTTTTAACGTAACTTAATCATTTACCTCTCTATATCGTAGAAAAAAAAATGGGCTTGAAAATATTCAATTTTTGATTATATATTTCTTAAATTGTGTTTATATTGTTGTGAAGATCAATTTAACGTAAATATACTTTATTAATAATAAGTTTTATTTAATAGTTTAAATTTATAGTAAGTTGCATTAGCTATTGAACATTAGAAATTTGAGTTTAAAATTAACCTAACCTAGTTTACAAAAGTTCAGTATAACTTTCTATAAAAACCGTATTTTTTTTTTGGTTTTACGAAATTTTATGGTTGTCGATTTATTTCAGGTTAAGGTTTCAGGTTTCAGGCCTGTGGTACTTCAGCCAAGACATCACACAAATACAAGAGAGACTTATCATCTTTCGGAATATTACTGTCGCCAACAGTGAGATAACTCTGAAATTTGTTTAAAACTGATGAACACACGTTAAGAGTATCTAACAGACTCAGCATAATACCAAAGTGAAGTATTAAATACATTGCTGAAATATAGAAGGGTCAATATTGTTTTGGTACTTTTTACCTATTGCTCAACAAATTATATCGATGGTCTCGTAAAATGTTCAATCGTATTCAAGTCCGCATTCTATAAACCAGTTTTCAATTTTCTGGAGATCGCTATTGAGTATATTTATGAAAATTGGTTATGGATAAAGCTGTAAAATAGGCTCTTTATTCTACTTTTGTAACGAATACAGAGGAGATAATAATAAGCGAAAGAGGAGGCTACATTCCACTTACCATCGGGTGGAATGTAGTCAAGCATTGCCCTATATCATTTAAAAAAATTAAAATAAAAAAAAAACGATTCGTTTACTGAGATATTATGAAATCTTTGTACAACTAGCATCAAAGTCAAACAGACCTTTGATTTATACTTTTACAAATGGAACTTGTTCCAATCCAGGTTTATCCAAGTTCAATTCTACACATATGTTTATTGTTCATATTATTAATAACGCCTCAAAATTGGGGAAGCAACGTTCAAAAATGGTCGTACTAATAAATGCGTAATCAATAAACCTACGTTTATTGTATAAATATGTTAGAATGCAAAAATCCAAATCTTTCAGTAAACAAACGTATTATTATAATAAATAAGTGTGTTGAGCATTGTCTTCATTACTTTGACAGCCATTGGAGTGTCCTGTGTTGTGTACTTACTTATATTATATTTTTTTAATCAAGATTTAAAATGTTTAAAGTAACTGAAGTGCCACTTCAAGTGCTTATATCGTCTTGTAGTGAGTTTTCGTGAATGCGAATGAAATTATAATTATTAGTTTTTAAATAATGCCTTAGTATATTTACAAATTTGGATTGAAGATTCTACTTGAAAATTAGAAATAGTGTCTTAATGATTTCATTGATTAACTATTTATATGACTACATGACATATACTTATATATGATTGACTACAATTATACTCCTTGGATATAAAAAAGAACATATTTTAAAAATAATTGAAATATTTTGTAACATTATATTTTCTTCAATGGTTCAAATTTCTCGGCTCATAATAATCTTTATAGATTTAATATATTTTAGTGTATATCGGGCAATTAGCAGTAGGTTTTACAATAACTTGGTCAGGACCAAACATACCAAAACTACAAGATTTAGAAAAATCACCTCTTCCTTATGTTTTATCCGAAACACAGGCATCTTTAGTTGCATCTTTAATATATATAGGAGCATTACCAGGTATGTAAATTTGTGAATAAGTATTTTGTGTAGTAATTGAAAACAAATGATTAAACACGTGATGGGCACTCTTTAATAAGGTATTTACACTTTTTATGGCTTCTCCACATTGAGAATAATATTTCTGTGGTTATATCAAAAATTCCTAAACGTTACTGTCAGTTAGATCAAACTAATTGATTAGTAAATAAATTTTAATGGTCAGTGAATTCATATTAAAGAAGATTTTATATCCCTTGACATTGATAGGTAGTACTTATACAATGAAAGAGATCCAGTTTCTTTAATAACTGTTTTAGCTCCGTATTTAATGGGTTGGTTGTCAAATGTGAAAGGTCGAAAACCTAGTCTCTTGCTAGGTGGACTTTTTGGAGTTATAGGTATGTCACTATTCAGTTTATATAGAAACACTTTTAAAGACCCTTCATTGTTATGATCTTAACAATTAACGGTTTATATGAATGTCTATATGAATTTCTTTTTAAGTTTACAATTTCCATAACTATCTCAAATTCCAAGGTTTTGTATTATTGGCTACATCTCGTAACCTGGCGATGCTTTACTTTGGAAGAATGATGACGGCGATGGGCAGCGGCAGCGTTGTAGTAATGAACCTGGTATACGTTGGAGAAATTGCGTTTGTATTATACATTTTCTGATGTATTTAAATACTAGAACTGAAATAAATATTTAATAATCATATTCAGGACAAAAAAGGAGCTTATCGCTTTACCTAATTCATTGAATATGATAAGTATACTATGTTATTAGCTGCACGTAATAAACTGTGTGCAGCAGTTCGTTGGTGGCATTGGGAAGGAAATTTTAGTGTCGTCTAGAGATGTGTAATGCAGTACTTAGTCTCTCGTCGCCCTAATACGTTGTGTACACTTGGGTACACGTCCATGGACGATTTAAATTTGATTTCATCCCAAATGTGTCAGAATAAGACTAATCAGAATAAGATTAATCGATTGTTTAACTGAATGAAGAGATTGTTTAAACTTAGTTTGTAAATTCTTTTTTTAATTTCTGTGTGTTATAAAGATGCTTATCTATCTATCTATCTTTTTTTTTTAAATCCACAGGTCAACACACATTAGAGGCATCTTACTCACAGTTCTTGGTATCTTTACTACTAGTGGAGGAATAATATTATTTTCTGTATCATCATCGTTTTCTTTTCATGAAACGATCTATGTCGGGTTGGCGTTGTTTATAATATTTACTTTGTGTTCATTAATGATACCAGAAACGCCAATTTATCACGTCTTAAAAGGTACTCTATATTTTATTATATGATGTAGACATTTTATTTCACTGAATTATTATTTGTTTACTTTTAGTGTTATTTTAATTCAATTTATATTCAGAGATATATTTTTTTAGTATTGATAGTAAAGTATAATTTGATGTTGTAGGTAACGATGATGCTCTTAAACAAATATTACAAGATCTGGGTAGAATGGAGGATGTAGATAAATTAGTTGAATCAAAAAATAAATACAGAACAATAAGCAGTAAAAAGGATTGGAGAGATTTATTTACAATACGGAGTAACAAGAAGGCACTATTCATAGTCTTGTCAGTTAATGTTTTTGAGCATTGTAGTGGTGTGATGTCCGTCCGATTTTTTTTTATCAACTATTTTTGAAACCGCTGGTTCCTCAATTGAAGGCAATATAGCCATGATAATTATATCATCTTTTCAATTACTAGGAAGTGGGCTAACTCCTATTTTTATTGAGAGAATCGGAAGAAAAACACTTTTGAGTATATCGTGTGCGATGTGTTCCTTGTCTATGGTAGGTATTATTGATACTATTGAAGAAGTCGTATTTTATGTTTTTCTCTTCGAATAATACAAAAAACAATTACGCAAAAGACTCAATCTTAATTATTGTAATAATAAGATTTCGTGTCTGAAAGCTTACACGAATAAGTATAATTATTTATTCTTTGGGTAACGACGTTTATAGACGTTTCTAATCCGGAACAAAATGAGATAGTTATCTTTCATTTGTTTTTGACTAACTAGGTTTAGAAAGATAATATTTTTTTTATTATACACCTTTATGAACGATATTTTAGACACATATAATAAACTAATAAACATATTTAGCTGCAATAAGGTCTTTAATTATGTGCTTGGTTTCAGATTATTATGGGTTTATATTTTTACTTGGAAGATATTGGCAATCCTGTCATAGATAACATTAAATGGCTACCACTTGTTGTTCTTATAGTATTTTTCATTGCATACGATTCCGGTTAGTATAAATTAAGAAAAATTATATATTTTTTTTTATACACACACCTTTTATACAACGTTATTTACGTAAATTGTGACGTTAGCGTTCACAGTGGCAGTTAGCTTTACATTTTAAGTCTAATAATTTCATATTTATCAACGTTCTTCGTAGAATTTTTTGTTATTATTTCATGGCATATAATGAAGTGGTTTAATATTTTGAAAAAAACCTTATATGGATGAACTTAAGCAGTAGTGGATTACATCGGATATTTAAATATATTTTATACACGTTCACACTTTGTTATGTCTAATAGAAGTGTTCTTTTAGGGCTTGGTATAATTCCGAGTGTTCTAATCGGTGAGATGTTTACACCGAACACAAGGAGCAACGGTTCAGGCGTGGCGATCTCAGTATCCTGGGTATCTGGTTTCTTGATAAACACAGCGTTTGTTGCGGTGGTAAACAAAGTTGGCGCATATGTTCCATTTTGGTTTTTTGCCGCCAACTGTGCCATAGCTTTTTTCTTTACTAGATTCATAATTCCCGAGACGAAAGGTAAAACTTTCCTGGAAATACAAGAGGATTTAGGAAAAAAATAGTTTTTCTTATGTTCATATACATTGATGAAAGAATGTCTATGTATTATTTATTAAATGTAGAAGCAATAATTGTTTCTTTTATGGACTATGACCTAGAAGGGAATAAAGGCTTCTCTTAAAATCTAAAATAAAAACAGTTTTTATTTGAAAAAATTGAAGTTACAAAAACTATTCGTCACACAGGAGCTCAAGGGTATTGCTACTGTTTCTCATTTTTTTTATTACTGAACTCCCAACTTCTATTTGAGATGAGTCTCGTTTAGTTATAGTCTTGTAATATTCAAATTGTGACGATAGTAAAAGATTTTATTTTTTTAAAAGTAATTGATGAAGGTTAGGTTAGGTTCTATATATTTTTTTATCGCGGAGAGTGCAAAAGCAATCCCGTGGTGTCCCATTATGACGGCGGCGGCAATTGTCAGGTTTAGTGGGTAGGAGTCTCACATAACCACCTCCATCATCCCCTGGATGGAGGTGTGTATCCATGAGGATACCTGACGTTAAAAAAAAAAGAAAAAAGACTGTAATTTTTTTTTTCGAATTATTTGTTTAAATTATCTTCTACGGTTATTCGACAAGATGTGTAGTTTTTTGATAAATTATTTATAACACTGTTGTTTTTCGACTTTATAAGACTCACTATGTAATACTTATTGTATTTATATTTATTGTAATTAAATCTTAAATGCAAAAATTGGATTTTTGGAACTTCATTTACATTTCATAGTTTGAGAAGTTAATAATATGTTCTATATCTATCTGGTTGAGTGGAGTTAAATTTAACATATTTACCTTATGACACTTTTACCTTATGTATGTAGAGTATTAGGTCCTTTTTGTTATTACATATAGAATTGGCATTTGAATTCCAAAGTCAAATTATTACAGCTATTTGCTGTTAGTCATGTTTATTTATAATAATTTAAATGGTAAATACATTGGAATTTACATGTTTTAGTTCATATATTTCAACAGTAGCGCTACCTGCGCAATTATTTATGGAATGTTATTTAGTATTTACTGTTAAATGTTTTAAGAATTAGAAGCATAGGATATTTTAATATAATGTTTAATCTTTTATTAATTATTAGAACTTATTATAAAGTATAAATAATATCATCTGTAAGTTGGTTATGGAACTGTAAATTACCCTCACCTGAATATCATAGTGTTTAAATATTATAAAACGAGTTGTAAGGGGCTGCTCTCGCCCATTCTATTACAAATGGTTGGATATTAAACATTGAAGTGCAAGTACTGTGTATTACTGAAACAAGTCTTAACATTACACATGTATATACTTTTCGTTGACCGTCATTTATTTGTTTTCTTCTTCTTTTTTTTTCTGTTGAAAATGCAGTCCGTTTTTGGTCCCAAAGTTTTCGTTCTGGAAATATGGACGGCTGAAGACCCTTATGAATAGCGTATAAAAGTAGAATTTCAATAATTTTGCTTGATTGAATAACTTAAGCTAAATTTTATTTACCTTTTATTTTGATAAATTTTATTATTTTCGTATTTAAGATTTCGTTATTCATTTTTACTAAGCTTACTTTTTACTATATATTTACCCGGTTATACTCACGTTAATTAAATCCAAATTCGTCTGACTAGTTTTGAATTCCAGAATTCCAGTTAGTTTAAGCATGGTGAAACCATGACGTAACTGGTCTCGTAACGATTTAATTAACTATAATACGAATTAGTTTTAACTAATTAAGTTCAAGTGGGTAAACCAATACAATAATTATTTTATAAATAGCGATAAATGTAGGGTGTTCCTTAATGATTCATAAGCTGCTTAAATATATTAAAAATACAAAATGAATAATAACACAAATAAAAAAACTCATGACACATATGGAATAAATTAAGAAAATAGATAGGGCTAAAAGTTTTGTTACCTATTAATAAAATGAAATATACATCAGATACAAAATCTATTCAAAACTTCAACTCAAACAATTATCACGAACTTTTGTCTTCGTCCAAAAATCCCAAGAGCACAATCATCATAATGTTTAAAATTGTTCATTAACAAATTTAGTTTGTTTTTTATTACATCTAAAATAAAAAAATATGACAAGGGCATGACTTGAACCTGTGACCTCTCCCGTTACTCAGCCACTTCTCTCCAGTTCAGTCCAGTTACTCAGTCACTTCTCTCTAATTGATCTCAATATAGCATGAACATGACATAGATTAAATTTCAATAACAAGTACCTAAGTTAAAGATATTTAAATTTATTGTAGGTACTTTTTTTTGGCAGCGATATCATAAAAAAAATATAATCCAATATGTTTTTTCAATCACTAACCTGACTATAATGATTGATGACTGATTGAGTCTATCACTACTGTTGACATTGCTTTAATTTTTTTGTCATCCTCTTAAAAGCCAGTCATCAAATATTTTTTTTTTAATATTTAGAATAATGTTTAAAAATTTATTTATATACAACGTGTCTTGAAATTATTTATATGTTTATTGAATTTGTTGTGAATAATAATATTATTCTGCGATAATATCTTATCTTAATAATATCTAGTAACAAATATATATGAGCTTAAGATATGATAAAATTATAATGAATAAGAATAATGTTTATTTGCCAGATTTACGATTACGCTTAACATTGCGTTTATAATACTTACATGTATAATAAACAATTATTATAATATTATTTGTAATATTAAATGCTTCCATTCCTATGAATGTACCAATTATTATGTTATGATAATGTAAATGTATTATCACGTTGTGTTATTGTAAAAGTATATATTATAAAATTAAATTATATGATAACAACTTCGCTTAACGTTATCTTTGTAAAGATACGATATTGTATAATTCTAAGTACTTTTTTTTAAATATTCAAACAAAAGCTAAAACAAGTTCTTATTATTATTATTTTTTTTACGAAAAAAAAGCTCAACAACGAATCCATACAGCCTTAATATTTTATTTTTATTTTTTCCCTTTCCTTTACATTTTGATGAAATGTATTACTAAAAAAAACTATCTAATATAAGTAAGAATTACATTTAAGTAATACCTAGTGTATATTTCTATATATTATAGCTTCTTATACGGAATCAAAAAAACTGAATATCACTACATTTAATAAGCACATGTGCTCATTAAACCTTAACGGAATATTATTGTAAAAAAATATATCTACAATCAAAAACAATTCTAAAAGACTAATAAAATTATTATAGGAAATAGGTGTCTATTTAATACTTAATTAATAAAATAGAGTCGCTACAAGGCCAAGGATAGATTATAATTTTTAACTAATTTTAGAAATAGATAGACTTCTCAAGTAAACCATTAAAAGCCGCGAGCGTAACACAAACTAATTCTAGAACAGGTAAATAGCGAGTCGATTGTTCGGTCGTTTGTTTCGTTATTACAATAGTTTAGCTGTTTTCGTGCAAAGGAATTTATGTAAGGTCTAATTAATTACTAAAGTAAGACAAGAATTATAACTTGTAAACAAGTGTAGTTAAGTCAAGTTACAATTGGGTAATTTTGAAATTCCGTTCTTGATTATAACGTGATTAGGAGCCCAAAAATTATTGTGTTTATATTAACTAAGTCGTGCTGACTGAGTTAGGTTAAATAGAACTATTCTGAGTTGTTTTAACTGATATTTTCAGAAATGAAAAGTGGTAAAAATGTTACTGGTGCAATAATATGCGTCTACAGCAAAGAAACTTCCAAATACATTTAGTTCTTCTTGCGTAAGGCCTGCACTAGGAAACAAATATACGTTGCAAAAAAAAATAGAAGAAAGTTGAAGTTGGTAAAATCGTAATTATTTGGAAAACATAATAATGGTTTTACTTGAATGTTATAAGATATTATAAGGCTTGTTTTTAAATCGTATCTCTTACTTATTACCATCATCATTTCATATTATTAAATTTAACTATCAACCTACCTCTTTAGTTGTACTATAATAATATTTAATCCCTTTTACTACATATCTTTATTAGCTTATGTAGGATTACATTAGTATTTTTCATAAGCCTATGACAAATAATAATCTAACAAATGTAATACAAGAAATAATTTGTTGAGATTATTTTGTGATTTCGAGGTTTTATAATTTTTAATTAATTTACCATTAATTAAAAATTATAAAACATCGTACTGGCTCGTACACCATTTTATCATTAATGACAGTCATGTCTTTTTAAATCTACAGGTAATTGACCTTAAAATCACGTAAGATCTTGAAGATATAAATACTTTCACAATCACTTTGAAAAACACCTCATTTTGGAATACGAATATTAAAAAATGTAATATTTTGTTTCCAAATTGTGCTGATATGCTAGAATAATTGAAGCTCACGGGTTCAGTATTAAATGAAATAACACTTTAATGAGGGCGGAACCGAAGATCTGTCAAAATCATCGCCGCTATCAGAAACCACAACTTGGCGAAATTTGTGTTGTGACTTATTGCTGCACCTTTATAAAACTCATCTGACCTGCAGGTAATTTATCATAGACAAGACGGGGTAGTGACAATGTGAACTGACAATCGGGACCGTGTATTATGGCTTCTATAGATTTTTCTTTCTATTCTATATTTAATGTAATGAATAAATAAAATAAGATTACGTTAGGACACGAAGGGTATACTGAAAGTTTCTTTTGTTGTTTGGTTTGAATTTTACTAGCTATCTCGGATAGAATTTAAATGCAATCTTTTGGTTAATAATCTTTTTTATTTATTTACTTGCATACTTTTAACTTACTACAGAAAATATAAGTGTACAATAATGTACAATTCTTTATAACATTTCTATCAGTTACCTTTTGTCAATAAAGAGTTGAGAGAGATTAATAAGGTTTGAGAAAATGAAAAATTCAACATAAAAAAGAAAAATAATTATTTTATTTATTGTTACTCGTATTTAAATATACAACAATATATTTTTATATACAAAGCAGATAGTAGACTACTTTAAGAGGTTTTGAAATTCTTATTCATAGTCGAATTTTGACAGTCCGTAAACAAAAGAGATGCATTGTTTTTGTTTGTAATCCTTGTTGTTAACATATATATATAAAAGATAAAATCTTGGGTAGACCGAAGATTAGCTTCAAAACTTAGTTTATTGCTTAGACGCTATATACATATAAGAAGATACCCGTTTTAAATTAAATTGACTATAGGTGATCGTTCTTATACGTGATATGGCCCAATCTACGCATAATTACCATTAAATACATGCCTAGTAGCAATACCACCCACCTAGCCTCGCCTCGTACACTACTAAAAGAGCATAACAACTATGTGAACCGACATCCGTAAATAACAAACTCAAACACGTCAAAAAGATATTAGGAAGCAACGGATAAAAGTGGCGTGCAAGACTAAGACCAGTAAATGGATGAACATAAAATTCTACAGTATAGAGAAACTACCATTCATCAACAAAGTGACTTTTAGAAAATATACGAGTATACGTCGCCCGTATGAATAACATTAAGATGGATTAGATTTCTTTCACACACCAAATAACTTTAGAGGTTACAGTCATTTTTAAGGAGCCCCCCCCTCCCGCCCGCTTTTAAAGTGAACGGACGTGTTTTCGAGTGCTCCTGTGTTTTTAATGTAAAAAGTAGTCTATAGTTGTGTTTTGTGTAAATAAAATCGGATGTTTATCTTCCAAAATCGTAAATCTTCAAACAGTACAACAAACACTAAAATAAATATTGTTATTAATGAATTCTAATCCAAAACAAGTCACAGTGCATAATAAAATCAGTTGAACGAGATATTCAAAGTGAAGTGTTATAAGGTGAAAAGTCATTGACCGCTGTTGACTAAGGGCCAATCACAACAACTGACACCGAACTTCTCTCTCCTAAATCAAAACTATTCAACAAATTAAGATCGTTGTCGTGAGTCAGGTTTGGTGTAGTGGTCAAGAAGCTAAATTGCGTTCAAATCTGTGTTGAACTAACCTGGTCTCGAATCTCAGTGCAGTTCTTTGCTGACTAAACTTTTTTTATTTTTTTTTATTTTTGGTTTTGTTTTCTTTTTTTTTTTTTTGTTGAACTTTGAATTTTGAATCTCAGTGTGACTTATTGCTGGCTTAACTTTTTTATTTATATTTTTTGGTTTATTTTGACTTTTTAAAAATATTTTGTGCAAGTGCTACTTACCAAGTAAAGATTTAATTCTTACCTGTTTTCTTGCAAAATGTCGGTAAAAAGGACTCCCCCGCACACAGAAACCATGTCCTCTTCAATGACGAGTCTACAACCAGCTCAGTCTGATTCGGCACTAAACAATATAGATAATTTTGTCAACGCTACTCGCCGGACAAGACGACGTTTGGATGATGACTCATACGAATCTTGCAGGTCAGGAACTCTTCTGACAGAAATCCAAAAACTTTTTTCAAGTTCCGAAGCTAAGCAAAATGCTAAACTAGACATACTAAACACTTCAATAAATGAAATTCGTACCCAGAACGCGCAAATTCAAGAATCGATCACTTTTGTGACTCAAAAGTATGACGAGCTACTCGAACGATTAAATGTTTCTGAACGTGAAAACTCAAATTTAAAAAAACAAATTAAACAACTGGAATTTAAACTTGATTCTATTGAGCGCCACACTCGCTCAGCCGTGATCGAAATCTCCAACCTGCCCACTCGTGATTCTGAAACGAAGTTAACGTTAACTGAAACGGTCTGTGATATTGGTGTACTCATTAATAAGCCCATTTTAAGCTCTGACATAAAAAATATATTCAGAATGAAGTCAAAATCAGAGAAGCACGGTCCAGGCACCGTCATAGTTGAACTTGTTTCAACTAATTTAAAAGATAATGTACTACAAGCAAATAAGCATTATAATAAAAATAATAAAAACTGCAAATTATCTACATCTAGCCTTCAGTTTCCTGGACCAACAAAAGCCATTTATATTTCTGAATCCCTTACAACCCATGGCAAACATCTCTATTACCTAGGGCGTAACCTTCAGAAAGAAGGTAAAATTGATGGTTGTTGGACAAATCACGGCAAAATATTTATAAAAAAAACTTCTACTTCTTCACCTACGTGCGTGAACACAGAGCAAGACCTTCAAATACTTACGTTTACCTCTATATGACTATTTTGCAGGAGTATATATTTCGCACACTCCTTGCAGAGGTATTTATATTGTAACACTAATTTACTAACTATTACACATAACGCTACTCGTACACATATATACTTTAATAATAAACCTATGTGTCTACATCTACACTATTATCAATTTAGTCTATATAGCAGTGCTACCCTTATAAACAAAAACATTCAAAGCATACTGCCGCATATTATCTTAACTTATACTTGCAACAACTTTAACATGAATACTAAATATCTTAACATCTCAGCCTTCAATTATTTCTGTCCAAACTTACATAACCATGCATACTTACAATCGAAAATAACTCGCTCATCACTTTTAGACTCCTTTTTTCTGTTCTTATTTTACAAGAATATTCACTTAATTTATTTGTTCCCGTTGATGTCATTTAGTTATGTTTTTACACCTTCAATCAAAATTCGATAGTTTACATACAATAAATACCGAGCTAGATAACTTTTCATTGGCTGAATCTGCGAGCTGCATGATTGAAGATTGTAACCAATTATCAAAAACTCTTAAAAACTCTTATTCATTTTTCAGCCAAAACATAAGAAGCATCAGTCGTAATTTTAATGGATTACTAGCATTATTGGACAGGAGTAGGACTAAATGGGATATAATTGTACTGGTTGAATGTTGGTTACATAATTCCCCTCCCATTCCATCTATCGACGGGTACACTGTTTTGACAACAAGTAAACATAAAACACAAAATGAGGGAATCATTGTTTACCACGGTAATGATCTCAATATATCCATCATCAACTACGAATTACGGGACGCGAACTGTTTAACTCTTATTCTTAACAAAGATATCGCGATAATTACAATTTACAGACCTCCTTCTAATTATAATACAACAGCTTTTCTTGATTCTCTTCACGGACATCTCCTGAGTTTGTCTCATTACAAAAATATAATAATTATTGGTGACATTAATATTGACATCACGGAAAACACAAGAGATCTTCGCGCCGTGGAGTACCTTTCTTTGCTAGCATTTCATGGTATGCTTCCTGGACACACTATTCCGACGAGAAAAAATTGCTCTTGTCTAGATCACATAATATTAAAAACCAGAAACCCAGCTCACTGTTTCGTTTGTAATACCTCTTTGACAGACCACGACACAGTTTTATTTTTTCTCCATTCTTGTAATCCACTCAATAAACAAGACACAATAACCATCAAGTATCTTGATTATAAAAATTGCATTTAGATCTCTTGAATGTTGATTTTAATCACATTTATACTTTGACTGAAGTTGATATTGCGGTAGATTTTTTTAATAACTCTTTAAATCGTACAATATTGGCCAACACTTCATTAAAAATAGTTCCAAATCGTAAAAGAACTCGAAAGCCATGGATGACTCAAGGTTTACTTAGATCTTTAAGACACAGAGATCAATTACACCTTAAACTAAAGAAGTTTCCCAACGATCCAACTCTTAAAATTACATATTCCAGATATCGAAATTTTTGCACTAACCTTCTTAGAAAAAATAGAGATAATTATAATAGATCGCTTTTAATGAATTCGAAAAATAACTCAAAAAAACTGTGGACAGCTGTTAAAGACATCACTCACTCAAACAAATCAAAATCTCGCTCAGGCGAACTACTGTCAATAGCAGATAATCCCATCAGCGCAGTAAATGAAGTCAACAATTATTTTAGTAATGTAGGCCAACGGCTTGCAGAAAAGATTATGTCCAGAAATTCACAATACATGAGTATCAATCAGTCCTCTTTCAACAAGTCGTCCCCTAATACTTTTGCTCTAATTAACACAGATGCTTCTGAGGTCGAGGCTTTAATAAACGATCTTAAAAGTGATTGTTCACCTGGTCTAGACCTTATCTCTAGCACTATATTAAAAAAGTACAAGAATATCTTGGTTCCACCAATTACCTATATTATCAATCTGGCCTTTATTACTGGTACTTTCCCAAATGCTTTCAAACTTGCTGTTATTCATCCGATTCACAAAAAAGGAGATAAGAATCTTGTTGTCAATTTTAGGCCGATATCGATACTGCCAACCCTTTCCAAAATAATTGAGCGAGTTTTAAATAAAAGACTTATTTCATATTTACACATAAACAAAATTCTTTCACCATCTCAGTATGGGTTTCGTCCACATATTTCTACAAGTCATGCAGTTCTTGATCTGGTTAATGAGACAGTTTCTAAAATAGATAATAAACAAAAGGTTTTGGGTGTTTTCTTAGACCTTGCTAAAGCGTTTGACAGTGTTTCTGTCTCCATCCTAATTACCAAGCTAGAACTAATAGGCATCAGAGAACTCCAACTTGATTTATTCAAGAGTTACCTATCACATAGACGCCAAGTTACAAAAATTGGAGAGTGGATAAGTAGAGAACAATCTGTCTCTTACGGAGTCCCACAGGGAAGTATACTTGGTCCAACCCTATTCTTAATTTATATAAATGATCTCTGTCAAATACAGTTGCAGAACGGATCCATTTATACTTACGCCGACGACACTGCCCTCTTATTTCATGGTTGTGACTGGCAACAAGCCTTTGAATATGCACAATCCGGTCTTAACGTGGTTACAAAATGGCTTTCTGAAAATTTGCTCACTTTGAATGCAGATAAAACCAATTACATAGCCTTTTCACAAACATCTCGTACTCGTCCTAGTGACTCCTTTTCACTCACCGCCCACAACTGTTATCCACAAAACAGCATACCATGTGCATGTCCCAGGGTCTTTCGCACGTCAAACAGTAAATATCTCGGAGTTACACTGGATGACTCTCTCTCATTCCAAAACCATACTGAGACATTAACGAATAGACTGAGAAAGCTGATTTATATATTTAAAAATCTCCGCAACATTGCAGATTTCGATGTTCTCCGTCTCGTCTATCTAGCCCTAGGTCAATCTCTAGTTAACTATTGTATAGTGGCATGGGGTGGATGCTCTAAATCTCATCTTTTGAAGGTGGAGCGAGCTGTAAGAGCCATTATAAAAGTGGGACATCGCCTTCCTTTTCGCTGTCCTTTAACGGAAGTTTTTAAAATATGTAACGTCCTATCTGTTAGACAACTCTATATACAGCAAACTATCTTAACAACGCATTCTAGAACTCCGTATGACGACAAGTCCCCACTTCTCTTACGACGCCGTAACCACGCAATATGTCCTTCTATTCAAATATCTACAAAACTAGCTCAACATCATTACTATTTTCTTAGTGGTTATTTGTACAATAAATTAAACAAATTACTAAATTTTCACTCAGCGATCAAAGAACAGTGTAAAAGAATATTATTTAAATGGCTGCTAGGACAGGATTTTCAAAGCACTGAAAATATCCTATATATAGCTTCTTAATTACCTTTAAAAATAATAACTAATAATATCTATAAATAATAACATACTAAGCCCATTTATCTTCACGTATAATAGTCACACGAGCACTGGTACCTACACACACACACATCTACACTTACACACACACTCACACACACACACACACACACACACACACACACACACACGCTCATACACACACACCTTTTTGTTTTGTTGTTCTTTGATTTTTCTTTATTTTTTTTTTCTCCTAGAATTAGTTATAATTTTAATTTGTTGTTTTCTATTATTCTCAATCGTACATTTATATCTATTATTATATAATTTAAAGTAATGTTCTCTGATTAGATACAGAGATGTATTATTCATATTTTTTAAATAATGTTACCAAATCTCAATTCTCTTAATTTTAAGGGTTCGGGAGCCTGGAGATCTGTAACACAGGTTTTTAACCTAGTACAAACTCCAGCTCTCGAGGAGGTATTTATGGATTGTAATTAGTTTTTATTTATTCTACTAATGCTGTACCTTTTCGAGAGAAATAAATGCTTTTTGTATTGTATTGTATTGTATTGTAAGGAGACTGTTTAAAATACTATATTATGTATGTATATTATATACTATAAATAATTAATGTAAAAAAAAATATGTACCTCGCACGATTTTTTTCATGATATTTTAGTTCCTTATTCGAATAAGGTTATCAGCAAAAAAAGTCTTAAATCGTTATATACTGTTATATTGTATTCTATGTATTTTTAACTGTAATGTGATGTACAATAAAATTATTATGATTGATTTATTGAAAAACGTCACAGAAGAAGAGTATGCACAAGATACATAAGAGATATAAGAGATATAGGAGAGAGAAAGAGTGAGAGAGAGAGAAATAAGAGAAGAGTATACACAAGATTTCTTGTGATTGTGGTAAGTGTGTAGGAGGACCTTGCCAAAATGTCTAAGTGTCAATATAAATATTACTAAACTTTACGAAGTATTAAAAACTTGCACAACAATGAGTCACCGATAACAAGACAGTTCGCAAACAGTTCATTACATACATTTTGGCAAAGTATTCTTATTAGCTAGGAAAAGTTTTAAGTAGCGCGTAAAGAACGTGAATCTATTGAATTTAGCAGTATGCAAAATTTTTATTGAGATAAAGTTGGTTGCTACAATCGGCGTCAAATAAAACATCGTGATATGATTTTTTTGCTACGTCTTACATAAATAATATAGTATAAGTATTTAAAAGTGTTTTAATTGAAATGATATTATCAAAATATATTTAGACTGAAGACCAAATAGGAATATCATATTTTTGAACTCACCAGTCATCACCACGACTCTTATTAAAACCGAATGGTCTTAATATGAAACATTAGAATACTATATGTAACGTTATATATAATTTGCTAATAAAATATGTCTGTATTTGTATAGTACGTACGCAGTACCGTAAAATACAAAATTTATCGAATGTCACTTCGAAGTTCAAGAACACATATATAATAGAATCTTGATTACATTAACCGAGATTTTATAAAACTTCATTTCGTTTAATAACTTCAGAATATTAAGAACGACAAATATTGAAGTAGTGATTGACTTTATTGATAGGTAGAATTAATAATTAAAATAATAAATTAACATAGCTCTATATAGCTTTTATTTAAGGTTTTTATTTTTCTTAAAAAATATATGAGAACTACACTAAAGTCTTCTGGGTCACGGTGTTTCCTAGACAACCAGAAGTGAGAACATGTGAGAATTCAAGAATATAAATTTAAAAGATTCAAATATATGTAGTAAATATTAATAAAAATATATGCTAATAAATATAAATATTCTTTTTTTTTAACCTCGTTTAAACAAGGAATACTTATTTGAAAATATTTTTAAACATGTATAGCCATGTTAAGCTCATTTAAATTTATATAAATAAAGAATGAAAAATAAACCAATACGGGCAAGGATTCGAACCCGCGACTACTGGGAAACCGTCCCGTCGCTCTACCAACTGAGCTACCGTATCGCTGTCCGTCTCGGTGAATTAAGCATTCTATATGTAATCGTCTTTATCGGGACGGTGGTGACATCTAGGATTTCGAAAGAAACCTAATAGATAAAGAAAGTCCCGATAAAGACGATTACATATAGAATGCTTAATTCACCGAGACGGACAGCGATACGGTAGCTCAGTTGGTAGAGCGACAGGACGGTTTCCCCGTAGTCGCGGGTTCGAATCCCTGCCCGTATCGGTTTATTTTTCATTCTTTATTTATATAAATTCAAGGAATACTTACCTTTTATTCCCTACTATTAAAAAACCCTACAATGATAAATTCATTCAAAATGTAATCTGTAAATATTGATTATCTACTCCTAATTTAAATATAAGTAATTTCTATAAATCATCTTATTTTTATAATCCTCATAAAGTTTCTCAATCGGTCCGAAAACACTTAAAATGCTTTAAATGATGCTATTACTTTAATCTGTTCTACTTCCACTAAAAACAGATATATAGTGAAACTCATATTGTAGGCCTTTCCAGGCTATTAAAACAAAGGATCGTTAGATGATGAAGCTTTTGTTAAATAATTATTGAAATTAGTGTCCTTGTTCTTGCCGTTTGCCTTTTTGATAGACCGATACCTTGGAAAGACGAGGCAAAATACCTAGGAGTAACGTTAGATAGAAAGTTAGTTTTCACTGCGCATATTAGGACCGTTCGTAGCAGAGCGGCCTACATATTAGGTCGTTTATATCCGCTGTTAGGCAAGCGGAGTAAAATGTCCCTTCGCAATAAGTTACAACTTTACAAAGCTTGCATACGTTCCGTCATGTCCTATGCGAGTCCCGCTTTCGCGCACGCTAATCTGAAACCCCTTCAGGTGATTCAGAACAGGTTTACACGGATTGCAACCGGGGCGCCGTGGTTCGTACGCAACATCGATCTCCATAGAGACTTGAACCTTCCGACCATCGCTCAGTACTTCAAGGGGCTTTCCCAAAAGTACTTTGAACGTGCTGAGCGACACCCGAACCCACTGGTGGCTGACGCCGCAGAGTATAGACCACGTAAGACTACTTTAGTCAGAAAAAGAAGACCCAAGTCGGTACTCGTTGACCCCGACGACGCGTTCACAGTAGGTAATAACGTGTACGCGTAGGCATAATTGACACAACACAACATACAGACACACACCGTCTGTACCGGTATAGACGAGGTCCCAACTGAGTAAGTGCTTCGTTGCTCCGGCGTTCTGCCGTCGGAGGACGCTAGTGTCCAAATTTCCTAGCTTCCCTCCTGACTAACGACGCCCCGAGCCGAGGTCCGTGTCTCAATCTGAGACGCCCTCGGGACGTCGTTCCCCATGGGGGCCCATCTGGCATCTTAAATTAAGGTAAGAAATTAGAAGAATCACCGAAATTTCTTAATGGGTGCTTGATAAAGTACTAAAGTAATATTGTTAAGATTCTTGAAATGTTTTATTCTATTAATAATGTTCGAACATGTGTTCCTAAAGTGCTAAGGCATGTTAATGCGAAACACCTATCATATTATTCGTGAAACTGTAGGCACCTAATGTATATAGAAAACACACGATTCGAAATTATCCAAGTAACATTTTTAAGCGATTATTTTGGAATATTAATTTGAAAATCAATGAAAGTTTTTTATAAGATGTACATACTAAAATAGAAATATATCTACGAATGATAAAGTTTTAATAGATCTGAAACTCGAATAGAAATAATAATAAAAAAGGAACAAAATACTGTGATCTATTTCAGAACTAATTCATAACTCAGATATGCTTTAAAATCAAATTGATGTTTAAGGTAGTCTGTATACAAGCAAGATGTATTCCAACTACTAAGAGACAAAGAGAGATATAGTGTAACTTGTAAGATATTTAATTAATTTGTATGAAATGTGACTACATTTCTTAGATCTAGTTACTAATAATACAGTTCTGGCATATTATTTGCACCATTTAACATTATTTTACGTACATTATGCAACGTTTTCCTATTCCATTATATACAGAACTATAAAGATAACTTTATTTTTCTGATCTAGACCGAAATAACGTATTATGAGATTCCTAAAACACGGTCAGAACAGAATTGTTTTACATTGAAAATGTTAGATGTTTCGTGTATAGAAACGCTCTCATGTTAATTTTTGTAGTGCTAAGGAAAACGTCGAACATATTATTTTGTTCTAACATCTTTCTAAAGTTTATTTTATTACATTTTTTTTATGTATATTTTTTTATGTATATTTTTTTTAATGTATATTATTTGCATGATAAATAAATAAATAAAAATAAAATAAGTCTTTATTGCTATACCTTATCTATGAGTAATAATTTTCTCTTAAGTGTATTTCAATATTTTTTTTGTTTCTTTGTAGTATTGTTATATTGTTTTTTTTAATTGTTAATATTGACGTTATTAATCGGTTTTTTTTTCAGCTTGTCCTTCGACAAAGGCTCCCTCTAAAGCTTTCCATTCTGTCCTGTCCATTGCAATTCGTATCCATTCTGGACCAGCTGACTTTTTTATGTCGTCTTCCGAACATTTAGTCTGTCTACCTTTGCTCCTTTTACTATCACGCGGGTACCATTCCGTTATTAATCTGGTCCACTTTCCTTTCTCTTCTCTTAGTATGTGTCCTGTCCATCTCCATTTAAGGCATTTGTATACCGTGAGTATGTTTTTGAATTTAGTTACGCTCTTTATATTTTTAATTTTATCTTTTGTTTTCACTCGTACAACGCTTCTTTCCATTTCATTTTGACATATTTGTATTCTTTGGAGTAGTTTTTTGGTTAGTGCCCATGTTTGACAGCCGCATGATAAGCATGGAAGAATGCAAGTGTTATATATTTTCCTTTTATCTCCCATAGGCATATCTTTATCCTTCATAATCTCGCTCAGGGACCAAAACCATTTCCAGCTGTTTGATATTCTTCTATCTATTTCTTTTGGCATGGTATCTTCAGTAGATATTAGTTGACCCAAATAAATGTCATTTAAATATTCTATTTTTACTTTTCCATCATCTATTATAATGTTTTAATTATAACTCTTTCAGAGTTTGTTATTACTTTCGTTTTTAGTATGTTCATCGTGAGACCCACTTTGGCGCTTTCATCTGATAGTTAGAATTATTAGAAAATAGTCTTATTATGTTGATTTAACAAAGAAGTTAGAATTTTGCTAGATTTTTATGCAAAAAGTTAATTAACCTCCGAAACTTGTATTTTTTCATAGAATATTTATTAACATAGTTATTTTAGTAATCATTAAAACTGTTTGTACTTAAACCTCTTTTCTTTTTTGTAATCTTGTTTGTTTAAAATTGCGTTTTGATTGTTTTATTATAAGTAATGCAAATTAAACGTTTGTATAAAAAAAAATAACATTAAAGTTTCGGGTATCTCATACCCACCTCATAGCTGGTGTAACAATTACTCACCTCATTCACGCCGGGTTAAGTATATGCAATATATTGTTGTATCTTTCCTGAATTGGTATGTAGTTTGTGGTTGTATTAAGGTTCAACGCGTTTTTTATACTGTCAAGGAGTATGTCGTTGTTTTCAGAAAATATAAGTGCGTTTTTGTCGTTGTTACTATGAAAAAATCTTCTTTGTTGTACTTTGTTCCCAGATAATATTGTTCTTACCATTCTATGATCTGTATGGAAATTTAGCTAGCTTACAGTACTCACATCCTTAAATGCCTTTCTGTTATTTTTCAGGATAAAATCAATATTATTTTTGTATTTGCTGTTGGGGGTTCGTTCTTTTTGATAACTACTTCTTATAAAAACTGTTTAGAATGCTGAGTTTGTTTTCCATTGCAAGGGTCACCAATTTTCTCCCATTCTCACTTCTTTGACCATATTCATGTTTCCCTATTGTCCTTTGCCTTTCATGCAAGCTCCTATTTAGCTATTAAAATCTTCCATCACGATGAGATTTTTATGAGAAACTTGTATGGCTGATTGTAGCTTTTTGTAGAATTTTTCAGTTTTCATGCAATCTTTTTTCTTATTTGATTCAGTTGGTGAATATGCTTGAATTATTGTCCGCGTTACTTCTTTACTTTTATTTAAAGGCAAATTAATGTTCAAGAGTGCAATTCTTTCATTAATTCCTTTTATTTCTTCTACTTTGCTTGTCAATTCTATTTTAATGAGAAAACCAACACTATACATTCCCGGTGTCTCTCCAATATAGTGAAGGATATATTCACAATCATGTTCTTAAATTCTGTAAATTCAAAACTGTCTTTTGTTAAATTTTCTGGCGTCCGTTTATGAGTTGCTATTGGATTTTATTCGTTGTATGGTTAGAAAAGGAGTTTAATCTATTTCTCATTACATCAAAGGCGTTGGTCCTGTGGTCTTTTGGGCGTACAGTTTGTTTTTTTGGTCGATTATCAGTTTGGGGTGACGAAGACGGTCCCCTTTTTTCTTTTTTTTGATTTTTGCCTTCTCTTATAATAAGTTTATCGTACTTGATGCATGCAATGTTTCCTTTATTTCTTTCTTCTTCTAATTTTGGTAGTAGCTTTTTCGTTTTTTCCATCACTTGTATTGAGAAATCCTCTTTCACATAAAGTTCAAGTTCTTTTTATTTTTCATTATTTCACTTTTTTTTCATGCGCTTACTAAGAACAGAAAAACTGTTCTTGGTTTGTTGTCATCTTTTATTTCTCCAAGTCGGTATATTTTGTTTACTTCACATTCTTCTATATTGATAGCAAGTTCATCTTGAAAGCCCACCGTTATTTTATCTTGTATTTCTTTAGAATTCTTTTCGCCCTCTTTCAAATCGAATATAACTATATTATTGGTTTTTTCTCCTTTTTCAGATATTCTACCTTTTCTTCCAGTTTTGTTATTATATTATATTTTTAGGTTTTTATTCTGCATTATAATACGTTCCAATTTTTCGTTTACTTTTTCCATGATTGTGTTAGTTATAGATTCTGTTATCGATATATTTAGTTTCATTTGAAAGCTCTATTTTCATTTTGTCGAATAATATTTGGAATTGTCCTACCATTTTTAACAACTAACCTTTTGCGTATTTATTTTGCATAAAACGAAACGGTATTTGACACAAAAATGTGGCTGGCAACACAGTTATTTTTGGACTGTTAAGTTCATACAAATCAAGTTGTTTATGTCCAAATAAAAATTGACACTTGAACAGACCTTAATTGATATTCGTGATTTCTATGAACTTGAAATTTGTACGGAAATCGAAATTGAAATTTGTATTTGTTTGATACAGGATTAAGTATGAAAAACAGGTTCCGTTATTTCTAGCTCTTTTTAACACTTTTTTATAATAAAAAATAGTGGTAGTGAATTTCAAAACGATCTTCTATTAAATCTATTATTAAACACAATTAATGTAAGGGTGACATTAAGGTGATGTTTACGTTACTTAGCCAGTAAAAACAGTTGTACGTACGTTGAAGATGGTGTCTATTTTACGAAGTTAATCATTGAGGACTTAAACTATACGATTCGATATCGTTATTTCTTTATTTGCCTTGGTAACTTACTTGGATTTTGATTTCTTCCTTTACTTTACGATCTCCCGACGCAATGACTTCAACAAGTGCATAAAATTATTATTTTTAGAGGTCTTTTTGTATCGGGGGGTTCTTAAATTTTTTATTTAGCTTCCTAAAGTTATGTTACTGGTTTCTTAATTGTACTAAATGAACTTACAAACACACAAATTTTTAGTTCATTAAGTATTCTTATTAATCTATCCCAATAATATAAAGAAGAAAGATTTGCTTGTTTGTTTGAATTGAATATTCTCCGAAACTACTGGACCGATTTAAAAAAAACTTTAAGCATTAGAATCCTGCAATATCCCCGATAGGCGATATATAATATCGGGACAAATTACACACATTTATGTAACCCCTAAGTAAGCAAATTATTTGCTTGTGTTAAGGGTGTTAGACAACGATACAAATACATAGAAATACACATATAAATACTGAGAATATATTTAATAAACGAACGAGAATATATTTAATAAAAGAAACGGACATCTATGCTCATCACATAAATGCCTTTCTCTGCCGGGAATCGAACCCGAGCCCCATTGCGCCGTGACACGTTAGGCTTCTGTGCTAACCAATCGACCAACGGGGCGGTTGAAGAACGAACATAGACTTTATTCTATAATCATCATAGGAAAGATTTGATTGTTTGTTTATTTGAATTGAATAGGCTCTGAAACTCCAGGACCGATATAATAAAATATTTTACCTTTAAAATCCTTTTTTTTTTTTCTTTTTTTTTTTACGTTGGGAAATCCTTTATGGATACCACCAAGCCAAGGGGAGGTATTAATTATATATACTTTTGGTTACTTTATAATATATACTTTTTATGCCTTTTTCTTTTTCTCATATTTTTCAAAGGAAAATGCACTACCCAGTATATTGTAAACACTTTACATTTATATAAATGATATATGACGTTTTCCCTTTGTGTTTGTTAAAATACGAATACATTATAAAAACTAAATTGAGCATCACGTTTAAGTCTTACAATGAAATCCTTTCTAAATCATAGACATTAACATTAGGTAAATACATCACTCTTTGATAATCTGTAAAATCCCGAGAGATTTTACCCAATCAGAAACTGGGTCTGTAAAATTGGTTTTGAGATTTATTCGAAGCATTTTAATTAACTCCCTGGTGGATGTACGATTGAAGGTACGTTTAATATTTCGTAATCATAAGTAGGTTTTATGATATAGCTCGATATAGGAGCTATGGGTGTTAATAGAAACAATATGTAGCCAAATTTACTGTCATAAATTTGTTCTAAAATAAACGAATTACATTTCAGTATTCTCCTTCCCCACCCAGTTCGACACAGTTCTATAAAAATAACTCCCTCCATTTTAAAAGTATTAGTAATTATAATTTATAGAAATTTTAAATATTCATCTCTTGTTCATCTTCACTTATCTTTAATGACGTTACAAATTCCTTTCATAGTTTTCAACACAATACAAAAACTGATACTGCAGCTATTGAAGTGCAATTTCATGAATAGAATCAAATTCACTTTTAAGTTCAGATAGCAATCTCACTATTACAATGATGCATTGAATTCATGAATTGATTTTTTTTGTGTCGATAAAAAATGGACCATTAAAATACTGTTTACTGCAAATTTTTTGTAGTAATAAACTTATGGTAGTAATGGATATATATGAAAAAAATTCTTTGCTCTGAAACTTGATTATTGAATTAAAGTTTGTTTTTTCAATATTCTATATTTTTTATATTCCATTCCTAAAACTAACTTAATCTTTAAATAAGTAGAGTCATCTTAATATACTTTGTTTATAAATATATATATCACACAATTATTTCTACTAAAAACTTTTATCTTTTTGTGTTCACTTCATTTTTTTGTGTTTTGAAAAATAGAATGATAAATAAACCGATACGGGCAGGTATTCGCACCTGCGACTACTGGAAAACCGTGTCGTCGCTCTGCCAACTGAGCTACCGGTGTCCGCCTCGGTGAGTTAAGCATTCTATATGTGATCCTCGTTGTCGGGACGGTGGTGAAATCTATTAGGTTTCTTTCGAAAATCCTAACCAACTTTGCAGTATAGATAAACATTGAAAAGATGCTATAGCTTTAAAATTTAAATAAACTTCACATGGCTATACATGTTTATATATATTTTCAAACATTAATTTCGTTATTGGCATCTTTTCAGAAAAAAGTTTAAAAACAAATTGTAAATCAATCTTTTTTTGACTTTATTTAGTATACTGATTGAGCTTATCTTATTCACTAAGTCTAAAATCAAACATTAAAAAAATATATTTAAAAAAAAATTTTGACTATTTTATAAAATAGGGCCTTCTATTGGCTGTTTTTGAGACATTGGTTAAAAAGTTGAAAAGGTATAAAAGTGCCCAAAATATTTATAAGAATTATATTTGAAAATATATCTAAGAATTGATAAAGTCTAGTCTACATAAACTAACCTTTCTGGTAGTTTACGTGTTCACACTGTTGTCGATAAAATATATTTTAATAATAATAATAATAATAATAATAAGAATAATAATAAAAATAATAAAAATAATAATAACAATTTTTGTTAAAAATATTTAATAACAAAAATGAAGTTTTTACAATATTAAAATTAATTAATTCAGTAATGCAACATGAAAAATAAAAGGAAAAAACCAAACAAAAATGTTACCTAAACTAACAACCAAAAATAAGTAATAAATAAGAGAACTGTGACAATTGGCACTCGATGATCCGATGATCACCAGGAGTAAAAACGTCAACGCACGCCAACAACCGCAGCCCGTCGCACCGAGCAGCTCCACATCATCAGAGGAGGAGTACGCAACTCCTCCTGAGAATGTCGTGTCGAGCAGTGACGACGAGCTGCCGCCTCCAGCGCCGCGCCGAGCACCAGCGCCGCGCCGAGGGGGGCCACCGCTGCCGCGCTTGGGGCCTACTGGGGCATCCGCTCCGCGTTCGGCCCCCGCCGTCGGTGGTGCAGTGCGCCGCATGAAATGGACGCAAAATATAAACGAAAATGTCATGCGAGCGTAATATACGGCGACAGAGGGTGGAACTAACCTCACTGCGTGGCGAACCCGTTTGCTATCTTTGTTTCAGATCCTTGAACCAGAGTTGACCGTTTCGGCCCAACGAATATCGGATCAGGTGCGGTTTATTCAACGTAATCGTGCGTTGGATGACTCCGCACTTGACCGGCTTCGCTCCGAGGTGACATCTGCATCCACCTCCAAAAGCATCTATTAGCGAGCCCAGTTATCGTCCGCTCCTTCGGCGGCAGGGTTAGTGGATGGAAATGCTGATGTGGGGGGCGTTGAGATTACAACCGTAAGTACCCAAGATAATGAGCAATTAAGGAGGACTTTGGAGGATGCGATTTTGGAATTTAAAGACATACCAGCCCGCGACAGGCCACGGTTACCCCGTTTTCCTACGCATAGACGTAATATGTCGCTAGTAATGGCTCTAGACTGCATGCTAGACTCTTATCTTCGTTCTAGCAATAGTCTCACTGATACCCATTCAATTCTTTACTGTGCAGCTGTTGCAGCGTGCCGCTCCGCCCGTGTCAGATTTCCTGAGCCTGATAGGGTGGTGCGGTCCACTGAGGACACACCCGCATGGCAGATGAGGATTGAACGGCGTATCAGCGCAGCTAGGGTCATTATTGGCAAGTTAATCTGCTTCAGATCGGGAAACATCCGGCCGAGAGTCATGCGTTATGTTACACAGACCTTTGCCGGTACTGGCATTAGACCTCAGGATTACATGGCCTATGTAACAGAACGTATAGACTACCTGAAGCAGAAAGTTTGTGCGTTGGCAAATCGTATCCGTCGTTATAAATAACGTGTAAATAGGTATAAGCAGAATCGCATATTCCAAAGTGACCAAAGAAAGGTTTATAGAAGCTGGGATGAATCTGCTACGAGTGTGATTGATAGGCAAACATGGGCAAAACATGGAATGACCAAATATGGAAGAAATGTTCACATTTTGGAAAAATATTAGGTCGGTGCCTATTAATTACAACGATGGTGGCTGGATGCGTGTTATTGAGCGCGCGTGTGAACACCTGCAGCCAATGGAGGCTATATTTATAAGCCCAGATAATGTCAGGGATGCGATCCGTTCGACCCATAACTGGAAAAGTCCTGGACCGGACGGATTACATAACTTTTGGCTCAAATGGCTGCGGTCTTCACACGAACGTTTGGCTGGGCAATTCCAGGAAGCCATCGTGTCCGGATCCCTACCATCTTTTATGACAACAGGAATCACCTTTCTGCTCCACAAGTCTGGTAGTATCACGGATCCAACGAACTTTCGACCTATCACGTGCTTACTAACAATTTACAAGCTTCTTACACCCATTTTGACTTCAAAATTAAACACACATTTGTATGCAAATAGCATTTTAGGTCCCACTCAAAATGGATGTAAGATTGGGTCTCGTGGTACTAAGGAGCTCCTCCTTATTGACATGGCCATTAATGAAAAGGTTCGCCGAGGTAAGAAGGGTCTCTCCGCCGCCTGGATTGATTATAAAAAGGCCTATGATTCGGTGCCTCATACATGGTTGAGACGAGTACTAGAAGTGTATAAGATTGACACAGATTTATGCGCTTTTCTTGATTCATGTATGAGGCAATGGACAACGGTCCTTTGTCTTCCAGGGGGCGGAAGAAATCTTATTATTTCCGAACCTGTAAGGATTGAGCGAGGTATTTTCCAGGGTGACAGTTTGAGTCCCTTGTGGTTTTGCCTAGCTTTGAACCCCTTAAGCGCGTTGCTTGGGGACTCAAAGCTGGGCTTTCGCTTTCGCAGAGGGGGTGATATCATTTCTCATCTTTTGTATATGGACGATCTCAAATTATTTGCACCAAATAAAGCAGATCTGGTATCATTACTAAACGTTACGCAAACGTTTAGTAATGACATTAGGATGGAGTTTGGTGTAGATAAATGCGCGGTTGCACATGTGCAGAGTGGCCGAGTTGTAAATAGCGAATATTTACGACTCTCGAAGACAACGTCCCTCAGATCTCTTTCCGAAACCGAGTCCTACAAATACCTTGGTATGTCGGAATGCTTAGGCATACTAAGTGGGGACATTAAACAGCTAGTGAAGGATCGCTTCTTTAACCGCTTGACAAAAGTTCTAAAAAGCCTTTTGTCAGGAGGTAACAAAGTGCGTGCATTCAACAGTTGGGTAATGCCCGTGCTGATGTATACTTTCGGCATATTAAGGTGGACTCAAACTGAATTAGATCCTGGACCGAAAGGCCCGAAAACTATTGACAATATTACCTATAGAAAATTTACATATTTTTTCTTATTACTTCCTGAGTGTTCTATGTTTTGCTAGATTTCTTGTTCTTGCACTGAAATGTTTTATGTAACATTTATCAAAGTACTGAATAGTAAAATATTTAATTTGTTTTTTTTTTTAAATATGTTTTATGCTTATTTAATACTAAACAAGGAATTACATTTAAAGTTACACAGTAGACGTACGTAATATACGTACTTGTCGAATATTGTAAAAAACTAGAAAGAAATCTTATCTACCAACAGTATTAGCTCAAGTTTGTAAAAGCAAAACTTACAATAACCATATCAAAAATGTGACATCTTCACAAATTGTCCAGACTAAAACTTCTTGAACGTCGATTTCAATTTCTAAATTTATAGACATTTATAGACAAAATATTTGACATTTCTGTTACAAAACCTATATTTCTTTCGATTGATTGTTAATGAAAGCACAGTAAAAACCAGCAGGACAAACTTATAGGCACCTCTAAAATTCAGCTTATTTAATGTTTTTTTGTATTTTTTAAACAGAGATTTTACTTAAGATTTTAGTACTTCACTATATTTTTTGTTTAGTACTCTATTTTTTTTCAGTGTTTGATTCTATATTAATATATAATTCTTTTTTTTTTATCTGTAAATTTAAAAGTACTGTTAAAGACTATCAATTCTTAGGTATATTTTAAAATGTAATTCTTATGAATATTTTGGGCACTTTTATACCTTTTCAACTTCTTAATCAATGTCTAAGAAACAGGCAATAGAAGGTCCTATTTTATAAAATAGCCAACTTTATTTATATCAAATAAACATTTTTTTTAATATATTTTTTTTAATGTTTGATTTTAGACTAAGTGAATAAGATTAGCTCAATAAGTTTACTAAATAAAGTTAAAACAAAGATTTAAAGATTTTTTGTTCTCATTTGTAAAATGGAACTATTCTAGCTTCTTTCCACGCTCATGGAATAATTCCAAACTGCAAATATGTGTGAAAAGTTTTAAAAAGGAAACACATGCGCTGCAGCACTTAAAAGCACGTTTCATCCGGACGAGTACCAATTTTGCAATAAAATTTTCACAACATCTTCAAAATATATTTTTCTGCAAAAATGGTAAAGCATATGAATTTAGTTATTTTTTTATTTTTCAAATAGAATTACAATAATGTGGGTTTATATTTTGAGATAATTCTAAGTTGTTGATTTAGTCTTAATAAACACATTGTTTTTAATAAATAAAAAGGTGATTAGTATATATACAATACTAAGTCAAAAATTCTGCCCTGCTTATAAGAAACGTATTAAATGGTGTTAGTTTATTTTAGGCAAAAAAACTCTAAATTACAAAAGTTCAAATAAAGTTATAAATATTACTCCTTTGCTATTTAACAATAATTTAAGTTTATATTTCCTCAGAAAATCAAATATTTTTTTTAATAAACAATATTTTTTTAACATTTATATTATTAAAATCGAGTAACAAAAACAGGTTTTTTTATGAGAGCAATCAATTAGGAATGTATAGCAGATTATCTAATTTTTTTACGGATGTATCTTGGAAGAACATAATGCATTATTTTTGTATTTGTACTATTATTTGTTCCGTTTTGAAAATAATCTTAGTAATATTATTAAAATATATTTTATCGACAACAGTGTAAACACATAAACTACTAAAAAGGTTAGTTTATGTAAAAAATATTATCTTCCGTGTCCGGGGCCACAGAGCAAAAATTTTGGTGTATTTTACACAAGATGTGTTATTCTTGTTTTGCACTCAAAGAATCAAAATCTATTAATACATTAAAAAAAATGTTAAAAACTGAATGAATGAACTTTAGTTATTTTGGATAATTCTATAAATTATCTTGAATAATATAATTTTAAACAGATTTTTTCAATAATAGGTCTGGGAAAAAGACTATATAGTATGTATGTTTGAACTTTTAATAACAAATTCTTTGGCTGTACTATTTGTATCTGGCTGGTTTTAATAAAATTAAAACGGCTACATTTTAAAAAACGAAACAATTTACAATGTACAATCTTGTAGCCCGCCATTTTTCATTTATTTTTGTTTCTCTCCAAATGAGTGAAGTTCGAAACATTTTAAAGTTTAATTAAAAAGAAAGTATTTTTAAATTCGGTTTCTTAATGCTTTTATACTTAATAGATTGACTACAGTGGTCTAAATATAGTATATTGATTAAATATTTAAAATGTGGAATGATCCAGTTTGAAAATATATTGTTAATAGAGGAACTAGAGGCAGCAATTTTAGTAAGCCCTGTAAATATCTGTGATAGATTATGTTCAATAAATAATTTTAACAGTTTATAGTAAATATACTTAATACACATAAAAATCTACAAATTATTATTAAGAGTTTATCGATTTTTAGTTTTTAGTCATAATTATGACCAAAACAACATTTTTAAAGTTAGAGGGAAACTATTCGTAGCCTCATTTTATTTTTTTATAAGATATCAAATTAAAAATTAATGCATATAATATTTACGTTGAACAATAGTGTTTACAATTAATTATCATAAAAGAGTAGCTAATATTGCAAACACATCATTCATGTGATTTAAGTAAGTATACACATTTTTGAAAGTAAACATTTAAGTCCAATAGATGAACTGTCTTATATTTAGTCGAACTCATAAAATTTTTCAAACTATAATACAATACTTATCCACACAGGGATCCTAAAGTTTAAAGGATTAATTTAAGCCTTATCGGTCCCGTGCGTGTAAAGTTTGTGTCGTTTTAGGATCAAAATGCTAACATATTATGTAACATAGTTTAACTAATCTTTTCGTATATGTTAACCGTCACGAGTTTTACTTTTATTGATAATCTTCATTAAACCATTATTCATTACTTATTGTAGTACTTATACATATGTATGAAATAAAATTAAACTAATGTAATACTCTTCCAATAAATACTCATATAAATTCAACTGATATTTATATTGCACAAATATTTACTCTCTGTCTAGGTTGGATTGGATAGATATTGGAAAACTTCATGAATTATATGTGATAAGATTATATGAATTCATCAAGCTTTAATGTGATTGTTTCAATTCTACATGTTTTCTTATTTTATTGAAAGAGTGATATGATTACTAACGAGATGCTATTATTGATTACTAACGAATCCTTTTATTGACTACAGAAAGAGCTTAGTTCAGAGCTGTAGATCTAACCCGGTAAAGAAATCGCTATATACTCTTAACAAAGCAAATGATTCTAAATAGCATGTACTGTTTATCAAATTTAAAAACCTTGATCGATTAATATTTCTTTGTCCAGAGACAGATGCGTTCAAACAAAAACATGCTTTTCAGTTTTATTATTGGAATAGCTAAATAAACAAATAAATAAATAGATAAATAAATAAACAGACAAATAAATAGATAGTTAGATGGATGGATGGATGGATAGATGCATGGATGGATGGATGGATTTGGATGGATGGATGGACAGATGGATGGATGGATGGATGGATAGATGGATGGATGGATGGATGGATGGATGGATGGATGGATGGATGGATGGATGGATGGATGGACGGACGGACGGACGGACGATAGATAGATAGATAGATAGAGAGAATAGATAGATAGATAGAAAGGTGGGTAGGTAGGTAGTTAGGTGGGTATTTTCTTAATCACCCTGAAACCAGTATCTATAAACGCAAAGAGAGTGAGAGGCTCTATTTCGAACCACCTAATTCATTTTTATTTGAACCTTTGTAAATTCGCATTCTCTTTCAAAACTTTTACTCTGCTAAATCACTTATCGTTTAATGAATGGAACCCACAAGAGTAAACAATACTTGTAAGTAAGACGTAAGAGGGTTTTCAATCGCAATGAGATACGGGTAGAGATAAGAAGAGGAAAGTTACTTTATTTGTACGTCTACAGATACGAATAAGAAAGTTACTTTATTTCTTTATTTGTGAAAAATACTTTTAGAGAAGTCCAGTTGGGGACTCCAATTGATATTTGGATGGCTCTTTCAAGATTCAATCTTACTTCCATTTCTCATAAGAATGAAATAACAAAAGGATAACAATTGGCAATTTATATATTTTTTTCTTTATTTAAAATGTATCATCAGTTTTTGGAAATGTAATAAAATAATAATAATTCAATAAATAATAATATTTGTTTAATAATAATTAATTACATAATAATAATTTATAATATTTTTTGAAAATAACAATTAACTAGTATAGTATTTTGGAGTTCTATCCTAACCTAACGATTTTTTGTTTATTTAATTTTATGATTCGCAAGGGTTAACAAAAATTATCTTTTTTTTTGTTGTCTGATAGTGTTATATGATAAGACAATGTTTGAAGATGTAAATCGGGCTCTCACATAAATAGTGCATCGGTGTAGCCTTAATAACCTGTTACTTGATATTAAAAAGACAAATCGTTTTAATTCTTAACATAAAATATAAAACAGGTGTATTAAAATGGGTACAGTCATCCATATATTTTTAACTAACACAATATTCGACTTACTTTCATATATGTGGATATGTTTCATGATGTTAGATTTCTTCAGAAAGTAAATATGTGACTTTCTTTATTATGTTTTTTGTCCATTCATAAGTTTTTGCCTCTCCTATAAACCAAAACTTACGAGAAAGATGGATACACAGCCCAAACTAATAACAATCACAATAGATATAAAAAGTGCCTTTTGGTGAAAAATATTTAGTTATAATTTTTACGTGAATCCTGATAAACCAAAAAATGTTTTATGGGATTTAAAAACAAAGAAGTAGGTGATAAACGAACAAAAAAACTTTCACATTTATACCATCACTATAATTTTGAATTCTGATTTACAAATTGAACAAATGTCAAAACACATTATCTATACATGTAATAAAATTGTTACTGATCGTTTTCTGTACATGAAAATATTTAAGAAAAACATAACCCTATAACCCAAAAGAATGGTTTATCAATTTGACTATTTGTCTGTATGTTTGTGCACCCTAATCTCAGAAACAGACTTACCAATTTGGATGCAGTTTTTGAAATATATTGTAATAGTCTTAATAGTGTTTATGTCATTTAAATCGGTTATTAAATAAGAAAAGTTATGTCCATTTATGCCAATCGCGCAAATCTTCTTCTTTAGAGAAGAAGTAGTATAAATTATAAAAATAGTATAAAGAAGTATAAATTGAAAAGATTAAAAAATATATAGCTAGTATCTGACTGGATAATTAACAGTATCCATATCTAACATTTTTGAAATTTTTGTCTATTCATCTGATTCTTTTTTAGTTGTACACGCAACACGAAAAAAATATATGGCTTATCTAAATAACTTTCATACATAGAAATTGAGCGTCAGTTCAAATGTTATTCCGAATAACATTTGGTTTTCACTTTCATTGTTTGCTTTTTACCCTATCAAAAGATATTCGTATTATATAAAATATTCAAATTTTTTTTCCTTATACAGATCCTTGTCTGTACATGGAAAATAAAAAAAAAAAAAGCTAATAGGAACCTTTATATAAGCAATACAACCGAAAACAATGTTTTTATTCATTTTGTCTGTTCGTCTGTATGTTTGTATGTAAACAAATAAAGAAGTGAACAATGTCTTAATTTCTCACCATTACGGCAAGACATTTTTTTATTGAAATAGTGATTGAGGGAAGGCCCTGAGGAAATAATAATACTCTTTCACATAAAAAAAAAACGAATTTGGAGTACCTACCCTAAAGTCGCAGCCACAGTTAGTTCTGAAAACAAAATTGTAGATGCTTACGTATAATAATAAAAAAATATTTAGTAAACATAATAACATTACGAGTTGATGTGTATAACTTTATATTGATATCTTTTTCACAGCGTGGAGGCAAATAATACTTATAAGGCGTAAGAAAGGCTGTTAATAGCTTGTTGTGAAATTCGTAACGAAAAATGTGATGACAAAAAGCCAGAATACTGTACTAGATTATTTCCTTATTTAAAATATTGGCTACATATTTTTATTACATTTATTAAATGGTAATAGAAGAAAAAATAAAAAAATTGCCAAATGTTTGGAATATTTTCTTTTTCTGTGTACGAAATACGTCTTCAATTTTCAATTTGGAGATAGATAATAGATCATAGTTTTTAGTAAACTTCATTTAATGATAAAAAGCTTTCAATGTTGTTTCTGACTGAATTTTTTTGAACAATGAAAAGAAATAAAAGTCACGCTCACAGGAAAATATCTACCGGATCTAGATTTGTAATTTGTTTTAGATCTAAGGCTTCCTATATTTCGAATATGCGTTTCAAATTAACAATATATTTTTTTAATAGCTTTAATTTAATTTAATTTAAAAATAACTCTCTACCAATTTAATTTAAAAATAACTTTCTAATATTTGATATTTAAAAAAGGGTAATATGTTAAGGTGCAGAACTCAACAAGTTAAATTAATAAAAGGTATTTTACCTTATTCCTACTGGAAACATATTAATATTTATGACATATTTCTAAGTGCTGCCGGAGAACTAGTTATACGTCCCTCATACTTAATCTAATATATAAAAATCAATGTTTCTTTAATCTTATTCATCTACATTTTTTCTTATTCACCCGACTTCTTTGACAGAACTAGCTGGTAACTAGTTCTGTGTGTCCTGCGAGGTACCTGGATAAGAAATATAATACTTAAATTATTGTTACTTGCTGTAAAGTTAATTTAATCCATAATCCGATGGTTAAATAAAAACATATTTATCGCAAAATTGCTTTTATAGATCCAGCTTTATTGTAGGTACCTATCTTAGTTGAATCAGAAAAGAAACATTTTGATGTAGGGCTGTAAGTTTGGTCAAGGTATTTTCCTTATACTTAATACATTGTTAACACTCGTTATGACTTTTGTTAGAACAGCGTTATTACAAAAAAGAAAAGATAAAGTTTAGTTTATTTTATTATAGCACCATTTTAGTTTAGTTTATTATAGCACCATTGATATTCTTAGCTTTAAGTGTTTCATTCTGTTCATTAATTATGTATCCTCATTGTTTCATTTTCTGTTAGCTGTGTTGGTTGACTGGTAGAAATTCTTTATCATTAAGTCCGCCCATTGTATTTTATGTTATACAGTAAAGTATAAATAAATAAATAAATAAATATTGTGAACGAAAGTAGACAAGGCGATATGTTTGAGAAAATGGCAAAGGCCGGGCGAATGTTGTACCTACGTTGACGATGGTGTCTATTAAAAAAAATTGGAGCTAATGAATGAGGACAAACTATAAGATTATTATTTCATTATTTCGATCAAACATAGCTTAGAACCATCTCGATGAACTAAGCTTTCCATTAAAAACAAACCGCATTCAAATCCGTCCACGTGTTTAGCTACTATGTAGTCACAGACAGACACACTGATACACAGGTCAAACTTATGACACCCCTCGTTTTGGGTCGGGGGTTAAAAATAGGAAATTGCCAGTAAAAAATGGACAAAGTTAGAAAAAAATTTATCGATCAATTAAATTTCATAAACCCTTAAAGTATAATATTTATTTACAGATTATTGTTATTATTTTTATGAAGACATTCATATTTACTTAATTTAATACTGAATTAGATCAGTGCTAAGCTAATTATTATTATTCACATACTTCAATCCATCCATTCCTAGTTTAGAAGACGAAGAAGTTTTAAGACGATTTCAACATTCCTTTTATTTAGTTATGACACCTTAATATTGTATTTAGAGTTCATAAAGTATGGCATGTGTCCTAACTCCTATCTTAACTTATTTAAATTAATTAAAATATTAGACCTTATGTTAAATACAGACCTTACTATACTAGACCTTGTATTTAAGGTTCAAAATAAATGTTGACTATACTAAATACTAATTGTAGGAGAGGAATAATAAATAAAATAAATATGTTGACTTCATATGTTACTAAATAAATGTTGATTTGAAGCTGCTTGCTTTATATGCTTGCTTTATATTGTTAAGCTTTATTTAACAAATATTATAATAGAATTTCTTTGACTTATAATATAACAAAAATCTTAGTTCTGTCTTTTAGTTCTTTAACATGTGGTGTAGTTAAGAAAATCGAAATACTCGAGCCGAACATATTATTCCGCCACCAAAACCGATTATTTTTTTTCCGAATACGAATACCGAAAAAGATGCCGTATCCTGAATATCGAATACTTACCGAATATTCGGCATATCTCTAATTATTATATAAATATTTAATTTATCCTACATAATTTCTTATAAAAAACATGAGGTAAGTACTTTTCACTCAAGAAACCACACAGACAAGCAATGATTTTACTGTTTGTTAGCAAAAATAAGAATGATTACGAGAAGATTTTAGAACAAAATTAGATTGTATTATATTTCATTGCTTTTGCATAAGCGTATTATTCTTTAACAATGTTGTGTATTTTTTTAAATAAGTCAAGTTCAGACTCTTAAATAAATTATCTTCTACATTCAAAATTTATTTATTTGGTACAAAAAAATATAGTTCGTAATTAGTTTTACTCTTTTTGCAAACTAAAACGAATTCAAAGCCCTATAAATTACTTTAATTTTGTTTATATTTTCTTATTTCAAAGTTTTTGGAAACCTTCTGCAAATGACAATAATTTCAAGATTGCTGTCTAAAATAAATTAGTTCTATGATAATAAAATTTGAAGGCTATCAAATAAGTAAAGAATGTTGAAAACGTTAAAATGAATTAACAATAAAATAATTTAATCTTCGTCAACATCTATTGTAATTGCAAAACTTCGGTGTAGGCATAGAAACTGGTACGCCAAAAGCCATGGACAAAAAAACATATTTTACGTTTCGTCAAAATCCAGTCATATTTTCATATATGTACGTTGGCTATAAGTATTCTTGATTTGGCTTTCCTTCAGTAAGTCGCCGACTGTATCGGCTACCGTCATCACAAATCCCTTCTTAATTCACTTCTTTCGTATTTATTTCTTCATCTTTTCCAAAATTCCCAAACCAACACCACATTCTTTTCTCAATGTTTTATTACTACATCTTTCGCCAGTCCACCTATTTTTCTGAAAATATTATTACTTACTTTAATTACATACAAATGGTTCTATTTCAATACAGACAAACAAATGAAAACAAGCTAAATATATAAATAAACTCCCACATTTTGTTTCAGGTTTTAAAATAACGGCGAGTATATTAGGTATATTCCTTTTAGAAGATCCGAGACAAATAAATAACAATTGTTAATTCATAATATTCGTAAGAAAATAAGTTTCATTTTGTAACATTTTTTAATTCCTCAATTCTTGAAAACTTTAACATTTACAATAAAAAAAAAAATATTTGAAATTTTAATATTTATTCAATAGTACAATTACGTAATTATGATATGTAAAACATGGAAATTGTCAATTTATGTTAAACAAAGTGTTGAAATTGTTTTCTCTATTAATTTTAAGCCATTCATACTGACTGAATTGGTCATGACCACAAATAATTTAATTATCTTGAAATATATATTTTTTTAATTATCTTGAAATAAATAATATATTAGGTACCTTTCGATCTGGCTACGATCCCAGTGAAAATGTACACAACAGTTATTTTTTGAAGATTCTCAATTTTATTTAGTTTGTAAAAGTCTTGTCAAATTCGATTTAGATTTACAAAGACTACAAAGAAACTGTCATATTGTATTTTCGTATGTTAAGCACGAATGTGCTTAAATAAAGATAAGACTTAATTAATTGCTCTGTCTTAATCAATTATACATATTTAGATATACCGCATGTAGTAGTTTTTGCGTTATTTGACTACATAGAAACATGTATATTTGTTATTTATGACTTCTTTTAAAAACTATTTTTTTTTATTAATCTGATATAAAAAAATAAAATTACAAGCAGCTCAATTTTAATAAAGGTGTCATCTGCGTCATGAAATGAAAAACAATATAAATTTATCTATGTGGTTGGTTTTTCCAATGGATTTATATTTCAGATTTGACGGTCAAAATTCATTATTTGTTAATTATCTGTTACACGCATGCTAGATGATTAATGATAAGAAAAATTCAGGTAATATATTGTAACAAAAACAGAATAGAAAAATAGTAACTTCTTTGCTATTTTTATTATCTTAATATTATGTTTATATAAATATAGAATAAAAAATAAAGCCGTATCGCTTTATTTTTCATTCTGATTTGAAGCTGCAACCTTTGGGAAATCGTCCCGTCGAAACGGTATCGCTTTATTTTTCAAGTTCTATTTATATTAATTTAAATTAGCTTAACATGGCTATACATGTTTATATTTTCAAACATTGATATTATGTTATAAAATAAAAAATCTACCTATTTTAAATAAATACCTACCAAATATATGTTTTTTTGACATGAACTCTTTTTATAAGAAAGGGACAACTTTTGTTGTCCAAAGGGATAACGTGACGTGAGCGCAGAAATCCTGTGCAATGATTGTTATTTTTCGTAATAATTAAATTGTTTTCTTAAAATGGATTTACTCGGAACATTTAATTCTTCTTTTCTGGTTCTTTTTTGGTTATTTAAGTAGTTAAGTTACGCATTTATTTAGTAGTATTTGTTATTTTGTATTTGCTTATTCTTTTTTATAATAATTCTTGGTATTAGAGTCCTTTTTCGTTATGGTTCATGGTTTTTGTGTCCATAAATGCCTGAATAAGGTATTTTCACAATCTCTAGTCCTTTTATATTTGTTATCTTGCTTTGAGTATGTAAATAAAAATGTTATGTGACTTACGGACTAAAAATGAGTAAGTGTGATTGTGTTTTTTCTTTTGTCTGTGAACTGGATGTTATTATTTCACACAAAAAGGCAAAACACAATCACACTATGCACATACTTGACGTAAAATTTAAAACGGTTCCTAAAGAAACTATCTAATGTGGACGAAGTCGGGGGTTAAAGCTAGTAATGAACTAAAAGTAATAATCGTATAGAAATCATAAAGTTGAACCTTAATTCGAATAATTAAGAATAGATACTATTTATAAAAATTACCATATTTTAATAGTATGGTAATCTTTTGAAATATGATTTAATTAATTGATCCATAGGCATTTTAGTTTTTAATTAGTATTCAAAACTAAAATGCCTATGAATTTATGGATAAAAAAATAAAATATTAACATACCTATAACGATAATAGAACTTAGAAGTTACAATAACTTTGAAACCATGCCAAATTCCATGTAGATTTATTGATTCCAGCAGGTGAATAAAAAACCATATTTCAGATTTTCCATTTTTTATAAACTGCAAAAAAGCACAAACTAACACCATTCCAATCAACTCATTTTCATCAAATTAGTATCCTGACTACACTCCACCATTTTTTTATCTTTTTAAGGGCTAAAACTGAGTTAATGAAAAGTTAATTTGTACTTGACTAGAACAATAAATTGTTGTGCTAAGTCTGGGTGGGTACTTTGTTTACACTGTTACGGCATAAGAATAGTTTTCTTGTGAAAGATTGTAATTTTTTTAATTAAAGGATTTTTTACTCAAAGCTTTTTAAAACTACCTGCAAGTATGTTTAAAATAAGACTGTTACGATTTCCTTAAAAGCCCATTTTTAACGATTTTTCATTAGAATAATTAAAAATTTAAATAAGCTTGGCCAAAAATATTTAAACACAATTTCAAAAGAGAAATAGTTTTTGAACCATATTGAAGTCTTATAAAGTTTTTTTTAAAGTTTAAATGTAATTATACAACTATAATTAATAGCTTCCAATTTTTATTTGAAAATTACTTTTAATGGTAATAATTTTACTATTGCATTCTTTGATTGTAATTAAGAAATAATGGAATTAATTTAGAAATTTAATCGTTTTCTAATTTGTTATTACTTAAATACCTTCTGTTTATTTTTTTTCTATACATTTTGTTTTTTCTTGTTTTGGTTGAAATTTTTGAGCTAAGATGGTTTTGTAAATTTACTTCTGGTTTGTTCTTTTATTATATCACATATCTGATATATCTATATATATTTAAAAACAATCTAGTTATTTATTTATTAGCTCAAAACAAAAATATTCAGATTCGCCTTTTACTTTTGCAGTATTATTTATCCACAGTTGAAACAATTTCGTTAAAAAGAAAATAAACTTTTTTAAAGTCCCTAAAAGTTACAAAAAAGACCGTTACTAAAAAGGATAAAAATAATATTAGTATATATTTGTATTACTTATTGAAGTCATTGCGTCGAGGGAACGTTGTAGAAACGTTGACAATGGTGTCTATTTTACGAAGTTTTCCGAGCTAATGAATGAGGATTAATAATGCTGTATTGTTATTTGCCTTGGTAACTTACTTGCATTTTATTTACTTCCTATGTTAGCGATCCCCCGATGGAACGACTTCAATAAATACATAGTAATATCATTTTTCTGCTTTTTAGAGATATTTTACCGATTCTTACTTTGTACTAAATCAACTTACAAACACACTGCTTTACACATGTTTAGGTTTTTACTATCAATATTTCATAAAAATGCAATATCTTAGGATGACTGTTTCTATTTCGATTAATCATAGCCGAGAACCATTTCGACGAATTAGGCTTTCGTTTAAAAAACCGCAATCAAATCCGTCCACATATTTGGCTGCTAAGATGCCACAGACACACACACAGCTACACAGGTCTAATGTCTAATGTATAACCCGTCTTTTTGGGTCGGGGGGTAAAAAGAAGATTTTTGCTAGCGGTTGTCTGACTTACATTATGTCTGGTTTCCTTTTTTAAATCGATTCTAATCAAAAGTATAAATTTAAAATTTCATATTTTTATTTTGTGTGTGAATTAGTATGTGTAGTCAATGGTACTTTATATAAATAGGAAATAAAAATACCAATCAAAACGTATTTATTGACTGAAAAAATATATTTAATAAAATTTTGTATAGATATGATTTATTTTCTAGTTATTTAATCCATTTTAAGTTTTGGCTTGCAGCCACAATTTTATTGACGTTATCAAATTTAAGACCATTATCGGAAATAAATGACTTCAAATCAACTTCTGAAACTAAGAAATCACAACCCAAAGAAGCCCGAGTACTGTATTTAAGAGCTCCAGAAAGGATGTCATTCGGGTTTTATTAGTCGTATGTTTTTTATGTACTTTTTCACTGATTCTGATGGGATGTGGTTACTAAGCGCCTTACAAAGAAATACGCACTCGGTACTCTAAGAACTAATTTCACCAAAAAGTTTATTGAAAATTAATCTCTATTTAAATAATAATTTGTTAAACCTTCGTCATGAAAGATTTTATAATTAAAACTTTCCTCTTCTAATAAATAAATCTCACTTTTCTAGCTTATTCAAGTATTTACTAATTAAACAAATGTGCCTCCTCACATAAATAATAATCTTAGTCAAATAAACTACTTTAAGCATACGAAAATAATCATTACTTGACATAACAATTCTCAATATTACTATTTAAGTTAATAAAACAACGATTTAAATAATTACACCTTATTGGTTCTTTTTATTACAGTTAAATTAGTAATTCATTAATTTATATGGATATAGGGACTATCAAAATACGAATTATTCTAAAATAGTAGTTTAACAATAATGTAACCTAACAAAAGTGAAGAAAAAATTAAAAATCGATCTAAGTACTTTTTTTTGAAAAGTTAGTCAGATTTGTAAAATTATTGATATTTGCTTTAACTGAAAATGGATATATAAAATCAAAAATCAACAATGAATATAATAAGAATTGATGTAATAAACTAAGAATTGATAATAACAGGAATAGCCGTTTTTGTATTGCATAACAAAAATATATTTGTCATCTCTCTATGTTCCTTTCTGCCGTTCTATTTGTACATAAAATGTGAATTAATGAATTCATATCCATTATCTGTAAAATCAATATAAATTAAGAAAAACATTATATTGTGAATTAGTGAATAGAATTTACCATTAGCAACAAACAAAATAACGGCTCAATGACTATATCAAATGTACTATGTATTCTTTTAATTAACAAAAAGTATTCAACCAAGTAATCCTTCGCTCTTCTTCGAATTTCGCTCAAGGTTCTGCCCATATAAAACTTTACCCCCCCTAAGGTAAATGTTCTCTTTATATTATCTTACTATTTTTTATTTTTTATTGGTATAAAGGTGTTACATTATTTGTGGTGTGATATAAACTTTGCTTTTGATTATTAAATATTCATCATCATCACCGGTCCTTTGGTCAGAAAAATTATAATGTAAATATTAAATAAATAGTATAGTAGTGATACAGACTTCATTTTATTTCTTCCAAAATAAATATATTTTTTAAATAAAATATTGTAATGTCTAATTAAAATTGTAAAAATATAATACATATATTTCTAGCTGAAGCTGCCTAAACAACTATACAAATGGTTATAAAAAGACGTTTATTAAGTAATCACGCTAGTTAAATAATCAAAATTTGATTTTTCTCGTTCAATTATAAGGACGAAAGATCTGGTCTTTGACGAGGTAGAATAATCTTGTTTTAAAATTTAAAAGCGTCGTAACACTATGTGTAGCTAATTTTAGAAAGTCTATTTTATAAACCTTTTGAAAAAAAATAACATTCTTTTTCGTGTCATTTAACAATTATACAATTTGGTTAATTACCTACTTTGAATATAAACTAGTATGTTGGGACTTTGAGTTAATTAAAGACCTAAACAAGAGCTTGACTAAATTACCGAACAAAAAAATATTTTTTAATTTATTGAGTACATATCTTACAAATCAATGTACTGATAACTTTAATGAGTGATTCTCATTCATATATTTAATATGAAACAAAAATATAAAAATGGTATTTACTTAAAACCTAATTATTAACCTAATTATTCTAAACATGTAATTAAATTTATTTAAGGTATCAAAAGAAAATAAATTTAGTTTAACACCTTATAGAGTCCGATTTCTCGAGGTCCTTCCCTGGTTTAATAAAAATTAATTTGTGTTGAACCTTACTTTGAATGTCAAGGACTGAAATTAGTGAAACCTTCAATGTATTTATTTATTTATCTTTTTTAAATATAAAAATTTACTCTTGTAGTTACCAAGTGTGAAAAGATAAAAATTAACCACTATCTTTTATTTTAATATAATTGCAATACAGTATAATACAATAAAGAATAAAAATATCATGGATTTAATTATTAATGGGTTGGATGGATTTTCCATGGCATCCTGTCCTCCCTAACATAAGATCCTTTAATTTATAAATTTGTTTCTAATAGTTTAATTTTGGTGTAAATTTTGTAAGCTACTATAGGCAATTGGCATGATATAATTAACAGAAAAGTCTTTGAATAAATTCTTACAATGTTTACCATTTCTTCCTCTCTAAATAATATAATAGGGCTAACTTGAAATAATACACTTCGATAAGCAATTTCACTGACAATTTATTATAATTAAAAGTTTAAATAATTGTAACAATTTTATTATTATATTATAAGACTAGCTATAGCCAAAGCCAACCAAACGGCTTACTATTGTATTAAGAAATCGAATAACCAAATTTTTATTCGCTTCTGGAAGTACTTAGTGAATCGAAAATCGAAAAACTTTTGTCTAAATAAAATACGGTTTTTAGGACAGCACATATATTGAGCTTAGGAACACCAACATGACATTGAAGTGTTTTGGCGCCAACTACTTTCACTTAGCTAATCTTATTCTGACAACAAGAATAAACAAGTCAATTAAGTAGTTTTCCTTCATACACAACAGAAACCACTATTTTATAAAAAAAATATAGACCATATTACAATAATGTAATAAAAAATAATCAGAAATACTTCTTATATATTTATATACTATTTAGATATTTCAATATAAAAAAAAATAAAACATTAACATTATTTGACCACTTTAAAGTTAAATGAATTAAAAATAGAATACATTCATTGAGATTAATTTTATGATATGTTTTCTACAAGGCAGTACATAGCCAAAACTGTTTAATAAATTAAAAAAATAATTGTTACATAACAAAGTTCAAAAAAATTTCCGTTATGTTTTCTTTTTTCTTATTCATCCCTTAGGAGAGAGTTATGATAAATTTTACTATATTTATCTTCCATTCAAATGTAATTTTAATTTATATTGCTACTATGTTCGATTATTCCTTTTAGCCGTTTATTTATACCGATATGTATTATACCGGTATGTATTATACCGATTGGTTTACCTAATTAGGATGTAAAAGTTATTGTTATACACTTGATATAACGGTTTACAAGGTTCAACGAATTATTTTCATAACACTTCTATTACCTATTTGAGTCGAAGACCATATTAAGCCCTGATATCATTTTCTATCGCAGTTTTTATAAAGAAGTTGAAGCCTTGGTAATTATTCTGAATTATTAATTTGTTGCACAAGTGCTAAACCATCAATATAGTTCAAAGCTAATAAATTAAACAGTTTGAAGAAATATTCATCACGACCACAAATACCACGACACTGAAATAGAGGTATTGTTGTGTACACTGTTGTTAGATACATTATTGTTAGTATTTATTCTCATATAACTAACTTTTTAAATAATAATTATAACTTTTAAACTTTTTATAACTTTTTAATTTCTTAGGCATATTATGACTATTACAACGGTGTCTCTTAGATAAAACGAAGTGATTCCTGTATTGTAGACGATTTTATAATCTCCTATTTTTGTCTGTCTGTTTTTTTTTTCGGTGACGCTGTTATAGCCACGGTGACGCTGTAATAGCCAACAGGGCTAACAGCATAGACAGACATAAAAAAAAATATATATATATTTTTGTCTGAAGTAATTTTATAATTAAACTTAGGGTTCCGTAGCTAAAATAATAAAAAAAAAACAGAATCCGATGAACTATAATAGCTAGAGAGTTTAGATTTTAACGGATAATATATTTTTGTTGTTTAACAACGAAATAAAGTAAATATTGAATAAATACTCCCATACAATAAACGTGATTTTTAGCGGCAACAGCTGCATGTGCCGTTATTAATAATGAATATGTAACTTAATATTCGGTGAATATTAAATGCTGTGTATATAAATAACAGCTACATGTTGTTTTAAATATTTACAGAATGTTTAGTTTTGTACTCAATTTAAAAATAAATAATTAAATCAGATTAAAATAAATATTCACTGTGGGCAAATATAACAAATGTATTTTTTTTCGTAATTGTTTTAAAGATATAAGTACGCTACGGATATAAGTACGGTAACTTTTCGTAGGTGAGTCCGACTCGCTATTGGATGGTTTTTAAATATTCATCAATAATGTACCCGTGTATTTTAGAGTTCTTAATATTTACTTCAGATGAACAATTTTCATATCGGATGTAACTTTTCAAATTCACAAGTCTTTGTTATTCACATTTCAACAAAATCACAAACGTTGTCCCTATTTTATGTATTTATTAAATAGCCATCATAAAAATCCAGTTAATATACACATTATTTATTCCATATATATTATGATATGATATTTTTATTATTAAACATAATAAAAATATCATACCATAATTTCATATCATAATAAAAAATAGATAAATGCCCTGTTGTTATTATTTATCATACTAAAAATAATACAAAATGTAGGTCATCATATTAAAAATAATACAAATGTTAAAAGGCAATATTTAACATTCATAAATGACAGTGTATATACAGATATGTCTCATCAACATGGCAGTTTTATTTAGGAAGGAATTAAATTTTCCTCTTCTCTATCTGGTGCTCCTTGATCGAGATGACAATGCTTGTTTTGAACGCAAAACGAGCATAGTAACATAACACAACTTCATGTTTATATTTTTAAAAATATATATCGTGGATGTTACTGCACTCCGAGAAACACATCTTCGATTAAGGAGATCTAGTACAAGAAGTACCGAAAATAGAACTAGAAAAATACCGCATTGTCGGAAACAAATCGTTTAGGAGTTGGTTTCGTCATCAAATATCAACCTGTCAGACTCGGGGCGCTGACCACATAAAAATATTGCGCTCTAAGCTGTATAAATATGGCACAATGGCACTTATAAAAATAATTAAGCTTCTTAATCTATTTTAGAAACCTTTAACAGATCTTGATTGAATGAACGTGATAACCCTCAAGACTTTGAAACTCGAAATGTGAGAACAAATTTGGTAGTATTTTCTTCGACAAATATTTTCCTATACTTATTATTCACTAGGTACCTATTTTTTGTGGTTGGCATATTTAGTCTCAATTTTTATACTTTTAGCCTTAATACACTTTTTAAAAATATTTGTAATATGACTTTTAATAACCTACAAACCATTTTACCGACAAAACAACAGTATACAGTACGCACCATATACTTAATAAATCTTGTTACCCAGTAAAATTAAAGTTCGATTAAGTAAAAAAGTAATTTTCCAACCAATTTTAATGCGAAATTTGTTTTGACTTCTATAGCTGCAATGGTAACTTAATTAACAAGCATCTTAAAACCCCAAAAGTCAAGATCTATGTTAAAAAAATAGTAATTAAAAGAATTCGATGGTCTATAGCTAAATATTTGCAACTATAATTATGGTACATAGCACTACTAGTAATAAATTGTATTTTAACCAAATTTAAACTAATATGGAGATAGAAGAACACTTAAAATTTTCAACCACTCCTAATAGTATTATAAATGAAATTTGCATTTTACGAATAGAAGCTTAACATTCATGATAGTAAAATTTATGTGAATATTTAAAATTGTACATAATTTTGTTTAAAGTTAGTACAACTTAAAAGTAACTGTGATCTTATAAGTAATAACAACATTTAAGATAACTATTCAAATATTTTTTAGGTATCACAGCATTTTAATTTCAAAGCATTAATTAACAATTGCTAATTTACCAGCAATATTTAAAGAGCTTTCCCGTTTTAATTAACACGATTTATTTTTGTTAATGTTGATAATAATATTTATTTTGTTTTTGTAATAAAGAACAAAACTGGATTTCATTAAAATTAGCAGTTCTCTTATGTGATTAATATTTTATATTGTTTACATTACTCTAATGTATTACTCACTTTTATTTATCCGGTTTTAATTACGATAATTGTATGGAAATTTGCCCTCGAGCCAAGAATATTTGCAGCTCTATAAGCAGACCACGCCGGTGGTGGGTGAAGGGGGATAGGAGGGATGATGTGTGGTTCTCAAAGGTTAAATGCAAGGCTTCGTAAATCACACTTGTCATTGTTGTTGCTACGTTTATTTTTCTACATTGTTGTTGTCGAACAACATCGTAGAAAAAGAGGTTAACGTATCTAAAGTTATTTCATTTGTACCTAGAAAGTTTGGAAAATAGATTAGAAAGGGTCGGATGCTGCATTGGTAATGTATCTTGCAAAATTGGCTTTCGTACTGTTTTAAAAAAATAAATGACGTCAGCATTGCTGCCATAACAATTATAGTGCTCGTGATGATGGTTCATTATCGAGTTTTCATAAGAAGACTTTACAACTAATTATAGCTTCGTTTATTCAACGGGCCACGTTACAACTTGGTAGAGAGTATTTAGCAGTACTTATAGGATTATATATTTAAATTCTAATAATCGTATCATACTTAAACTATAATTTTACATTATTATTATTATTATTTTTTTTTTTATACAAAAACTAGGTTAATGTTTGACTACATTCCACCTGATGGTAAGTGAAATGTAGTCTTAGGTGGTAACGCGCATTAACCTAGCAGCCTATTCACTCTCCTCTTGAAGACAGCCACATTATATTTTGCCGGAAATACGCAGGCAAATTGTTCCAGTCCTTCGCTGTACGCACTAAAAAAGACGAAGCATAGCGCTTCGTTCGGACAGGTGGAGTGTCCACAACGTAGGGATGGACACCTGTCATGTGTCGGGACGTCCGGCAAAGGAACGGGGATATACTTTTGTGTGACATTGTGTGTGACATTGTGATTTAAATAAATCCATCCATCCTTGTATTGAGACTATCAGAAACATGTACCATGACTCCTATGGTTAGGACCTCCGTTGGCGACAGCAAACCCTTCCAGATAACAGTAGTGGTTCACCAGGGCTCAGGCACCGTGCGTCGAAACGTCCGGTGATGAAGGAAGGAAGGGGAATGGGAAAATTAAGTCGTGTAATTCCTGCGCACACTCACCAAAATGTATCCTATAGAATACTGAGAAGCTAGCAATTCTACGCCTGTGTTCAAGGCTGTGGAGGTTGGCGTCAACCAATTTACCAATAAGCCTCTTTGCACGCCTCTCAATTGAGTTCAGAACCGCAAGATGAGTCTTTGCGGCACCAGCAAATATGTGGCTACAATACTCTACACACGACCGGATCTGTGCTTTGTATAATACAAGAAGCTGTCCCGGTGTAAAGTACTGTCGCACCTTCGCAAGTACAGCAAGCTTTCCTGCAGCTGCTCTTGCTTTGGACTCAATGTACCGACCAAAGTTGAGGTTCGAGGAGATCTCTAAGCCTAACAACTGAAGCCAGTCACTGTATTCCAAGGATACATTCTGGAAAGTAGGAGCCAAAGTGAAAAGGCTCCTTTTGGCGGTGAACAAACACGTCTGCGTTTTGGTGGCATTGAATTTGACAAGATTGGCATTGTCCCATGCGGCGACTGCCTGAAGTTTGTCATTCAAACGTTGCACCATGACTTCTCTTTCAGACTGTACTTCATCTCTACTAGCCCGAGAACTTGGCAGATATCTTTCTACAACTGTGCTGTCGTCTGCATACCTATAGACACCGGGATTTAGCAGATCGTTAATGTTCAGCATAAAAAGAGTTGCAGAAAAAACGGACCCCTGAGGTAATCCGGCATTTATTGTCAAGGGTTCCGAAGAACACCCGTCGACAACAACACGGAGAGATCTCTGGCTCAAAAAGTCCGTTATCCAGCCAATCAAACTGTCTGTACTGTCGGTCACTGAGGAGATCGTTATCTTCTACGTACGCTAGAAGCCGCGAGTTCAATACACGCTTCATAATCTTGCAGAGTATGGAGGTGATTGAAATCGGTCTGTAATTGACAGGGTCGGCACGGCTGCCTTTTTTTGGGCACGGGTTGCACATTAGCAAGCTTCCAGGATTTCGGCACTATTCCAGTCATGAAAGAGAGGCGATACAGACGTGTCAGTACAGGAGACAACTCAGCTGCGCAGTCGTGAGCAGAATGGCTGGTATACCATCAGGACCACTGGCTTTATTCACATCTAAACGACACAATGTTCTCCATACCTCTTTGTTAGTGATGCGGATTTCAGGCATCGAAATACCGCAGTGAGGAAGATGTGCTGGAGAAGCATTGCCAGTTTCTAGATGCGAATTATCAGCAAACAGAGAAGCAAATACATTTGCTTTCTCTGTTGCTGTGTGGGCCAGGGTTCCATCCGGCTTCAGCAGAGCAGGCAGTGAGAGTTGCCAGAAATTCGACTCGATCGCTTTCGCAAGAGACCAGAAAGCTCGACTGCCAGTTGGTCTGACAGAGAGCTTTTCGCCATTCTTAGCGATTCGATCGAGACGAGCCTTCCGCAATGCCTTTTTGTAGGACTTGGCAGCTTGGTTAAAGGCTCTCTTCTTCGAACTTACATCCAGAGTTTTGCGGCTTCTGGCATCAGCCCAAATGAGATATGCCGAATGTTTTCGGTCTTAAGCATGACCACATTCGGCATTAAACCATGGGCGAGCCTTGCCACCGACGGGTACGTCAGCAAAAGGAATAAAATACTCCATTGCCTGATGCACCACATCGGTTATAGTATCCGCGCAACTCGACGGATCCAAAGAAGAGAAGCAGACCTGCCGCCAAGGATAAGACGCAAAAAGTGCCGCATCTCATCCCAATCTGCTGACTTGTATTTCCATACTCGCCTAACACCATGAGGTTCTAAAGCTGGTGGGGAATATGTAAATACAGATTTCACCAGACAGTGATCGGAGGTTCCCAAGGGAGAGGTAACCTCTACCTGATACCTGTCCGGATCAGTTGTCAGCAGAAGGTCCAGGCAATTGGCTGTATGGCCTACCACATCTGGTACCCTTGTCGCTTGCTTCACCAGCTGAAAGAGGTCCAAGGACAACGCAAAGTTCCGCGCTTCTCTTCTAGAATGGTCGGTTTTCTGGTACGGGAACAGCCAGTCCTGATGACAGGCATTAAAATCCCCCAGAAAGACGAACTGCGCTGAAGGGAACTGATGCAGAGCCATATCAGCAGCCTCACCGAGATACTCGAATAATCTAGTTGTCTCCTGGTCACCGCTGTGCGAACGGTAAACAGAGGAATACAGGATTTTTTCGTTTCCTGTGTCTACTAAAACCCATAAAGAAGAAAAAGTGGGGTCTTCAAGGTGACGAAGACGCTGGATACAGAGGTCGTTCCGCGCATACACGCAGACTCCGGCACGTGAGCGAAAGTTGTGCTCTAACGTGTATCCGGGATAATCCAGGTGCGCAGCGCTTAAGGGACATTGTATCTGCGTCTCCGTCAAAAAGAACAGGTGCGGTTGTTCTGTCTCCAGGTGGTGGTGGACAGCTAAAAGATTTGAGTGCATACCCCTGATATTAGTGAGGTGCACTTTATATGAGGAGGAGTGCAACCGCTGTGTAACCTTGTTCCTTTTTTTTAACTTTTTCATAAAAAATAAATAAATATAAAAGTGAATAGGGATGGGAAATGGCAGTTGAACGAGACGGTACGTATCGAACCCGACGTCGAAATTGGTGATGTCTTGCCACTGGGAGGCTAGTCTGGAGACTAGACGCCCGAACCCCCCCAGGGATCGCCATCGGGCTCCCTCGTCTGGTCGCCAACCAGCACGATGGAGCCACCCTGGGATTTTTCACAGCTGGCGGGGCAGCCTTTCGTGGTTGGCTATCCCACTAATTGGGCCCCCAACTATCTGCGGGCGGCCAACGGAAAGCCGTCGCTTCGGATCCCGCTACCCTCCACGACTAGACACCCGACAAAACAAACACCAAACCGACGTCAAACCAACGCACCGCAACTGTTCAGATCCATTTCCCATAAACGGCTTCATCGAGCAACGTGCCGGAACACGACTAGGTCGCTTTGCGGTACGACTCTGCCCGATGGGTGGTAACTTTGCCGGCGACCGGATGTTATGGTCTACCACCAAGAAAAATAAAATAATGATTAACTTATATATGTATAGATTTTATTCTAGAACAGCCAATTTAATTAAAGTCGAAGCTTATAAAAGACTTATAAAACCGGTACCCATTGGTATCGGTTAGGAACAGTATAATATCGCCCTCTGTTGCCAAGTCGCCATGTTAACCATTGCGAAGACCATGTTACCGGTCATTGTTAAACTTTGCCAGTTTTTAAACCTCAATGTAAGTCTGAAACTGGCGGTTAATAATACTCTTAATTATTTACGACAGTAGGGATTTAATAGTAAGAGTCAATAGATGGTAGCGTGATATAAATATAATAATAAAATTAAATATATTCAGTGTTTCACTAATATAGAATAAGTCAGTTCCTAAATTCTAAAAATAGTTGCATTATTTTTATTAATGTACAGAACGAATATTATTTTTTTATTTTAATAATAATTCTCCAAAACATCTTTATTATCTCTTATATTATATTATATATCCGACAGTGATAGATTTAATATGTCGGTTTTATCTAAAAACCGCAGACATTCATTCATTATATTCATTCATTATGATGCATGGCTATAGTGCTATATTTAGCTTTAATAATGCTATATTTTCCCTTGTAGTAGTACTCTAATACACACAATATAATTTAAGGTAGTCAGTCTTCTAAGGTTTTCACTTGTACTACACATTGAAATAAAACTAATTTTACGGATTTACTCGCGTATATTGGATTAATTTTTAAATTTACATTTTAAATCTAACCCGACGTTTCGAATGCTTTGCAGCAATCGTGTTCACGGTAAAACGAGATGGAGGTGTCTATTAAGTTCAATTGAGGTGTGAATTTTAAATTTACATTTAAAATATAAATTAAAAATTTAATTTAATATACACGAGTTAAATCCGTAAAAATAGTTTTATTTCAATAATTTAACGGATAATTGATGTAGCCATTGTAAATATATAAAAATATTTAGTATGCATCAATACCTTAATCTTTAGCATTTGGTATATAATAATTGAATTTTAATTAACAATATTAATACTAACGTAAATTGGACTATTACTCTATTATAATTTATTAGCTATTGTGGTAGAAATAATGGCTAGCCTAAAATTTTCTGGAGGCAATTAATTAATAGCACAGATAAATCAAATTAATATCTTTAAAACGGATGCTTGTCTTAATAATAAAAAAAATGTTACCTGCCGTTACAGTTTACAAAATATGGCCAAGAGTGAACTGAGCTGTTCACGAAGATATCATAGTAAGTACTAAGAAAACTATTATTTTGTGATATTAAAATATTTAACAGTTTAGCTTTGCTTATTGCTTTTTCTAAACAACTTTTCAGAATTTTTCAATATGTTGTATCTGGTTATATATAATTTGCAAGAAATCAATCAGGTAAAATTATTTGTTATTTCTTAAATCTATAACTTGTATTTAATATAAAATGTCCTTTCATATCTCATCTATGACAAACGGACCGGTGAATTTAAATAATAAAAAGTTTTGCTTTATCTCATGGCAAATCTTTGCAGACGGGTCCCTAACAGGGTTTCCTAAAAAAATCGCGTACTGTTTGGCACATTAGTCTTAGCAACTGCATGATGCCTTTACGGTCCCGCATATGCTTACGAACAAGAGAAATGAGTAAATTCTTTGAGAATTTACAACGCTTTGTAACAATGTTGTTATTTATGTAATAATATATGTGCATTTATTGAAGCTATATTTAGTAGGCCGTAAAAAAAGTTTGTTTTCTTGAATTGTGACTCAAATTATCTGAAGAACACAGCAAACATCGACACCACCTTTTGTCACCTTGTAAAATGTGTTTATTTCCGGTTTATTTTTTCGGCTATAATTATGTCAATACTACCATCATGACCAAAGCTCGACATAAGTAAAACCACTTTGTTATTTTCGGTATATGTGATATGATCGTGATATGTTTTTGAAAACCAAAACTCGATAACTTTATTTGTGTATCCCTTGCTTTTGTTAACTCTTCGGATATTTGTCTTTTATTTCCAGCAATCTTTTTCTGAAGAAGCATTCCAAGCTGCTCGTCGTACACCTGGGACCAGTTTTATAAAATTTTCAACCCTAAATCGAATGTTTAGGCCTAAAGGCATCTATTGCCACTTTATTGTATCTCTTCGAATAAAATTAGTAACTTATACCTGGCTGTCGTAAGTGCTGACAAAATTCTACTGTGTTTCTGTTCTGTAATTTAATCAGGGGCTCATTATAACTATTCATTTCAGATGCGTTTTCGTCGGTATTACTGGTTTGGCTGCAATGCTCAAATCGTCTTCTACATCTTCAGTTTCTGAATTTTCATGATCGGAGTCAGATTTCTCCAAGATACTCAATATTCGCTGTCGTTCGCGTTCTTTGAGATCCGTTATTGCAAAAGTCCGAATAAAATAAATAAATATACTTTTTTATAATGGCGCGAAATTACGACACGATGTGTATGGTTGGGTCAAATTTACCCCTTTTCATGTTTAGAAGCGTCTATACACCGCTGCAATTGCAATACGACTAAATATCGTTATTCGATGGAAAGAGACGACCCTTAGCTCCAGCTATTGAGAATTATGGCAGTGTGGCACCAAAAACATTAGAAATACGCGCATTTGAAAATAGCGCGGGTCAAATAGAATAGACTGTGCGAACGCCGGGTTAAATCAATAAATTAATTTGAGCACAAAATCTAAATTTCCTTTTTTTTAAACTAAGCATTAAACATGAAGCATTTAGCATTAAGCATAAGCATAGGTATAAAGCATAAGCATTAAGCATAAGCATTTAAAATAAGCTTTTAAAATAAGCATTAAGCATAAGCATTAAAAATAAGCTTTTTAAATAAGCTTTAAAAATAAGCATTAAGCATAAGCATTTAAAATAAGCTTAGCATAGGTATAAAGCATAAGCATTAAGCATAAGCATTTAAAATAAGCTTTTAAAATAAGCATTAAGCATAAGCATTAAAAATAAGCTTTTTAAATAAGCTTTAAAAATAAGCATTAAGCATAAGCATTTAAAATAAGCTTTTTAAATAAGCATTAAGAAAAAGCATTAAGCATAAGCATTAAAAATAAGCTTTTAAAACAAGCTTTAAAAATAAGCATTAAGCATAAGCATTTAAAATAAGCTTTTAAAATAAGCATTTAGCATAAGCACTAAGCAAAAGCATTTAAAATAAGCTTTTAAAATAAGCATTAAGCAGCAAGCCTTATGTCTAAAGCATCAAGAATTTATAATTCAGCATTGAGCATTAAACACCAAGCATAGCATCCAACATAGAGCATAGCATCGAACAACAAGCATATCATAGAGGATCATGCATATGTATTCGCTTTTTTTTGTCAGTGGCGCCTCAGATTTCTTATTTATAATTATATAAATTTTTAAATATAATGTAACATCTTAAATAATCTACCGCTGAATCTAGCTGGCATAATTTTAGGCATTTACATAATTATTTTTTACTCTATTCATAATAAAGGTCAATGTTGTCTATATTAAATCAATAAATTATTTTAAGCACAAAAGCTAAATTTCCTTTTTTTAAATAAGCTTAAAACATGAAGCATTTAGCATTAAGCATAAGCATAGGTATAAAGCATAAGTATTAAGCATAAGCATTTAAAATAAGCATTAAGCATAAGCATTAAGCATAAGCAGTAAGCATAAGCATTAAGCATAAGCATTAAGCATAAGCATTAAGCATAAACATTAAGCATAAGCATTAAGCATAAGCATTAAGCATAAGCATTAAGCATAAGCATTAAGCATAAGCATTAAGCATAAGCTTTTAAAATAAACATTAAGAAAAAGCATCAAGCATAAGCATTTTAAATAAGCTTTTAAAATAAGCATTAAGCATAAGCATTTAAAATAAGCTTTACAAATAAGCAAAAGCATTAAATTTTTTTTTTTTAAAAATAACATTGAAAAAAGCACCAAACAAAAGCATTTAAAATGAGCTTTTAAAATAAGCTTTAAAAATAAGCATTAAGCATAAGCATTAAAAATAAGCTTTTAAAACAAGCTTTAAAAATAAGCATTAAGCATAAGCATTTAAAATAAGCTTTTAAAATAAGCATTAAGCATAAGCACTAAGCAAAAGCATTTAAAATAAGCTTTTAAAATAAGCATTAAGCAGCAAGCCTTATGTCTAAAGCATCAAGAATTTATAATTAAGCATTGAGCATTAAACACCAAGCATAGCATCCAACATAGAGCATAGCATCGAACATCGAGCATATCATAGAGGATCATGCATATGTATTCGCTTTTTTTTGTCAGTGGCGCCTCAGATTTCTTATTTATAATTATATAAATTTTTAAATATAATGTATCATCTTAAATAATCTACCGCTGAATCTAGTTGGCATAATTTTAGGCATTTACATAATTATTTTTTACTTTATTCATAATAAAGGTCAATGTTGTCTATATTAAATCAATAAATTATTTTAAGCACAAAAGCTAAATTTCCTTTTTTTAAATAAGCTTAAAACATGAAGCATTTAGCATTAAGCATAAGCATAGGTATAAAGCATAAGCATTAAGCATAAGCATTTAAAATAAGCATTAAGCATAAGCATTAAGCATAAGCAGTAAGCATAAGCATTAAGCATAAGCATTAAGCATAAGCATAAGCATTAAGCATAAGCATTAAGCATAAGCAGTAAGCATAAGCATTAAGCATAAGCATTAAGCATAAGCATTAAGCATAAGCATTAAGCATTAAGCATAAGCATTAAGCATAAGCATTAAGCATAAGCATTAAGCATAAGCATCAAGCATAAGCATTAAGCACCTATGCTTATGCTTAATGCTAAATGCTTCATGTTTTAAGCTTATTTAAAGCTTAAAACATCAAGCATTAAGCATTTTAAGCTTATTTAAAGCTTAAAACATGAAGCATTTAGCATTAAGCATAAGCATAGGTATAAAGCATAAGCAATAAGCATAAGCATTTGAAAAAAGCATTAAGCATAAGCATTAAGCATAAGCAGTAAGCATAAGCATTAAGCATAAGCATTAAGCATAAGCATTAAGCATAAGCATCAAGCATAAGCATCAAGCATAAGCATAAAGCATAAGCATTAAGCATAAGCATTAAGCATAAGCATTAAGCATAAGCATTAAGCATAAGCATTAAGCATAAGCATTAAGCATAAGCATTAAGCATAAGCATTAAGCATAAGCATTAAGCATAAGCATTAAGCATAAGCATTAAGCATAAGCATTAAGCATAAGCATTTTAAATAAGCTTTTAAAATAAGCATTAAGCATAAGCATTTAAAATAAGCTTTACAAATAAGCATTAAGCATAAGCATTAAATTTTTTTTTTTTAAATAACATTAAGAAAAAGCACCAAGCAAAAGCATTTAAAATGAGCTTTTAAAATAAGCTTTTAAAATAAGCATAAAGCATAAGCATTAAAAATAAGCTTTTAAAACAAGCTTTAAAAATAAGCATTAAGCATAAGCATTTAAAATAAGCTTTTAAAATAAGCATTAAGCACCTATGCTTATGCTTTCAGTTTCTGAATTTTCATGATCGGAGTCAGATTTCTCCAAGATACTCAATATTCGCTGTCGTTCGCGTTCTTTGAGATCCGTTATTGCAAAAGTCCGAATAAAATAAATAAATATACTTTTTTATAATGGCGCGAAATTACGACACGATGTGTATGGTTGGGTCAAATTTACCCCTTTTCATGTTTAGAAGCGTCTATACACCGCTGCAATTGCAATACGACTAAATATCGTTATTCGATGGAAAGAGACGACCCTTAGCTCCAGCTATTGAGAATTATGGCAGTGTGGCACCAAAAACATTAGAAATACGCGCATTTGAAAATAGCGCGGGTCAAATAGAATAGACTGTGCGAACGCCGGGTTAAATCAATAAATTAATTTGAGCACAAAATCTAAATTTCCTTTTTTTTAAACTAAGCATTAAACATGAAGCATTTAGCATTAAGCATAAGCATAGGTATAAAGCATAAGCATTAAGCATAAGCATTTAAAATAAGCTTTTAAAATAAGCATTAAGCATAAGCATTAAAAATAAGCTTTTTAAATAAGCTTTAAAAATAAGCATTAAGCATAAGCATTTAAAATAAGCTTAGCATAGGTATAAAGCATAAGCATTAAGCATAAGCATTTAAAATAAGCTTTTAAAATAAGCATTAAGCATAAGCATTAAAAATAAGCTTTTTAAATAAGCTTTAAAAATAAGCATTAAGCATAAGCATTTAAAATAAGCTTTTTAAATAAGCATTAAGAAAAAGCATTAAGCATAAGCATTAAAAATAAGCTTTTAAAACAAGCTTTAAAAATAAGCATTAAGCATAAGCATTTAAAATAAGCTTTTAAAATAAGCATTTAGCATAAGCACTAAGCAAAAGCATTTAAAATAAGCTTTTAAAATAAGCATTAAGCAGCAAGCCTTATGTCTAAAGCATCAAGAATTTATAATTCAGCATTGAGCATTAAACACCAAGCATAGCATCCAACATAGAGCATAGCATCGAACAACAAGCATATCATAGAGGATCATGCATATGTATTCGCTTTTTTTTGTCAGTGGCGCCTCAGATTTCTTATTTATAATTATATAAATTTTTAAATATAATGTAACATCTTAAATAATCTACCGCTGAATCTAGCTGGCATAATTTTAGGCATTTACATAATTATTTTTTACTCTATTCATAATAAAGGTCAATGTTGTCTATATTAAATCAATAAATTATTTTAAGCACAAAAGCTAAATTTCCTTTTTTTAAATAAGCTTAAAACATGAAGCATTTAGCATTAAGCATAAGCATAGGTATAAAGCATAAGTATTAAGCATAAGCATTTAAAATAAGCATTAAGCATAAGCATTAAGCATAAACATTAAGCATAAGCATTAAGCATAAGCATTAAGCATAAGCATTAAGCATAAGCATTAAGCATAAGCATTAAGCATAAGCTTTTAAAATAAACATTAAGAAAAAGCATCAAGCATAAGCATTTTAAATAAGCTTTTAAAATAAGCATTAAGCATAAGCATTTAAAATAAGCTTTACAAATAAGCAAAAGCATTAAATTTTTTTTTTTTAAAAATAACATTGAAAAAAGCACCAAACAAAAGCATTTAAAATGAGCTTTTAAAATAAGCTTTAAAAATAAGCATTAAGCATAAGCATTAAAAATAAGCTTTTAAAACAAGCTTTAAAAATAAGCATTAAGCATAAGCATTTAAAATAAGCTTTTAAAATAAGCATTAAGCATAAGCACTAAGCAAAAGCATTTAAAATAAGCTTTTAAAATAAGCATTAAGCAGCAAGCCTTATGTCTAAAGCATCAAGAATTTATAATTAAGCATTGAGCATTAAACACCAAGCATAGCATCCAACATAGAGCATAGCATCGAACATCGAGCATATCATAGAGGATCATGCATATGTATTCGCTTTTTTTTGTCAGTGGCGCCTCAGATTTCTTATTTATAATTATATAAATTTTTAAATATAATGTATCATCTTAAATAATCTACCGCTGAATTTTAGGCATTTACATAATTATTTTTTACTTTATTCATAATAAAGGTCAATGTTGTCTATATTAAATCAATAAATTATTTTAAGCACAAAAGCTAAATTTCCTTTTTTTAAATAAGCTTAAAACATGAAGCATTTAGCATTAAGCATAAGCATAGGTATAAAGCATAAGCATTAAGCATAAGCATTTAAAATAAGCATTAAGCATAAGCATTAAGCATAAGCAGTAAGCATAAGCATTAAGCATAAGCATTAAGCATAAGCATAAGCATTAAGCATAAGCATTAAGCATAAGCAGTAAGCATAAGCATTAAGCATAAGCATTAAGCATAAGCATTAAGCATAAGCATTAAGCATTAAGCATAAGCATTAAGCATAAGCATTAAGCATAAGCATTAAGCATAAGCATCAAGCATAAGCATTAAGCACCTATGCTTATGCTTAATGCTAAATGCTTCATGTTTTAAGCTTATTTAAAGCTTAAAACATCAAGCATTAAGCATTTTAAGCTTATTTAAAGCTTAAAACATGAAGCATTTAGCATTAAGCATAAGCATAGGTATAAAGCATAAGCAATAAGCATAAGCATTTGAAAAAAGCATTAAGCATAAGCATTAAGCATAAGCAGTAAGCATAAGCATTAAGCATAAGCATTAAGCATAAGCATCAAGCATAAGCATCAAGCATAAGCATAAAGCATAAGCATTAAGCATAAGCATTAAGCATAAGCATTAAGCATAAGCATTAAGCATAAGCATTAAGCATAAGCATTAAGCATAAGCATTAAGCATAAGCATTTTAAATAAGCTTTTAAAATAAGCATTAAGCATAAGCATTTAAAATAAGCTTTACAAATAAGCATTAAGCATAAGCATTAAATTTTTTTTTTTTTAAATAACATTAAGAAAAAGCACCAAGCAAAAGCATTTAAAATGAGCTTTTAAAATAAGCTTTTAAAATAAGCATAAAGCATAAGCATTAAAAATAAGCTTTTAAAACAAGCTTTAAAAATAAGCATTAAGCATAAGCATTTAAAATAAGCTTTTAAAATAAGCATTAAGCACCTATGCTTATGCTTAATGCTAAATGCTTCATGTTTTAAGCTTATTTAAAGCTTAAAACATCAAGCATTAAGCATTTTAAGCTTATTTAAAGCTTAAAACATGAAGCATTTAGCATTAAGCATAAGCATAGGTATAAAGCATAGGTATAAAGCATAAGCAATAAGCATAAGCATTTGAAAAAAGCATTAAGCATAAGCATTAAGCATAAGCAGTAAGCATAAGCATTAAGCATAAGCATTAAGCATAAGCATAGGTATAAAGCATAAGCAATAAGCATAAGCATTTGAAAAAAGCATTAAGCATAAGCATTAAGCATAAGCAGTAAGCATAAGCATTAAGCATAAGCATTAAGCATAAGCATCAAGCATAAGCATCAAGCATAAGCATCAAGCATAAGCATAAAGCATAAGCATTAAGCATAAGCATTAAGCATAAGCATTAAGCATAAGCATTAAGCATAAGCATTAAGCATAAGCATTAAGCATAAGCATTAAGCATAAGCATTTTAAATAAGCTTTTAAAATAAGCATTAAGCATAAGCATTTAAAATAAGCTTTACAAATAAGCATTAAGCATAAGCATTAAATTTTTTTTTTTTTAAATAACATTAAGAAAAAGCACCAAGCAAAAGCATTTAAAATGAGCTTTTAAAATAAGCTTTTAAAATAAGCATAAAGCATAAGCATTAAGCATAAGCATTAAGCATAAGCATGAAGCATAAGCATTAAGCATAAGCATTAAGCATAAGCATTAAGCATAAGCATTAAGCATAAGCATTAAGCATAAGCATTAAGCATAAGCATTAAGCATAAGCATTAAGCATAAGCATTAAGCATAAGCATTAAGAATAAGCATTAAAAATAAGCTTTGAAAATAAACATTAAGAAAAAGCATCAAGCATAAGCATTTTAAATTAGCTTTTAAAATAAGCATTAAGCATAAGCATTTAAAATAAGCTTTACAAATAAGCATTAAGCATAAGCATTAAAAATATTTTTTTAAAATAAACATTAAGAAAAAGCACCAAGCAAAAGCATTTAAAATGAGCTTTTAAAATAAGCTTTAAAAATAAGCATTAAGCATAAGTTTTGAAAATATCTTTAAACGTGTATAGCCATGTTAAGTTAGTTTATTGTTAAGTTAGTTTATTATTATTATTAAGTTTTACATTCTATATTTATATAAATTAAGCATAAGTTTTAAAAAAAAGCTTTTTAAATAAGCTTTAAAAATAAGCATTAAGCATAAGCATTAAAAATAAGCTTTTATAAGCATTTAGAAAAAGCATTAAGCATAAGCATTAAAAATAAGCTTTAAAAATAAGCATTAAGCATAAGCATTAACCCGGCGTCAGCACAGTTAAAATATGTTACAACGATAGTAGGGTTGGGTCTAGGAGACCCTTAAGAAAATCGTCATAATTTCAATAATTACAAGACATTTTCTAATATGTGGCTGTAATTGGATAAAACGACTATAGTTTAAGTGGTCATGTTTGAGTAAAAAGAACTTGAAGTAAAACTTTCTTTTTAATATTTTTTCTATGATAGTGGAACAAAATATTAATAAAAATAACAACCTCTGTTTTAAAGTCACAAAACTTGAACCAAATGTAAACTTTTTTTCTAAAATATTGACAATTAGGATACATATAAATCACATTTAATAAGACTACAAATAAAATTACAAATTAGTATGGTATATCTCCTGGTCTGATCGGTTGGGTAACGGACTTTCTGAGCCACAGATCTCTCCGAGTAGTTGTCGACGGGTGTTCCTCGGAACCCTTGACAATAAATGCCGGAGTGCCTCAGGGGTCCGTTCTTTCTGCAACTCTGTTTCTACTGCACATTAATGATCTGTTGAATCCCGGTATCTATGGGTATGCAGACGACAGCACAGTTGTAGAAAGATATCTGCCGAGTACTCGGGCAAGTCGAGATCAAGAACAGTCTGAAAGAGAAGCCATGGTGCAACGTTTGAATGACAAACTTCAGGCAGTCTCCGCATGGAGCAATGCCAATCTTGTCAAGTTCAACGCCACCAAAACGCAGACGTGTCTATTCACCGCCAAAAGGAGCCCTTTCACCTTGGCTCCTACTTTCCAGAATGTATCCTTGGAATACAGTGACCGGCTTCAGTTGTTAGGCTTAGAAATTTCCTCGAACCTCAACTTTGGTCGGTTCATTGAGTCCAGAGCAAGAGCAGCAGCAGCAAAGCTTGCCGTTCTGGCGAAGGTTCGGCAGTACTTTACACCGGGACAGCTTCTTGTTTTATACAAAGCACAGATCCGGTCGTGTGTAGAGTACTGTGGTCACATATTTGCTGGTGCCGCAAAGTCTCATCTTGCGGTTCTGGACTCAATTGAGAGGCGAGCAAAGAGGCTGATAGGCGATCCCGAATTGGTCGGAGCCGACCTCCAAAGCCTTGAGCACAGGCGTAGAATTGCTAGCCTCTCAGTATTCTATAGGATACATTTTGGTGAGTGTGCGCTGGAATTACACAATTTAATTCCCCCGTCCCCCTTCCATCACCGGACGTCCCGACGCACGGCAGGTTTTCATCCTTTTGTTGTGGACATTCCACCTGTCCGAACGAAGCGCTTTGCTTCCTCATTTTTACTGCGTACAGCAAAGGATTGGAACAGCTTGCCTGCGTCGGTATTTCCGACCGAATACAATGTGGGTGTCTTCAAGCGAAGAGTGAATAGGTTGCTAGGGTAATGCGCCTTACCACCTAAGACTACATTCCACTTACCATCAGGTGGAATGTAGTCAAGCATTGCCCTAGATCATATAAATAAATAAAAAAAAAAAAAAAAAAAAAAAACGTATTTTTTAAATGTATTATAAAGTTAAAAGTATAATAAAGTAAAGTAATTAGTTATAAAAATAATTAAAAATTATTTCTTTAAGAACAGTGTGAAATAAAGTTTTAATGTCCCCAATTATTTTGTATTGTCTGATTCTTTTAATTTAATTTTTCTCCAAGTGTTATAAAGAAAAATACCAAATAACAAGTTTCCGAGTCAAGGTACGATAGAAAAGCAATTTCCTTTCTGATAAAGTCCAGTCCCGATATAAACTCATTAATTATACATAGAGATAATGCCGACTTATCGGAGGCTTAATCTCTCCTGCCCTTAATAAAGAAATCACTAAAACGGGATTTGATTTGATCCTATGATTTTTATTTCTGCTTATTGTGCGAAAGATTTTACTTGGTTACATTTAAAGTAGAAATTACGATAGAAATCTTTAATTAGATAAAATGCGATAAGTTTTACATTTTTTAAACCAGCTAGTAGCATCAAAATTTGCAAAACCCTGTCTTACACGCCCCAAAAAAAATCTAATTTGTGAGTATTATTTAATGAAGTAATATCATACGAGTATCATACTAGTATTAAGATAAATCTTAGAACTATTATTATTCTAAGAGATAAAGTGTTACAAGTGCAGAACCTCTGTATTTTATGGAAGAATGAATATGTAAGAATATGAATATGAATGAATATGAAATGGATGAATGAATGAATGATATGAATATGAATATGAAATAATATGTCCGAATTTGCTCTCAAACGACCTAATGATAAAAGATTTTTTTTAACTGCAAAATGTATGCTTTACTAAAGTATATTTCTGTAAATTGGATTTTTTTTAATGTAAGTTATCTTAATAATATGACTATATTGGATGTTTTTTTTCGCTTTATAACAAGCAAATTATTTACTATCATTAATAATTATGATATCATAAATACCTAAATCGTTGTTTTTAATTCTGCTAAATGTTAACTTATTATGATAATATTTTTTGAATTTAATTTTTTTATAGGCTTTTTTTATTTCAGTGTAAAGAAAAATATATATTCAAAAGTAAAGGATTAAAATTCTATTAGCTAGGATTAGATAGAATTCATTGGTTATAATTTTAAGTATAATTGAATTACAGAATAAAAGCCTAGTGAGTTGAAATGTTTTTATATTTTGTAGTAAGGACAAAAAATATAATTTCGGTTAATGTCATCTGTTACTTCACCAGATTAATTGTTCACTAGCTGTTCCACGTGACTTAGTCTTCGCAGAGTATTGAAGTTCATCCAAACATCATACATTTTGAGGCTACCTACAAACAACATAAACAAAAAATAAGCGAAATCCGTTTTCAATAAACACAAATAATAAAAATATTACAAATCTAATTAATACTCTAAAAAAATATGTATGTAGGAAAATGGTAGTGGCTTATATATTTTATGTTTTGATTTGAAATTGTTACATATTATATTGAAGTACTATTGTTAGTGCGCTTTAACACCTATGGCTATACTATAAGTAAGAATATAGGCGTGCATTATCTTTTAACATATAATAAAACGTTAAAGTTGGACATGGAGAAATTACATTTGTCTTCTGTCGTTAGCGAAGTCAACACTCAAGTATATTGAACTTAAGTTCTTTATTTTTTCTTTGACAAACCAACTGACTTCGAAATGTATTTGCTTGAGAACTTGAGAACAGCTGGCGATAAAAATTTAGAGATTTAGAGATTTAGAAATTTAGAGCTATTTATTTATCATTTTAGCTGCTGTTAGCTGTTATAAATTTGAACTATCGATCTGTGTATCTGTCTGTGGCAAATTTGCGGCCAAACGAGTTGACGGATTTGAATGCGGTTTTTTTTAATCGAAATTTATGCTTGTCGAGATGGTTCTTATCCATGTCTGATTGAAATATAAATAGTCGTGTTCAAGATATTGACGTTTTATTCGTGTGGGGGAGAGGTTCTTATGCAATAATTAGCTGTTTGCGGCCAAACCCGTGGACGGATTTAAATGCGGTTTTTTATACGAAAGCTATGTTCGTCGAGATGGTTTTTATCTATGTTTGATTGAAATAGAAATAGTTGTCTCAAAGATATTGACGTTTTATTCGTTCGGGGGAGAGGTTCTTATGCAATAATTATCTGTTCCCAGCGGTTTTGCCCGCGCTATGTAGAAAAAAATGCCTTGTTATGAAGGCCAAAAGGTTTTTACACTTACTTACTCAGGTAAAGTACTTTATTAGGGATAGATGTTGCCCGTGACTGCGTCCACGTAGACTGTAAAAATATATTTATATGGCTTAAGATCGTAGTCATAAAGAATCACGGGCAACAGCTAGTGATAATATAAATTCATCATAGTGTTATTAGTGATTGTAAATCATTTTATCACTCTAAATGTTTATATTTATTTATATTCCTATATATGAAACCTACCTATCTATCTACCCATATGTAAAAGTCTTGAATCATGTTACTTAATACATTTATATTTATTACATTGTCGAAACTTTCACGTGGATCCTTAATTTATTAAATATAATATATATATTTCTAGTATTAAATATAACCTTTGTTCATCATAATGTAGGATTATATTTAGCATTATAATCCTTTTTTTTTTTAAATCGGTCCCGGATTTTTTTATAAATCGGAGCCTATTTAATTCAAACAAACAAACAAATCTTTCCTCTTTAGAATATTAGGATAGATTAATAGAAACACTTAAACAAATGAAATTTTTGTGTGTCTGTAGGTTCATTTAGTACAATTCAGAACCCAGTAACATAACCTCAAAAAGCATAAAAAAAATTTTTAAATAAGAACCGTTTAATAAAGGAAAAAATGAAAATGCAAGTAAGTTAACAAGGCCAATAAAGAAATTACGATATCGAATCATATAGTCTAAATCCTCAATGATTAACTTCGTAATATATACACCATCAACGTACGTACAACGGTCCCCCGACGCAACGACTTCAATAAGTACATAATAATATTATTTTTACTCTTTTCAGAGGTCTTTTTGTATCGGGGGTTTTTTAAATTTTATTTTTAAATTTATTAACATACATCATTTTATAACATACTTCTCCAGAGAATTAAATAAAAGAAATGATATATGAAAAACAATAGGTTTTGACGACGGTTAAATTTAATACAAATAAAAAAAAACAAATTGTTTATTACTTGGAGAGTCATCCTCCCAGAATACATGTCATAACTTAATAAAGCAGGTATGTATTGGACGTAAATTCATCAAATACTAACACCCAAGTATCGTCATCTTGTTTCTAGCTGAACCGAACTGCCCGAGTTGAAACGAGCTTCCTGTATGTTGCTACCAAGTGCTAGAATGACATCAGTATGCTTTTGAACCTTATATAATAACATTTTCTACCTATTATTTAAAAATTTTAAAATTATTATTTCAAAATTTCAAAATATATATTTTATGCTTCGAAGCGTGGTGAAATCAACGCTAATTCTATTAACTTCAGCTCTTCTGCCTATCCAGTATTAATATTATCAATATAGATATTATGTACGAGGCTTAACTTTGAAATAATACATAACAGAAGTATGTATATACACATACTAGAATTAAAAAATATATTAGTTATAAATAAAAAAAAAAGAAAAAAACAAATGTCCGCCAGCATAGCCCTTTACGTAATGGTTTACTAATTTTATGTCTATGAGTTTTCATCGCTAGGGTCCGTCAACTATTTTGCTTGATTCTTTGATTGCTTTGATTACTACTGCAATTTTATATTACACGTTTATTTTAAATTTATGATTTTATTTTTAATAACGGGACACTATTAAAAACAAACTATATGTTAGTAGTGGCAAGGTAGCTAATGTATGTTTTCTATTTATTTTACTGTGATGTTAATTACATGGTGACAATGTTGTAATTAACTTTTGCGTTATTTGTACAACTATTTCGTCTGATATCTTATTTGCTTTATCGTTATGAAAAACATCCATTTTCCTAATCATCTACAAACATCATCATCACGAACGTTTTTAAAGACAGTTTGTTCAATAGATAAATAAAAGTTAGATAAATAAAAGATATGCAAAACTAGATAAATAAAAGATATTTGAAGTAGGTGTTAAAGAAATGGAAGAAAAATTTAAAGAATGTTACCAGAACAAAGTCAAAACAGTAATAACAAATTAAAATCAATTAATTATGACTTCAAGAGCCAAGTTGTGCAAATGCAAAGTTCAACCAACTTCTCTTATCAAAGTATTCGTTCCATAGACTCTTACATTCTTTTTATTCATAAAAGAGGTAAGTAATATATGATAAATGTAATGTAAAATATTAATGGCCTGTAACTTGTTAATAGAATGAGTTAGTGTCAGCTAGACGATCTACAACCTCATTATATTCAGATATGTAAGATTGTAAATATTTTTTTTATAGATTCCAATTTTATTAACCCATCTCTCGGAAACTGTCCCGTCGCTCTACCAATTGAGCTACCCTATCGCTGTCCGTCTCGGTGAATTAAGCATTGTATACGTGATCGTCTTTATCGGGACGGTGGTGACATCTGTTAGGCTTATTTCAAAAATCCTAACCAATGTTTTTTCCCACAGATCGCGGGTTCGAATGCATATCCGAAATCCAAATTGTATCGGTTTCTTTTTCATTCTATATTTAAATAAATTTAAATAAGCTTAACATGTTCAAAGATGTTTTAAACATGAAATATGTACTTTTTACATTTATACAGTTTTCTGAAAATATTCAATTTTATCAAAATAAAATATAATATAATTATAGTTTCATTAAAATAAAAACAATGATGAAAAACATACCTTTTGAATTTTTAACATAAATTTTTTCCGCATGCCATAATAAAAAAAAATAATAGTCTATTTAAATGGCATTTTATTTCTTTAATAAGCATAATGTTTCATTCAGAACTTGTTAAAAAGTAGGAGCGGCCCTCAGTGTTGTTGTGATTAATGGAAGTCTTATTTAATTTAGACAAGGGTTCCCATTTTATCTTAAATTTTACATTAAAATGTTAATCGTTTTGTTTTTTTTTTATATTATCAAAATTGTGATCATTAGATCAAACATTGGAAAATCCGTTTTCAAGTTATTGCTTTGTAATTAATAGTAATTGTACATATTAACATGCTTATTGAGTATACAAAACAAGTGTTAACAAAAAAGTCCGATCTTAATAAGTAGATAAAAAATAATATTGACATAAATACTGATCCAACACTGGTTTTAATTAATTTATCAATTATTATAACTGACAATTTATTTAAAAAACTTATTCATTACTTTTTCAAATCGGATACTAATATTCAATCTTTAGGTTAGTATTACATTGAAGTTATTTTTTGCCTAAATCATCTTGTATTTCCAACAAACTTTTACCCTTTGTCTCGGGGATGAAGAATAGAGTAAACATAAAGCCCAAAGCATAGGTTGCCGAGAAGAACCAAAATGGAATAAATACACTTTGGGTAAAATGGAACCAAACGCTGTGGTAACTAGAAAACCAGTTAGCCTGGATGTTGTGATTGCCACAGCTGAACCATTGCTCCTTGGGTTCGATGTATCTCTCCTATTAAAATATTCGAAATTATGCCTAGTACTAATAAAACATATTAAAGTACCAAGAAACTAAATATTAATTTATAAGGTATCAGTGTATATATTTTTACTTTTGGGGACAGAGCTTTTATACAATTATATAAAGGTGACTTTCGTATTAAATATGAAAGTTTTCAATTCAAAATGTTTTTATCAAAGATAAAACTGGCTCTATGCCAGATAGACATAGATCGCAAGAAATGGTTCTTAATACTAGATAGATTCTTTTTAAAGATTAACACCAACACATCCAGATGCATTTGTGAAAATATGTTTATTTTAAGTCAGAAAAATTTTTCATAGCTGAGGATTCTGTATTCCTTTTTTTAAGAGAATTTTAGTTTTGTTTATCCTTATAATTCGATTACTTTAGTATTTCACTTATATACTTCAGATTCGGCCGATGTTTTTCTCTAACGTAAGATAAGCGAAACAATATAGTTCAAAGGCATTCATGTAAATACTTTTTTTAAATAGTTATTGAATTAAGATTTTTTGGTAGAAACAGAAATGTAAACTTTATCACTTTGCATTGAAATCGATCAGAAAGTTTTTACAGATGTTCAAATAAAAGACTATGTATTAAAACTAAATAAACTAGAACTAACATTACAAAAATAAAGTATATAATAGATGTTTAAGCAAATTAATAATATTAATAACTATTACTAAGAATTTATGCTACTACGATAGCGAAACAATTTTATTTAATAAAAATGTTTATATGATCAGTTTGTGGTATTTTACTATTATTAGTAGCTTTATCTAAAACTTGTCATTCGAAGAGATAATTTATAAAAATTAAATAAAAATTTAAAAACGAGGCGACGACTTCAATAAATACATGATAATGTTATTTTTATCTTTTTTAGACGTTTTTTTATGTTTTTCGCTTTAAAAAAATATTTTACTTTTTTCTTTGTTGTACTAAATCAACGTACTAACACACTAATTTGTGACGATCCAAAATATAAGCATATCTTCAGGATTCCGTAACCAAAAGGTATAAAAAAGAACCCTATACTAGATATATGCTGTCCGTCTGTTCGTCTGTACGTATCCCTGCCTTCCCGTCTGTCTGTCATTAGGTTGTATCTCCTGAACAGTGATAGCTACACTTATAAATAGAACAATATATTCTTTACAATGTACAAATACAAAAAAAATAAGTTGTTAGTATTGTGTAAAAATATTTTAAGTCTATTTGAAGTAAAACATTTAAAATCAAATCACTGCAAAGGCTTTAGGAGTGACGATATGTATTCCTGCGCTTCGTAATCTTCATCGTGCAGAGGGATAATTGAAAAATGTTGAGACTTTAAAAAAAAGACTTATTATTTCCATATCAAATGCATTACATAAAAAGAAAAACATAAACAGGTATGATGTACCTAAAATACCTGTTGATAATAAAATAGACAATCCCGAAATTGTCATATTTCACTAATAATAGTAAAGTAATAGCTAAAAAGTAAAAGTAATAAAACTTATCGCAATACATTTTCCACTTTCTACAATATAATAAAATGTTACTATGGTCAGTTAGAGTAATATAAATGTGCTTTAAATATTTTATAGACAGCATCTATCTTGTCAATTTCAAAGTCGTATATACACCTAACAACTTTTTTGTTCTTCACATTTTTCTTTTACAAATTTGATGAAAAGCTATTAAAAGATTTTCGGATGATTAACAATAATTATTTCCCTTCACACTGGAAACATAATATATTAATTATTAAAATAAGCAAATTGTTTTATCTTTATCATTACTTTGTTGAAGTAGTAAGGCCAACGAGTTTTATTAAAATTAATTTTTAAAAATATACATTTTTTAACTAAACGTATGTTTCAAATTTATTCAGTCTTTCGGTTGTTGATAAAATATATTATGTTTGAATACACAATGTACCATGTACCATACGTCATAGTCCCTACATAAGAACTGGAATGGCTTATTTAAAAAAAGAATACCAAACAACTTATATGCGAAGCTTACACTATATCCTTATCAAACCATTCTAATTCCAGATCCAATAATTTTGATATATTTATTATGGATCTCATAAACAAACCACGCATCAATAAATTATATAAAAGTTAATATTTCATAAAGCACAATGAAATTTATCAAATGGAAAAATATATGATATGACTCCGTTACTCATAAAAAAGGCGTGAAATACTCGAGTATTGGAATGATTAATAGCGGCCATATTTAATATTTAACGTAGTTAATGTTTGTTTTGCTGATAATTTTGTAAATAATATTTTATGCATCATAAAGCCGATAAAAGGAAAGATAAAACATTCAAGCTTGGATAGTTGGATAAAGGAAATCGGAATGGAGTTGTCGATTGTCCTTGTTAGGAGTTGTTAGTGTAGTTGGTTGTGAGTAGTGGGCATATTAGTTGTGTTCCCAAACTGCACTATAAATTATTTTCTATGTTAACAAGGTTACATATAACTCAGATAGCTTGGTGATTTCATCAATATTTGTGAGTTTATATAATTATCATGCTTAAGGTATTTAAGATCAGGTTAGGTTTCTCTAAAATTTAAAGAAGTACCAACTTGAAAATTTTATGTTTAAAATAGGATAAACATCTCTTAAAATATACGTTCGGGTACAATGTTTGCTAATCAATGTCCCAACAGATTTGACCCAATCATAAACTGTTTCTGTAAACTCAGTTTTTCGATTTATTGTCCGCATATTTTATTCAATGATGGAATTTTTGAGTAACCAAAGTGTATCTAAGCGAAAAAATAATGATTTTTGTATTATAGTTAATAAGATCGTTTGCAACTAGCTGTATTGACGACGACGACGTAGTCAACGACGCCATATCCACAAATATGTCATTGAAGAAGTTGATTCTGCTAATGTGTGGAATTTTTTTTAAAACTCTTGGAGTGGGGAAAACGCGCCAAGCAACGAGTTCCAATATTTTAGACTTAAATCAGCTTAATCAACATTATACTACTACTAGTACAATTGATAGTACAATTAAACTTAATACCCAAAATAAAATTCTCGCTTCATTACCTCCTAGTTATCCTCCTTTCTTTTTTAGTCAATTTTCCGAAAGAGATGTTAAGAGGATCATTAAACGCATCAGTTTTTCGCATAATTGTAATATTTATATTAGAAAGGCGTATGTTTCATTTTAATATTTTAATGTGCAGAGATTAAACATTTCCATGTATATGTATTTGTATACATGTTTTTCTTTACCTCACCAAGGTTGCTTTGAAAAAATCGCTATCAGCGATAAGGCCGCCTTTTTTCACTTATTTATAATTTACTTGACTTTTTATTACGTTCATTGTTGTTATTATCCTTTTTTTATTTTAGTTGTTATTTGAAGTGCAATAAAGAATATAATCTATCTTTCTATCTATATTTATTTATATAAGAACTTAACCTTATCCGTCATATAAAGTTTTTATTTGTTAACCGTTTTAAGTAGAACGTTCAGTTCAAACGATGAATAATGTTAGTCGTTCGCTGGTTATCTCAAGCAGTGCTCCGGATGTTGTCATGAATAAATCTGTATACCTATTGTTGGTAGTTTGAGATATTACATTTTGTTTGAAAATATCCCTAAACATGTATAGCCATGTAAAGCTTATTTAAATTTATATAAATATAGAATTAAAAAAATATATATATTTATATAAATTTAAATAAGCTTAACATTTTTTCAAAAGATTTTAACAACATAGGATTTTCGAATAAAGCCTAATAGATGTCACCACCGTCCCGATTAAGACGGTCACATATAGGGATGTTAAGCAATAGTGTATCAAGCCACAAACACTTAGTTTTGAGCAAAACGTGCCTAAAGATTTTTCCAGAATTTTCAATACATTGTTTGAAAAATATCTACCAAGTTTTTTATTATTATTTTAAAAGTCTGTTTTTTTGCCACTTATTGAACCACTGAATGATATTTCGAAATAAAATATCAAGTATCATAAAATGATAATAGACGGTACTAATTTGATTGACGAATGTGTTAAAGAATTTAATGTAATGTGTGATAAAAATATTTTTTTTTCGGTACTTTATGGACTTAAATGACTTAAAGTGGTTTTGTTTAATGTAGAATATTTGACCCATTGGAAGAATACAAAATATCTCCAAATTCCACATTTTGTGGGTTGACACACCATTGCTTATCTGCATCCAATTTATTAGAATGCCTAATTAGGCATCTACCAAGTAATCGCTGTCCGTCTTGGTGAATTCACCGAGACGGACAGCGGTACGGTAGCTCAATTGGTAGAGCGACGGGACGATTTCCCAAAGGTCGCGGGATCGAATCCCTGCCCGTATCGGTTTATTTTTCATTCTATATTTATATAAATATTATATTTCGATAAAAAATATTTGATAAAGGACAAAAGGACTAATCAAAATTTGTATACCTATATATATGGGTGATTCTACAAAAGTTGGGTAACTTTTAGGGTTTTTTTGTTTACTGTAGTTAATTCGGGCTTATAACATATATACTATGTTGTTGCAAATCGGGCCAGTCACTTTTCAGAGAAGTTTCTGAAATATTTAGATTTTTCAGAATTTGACTGCCAGAGGACTGACGAGGGTGACACAGTACTGATAAAAAACACAAATTCATAGGAAATATATGACATTTATTAAATCTCTTAAAAGGACTGACGCCAACGGACTGATGAAAAAGGCATAAATTTGAGGTTATCATTAAAGTTAATGTTTCTTTTCGTATTTTCGAATATCAACAAGTTATATTTAAACAAATTATAGTACGTTATATAAAAATGAGAATAAAACTAATATTTATAAGGAAATAACGACTTACCACAGTACAGATTATTTGACTGGATCGGCACAATAGCACTGACTTTGTAATGATTACCAGGAAATGCCTCGGTTCAAAGCTAACAATACTACCAACATTTAAAATTTACACCGCCCCGTTGGTCGAGTGGTTAGCGCAGACGCCTAACGTGTCACAGTAAAATGGGGCTCGGGTTCGATTCCCGGCGGAGACAGGCATTTATGTGATGAGCATAGATGTTTGTGTTTCTGGGTTTGGTCGTTTATTAAATATATTTTCAGTATTTATATGTGTATTTCTATGTATTTATATCGTTGTCTAACAACCTTAACACAAGCAAATAATATGCTTACTTAGGGGTTAGATCAATGTGTGTAATTTGTCCTGATATTATTATTATTATTATTATTATTCCCTTACATCCCTGTTATTTGGCGCAAATTTCAAATTTGAAAAATACACAGAGGACTGACGAATTAAATTAAAGATAAAGTTTCTTCTTTTTTAAAAAACAATGTAGAGATTATTGTATTATAAAAAAAGTGATATACATTGTTATGTACATTATAGATTGTTACCAAATATTGAGTTTTCTTAAATTAATGGTTAATTTGATGTACAGTCGATTGATTGAGTGTTTTTGGGCTTGTGACAAGCCAAAGGGCTGACGTTTTGAGCATCCTTTTTATAAAATTGCTAATTGAAGTAAATATCTGAAATGGAGTGACCAATTAGACGAGATTTCATAATTTAAAAATATAATATAAAATCTATAAAATATAAAATTATTTCATATTTATCGACTGATGACACTGAGTTACCCAATTTTTGTAAAATCACCCATATATATTTATTATCCCAATATTGATAGTTGAAAATGAATCATAATGACCTGAGATTTCATATTAATGGCGAATGTGACAAATATGAAAATAATTATCTAATATTAATATATGTTTGATAATATTGTGATTACTATCTGATTAAAAAAAAATAACTTGGAAAAAATCACCAACAAAATAAAACTTCATTTACATTTAAAAATTTCAATTCAAATATTTTAGAAAATATAAGCCTTAATAATAATTTATTATAATTTATTTAAAAAAAAAATCTTTTTCACGTAGGTAATATATGCTAAGAATAAAGCTGAAAAGTTTTTATTCTTTTTTGTATGAACGCGTTACCTAATGTCTGGGATAATGACTCGGATTCGAAAAAAAATGCTGCATTTGAATAAATTTAAGGAAGATTTCGAGATATAAGAAATCTTCGTCTTTTTACAGTCAAGGAACATGGGATACCACTAATTATTCTTTGTTAACTATTTCTCATTTTTAAGGTAAGAAAAGTTGTAGATATCCAATAATTACAATGCAGATTCATAAAGTAATATATTATTATAACAATAGATAGTCTGTTAACGTAGGCGATAAGTATCAACAACTTCTAATCTAACTCCAGTATACGGTGAATATTTGTGCAATGTAAATATCAGTTCATCTTGGTTTAGTATTTGTTGAAGAAGCAGTATTGATTTACAAATCGTCCATATTGCATTCCATTTCCAATCCTAATAATAAATTGCTGGAGCATTGACTTCTAAGTAAATTATGTTTATTTTTATCTATTTATTGTCATAAATATTTAAACTATATAAGTTAACTCGTTTTATTAATTTGATATATAAAAATATATATTAGGAATAAATGAAACGTATTGTACGTAACTATTAACAAATAAATGAGTAAAAATTGAGTAACGAAAAGTAAATGAGTAAATGTACGATAAGATGTATTCCTAATAAGGGCGATAAATTTATTTATATAACAAAATATGGTATTACCTATTATTACACAACATTTCTTAGACAAACGTGAAAAGTCTTTTTGTGGGGTAGTTCTTCTGAAAATAATTCATGTAATGTATTTTTTTATTTCGTCACACATTGTTAAATTTCATTTAAAAATAATGTAACTGTTAAGTTGCTTGCCAATTCTACTCAGCAGAGCTGGCCAGAGGACACAATCCTAGTTCGCGGTAGCTTACTCACGTACTGACTATACTGACCTTTTTAATGTTTAATTGACTAAAGTGCATATAAAAGCCGACTTGAATAGAGATATTTTGAATTAGAGTTTATAATTAAAACTAGAATAAACTAACTCACTGTTCCGCCAATAAATATATTTTGGATGTTTAATTTTCCATGCAGATATTAAATGAAATTAATATATAGAATGTAAAATAAACCGATAAGAGTATGAATTAAAATCTACGTCTGGGCATGGCTATTGTACACGTTTACAATTATTTTCGAAGACTAGTTTAACTATGTAACGTATATAAAAAAAATTTGTTTGTAGATTTAAAGATGAGGTTTAAATTAGTTGTGTAAACTTTTGAATTAGTTAACTAACATGTTGATTACTAACGAATGTTATTTTTTTTGTTGGCTTCTTCAACACCGCACTGGTAGTGAAGGAGTCAAGGTAATCTGCTTGCTGTATGAACTGTGATGTGTCCAATAAAGATTATTATTATTTAATTTTTTTGCCAAATCTATAACCAAAAATTCTAAATTACCAGTATTATAAATAGGTATGGAATCTTGAGAAATTTTCTTCCACCACTAAGCTACGAAATAAGCTTTTTGTGGCGGCATTTTTTTATCTATCTAGAAATCCCTACTTATTACGCAAAGCTTTTTGTAAGCCTTCTGGTCTAGCAAAGGTACCGTAGGCGGCGATGATCAAGTGATTTAGTAGATACCCAGATTATTCGTATTTCTTATATATTATATAATTGGATGATAAACGATCGTTTAAATTATCTTATGGTGTTAGTCATTAGTATTGATATTAGTTTGCAATTTTATAATTTTAAAAATAATCAGAATCATAATATTAGATTTGAACGTACACAGTTCATTTAAACAACACAATAGTGTTGGCTTTATTTTTTTTATTAAAATTAAATGAAAATATATCCAAACTTAATGTTACTATATATCTTATGCTTAAACTTGTTTATCGTTAGATTAGTCGTAAAAAAGGATATTCTCTTTCACTATATAAAAAAAAAAACCTAATAAATTGGTAATTTAAACTATATCAGACAATAGTTATTAGCATGTAAAAAATAACATTAAAAAAAAAACATAGATTTATCTACTGTTAGTCATATTTATTTATAATAATTTAAATGGTAAATACATTGGAATTTACATGTTTTAGTTCATAAGTTTCAACAGTAGCGCCACCTACACAATTAATTATGGAATATTATTTAGTATTTACTGTTAAATGTTTTAAGAATTAGAAGCATAGAATATTTTAACATAATGTTTAATCTTTTATTAATTATTAGAACTTATTATAAGGTTATAAGTAATATCATCTGTAAGTTGATTATGAAATTGTAAATTACCCTCGCCTAAATATTATAGTGTTAAAATATTATAAAACGAGTTGTAAGGGCTGCTCTCGCCCATTCTATTACAAATGGTTGGATATTAAACATTGAAGTGCAAGTACTGTGTATTACTAAAACAAGTCTTAACACTACGCATACGTAAAAGATATCAAAGTGTTACTAATTAGTAAATGAAATGGATAATGAGCGAGATCTAAAATAACAAAGAGAACGCAGACAAAGTTGGTAAGAAGATAAATTACATTACTACAAGAAACTTTTAGGTTAACTTATCTATGTAATTTCTAATCATATGATCTTAAAATCATTACATCACTAATTATTGAATATTGTACTAATATAAGTTGGTAGACAAATTGCAACTAAATTAAGAAATCTTATAATATAAATCAATTTATTTGAAAGATTACGAACATTACTACAGATGTTTTTCTGTATTGTCGTTAAACACAAAAATTAAATGACATTTTTTACTAATATATCTGTTACAGATTGTAAAAATTGGTTCATAATTTTATTTGAGTGGTACTAAACAAAAAAAAAATTACTTACCTTTCCTATTCTATCTTTACTTTTAAAAAGTAAAACTTTTCATTAAAAAAAATATTAATAGTTTTAATATAATATTTACTTTTACAGAGTGTTAGAAATCGTAATAAAATAAAACTACTTTTATCTATATGTAGATTATGAAATTGTAAGGCCTAATCTAAATGTATAGCGTTAAATCATTATGAAACATGTTCTTAGTGCTGTACTTGGTTTATTCTATTACAAGTTATTGAATATTAAACATTGAAGTGCAAGTACCTTATATTATTTAAAAGGAACTTTTAAGATAATTTATACATTATCAAAAACCAATGATCAGTTTAAACATTTATACTTAAAATATACAAATTGGAGTTGTGTGTCATCAGCATGATATGTTAAAATAATCGCGCCTGAAGTCAAAAAGCTATGATCTAAAAACGGAAAAGTGGCAATGACATTTGGCTTTTTGCCAACTTCATAACAGAAAGCTGTTGGAACAAAAGTCGTTAGGGTAATATATAACTCAAAAGGACGAGATAAGATGGTCGCTATTTCATTATAAGATTATTTTTTTTGTGTAAGATATTTCAATAATGTTAACAAATTATTAGTAATGCATTAGTAATTAATATATGCATTATAACCAACCAACCAAATCCAAATCAACCTAAGACGTAGTTTATAGTTAAGTGGTTAATTGGTTTACTAGTTTATAGTTAATTGGTAACCAGCCTAGACCTAAGTTTATAGTTAATTGGTTTTGAGAGTCAAAGAGAATCGATATGACACATTTTGAATAGGTTGGTAGGTAGGGTAATCGTTTTTTTTGTATTTAACAATAATATTGAAAACCATTGACGCCCTAAATAGATTACCAAAAATGAAATACCAAATTCAAAACATGAATTCTGGTTGGGACATCTTTTTAATGGAGTTTTATACGCTACAAAGTAAAAACATTATCTAGGATTTTCGAAAGAGTGTTTTAGATATTATCTTCGTCCTGGTTAATAATAATAATTCTATTCTAACTTCAAAATGGAGGATCTCAATTCTTAGTACAGATTCAGCTGTTATTTTCTTTACTTGTTTTATTTCGGATATTGAATAAATATAGAAAGGAAATTTATATTTACAAAAAGAAATAGCTTAAGTTTCAGAATATGAAAAGTTGAAACAGGCATATCAAAAATGTGATAGCTATACAAATTGTTTGAACTAGAACTATTTGAACTTCGATTTCAATTTCAAAACTTACCGTTGAAAACCTACGCTATCTTCGTTCAACTTAACGTATTAAGAAGCACTAGAGCTGTCTTTCTTTTGAAACACAGTTAATATAGAAGAAGTCCCAAATCGTCCCATACGATATAGGTACTTATAGATATGGAGATTGACCTAAAAAATGTCAAAAATATACCTTAATAAAATTATAGCAGTTTTTTGGTTTTTGCTTGAGTGAAATCGCAAATGTATATCGTTTGTCAAGTACTGTCAGATTATTTTTTAGATTTTAATTCGTTTTTTACATATTTTTACAACAATATTGTGCTGTTCCAGTATAAGAGATTTTTAAACATATTTTCTCATACGAATTTGAAACTCGACATATTACCACTTAAAACGAAGTTTTGATAGCACTCGGTAACAAAAAATATAAAACAATAATACTATCGAGAAAGACGAGCGCTCATTGTAGTCACACACACACACACACACACACACACACACACACACACACACACACACACACACACGCACGCACGAACGCACGCACGCACGCACGCACGCACGCACGCACGCCCGCACGCGCACACACACACACACACACACACTATTAGTATTTTGAAATGAAAAGTTTTCTCGAAGGTATACGCTTGAACAATACCGCATTTTTCTGATAAGAAATAAACATAATATTTCTTAAATTTACATGGATGGAATTTATTTACCTGGATGATTTAAGTACTGAATTAAGGTTATACGCTTAGTTGAGCATTAATATTTTATAATTTTGTTAGTTAGAGAATATTACATTTTATTTCTAAGGGAAATATTTTTATTTTAGAGAATAAATATATTCTTCCGTAAATAAACAACAATATTTATCGGGCCTCTTTATAATAGGACATAAACGCTTACCTTCACTTTCCACACTCCACAACCAAATTTGGAAAGAACCTGCTAATACTGCCTTTGAAATATTATTTAGAAATAAACCGATGTTTATTCTAGAAAGGCCAAGGTCTTTAAGTAAGTTATACAGAGATTTTGCTGTTACACCTCTACCGCGTACAAACTAATTAAAAATGTATTCCTGGACAACTTTATATTTTTTAAGTTTATTGTCTACCGTAAAGACTAACAAACTAACAAAAGTGACATTTAAAATAGAAAAACATATTATCTTGTATTATTATCTCCACAAAATGGATTTTAACCAACTTATCTCTTAAAAGATTTTGAAATACTTATGATGTTGCCGTTGTTACGATACGATATCGATACGATATTTTATTTTACTGTACAAATATATGAAACATAAACAAAAAGATAAATACAAATAAGAAAATAAAATGAAAGTACAATAAGCTTGTTTGATAAGGAGTTTTTATAATATGAATTTATGATTATTTAACAACTACCTAATTTGTGTATCATATCTTACAGCTCTAGCAAAACATTCGGAATCTCGTTAGTTATAAAATCCAATTTATAAATGATATAAAATAATTAACAAAAAATTTTGGATACTTAGTATCTTTTACCATTTGAGATGCTAAACTTAATTTTTTTAGAACTTTCCATGAAAACATAAAAGTTCTGTAGCTATTGATCGGTTATTGCCTGCTACGCTGCTACAAGAACTTTAGAAAAGTGCTATGTAACTTTTTGTGTGATTTTTTGCTTAACAATGTTCTCGAAACAAGAAAAGGTACGATTTTTAATTGAAATGACGATAAATATAATATTTACTATTTAAATTCAAAAATATATTAACAATGTATTTGTGAACAGTGTCTTAATTAAGTACGATATGTAATAATAATAAGATGAAAAATTATCTGTAGCTTATTAACGAGATTCAACGCTTAGTAAAAAGTAACAAAAACAGTTTTGCAGTTGTTTGAAAGAATAAAAAATAACAAAGTAGAAACACACTGCTAAGATGGAATGTTGGTTTAAATAAAGAACAAAGTACAATATGAGTAATATTTATCTAGACAAAAGTATGCTTTTTTGTTAACTAACATTAAAAAGAAGGAGGTCCTCAATTCGGTCGGTATATTACTTTTTATAATAATGTCATAGTAAAAGTATATATAAGACCGAAAGAGTATATATATTGTATAATTCATCGTACAATAAAGAATTATTTATTTGTTAATTATCTTACATACATAAGCCCTTTGCTTAGTGTAAGTTTTAGAAGTATGAGTCTTATCATATTTGTAGATAATAAGAAAAACCTGTTCAAAACAGATGAACTTTCTAAAATTAAGTTTAATTTTATTCAATCAGCAAGTTTCAGAGCGAAGAGAATTATTCATGTGAATCCATTAACACAAAAAGAATGCTTAACTTGCGACAATTACCACATTTCTTTTATAAAACAAATGTAATCTTAGATTATTAAATTTTAAGTTTATAAAATAGTCATTTTATTATATTATATAAGTAAAAATAAAAGTAAATATGTGAACAGGTTTTAAGCGTCGTGTTTAAAACCTCTTCATCGTTTTTTAATACTAAAAATCAATTATCCAATTTTGTTTTTTTTGGATATGCGTTGTAAAGGTAAACCAAGTTCTACTAGCCAGTCCAATCTGTGATATGAACGATAGAAATATTATATGTATATACTATAAAATGCAATATAAAATTAAATTAACTATATATATAAATATTTATTAATAATATGACATTATTTGTTAATTATTAATAATAAGCCACGCAAAGACATATTAGTTATGCAGTAAATAATTGTAGAAATATAGAATGTCTCGTTAATGTCGGTTAATATATTAATTTATCATTTCATTACATTAGCTAAGATAAACCTTGTCTCTCCTTTACTGCACTTTGTTAACTATTGATCCTTTTCTTCAGAAACTTGCATTGGGTTACGACATTAAAAAAATGAATAGATACTTTTATCTTTTTCTTTCAATAACTAAAATATTTATGTTTAGCAGAACATTATTAAAAAAATAAATGCGTGCAATTTACACAAGGTAAAACCTTCAAAAAAACTCTGTGGTGTCATGGAACACCAGGTAGTAACAAAATTCCTTCGGCTTATATAGAACCGACATATTTTTTTATTTAAGTTCATGACAGCATTTAGGAAACTTACTATTTTAGAAAATAACAAATTACGAATAATAAGATAAATAAAAAAACAAGTCTCTTTATTTTTTTTTGACAACATAAAGTTACATAATTACAAAAAAAGTATTTTATTTTTAATATAGGTAATTTGGAAAATTTGGAAGGGGAGGGTTTCCAGGGTTGAGAGTTGAAAGGTGGAACAAAAACACCAGGGAACCACGTGGCCACCCATGTGGTTGGGACTTTGAAGGATGGGACTTGGAGTATTTTCTACTATAATTAATATCTGTCAAATTTTAGTGCTAAAACACATAAACGGATATCAGCAGATGACAGAAAGAGATAGGAAACGAAATTTGATGGAGAAAAATAAGTAAAACATAATAAATTAAATAAAATACTTAGGAACCTGTAGCTGAGACTTACAATATTTCCTATTAAATTTATATTTTTAAAAATTCGCGTTAAGTTATATACAATAATCTAATAATTGTTTTGGAAAACGTATAGCATTCCGAAGATTATATGTTATTCCGATAGGCTTATCATTTAATTTACTCTTATAGAAAAGCTATATATTTAAATTCACACTATCTAGATACATATAATAAAATAGTCACTGTTCGATTTCTGTACATGGAAAACATTAAAAATCTATATCATTGGGGGCCTTTATAAGAGCAAGAGAACCCAAAACAATGGTTTTTCAGTTTGTCTGTATGTCTGTATGTTTGTGCACGCTAATCTAAGAAGCGGCTTAACTAATTTGAATGCGATTTTCAGAAATTTATTTTCACTTAATATTTAGTGTTTATTTCATCTAAATCGGTTGAGAAATAAAAAAGTTATGTCAAGTTATGTCAATCACGTAATAGGTACCATGCAAATCTTATTATATATATGTAATAAATCTGTAGAGGAGTAAGTAGTCTTTAAGTAACATTAAAAATATTAAAAAAAAAATACTAGGATGAGAAGATATAACTAACAGAATCCGTTTTTTAAATCTTTGTCTGTTAATCTGGTTGTCTTTTATTTGTGCACATAATACGAAAAAATATATTTTCAAAAATTCATACGGGGGGACCTTTATATAAGCAAAATCTAATCTCAGAAACGGATTAATCGATTTGGATGCAGTTATTGGGAATATATTGTCATGGGATTCACTTTATATTTTGTTTTTTTTTTAACAATCGGTTAACAAATAATTAAGTTAATAATCTCTTATGATCTTCAAACTGTTAAGGTACAACATTGCTGCTTAACAGTTTGGACAGTTTTACGTACATTCTTAAGAACAAAGGGTACGTTTTATCAAAATCGAAATCTACGCGTACGAAATCTCAGGCACAGCTAGTATTCAAATATAATATATGAAAAAGGTGGGGGGAAGTTAGAGTTGGTACCCTGATCTTTCGACACATCCGTCATCGTCCTTCTTATTACATTTTTTATATAGTTTTTATATACATATACCAACGTCCTCATAAAGACTATCATATTATGTATAGTACTTAATTTATCGAAACGGATAGCGATATATTGGCTTAGTTTACTACCTAAGAACAAGGGGACAGTTACATTTAAGTCTTTGGTTAGAACTCTCTGAACTTTCTGAATTCATTTACTTTTCCTTCTATATTCATTTAAAATTTAAATAAGTTTAACATGGTCATATATATCTATAAATATTTTAATTTTAATTTCGGTTATGGCATCTTTTCAATGTTAATCTTCATTGCAAGGTAAATCTTTGGTTAGGATTTTTATTTTAACTAAAAATTAAACAAAAACATTTTAAAATCGGTTGCATATAATGAACAGGCATAAACTAATTTGAAATAAATATTTAATTTAAAGATTTTGCGTTGTTTTTTTTTAAATCATAAATTTAAATAACCATATAAGATCTAACATTAATAAGTTAGTTTTTCATTTAAAATTTTAGTACCTATTATAATTTGTCACATTTGTTGATGTATTTTTTGATGATGTTGATGTATTGCATAAAAAACCATATTCATATGCTTTTAATATAGCCTCCGCAGTTATATTAAGTGTAGCAAAATATTTCTAATATCACGTAATTTATGTACGTAGTCTAATATTGGTTTAGTGGGTAAAACCAGCTCCAATATAAAGCATTGCTAGCCAATATCGAAACCCCATTTTAATAATCCAGATGTTTCGATCGTAAAGTTTAATGTATTATTAATAAAAATGACAGCCTGTATATTTAATTTTTGTTACATTAATCACCTGATCAATTAAAAAAACTATAATTTAGCACTACATAAATGTTATATAACACTTATTTGATATTCAAAATAATATATATAAAAATGTTTTGACAATTCCCATTTTTTAATGACATGTATTTATTTTCGTAAGTTGACTTAATATTTCTCAAGTTTAACAATAATATTTGAACATTTATCTTGTATATAAAATTTTGTATACCTTATATTGAGGCTATCAAATACATGCCCCACGACTCTGCTTCTATGATTAGGACTGCCGTTGGCTATAGCAAACTCTGCCATATTACTCTTACATATTCATTCTATATTTATATAAATTTAAATAAGCTTAACATGGCTATACATGTTTAAAGATATTTTCAAACATTATACAATGTTGTTCTCGATACTGTCTCGTGTGATATCCAAGACCAGCCTTCATGGCTGATGATGTATGTCGATGACATAGCCCTCATTGATGAGAATCGACTAATGCTGGAGCGTTAGGTAAACCTCTGGAAAGGTACGCTTGAGAACTACGCTATGCTACGGCGGTCTTAAACTAAATATTTTCAGTACATGGCGGACTCAAATACTATCCAAGTAGGTCTTGAGCCAGCCCTTAAGTCGGAAAAGTTCAGGTACCTTGGATCCGTTATGCACGAGTCTGAAGGCATCGATAACGATGTCTAAGGCCGGACTAACGCTGCCTGGGCCAAATGGCGGGAGGTCACTGGTTTAGTCTGTGATCGCAGAATATCACCGAAACCTTTTTTTTTTTTGTATGTCTATACTGTTAGCCCTGTTGGCTATTACAGCGTCACCGGGGGTATCACCGAAACCGAGGGCTGATATACAAGAGCAACATCCAACCCGTTCTTTTATACGGCAGCGAATGCTGGCCAGTACTAACTCGTACATTCAGTATCTCGTATCTCTCGTATCTCGGCACACCCAGGAAGTTCAAACTAATAATTAAAAACTAATAAATTTAACCCTTGCAGGAGAAAATAGGTGATTATCTAAAAAAAAACAAAAAAAAAACACTAACACTGTATCTAACACTGACAGTTACACTAACACTTAAACTGACACTGAGACAAATACTTACACTAACATTGATAGAGACAATACAAAGAGACTAACAATAATCCTTATACTAAGCATAAGCATAAGCGTAAGCATAAGCGTAAGCGTAAGCGTAAGCGTAAGCGTAAGCGTAAGCGTAAGCGTAAGCGTAAGCGTAAGCGTAAGCGTAAGCGTAAGCGTAAGCGTAAGCGTAAGCGTAAGCGTAAGCGTAAGCGTAAGCGTAAGCGTAAGCGTAAGCGTAAGCGTAAGCGTAAGCGTAAGCGTAAGCGTAAGCGTAAGCGTAAGCGTAAGCGTAAGCGTAAGCGTAAGCGTAAGCGTAAGCATAAGCACAAGTATAAACAAAACAGCCGTAGAATGCCAAAAAAAAAACAAATCTTAATATTAATTTTATTTTATTAACTTACTACATTTTAGTAATTATTCTAAGAGGTGACAATTGTTCGAAGAATGAACGAAAAAAAATTAACTGTATTATAAATTAACGCAAGAAAACTCTGTCACGTTTGGTAGTGTTGGTTCGGTATTATAGCGGTAGTTTGCAGAGTAGGCAATACGCCCTGGCTCGTTGGATGGCACAGGATGTAATGCAATAGCCTGCTGCATGTGAATAGGGAAATCAACGAGAACTTTATCCTAAATATATCGTGGGGATATCGTGGGGCTAGTAAATTAAAAAACAAATGGATGTGAATGTAAATATTAAGTATAAATTCTCTAATGTTAAATTTAAATTTTAATTATGACTTCTTCTTTCCTTCCTGCTTTTTTACCTCAACTTCAACAATTTTTACTCTTGCTTTTTCTTCTTTACTTCATTAATTAATTTCTCATTTATGTGTAATCTTTTAAAGTATACATATAGTTATATACCTTATACAAAACTCAAATCGTCACGACTGTCTTGCTGGAGACTGCCTTTCTGGAATCCTGTAAAGTCTATGTAAAATATTGTTTTAAAGCATATGTAAACACAATGATACAAACTGGCCATAATATCTAAGAGCCACGATTGATTACAAATTTATAAAATCTTATGTCACTAAATAATTAACTTAGCCCATTCTTTTACCCATACTATTGTTCATACTATTATACTCCACCGTGTAGATAGTCATATAGATCCTAAATAAGTTTACCAATATAAATATAAAACATTATGTACTCAAATAATATAATCGAAAAATTGTAAGTGTATTTTATAAATGTCATCAAATGTGTATACATAATTATCGTTAACGCTAAAACAATTACAATCGCAATCATATGCGGCAGTTACTAAAAAATATTGATAATGAAATAAAACGTACGAAACCATTAAAGCAAAGAAACTGCCTCCAATGAGAGAATCCTACACTCTTCAAAATTCACCACATTACATTAATAAAAACCACAATATGAAAAAAATATTTTTCCAGACACTGATTTCGTCCACCCTTGCGGGAGAAAATAGGTGATTATCTTAAAAAAATATATATAAAAACAAACACTAACACTGTATCTAGCACTGACAGTTACACTCACACTAACACTTAAACTGACACTGAGACAAATACTTACACTAACATTGATAAAGACACTACAAAGAGACTAACCCTAACCCTTATACTAAGCATAAGCATAAGCCTAAGCATAAGCATAAGCATAAGCATGAGCATGAGCATGAGCATGAGCATGGTCATGAGCATGAGCATGAACATGAGCATGAGCATGAGCATGAGCATGAGCATAAGCTCGGAGAAAGAGGATAGAATACAATAAGTGTACAAGTGCTAGTGCTTATATATTATATATATATTATGTTTTTTTAAGTGTTTTTATAATTAATTTTTTATCATTTATACTAGTAATAGCCAAATTTATCAGTGTTAATAATAATTTGTAGGAAATGAGTTCATACACTCTATAAATCAGTACTACACATACCTGCCTACCTATGAATTTTATTTAAGAATACTTGAACATTATCTGGAAATCCTATTTATTTTTATTCACTCCAGTTTGTGATTATGGCGAACAACCAGTCCATTGCCGAAACTCAAAAATCATTAAGTGCAGATCTCATTGCTCGTATGGCAGATTTTGAGAAACAATTAAGTGGTAAAGTGTCACCCAGTGTTGATTCGGTGTCTTGCTTGAGAGAGGAATTCTATTCTTTTAAACAACATGTTAGTGGTATACTATGTCTACTCCAACAACAAGTTGAAGAAATAATGAAAACTCTTGAAATCTCTGAGACATGGCATCGAAGTAAATTTCTTTTACTGATGGGTGTTTCTGAAAGTCCAGGTGAGGATGTTTCAAGCAGTGTCACTTCAATTTTTTCTGAAAAACTGAAAATTACCTGTAAAACTTCTGATAATGTGAAATCATGTACTTGCTTAGGCAAATTCACTGATGACAAATGCAGACCGATACTAATTAAATTCAAGGACCGGAATATGAAGACAACAGTGTGGAATAAAAAGGCTCACCTGAAAGGTTCTCCCTATGTCTTAAGCGAGTACCTCACAAAATACAGACAAACTTTGTTTACATCTGCTCGCAAACAGATTGGAATGAGGAATGTTTGGACACACAATGGTACAATTCTTGTCAAGCTTCCAGCAGGAAATTTGAAGAGGATCCACACCCAAATGGAGTTAGATGCCATCCTACTAGAATTCCCTGATACTGATTTGGAACCAGCTAAGTCCCCTTCAAATATTCCCATGCCTGCATCTAAATCTGTGGTTGGACGTACTAAGAGAGTAATAAGTAAGAAGAAATAATTGTTTTCTTAGTGTTAATAGTTATCTTGTGGTGGTTTACTTTTTATGCTTTATTTAGTACGCTTATTTTGGTTCTCTTGTTTTTCTTAGTTTAGATGTAGATAGTAGTTAGTGTTCAGTATGATATGTAGTCTTATATATTTGCTTAATGCTTATTTTATAAGCTTATTTTAAATGCTTATGCTTGATGCTTTTTCTTAACGCTTATTTTAAAAGCTTATTTTAAATGCTTATGCTTAATGCTTATGCTTAATGCTTATGCTTAATGCTTATGCTTAATGCTTATGCTTAATGCTTATGCTTAATGCTTATGCTTAATGCTTATGCTTAATGCTTATGCTTAATGCTTATGCTTAATGCTTATGCTTAATGCTTATGCTTAATGCTTATGCTTAATGCTTATGCTTAATGCTTATGCTTAATGCTTATGCTTAATGCTTATGCTTAATGCTTATGCTTAATGCTTATGCTTAATGCTTATGCTTAATGCTTATGCTTAATGCTTATGCTTAATGCTTATGCTTAATGCTTATGCTTAATGCTTATGCTTAATGCTTATGCTTAATGCTTATGCTTAATGCTTATGCTTATGCTTATGCTTATGCTTATGCTTATGCTTATGCTTATGCTTATGCTTATGCTTATGCTTATGCTTATGCTTATGCTTATGCTTAATGCTTATGCTTAATGCTTAATGCTTATGCTTAATGCTTATTTTAAATGCTTATGCTTAATGCTAAATGCTTCATGTTTAAAAAAAAGGAAATTTTGCTTTTGTGGTAAAAATAATTTATTGATTTAATATAAACAACGTTGACCTTTATTATGAATAAAGTAAAATAAAATAAGGTAAATGCCTAAAATTATGCCAGCTAGATTCAGCGGTGGATTATTTAAGATGATACATTAAATTTAAAATGTTATATAAATTATAAAACAAGAAATCCGCGGCACCACTGACAAATTAAAAGCGAATACATATGCATGATCCTCTATGATATGCTTGATGTTCAATGCTCAATGCTCAATTAAAAATTCTTGATGCTTCAGACATGAGGCTTGCTGCTTAATGCTTATGCTTAATGCTTATTTTAAATGCTTATGCTTGATGCTTTTTCTTAATGCTTATTTTAAAAGCTTATTTTAAATGCTTATGCTTAATGCTTATGCTTATGCTTCATGCTTGTGCTTAATGCTTATGCTTAACGCTTATGCTTAATGCTTATGCTAAATGCTTATGCTTAATGCTTATGCTTAATGCTTATGCTTAATGCTTATGCTTAATGCTTATGCTTAATGCTTATGCTTTATACCTATGCTTATGCTTAATGCTAAATGCTTCATGTTTTAAGCTTATTTTAAAAAAAAGGAAATTTATCTTTTGTGCTCAAAATAATTTATTGATTTAATATAAACAACATTGACCTTTATTATGAATAAAGTAAAATAAAATTAGGTAAATGCCTAAAATTATGCCAGCTAGATTCAGCGGTGGATTATTTAAGATGATACATTTAATTTGAAATTTTATATAAATTATAAATAAGAAATCCGAGGCGCGACTGACAAAATAAAAGCGAATACATATGCATGATCCTCTATGATATGCTCGATGTTCGATGCTATGCTCTATGTTGGATGCTATGCTTGATGTTCAATGCTCAATGCTCAATTATAAATTCTTGATGCTTTAGACATGAGGCTTGCTGCTTAATGCTTATTTAAAAAGCTTATTTAAAATGCTTATGCTTGATGCTTATTTTTAATGCTTATTTTAAAAGCTTATCTTAAATGCTTATGCTTAATGCTTATGGTTAATGCTTATGCTTAATGCTTTTTTATAATGCTTATTTTAATAGATTTTTTTAAACGCTTATGCTAAATGCTTGTTTTTAATGCTTATGCTTAATGCTTTTTCCTAATGCTTATTTAAAAGGTTATTTTAAATGCTTATGCTTAATGCTTATGCTTAATGTTTATTTTAAAAGCTTATTTTTAATGCTTATGCTTTACACCTATGCTAATGCTTAATGCTTTTTTTAAAAGCTTATTTAAAATGCTTATGCTTAATGCTTATTTTAAAAGCTTATTTAAAATGCTTAATGCTTTTTTTAAAGGCTTATTTTAAAAGCTTTTTTTAAATGCTTATGCTGAATGCTTATTTTTAATGCTTATGCTTAATGCTTTTTCCTAATGCTTATTTAAAAGGTTATTTTAAATGCTTATGCTTAATGCTTATGCTTTATACCTATGCTTATGCTTAATGCTAAATGCTTCATGTTTAATGCTTAGTTTAAAAAAAAAGAAATTTTGCTTTTGTGGTAAACATATTTTTTTGATTTAATATAAACAACATTGACTTTTATTGTGATTAAAGTAAAATAAAATAAGGTGAATGCCTAAACTTATGCCAGCCAGATTTAGCGGTGGATTATTTAAGATGATACATTAAATTTGAAATTTTATATAAATTATAAATAAGAAATCCGAGGCGCCACTGACAAAATAAAAGCGAATACATATGCATGATCCTCTATGATATGCTCGATGTTCGATGCTATGCTCTATTTTGGATGCTATGCTTGATGTTCGATGCTCAATGCTCAATTATTATTCTTATGCTTATTCTTATTTTAAATGCTTATGCTTTATACCTATGCTTATGCTTAATGCTAAATGCTTCATGTTTTAAGCTTATTTTAAAAAAAAGGAAATTTATCTTTTGTGCTCAAAATAATTTATTGATTTAATATAAACAACATTGACCTTTATTATGAATAAAGTAAAATAAAATTAGGTAAATGCCTAAAATTATGCCAGCTAGATTCAGCGGTGGATTATTTAAGATGATACATTTAATTTGAAATTTTATATAAATTATAAATAAGAAATCCGAGGCGCCACTGACAAAATAAAAGCGAATACATATGCATGATCCTCTATGATATGCTCGATGTTCGATGCTATGCTCTATGTTGAATGCTATGCTTGATGTTCAATGCTCAATGCTCAATTATAAATTCTTGATGCTTTAGACATGAGGCTTGCTGCTTAATGCTTATTTTAAATGCTTATGCTTAATGCTTATGCTTAATGCTCATGCTTAATGCTTATGCTTAATGCTTATGCTTAATGCTTATGCTTAATGCTTATGCTTAATGCTTATGCTTAATGCTTATGCTTAATGCTTATGCTTAATGCTTATGCTTAATGCTTATGCTTAATGCTTATGCTTAATGCTTATGCTTAATGCTTATGCTTAATGCTTATGCTTAATGCTTATGCTTAATGCTTATGCTTAATGCTTATGCTTAATGCTTTTTTTATAATGCTTATTTTAATAGAATTTTTTAAATGCTTACGCTAAATGCTTGTTTTTAATGCTTATGCTTAATGCTTTTTCCTAATGCTTATTTAAAAGGTTATTTTAAATGCTTATGCTTAATGCTTATGCTTAATGCTTATTTTAAATTCTTATATAAATGTTTATGCTTATTGCTTATGCTTAATATTTAATGCTTAACGCTTTTTTTAAATGCTTATTTTAAATGCTTATGCTTAATGCTTATGCTTAATGCTTATGCTTAATGCTTATGCTTAATGCTTATGCTTAATGCTTATGCTTAATGCTTATGCTTAATGCTTATGCTTAATGCTTATGCTTAATGCTTATGCTTAATGCTTTTTTATAATGCTTATTTTAATAGAATTTTTTAAATGCTTATGCTAAATGCTTGTTTTTAATGCTTATGCTTAATGCTTTTTCCTAATGCTTATTTAAAAGGTTATTTTAAATGCTTATGCTTAATGCTTATGCTTAATGCTTATTTTAAATTCTTATATAAATGTTTATGCTTAATGCTTATGCTTAATATTTAATGCTTAACGCTTTTTTTAAATGCTTATTTTAAATGCTTATGCTTAATGCTTATGCTTAATGCTTATGCTTAATGCTTATGCTTAATGCTTATTTTAAATGCTTATTTTAAATGTTTATGCCTAATGCTTATGCTTAATATTTAATGCTTAACGCTTTTTTTAAATGCTTATTTTAAATGCTTATGCTTAATGCTTATGCTTAATGCTTATGCTTAATGCTTATGCTTATGCTTATGCTTAATGCTTATGCTTAATGCTTATTTTAAAAGCTTATTTTAAATGCTTAATGCTTTTTCTTAATGCTTATTTTAAAAGCTTATTTTAAATGTTTAATGCTTTTTTTTAATGCTTATTTTTAAAGCTTATATAAATGTTTATGCTTAATGCTTATGCTTAATATTTAATGCTTAACGCTTTTTTTAAATGCTTATTTTAAATGCTTATGCTTAATGCTTATGCTTAATATTTAATGCTTAACGCTTTTTTTAAATGCTTATTTTAAATGCTTATTTTAAATGCTTATGCTTAATGCTTATGCTTAATGCTTATGCTTAATGCTTATGCTTAATGCTTATGCTTAATGCTTATGCTTAATGCTTATGCTTATGCTTATGCTTAATGCTTATGCTTAATGCTTATTTTAAAAGCTTATTTTAAATGCTTAATGCTTTTTCTTAATGCTTATTTTAAAAGCTTATTTTAAATGCTTATGCTAAATGTTTTTTCTTAATGCTTATTTTAGAAGATTATTTTAAATGCTTATGCTTAATGCTTATGCTTAATGCTTATTTTATGAGCTTAATTTAAATGCTTATGCTTAATATTTTTTCTTAATGCTTATCATTAAAGCTTATTTTAAAAGCTTATTTTCAATGCTTATTCTTTATGCTTTTTCTTAGTGCTTATTTTAAAAGTTTTTTTTAAAAGCTTATGCTTTACACCTATGCTAATGCTTAATGCTTTATTTTAAAAGCTTATTTAAAATGCTTATGCTTATGCTTAATGCTTAATGCTTATGCTTAATGCTTATGCTTAATGCTTATGCTTAATGCTTTTTTATAATGTTTATTTTAATAGATTTTTTTAAATGCTTATGCTAAATGCTTGTTTTAAATGCTTATGCTAAATGCTTATGCTTAATGCTTATGCTTAATGCTTAATGCTTATGCTTAATGCTTATTTTAAAAGCTTATTTTAAATGCTTATGCTTAATGCTAAATGCTTCATGTTTAAGAAAAAGGAAATTTTGCTTTTGTGGTAAAAATAATTTATTGATTTAATATAAACAACGTTGACCTTTATTATGAATAAAGTAAAATAAAATTAGGTAAATGCCTAAAATTATGCCAGCTAGATTCAGCGGTGGATTATTTAAGATGATACATTTAATTTGAAATTTTATATAAATTATAAATAAGAAATCCGAGGCGCGACTGACAAAATAAAAGCAAATACATATGCATGATCCTCTATGATATGCTCGATGTTCGATGCTATGCTCTATGTTGGATGCTATGCTTGATGTTCAATGCTCAATGCTCAATTATAAATTCTTGATGCTTTAGACATGAGGCTTGCTGCTTAACGCTTATTTAAAAAGCTTATTTTAAATGCTTATGCTTGATGCTTATTTTTAATGCTTATTTTAAAAACTTATTTTAAATGCTTAATGCTTATGCTTAATGCTTATGCTTCATGCTTATTTTAAAAGCTTATCTTAAATGCTTATGCTTAATGCTTTTTTTAATGCTTATTTTTTAAGCTTATTTTTTAAGCTTATTTTTAAAGCTTATTTTTAATGCTTATTTTAAAAGCTTTTTCTTAATGCTTATTTTTAAAGTTTATTTTAAAAGCTTATTTTTAATGCTTATGCTTAATGCTTTTTCTTAATGCTTATTTTTAAAGCTTATTTTTAATGCTTATGCTTAATGCTTATTTTAAAAGATTGATTTTAATGCTTATGCTTAATGCTTATGCTTAATGCTTAGTTTAAAAAAAAAGGAAATTTTGCTTATGTGGTAAAAATAATTTATTGATTTAATTTAAACAACAATGACCTTTATTATGAATAAATTAAAATAAAATTAGGTAAATGCCTAAAATTATGCCAGCTAGATTCTGCGGTGGATTATTTAAGATGATACATTAAATTTGAAATTTTATATAAATTATAAATAAGAAATCCGATTCGCCACTGACAAAATAAAAGCGAATACATATGCATGATCCTCTATGATATGCTCGATGTTCTTAATGCTTATGCTTTATACCTATGCTTATGCTTAATGCTAAATGCTTCATGTTTAATGCTTAGTTTAAAAAAAAGGAAATTTTGCTTTTGTGGTAAAAATAATTTATTGATTTAATATAAACAACAATGACCTTTATTATGAATAAAGTAAAATAAAATTAGGTAAATGCCTAAAATTATGCCAGCTAGATTCAGCGGTGGATTATTTAAGATGATACATTAAATTTGAAATAAGCATTAAGAAAAAGCATTTAGCATAAGCATTTAAAATAAGCTTTTAAAATAAGCATTAAGCATAAGCATCAAGCAGCAAGCCTAATGTCTAAAGCATCAAGAATTTATAATTGAGCATTGAGCATTGAACATCAAGCACAGCATCCAACATAGAGCATAGCATCGAACATCTAGCTTATCATAGAGGATCATGCATATGTGTTCGCTTTTATTTTGTCAGTAGTGCCTCGGATTTCTTGTTTCATAATTTATATAAAATTTCAAATTTAATGTATCATCTTAAATAATCCACCGCTAAATCTAGCTGGCATAAGTTTAGGCATTCACCTTATTGTATTTTACTTTATTCACAATGAAGGTCAATGTTGTTTATATTAAATCAATAAATTGTTTTTAGCACAAAAGATAAATTTCCTTTTTTTTAATTAAGATTTAAACATGAAACATAAGCATAAGCATTAAGCATAAGCATTTAAAAAAAGCGTTAAGCATTAAATATTAAGCATAAGCATTAAGCTCAAGCATTAAGCATAAGCATTAAGCATAAAGCATAAGCATTAAGCATAAGCATTAGGCATAAGCATTAAGCATAAGCATTAAGCATAAGCATTAAGCATAAGCATTGAGCATAAGCATTGAGCATAAGCATTGAGCATAAGCATTGAGCATAAGCATTGAGCATAAGCATTGAGCATAAGCATTGAGCATAAGCATTGAGCATAAGCATTGAGCATAAGCATTGAGCATAAGCATTGAGCATAAGCATTGTGCATAAGCATTAAGCATAAGCATTAAGCATAAGCATAAGCATTAAGCATTGAGCATAAGCTGAATCTAGCTGGCATAATTTTAGGCATTTACCTAATTTTATTTTACTTTATTCATAATAAAGGTCAATGTTGTTTATATTAAATCAATAAATTATTTTTACCACAAAAGCTAAATTTCCATTTTTTTAAACTAAGCATTAAACATGAAGCATTTAGCATTAAGCAAAAGCATGAAGGATAAGCATAAGTAGAAAGCATTAAGCATTAAGCATAAGCATTAAGCCTCATGTCTCAAGAATCAAGAATTGAGTATTGAGCATCGAACATCAAGCATAGCATCCAACATCAAGCATAGTACCAAACATCGAGCATATCATCGAGGATCATGCATGTGTATTCGCTTTTAATTTGTCAGTGGCGCCTCGGATTTTTTGTTTTATAATTAATATAAAATTTCAAATTTAATGTATCATCTTAAATAATCCCTTGCTGAATCTAGCTGGCATAATTTTAGGTATTCACCTTAATTTATTTTACTTTATTCATACTAAAGGGCAATGTTGTTTATATTAAATCAATAAATTATTTTTAGCACAAAAGGTAAATTTCCTTTTTTTTTTTTAATCAAGCTTTAAACATGAAGCATTTAGCATTAAGCATAAGCATAAGCATAAGCATAAGCATAAGCATTAAGCATAAGCATTAAGTTTAAATGCTTATGCTGAATGCTTATTTTTAATGCTTATGCTTAATGCTTTTTCCTAATGCTTATTTAAAAGGTTATTTTAAATGCTTATGCTTAATGCTTATGCTTTATACCTATGCTTATGCTTAATGCTAAATGCTTCATGTTTAATGCTTAGTTTAAAAAAAAAGAAATTTTGCTTTTGTGGTAAAAATATTTTTTTGATTTAATATAAACAACATTGACTTTTATTGTGATTAAAGTAAAATAAAATAAGGTGAATGCCTAAACTTATGCCAGCCAGATTTAGCGGTGGATTATTTAAGATGATACATTAAATTTGAAATTTTATATAAATTATAAATAAGAAATCCGAGGCGCCACTGACAAAATAAAAGCGAATACATATGCATGATCCTCTATGATATGCTCGATGTTCGATGCTATGCTCTATTTTGGATGCTATGCTTGATGTTCGATGCTCAATGCTCAATTATTATTCTTATGCTTATTCTTATTTTAAATGCTTATGCTTTATACCTATGCTTATGCTTAATGCTAAATGCTTCATGTTTTAAGCTTATTTTAAAAAAAAGGAAATTTATCTTTTGTGCTCAAAATAATTTATTGATTTAATATAAACAACATTGACCTTTATTATGAATAAAGTAAAATAAAATTAGGTAAATGCCTAAAATTATGCCAGCTAGATTCAGCGGTGGATTATTTAAGATGATACATTTAATTTGAAATTTTATATAAATTATAAATAAGAAATCCGAGGCGCCACTGACAAAATAAAAGCGAATACATATGCATGATCCTCTATGATATGCTCGATGTTCGATGCTATGCTCTATGTTGAATGCTATGCTTGATGTTCAATGCTCAATGCTCAATTATAAATTCTTGATGCTTTAGACATGAGGCTTGCTGCTTAATGCTTATTTTAAATGCTTATGCTTAATGCTTATGCTTAATGCTTATGCTTAATGCTTATGCTTAATGCTTATGCTTAATGCTTATGCTTAATGCTTATGCTTAATGCTTATGCTTAATGCTTATGCTTAATGCTTATGCTTAATGCTTATGCTTAATGCTTATGCTTAATGCTTATGCTTAATGCTTATGCTTAATGCTTATGCTTAATGCTTATGCTTAATGCTTATGCTTAATGCTTATGCTTAATGCTTATGCTTAATGCTTATGCTTAATGCTTATGCTTAATGCTTTTTTATAATGCTTATTTTAATAGAATTTTTTAAATGCTTATGCTAAATGCTTGTTTTTAATGCTTATGCTTAATGCTTTTTCCTAATGCTTATTTAAAAGGTTATTTTAAATGCTTATGCTTAATGCTTATGCTTAATGCTTATTTTAAATTCTTATATAAATGTTTATGCTTAATGCTTATGCTTAATATTTAATGCTTAACGCTTTTTTTAAATGCTTATTTTAAATGCTTATGCTTAATGCTTATGCTTAATGCTTATGCTTAATGCTTATGCTTAATGCTTATGCTTAATGCTTATGCTTAATGCTTATGCTTAATGCTTATGCTCAATGCTTATTTTAAATGCTTATTTTAAATGTTTATGCTTAATGCTTATGCTTAATATTTAATGCTTAACGCTTTTTTTAAATGCTTATTTTAAATGCTTATGCTTAATGCTTATGCTTAATGCTTATGCTTAATGCTTTTTCTTAATGCTTATTTTAAAAGCTTATTTTAAATGCTTAATGCTTTTTTTTAATGCTTATTTTTAAAGCTTATATAAATGTTTATGCTTAATGCTTATGCTTAATATTTAATGCTTAACGCTTTTTTTAAATGCTTATTTTAAATGCTTATGCTTAATGCTTAATGCTTATGCTTAATATTTAATGCTTAACGCTTTTTTTAAATGCTTATTTTAAATGCTTATGCTTAATGCTTATGCTTAATGCTTATGCTTAATGCTTATGCTTAATGCTTATGCTTAATGCTTATGCTTAATGCTTATGCTTAATGCTTATGCTTAATGCTTATGCTTAATGCTTATGCTTATGCTTATGCTTAATGCTTATGCTTAATGCTTATTTTAAAAGCTTATTTTAAATGCTTAATGCTTTTTCTTAATGCTTATTTTAAAAGCTTATTTTAAATGCTTATGCTAAATGTTTTTTCTTAATGCTTATGCTTATGCTTATGCTTAATGCTTATGCTTAATGCTTATTTTAAAAGCTTATTTTAAATGCTTAATGCTTTTTCTTAATGCTTATTTTAAAAGCTTATTTTAAATGCTTAATGCTTTTTCTTAATGCTTATTTTAAAAGCTTATTTTAAATGCTTATGCTAAATGTTTTTTCTTAATGCTTATTTTAGAAGATTATTTTAAATGCTTATGCTTAATGCTTATGCTTAATGCTTATTTTATGAGCTTAATTTAAATGCTTATGCTTAATATTTTTTCTTAATGCTTATCATTAAAGCTTATTTTAAAAGCTTATTTTCAATGCTTATTCTTTATGCTTTTTCTTAGTGCTTATTTTAAAAGCTTTTTTTAAAAGCTTATGCTTTACACCTATGCTAATGCTTAATGCTTTATTTTAAAAGCTTATTTAAAATGCTTATGCTTATGCTTAATGCTTATGCTTAATGCTTATGCTTAATGCTTATGCTTAATGCTTATGCTTAATGCTTATGCTTAATGCTTATGCTTAATGCTTTTTTATAATGTTTATTTTAATAGATTTTTTTAAATGCTTATGCTAAATGCTTGTTTTAAATGCTTATGCTAAATGCTTATGCTTAATGCTTATGCTTAATGCTTAATGCTTATGCTTAATGCTTATTTTAAAAGCTTATTTTAAATGCTTATGCTTAATGCTAAATGCTTCATGTTTAAGAAAAAGGAAATTTTGCTTTTGTGGTAAAAATAATTTATTGATTTAATATAAACAACGTTGACCTTTATTATGAATAAAGTAAAATAAAATTAGGTAAATGCCTAAAATTATGCCAGCTAGATTCAGCGGTGGATTATTTAAGATGATACATTTCATTTGAAATTTTATATAAATTATAAATAAGAAATCCGAGGCGCGACTGACAAAATAAAAGCAAATACATATGCATGATCCTCTATGATATGCTCGATGTTCGATGCTATGCTCTATGTTGGATGCTATGCTTGATGTTCAATGCTCAATGCTCAATTATAAATTCTTGATGCTTTAGATATGAGGCTTGCTGCTTAACGCTTATTTAAAAAGCTTATTTTAAATGCTTATGCTTGATGCTTATTTTTAATGCTTATTTTAAAAACTTATTTTAAATGCTTAATGCTTATGCTTAATGCTTATGCTTCATGCTTATTTTAAAAGCTTATCTTAAATGCTTATGCTTAATGCTTTTTTTAATGCTTATTTTTTAAGCTTATTTTTAAAGCTTATTTTTAATGCTTATTTTAAAAGCTTTTTTTTAATGCTTATTTTTAAAGTTTATTTTAAAAGCTTATTTTTAATGCTTATGCTTAATGCTTTTTCTTAATGCTTATTTTTAAAGCTTATTTTTAATGCTTATGCTTAATGCTTATTTTAAAAGATTGATTTTAATGCTTATGCTTAATGCTTATGCTTAATGCTTAGTTTAAAAAAAAAGGAAATTTTGCTTATGTGGTAAAAATAATTTATTGATTTAATTTAAACAACAATGACCTTTATTATGAATAAATTAAAATAAAATTAGGTAAATGCCTAAAATTATGCCAGCTAGATTCTGCGGTGGATTATTTAAGATGATACATTAAATTTGAAATTTTATATAAATTATAAATAAGAAATCCGATTCGCCACTGACAAAATAAAAGCGAATACATATGCATGATCCTCTATGATATGCTCGATGTTCTTAATGCTTATGCTTTATACCTATGCTTATGCTTAATGCTAAATGCTTCATGTTTAATGCTTAGTTTAAAAAAAAGGAAATTTTGCTTTTGTGGTAAAAATAATTTATTGATTTAATATAAACAACAATGACCTTTATTATGAATAAAGTAAAATAAAATTAGGTAAATGCCTAAAATTATGCCAGCTAGATTCAGCGGTGGATTATTTAAGATGATACATTAAATTTGAAATAAGCATTAAGAAAAAGCATTTAGCATAAGCATTTAAAATAAGCTTTTAAAATAAGCATTAAGCATAAGCATCAAGCAGCAAGCCTAATGTCTAAAGCATCAAGAATTTATAATTGAGCATTGAGCATTGAACATCAAGCACAGCATCCAACATAGAGCATAGCATCGAACATCTAGCTTATCATAGAGGATCATGCATATGTGTTCGCTTTTATTTTGTCAGTAGTGCCTCGGATTTCTTGTTTCATAATTTATATAAAATTTCAAATTTAATGTATCATCTTAAATAATCCACCGCTAAATCTAGCTGGCATAAGTTTAGGCATTCACCTTATTGTATTTTACTTTATTCACAATGAAGGTCAATGTTGTTTATATTAAATCAATAAATTGTTTTTAGCACAAAAGATAAATTTCCTTTTTTTTAATTAAGATTTAAACATGAAACATAAGCATAAGCATTAAGCATAAGCATTTAAAAAAAGCGTTAAGCATTAAATATTAAGCATAAGCATTAAGCTCAAGCATTAAGCATAAGCATTAAGCATAAAGCATAAGCATTAAGCATAAGCATTAGGCATAAGCATTAAGCATAAGCATTAAGCATAAGCATTAAGCATAAGCATTGAGCATAAGCATTGAGCATAAGCATTGAGCATAAGCATTGAGCATAAGCATTGAGCATAAGCATTGAGCATAAGCATTGAGCATAAGCATTGAGCATAAGCATTGAGCATAAGCATTGAGCATAAGCATTGAGCATAAGCATTGTGCATAAGCATTAAGCATAAGCATTAAGCATAAGCATAAGCATTAAGCATTGAGCATAAGCTGAATCTAGCTGGCATAATTTTAGGCATTTACCTAATTTTATTTTACTTTATTCATAATAAAGGTCAATGTTGTTTATATTAAATCAATAAATTATTTTTACCACAAAAGCTAAATTTCCATTTTTTTAAACTAAGCATTAAACATGAAGCATTTAGCATTAAGCAAAAGCATGAAGGATAAGCATAAGTAGAAAGCATTAAGCATTAAGCATAAGCATTAAGCCTCATGTCTCAAGAATCAAGAATTGAGTATTGAGCATCGAACATCAAGCATAGCATCCAACATCAAGCATAGTACCAAACATCGAGCATATCATCGAGGATCATGCATGTGTATTCGCTTTTAATTTGTCAGTGGCGCCTCGGATTTTTTGTTTTATAATTAATATAAAATTTCAAATTTAATGTATCATCTTAAATAATCCCTTGCTGAATCTAGCTGGCATAATTTTAGGTATTCACCTTAATTTATTTTACTTTATTCATACTAAAGGGCAATGTTGTTTATATTAAATCAATAAATTATTTTTAGCACAAAAGGTAAATTTCCTTTTTTTTTTTTAATCAAGCTTTAAACATGAAGCATTTAGCATTAAGCATAAGCATAAGCATAAGCATAAGCATTAAGCATAAGCATAAGCATAAGCATTAAGCATAAGCATTAAGCATAAGCTTTTAAAATAAACTGTTAAAATAAGCATGAAGAAAAAGCAATAAGCATAAGCATTTAAAATAAGCATTAAGCACTAAACATTTAGCATAAGCATTATGCAGCTTTAATCTTAAGCATTAAGCATTAGAATTTAAAATAATCATTAAGCATAAGCATTAAGCATAAGCATTAAGCAAAAGCATTAAGCATAAGCATTAAGCATAAGCATTAAGCATAAGCATTAAGCATAAGCATTAAGCATAAGCATTAAGCATAAGCATTAAGCATAAGCATTAAGCATAAGCATTAAGCATAAGCATTAAGCATAAGCATTAAGCATAAGCATTAAGCATAAGCATAAGCATAAGCATTAAGCATAAGCATTAAGCATAAGCATTAAGCATAAGCATTAAGCATAAGCATTAAGCATAAGCATTAAGCATAAGCATTAAGCATAAGCATTAAGCATAAGCATTAAGCATAAGCATTAAGCATAAGCATTAAGCATTAAGCATTAAGCATAAGCATTAAGCATAAGCATAAGCATTAAGCATAAGCATAAGCATAAGCATAAGCATAAGCATAAGCATAAGCATAAGCATAAGCATAAGCATAAGCATAAGCATAAGCATAAGCATAAGCATAAGCATAAGCATAAGCATAAGCATAAGCATAAGCATAAGCATAAGCATAAGCATAAGCATAAGCATAAGCATAAGCATAAGCATAAGCATAAGCATAAGCATAAGCATAAGCATAAGCATAAGCATAAGCATAAGCATAAGCATAAGCATAAGCATAAGCATAAGCATAAGCATAAGCATAAGCATAAGCATAAGCATAAGCATAAGCATAAGCATAAGCATAAGCATTAAGCATAAAAATAAAGCATAAAAATAAAGCATAAGCATAAAAATAAAGTATAAGCATTAAGAAAAGCTTTAAAATAAGCATTAAGAAAAAGCATTAAGCATAAGCATTTAAAATAAGCATTAAGAAAAAGCATTAAGCATAAGCATTTAAAATAAACTTTTAAAATAAGCATTAAGCATTAAACATTAAGCATAAGCATAAAGCATAAGCAATAAGCATAAGCATTAAGCAGAAAGCCTCATGTCTAAAGCATCAAGAATTAACAATTGAGCATTGAGCATTGAATATCAAGCATAGCATCCAAGATAGAAGATGCATAAGAATTAAGCATAAGCATTAAGCATAAGCATTAAGCATAAGCATTAAGCATAAGCTTTAAGCATAAGCATTAAGCATAAGCATTAAGCATTGAGCATAAGCTGAATCTAGCTGGCATAATTTTAGGCATTTACCTAATTTTATTTTACTTTATTCATAATAAAGGTCAATGCTGTTTATATTAAAACAATAAATTATTTTTACCACAAAATTATTTTTACCACAAAAGCTAAATTTCCCTTTTTTTTAAACTAAGCATTAAAAATGAAGCATTTAGCATTAAGCAAAAGCATTAAGGATAAGCATAAGTAGAAAGCATAAGCATTCAGTATTAAGCATTAAGCATAAGCATTAAGCCTCATGTCTCAAGAATCAAGAATTGAGTATCGAGCATCGAACATCAAGCATAGCGTCCAACATCGAGCATAGTACAATATATTTTAATATTTTTGATAATATTAAAAGTATGTAATGTATATTCACTTACCATAATAAATTGCCACTTGTTTTATAATATTATTGAATTGTTAATTATTAAGTTTGTCGGTTAAAAGATTATTATTATTTTTATTTTTTTCTATTTATTTTTTATTTTTATGTGCTAATTTAGCTAGCAGTGTTCTTTAACACAAATGTTGTCGTTTTTTACGAGCCATATACTTTTTTTTTAGCTTGCATTTACATTTAATTCTTGCATGTTGTTATTTTCTTTTTTATTTTATTTTTTTTTATTACTTTTTTTTTAAACTGCCACAGTCTTAATTGCTTGATTTTATGGCAGGTTATGTAGTTTATTATTATTTTTAGTTGTTTTTTTTATTTAATCATAAAATGTTTTGTAACATATATTTGTTATATATATTTTAAAATATACAATCATTTATAATACTTTATTTATAGAATTTCTTTATTTATTTAGAAAATATATTATATTATTATTTTTATTACGCCTTACAATGTCTGATAGCGAGTCTTACTACTCTGCTTGCGGCTCTGGTTCTTATCTCTCACTAGATTCCACAGATGCTTCTACCCTTAGTCTAAGCGATGAACTCTCTTCCAATCTATCATTAAATATAAATTCTTTTAATTGTTGTCACCTTTACGCACAAAGTATTCCTCAACATTATTCTGAATTAATAAATACCTTTCGTGATAGTAAGTTACATGCAATACTGATTTCTGAAAGTTGGCTAAAACCTAACTTATGCTCCACCACTTTCTCGTTACCTGGTTTTGTGCTAATTCGATGTTACCGTATTGGTAGACGAGGAGGCGGAGTGGCAATATACTTACGAAATGAAATTCCCTATACTATATTAAACATTTCACAGTCTCCTTATTCTGCTTCTGCGGAATTTCTTTTCTTGCAAATTTCCCTGAGAGGAGTTAAGGCCGTTCTTGGTGTCATGTACTGTCCTCCTTCCACTGACTATTTTTTTTGACTTAGAGACTGCCCTTGAAAGCATTAGTTCGGAGTACATACATCAGATAGTTATGGGTGATTTTAACACTAACCTTCTTTTAGATTCTCCTTCTTCTCAAAAATTAAAGTCTATTCTTAGTTCTGTCAGTTTGAACATCTTACCTTTGAATCCAACTCACCTTAACTTTAACGTCCCTGCCACTTGGATTGACTTGATTCTCACCGCATCTTCCGAGAAGGTAATAAATCATGGTCAGTTACTTGCTCCAAATTTTTCCAGACACGACCTTTTATTCCTCTCCTATGACCTTAAGCCTCCTAAACTTAAGCCTTCACTGCTGCACTTACGGAGTTTTTCAAAATTGAATATTGATAGCATCTTAAACGACGCTAATAATATAAATTGGAGTGCGATCTGGAACGTGGGGAACATTGACGAAAACAGTTTATCTCTTAAACAATAATATCTTAAGCCTTTTTGATAAACATTCGCCAATAAAAACAGTCAAGATAAAACATCCACCTGCCCCATGGATTACCGATGATGTGCGAGCAGCCATGCGTAGACGGGATCGAGCTTTTCGAAAATTCAAACAAGATCGTAGCGTGGGTAATTGGGAGCATAAAAAAACTGTCAGAAATCGTTGTAATCAGATGATAAGGGCAGCCAAACGGCTACATATTCATAATAAACTATTAAACTCGTCTTCGGCAGTTACATGGAAGTTTCTTGAAACTTTAGGTGCTGTGCCATCTAGAAGTGGCACTTATCCAACTTCATTTTCTTCTAATGAATTGAACATTCATTTTTCTAAAACTCCTATTCTTAATAACAACATTAAATTAAAAACCATTTCATATATATCTTCCTTGCCAAACCTTGTCAATGTTCCAAAATTTAGTCTCTGAGGAAGAAACTAAAAAAGTGCTGCTCTCCATTAAATCTAATGGTTCATGATTGTCACATTACTTGATTTTATCTTACCTACCCTAACTCATATTATCAATATGTCCTTATCGAATTACTATTTTCCTAAACTTTGGAGGAACGCTCGTGTTCTACCTTTACCAAAAGTTCCTAATCCTACCACTTGTAATGAATTCCGTCCTATATCCATATTGCCATACCTTTCTAAAGTCCTTGAAGCAATTGTTCACAAACAATTTTCTAGCTACATATTAAAGAACAATCTTCTAAGTAGTTATCAATCTGGCTTTCGTCCGGGACACAGCACTGCCACAGCTCTTCTTAAAGTCACCGAAGATGTTCGAGAAGCGATGAAGCATGGTCAATTAACCGTATTAGTTCTTATTGATTTTTCTAACGTTTTTAATACAGTTAATCATGAATTATTGCTTGCGCTTTTAGGACATCTTAATGTTTCTTCCAATGAGCTAAACTGGTTTTCCTCCTACCTTCGGGGTCGCCAACAGGCTGTCTGCATTGACAAAACTTTGTCTATGTGGTGCAGCTTGATATCTGTTGTCCCCCAAGGTGGTATTCTCTCCCCTCTTCTTTTTTCTTTGTTTATAAATTTAATTACTATTAATCTTACTTCCCCTTACCATCTGTTTGCCGACGACCTACAATTGTATTGTCATGCCTCACCTAATGACATTAATTCTGCTATTGAGAGTATTAATAGTGATCTGATTCACATCCAGGAATGGTGCAACGATTTTGGAATTAATGTAAACCCACAAAAGTGTCAAGCCATAATTATCGAAAGCATGCACGGTTTAACTAAAATTAATAATTGTAATGTGGCACCAATCATATACAATGGCGTTAAAATACCTCTTACGTCATCAGTAAAAAATCTGGGTCTTCGTATGGACAACACACTTAGTTTTAATCCCCATATAACTGAGTTATGCCGCAGAGTTACATACTCATTGCGTTTACTTTATCGGCATAAAAACTTTCTACCCATTCGGACCAAAACTCTGTTAGTGCAGTCTCTTATTCTTCCTCTTATAGACTATGCTGATGTATGTTACTCTAATATCTCTGAAGGCAATCTAAACAAATTGGATCGCCTCCTCAATAGTTGCATTCGCTTCATTTTTAATTTACGCAAATTTGATCACATTTCAGAATATCGTTCTAAGCTTAAATGGCTTTCTATCCGTAAAAGAAGAATTTTAAGAACTTTGTGTCAGTTATTTTCCATTTTAAACAATTCATGTTCTCCTCATTATCTGAAGTCCAAGTTTCAACTTCTGCTGTCAACTCACGACTTTCATCTCCGTTCTTCAACGAACCTAAGTTTATTCATCCCTTCACACCATACTGGTTTTATGTCTAATTCCTTCACAGTACACGCCATAAAACTAAGGAATAGCCTTCCTGACATACTTCGACGTGCTCCGAACAGAGCACGTCGAAGTAACAAGTTTTTAAGAAACGCATCATAAATTATCTACATGAGAGATCATAACATTTGTTTATTTCGTTGATATCCTATCATTACCTATATTTATAATTACCTGTATAATTATTGTTTAAGGTGAATTATTAATTTATATACTTTTTTATTTTATTGTTATGTACATATGTATATATTTAGGTATTTATTATTAATATATATTTAGATTATATTATTTTTGTATAAGTATATATTTATTATATATTACCTATAGTCTAGTTTATTATAGCACCTTTGTTATTCTTAGCTTTAAGTGTTTCCATTTTGTTTATTAATTTTGAACCCTCATCGTTTTATTTTCTGTTAGCGGTGTTGGTTGACTGGTAAAAAATGCTTGAGCATTAAGTCCGCCCATTGTATTTTATGTTGTACAATAAAGTATAAATAAATATATAAGCATAAGCATATAAGCATAAGCATAAGCATAAGCATAAGCATAAGCATGAGCATGAGCATGAGCATGAGCATGAGCATGAGCATGAGCATGAGCATGAGCATGAGCATGAGCATGAGCATGAGCATGAGCGTGAGCGTGAGCGTGAGCGTGAGCGTGAGCGTGAGCGTGAGCGTGAGCGTGAGCGTGAGCGTGAGCGTGAGCGTGAGCGTGAGCGTGAGCGTGAGCGTGAGCGTGAGCGTGAGCGTGAGCGTGAGCGTGAGCGTGAGCGTGAGCGTGAGCGTGAGCGTGAGCGTGAGCGTGAGCGTGAGCGTGAGCATGAGCATGAGCATGAGCAAGAGCATGAGCATAAGCATAAGCACAAGTATAAACAAATTATGAAAACCGCAGCCGTAGAATGCCAAAAAAAACAAGTCTTAATATTAATTTTATTTAATTAACTTACTACATATTAGTAATTATTCTAAGAGGTGACAATTGTTTGAAGAATGAACGAAAAGAAATTAACTGTTTTATTAATTTACGCAAGAAAACTCTGTCACGTTATGTAGTGTAGGTTCAGTATTGTAGCGGTAGAATAATGATATTTACAAACAATATATTGTATTTTATTCATTTGAAACTTTATTTTGTAATAAGTTATATGAATTATATATTTAAGCCATTTATCTGATGAATACTTTAAAATAAATTTAATATGAATAAAAAAAAATATTTTATAACAAAATATTTAAACAATGCCTACCTTTTAATCCCTGATACCTAATATTTCAAACGGAGAAATTTATAGTACGGAATCCGAACAGAAACAAATAACAAAGGTTTTCAAACTGGCTCCAAAACCACCCATAAATTTAGCTGTACCCATTAATTAATTGAATTAATCCTTTACAGAATTTGTAAATAGAAAAGAAAAACATCTACCTATATTTTTTTTATAATATGGAGGTATTAAATATTTTTTTTTGTACAAACTATAATGGATTTTTGTAATTGCATGTTTTACAATAAAATGTAGTAGACAAAAGCTTAACTTAGGAATTCATCTTAAAAATACTGTTTTATATTACCTAGTAAGAGCGGGCAAAGCCGCTGGTAGAAGTTAGTTATATTATATAAGCAAACCATTTAATAATCAATAATATATTTCAAATTATTAAATGGTTTTTAAGTATCTGAATTAAAAATGTTTAGAATATTATTATTAAAAAAAATAAAATAAACTTAAAAAAAAGATTGAGTGCCATTTTATATGTTTATTGTACATTAAAATGTACATTATTATATATTAAAATTATATTAGAGTTATTGTTTTTTTTTATTTAATATTTTAAATTAAATATACATAGACAATTATAAATATATTTCGGAACTATTTGAACTCCAATTGAGAAAAATAATAATATTTATACTCCTACTCTACTCGAACATTACCTAATTGTAAACTTTTTATATTTAATTAACTAAGTATCAAAACATATTATGGAGTGTTATTAGTTATCGATGTGGTAATCATTTGATTTTAGTGGGTATCTTGGCGTTCTCTATGCATTCGACTCCTACATGATCCTTACACCAGCATTATACTCTGGTACAGGAGATTTCCATTAATCGTTTCCAATAAAAAAAATCTATCAAGACATAAATTCATCATTTATAAAGCCCAGATTAACAAAACATATATATATTGTAAAAAGAAAAACAAAGTGCGGTCTCATTACACTTTTAAACACAGATATTTGCAGCACTATAGTTTAATATTAAAAAAAAAGCCAAAACCTTAAACAATATTTGAAAAAAATAAAAAAGTATATGGCCCTGTTAAGCAAATTGAAGAAATTTTCGTATGTGTAATAATTTTTGTAATATCATTATAAAATAACAAGTTTATTTTGTTTCATACTTACTTTATATTTAGTTTAAAAACCTTCAAAATCACAACAGTGTGAAATTTATTTTTGCTGATTTATTTTTCATTGGCAGAAAGGATTAAGTCCCGATAAGCCGGCTTTACCTTGTCTATGTATTATGAATGAGTTTTAAAGGGATTGGATTTAGCCCGAAAAGGTATTGTTTTTTAATTTTACCTCAATAAATTAAAATTTTCATAATATAATGTCAACACTTAATTTTCGTTCTGAAAGGCCTTTTATATTCAATGAAGGGTTTTTTGTAGTAAATTTTTTTGCAAACTCCTGTGATAATAATTTCTCAATACAGTAACTAAAAACTTCTAGGGGGTGTTTAGTGATTAAGTGTACGGACATTTTCTCTTAATGTGGTTTGAATATGTAGATTTTCTAGACTAAACTATGTACTAAGGAAAAACAAAACTGATGGCGCTGGTAGATATACAAAAACAAGACATTTTTTTTTAAGAGAATACATCCTAGCACAGCTTTAATCACTATTTTGCACAGCTCAGCTCAAACTAAGTAGAGCTTAATTATTCTGAAATTAAGTTAATTTGGCCAATTTTAAAAACATGTACTGGGAACGTATTGTAAAGCGGTCTGTATAAAAATGTTTTCTTGGAAGAATACCATTTTTTTTAAGATTAAAACTAATCAAGAGCTTATTTTAAAGCTTTGATTGGTAACACCCTGTTTTAATGAATCCTTTTAACTCATGTGGACACATTTAATGCTATTTGTAGCCTTGATTACATTATAACGGAATCAGTAAATTACGCGAATCGTATTAAGTTAATTGCACTTGTTTACGAGTTCTAAATAATTGTTGTTTTACTTTAGCAATTTATTTGAACTCACAAAATTCCGTTGCACGAAACCAGAGGAACTATTGTAATAACTAAACAAACGACTCGCTTGTTCCTGTTCTGCCAGTATTATTTTTTATTAAGTTTTCTTATGCAGGACAAAAATCTTTAGGATTGATTTAACATTATAAATATATATACACTTTATTTATGTGGTGGTGGTGGTAGCATTTAGAAATGAAAATTCATTAATTATAGATATTTATATTTTTTTGGTCTCCGATTTTTTTTAACAAAACGTGTTCAATGTAAGGAAGTATTGAACATAAATTCCTATTAAATGTGTTGTAATATTCTTTTAATTCTATGAATACTTAGAATGTTAAATAATAAGAATATGTTTTTAGGGATCAGATTCAAAAGTGTAAAATTTAAATCCCAGTTTTTTTTATATCTCTATTTTAAATTTGGGTTTTTTTCTTTGTTAAGATATGTCAACCCAATTGTGACCATCATACATGTACAACTCTTAAACTATTTAACAATTACTGTGGAGATAAGACGCCAATCTGCAAAATAATCTAGCTGCTTCCAATTTTGGTTTTGATAAAATTTTTTGCGCGGTACTATCGTCGTATTGATTAAACGGTAGTTGTCTCTATAGTTACTCTCTTAATTTGATTTTTGGTACATTACATCAACACATGATTTCCATTCTCTTCAACACCACATAAACTGCAGTTAGGAGAATCTGATATTTTAACCTTGACATATTAAATCCTGTTACTAAGACCCTGTCTGTTCATCTGTCTGTCAACAGGCTGTATATCATAAACTGTGATAGCTAGACAGTTGATATTTTCACTGAATATTTAATTCAATAAATGCTTGGATTAGTTAAAATAACCAATTTAAAATAAGTAAATAGTGAAAATAAAATTAATATAAAAGCGCTCATGCAACAAAAGTGATTTTTCCCCCCATATGTTATAGATAATGGTATGGAACCTATCTCGCACCTCAACGGTTTTTTGAACTTGTACCTGATTGAGCTTTCTTATAATAACAAGAACATTTACTCAAATTGTATAAATTTATTTTGTATAAAGTAATTACGTTATAATATATATGCCCATAGGCCATTTCAAACAAGCTTGTAGTGTCACACTTAATGGTTTTGAGTATTTTTTTTTATATACCTAGATTCTGATCTATTTTTAAAGGACATACAATGTAGGTGCAAATGTGTAACTTTTTTATAAACAGTTAAATGTGTCCGGGATGACAAACCTTATTAGGGATTATAGTGATAGTGAGGGAAGGGTTAGTTACTTTTCATCACTTGGATATACTACAGCGGAGGTAAGTGACGCTTAATCTTTGACATTAAATTGTGACGAAGTTCCTCTTTTTAGTGCGAAAATGTTTTATAATGTTTCTTTAAATTTGTAATTGTACTGTTTCCGTTTACAATGTTTTTACTATTCTTTATTACAGTCTTTATGCGTTCATCCTTGTACTTTATTAATAAAAAAAAAGCATGGGTTCTCTATGCATATTTATGGCTCTTAATGCGATGATGTGACATTTATATATTTATATTTATATATATATATATATATATATATACATGTATATACATATTCTTTTATATTAGCATATGTTTTTCAGTATTTACATTATTTAATTTGAATATTAATTTACCTAATTTGTGCAAAGTGCTCGATCAAGCTTTTCAACGTGTGTTTCAATACAAATTAGCTTCATAATGTACCTATTATGTTTAAACAATAATTTTACGATGATCAGAATAATAGTAAAATTTGCAAATGGATACACATGATTACCTATCTATATTTTGATGCTTGAAATAGTTTTAAAACATTTTAAGCTTATATATATTTTAACATTTAAAGGCGATAAGTCAATTAATTAACTTTTATTATTTACTTACAATCTTTTATAAAAACAATCAATGTTAAGGAAAAGATTTCCCCTGAAGAATTACTAAAAACCTGACAGTGCAGTCGCTTAATATAAGGACTAAAATACGTGGTAAAAGAGAAAATTACCCTACCAAGGCGATCTTTAACGTAAAGAAGTCGTTTATGATACATAGATGAGACAGTGCCGTTTTATCGAAGTTAATGCTTTAGGTTCTTAACAAAAAAATCACGAAAGCGATTTGCAATTAACAGATTTTTAAATAAAGCTTTGCTAGATAAAAGAACCAGATGGATCCTATTTACATATATTTATATTTACATTACATATATATTTGTATCCTGTATATACACTGTTAATAAAGTAATAGTACCTTTTTTTATAAAATGTCATGGAATTAATTTAATAAACATAAAACCACATTTTGTAAACGATGACATAAAGTCTGTTTTTAATTTTATAAAAAATTGGCATCTCTGTTGGTAAAGGATATAAAAAAAAAGAAATGAATAAAAAAATAAATAAAAATGTCGGTGGTAGATAATAATATCGGGTCACCGGAAAGGTTATCACCCGGAAGGTAACTAATCGGGCAAAATCGTGCTGCAGAGTGTCTTGAAAGTGTGCTGATTTAGTCGTATTCCGGCACGTTGCTGCGTTGCCGTGAACAGCTGCGTTGCGCAACCGGTTTGGCATCGAGTTGGTGTTTGTTGTATCGGATGCCTAGTCGCGGAGGGTACTGGGGTCCGCAGCGATGGCTTTACGCTAGAAGCCTTTAGATTTTTGGGGGCCCAATTAGTGGGTCAGATACCCACGAAAGGCTAACCCGCCAGCTGTTAAAAGTCCCAGGATGGCTGCATAGTGCTGGTTGGCGACCAGATGAGGAGGGCCAATGGCGATCCCTTGTTTTGGGTTTTTCCACAGTCTCCAAACTAACATACCAGTGGCATGACATCACCAATTTCTACGTCAGGTTCGATACTTGCTCCTCATTCAACTGCCATTTTCTATCCTATTCACTTTCATATTTTTTTTATAAAAAAGCACCAAAAAGAGATCAAGTTTGTACAGCGGTTGCACTCCTCCTCATTTCCTCAAGAGCTCCTCACTAATCTCAAGGTCTTACGTGTTTTTGACGAACTTTGAATCGACGTCAACGAAAAAAATTTGTTTAATGGGACAGAAATTAAAACGTCTTTTAGACCATTTATAACTATGATTCTTTTTCTTTATACGACTCGACATATATATGTATATGTGTATATTATGTATATGCCTATTGAAACTTCAATGGTAATCAACAACTTATTATAAACTTTACATACCCTAACTTACCTTACTAAATGTTACTAAGAAAGTGAGTAAAGATTTACATTAATCAAGTCAAGCTTAAACTCGACGTTGTTGAAGACTGATATTTTCAATTAACTAAATTGCTTGTTAGTATTTAATTTGTTATTGTAATATATTAACATTTAAATTAATATAATAATTCAAACTTCCGTCTACTATATATATGTTTTACGTTTGAACATACTTATTAAAACTAATGTCTATGAAAGTGGCAGATATAACGTGACTTATTTTTTTTTACTTTAAAATGGATGTTATATCAATAAATTGTTAGACGTAAGTGATTCTTATTTTTTATATATATTTAGTTGATTAAAATTCATCAAAACTGTTATGTTTTGAGACATATATTAATTAATTATTATTATTTACATTGCCTTGACCCCAACAGCATAATAAATGTAAACGAAAGAATTCTTAAATATGAAAAAAAAAATTAAACGGTCTTTTATAGTAATAGAGTTTTAAAAATCTCATTTGCAGTTAATTAGTTAGCTAATAATGGCGACTACTTCTATTTAAATTAGCAGTAACAGTTAATTTTAAAAGACTGCTTGTATGTGCTCTGGCGAGACAAATATCATCGCATCACAAAGGAGCATCTTTGAAACTTATTAAATTATAATTAGTAATTCCATAAATCAGAGTGGTTTCTTAAAATATATTTTTCTATTTAACGTTGACCTCACGGAGCAATTTGATACAACACAGTTCATTTATCTAAATGAGACAGCAATGTGTTACCTATTAAACATTAGTTTTTAGTTTTGTTAATAAGGTTTTGCTTAAATTAACTGACAAAGAGACCAAAACTACAAACTTTTTGTTAAGAGGTCCATATCATAGAACGTAGCAATTACTCATAAAAAAATATATACATACAAGTAGAATAAAAATTAAATTATTATATTGTAGCACTATTTATTAACAGCCTTTATAATTATGTAACATAGACTATACACACGCAAGAGCATGGAGAATTAATTTTGTATGCCGTACTCATCTAAAATACGTCAAACCTATTTTATGTTCAAACGAGAAAATATCCTAACATAATGGAAAGTTGGAAGCTATATAAAGAAGAATAGCCAGGCTTATCTCAAATTTGAAGACGATATAACCTAGACACCATTTATTTACCAGAAAATATAAACGAGTACACACGAATCAATAATAAACGAAACATGATTTCTGTTTGATATATTTTAGTTTTTTATTGTATAAAAACTTAAAAATGTATAACTATACATGAAACATAACTTTAATATGTTACTAAAAAATCCACTTACTTTTAAATTTATGAACGTTGATAAAAACAGTCATTATTATAATTAAAACCGACCTGTTATAAAATTGAATTTATCTCAATAGAAACATTAAAACCTTTGTCGTGCGTAACGTATAGAAATAATGTATATTGCTTTAGAAAATGTAAACACATATTTATGTAATGTTATATGACATAAACATTAAAACTAATATACGTTAGGTATATTAGTTTTCGGAAATATTAAGAAAAATAAGATAATTTATGATAATTGATGGTAATGGTCTAAATAAAAAAAAATGATATTTAATCCATAAATATAAAAAGAGGGAAGAAACAATTTACTAGAGAATTGGTATATTTACTTATTTATGTGTCATAATTAACTTTTACATAAAACTTACATAGATTATAAATTATGAGATAATGCTTAATGGTGTAATTGTAATAAACATACCTACTTACAAATAACTACAAACAGATACATTCGCATATATGTACGCATGTTACTCAAAAATCACTTTATAGAGTACATTTCGTAATAAATGGGAAATAAAGAGTAAAATTGATTTTAAAAAGAACTAGTCCTTGAACAGTTTTTTTAATAGTTGCAGTGGTTTTAAACGCCGTATATACAAAGCTATACATTAGAGGCATGTACTGTGATCTAGTGTTTATAAAAAGTGGAAATACGAACAGGCATTTTTATAATGAGTGATTGTAATGTACATGCAGTATATTGAATACTTTAGGAATCCTTAGGAATTTTATTTTATCGGATATAAAGGTGTTTTTGTGTTGATTAATACACAGTACAGAAAATAAAATATATGTAAATCCAGACGCCAACGTGAACGGACGTTGAACGCCGGCATCCTGAGGAGCTTGGGCCTCTACGGTGCCCTTATAAGTTCTGGAGCCCTCACCCGCGACTCTAAGGTCTTCTTGCAAGAAACGCTGAGGACCATGGCGGTGAGGATGATCAGGGGGTATCGTATGTACGCTGTTGTTCGTTGCAGTAAAACTGCAAGAGACATAATATAAAGACTAAAAAAAATGTGAATATATTATTACTCCCAATTTGTGTGCTTTATGATGTTACATTCACTGTATAGATAGAACTGAAAAGAATGTATTTTAAGATTACGGGTGTGATCCAATTGAAAAACTTTTATGGCATAAATTTAATTCAAACAATTCACATGAATATTTGTATACATTTTAATTAATTTTGGAATTTAAATAAATTATTAGTGATAAGAAGATGAAATACCAAATGTTTACGTATTCTATAATATTTTTGAGTAACGTAGAATAATGTACAAGAATCTTAGTAATAAAATATTATAATATTAAGTTATATTTAGAATGGAGAAATCCGCTAAAATTCTATCCAAGATAACCTTAACATTCCCTATATTTTACAAAAGCATATTTTTAAAGACGTAAGTTGAAGTATTTTTCAGATCTATTAAAGTTTGAATTTTTGTAACACGAAACAGAAATACGATGTTAAGTCAGTTTATTTTATATATCCAGCCCGCTTCGCTTTAATTTAAAGATGTATTAACTGAAAATACAGAATAAAAAATATATTCAATATAAGAATTAACTTATTTAGAATTGACCACCGCGATAATAATTATGATTTAACCTGAATTTCATTTTTTTCTACTCGTCTCTTTAGCTGGTCCATGGATAGTATGGCACTATCCACTTTATAACTGACCTTAAATAGTTTGATGTAAAAAAACAATATCAATAGTAAAAAACTGTCACTGAGAGTTTAATAAAAAATGCTCCGATCATCACCAAACTTTACAGAATTACCCGCTGGATCGATCTTAAAATCCTCTGAAAATTTGGTTAAAATCGGTCAAACCGTTTCGGAGTTTATCCGGAACATACACATACTTTCTCTTTTATAGGTATAGATATATATATGATAGATAGATGAAAAATTAATATTTGACGTATTACTAAATTTTCAGTAGGGACAAAAAATACTTTATTCCAAGTGCTATTATACCTCATTCATATGACTTCATAAAAATATGATTTACTTGAAAGACAATGACAATGTGATAATTGTTAATGTAAATTTTAAATTATTTCGATGTTTTTGTTTTCATATTCGTTTATGTTCAATAAAGTACATTCAAAGATAATGCCATTTAAATTTATATAAATTTAGAATGAAAAATGAACCGATACGGACAGGGATTCGAACGTATCAATTTGATATGGTAGCTCAGTTGGTAGAGCGACGGGATGGTTTCCCAGTAGTCGAGGGTTCGAATTTTCATTCTATTTTTATATAAATTTAAATAAGCTTAACATGGCTATACATGTTTATAGATATTTTTTAACCTAATTCCATTTGTTATATACAAATTGTTTCTTAATATTATTAAGCTTGTTTTCACTCGATATAAGTTTGTTGAATTTAATATACTTCTCATGACTAACTCATATATAAAATCAGCTTTCTATTTAGTAACATTTAATTGATGACATTTTATTGGTATAAAATAATATTTAATAATAAATTGTTTATCCATTTACTTCACCAACGTATCGCTTAAAACTTTCGTATTTATTTTATGGAACTTCTTACTTAATCGCTACTTCGTTTCAAAGTGAAAATCAGATATAAGAGCCACATTCAACTTCCCCGAGTTTACTTTTTGCTTAGTATTAAAATTTACTTCTTGTTTTTGCTAATTCAAATACAAATAGTTGGCTTTATATGCTACATAATAAAAAGTTAAGGAGATCTCTTACTTATACTTTAATATTCAATTACTTTAACAACGTAATTTCAACTTCCAATGTACGTTTAATTAATTTTACTTCTTTATATTTATCTTATTTAATACAGTATCTTCTCAGATTTTTCCGAGTACTACACATTGAAATAAAACTATTTTTACGGAATTAACTCGCGTATAATTAAATGTTAAGCTTACATTTTAAATTTAACCCGACGTTTCGAATACTTTTGGAGTATTCACGGTAAAAGGAGATGGAGTTGGTTGTCAGTAAATAAGTAAGCATGCGAAGCGTCGGGTTATATTTAAAATGTAAATTTAAAATCATTAATCTGTCGAATCGAGAGTGACTTGCCAGCACTGTAATCAAACAACTTGTAGGCTATACAGTATACATGGTAATCGAACAGAAGAGAAATAGCGAATAAACTGTAATTCCAATTTTTAGGCAATGTCTTACATCACAAAAGGAATACTAAGTACACTACTGAACTTTTACAAAACTAATCACAGTTTCTGGAGACCTCACAACCTTAGGTACGACTTCCATTTTGTGGTGTGTCGTTTCAGCCCCGATCCATGATCTAGACTCTGACGTAGCACAAAGTTAGCCAATTGACATGTCACGTCATTCGTGACGCGTTTCGTTAAGCGTCGGTACTAATGATTGCCTCCGACAAATATGTATATTATTCAATAAAATTTCAACATTGTTAAATAAACCTACATTAAAATAATAAATAAATATTTTATTCAATACAGATTTTTTTTTTAAAAAGATCAGTATCACCTATTTTATTTTACATTATATCTCTTATCTTTTAACGTATGGATAATTAAAGTTATTTTCTTAAAACTGATTAAAGATTCATTATCTGTTAAGGCTCAAAATCAATTAATACTTATATAAAATTAATAAAACTAATATCAAATGCGTCTATTTATGCTTAAAATAATAAAATAAACAAAGAGGTAAAAAAGCAATGGTAATTTATCAATGTCTGAAGTTTCTATAATTGAGAAAAGTTTTTGTATTAATACATCTGTTCGATTTACGCAACATTTGTGTAAATCGGTGTGACCTTATGGATGGACACTATCTGTAAATTATGATCCTGGTTAAAGACCCTGTATGTAGACGGAATCCAATTCTCGGAATCAAAGGTGAAGTTGTTTTTTCAGGGCTAGCGAGTAAAGTCACGGCCAAAAGATAGTGTGAGATTTATAAAAAATATAAAATGAAACATCAAAAAAACTTTCTTCATTGATAATGGTTTTACTGGCTTAAATAGTTATTCATTTCCATTATATATCATTTTAATTTGTGTTATTCGTGCGGGGGAGAGGTTCTTATGCAATAAATAGCTGTTCCCAGCGGCTTCGAACACGCTATATGGGAAAAAAGCCTTGTTATGAAGGCCGAAAGGTTTTTACACTTACTTACTGAGGTAAAGTACTTTATTAAAGATAGCTGTTACCCGTGATTGCGTCGACGTATACTATAATAATATATTTATATGGCTTATGATCGTAGTCATAAAGAATCACGGGCAACAGCTAGTGATAATATAAATCAATTCATCATGGTGTTATTAGTGATTGTAAATCATTTTGACTCTAAATGTTTATATTTATTAATATTCGTATATATGAAACCTACCCATATGAAAACCTATCTAAAACCTATCTACCTACCCATATGAAAAAGTCTTGAATCATGTTGCTTAATACATTTATAATTTATTACATATAAAATATATATTTCTCGTATTAAATATAACCTTTGTACATCATAATGTACGATTCTAATGCTAGAAGATTTTTTTTTTAAATCGGTCCCGTACTTTCGAAGTCTATTCAATTCAAACAAACAAACAAATCTTTCCTTTTTTATAATATCAGGATAGGTTAATAGAAATACTTAACATTTTAAAATTTTGTGTGTCTGTAGGTTCATTTAGTACAATTCAGAAACCAGTAACATAATTTTAAAATGCAGAAAAAAAAATATTTAAAAAACCCCCCATACAAAAACACTTCAAAAAAAGAATTAAAATAATATTATTATGTACTTATTGAATTCGTTGCGTCGTTTAATAAAGGAAGAAATTAAATGCAAGTAAGTTAACAAGGCAAATAAAGAAGTTACGATATCGAAATAATAAAAAAAATAGTCCTCAATGATTAACTCCGTAATATATACACTATCAACTTTCCCACTAACAACTATTCCCTTCCCCTTGGACCGCGATAGCGAGTAGACGTGTTCTCTGCGACGATTTAACTTATTTCTTTTAAATTTAAATAGATTATTTAATTACTCCAAAAAATCTGTGCACGAAAATCAACGCAAGTACCAGGAGCGCATAGCAATAGTAGCGGTAGCTCACCAACAAAGTTCATCCGGTAAGCTCCACCTCTCATTACCGATATCGTCACGCCCATCACACGTCATAAAGCAAACTTGCCAAAGTGCCTACTATAAACTAATTAGCAAACTTTTGCTTAAACACATTGTACATTAACATATAAATAAGTTTCGACGATGTTGCGATCACCTACCAAAGCTGTCTCCGACTCTGACCTATCGAAACCTGAGTCGCCGGCGCAACCCACTTACGTGACCTCTAGGTCCAAACGCAAGCACGACGATGTAACTATTACCAAAGAGGATTTCCTTGCTTTTAAGAAAGAAATCAAGCAAATGTTATGTTCTTGGAATACCGAACAGGAAAGTAAATTTAAAAAAGTGGAGAATTCACTGATGCAACTTCAAAAAGTCACAGCTGATTTTGAAAAATCTCTGCAGTTCATCTCTCAGCAATATGACGATATGCAAAACAAAATAACCAACCTTGAGAAGCAAAGCAAAGATAGTTGTTTGTATATATCATCTTTAGAACAAAAAGTGGAAGATCTACAATACAACATCAAGAAAAATAATGTAGAGATACGCAACCTGCCTTGTAAAGACAAAGAAACCACTACAGACTTAATTCAGATGATACATAAACTGACAGGTGCACTTAACTATGGACTGCAATCAAGCGACATACGTCATATATACCGCGTGCCCGGAAAGAAGGGTTCAAATAGACCAATTATCATGGAACTCAATACTATTGCGACCAAACAAGAAATCCTTAACTCTGTCAGATGTCACAATAACTCAAATCCGTCTCAAAAACTCAACACCAATCATTTTGGGATAAGTGGTGCCGCCAATTCAGTCTACATAGGGGATGACTTGACTAGTACCACTAGGAAACTTTTCTTTTTGGCACGTGAGCTGTGCAAGGAAATGCATTACAAGTTTTGTTGGATTGCTCACGGTAAAGTACTTATACGTAAGATAGAAGGCCAACCAGCAATACTCATAAGAAACGAGGCTCAGATTGGAAAACTTCGGCAAGAATGACTAGATTTCGCATGGACATTAACAACAACCTCGTTTTCACCCAGCATTTGCATGTTATACTTGTATTACTTTATAATAATTAATCATATTGTAACGAAACACTATACTCACTTTCAACCTACAACCACGACACACCTACAACACACCTACACGACAATACCTAATAAGCAGACTCAACATTCATACATACATAACTCAACACTCATATATTCGAATACAACTCCCCTAGTCAAAGCCATCACTTTACCTATATTGTATCAAAAAACATCATGCCTAACTATTACATATTTTATAGACTGCCCCCTCAATATAGAAGCACAAAAAAAATTAAATCACACTTATGGTGAATAACGTTAATGAAATAATCAACAATATTGACCAGCTCTCAGTCTCTGCTATGATAAAATGTAAACCCGAAGAATGTTCTAGCTATATCACATACCCGTCGCAACAGTTGAAAATAATTACGCAGAACATTCGTTCTATACATGCAAACCTTGACTCTTTTTTAACACTTCTTTATAGAATAAATATTGATTGCGAAATTTTGGTTCTTACAGAATGTTGGCTAAATTGTTATAATGGTTTTATCCCTTCTATTGATCACTATACGTCTTATCATACTAAAAAACTCTTTAACCAGAATGATGGGGTAGTGCTTTATGTTAAAAACATAGAAAACTACACAGTCGAAGAACCTTTTCTACAGGATGCCAGTTGTCTACTTTTAAAAGTTGGCACTGACAAAGCAATAATTTGTATTTACCGTTCACCGTCCTTCAGAGACATAACTAAATTTCTACAATCCCTTGACTCCCTCCTAGCCAACCTGGCTTTGTATAATAATATAATAATTGTAGGAGATATCAACATAGACATTGCGTGTACTCCGTCTTCCAATTCAACTTCAGACTATCTAGATCTCATAGCTTCTCACGGCCTGCTACCAGCTCACACTCTTCCTACACGCGAAAACTCCTCCCTAGATCACGTTATGCTCAAAACCAACCTCTCCGCTATTACCATAGTCTTACAATCTTCTATCACTGACCATAACCCTGTTCTTCTATGTCTTAAGTTAATAAATCGCGCCAGACAACTTTCCCGTACTACCTCTAAAACGAACTTCAATACTTTAGACGTTGAGATGAGTACTACAAACTTCCAACCTATATACCAACTTACCGATGCTAATGAAGCCACAAACAACTTAATTACTTCTCTCATTAGACTAATAAACAACCATACTTCTATTGTAAAACTCCCAAGTAACAAACGCTTAATCAAACCATGGATGACTGTCGGTATGCTCCGTTGTATTCGTAATAGAGACAACATGCACATTAAACTCAAGCAAACTCCAAACAATAATGTATTATCTATTACCTATAAAAGGTACAGAAATTTTTGCACTAAAATCTTAAAAAAAATGAAAAGAGACTTTGACAGGAAAGAATTGCGAGAGGCCTCTAAAGATAGTAAAAAGATTTGGAAAATAATAAAAAGAGTAACTCACACCGACAAGCCCAATACACCCAATACTGACTTGTTGTCTTCTTATAGCTCATCCCAACTCGCGGTGAATAAAGTTAATGAATTTTTTGCTAACGTAGGTCGGAATCTTGCAAAGAAAATTCCAGTTCTTTCTGATAATTCAGAATCGTCTCCTGCCGCTGTCACCTCACCTCCGACTTTACAATCATTTGTAATGTTGAACACCGATGAGGCTGAGGTTGAACAGCTAATAATGTCACTCAAAACAGATTCGGCAGTTGGCTGGGACAATATATCGACCAAGTTTCTTAAGCGCTACACACGAATACTTGTTCCTCTACTCACACATATTTTTAACCTTTGTCTTAATACGGGTATCTTTCCTTTGCACTTCAAGAAGGCCATCATTCATCCTATACATAAAGCTGGAGAAACATATCATGTAAATAATTACCGTCCTATTGCAGTCTTACCATCCATTTCAAAAATTCTAGAACGCATTATTAATAAAAGGCTAGTGAAGTATTTGGAAGATAAAGCGCTTTTCTCTCCCAATCAGTTCGGATTTAGGCGCGGTAAGTCAACGAGTAATGCCGTCACGGAGCTTGTTGACAATGTAGTCAGAAACATTGACAAGAAGAAAAGAGTATTGGCAATCTTTTTGGACCTAAAAAAGGCATTCGATACAGTCTCTATTTCTAACCTACTTTTAAAGCTGGAAGAACTTGGGATTCGTGATAAATCACACGACATCATGAAGGACTACCTACAAAACCGAACCCAGTGCGTTAAAATACAGAACCACTATAGCAATGACATGTTTGTGACCTTTGGTGTCCCTCAAGGCAGCGTGATTGGACCAACACTTTTTCTTATTTATGTAAACCAGATGTGTAATCTAAACCTGCATAATGGAAAAATAATAGCGTTCGCCGATGACACCGTCCTTACCTTTTATGGCGATTCTTGGCAGGACACCTTTCACTCCGCACAAATAGGACTTAACACTGTTCTCCAATGGCTTCGATCACACACCTTAACTCTCAATACTGACAAAACCAAAATTCTTACTTTCTCTATACGCAACGCCACCCAAGCTCCTGAAACGTACACCCTACTTGCACACTCATGCTTTCTGCCTGGTACTACAGCTTGTACCTGCCCAATATTAGAGAGATGTCAAACTATTAAATACCTCGGAGTGATACTAGATAATGGCCTGAACTTTGTATCACATGTTGAGTCTCTAACTAAAAGAGTTAGAAAGCTAATTTTTGTAGTTAAGACACTTCGCCACGTTGCAGATCCACAAGTTATGAGATGTACTTATTTTGCTTTATGTCAATCTCTTCTCTCTTACTGTGTATCTGTCTGGGGTGGTGCTCCCAAAACTCTTCTACTAAAACTAGAACGTGCTCAGAGAGCCGTACTTAAAGTCAGTACCTTCCGATCGATCCTATTTTCAACAGAGGAATTATATCAACACTGTGAAGTCCTCACAGTCAGACAATTATTTGTACTAAACACTATATTACTACAACACCATAATACTCCTTATAAGATAATCACTACAAGACATAAAGACAAAGTATGCAAACCCTACTGTTCCCATTACTCGTTTACAAAAAGGTTCCCATGTTTCCAAGGACCACATCTATACAATAAAATCAATAAAATACTAAATATTTACTCACTTCCAATGCTATCGCTTAAAAGAAGACTTCTGGCATGGCTGCAGACGCTTAGCTACAATAACACAGAGCTCTTATTATCGACACAAACTAGGTAAATTCTACCACAACACGTCAATTTACTAGTATATACACTCTCATACAAATATACTTACGCAAACCTACACACACTCACTCACACAAACCCATTCATACACACCCACACACTCTACATCTTTTTAACATTAAAATTTTTTGTTTTCATGTTTCTTTAAATAATTTATTTGTTTGTCAGTGTACCAACCAATGTAAAAATTACACTTTCTTTACAAGATATCCTTAAAGGGTCGGGGCCTAGCGCCCTTAATACAAGTTGTCTTGTCAACTTAGCAAAGGCGCTAGAGTTACCATAATTGTTAGTGAATTTTTTTAAATGCCCTTGTATTGTTATGATTAATCTATGTACATGTTTTTTCTACGCAAATAAATTATTATTATTATTATTATTATTATTATCAACGTACGTACAACGGTCCCCCGACGCAACGACTCCAATAAGTACATAATAATATAATTTTTATTCTTTTTTTGAGGGTTTTTTAAATTTTTCATTTAATTTTCTCATATTACATACATAACAAACTTAAAACGCAATGTGAGGCTGAATATTTTTCGAAAGAGAATCATCGGTATTCAATTTAAACTAACCCATTCTAATTAAGAATTTAAATTTAAACATCAATGCAGTCAAAACTGGTTTAATGTAATTTTTAAAATAAATATAGTTCTTGCTTTTACACGTGACAGAGGCCGTGTCGGAGCCGTCACGTTTTACAATCGTGACCACAGCAACAGCAAACTTTAATAAGATTAAGAAAACGGAAAATTAATGAGTTGTAAGCTTTAATTACTTGTTTTCTGTTAACTAGCAAAGCAATGTTTGTATAAATTAATCATTAATAAACCATGATAAAGTTAATTGAAACTGTCATTCTGTACCTATGATGAGTTTAATGGTTGACTGAATTAATGATCATTTCTCAGCACTTACTCCAGAAAATCTAATAAGTTGTTTTATTTAAACGAAATATAAATACTTTATCAAATTAAATTTAATATACGATTATTAAAAAAATCTTTGATATCATGGTTTATTACAAAATACACATAACAACAACAGCTTATTTAAAAAAAAAATGTCTGAAAAACAAATTACCAGCTTTATTTATCTGGACCTGAACGTTCCAATATAGCATTGAGTAATCTGAAAATAGTTGTCAAAACAATAATCTTAAGCTTTGACAAAATAATTAAGTTAATTGAAGATATCCGTCTCTAACGATCTCAAGTTTAGATGTTAACTTTATGCTCATAACCTCATTAAGTATGAAGTCTTATTTTAACATATAGTAGTGTTTTTATGATTCAATAATAACGGATATTAGAAAAACACTATAACGTAAACAAATTATCAACTTTATCTTTGTTTCATCTAAATTATAGTTTTGTATAATTTAGATGTAATAAACTAATGTGGCTATTCGGTTATATTAATAACATAGAATAGTAAACATATATGACACTAAATTAAAGTAGCAGCTGAGTGAACAATAAATAATTATTGACTATCGGCCAATAATCTATATATTAATCTATCAAGTAAGTAAGTATCAACAAAACAAGTTTAAATAAAGTAAAAAATAAACCAATATGGTCAGGGATTTAAACCCGCAACCTCTGGAAAACCGTCATAAAATTGAACACAAGGTTCTACTTACATTTTGTACATGTAAGAAATCTCATATTTACATTAAGTTCTAAACATCCTTACGGTAAATTATCTATTCAGATGAATGTCAGAAACTATTTTTTTTAACCTTTCTAACGTCAGCAGCGGTTAAAAAAAACAGCCGTCTATGAATTTAATTTTTATTTATTAATCACTCAGAATATCATAAATTTCTTGGAACACGTTGAAACTGAAGCTGTATGAAAATGATTTTTTATATATGCAACCTTTAAGAAATATTATCATTTAGCAATAATTTTGAGTTTACCTAAGTTAATTATTTTAGTATCAACCAAATGTATACTACAGTAATTTAATAAATATGTTATTCATTTAATTGGATAAAAAATAATACTTTATTGTATAAAAGCGCTTGGTAAATAAAATATTTTTTAAAATATATAAAAAATGGTTACTTCGGGTTATCCTTTAGTGATATATGTAAACCATTGTGGACTTTCATATTGATGTTTAAATGATATACATTTCCGTGGTACATTAATTTGCTATATATGTTAAGGTTATACCATCTTTTATAAATATCTGAATTGTCCGACTTTTCTGTACTAATATATATATATATATATATATATATATATATGTTTTATACATTTAAACCTTGCTCTTGAATTACTGTGTCTATTAAAAAAACTGCATCTAAATTCTTTGGGTACTTTCAAAGCGCCCCGTCGCGTTGGTCGAGTGGTTAGCGCAGACGGCTAACGTGTCACGGCGCAATGGGGCTCGGGTTGGATTCATATATGTTATGAGCATAGATATGTCTGTGTTTCTGGGTTCGGTCGTTTATTAAATATATTCTCAGTATTTACATAAATATTTCTATGTATTTGTATCGTTGTCTAACACCCTTAACACAAGCAAATAATTTGCTTACTTAGGGGCTAGATTAATGTGTGTAATTTGTCCTGATATTATATAAAAAAAAAATATCTAAGCCTACATATGTGATATGGAGATACAGAGGCAAGCGGTTTCGATTTATACTATGTAAAGATATCAAAGAAAAATCAAGTTTGCACAACTTTATTTCTTTATTTCTTCGTTTCTCAAATTGAGTGTAAAGTGAAACGTGAATTTTAATATCCCTTTATTTTGAAATTAAAAGTATTTAAAAATAAAAAATAATTATAAATAAATAAAAAAACCGTCCGCTTCGGTAATAACTACGTTAACTATTTAGTTATATAATATTCTTTACATAAATAAATTAAAAATTAAAATAAAATAAACTTTTAAAGTTAAATAAACTTTAAAGATTTTCATATAATAAAAGTTATTTTTTTACTGTTTTTTATAGATAATATCTACGTACGACAGTATGTACTGCACGAGCCCAATTCACAGTTGGCCGTTGGCGTTTTCTTTTAAAAGCTGGTCCCGAATATAATACAAAATACAACAATCGTATTAAAGTAAATTACTTTTAATACAATTGAGAACCTCAAAGAGAACCTTTATTGACACAAAAATAAAATTTTCATGTCCAAAAATATAACACTCCAAAAAACTTAATAGAGTTGCAATTGAATATAATGAATCAGAAATCTACTTACCCACTTTTATTTCTCTTGTACAAAATATATTTTGCGTTTTACTTGATAAGTTTAACACAAATAGTTACTGTTAATAATTAATTATTAGATTTTGTTGATATCTTTAGTAGCTAAAATAAATAATATTATAAAGGACAAATTTCAATCGTAAAAATTTAGATCAAAACTCCTTTATACTTAATTATTAAGTATATACTGTCTATATTCATTTCAAATATTTGTACAAAAAATTCTTCTGCATTTTTATAGTAAAAAAAATAATAAGAACTATAATATGACCCACTTTGCAACATAATAATGAGTTAAACATGAGAATGATTGATAAATTACTGTCCAACAATCATATGGTGTTTTAAAAGTATAACCACATATTAATCTGCTACCTAAGAGTATATACAGTTTATACAGTTTATAAATATATAGTTTATAAAAAAAATCTCCTCGTTAGTTTAGAAGAAAAAATTGGCAACATTTCTTCAGACTACTCCCACGGGATAATTGAAACATATATTTCGATTCCAGAAGTCCCATTCCTCCCAAGATGTCACTGGTGTAGTGGCTAATATTGATAATGTCTGAGAGTTAATATGTTATAGAAATGTAAATTCACCTTTTATTTACCAAAACTAAATCTTTATTAGAAATTTCAACAATTGAATATTACATCCTTCGATATATACATAGAGCTTTTGATCGGGGTTAGCAAGTGATTCTTTCAAAGGTTCCCTTCTATGAGATTCCCAAAAGATTATGCAAGCATGCATTCATGGCAGCTTCATATTGGATAAACCCATATTAATTGTTATGCGCATAACAGTACTGAAGATGCTGTATATCCCGGCCTTCGAGCACTCTTTTGAGAATACATGGACCTCTGCCGAAAGAAACTTATGTCTTCTTTTGTACATTTCTTAAAGGTCATTTCAAAATTGGGTTAATTGAATCTTGTTTAATTTAATCAACAGAAGGCACAAATTTTGCGCGTTTACTAAATCAAATTAAATCAAATAAAATCAAAAATATTTATTGAAAGTAAGTTTTATACAAAACATTTTTTCATTGTCAAAGCTCCACCAGCTCGGAAAGTAATTCCCACAGACCTGAGAAGAGCTGGCGACAGAAACTCAGCGGGATTGCCATTTTTTAAATATAAATTAAATTCTAAATTACATAAATACATTACAATACTAAGTGAATAATCTTGAAGTAGCCTGGCAGCGCTCGCTTCATACCCACGGTGTATTATCCTTTAAGTATTCAGATACATTGTAGTATCCTTTTACACACAAACGTTTCTTAGTTATTCTCTTAAATTTGTTAAATGGTAATACTTGAACACTTGCTGGGATTTTGTTGTAAAACTGTATACATTGCCCCATGAAAGATTTACTCACTTATTTAAATCGAGTAACAGGTAGCGCGAGCTTATGTTTGTTCCTCGTATTTTTAGTGTGTATATCACTGTGTTTAATAAAATTGGCATTACCATCAGGATGCACGGCATTCCTCATGACTGCGGTTCTGAACATACTTTCTTCTACGAACCATCAAGATGTGGAATGAACTGCAGTGTTTCCAGATCGATACAACATGGGTACCTTCAGGAAGAGCGCCTATTTCCTCCCTAAAGATCGGTAACGCTCTTGTGGTTATAATTGAAATAATATATATAAGGGCTTAAAGACCAAAATATGGTGGGTCTATAAAGCTAGACAGCGTACTATTATCAAAAAACATATTTAACTGTCGTTCTTTCAAAGATTTTAACTATAATATAATAAAATAACTTTTCAAAGTGAATTACAAATTGAAAGTTAAACTACAAAACCATATTAATCTAATATTCGAGACAACACAATAATATTAATTAGTAGCAGATTTCATATTTAATCCTATTACTACCAATTATCGACTTCATAAAATGATAAACCGAATCATAAATTTAATGCCTCAATGCTAATCAGGAAACGAATCTGACGCAATCCGTCATATAAGATCTTATTACAAGATTAGCTTTACAATAACTTATTATAGTTCATATGACATTTCTTTTAGATGTTATAAAAGAAGGTGTGTAACGATATTTTAAAAATGATACTTTAACCATCCCGATATTCTAAAAAATAAAAAAATGGCTTCAGTTCAGTCCTAAATCAAAGATTTTCAGTGAAATATTGAACATTTTATGTAGTTGTAGAAATGATAGAAATAATTCATCGTTAAGACAAATCAAATCAAGTGTATAATCTGTCCAATAGATTTATGTTGAATCACAAGGAGTAAATCATTAATTTTAATAAAGAAAACCAAATATTGTTTTGTCTGCGATTAATCTCATTCTTATTCGAAAAAGTTACTCTGATACACTAATAACTATTTATACCTTTTTAGTACCGTTACCTTTTTGCCTCACTCATAATTAATTAAATGTGAATATTATTATTTTTTAAATTTTAGTGTGAATCGAACTTTAGGGAAAAAGAGCCTTTTTTTCCGTATCTTTTTTCCTCTTAGGAAACCTTTAGTTTAGAAGTTATATCAAATAGTATTTCAACAATAATTTTATAATTGTACAAAAACAGCTCCAGCCACTGTGTCTGATCAGGCTTTCACAGCAGTGTTACATTGGGCGGGGCCTTCCCTTCGCACTTCTGTATTTACAAAAACAGTGTAAGGTTTAGACAGACAATACTATATGGAGTCGGGTTTGGCAGATTAAGCAGTCATTATTGTGACTAATGTTCTGTTGACAATAAGTATCGAGTGCTTACTATAGTCAGGGTTTAAAATACCAATTATTGTGAGTGCGTTTTATATTACAGTGTATAAAATACACTAAAATTACAGTTGTTTCATATCCGGCCATGCATCTTTATTAAAGTCTTACTATACTAGAGTTATTTTTTTTATTGAAAGTACTTAGAATTTTTTTAAATATTTATTATAATGAATTATCTGTCGCTTACTTTATTTTGACTAAAAACTTTGTTTGTGTGAAGCACGTTCGTGGTGGTAGACCATAACATCGGGTCGCCGGCAAAGTTACCACCCATCGGGCAAAGTCGTGCCGCAAAGCGACATAGTCGTGTTCCGGCACGTTGCTCGATGAAGCCGTTATGGGAAATGGGTTTGAACAGCTGCGGTACGTTGGCGAACCGGTTGACGTCGAGTTGGTGTTTGTTTTGTCAGGTGTCTAGTCGAGGAGGGTAGCGGGATCCGAAGCGACGGCTTTCCGCTGGCCGCCCGCAGATAGTTGAGGGCCCAATTAGTGGGTTAGCCACCCACGAAAGGCTGCCCCGCCAGCTGCGAAAAATCCCAGGGTGGCTCCATCGTGCTGGTTGGCGACCAGACGAGGAGGCCCGATGGCGATCCCTGGGGGGGTTCGGGCGTCCCCGCAGTCTCCAGGCTAGCCTCCCAGCGACAAGACATCACCAATTTCGAAGTCGGGTTTGATACGTACCGCCTCGTTCAACTGCCATTTCCCATCCCTATTCACTTTTATTTATTTTTTATTATGAAAAAGGTTAAAAAAAGGAACAAGTTGACACAGCGGTTGCACTCCTCCTCATACAAATTGCACCTCGCTAATATAAGGGGTTTGCACTCAAATCTTTTAGCTGTCCACCACCACCTGGAGACAGAGCAGCCGCACTTGCTCTTTTTGACGGAGACGCAGATACAATGTCCTTTGAGCGCTACATACTTGGATTATCCCGGTTACTCGTTGGAGCACAACTTTCGCTCACGGGCCGGAGTCAGTATGTACGCGCGGAACGACCTCTGTATTCAGCGTCTCCGTCACCTTGAAGACCCCACTTTTTCTTCCCTATGGGTTTTAGTGGACACAGGAAACGAAAAAATCCTGTATTCCTGTGTCTACCGTTCGCACAGCGGTGACCAGGAGACAACTCGTTTATTTGAGTATCTCAGTGAGGCTGCAGATATGGCTCTGTATCAGTACCCTTCGGCGCAGCTCGTCTTTCTGGGGGATTTTAATGCCTGTCATCAGGACTGGCTGTTCCCGTACCAGAAGACCGACCATGCTGGAAGAGAAGCGCGGAAATTTGCGTTGTCCTTGGACCTCTTTCAGCTGGTGAAGCAAGCGACAAGGGTACCAGATGTGGTAGGTCATACAGCCAATTGCCTGGACCTTCTGCTGACAACTGATCCGGACAGGTATCGTGTAGAGGTTACCTCTCCCTTGGGAACCTCCGATCACTGTCTGGTGAAATCTGTGTTTACATATTCCCCACCAGCTTTCGAACCTCATGGTGTTAGGCGAGTATGGAAATACAAGTCAGCAGATTGGGATGAGATGCGGCACTTTTTTGCGTCTTATCCTTGGCGGCAGGTCTGCTTCTCTTCTTTAGATCCGTCGAGTTGCGCGGATGCTATAACCGATGTGGTGCATCAGGCAATGGAGTATTTTATTCCTTTTGCTGACGTACCCATCGGTGGCAAAGCTCGCCCATGGTTTAATGCCGAATGTGGTCATGCTCAAGACCGAAAACATTCGGCATATCTCATTGGGCTGATGCTCAAAGCCGCAAAACTCCGGATGTAAGTTCTAAGAAGAGAGCCTTTAACAAAGCTGCCAAGTCCTACAAAAAGGCATTGCGGAAGGCTCGTCTCGATCGAATCGTTAAGAATGGCGAAAAGCTCTCTGTCAGACCAAATGGCAGTCGAGCTTTCTGGTCTCTTGCGAAAGCGATCGAGTCGAATTTCTGCCAACCCTCACTGCCTGCTCTGCTGAAGCCGGATGGATCCCTGGCCCACACAGCAACAGAGAAAGCGAATGTACTTGCTTCTCTCTTTGTTGATAATTCGCATCTAGACACTGGCAATGCTTCTCCAGCACATCTTCCTCACTGCGGTATTTCGATGCCTGAAATCCGTATCACTAACAAAGAGGTATGGAGAACATTGTGTCGTTTAGATGTGAATAAAGCCAGTGGTCCTGATGGTATACCAGCCATTCTGCTCAAGACATGCGCAGCTGAATTGTCTCCTGTACTGACACGTCTGTATCGCCTCTCTTTCATGACTGGAATAGTGCCGAAATCCTGGAAGCTTGCTAATGTGCATCCCGTGCCCAAAAAAGGCAGCCGTGCCGACCCTGTCAATTACAGACCGATTTCAATCACCTCCATACTCTGCAAGATTATGGAGCGTGTATTGAACTCGCGCCTACTAGCATACCTAGAAGGTAACGATCTCCTCAGTGACCGACAGTACGGGTTTCGCCGTAATAGGTCTACTGGGGACCTCCTAGTGTATGCTACTCACATTTTAGGCGAGGCCATCGAGAAGAACGGAGAAGCGGTCGCCGTCTCTCTGGACGTCTCGAGGGCATTTGACAGGGTCTGGCATGCGAGCCTTATATGCAAGCTTTCAGCGTACGGTATATCTCCTGGTCTGATCGGCTGGGTAACGGACTTTCTGAGCCACAGATCTCTCCGAGTAGTTGTCGACGGGTGTTCCTCGGAACCCTTGACAATAAATGCCGGAGTGCCTCAGGGGTCCGTTCTTTCTGCAACTCTGTTTCTGCTGCACATTAATGATCTGTTGAAGCCCGGTATCTATGGGTATGCAGACGACAGCACAGTTGTAGAAAGATATCTGCCGAGTACTCGGGCTAGTCGAGATCAAGTACAGTCTGAAAGAGAAGCCATGGTGCAACGTTTGAATGACAAACTTCAGGCAGTCTCCGCATGGAGCAATGCCAATCTTGTCAAATTCAACGCCACCAAAACGCAGACGTGTCTGTTCACCGCCAAAAGGAGCCCTTTCACCTTGGCTCCTACTTTCCAGAATGTATCCTTGGAATACAGTGACCGGCTTCAGTTGTTAGGCTTAGAGATTTCCTCGAACCTCAACTTTGGTCGGTTCATTGAGTCCAGAGCAAGAGCGGCAGCAGCAAAGCTTGCCGTTCTTGCGAAGGTTCGGCAGTACTTTACACCGGGACAGCTTCTTGTTTTATACAAAGCACAGATCCGGTCGTGTGTAGAGTACTGTGGACACATATTTGCTGGTGCCGCAAAGTCTCATCTTGCGGTTCTGGACTCAATTGAGAGGCGAGCAAAGAGGCTTATAGGCGATCCCGAATTGGTCGAAGCCGACCTCCAAAGCCTTGAACACAGGCGTAAAATTGCTAGCCTCTCAGTATTCTATAGGATACATTTTGGTGAGTGTGCGCAGGAATTACACGAGTTAATTCCCCCGTCCCCCTTCCATCACCGGACGTTCCGACGCACGGCAGGTATCCATCCTTTTGTTGTGGACATTCCACCTGTCCGAACGAAGCGCTTTGCTTCCTCATTTTTAGTGCGTACAGCGAAGGACTGGAACAATTTGCCTGCGTCGGTATTTCCGGCCAAATATAATGTGGGTGTCTTCAAGAGAAGAGTGAATAGGTTGCTAGGGCAATGCGACTTACCATCTAAGACTACATTCCACTTACCATCAGGTGGAATGTAGTCAAGCATTGCCCTAGATCTTATAAAAAAAAAAAAAAAAAAAAAGCAGAAAAATGAAGACTAATAACAATAGATTTAATTAAGACTGTATTCAATCACGTATCTAATTCACGATAACTAAAAATATATTAATAAATTGTTTATATTCCAAGACATATTTTTATCAATATTTTTGTTAAGACTATCAGATTTTTATCAATAACAAAATTGCATAAAATAAAATGAAGGGCCATAAAAAGTTTCATAAATGTTATATTTTTAATTTATCTTTAAGTAGCATAATATTTGCTATTTTGTTATAGAGTATTGTAATATCACCTTCTTGATGCAGATCTTACCCTTATCAATCTATATATCTTTTTAGCTGACAACGATGACAAGTTATGACACCATGTGAAATAGCTTTGGCCTATTGAACCAATCGACCCAACTCATGTTCTCGACGTTTTAATAATGTAATAGATTTCATTACCCAATTTACTTTCTATTACCTATTATTATCTTCTTATTTCATGTTCTAATATTATGGTCAGTTCAAGTAAATAAAGCATACCTTTTAAATTTACCCGGGTACTTTTTACTACAAAATAAATTAATCGTAAGATTATTGATAAATGGATGATATAATTAAACATGTGTACCCAAAAATGCAATATTTACTGTACTGAGGACGCCTTTATAACATTTTTGAATAAAATATTAATGTATTTTTCAATTAAGGGTTGATCAAGATTGTGTGAGAATTAATGAAATAAGTTACAAAAAATATTTACTTTCAATGTAATTAACTCAATATATCGTGGCAAAAATAAAAACCTGTGAATTTGGGTGTTTTTCTACATCGTAGATAAAATTGTTTGTGGCTCATAAAACAGAAACTTAAGAATTGTTTTTTACCCAATGATTTAAAGAGGTTCATGGGGTCGTATGTTAAGACAAATCACTTTTCCTGATAAGGCAAAGTAGTAAAACTAATTGAGTGAAAGTTTACTTCGTTGCGTCGTTTAATAAAGGAAGAAATTAAATGCAAGTAAGTTAACAAGGCAAAAAAAGAAGTTACGATATCGAAATAATAAAAAAAATAGTCCTCAATGATTAACTTCGTAATATATACACTATCAACGTACGTACAACGGTCCCAATAACTACATAATAATATTATTTTTATTCTTTTTTTGAGGGTTTTTTAAATTTTAAATTTTTCGTTTAATTTTCTCATATTACATACATAACAAACTTAAAACGCAATGTGAGGCTGAATATGTTTCGAAAGAGAATCATCAGTATTAAATTTAAACTAACCCATTCTATTTAAGAATTTAAATTTAAACATCAATGCAGTCGAAACTGGTTTAATGTACTTTTTTAATTAAATATAATTCTAGCTTTTACACGTGACAGAGGCCGTGTCGGAGCCGTCACGTTTTACAATCGTGACCACAGCAACTGCAAACTTTAATAAGATTAAGAAAACGGAAAATTAATGAGTTGTAAGATTTAATTACTTGTTTTCTGTTAACTAGCAAAGCAATGTTTGTATAAATTAATCATTAATAAACCATGATAAAGTTAATTGAAACTGTCATTCTGTACCTATGATGAGTTTAATGGTTGACTGAATTAATGATCATTTCTCAGCACTTACTCCAGAAAATCTAATAAGTTGTTTTATTTAAACGAAATATAAATACTTTATCAAATTAAATTTAATATACGATTATTAAAAAAATCTTTGATATCATGGTTTATTACAAAATACACATAACAACAACAGCTTATTTAAAAAAAAAATGTCTGAAAAACAAATTACCAGCTTTATTTATCTGGACCTGAACGTTCCAATATAGCATTGAGTAATCTGAAAATAGTTGTCAAAACAATAATCTTAAGCTTTGACAAAATAATTAAGTTAATTGAAGATATCCGTCTCTAACGATCTCAAGTTTAGATGTTAACTTTATGCTCATAACCTCATTAAGTATGAAGTCTTATTTTAACATATAGTAGTGTTTTTATGATTCAATAATAACGGATATTAGAAAAACACTATAACGTAAACAAATTATCAACTTTATCTTTGTTTCATCTAAATTATAGTTTTGTATAATTTAGATGTAATAAACTAATGTGGCTATTCGGTTATATTAATAACATAGAATAGTAAACATATATGACACTAAATTAAAGTAGCAGCTGAGTGAACAATAAATAATTATTGACTATCGGCCAATAATCTATATATTAATCTATCAAGTAAGTAAGTATCAACAAAACAAGTTTAAATAAAGTAAAAAATAAACCAATATGGTCAGGGATTTAAACCCGCAACCTCTGGAAAACCGTCATAAAATTGAACACAAGGTTCTACTTACATTTTGTACATGTAAGAAATCTCATATTTACATTAAGTTCTAAACATCCTTACGGTAAATTATCTATTCAGATGAATGTCAGAAACTATTTTTTTTAACCTTTCTAACGTCAGCAGCGGTTAAAAAAAACAGCCGTCTATGAATTTAATTTTTATTTATTAATCACTCAGAATATCATAAATTTCTTGGAACACGTTGAAACTGAAGCTGTATGAAAATGATTTTTTATATATGCAACCTTTAAGAAATATTATCATTTAGCAATAATTTTGAGTTTACCTAAGTTAATTATTTTAGTATCAACCAAATGTATACTACAGTAATTTAATAAATATGTTATTCATTTAATTGGATAAAAAATAATACTTTATTGTATAAAAGCGCTTGGTAAATAAAATATTTTTTAAAATATATAAAAAATGGTTACTTCGGGTTATCCTTTAGTGATATATGTAAACCATTGTGGACTTTCATATTGATGTTTAAATGATATACATTTCCGTGGTACATTAATTTGCTATATATGTTAAGGTTATACCATCTTTTATAAATATCTGAATTGTCCGACTTTTCTGTACTAATATATATATATATATATATATATATATATGTTTTATACATTTAAACCTTGCTCTTGAATTACTGTGTCTATTAAAAAAACTGCATCTAAATTCTTTGGGTACTTTCAAAGCGCCCCGTCGCGTTGGTCGAGTGGTTAGCGCAGACGGCTAACGTGTCACGGCGCAATGGGGCTCGGGTTGGATTCATATATGTTATGAGCATAGATATGTCTGTGTTTCTTGGTTCGGTCGTTTATTAAATATATTCTCAGTATTTACATAAATATTTCTATGTATTTGTATCGTTGTCTAACACCCTTAACACAAGCAAATAATTTGCTTACTTAGGGGCTAGATTAATGTGTGTAATTTGTCCTGATATTATATAAAAAAAAAATATCTAAGCCTACATATGTGATATGGAGATACAGAGGCAAGCGGTTTCGATTTATACTATGTAAAGATATCAAAGAAAAATCAAGTTTGCACAACTTTATTTCTTTATTTCTTCGTTTCTCAAATTGAGTGTAAAGTGAAACGTGAATTTTAATATCCCTTTATTTTGAAATTAAAAGTATTTAAAAATAAAAAATAATTATAAATAAATAAAAAAACCGTCCGCTTCGGTAATAACTACGTTAACTATTTAGTTATATAATATTCTTTACATAAATAAATTAAAAATTAAAATAAAATAAACTTTTAAAGTTAAATAAACTTTAAAGATTTTCATATAATAAAAGTTATTTTTTTACTGTTTTTTATAGATAATATCTACGTACGACAGTATGTACTGCACGAGCCCAATTCACAGTTGGCCGTTGGCGTTTTCTTTTAAAAGCTGGTCCCGAATATAATACAAAATACAACAATCGTATTAAAGTAAATTACTTTTAATACAATTGAGAACCTCAAAGAGAACCTTTATTGACACAAAAATAAAATTTTCATGTCCAAAAATATAACACTCCAAAAAACTTAATAGAGTTGCAATTGAATATAATGAATCAGAAATCTACTTACCCACTTTTATTTCTCTTGTACAAAATATATTTTGCGTTTTACTTGATAAGTTTAACACAAATAGTTACTGTTAATAATTAATTATTAGATTTTGTTGATATCTTTAGTAGCTAAAATAAATAATATTATAAAGGACAAATTTCAATCGTAAAAATTTAGATCAAAACTCCTTTATACTTAATTATTAAGTATATACTGTCTATATTCATTTCAAATATTTGTAAAAAAAATTCTTCTGCATTTTTATAGTAAAAAAATTAATAAGAACTATAATATGACCCACTTTGCAACATAATAATGAGTTAAACATGAGAATGATTGATAAATTACTGTCCAACAATCATATGGTGTTTTAAAAGTATAACCACATATTAATCTGCTACCTAAGAGTATATACAGTTTATACAGTTTATAAATATATAGTTTATAAAAAAAATCTCCTCGTTAGTTTAGAAGAAAAAATTGGCAACATTTCTTCAGACTACTCCCACGGGATAATTGAAACATATATTTCGATTCCAGAAGTCCCATTCCTCCCAAGATGTCACTGGTGTAGTGGCTAATATTGATAATGTCTGAGAGTTAATATGTTATAGAAATGTAAATTCACCTTTTATTTACCAAAACTAAATCTTTATTAGAAATTTCAACAATTGAATATTACATCCTTCGATATATACATAGAGCTTTTGATCGGGGTTAGCAAGTGATTCTTTCAAAGGTTCCCTTCTATGAGATTCCCAAAAGATTATGCAAGCATGCATTCATGGCAGCTTCATATTGGATAAACCCATATTAATTGTTATGCGCATAACAGTATTGAAGATGCTGTATATCCCGGCCTTCGAGCACTCTTTTGAGAATACATGGACCTCTGCCGAAAGAAACTTATGTCTTCTTTTGTACATTTCTTAAAGGTCATTTCAAAATTGGGTTAATTGAATCTTGTTTAATTTAATCAACAGAAGGCACAAATTTTGCGCGTTTACTAAATCAAATTAAATCAAATAAAATCAAAAATATTTATTGAAAGTAAGTTTTATACAAAACATTTTTTCATTGTCAAAGCTCCACCAGCTCGGAAAGTAATTCCCACAGACCTGAGAAGAGCTGGCGACAGAAACTCAGCGGGATTGCCATTTTTTAAAAATAAATTAAATTCTAAATTACATAAATACATTACAATACTAAGTGAATAATCTTGAAGTAGCCTGGCAGCGCTCGCTTCATACCCACGGTGTATTATCCTTTAAGTATTCAGATACATTGTAGTATCCTTTTACACACAAACGTTTCTTAGTTATTCTCTTAAATTTGTTAAATGGTAATACTTGAACACTTGCTGGGATTTTGTTGTAAAACTGTATACATTGCCCCATGAAAGATTTACTCACTTATTTAAATCGAGTAACAGGTAGCGCGAGCTTATGTTTGTTCCTCGTATTTTTAGTGTGTATATCACTGTGTTTAATAAAATTGGCATTACCATCAGGATGCACGGCATTCCTCATGACTGCGGTTCTGAACATACTTTCTTCTACGAACCATCAAGATGTGGAATGAACTGCAGTGTTTCCAGATCGATACAACATGGGTACCTTCAGGAAGAGCGCCTATTTCCTCCCTAAAGATCGGTAACGCTCTTGTGGTTATAATTGAAATAATATATATAAGGGCTTAAAGACCAAAATATGGTGGGTCTATAAAGCTAGACAGCGTACTATTATCAAAAAACATATTTAACTGTCGTTCTTTCAAAGATTTTAACTATAATATAATAAAATAACTTTTCAAAGTGAATTACAAATTGAAAGTTAAACTACAAAACCATATTAATCTAATATTCGAGACAACACAATAATATTAATTAGTAGCAGATTTCATATTTAATCCTATTACTACCAATTATCGACTTCATAAAATGATAAACCGAATCATAAATTTAATGCCTCAATGCTAATCAGGAAACGAATCTGACGCAATCCGTCATATAAGATCTTATTACAAGATTAGCTTTACAATAACTTATTATAGTTCATATGACATTTCTTTTAGATGTTATAAAAGAAGGTGTGTAACGATATTTTAAAAATGATACTTTAACCATCCCGATATTCTAAAAAATAAAAAAATGGCTTCAGTTCAGTCCTAAATCAAAGATTTTCAGTGAAATATTGAACATTTTATGTAGTTGTAGAAATGATAGAAATAATTCATCGTTAAGACAAATCAAATCAAGTGTATAATCTGTCCAATAGATTTATGTTGAATCACAAGGAGTAAATCATTAATTTTAATAAAGAAAACCAAATATTGTTTTGTCTGCGATTAATCTCATTCTTATTCGAAAAAGTTACTCTGATACACTAATAACTATTTATACCTTTTTAGTACCGTTACCTTTTTGCCTCACTCATAATTAATTAAATGTGAATATTATTATTTTTTAAATTTTAGTGTGAATCGAACTTTAGGGAAAAAGAGCCTTTTTTTCCGTATCTTTTTTCCTCTTAGGAAACCTTTAGTTTAGAAGTTATATCAAATAGTATTTCAACAATAATTTTATAATTGTACAAAAACAGCTCCAGCCACTGTGTCTGATCAGGCTTTCACAGCAGTGTTACATTGGGCGGGGCCTTCCCTTCGCACTTCTGTATTTACAAAAACAGTGTAAGGTTTAGACAGACAATACTATATGGAGTCGGGTTTGGCAGATTAAGCAGTCATTATTGTGACTAATGTTCTGTTGACAATAAGTATCGAGTGCTTACTATAGTCAGGGTTTAAAATACCAATTATTGTGAGTGCGTTTTATATTACAGTGTATAAAATACACTAAAATTACAGTTGTTTCATATCCGGCCATGCATCTTTATTAAAGTCTTACTATACTAGAGTTATTTTTTTTATTGAAAGTACTTAGAATTTTTTTAAATATTTATTATAATGAATTATCTGTCGCTTACTTTATTTTGACTAAAAACTTTGTTTGTGTGAAGCACGTTCGTGGTGGTAGACCATAACATCGGGTCGCCGGCAAAGTTACCACCCATCGGGCAAAGTCGTGCCGCAAAGCGACATAGTCGTGTTCCGGCACGTTGCTCGATGAAGCCGTTATGGGAAATGGGTTTGAACAGCTGCGGTACGTTGGCGAACCGGTTGACGTCGAGTTGGTGTTTGTTTTGTCAGGTGTCTAGTCGAGGAGGGTAGCGGGATCCGAAGCGACGGCTTTCCGCTGGCCGCCCGCAGATAGTTGGGGGCCCAATTAGTGGGTTAGCCACCCACGAAAGGCTGCCCCGCCAGCTGCGAAAAATCCCAGGGTGGCTCCATCGTGCTGGTTGGCGACCAGACGAGGAGGCCCGATGGCGATCCCTGGGGGGGTTCGGGCGTCCCCGCAGTCTCCAGGCTAGCCTCCCAGCGACAAGACATCACCAATTTCGAAGTCGGGTTTGATACGTACCGCCTCGTTCAACTGCCATTTCCCATCCCTATTCACTTTTATTTATTTTTTATTATGAAAAAGGTTAAAAAAAGGAACAAGTTGACACAGCGGTTGCACTCCTCCTCATACAAATTGCACCTCACTAATATAAGGGGTTTGCACTCAAATCTTTTAGCTGTCCACCACCACCTGGAGACAGAGCAGCCGCACTTGCTCTTTTTGACGGAGACGCAGATACAATGTCCTTTGAGCGCTACATACTTGGATTATCCCGGTTACTCGTTGGAGCACAACTTTCGCTCACGGGCCGGAGTCAGTATGTACGCGCGGAACGACCTCTGTATTCAGCGTCTCCGTCACCTTGAAGACCCCACTTTTTCTTCCCTATGGGTTTTAGTGGACACAGGAAACGAAAAAATCCTGTATTCCTGTGTCTACCGTTCGCACAGCGGTGACCAGGAGACAACTCGTTTATTTGAGTATCTCAGTGAGGCTGCAGATATGGCTCTGTATCAGTACCCTTCGGCGCAGCTCGTCTTTCTGGGGGATTTTAATGCCTGTCATCAGGACTGGCTGTTCCCGTACCAGAAGACCGACCATGCTGGAAGAGAAGCGCGGAAATTTGCGTTGTCCTTGGACCTCTTTCAGCTGGTGAAGCAAGCGACAAGGGTACCAGATGTGGTAGGTCATACAGCCAATTGCCTGGACCTTCTGCTGACAACTGATCCGGACAGGTATCGTGTAGAGGTTACCTCTCCCTTGGGAACCTCCGATCACTGTCTGGTGAAATCTGTGTTTACATATTCCCCACCAGCTTTCGAACCTCATGGTGTTAGGCGAGTATGGAAATACAAGTCAGCAGATTGGGATGAGATGCGGCACTTTTTTGCGTCTTATCCTTGGCGGCAGGTCTGCTTCTCTTCTTTAGATCCGTCGAGTTGCGCGGATGCTATAACCGATGTGGTGCATCAGGCAATGGAGTATTTTATTCCTTTTGCTGACGTACCCATCGGTGGCAAAGCTCGCCCATGGTTTAATGCCGAATGTGGTCATGCTCAAGACCGAAAACATTCGGCATATCTCATTGGGCTGATGCTCAAAGCCGCAAAACTCCGGATGTAAGTTCTAAGAAGAGAGCCTTTAACAAAGCTGCCAAGTCCTACAAAAAGGCATTGCGGAAGGCTCGTCTCGATCGAATCGTTAAGAATGGCGAAAAGCTCTCTGTCAGACCAAATGGCAGTCGAGCTTTCTGGTCTCTTGCGAAAGCGATCGAGTCGAATTTCTGCCAACCCTCACTGCCTGCTCTGCTGAAGCCGGATGGATCCCTGGCCCACACAGCAACAGAGAAAGCGAATGTACTTGCTTCTCTCTTTGCTGATAATTCGCATCTAGACACTGGCAATGCTTCTCCAGCACATCTTCCTCACTGCGGTATTTCGATGCCTGAAATCCGTATCACTAACAAAGAGGTATGGAGAACATTGTGTCGTTTAGATGTGAATAAAGCCAGTAGTCCTGATGGTATACCAGCCATTCTGCTCAAGACATGCGCAGCTGAATTGTCTCCTGTACTGACACGTCTGTATCGCCTCTCTTTCATGACTGGAATAGTGCCGAAATCCTGGAAGCTTGCTAATGTGCATCCCGTGCCCAAAAAAGGCAGCCGTGCCGACCCTGTCAATTACAGACCGATTTCAATCACCTCCATACTCTGCAAGATTATGGAGCGTGTATTGAACTCGCGCCTACTAGCATACCTAGAAGGTAACGATCTCCTCAGTGACCGACAGTACGGGTTTCGCCGTAATAGGTCTACTGGGGACCTCCTAGTGTATGCTACTCACATTTTAGGCGAGGCCATCGAGAAGAACGGAGAAGCGGTCGCCGTCTCTCTGGACGTCTCGAGGGCATTTGACAGGGTCTGGCATGCGAGCCTTATATGCAAGCTTTCAGCGTACGGTATATCTCCTGGTCTGATCGGCTGGGTAACGGACTTTCTGAGCCACAGATCTCTCCGAGTAGTTGTCGACGGGTGTTCCTCGGAACCCTTGACAATAAATGCCGGAGTGCCTCAGGGGTCCGTTCTTTCTGCAACTTTGTTTCTGCTGCACATTAATGATCTGTTGAAGCCCGGTATCTATGGGTATGCAGACGACAGCACAGTTGTAGAAAGATATCTGCCGAGTACTCGGGCTAGTCGAGATCAAGTACAGTCTGAAAGAGAAGCCATGGTGCAACGTTTGAATGACAAACTTCAGGCAGTCTCCGCATGGAGCAATGCCAATCTTGTCAAATTCAACGCCACCAAAACGCAGACGTGTCTGTTCACCGCCAAAAGGAGCCCTTTCACCTTGGCTCCTACTTTCCAGAATGTATCCTTGGAATACAATGACCGGCTTCAGTTGTTAGGCTTAGAGATTTCCTCGAACCTCAACTTTGGTCGGTTCATTGAGTCCAGAGCAAGAGCAGCAGCAGCAAAGCTTGCCGTTCTTGCGAAGGTTCGGCAGTACTTTACACCGGGACAGCTTCTTGTTTTATACAAAGCACAGATCCGGTCGTGTGTAGAGTACTGTGGACACATATTTGCTGGTGCCGCAAAGTCTCATCTTGCGGTTCTGGACTCAATTGAGAGGCGAGCAAAGAGGCTTATAGGCGATCCCGAATTGGTCGAAGCCGACCTCCAAAGCCTTGAACACAGGCGTAAAATTGCTAGCCTCTCAGTATTCTATAGGATACATTTTGGTGAGTGTGCGCAGGAATTACACGAGTTAATTCCCCCGTCCCCCTTCCATCACCGGACGTTCCGACGCACTTATCGCAGGTATCCATACTTTTGTTGTGGACATTCCACCTGTCCGAACGAAGCGCTTTGCTTCCTCATTTTTAGTGCGTACAGCGAAGGACTGGAACAATTTGCCTGCGTCGGTATTTCCGGCCAAATATAATGTGGGTGTCTTCAAGAGAAGAGTGAATAGGTTGCTAGGGCAATGCGACTTACCATCTAAGACTACATTCCACTTACCATCAGGTGGAATGTAGTCAAGCATTGCCCTAGATCTTATAAAAAAAAAAAAAAAAAAAAAAAGCAGAAAAATAAAGACTAATAACAATAGATTTAATTAAGACTGTATTCAATCACGTATCTAATTCACGATAACTAAAAATATATTAATAAATTGTTTATATTCCAAGACATATTTTTATCAATATTTTTGTTAAGACTATCAGATTTTTATCAATAACAAAATTGCATAAAATAAAATGAAGGGCCATAAATAGTTTCATAAATGTTATATTTTTAATTTATCTTTAAGTAGCATAATATTTGCTATTTTGTTATAGAGTATTGTAATATCACCTTCTTGATGCAGATCTTACCCTTATCAATCTATATATCTTTTTAGCTGACAACGATGACAAGTTATGACACCATGTGAAATAGCTTTGGCCTATTGAACCAATCGACCCAACTCATGTTCTCGACGTTTTAATAATGTAATAGATTTCATTACCCAATTTACTTTCTATTACCTAATAATCTTTTTATCTCCTGTTCTAATATTATGGTCAGTTCAAAAGTAAATAAACCATACTTTATAAATTTACCCGGGTACTCTTTACTGGAAAATAAATTAATCTTATCATTGACTAAATGGATGAAATAATTAAACATGTGTACCCAAAAATGCAATATTTACTGTACTGAGGACGCCTTTGTAACATTGTTGAATATAATATTAATGTATTTTTTAATTAAGGTTTGATCAAGATTGTATGAAAATTCATGAAATAAGTTACATAAAATATTTATTTTCAATGTAATTAATTCCAATATATGGTGGCAAAATAAAAACCTGTAAATTTGGGTGTTTTTCTACATCGTAGATAAATTTGTTTGTGGCTCATAAAACAGAAATTTAAGAATTGTTTTTTACCCAATGATTTAAAGAGGTTAATGGGGTCGTATGGTAAGACAAATCACTTTTCCTGATAAGGCAAAGTAGTAAAACTAATTCAGTAAATGTTTACTTGTTTAAGCCTAAAAATGGTTAAAATAAAAAGCGAAGCAAAAATTAATAAAATTACAAATTCAAGGCCTTGTATTATATATTTGAATAAACAGAAATATCTGATTTATTGAATATTAATTTAATTAATAAATAATTTAATTATGTGAACTCACAATTCACTATAATTTAATAAATTACTTTTTCCAAAAACACTACTAATGGAATCCGGAAAGAAATCAGAGTTACCGTCCTTAATTTGCATATTTTTGTAAAACAATTCTAATAATAATTATATCTTATTGTTATGTTGTGTAGTTTATAACCTTTATGATAACATTGTTTGATTATTACATTAATTGAACTTTTCATTAATTAAGCATTATGCAAACAAATTCAAAATGTATAAATATTTACTAGTGTAGACTAATATTCAAGTCTCTTTTGAATAATTATTATGTTACCTTTATTTTTAATTCACACAAAAAAATCGTTGCTTTTTTATGTTAGCTGCAACAGTACTACAGCTAATAGTTATTCTAATCTACGCGAAAGCAGTCTCTCTCTGGCTGTTGGAAGATTAGAAGAGGCTATACCCACATGAGACATAAGTTAAAAATAACTTACTAAATCTGAGATGCTAAAATATTATGAGCACATTCGCTATATTTTTTAAAGTTACTATATGGTATAAGGGTAGTGTAATGTTGTATTTGTTAAATATCTTATAACTTTCCTCGAGAACTAGGCTATTAAATTTAAATATAAATAAAGGTAAAAAACATTACTAAAATCCAGGGATACTTTTTCAAACAAAAAGTTTTATCGTGATTATATATAACAGTAATTTATTATTGGTAAAATAGTAGTCTATTATTTTGGTCTGAAATAGATAAGAAATCCACTAAGAAAGAAGAAAGAATGTAGTTGAAGTAAGTACCTATGTTGCTGACACCTGATTATAATATATATAACAATACGTTGTATACGATAGCCTAATAATAATAATGTGTTTTGCGTATTAGACAAAGTATATTAATTATCAAATATGGTATTATCTGACAGATATTTATAATAAGTAAATGTTCTGAATAAAAAAAAATTAGTTACGTTTCACGCAAGAAAGTTTTTCATTTAGTAAGTTTATATTTATAATATGGATCACATAAAAAACGGTCGCTATAGAATTTATTTATTTCTGATTTAATTTATCACAAAGTGTATTTCTAGATTATTACAATATTTACATACTTTACATCGAAACACTAAAGTATTTAACTAACATGAAGAATTATAATCTAATTATAAATATTTTTCAAATGTTTTGTTGGTTTTATATCATACGTCAGATGTTTCATATTATTCTTTATTAATATTCATATCTTAAGTTTAATTTTAAATATAAACTATGAATAATTATGTTTGACAGCAATTATAAATTTACATATATCTTCATATCTTTCTCTACATCTACATATTTTTTATACAAATTCTTACTTATAATGAGATCACAATGTTAATCTTTGTCTTTAAATCACTAATAGAAACTAACCTATGACTAGAGGTTAAATAATATTATATTTCGTAATCGTAATCATATAGGAATCAGGATGTCACATTGTTACATACATAGTTGCAGAAAGTACGATATAAGTATTTTATTTAGAAGAAACAATCTACCTCAAACTGTAAAGTGATAAACTGTAAAATGATAACTTTATTAGTTTTGTTTATTTATTAAATTCACCCAGATCTTAACACTCATTATCAAGTACATAACTAAAGTTATAAATTTATACGCTGTATATTTTGGAACCTATTGTCCTAAGAGTTACATAAGGTTTAGATATTGACAGATCATTGTTGTTAATATTGTTAGCCGATTTACTATTATATTATTAGAAAAAATAATTTGTCCCTTTCTATACCTGTCAGTTTGAAGAAGATAAGCAATCAATTTTCCCACGTCTGTCCTTATTTCCTTTTACGTAATCAATTTCTCTGTTAGTCAAAGAAAAATAAGATGAGTAAAAACGATAACACTACTTCAAGGTTTATTTAATATTTAAAATTGACGAAAAGGGATTAAGGACTTCGAGATTTTCTGAACATGAGACCAATTGTTTTTTCAAATTATAAATATGTGTTGGTTAAGGATCATGTTTTAAACTTTTCAAAATATAAATACATATAAAATTTTTATTACATACAAAAATATATTTAATATATATCTATCTATTACTACTTATTAATGTTTTTTTTTCAACAAAATATATGTTTTTTCTATTATTTACACATACAAAGTGTGACTCAGATTGCGTAGAACAGATAAAAAAAGTCTTTAATAAACAAAAAGAAACTAAAATGTTATGATATTTTAATGGTAGTAACAAATATTTAGAAAATGTTAAACATAATTAAGTATTTGTAAGCATGTTTATAAAAAATCGCTTGATTTAATTTAAATAGATACAATCTTATGTTGGTTACATACACTATATTATCCGGTTTAAATGCGTAGCTGAGACGGGAAATATAACGAGTATTCAGTTTTAATTAAGCTGCTTTTGTAATAGAATTTTCACCGCCAATTAGATAGAAAACATATTACTGTATAATGTAATTAAAATATTTGTATTCATTGTGAAAATATACAGTAATAGATCTTTTTCTATACTTTTTCGTTATACTTAATACAAAAATGTCTTTTTGTAATCTTTCTTGTCTTTAATGTCTAACGTCTACTACGTTTACATTTTTTGATAGTTAGTCTCCAAAAAGCCATCCTAAAGTCGGGCGAATAGAAGGCATAAATAAACGGATTGATTGCAGAATTGAACCAGCCTAACCAAGTCAAAATATACATTAATACAGAATTTACATAGTTACTAGGAATAAAAGGAGTTAATAGGTAGTAAAGAAAAAAGGGAAGCCAGCATGCGATGAAACCACCAACGACAAGGCTAAGAGTTTGTGCAGTTTTGGTTTCCCGTCTCAATGAAGAAACTCTATTTTCCATATGTTCTTTCACAGAATAATTTTTGTTGCGATTGCTCTTATATCTGACGTTAGCTTTAAAAGTCACTTCATTATAAAACCTAGATTCTTTTTCGTTGCGATGTTTTGATTGACGTCGTTTTTCAGAACGAAAACAGCACGGACATTTCTGGTCACTTTGAATGGAACATTCACTTTGTTGCGTTGAGTTTTTTGACGTTTGTTTCGATGCACTCTGACGCAGTGACAGCTTGTCGGATCCAGAGTCAGATTCTGTTCTGATACAGGATAGGTTATTTTTCTGAAACAAAGTAATATGAGTATAAACAAATCTCACTCATATTATAAAAAATATATCAACCCTAAAAAGACTAAACTTGATAGATTTTAGTATCAAATGTATTTTTTAACGATGGATATGATTGATAAGGAATAGGAAGGGGTGGAATACAGCTTTTCAAAGAATAACTTAATACTAAATAACAATGGAGCCCTAATTTATCTGGATGGAATGTACTTACTTTTGAAAATCAAAAATATACTATATACTGTTATATGTTATAGTAATATGTTTAAATAGTACTATTTAGTATTTTTTTACATATAGTACATATGTTATTTTTATGTTTTGTTAATTATAATATTTTTAACATTTTTTAATAACAACGCAAGAAATAAAAAAACCTGTTGTCGAGCTGTAAATATGCTTGTTGAAAGTAAACGCCTTCATATCAAAGAAATTTTTACCTATAATATTATAGGATTGGATTGCTCACTCGCAAATATTATATAATAATAAATATCAAAAAATATATATTGAGCAGACCTTGCCACATTTTGTTGTTGTGCTAGCCAGTTGCTGGTGTCTCCGCGCTACAACACAAGATATCCGTGCATAGACATACACCATGACAATCATGGGAAGAAAAAATGAACCCATCGCTGAGAACACTACGTATCCAGGGTTCTGATTGTATCTGCAGACTCCACCCTGATTGTGATCTGGTTCGTACCTAAAGGAAATATAGATGCTTGTATTTTAAAATTATATTTTTGTTTAAATTAGACACAAATAATTTCAATTATATTATTATAATGGTAATTTCTAATAATTTAAAATATTATAATTACCATCCAAACATAGGCGGGCAAGTTATCGTTCCAGCGGCTATCCATACGAAAAATATCATAGTGAGCGCCAATTTCTTAGATCTTCTTCTTCTAGAATACGTCAAGGGTCTAGTCACTGCCAAATATCTATCCACACTTATAGCACAAAGAGAGAGGATAGATGCTGTACAGAGAAGAATATCTAGACTTATCCAGATATCACAGAGAATCCAGCCTAGTTCCCATTTACCTGAGAAAATATACGGAAAAGTTTATTTTTCTTCTAAAAATAAACCTTCAAAGTGAAAGCAATATGGGCATCTCTCTACATTCTAATGTCATATTTATAAAATCAATAAAAGCTTACAGCATTACAGCAGCTGTTATACAGCAGCATACAATAGCAAGCATACTTTATGAAATGTGGTTTTATGGAGGTATATCAAAGGATTTTAAAACTTCCTCAAAAATATTTTAAAAAAATCTGTGTTAATCAGGTATATCATGAACAATTATTGCCACAAAATGTACAGAATGTACCAAAAACATTATTAATAAGAATAAAATAAGATCGTTTGTAGTACTACCTAGATGTAACTGTTTGAAAATTCTAAGTTTAATTTCTATAAATAAGTATTAAAAGTTTTCATAAAATATAAATATTTGTTATTGCGATATATTTTACACCGAAAACAATATGACATTAAATAAACGTTTTCATTAATATAATAAACGTTTTCATTAAACATGCAAATATTTATTTGCTTGTATATACAGTAATAAATCCCTGAAATAATAGTTATCATTTTAAATCACGTACTGGCATAATTGGTATTATAAAGCTTTATTGACCCTTCATATTGTATATAATTTTGTTTTGCTTATAATTATGTTTTATATGTATATTTTTGTCTTGTTTTTTGTTTAATATACCTTCTACTATATATCGTTTTTTTCTCAGTGATGTTCTCATAACTGGAGGAGTAGCAGCATAAACTATTATATAATAATACATAAGAAAAAAAAAGTTTTTTTTTTATCGTATGGTTGTCTCCAATATATTTAATTATTTATTAATTGATGAGTTTATCGAGAATTCAATAGCCACTGTCTGGTATATGATATTTACAGCGCAAGCGTTATTTTAAGTTGCCTATGAAATATAGATACTTGATAATTGAGAACAAAGTATTAAATAAAATCGTCAGTGAGGGTGGCAGTCGAGATTCTGGGTAAAATGCCTCGGCTAGCAAATATTCGAAAACAAAAAATAAAAGGAAATACAACTGTTAGCACTGGTATATTATAGCCTCTAAGATACGAGGAGATTATATTATGTATGTATAATATATAAGTAACGAAATGTATATGCCTACCACTGATATGAACTGCTATAGCTGGCGGCATTACAAAAATGCCAACCAATAAATCAGCAGCCGCCAAACTGGTTACAAAACAATTAGTGACTGTTCTTAATCTTTTGGTTGTCACTACTGCAGATATTATTAAAGTATTTCCTATAACCGTAACTACTATTAGAAGAAAAAGTATTGTAACAACAGTCACTTCAAAAATATCATAATCATTTTTTATGTCACAAATATCAGTTACATTTAATTTATCTTTTGTGTTATTACAAAATATTTGAAGCACTTTTTCATTTGTTGGTTCTATTATGTAAAAAACATTCTGTGATAAATTTTCTTCTTTTTCTTTTATATTCTCTATAACAAGATTGGTTTCTATGTGACTTGAGTTCCATTTTAGAATATTCTCAATAAGTTCCAAGTCGGATACAGAGATCATGGGATTACGCTTGGCGTTGATTCCGAAGTGATATCATTTTCTGAAACAAAAAAAAAATACTTTAATGAGCCAATAACTATAACATCTATGACATTTATATAATATCATTTCATAATAAAATTATATAAATACTAAGACCATGGCCATATGCTAAAACCTTTGCCTTCATAATATAATAAATTAAAAGTAGATATGGCCACTCCGTCAAGTCTTTCAGAAGTTACACAATGATATACAAACCGCATAAACGACAACGATTATACATATTATAAGTGTTATTTTATAGAATTTCAAAAATATAGTTCTTTTTTATTTTATATTTGAGAAAGTTGCATTTTATTTTATTTCCTAACATTGAGTTTAAGCACACATTCGTTAGTAGATATTCGTTTTGTTTGAGACATTGAAACAGAATTGAATTTGGACAAAGTAACTAGATTTATTAACTTTAGGAAAACTGAAATAGGGATAGGGATTGAAACATATGGTGACCTTTTATTGTATTTGTGACATCTTTGTAGAATTTTAAATGTAGGTCGTTTTTAAATTGATCAATTCACACAGAGTACAATAAAATTTAAACATTTTTTCCCTTAGTAAAATAATAAAAGTTTTTGCAATATCCAGACACTTATATATATGTCACAATTTTATATTATATACTGTTATTGTTATTAAAACTATTTTAAAAGAAACGTAATATTTTCAGATGTCAAAAAACATCAAAACCAATTTTATAAAAAATCCGTTCAGTATTTCTCCTTACTGAGAAAATCAACAAATATATATCGCAGGTTTCCTAGACGTCGCTTCTGGAGAACCATCCCATCGCCATACTAATTGAACTACCGTATCGCTTGGTACCGTCCGTCTTGGTAAATTAAGCATGCTGTATGTGATCATCTTTGTCGGGACGGTGGTGACATCTATTAAGCTTTTTTAGAAAATCCTAACCAAGTTTCTAACCTTGCAGTATAGTACGAAATTAATATTTGAAAATATATTCAAACATGTATAGTCATGTAAAGCTTATTTAAATTTAAAATGTAAAATTCCCCTATCGGGCATGGATTCGAATCAGCGACTTCTGCGAAACTGTCCCGTCGCTCTACCAACTGGGCTACCGTATCGTTCATAATTGGCTTCAACTATATTTTTAATATTTACAGGTAACGGACAAAGAAATTTGCAAGTTATACATAACTTGTTACTGACTACAAAGTTATTGGCCTAAAAATATTTTTGGTTAAGAATGTCATCATTCACATAGGTAGAAATAGTTGAAAAGATAAGAACTCTGCCCTAGGTCAAAGGTCACAATTTACATTACTTTACCATCACTATAATCAAAATAAATGATGTCGGTGTTACAAATAAAGTGTTTTCTAGGAAACAAACGTACCAATTACGCTTTTAATTTTCGTGGTACTTTAGTTAATATTTCTTTTGTTTATTTCTTTTTCTTTTACTAATTTAACTAGCAGAACTATACACTTTCGAGTATTCGCACGTCTGAGTAAACGCTACATATTGTTACATGCTCTACCTGAATAACAATTCGCATAATTCAATTGCTGTAGACATGTCTTCAAAAGCGAAATTCCAATAAGTTTAAGTGTAAATAAAATATAAAAATCTACTACATTAGTTAAGAGCAATAGCTCCAATGCTTTTATAGAACTAATTGTAAATTAATTCTGTACCCTAAATATATCTAAGTTTTAAAAGACCTACAATTGTCTGGAACATCTTTGTGATGTATTATTTTCATTAACTTCTTTATGACCACTTTTTATTAGTATACCATTTTTTAGATAATAAATACTCTTACCATATATTTTGTATACATGTTTATAAAAATGTTGCTAAAATGATAGTAAAAAGTGCATTAAAATCCATTACATAAGTTTCAATCGCTCTAACAACTATAAAAAGAATAGACTCATGCCGTTTTTATAATCTGTAGTTATGTTATTGAAGGATATTTACCGCAGAAAAGGAGCTATAATAGAGTTTACTTTACACTTTACTTTTTTTATTATTTCCTATTTACTAGTTTAATCAATTTATTATAAACAATATTATCCTCAATGCTTCTTACGTACCTTTTCATTAATTAAGTTTATTGTTAATACCTTATATAACCCCTTATTATTCTTATTGTATAATAATGTCACGAAATCAGATAATGGTAAATTATTTAATAATAATTACTACCGAGGCAAGACTTCAGTATTATTACATTTTAATAAAATAATAAAGAAACTTAATATAATTGTGATTGTCTTCGAAAAGAAAAAGTTCGTTATTAATGTTTTTAATTCCCAAGTTTCTATTCAATTACGATTTAGATGTTAACAAATTAATTAATTAATTTGTGTAACAGCTTAATTTAATCACAAAACTGGTCCTTAGAAAAGTTTTGCCAATTGTTTTGTCATTTTTCATACTAAGAATAAAACCCCATTTATAAGTCTCATGATAAGTACATTTATAATATAAATATTTAATTTAAGTTAAGTATAAAAAAATAATATTGTAGATCACCACTCGTTTACTTTCAACTCTTAGCCTCCAAAATAAAGAGAAAGATTGAAAAAATAATTTCTGAGGGTAATCATCTCTCTTAGCTCTATTTAAGAACAAGATGCTTTTTATTACACACGGATGTCTTAGAATATTTTTTATCCGGGATTGGATGGCGAATAAGCTAATATCACAATACCTCGGACAACTTTATGAATCCATAATAGTAGCAATCATAGTATTGTGTAAGGCTATAAACTGGGGATTAAATTGATTTATGGGGATAAAGCGAACACAGAGTAGTGGAAACACGAATCCATTGTAAATTAATTATGCCATGTGTGTAGTATGTCAGTCATACGTTGAAGGCATTTAACGTCCGAGCTTCAGCTAATTGCCATAATGATCAACAATATTTCTTTGCACGTACCTACAATATTTTGTAAATATATTAGTTTAATATGAACAATGCAGACTAACTTTTGTAAGAACTTTAAGTTTTTAAAAGGGACTTGACTGATGGGAGACATGATTCCAGAAATCCAATGATTAGATAATAATTAGACCTGTAACTTTCTATTTAAATCTAATATAAATGATCATATAGATATTTAAAAAAATCTATGAATCAATGGAACCTTATGGAAGCAATAACAAAAAATATAAATTATGTACATAATTGAATGATATTTTAGCGTTTAAAGGAATGTGACTGGTGGGACAGTCAAAATATCTAACCTCCGCCTTTTGCAATGACAACCAAGATTTTAGCCCAAATAATATACATAGCAAGATGTCTTTGGCTATACTATAAAATGAGTAAATATACTACTATATTAACTAAAAATAAGCACCAAATTTAATTTCTACAAGAAAAATTCTAAAAAAAGACCAAAGAAATTTTGACTGGTCTGACATCGTTTTGGTTCTGGTGGGAAAAATACGAAATCGGCTAAAAATATTACCTCTTTTTATATCATATTTAGAATTATTTATTATTTTTTAAGATAACAATGATAACGATACCTGACGTTTTTTATTAAATTCTTTGAGAAAAAATCAACTGTACTGTACTTTCTTATACTAAATCAACATAAACGTTTTCAGTATTTTTTTAAAATAAAACATTGAATCCTCATTGTTACACATTTGAAAATGAATGGACTATGGTATCTGATATTAAATTCGATTGCCACACATCTTTATTAGTGGTTCTTGAAGAATTTTGCAGCACTTGGTCTATAGAAATGTAGTACGGGGTCTATAATTCGTCCATGATGAATCGGGTGGAGTCTCCTGTGGATGTTTTTAAATATGTGACTTGGATCATTTATTTCTCCTTGTCTATAGCTTGGCAGATCGCTATATACAATTTGTGTTTTTAGCATCTTTCTTTTCTTTTACCTTTACTTTAACAAGAATGAATGAACTGTGACTGATGGGTCAAAATTTATACACCTCTTCCCTACCTTTTAACGCCTTGCACCACAAAAATAAGCTTAAAAATTCAACAATTAGTCCATTCTTACTTTCCAAAAAGCTCCCTTTTAGCACGGAGAATTTTAAAATTAGAAATGATGCTTTTGTATGTTTTCATGTTGGTGGAACACGCTACACGCTCATTGTATCTATAAATTTAAAAGTAAAATTCTTACATTTCCTATAGTATTTTTATGTTAAATTAAAATTAAATATTTTCTTACCATTTTTGCCCAAAAGTAATTTTGTCTGCAATAAAAATTTATATAGTGATATATACTAATATCATATTAATATAAAAATAATAATTATAAAAAAGAATGAATTCATAAATACAAAAGAATTATATCATTTGAATTAGTTTAGTCATAAAAAAATAATTTATAATGTTTCGGTAAAAATAAGATATATAAAAAAATAGTTTTAAGAAATTATAATGAAATAATAGAGTGACTAAGAAAATCGCTTATAAGAAGGAGTCAGTCAGACATGTTTAATTAACTAATGATACTAAGAACATGAAGAAGCAATTTTTAAAAATGATAAATTTCTTTTAGGTTCTTTCTAATTTCTTTCAACTTTTTATAAATGATTTGATTTATTTCAATATTTATTTCAAACGGCAGATTAATAAGACCTAATAATATTTCTTCTATATTTATTCGGAAATCAATTTGAAATTGAAAATGTTGACTTCATGGAATCTGTTTCTTTTTAAATGCTTTTCTGGACAATTTTTCTTTTGTTTGTTCTATTTTTAAAATAAGGAAATAAGTGTATGACTCATTTTATAATCACAATAAAATACTATACAAGGATGTCTGATAAACTATCATTATAGTGAACAGATACAATTATATAAAAAAAACTTGTTAGCTCAGTATGTCGATTATGCTAAATATATTAAATACCAAAAAATTGAGTTTATTTGTCCATTGTATTTTGTAAATACATATTGTGACTTACGTAAATAATCTATTATATACAGAAGTCAACATAATATGAATATTCTGATATTTTCATCCAAATTTAATTATCATCCAATTAATTTGAAATAGTTAAATTCAAATTCTTGAATTAATACATAATAATATTACCGTGGGTCGCAAGTTCAAATCCTTGCTCGTCTTGGTTTATTTTACAGTCTATATTTATATAAATTTCATATTATTACCACAAAGCCAAATTTCAATAAAATGTAAAAATCACCTACATATGATATTAAACATGGTACTATATTAAGTAATTAATAAATTTTTTTTTCTTTGATAGAAGCGGTTAAAAATTTGTAATTACAGAAAGATATATTTAATCATAGAAAATATAATTTGAGATAAAAGCTATTAGTATTAGTAGCAATCCAATACAGCCACGTTAATTAACTCATTAATAAAGCTCAAGATAAACGACCAATACAAAAGTAAAGCCTTCCCAGTTAGCGAGGATTGTTACACTCACTATATGCTATATATATATATATATATATATATATATATATATATATATATATATATATATATATATATATATATATATATATATATATATACATATAATAAGATTTATGGTACCGTGTTGCTCTTTATGTGGGTGACCTAATATTTACTTTAACAATCTGTGAACTACCCGCATGTTTAATATTGAATTTGTAGTATATTATATAGCTGTAACTAAATAAAATAGTACTCCTACTATATTATGGAATTATAAATTAATTGAAGAAATACTCTTAGCCCTGGAAATAAAACCTTAGTCTGCGTGAAAATTACGCAAGCGTTTTCGAAATATTTTTTTGTGTTCTAGATATTGCGATTTCGTTACTGTACGGTAGATATCTCATTGGGTACTTGATCCTATCATAAAGCCTATGGATAACCGAGATAGTGCTATCAATTTCATAATATAACGACTGAAGTACGTCAAAAGTACGTGTTATCTTTTGTTGTTGTGTGACTTTTAAGATTTAAATCTAAATGTTCTTCTAATTCTATTATTTTTCTTCAGAATTATTTCAGATATGCTATTTCAAAATTATGTTTAATGGAAGAAGAACAGAATCAGACTCCGAATGAAAATAAACCTTAGATGAACAAAATATTATAAAACAGCCAGTTTTTTTATCGGTGTTCCCAGAGATGAAAAAAACTAGTGCTGAGATGTCAATGAATCTCTGAAAGATGACGGGTGTTACATATAGATATAGAAATAAAGACAAAATCTATTTATTGGAAAATCGAAAGGATAGTGTAAGCAAAGTGGATAAACAAGATCTAATTGGTCCTCTGATGTCTTGTAATTGAGTCTAAAGGCTAATAGATAATCTATGCATGCGTTCCATTTAAATTATGAGCATTACATGCAAAATATTTATTATATACAAATTCTATAAAATAAAGGAAAAATGAAAAAATTTAAGTCATGAAACCTGAGCATAGTCTGAATTTGTCGTTTATGTTTAAATTATCAGAAACTCCTATGATAGATAAGCTATATTATGCATCTACGAATAATATCACGAATACTTCTCAAAGAGACGTCTCAAATTCGTGAGAACACAATAGTTAAGTGTCATTATCAACAACACATACTTATTTTTTATATTAATTTGTTATTTATATATTGAATGGTGCATTGGCATTTCCCCTTCTAAAATCAGGGAAATACTAATATATACCTAATAATAATATCTACAAATAACTAAATATAAAATGATATTTAGTATTTTTTGGAAATATTCGTAAGTAATAATTATTACTTTATTAAAATAAAAGATTAACGATTTTATAACTAATTGGTCTTTTGAGGTTAAGTAAAAATATGAATTAACATAATTGCAACGAACGATGCAAAAATAAAACCAGTCATGTCATTCCTAAAATAGCTAGTAGACCAATATTTAAAAAATATATAAAATATTACAAACAGGGTTTTTTTTAGCGGAGATCGCAGGCTCTCGCGGTAGGTGAGTCTTTAGTGGCGGCATTATTTAACTCTTTTTACGTCACTTAGAATTATCTGTTTTGCCGATATTGTTACTGTAACTACATACCCCTGTTACAACCAGACCCGGTCTCCCCTACATCCAAATATGATTATAATCTTTCTAGGTTAAATAATATATTATGTTTTGAAAGTTATATTATTTTGCATCAGCCTTTTTATACATTTGATATATTTAATGTATTTACGTACGTTTAGTAAGATTATATAATAAAATAGCAATTATCAAAATATTTACTTAAAAAAAATCTTTGATTGTTGAAAGTCTTAGATTGAAATGACAGCAGGCATTGAGATTCATATAGATTTAAAGATTTAAAGCAATAATGATTAAAATAAAATTAAACAGTTTGTTTATAACAGTAATAGATATAGATATATTTGTGTATATTTATAAATGAGAGACGGCATGCAGGCTTCACCTGAGTTCTAAATTGAGTGCCACCCAACTTTCTACCTTACTTACTTTCAATCTTGTTTTAATTTAAATCTAGTTTAGAATTGTAAGAGAAATTGTACACACAACGTTAAGCTTAAATTAAATATTCGTACACGTTTAACAAATGAGCTCGTTAGTCACGGAACGCTTTAATTATATCATTAGTAATTTAACACCTGTTTCTCGGTTTGCAAATAAATTAAGTTAAAATTAACATATTTTATATATTTTACTGAATATACTTAGTATAGTCTTATCTAGTTTACTGTAACTGGTACGCTGTAATAATTTGAATTAGGAATTGACATTTTTATATAAATATTCATAATGTGCAATTATTTTTGCATCAATCGGCTTTAAATATTGTTGTAATATTAATTTAAAATGGGGTTTAAACGCGAATCCAAATGATGTGATAGCATTATCTACACAAAATAGGTAAAGAGCCAAATTTGAAACTTTTCATCCACTTTATATAAGATTCTGGGCTTTTATATTAATACGTACAATAAAACTTCAAAAACCGTCCTAGTGTTCGTACGAAATTAAAGTAGGAAAAAAAAAGAATCGATGAAATCCTGCCCGAAGCAAAAATCTTTTTTTTTAAGAAAAGAGAATAGCATCTAGAAACACTTTGTGGAAGTTTATGTCTTACTCGTAACGATAAATTCATATTTTAAAGTTGTCCGTAAATTATTATAAATTCAAGATGACTTATATATTTATAAATAATTTTAAATGTATACTCTATTTACATACATTAAACCAACATCTATATAGTAGAGTAGTCTATATACTACTAAGAGTTCACAAAAATTTCATCCGAAAAACTCATCCCAAAATATAAAATTGCCCCAGGGCTCGCAAATAAATAGTTAAGGGTTAAGATTAATTAGAAAAGTACAGAACACAATTATAGCAAAATTATTTATTCATCAAATGGAAATGACAATAGGGAACATTCACGTATTTTTTTTTTGACGTAAATTAATCATTTACCTCTCTATATCGTAGAAAAAAATATAAATAGGCTTGAAAAGATTCTAGTTTTTTTTCAAAGTGAAAATTAAAACATTGAGTAAATTTCACCCGTTTAAACACCGCCATTTTGCGCGCGTTTTGCGTGACGTCAAATGATACGTCCAGTGAATGTTTACTATGGATTTTTTAGTTATTTCATAGATATTTTAAGTTTTAATTGCTTTACAAGTCATGGAAGAAGATAAAAATCATCTTACGAGTATTGTATAGTACCGGAGTGCAAAAATAGTATTAGAAAAACACCCGACAAAGTGTTTTTTGTATTCCAAGAGATGCGAAAATACAAAAACAATGGTGTACGGTAATTAAAAGGGATAATATATGTCCTAAATCGTGTTTATATGGTTGTGAAGATCAATTTAACGTAAATATACTTTATTTATAATAAGTTTAATCTAATAGTTTAAATTTATAGTAAATATTAAATATTAGAAAATTTGAGTTTAAAATTAACCTAACCTATCTTACAAATTTCAGTATAACTTTCTATAAAAACCGTAATCTTTTTTTTGTTTTACGCAATTTTTATGGTCTGTCGATTTATTTCAGCTTAAGGAAGATACAGCAAATTGTATTGAATATAATATGTGTAACGAAACAACAAGTAGAAAGATGTAATCTAAATTTGAAGAAAGGAGTTGTTCCTTATATATTTTTGTGGCAAAAACACCAGCTGATAGAATGAGAATGTGCATAGTCAAAAGGCAAAGATTGACATCGGTTAATGAAACCTTTAAAGAGTTAGCTATCAAAAGTAGTGTTTAAAAAAATTGGTGACCTTTACGAAGAAGTGATATACGTAGTAAGTCCTAGTACTGCCCATACAAATGTCTGTAATATTAATCAGCCAAGACTCAGTACTTCTCCTATTGAATGTGATGATCATAAGGCAGAGCCTTGCTTTTCGCATATTAAAGATAAATTACCAAGTGACTAAGCTGTGCAAGTTAATATTAATTAAAATAATTAAACTGAAGTAAGGAAGTAAAGGCGTCAATGTAAATATACCTGCTGAAAAACAAAAAGTAGCATTGTCACCATTTCCTCATTTAACACACAACATTACACAACAGTTTTGAAAGTAAAACTATCTGTTTGAAAAAGAAAATTGTTTACTGAAAACACAGCTGATAATACTTCTATATCATCTTATATCTTCTATATCTGCTGATTATCAACCAAGTTATTTATCTGAGTCAAGTGAAGTGAAAAATTATTCAGAGGCAGAAACATTTTGAAAATGTATTGTGTAGTAGCATGCTAACTGCTATTCAAAAAGAGTTTGTAGGTATTTGTTTTGTTAGAGTTGTTTGAGTATTTAGAAAATGTTTTTAAGATTACCTAAACAATTGTATCATTTAATAAAACCTTTAAGCACGAAAATTTACGTTTAAATTATTTATTTTGTCTCAGTCACACTGATACCACAGTATGAACTTAAACGCCGATATATTGAATGGTGTGTCAAATGACGTCACATTTCCTTTCGACCAATGGTGGCGCGTTTTGGAATTTTGAATTTCGCTCCCTAAATTTACACTTTTCATAAATTATTTTATGGCCTTAAATGATTAGTAAATTAAAAAAAAAATGATTTTATTATAATAAGATGATAAAAAGTAATCGAAAAAAAAATAATTGAGACCATTTAAATTTTTTTGCATGTTCCCTATTACCGATTGCACACCTTCAGCCTAGAAAATTAAACAGAGTGGGAGGCCATAGGAGAATTGACTATTCCACTAGCCTGAAAATGGTTCACCCCAGGGCCAGAAGGTCCTCAGTACTATTAATTAATTTCAAATGATTTTTCCTAATTAATATAATTTAGTAACATGAAGTAAAGTCACGGATTCTATTGACCCCTTCGATTTTTATCTGTCTTCCAGGGCAGAGTCCAGACATATACTTGTACTTTTGACAATTAACACTGTTCCTCGTTTATAATTGATTAAAGATAAATAAGTATAAAGAACTGAATAGGAATAGGTTTATATTAATTTATAAAGAACTCCAAAGAACTATCATCAGTTATTTTCCAGAAGTATTTAAGAGGTGGCATCAGTTGGTTTATAACAATATCAAAGGAAGTTTTTACAAGTTTATATATTATTTATTAGTGTTCTTTTTATTCATATTTTTTTATATATAGCTTTTTTCAAGATATATTTTCAAGGCATAGTGGTTAAATTGTTAAGTTCTCTAAAATTAAAGAAACTTGACTATAACAAACTTTTAATGCCGTGTAAATATTTAATTAACGAAGAGAATAAAAAAAGGATACACAAATATGAATACTATTTTACTATGAAAAACAAACTCTTTTAACAGACTCGTTACAGCTTTAAATTACACATAAATCCGATATTTTTTTCGTGTAATTGATTCTGGTTTACATTTTTAGATTCAAACGTGATGTTTTTCGTATTTCATACATTAACTCACTCACTTTTTTAGTTAGTAGAAAATTAATAACAAGTTATTTGTGAATGCGCTGGTGTATGAGGTAAGTAAATTGGACTGAAACGAAGTTACGGAAAGCCAATTATAAACAAAAAATGTTGAATAAATGTATTAAGAATAAATAGCAATTAAACATACATTTTAATGAAAACAAAAATGAAAATATTTAACGCGACTTTGAAGAGGATAACGATGATGAACTTCGGTCAAAAATGGTAAATGTTTGGGTCAAAAGCTTTTAAATCGTATTTTGCATATTTAAATTGTTGATTAATGTAAGAAAAATCTAATTAAAGTGCTCAGCCAAATAATATATTACATATATAAGAATTTAGCAATAGTATTCGAGGTATTAAATTAAGTACCAGTACGATCGTATACAGTTGTGGAGACTTATTTATAGACATAACATATCAATCTCCAATTAAGTATTTTCGATGTGTAGTTATTACAAATTATAAGTACCAATCAAAATAATTCGGTTCATGCATTTCTATAATTGCTAAACCACAAAATTTAGAACAAGTCAGTGTAATGTAGTAGATTATTTTATGTTGATATAGGTATTTTTTTTTTCACATATTTCGTGTATTTTTGAGACCAAATGTATCATAAATTATATCGGACATATATAATCTTAAATACATAAGATATTGTATTAAATTCCAAGATGTAGGAAAGATAATTGGGACACCAATGAAAAGAGAAGACCATAATATAAAGCTTCATTGCTATATAAAGACCCTTCCCTAAAGTAATGGTAAGATGAAAACTGTATTTAAGTTACCCTATACCGTCCCGTCGCTCTACCAATTGAGCTACCGTATCGCTACCCGTCTCGGTGAATTAAGCATTCTATATAATATGTTCGTCTTTATCGGGACGGTGGTGACTTCTATTAGGCTTCTTTCGAAAATCCTAACCAATGTTTCTAACTTTGCAGTATAAATAAACATTGAAAAGATGCCACAATCTAAATTCATGTTTGAAAATATTTTTAAATATTTCCAAGAGGTCACGGGTTTTAATTCCTGCCTGTATCGGTTTATTTTTCATTCTATATATATTTCAATTTTTATAAGCTTAATATGGCTACACATATTTAAAAATATTTTCAAACATCTGCTCGATTATTTATTATCTCATTTTATTTAATGCCATCCGATTCCGTATCTGAGCAATTCATGATTCGTTTGGTGTTGAAATATTGACTTCATTTAATTTTACAACATCGATCTCCATAGAGATTTAAACCTTCCGACCATCGCTCAGTACTTCAAGGGGCTTTCCCAAAAGTACTTTGAACGTGCTGAGCGACACCCGAACCCACTGGTGGCTGACGCCGCAGAGTATAGACCACGTAAGACTACTTTAGTCAGAAAAAGAAGACCCAAGTCGGTACTCGTTGACCCCGACGACGCGTTCACAGTAGGTAATAACGTGTACGCGTAGGCATAATTGACATCACACAACATACAGACACACACCGTCTGTACCGGTATAGACGAGGTCCCAACTGAGTAAGTGCTCCGTTGCTCCGGCGTTCTGCCGTCGGAGGACGCTAGTGTCCAAATTTCCTTAGCTTCCCTCCTGACTAACGACGCCCCGAGCTGAGGTCCGTGTCTCAATCTGAGACGCCCTCGGGCCGTCGTTCCCCATGGGGGCCCATCTGGCCCCCCCTTGTTAAGGGTGGGTCTCCAGACCCACCCGCTCCCCCGGTGACGCTGTAATAGCCAACAGGGCTAACAGCATAGACAAACACAAAAAAAAAAAAAAAAATAATAATTTTTAGTAACGTATTTGACCCCTTTCAGAATATATTACAACTATTAAGAACTTTTTGTACCCACTGATTCCTTACTTGTTTATTTTAGATGAACATTACATGTTCAGAACATAATTGATTTTCTGAACATGTAATACCTATACAGAACAGTTTGAATTGTTTGATGAATAAAAATGTACTTCCAATAATATGTTATAATTTTGAAAAATTCTTTTTGTAGTAAGAATAGAAAGTTAAGCTTGATGTAATATAGACTTTTTAATAAATCAATACTAATAATTACAGAGATCAAGTCGTTGAAAAAAAAAACACATTCAAGTTATTCAATGTTATTATATTAGAATAGTTTTATGAAAGATGACATGTGTTTTAGAAAAGTAAAACCACTTTCAATTGCTAGTTAACTGTTTCGATTGTTAAGGATTTTCACGAAAATTTCTAATGTCATGTTGATTGTCATTAGACAATTTGAGCATTTGCCGCTTGAAGTATGTTTTTATTTATTTTTTATATATACTATGTTTATTTGTATTTGTGTCTGTATTATTATGTATATTTTTTCAGAGTATACGTGGATACGTATTTATGTGCTGATATTTATTTGCAATCCTCCGCACAACCTTTCTTGAACGTTTAATTTGGCGGGTAAACAATGCTTTAATGTTAATAATGTCAAGCTCACCTTTTGTATATTTTTTTTTGTGTGTAATAAAGTTTACAAAAGAAAACAACTGAGACAGTGCGATAAATGCAGGAATTTATTGGAAAGTATATTTTTCATTAGTAATATTAAAAGCTTAAAAAAGGAATTGTATTTATATAGCAAAAAAGAGATATTGAAGGTTGTAGAGTCTGCTTATAGCCATTTGACTACACCGACCGTCTCAACAGAAATACAGCCTCACAATGACAAAAAATCTGCGTAAAATAGCTAATTAAAGCTACGTTTCTTATAGAGTAATGAATGTTCAAAGATTTATCCTAACTCTTTGTGTATACTCATGCATTGATCTCTATTTATGAACGGTGTTTGACGTCCATATATCTATACCAGGAAGATGGCACTATATCCGATGAAGTCTAGTTGTTATCCCAATTCAAGAACATGTTGATTTTTTGACGCTTACTCAAAAACCTGTTGATTTTTTGACATTATTTGAAATTAATAAGTCACCTCTTGCAGGTCGATTCTCTACATCAATCCCAACAACATTTATTCTATGACTTTTTAAAATGAATAGTTTTAAAATTTTAGTTTTCCCAAACAAATTTTATTTGTTGGCTCTGAACTGGCATTAACTCTGAGCGTAGGTAAGGTGCCTGGGCCTTTTAAGTCCTTCTTACAAAATACAGAGTAAGTACAGAGAACAAACATTTTTTGTTTCTTTTTTTTGTGTTTTACCTCAAGATTTGTAAAAAGAGTCGTAGAAGAAATGTTGTTGGGATTGATATAGAGAGGCCGCTTGTAAGAGGTGGCCAAATAAATAGAAATAACCCTGTATAAAATGTTATTTTTATAATGTCGTAAAGTTCATTTGTCTTTATAGAATAATAAGGCAGAATAAATTTAACCTTCTTTAAAATACTGTAAAACTTTTCTAGTCTCGATATTAAACTTCTTTATATACAACTCCTACATATAATACTGTAATAATAAATCTTACGGTTACACTAAACAAACTCAGTTATCATTACTACAGCTGTTATGTTTATTGTAACCTATTTCCTTAACAATATAATATTTTGTCTCCTGCCCTTATCCCACTATGTGGGGTCGGCACAACATGTCATTTTCTTCCACTCAGCTCTACCATTCATCATCTCAGTATTCACTCCTTTTCTCAGCATATCATCTTTCACACAGTCCATCCAGACCTTCTTTGGGCTTCCTTTTCTCTTCTTTCCATCCACATTCATTTTTAACTATCTCCTCGTCACATGACATTTATCCTTTCGCATAACATGCCCGTACCACGCTAATCTGTTGCTTGACAGCTTTTCGGTCACGGGTACTATTTTTATACTTCCTCTTATATACTCATTTCCAATTTTGCCCATTCTAGTTATACCATACATCCATTTTAGCATACGCATCTCAGCTGCGTGTAATTTCCTTTCATTCGTCCCTTTCGTCGCCCAGCACTCCGAACCATAATATAATATATGAAATATTTTGTACCGGCTTCAGTAGGAAAAATAATGTACTCATCCATTCCCTTACTCTGCTTCTTCTATCTATTTGAATTTATCTAATCTATAGCTGTTACAGCATTATCACGTTATTGTAGTAAATTCTTGAATGTTTTTTTTTTGAACTCTAAATTATAATAATTCTTAATAGTTCTAATTATATTTTCTGGCTTCGAATGCAATGTTTATCCATAATGTCTTAAAAATTATCAGGCTGTCTTAAAAATTATCAGGCTGCCACAAATGATCAAAGCAATGAAGCTTAGAAAAAAATTAATATTAATATAGCGGTGGGGCTAGATTTTCTTAAATTTACATTTATTCAAAAATAAGTATTTTAAAGATATTCAGGACCACATATATTTTCCTGGTAATATATTTTAACCAAAAGAGATAGAATCTCAGCAAGGCTCTATTTGCGTAGCTTTAATAGTGTTTGTGGTCTGGCATATAACGTAATTTTAGTATCGCATTAAAAATTCAAGGAATATGAATCTTATATTAAAGGAATAAGGTCTAAGAGAAGTGTAGTAAAATGATTTCAACCATGAAAACCGCATTTGCTTTGGAAATTGAGATTGAACATTTGTCTTGAATCTTTATTGCAGACCAAATTTACATGGTGTATGCGAGAGTAACAGATCCAAATATCTTCTTAAACTGCTTACGGTATTTCTTTCTTTCATTGGAGTAGTATGAGTGTTCCGTACATTATCAATGTTTGAAAACAATGTTAACTAGAGATAGCCAATTATTTATTTAATGAATCGTAAATAATTTAATATATTTTATTCTGGTTTGGTAAGATATGTAGAAATGTTATTTATTTTTTCAGCTTGTCTGTCTACAAAATTGATACAATAAGTTTTAGCCAAATTATAAGTAAATTATATTCCATGGTACAATAATTTGGTATTAAAACAGTATAAATGTGTAAACTAATTGTTACATACAGCCATACTCACATAAAATTAATACTTAACCATATAATTTTAGAGTTATTGTAAATTATGAATAGTGATTTTAAGTTAGTGATTAACAGGGAAAGAAGGAAACATACTATTTAGTTCTATTTAGTAAGTCATGTATCCTCACTTAAAATTTATACCAAACTGGATATTTTGAGTTGTATTTTATTTAATTAAGCTCTATTAAATTCTATTTATATAAAACCAATATTTCATTATTTATATAAAACCGTCCTATATATTGACTAAAATTATAAGTTAATTATATCAAATCTTGTAAAACAGTAGTTTTCTCATATTAAAATTGTATTTTAAATACATTTTTAATGTTCTCCGTGAAAAAAAATATAAATAATATAAATTTTCGATGCGAAAAGTATTCTATTTGTTCAGTTAGATAATAATAAGCTAGCACCACAGTATATTTTAATAAAATCCTTACAATAGTATTGTTGTAATGTAATCATAGCCCAAATCAGTTTTTGTCTTTTCTCGCGAAAATAAGAGTATTATCCTGGAACCCTTAATAAGAAAAAGGCAAAATGCTATAACCATAGCAAATATCATTAAAATTTATTTTGTACGATTATCTAACAAACAGGAAAATACGAAACTTTTAAAAACTATCGTTTGAGTTGCGTCAAATACTCAACACACAACATAAAAATAATAATACATAATAATATTACATAAAATATATATTTTTGCAAATTTTCCTATTAACTGACTTTTTTTATAAATAATACATAAATTATGTTCTGGAAATATAAATAAGATAAATAACTAATGAATATAATTAACGCAATTAAACTTAGAAGCATGTAAATAATACAAATACTATAAGTATAAATTAAAAAAATTAAAGTAACGCCAAACTTTCCGTAATACCCAAATATAAAAAAAAATATATACAAAATAAATTATATAAAACGTGCAATACTATTTTGATCCTCTCAAAATCAGCGGTCAATGTGAATTCGAATCATAAGAAACCATAGTATTCTTTTATCTAAATGAAACTACAACCTCACAGGATTTTGATCTGAACCTAATTAGGTATTAATCATATAGGGCAACCAAACTACCCCAGTTAATAATAATAATAATAGTGTAAGATAGTATTTAATTTATTACTGTATTTGATATTTAAAAGTTAAGTGGAGATAAAATCATCATAATTCTTTTGTTATTATATTTATAAGAGAAACTTGCAATCTGCGATGCAATGAGATTTGATCGAGCAACTGTGTTGGTTTTTATTGATTTATCCCACGCATTTCATACAGTTGATCATGGCATTCTTATTGTTTTTTACATCTTAATATTTTTCCAAAGAACTTCAGTATGGATACACGTAAATTGTTACAACATCCAGGTAGTATCCAGGTGGTATACTTTTGTTATCATTATTTATCAACTGCATAACTTGGAATTTACTTTCTCTTGCTAGCTCTTATCGTGTATATGCCAACAACGTACCAATTTACACAAATACTATCGCTCATAACATCAACATCGACATTGTTGCACTTAACAAAGACTTGTGCTACATTCACGACTGGAGACTTATGTTTGAAATTAATGTAAATTAACTTCTCAGGCAATCATTATTACTAGATTTTATATCTTGCTTTCGAAAAAATTAATACCATACTTACATACCTTAACTTATATGTTTACAATACTTAAAATCAGAATAACACATAGTATATTTAATATTATTATCCCGATATTCCTAGTTAATTTTTTTTTATCGTATTAAATGTTCATAAAGTTCTAAATGGCTTTGGCGTCGAATTACAAGAATGGTTTCTTTTCAGTGTCTAAAAAATATGCACCCAAAGTTATTCAGTGCCTATATATATTTACCCGGCTATAATCATGTAGTATTAATCGGAATTTGCCCGACTAGTTTCGAACCCATTCGGGGTTCCTATACATGATCTTGAAACATGGCGGACTCGCGGCGTGAACTGCGTGCAGCAGCTGGTTGAGCGCATTGCGATGGTGGTGGTGAGAGGGGGGGAAGGGGGGAAGATGTAGTCTCGTATTCAGAGGTTGTAAACACACTGAACTCACTGTATTGTTCAGGGTTCTTGTTAGATCTAAATCATTGTTATATTACTTATTATGACCGTTGTATACAACAAGAATTGCAGATAAATAAACATATATGATACTTTTTATTGCTATGATCCCAGTAAATTACTTTTTATTTTGTTAAATAGCTTGGTTTAGTGACTGTTTTATTACGCAAAAAAAAAATAACTATTACTTGATTCAGTATTGGGTTGACTTTTTTAATTTTAGATGAGTGTCTGACATTTAGGTGCCGTTTTTCATACCCTTAATAGCAGGGGCTAAGCCACTTGAAAAGTCTAGTTTTTAAAAATGTTGTAATTATAAAATTTTTATTTTATAGTTATACAATATCATTGTTTTATCTTTGTCAACTCTTTTCATTTCTCTTTTCTCTTTTCATCTCAATATCATTGTCAACTCTTTTCTATTTTACTGTTTTTTTCTTCGAGTTCAGTAGTAGACAATGTTCTGTAGCAATAAGTCCGCCCTTTGTATATATATATATATATATATATATAGATGTATTATTTGATCTATATCTATATACATCAAATACTATATCGAATATTATTATTTATATTTTAAAGGAAAGTCGTGTTAGTTACACCAGTTCTTTTTGTGTTGTTTATCCAGATTTGTAAAAAGTTGTAGAACAAATGTTGTTGAAATTGATGTTGACAGGCTGCTTGCAAGAGGTGGTCAACTAATTAAAAATAACACATAATTAATAAGTTTTGGTGAGTCAGCTAGTACAAATAGGTAGGTAGGTAGGTAATTTGGCAATAGTTCAAGACGTTTATGTGATTGATGTTTTGGTGCAACAAAATTCAACTGACTGAAGAGGTAATCATTTCTATGGTTTATTTTAAAAACACTTAAATTTAAGTTAACCGTTGGATATATTTGTTTTGTATAGTTGCTATTATTCTACATCTTATTGTGCAGATATTATTATTACCAATAGTGTGATTAAGAAGATCTTATCATTTCCGACGAACTTAAGACCTACCTAAGACGAGCTTTATTACATTAACGACTTCAATGCAATTAAGTGTTTAGAAATCGTAAGTGAAGAGCTCCTGGTTAGTATGGTACTTCTAAATCACAAAAGCAAAATGAGGGAGCCCGTGAAATGGTTTGGTTAACAATGCGAAATCATCGTCCAAATGTGAAATAATATTCGGCGTGCAAGAAGAATCAAAGGTCAGAAAGTTCTCATTCCTGATGATCCCAACGACTTCAATTTCTGATTGGACTAAAATTCGCGATTACGGTTAACAAATCATATAAACAATTCAAAAAATGTTTAGTCTGAATTACGAAAAGCATGTTTTTTCATGCTCAATTGATTGGCAAACCACCATCTTTATATTTTCTCGCAACTTACAATAAAATAAAAAATCGTTTACTGAAGAGAGCCATGAAAAAATGTCTTGATAGCAAAAAATTGATAATTTTTATTTAAACTTATACTTTCATCTTTTTATAATAAACAAAGTAATAATTTAATTTTAAAATCCTAAATCTGCTCATTCGTTGAATTTTTAGTAGAACGAAGTTTTGGTGAGTCAGCTAGTATATTTATTTGAACAGTAAATATTAGTTATATAAATAAATCAATTAACATTTAATATGATATGACCTTTCATGAGTGTGCACTAACTTTCTTTATTTAGTTACATTCATAAATATACAATTCCATACAAAAAGGAAATTCAATTATGCCCCAAAGCCCAAGAAGGTTCAGTACGAGAAACAAACACGTAATATCAATTTCTTAATTATTATCACGTTCTACGTTCACGTTCTACGAATTATAAACCCATTTAGCAATTTTACATGAATGTTCGTACAATTTAACTAATATGTTTAATTACATAACAAGTTCGGTTACAGATTTGACAAATAATTATTATGAATTATATTAAATGAGAATATGAAGGCTGTATCTCTTAATCTATAATAAAGGTAAAATTGTATTCAAGTACAAAGTAAATCAATTGAAAATTAAATATACATTTATCCAATTTATAATTCAGTTTTCTAATTGACCAAGAGCGCTCTATTTAGTATCGAAATTCGTATATATATGGTTCGACTAATTTAATGCGGTATTTCCAATAACCTGTTACAATTAATTAATTGTATTGAACAATCGTCTCTATAAATATATATTATGTATATAAATAAATATATTCAATCTTTGGTTTTAATTTTTTTATGTTTTAGTTTTATTTAGCATACTATGTTACTAATTTAAATCGCCCCGTTGCAACGGGTCGAGACGTTGGTCAAGTGGTTAGCGCAGACGCCTAACGCGTCACGGCGCAATGGGGATCGGGTTCGATTCCCGGCGGAGACAGGCATTTATGTGATGAGCATAGATGTCTGTGTTTCTGGGTTTGATCGTTTATTAAATATATTCTCAGTATTTATATGTGTATTTCTATGTATTTGTATCGTTGTCTAACACCCTTAACACAAGCAAATAATTTGTTTACTTAGGAGTTAGATCAATGTGTGTAATTTGTCCTGATATTATTATTATTATTATTATTAATTTAAATCGTGATTTCTATTCACGAAATGGAAGATATTTTTTTTTTTTTCTAAATAAAGTAGTGTATTTTTTTGAAATATTTAACTTAATTGCCTAATAATTATAAAAGTGTTGGTTAAAAGCCTACTTGTCACTTAATCATAAAAAAAATATTACCAGGTTTTGTAAAAACTGTGTAGTTTATTGCGGGTATTTACACATGCGAAATAACGACTTTAAATTATATTTTAATTTGAATGTACTAAAATAACACAAAAGCCTTCATACCTTAAAGCTTACGTTAATTCTGAAATAATATGAACTCAAATATACAAAATGTTTATTATATTTTTTCTGATATACAATTCATAAAAATAGTAGAACGAAAAGTAATATTTTAAAAGACAACTATTTCTCCTATTCTGATACGTCATTAAATTGAAATACAAGTCGAAATATATTTCATTTACTTTTAGAATAAGCATATAGTAACGGAATGGAGAACTTATAATTACAATTATCCATTATCCTCTATAAATAATAAACAATGCATAAATTATCAAAATAAGCCATTTACGGATTAGTGAATTGACAAATGCATTCGATAAATCCTAAAACATAAGCTCAAATCCGATTAGGAAATTAGAATGCATATTTTGCTACTAATTTAATGTATTTAATAACTTGATATCGTGGAGGTAGGTTATAAACACGAACATTACTTATATTTCAGATTAATGACTATCGTTGTGAAAATAGATCTGAAGAATAAGTTTAGCGACCTTATTATTAAATTGTCTATTTTGACGCGCGTATCGGTTAAATTTTAATACTTGATAACACCTTCCATAGACTTAATACCTTTCCATTAAACACAATATACATATTTCATACCGCATTTATTATACATATAATTCATTCTTAATAGGGTTATTAATTTATTAGAAGCTACAATTGTTATCTGTGAAAGGAAACTAGGCCTATCGAGAGACAACAGACTGCATTGTGGGTTTTCTCTAGTGACTGAGGGAGTCGGATGATTTTCTCTTGGGATACGGTAATAGTTATACTGTAACATTTGAAATGTATGCTCTACTGTTACTATTTTTTTTAATAATGGAATTTTATGTTACAATGAAAATCTGAGTATTCAAAGCTAATTGGAATAAACAATATCATCTTTGCCACACAAAAATAAAACATCATTAAACACGTCAATAATTGTAACAACATTCATTCAAAATTGAACAAATGACAAGTTCGACTTGAAGCGTTAGAAGCGTTATCTGAATGGGATCTTGTCAAGACCTGTCAAAAACTTCGAATCGAACTTCTCTTGGCATAAAAAAAACTGAATATGTATTTCTAATTAGAGATCGCATATATTGTCAAGCCTATATATCAATTTTTTCTGAAAAGGTAAATGATTATAACGTTTAACTTTCATAAACTAAAATACAATACTTCATTAATAAATTCTTCATTAATTTATTTATACTAATTAATATTACACTTCATACATTCATTCTTCATTATTTCTCAACATTAATTACATTTTCAAGGTCAATAGGGTTTATCGCAACGTTACGATATTGTTGCGTTCAAACACCACTGAAAATAGAAATTCGATAAAACATTTGTATATAATTAAGTACTTTAAGTAGGGTTGATATTTTAATGTTAAAAGGTTTTAGTTGCAACCAACATAGTTCTCTAAATAATATCATTACTAGAAACACATAACTTCGAAACGAAGTTTAGTTTTGAGTTTTATGTTGCCTAAAACTAATGTCAAATATTTATTATAATTTAACAACCGTTAACTTACGCAAGTTAAAAAAATTAACTTGCGTATTAATATTCCAAACTATTATTTTTATTTCAACCTGTTGCAAACGCTTTGCAGTATTCATTTTCATGAAAAATCAAAATGTAGGAAACAAAGCATTCAAAACTTATTAAAATAAAAAAATAAAAATGTGAATTCTTTAAACGAGTAAAATATTTTTATAATGGTTTCACGGAAATGTGTACTGCTCGTGAATAAAATTTTTGATACCACTGTTCTTTTGCAGTTTCATACTTTTAATGTTTTTTCACAATGACGTTGTTAAGAATATCTGGTAATACGTATTAAGAATAGAATTGACGATTGAAAAATAGAGATACTAATTATGTGTATTACTTAGTAACATATTATAAGCCATACTTCTCACTTTTATTCACAAATGCTAATTCTAATTGAAATTCAAATTATAAAATATATATCAGATGATAAAATGTCTACACGATTTTATAAAGTTAACAAATTTAATTGCTTGTAAGTGCCATGTAGGAGCAATTTCTTAGGTACATAGCCAAATGTCAAGGAATGTTATATTGTGTAAGCTCTAAGTACTTTTCACATGTAAATGTCATTTTCAACAATAATTTTAATGTTTTTGGAACATTCAATTACTTACGGAGTTCAAAGTCGTTCTTATTGTTCTTTATACCACACGTATATTCATTAGATATGCTAGACATTTATTAAGAAATACACATTTTTTTAGTAGATTTTAATATAGGTACAGTTTATATATTTCGTATCAATTTTTTATTTTTTTGTATTTTAATTATATATTAAAAAAAAAAAAACAAAAAAAAAACTATTCAATTCGAGATACATCTCTCTTCGAAAAACCTAAAATGACGAACAAACTTTTATTCTACATTAAAGAAGTTCGTTAATTTTTTTATTCATATTGTAGTTAAAAAAAATAGCTTGTTATATGTAAGTATGTGATTTTAAAAGACATGCGATGTAGAGTATTAACATATTGCGGCTTAAAAAGATATTATTATTAGTATGTATGAATGACGTGTAGTTTTAAAGTTGGTGATAATAAAAAAAGAAAAATAATCCTTTGTCATGATAAAGTCATGATATGTGCCTTCAAATATGAAAACCGTGTACAAGAAAAGTTTTGAGTATGAAAAAAAAGTTTATTAGTCAATGGCTTAAAAATTAGCATACGATTTAAGATTTTATTAATTGTGAGTGTGCTATGTCGTATACTGCCAGTAGATAGGGACAAGCCAGCAATAAGATATCAAAAGATTCAACATTACTTAGGTATATCCACACAAAGCTTTTCGAGAACTCTAACATCTTCTGGGACATTAAGCTGAATCTTTCTTAATAAGGGTCATATTACCTTTCATCCCCATTTCCACAACAATGTGAGGTTTGATTTATGACTGAAATATTTTTAAAGGAATAAATTCTAGTTGTGATTCAACATAATTGTTATTTTGGATTGTTATTGCCGCAGGACGATTGTTTTAATTTAAAGAAAATAATAAGATATCCACATAATCAACATTATTTAGGTATATCAACAAAAAACTTTTATCGAACTCCAACATCTTCTGGGACATTAAGCTGAATCTTTTCTTAATAAGGGTGATATTCCTATTATCCCCATTTCCACAACAATATGACTTATAACTGAAATTTTTTCCTACGGAATAAACTCTAGTAATGATTCAGCAAAATTGTTATTTGTACTTTTTCAGCATTTTTATTTTTGCTATTGAAATGTTATATGTAGCAATTGGGATTGTTATAGGTTATAGCTGCAGGAAGGTTGTTTTAATTTAAAGAAAAAAACATTTTATTTTGCAGTATCTCTTATAAAGAGAAACTTTAAAAAATTTAGATCAATAAATTCCGACTTCTATAAAAAACGATTTAGATCTATTTATATCACAAAGATAGACTTGAACGGTAACAAATACAATTTTCAACACAAAAAAATATGTTACACAGTATCAGTACGTTATAAAGAGAAATATTATTACAATGACAAAGTCAGCACTGGATTTGCCACCTTTCTCTTTTGATTTAAATGTAATAAAAGTTTATATGTGCTATATTTAAATCAACTGTGTACTGTACTGTTCTGTGTAACTTAAATACTATTGAGGTGATAAAGAAAAAATATAAATTTAATTAAAAATAAAATGAAATCTCCATTGGCTTTAATGATAGTCCTTTAAACGTTAGGGCGAGTCATCAATAGAAACAAGCACTTTATTTACAAAATTTGTTTTTTAGTTCGTACAGCGAAGGATTTTGATAACTTGCCTGCGTTGGTCTTTCCGTCGGAATACAAAAAAAGAGTCAATAGGTTATAAAAAGAGTCAATAAAGTTGTTAATGCGCTTTACCACCTATGACTACATTTCCTCTTTACATCAGGTGGAATAAAGTTAATGACCTTAGTTTTTTAGTTTATTAAAAAAAAATTGTAAACCATATTCTACCAAATTAAAGTACGATGTCCAAAGTCAGTAACGATCATTTCCAACCACGCTTGGAGGATGGGTTGAGATTTGAGTCTCGCTAAAAGGATAGTCTTGTTAAAAGACAGTTATTTTAACACCGTGTATTCTTTTAAGCAACTTATCAGTTTAGCAACGAGTAATATAAAAACTTTTGATTTCGGACTAGATTTTTTTAAATTGTTTCACACTAATACTTACTCAACATGTTTAATTCACAAAGAAAGAGGTGTTTTCATTGTACCTATTAATATTAGTAAATATTACCTAGTAAGGTATAATATATATATATATATATAACACGGATTGGAGCAAACACGTGAAAATATAATATAAGAGCCACGTATGATTGTATTGTTTCACAGATTCTACTATTCACACTTCACTTTTTTTTTAATTTACTTTTATTTGAACCTTCGTTGATATTATACAGCAGCGTCTCTCTTGATCTCTTGGATATCATCCTGAACGCAGTTTACATTCCCTCATTTATAAATTCCCTCTTTACATAAACAATAGTCATAGTCAAAGCATCCACTTTAAACGTACAAAAATAACAACTACTCGTAGATAAACATTTGTAAGTATAGGTAAATACGGTATTAAATACTTTTGCATACGAAAATAACAATTACCTACTTGACATAATTATTCTAAACATTACTACGTAAGTTAATAAAACAATGATTTAAATATCAAAACATTACGAATTACTATAAAATAGCCGTTTAACAATAATGTATATCCATGTAAGAATAACTGTGAAATAACAAATTCCAATGTAATCATATACTATATTTTTTAATTGTAACAGTATTATGGAATAACTATAAATAACAAGTGAAAACTTTTCACAGTATTCTGAATTCTGCTATTCGATAAGCTCACCGTTACACGGATCAAGTAGTTACATACAAATTGGATTGGATTGGATTGGATATATCATAACATCCATTCGACTTAATGACAAGATACACTCAAGGGGGTTGAGTCTCACGACGCATTGTTATAAAACCATAGAGACAAAATGAAATTCTCAAAGTATTTGAGTCTTACAGCACTTGATCTTTGAAACAAAAATAAAAGATTGAAAAATAAACCGAAACAGGCAGGAAATATTACCTGCAACCTCTGGGAAACCGTCCCGTCGCTCTACCAATTGAGCTACCGTATCGCTGTCCATCTCGGTGAATTTAATATTCTATATGTGAATGTAATGAATGAATATTTTATGCATTTTATGCTGCAATTACATAATGTTTTTCTTGTTTGTATTTTAAATACGTCACTATGTTTTTACCAATGCATTTTACAAGTATCAAACGATTATTATTGAATTATACACTCGGTTGAAGTAATCGTTGCGTCTGTGCGCTTTTCTTAGTAGTAATAGCGTAGTAGGGACTATTCCAAAAGCACTTAATGTTAAGAAAGCCGTAGGAACTTTAGCACGAATAAAAATCGATCCATATGCAATCTTCATGGGGCACATTTTTGTGATTATCTAAATAACAGCTTTTTCGAAGTGACTCAATTTACCACAAGCCATAGTTTTCGCTTTACTTGTAATCTGTGCCAAATTTTATGAATATGGTTCTCTCCGTCTCGGAGGAAATGATTAAATAATTTTCTATTTAGGGGCTGTATAAGTTATATGTGTCACAAGTTTTTTTTTAATAAATTGGCTTCATATAGTTAAATTCTTACAACTTCACTGCTGTTCTTTATAAATTATGTTGATATATTTATTCGGATTGCTTTGTCTCATTTCCACATCTTCGGAAACACAAACAATAGTTTATCTTATATTCGTATTGTTATGTTACATAACACCTAGAAATATTATATAGCGTTTCATGATTACAAATGTTTTCCTTGCAAATAGAAGTTTGCGTTACGGACTATAAAGTAACAAATATCTTCTCTTTAGTTTCTAGCAACGAATTTTAGGAAAATGAATTTTATGTTAAAAGGAATAAGGGTTACCAGCCAGTAATATAAACTAGATAACCCGCGCTTATACCGCGTTGGGTCTATCGAACGTTTGTCTTTAACCGCTATAGCAGACCAAATTGACACGGGTTGAGCGAGAGAAATCGACCTAATATTAACTGTTTATCGTTTTTATAAAATGTTTGAAACTTAGATATACCACTGGAATAACTATCATATTACATTTCACAAGTAGTATACAAGATATAGTGACTAATTAATTAGTTATTTCTCAGTTAATACAGGTTGAATAAATAATTGCACTTGCACAAAATTGCTTTCTCTAAAAGATAATAAAATATAGGTCGTGTAGTTTTTGGGTTAAAAACTAAATTTTTAGAACTTATGAAACAACCATTTTAAACTTCATTTTACCGACCTATTAACATGTAATTGGTCAAGGGCTCCAACTCGTGACTGAGGGATCACTTAGGAGGCTTTTGCATAGGTCAAGAGATTGCAGTTTTTATACAATTAAAACTTTAAGAAATTATATATTTTTTTTTAATAAATCATTTAATTGAAAATATGATATTATGAATAATGAAATATATATTTTACGTTTTGGTTATGAACTTCAAACAATAGTCTTGATTTTCCTCCATTATGGTACTTTTCTCTATGGAATTATCCATATAATGTTAATAAAACAAACATTAATATTACAAGGATAAAAACCATTCTTAATAAAAACATGATTCTCGATTCTATTTTTTCTCGGCTTAAATTTTTTTGTTTATTCTTTGGTTGATTTTAATAGTTATAGTAAACCTAATTCTTGATATTGTCATTACAAAATAATAATGTTTTGAACAATGTGTTTTCGTTCGAAAAAGAATGCATTAAAAATGCCGCATTGAATCACGACTTATTTTTGACGGTGTACCAAAGTAAATTTAATGTAGCTTTAAAAAAATTGCTTAACATGAAATAAAATACGCGGATATCAGAACCAAGTACCTACTGCGAAATATTTCATTTGAGCAATTGAAAATGTTATTTTAAACGTTTCTAAGTTTTAAACCAGACTTTTTAAAATGAGGTCAACAACCTAAAAAGGTGTTGAACTAAAGGTTAGAAAGCTCATTTAGGGATCTTTGTGTTCGTTAACTCTTAATTAAGGAATAACTTATATGTTTTGAAAGGCTTTATATAGAAATATAGTGTTAGTCATATTTATTTATAATAATTTAAATGGTAAATACATTGGAATTTACATGTTTTAGTTCATAAGTTTCAACAGTAGTGCCACCTACACAATTAATTATGGAATATTATTTAGTATTTATTGTTAAATGTTTTAAGAATTAGAAGCATAGAATATTTTAACATAATGTTTAATCTTTTATTAATTATTAGAACTTATTATAAGGTATAAATAATATCATCTGTAAGTTGGTTATGAAATTGTAAATTACCCTCGCCTAAATATTATAGTGTTAAAATATTATAAAACGAGTTGTAAGGGCTGCTCTCGCCCATTCTATTACAAATGGTTGTATATTAAACATTGAAGTGCAAGTACTGTGTATTACTGAAACAAGTCTTAACAATAGGCATTACATAATTTTTATTCTTGGTAAATCTAATTTTAGGTGTAAAAGAATGGTTCTAAACTTTTTAATCACGTAACAATATCAAATGCGAGTCAGGATGTAGGTAATTTATGTAAGATATTTTTTTAAAAAGTAGAAAAGAAAAATTATTATCTTGAGCTAAAAGCAATCTATATTTTAATATGTGAAGGGCAAAAATGATATCTCGTTTGAAGTACATTGAGCCGTACCGGGGCTTATGAAATTTGGCATAATTATTGTTTATATTAGTTACGAGTACATAAAGTTTAAATTGATATGCGTATATTAAATATATTATGAAACATTACAAACAGATTCGAAGATTAATTGTTTACGTTGACAGTGTTCATCTCAAATATATAATAGTGGTATAACTCTTATGTGTGTCAAATAAAGAGTAAATAGTCGCCAGCTGTTACAAATAAAATGACAATGCTAGAATTTGTATACAAGTTTTACCCAGCACTAATTGTCGTTTACAAATATGGCGTATATAGGACCAACTTAACTTTTTCATTGTTGATACATTATGCCTTAGTGTCTCTTAAATGTAGGCTTTGAGTAGCTCTACTAACAAAAATGAGGTTCAGGTTACTTCGGCTCCAGAGGGAAATTTTGTTACTATAGCAACGTCGATGGCAACGTGTGATTCCTGTATACGTTACCTTTTTTTTATAAAATTAATATTAATAAGACAGTTTTGCAAATCAATACTGATTTAAGGAAAAGATGTGATTCGTCAATTCGAACAGTGACTAGTCAAATGAAAAAGTATAATTTATAATCCTATCTTTTCGAGATCGGCTCGGCTCCAAGTATTTAGTTTCCTAGACATTAAAATTATGTTATTTTTGTATTATTAAATGAACCTACATATAGAAGTGATTATTAAAAAAGCTTTCTGGTTTGCAATTATATATCTATTATTTTATTCTTCTAATTAACCAATGTGCAGTGATTTGATTACCTAATACATAAACATAGGGCCAATACCTTAAATAACATCATTTAAATTCGAAATTAATTAAATTAAATTGAAATGTATTATATTTGAGTCATTAACTAATAATTATGTTAACTGTAATTGTTTAAGTGAAAAATTAAATGTTGTTTCTAAACTAAACTCTGAGGTGTTGGGTGATTCGGCTATACATACTAAAAGTAGTAATAAAAACATAAATATAAGGAATAAAAATCAAATTAATAATAGGTCCTCTGTTATGCACAACCATAATTACTTTGTTTTTTCTGACCAATTAGGTCAGGGCTTTGGGTCTCTTTTAAGTAGGGAATTAAATAATGTATATAATATATGCTCACCTGGTGCTAGTTACCAGCACAATTTAGATAAAATAATTAATTTTGACTCAAAGTTGGCTGAAAACAGTACTATTGTACTATTACATGGAGATGGTTTGTCGATTAAGAAAATTGAAATAATTAATAATATTGAAAAATTATTGAAATTACATAATAAGAATAATTGTAAAATTGTAATTTGTGCATTTCCATATTCATCCTCTTATTCAGACAAACAAAATAAATATATATATAATTTAAATTTGACATTATATAATTTGACATACCGTCATAGTGATGCATTCTTTTACTTTGATGTAAATAAATTTATTTATAATAGGTTTAGGATGACAAAAGGTATAATGTATCTGCCTTTATATTATAAAAAACAAATTGCTACTTTAGTAGCATTTAATTTAAAAAACTTCGTTATAAGGGATATAACGAAAAATAAATGTACTTTAAATAATGTAATACTGACAGAACATAAGCGTTCCACTTTAAACTAATGGATAAGACAAAGCCTAAGTTGTTAAATATTGTCCATCAAAATATACAAGGCTTAGGTGGCAAGGAATTGGAAGTGGAACTCTTTGTTCAAAAATATGACATAAGTTTATTGTGCATTACAGAGCACTGGTTATCAAAGAATAACAATATTATAAGTGTACAAAATTATAAATTGTCAAGTTCGTTCTGTAGAGAGAAAGCTATTCGCGGTGGCTCACTTATCTTAGCTCGTAACGATGTAGTGTTAAAGTCTCGATCAGATATAGTGGCGCTCTCTGTCGAGCGAATTATTGAACTATCCTGCATTGAGCTCAATGAACATATTATTTTGTGCGTGTACCGACCCCCCTCTAGTGACTTTGATGAATTTGAAGACAAAATGGAGGATATTTTAACTAAGCTTTGTCATAAAAACAAGTCCGTTATTGTTTGCGGCGATTTCAATGTAGATATATTACAAGAAAATTCGTCTAGTGTACGTTTATTAAATTTGTTTAAATCTTTTAACTTACTGAACGTCTTTTTTGAACCTACTCGTATTACTAGTATTTCCGCGACTTGTATTGATAATGTGTTCTGTCGCTGTAACATTTATGAAGAAACAGTAATGACGAATTTAAGTTCAGACCACTGTGGTCTAAAATTTTCTCTATTAATTAATCACGAAAGTGAAAAGCCCCAAAAGTTTACTTGTAGACCAATTACAAAAAACCGGGTCCTAACATTTAAAAATACTGTTCAGCAAAAAGTGGGTAAAGTAAACATGAGCGATGATAATCCAAATAATTTATATAATAACATTTTCGGTTTTTTGTTACAAGAATTTAATAATGTTTTTAAGCCAAAAACTATGACTAAATACCTGAAACTTAAATTTAGTGATTGGGCTACCGTGGGAATATATAAAAGTAGAGATAAGTTATATGATTTATATAGTGAGAGGCAATGGAATCAAGATCCGGTATTCTTGAATAAAGTTAGGATTTTTTCTAAAATATTTAAGACCGTTTGCATACAAGCTAAGTCGATTTACATAAGAAATAAAATCTTAAACTCAGAAAATAAAATAAAGGCAACTTGGGATGTTTTATCTAGTGTTTCTGGGAAAAATAGGGCTGCTAATGGACCTATTAAGTTAAAAATTGATAATATTGAAATAAATTCAAATTCAACTGTGGCGGCTATTTTTGAGACTTTTTTTAACGAAATTCCTTTAACAGTCACGCGTAATTTAAATTCTTCACCATATGATGCAATCGTCGAATTGACGAACAACGTAAGAGTCAGTAATAAATGTTTTGTTTTTAAACCTGTTACATCATATGAAATTGTTAAAACTTTTAGAAATCTAAATATGAAAAAAACCGGTGATCTTTGGGGTATGTCAGTAAAATTACTAATAAGTATTATAAATGATATTGCTCCACAATTATCCTTAATTTTTAACAAATGTATTGAAACCGGTACTTTCCCAGACTTAATGAAAAATAGTAAAGTAGTTCCTTTATTCAAAAGTGGCGATAGACTAATACCCGGAAATTATAGACCTATCTCTATTTTACCTACTTTAAGTAAAATCTTCGAGAAAATTATACTAAACCAAATGTCAGAATTTGTTTATAGCAATGAAATCATGCATAGTGAACAATATGGTTTCACCAAAGGCAAATCAACAACTGATGCGGGTCCCGCGCTTCTTAAGCACATTTACGACGCATGGGAAAAGTCACAGAATGCAATCGGAGTGTTTTGTGATTTATCTAAAGCCTTTGATTGCGTGGACCATCAAACATTACTTTGCAAACTTAATCACTATGGTGTGCGTAGTGCTGCGCTTGATCTTATTGCCTCTTACTTGAATCAAAGAGTTCAGACGGTTGATGTAAATAAATGTAAATCGGTTGGATCTCACCTAAACATGGGTGTTCCACAAGGATCTATTCTAGGCCCTTTCTTATTTTTACTCTATATTAATGATTTGCCCTTTTACGTAAAAGGACTATGTGACATTGTACTTTTTGCTGATGATACCTCACTTATTTTTAAAGTTGATCGTAATAATGCTAATTTTGACAAAGTTAACTGTGCTCTGTCACGTGTTCTTCATTGGTTTGAAATTAATAATTTGGTATTAAATACTAAGAAAACTAAATGCATTGAATTTACACTTCCTAATGTAAAAAGTCAAGATTGTAGTTTATTCCTTAACAATGAAGTGTTAGAACTGACTGACTCGACAACTTTCTTAGGTATAACTTTAGATAAAAAGCTCCAGTGGAACCCCCATCTCTCGACACTCGCAAGCAAACTTAGCTCAGCCGTCTTTGCAATTAAAAAAGTAAGACAATTAACAGACGCTAATACGGCTCGACTCGTTTATTTTAGTTATTTTCACAGTATATTGTCTTACGGTATCTTACTCTGGGGCAGCGCTGCCGAAATTAATTCTATATTTATTTTACAAAAACGAGCTATACGGGCTATTTGTAACTTAAAAGCTAGAGACTCCCTAAGAGAAGTTTTTAAAGAAATCGGTATTCTTACGGTCGCTTCTCAATACATTTTGAATAACCTACTATATATACGCCAAAATTTAAATGACTATAAAAAAAACAGCGACAGACATACTATCAATACAAGAAATAAAAATAGGCTCGTAACGCCTAAATTTAGACTTCAAAAAGTTAAGAAATCCTTCATGGGCTTGAGTATACGCATATATAATAAGGTTCCACAAGATATCTTAGATCTTCCTTTTCTTGGTTTCAAATCTAAAATTAAAGGTATATTATTAAATAAATCTTACTATAACATTCAAGAGTTTTTGGTTGATCGAAATGTGTGGAACTTGGGTCATTGACTCATTTGCAGGGTTGATGTTATAATATAATATATTTAATTTATAAGTCAAACATTGTTAAATTTTATTTAAAAAGAGCAACTGTTGAGTTTCTGGCCAGCTCTTCTCAGCAGAACAGCATTCCGAGCTGGTGGTAGCTTACTCACAGACTGACTATACTGACCAATTTAATGTAATTGACGATTCAAAAGTGCGTGTAAATGCCTACTTGAATAAAGATATTTTGAATTTTGAATTTTGAATTTTGAATTAGTAACTATAAAAATACTATAAGATAGTATATATTCCTTTACTTATTTCACTTCTAGATACTCTATTAAATAAAGATTATTCTTTTTGATTTTTTAATAGTTTTTATGGTAAAAAAGGAGTTTTTTGATGATGTGAATCTGTTATGGTCTTCAAATAACACGTTATTGTTTGAAATCTTTGTTTGAAATCTTTCAGTTCTAGTATAATATATATCTCCTAATTCGTTATTAATATTTAAAAATTATGTTGCATTAGACTTAATGTCAAGACCGATTTATTAAGGTACACCAAATCTATATTGCGTTATTTAACGCAATTGCACTATCACAACTAACGCAAATTATTCCATTAAAATAAATATATATTTAAAATAACCTTTTAACTAGTACAAAACTTGGATTAAAATGCTCATAAAATAAAAACTAATAGGCCTACCTGAATCAAATTTTTATGGGACCAATTCAAAACTATAACGTATCAAACAAAAAAAAGAATTACGTAAATCGGTTCAGAAGAGAGAAGAGAAATCGGTGTACATACATAAAATACATATACCGGCCGAATTGAAGACCTCCTCCTTTTTGAAGTCGGTTAATAAAATAATACCTAGGAAAAGGAGATTCGATACTATTAAAAACAAAAATAGTACGTGTTTAGCACATAAATCAGAATCTGAAAAAATAGTTTTTAGCAATTTGGTTCTTGTACTTGCTATTTTTCAACGCAAAAACTATTTAACGAATTTAGATGATATTTGGTATGGTTAAAGTTTTATGTATTAGGTAACATAGAGAGTATTTTATTTACTTTTATGCTAGATCGCTATGTGATATTATATACCTTAAGAATTTAAATATATTTTTCAAATGTAATAAAGATTCAAGAAAGTAACGCATTCAAAGAAAATGTAATGAAATAAAATCCTTATTTTGTACAAAAAGTTAACAAGCCTTATAAAATTCCTATCCATTTATGAAAGTTTTTATATCCAAAATTGCTAAAGCCAAATTCAAAAGAAGATAGATTCGAAACATCGAAGTAATGTTTTTATCTATTATTTATCTATCAAATATTGGGAGTACAATTAGAGTGAAGACACGGGTCACAGCTCATAATAAAAGTCTGATCCCAAATATATTTTTTATCGAATTCAATAGATTTTGTAATTTAATCATAAAATATTTTTGTTAAATCATGAAATTAAAGTTTAACATTTTAATGTGAGTGATTTATATCAAGGCCGCAAAAAAAGTTAATGGTAATGAGAAGTGTATTTAGAAATTTATTAATTACTACACCGCGCCTGGTCACTTGACATTTTTAGTTCAGGTTTTGAAATGATTTTTTTTTTTTAAATTGATTAACATTAATAAAGTTAAAATACAAATATTACCTAAAATGAAACTGAAAAATCTCTATCTCCAAACCCTCTATTGTTTTATAGGTATGTGAACAGAATCTGAATCTGAACAAAATCTGTCAATGTCAGTATACTCTGAAATATAAATTATATTTATTAAAAATTAATTATCGTTTCTGCTTGTGGTTTTATTTAATAAGTCACTCTCATTATTCACTTATCAAAAAAATTGGCAAATTTCGTTTTAAGTTCCAATTTTTAAATCAAGACACAATGCAAAATGTTAATGTTATCATCCTATAAGCATATTATTAAGTATACCAGAATTTTTCAAACAATTCATCTACGATACCATGTACAATCACGTTAAGATAGCCATTGGTGAAGAAAAACACGCTTTGAAAGGAATCGATCAACAGTCAGCAATCTGTTTAAAAACTGTATATGTAGCGCTTTTGATAAGACTAAACAAGCAGACTCAGCTTACATAGATTTTTCCAAAGCGTTCGATGATGATTCTATAATCATAATTTATTTTACAATAAACTTCCTTTTTTTGGAATACATGGCGATTTGCTACGATGGATAGAATCATATTTCTCTAACCGCTCCCAAATAGTAACTTTTGAAGGGTTTGATGTCATCATCAGTAAATATAACATCAGGTTTTGCTCAAGACTCTCATTTGAGACCCCTATTTTTCATATTAATTTGTTAACGATATCTGAAAAATAGTTGTGTACCTGACGCTGATAATTTGAAGATTTTCAAACCCGTTATTAATAAAAAATATTGTTTGGGTCCTTAAGGTGATTTCAATACTTTACCACAATGAAGAAATATGAAACCATTCTCTTCAAATAAGAATAAATATTATGTCACGTCTTTCACAACTAAGAATAACAATAATACTAATAATATACATGTCATGAAACGGAAGGAGTGTATAAAGTACCTCAGCAAAATCATCGATAAAAAGTAAGAATTTAAGGAGCGTTTCGAATACATTATATAAAAACTCTAAAGAATTTTAAAACGTACAACCAAAATAAATTTATATTATAGTTTCGTAAAAAGTAGGTTGGAATATGGTTCTATTATTTGGTAATCTTACTATAATATAGATTTAAACCTCATTGAGGCAATAATACAAAAAACATTGTTCCCGAATTCTAATTTGGTGATTTTAGAATTTATGATAATATTGTGTTACAATTTATAGATTTAGATATAATTTATTTTTTTATCCAAGTGTGTGTTGGTGTTGTTTTAAAGTCTGGTACAGAATAGACAGTTAACTTATTTGTTTTTTTTTTTAATATCATTTTTAATAGTAGTTTTCTTTTACTGCAATATATTTTACTTTCTATTATCTATAATATTTTTATAATATTTAATATTTAATTTTTTTGTTACTTTAGGATTTCATAATACGTATTAGTTTCTAAGCCATTTTTTATCATAGTTGTAGGCATTTTTTGATTATTGCGCAATTTAACATTTAGTTTATAGTTAAAAGTAATACGTTTTAATTATATTTTGTTCATAAAGAACACACATTTTTTTTCTAAGCAGCTAGATCTATATTTTTGTGTAGAATATCTAATATATCAAACTTACTTTTTTAACATTTACAAACGTCCATAGCCGATGGTGTACATTTACCATAAATACCGGCTGCTTTTATACATATGTACCCTTTTTGTATTGATACTTATACAAATTCAAATACATAATTAACAAGAATTATATAGCTCTTAGTAAATAATAGGACTGAAGTTTATGACAGAAAATATGATTTTCATTTGATAGTCATTTTCTATATATTAATTATACGTAATTGCTATATAGACATTAAAAGAAAATACGAGACTGTCAACACTTTTATAAGTCTAAGGAATATTGTTCTAATTGTATAACAAACCGGGTTCTAATTTTGAAAACAGCTTTTGCTTTGTGTTGGAACTCCTATTGAACCGATATTTCGGAGTAAACATGATTGTACGAATTCCAAGGCTGACCTAAAAACAATTGTGATTGATTCTCATTTAAAAGGATCTTGATGTTTTAACATTACTTTAAAAAAAGTGTACTTATGACCAACTACACTTTTTTTAAAGTAATGTTAAACATTAAGTTTTAAGCTAAAGTTTTTATTATAATTATTTTTACTCTGCAATAATGAACGCGAGATTCTAGTTACAAGATATTAAAGATTTAATGAAGAAGAACTAAGAAGAAAGTCCGAGGAGATGGACTCTTTGCAATTCTTGGTTTCTATTTAAAATACATAGTTTTAAATTTTATAATGATATATCGATTTAATGCTTTCCTTCGGAAGAGATTTATTTGTATATGTGAGATGTAGTACAAGTGGTATATATACTGTATAATAAATAAAATGTTTCTTTATGATTCTTATAAAGATATAACATATTTCATGAAAGTTAGAAATCTAAGTCTTGTGAATTTCTCAAAATTTACTTGAACGTTCCAGTATCATTCGCCATTTCAAATATTTTATGACGTCATCATGTTTAAAGACTTTCTGAGACGCGAGAATGGAATATCTAAGGATGATATTAGGTCCTAATAGGTATATGAAATTGGCGTTTTGTATGGGAGGGACAATAAAAATAACTACGTTTAAAAAAAAAGACTTTGAAACTAAAAAGTAAAAAATAATAAAGATTTAATATTTAATATATAATAACTATTATTTATATGTCCTATTTACTAATAGGTTTGAAGTCGTTGCCAAGCCATTTAGTGTAGGAATGCTGTGTAATACATTTTCGTAATTATTTTTTTTTTTGTTTTTCTTCGTATCGATTCATGCTAGTAATAATATTAAGATTTAATTGCTCTTTTATAGCTTTATTATCTTAATTTTTGAAGTAGGCATTTCATAATTAACATATCCATTTCGTTTTAGAATTTTGTTGAATACCATTTTAATAATTTTGTTTTTTTTTTTCACTATTTTTCGTATTGATTGAGCTGCTTATAATATTAAGATTTAATTGCTTTAAACAATCTCTTATTTTCGTATCATTGCTACTAACCAGTGATTAAACATACTAATATAGGTAAGCAAAAATTACTTGATTGAGTTCGATGAAACTCTGAAGGTTAATAGTTTGTACATGTCAAAATCTAAATCTACGCGTACGAAATCGCAAGCACAGAATGTAGGTAGTATATAAAAAATATTAAATCTTCATTATTTTTTACTTTTTAGTTTTAAAGCAGAGATCTCATAGATTAAAAGTGATACTTAATCGTACAGCAACCGAGTTTGCTCAGCAACGTGACGTCAGACTTAAAAAGACTAAGTTCAATAAATGAGCGTAATATTATAGCCAACATAAATCAATATGCTGAAGTACCATGTACAGTCTGTAAGAAATTATTATATCCAAAACAACAGACGTCATTAGTCACAGCACGTTTTGATTTCCTTCCGGATGAGCTAGTACAAAACTTGGACAAAAATGCTCATAAAATAAAAACTAATGGTCCTACCTGAATCATTTTTATGGGACCAATTCGAAACTATTCGACATCAAACAAAAAAAAATGCGTAAATCGGTTCAGAAACCACAGAGAAATCGGTGAATATACATAAAAGAAAATAAGAAAATATTCCGGCCGAATTGAGGACCTCCTCCTTTTTGAAATCGGTTAAGAAGTAAAATATCCTACTAATAATAATAATAATAAAAGGCCAATTTCATATGTAAGGACCTAATATTTAGAGTTATAAACAATAAATGAATATCATTAAAATTATTGCATTATATCACATACACCTGAAAATTTTACAAAAAGTTATATTTTGGTAATGAAATGTACAAAACAGCCAACTAATTAAACCTTACAAATTAGCATTTACCATGTCAGACACACTAATAGCCCAGTGTTTATACTAAAACATAATTATTAATAATTAAGGACCAGTGTAAACATGATATGAAGAGTAACTAAAAAGATACAAAATCATTATTTTTATAATATTACAATAAAATACAATAGTTGCATCATAGATGCAACTATAGATGTAGGCCCCCTCGATTCACAGCCTCGGGTAGTGGCGAGATAGTTCAATTGGCAATTGGAAGAATTTGTCCTACAGTTCATGTCCTGTCGATTCCGAAGTTTTTCTTTTTCTTTATTTATTAAAGATTGAAATAAGCTTTATCACGTTTGTAGTTCATACCATTTCAAACGAGATATATTTTTGTTTAATATACATAACATTATCCTAATTATGAGTTCAAGTAAATGGCTTTTCCTATTCTTTTGAAGCTTGTTAAGAGGCCCCATACAAATAATAACCATATTTGTTACAAAAGTATTTCGAATATATCTGATTTTTTCCTTGTTCAAATACCGACTCGTTGATATTAGACTCTGTAATCCAATCCGATAATATATCTGGCATATGAACCGACAAGTAAATAAATATAGGGGCAGCAACCTCAAAGGGTGTTGATCTGAGGATAAAAACCTCAAAGTAGACGTTTGGCTTAACCGGAAACGACGGGTAGGGCTAAGAGGCAATAATGGCTAAAATGTTGCTATGTAGAAAACTCTGTATGGGTAGGTATGTAAAAATAAAAACTAATTTATGTTTATTTAATTTCGAATATATTAAAATTAAATATTTTTGTTTAACATTGTTATGAATAAATATATATTTTTAATTTTTTTTTCGTAATAGCTTGGGAAGAGAAAAACAAAACCTTTAAATTACAAACAGGCAGTAGCTTTTTATTACTTTTTTATTAGTAAATCATGAACATAGGACTAATTATTTTCTTAAGATAATATTATGAACGAGTAGAATAATATCTTTTTATTAAATTGAGAGCTTCTAATTATTCAAAACAGAATAAAGGTACCGCAGCTAGTCAATGTCACCAACATGAAAAGGCTAAAAGTTGTTAATAGGAAGTATATTGATTGGTAATATTGGCTTTTTAATATAAGTATTTTTTTTGTGTAATAGTACATAAATAAAAAGAAATATATATGTTACTGTAGACATCATCAGATAAATATTTAATAAAGTCAGAAAACGCAATTCTGACTAACTCGTCATATTCCAAGTTGCTTTTAATATGACTAGACGAGACGAGATATATCTTTGCACGCCCACTTCATTTTCCATTTTGTATGGTATAATTATTGTTTGCAAAAGGTTATCGTTTCATAATTATAAACTGAGATCTCATTTTCAATGTAATTATAATTAAATCAAATTGTAGTTCATTTTGTTACAACGTCCTAATTCAGTGTCTATTCATAATTATGATCTTACAAGCGATGATTAGAAACTATATTTTTTCACTGTTAAATATGTATAAAAGGTTTTTATTACATAAAGATAATTTATAATCACTATATGTCACTGCATAAGAATGAAGCTCAATGTAACTACTCCATATATTATAAAAGTTCTGATACGAACGCAAGAAGAAACGATTAACACAAATTTATAGTCATTACATTTTACCTATATAGATTAATGGAGGAAGACAACAATATAGCTAGCTATATTTAATCCATTTATCGTTAGCGGTAAATCCTAAGAAGTTAATTACTTCTAAGCCGTTATAACCGTGTATTTATTGCTGGAGGGAAATACAATTCCATTACTTTTCACCATAGATTCATATTATTTCATATGCAACAAAACAGATATATACACATATATTGCTGAGAATTAAAATAAAACCTACATCACAATGTATTCTTTTACAAATAACGGGTACCAGATTTTTTATAGAAATAATTACAATGCAAAAACTTTTTATTCATATGAATATGTTTCTAGAATTCAGCGACCTGTTGTTCTATTTCGTTAAAAAGTTTATTCTTGATTCAAAACAACAACAAAGGAAATAACTGACATTTGATTCAATGCAAGAATTGTTAAAAATTACATTGAATTTCAAAAGCTAAATATGAATCGTTTGAAACTTTTAAACTTTACCAACAGACAAATAGTTTATTGAATTACAAGATCACGAAAATTGGACTAAAGTGGAAATTAATTTTAGATCACGATATTTCTCCTTATAAACCTTAAAATAACTCCAGAGGATATAATAATAGTATTATATTATATATACACAGTATTAACCAAATGTTCCATCCTGGCGAAACATATTCTTACTTAAAATCTTGGAAAGAAAGATCTACACTCAATACTAGTAGACTGTAACTTTAACGATAATTAATTTTCTGATTGATTGTATCGAAATTCATAAAAATATATTTATTAAATTTCCCGGGGGTCTAAGTTTTTTGAAAATTTAGATATTGACAATTTTATTAATTAAATTTTTGCACGCAAGATATTGACTATTTGTAGGTGATCTTTAAAAGTAATATGTTTTTGTATTCAACGACTAAATTCTAATGAGAAAATTCAATAATTGTATGAACATTTATATAATTTTGTCATTAATACAAGAACATTACTGCAAATAGAAAGATAAAGATTCATTTAAAGAGTTCCTTAATTTTATTACTACTCGTAAGAACTCGGAACAATCCGCAATATTGTTAGAATTTGTAAATTTTATTGAGCGTTTACTTCAAATACTCGTTTAATTTATGGACATTGGCATTCTTGTTTCTTAAATTAATTTACTTAACAATTAATATAATAGGCCAGAGTAACTTTTACTGGAATAATTCCTAGAATATTATAAAATGATTTAAATAATAATAAAAGAATGATGCCAGAAACTTTTTATTCTAGAACACTTATATTTTTCTTTCAAAATCTCTTAAAACATCTCTCATTGTGTTTTTATTCAGCAAAGTGCTTCATATGATCGATGTATTGTAGAGGACTTAATAACAATGAGTACTATTAGTCTGACCTAAATTAATGTTTTTTTAACTGCATTAAAAAATCTGTTTTGTTTTCTCCATATTGATAAAATGCTGAGCAATTTGTTATTTTTTAAACCGATTTGGTTGTCAAAATGAAGGACGATCAACGATGATTAATTGTACAAGTCTAATTTACAGGTTTGTGTAATAAATGAAATCCATTTCGATATTAAAATAACTATCTAATGTATAGAATGTAGTTAATTAAATTATTATCATTACAACCAATTTTATATGAAAAAAAACAATACAAAACTGGAATATGATTGAAAATGTTAACAATTACGACCTAATGAAGGTATATTTTAATATTTTACTGATTTAAGTGACCTAATATATTTATTAATTTTGATAAAAGTCACAGAATGCTTTTTTAATTAAAATAAATCTCTTTTTAATAACTTATAATATAATTTATAGTTTTGTCAATTTTTTTTATTTTATTCTATTGGCTTTCGTTTTATTTATAAAGTGAACTTTAAAGCAAAGATTGTTTAATTTTATTTAATTTGAGTTTGGTCACGGTTAAGTTATTAAGTTAAGCTCAGATAAAGAAAATGAATTTAATATTGTTAACATTAATTGATTAATACTTTTATATTAATAATAAAAATTATAAAGGTAAACTAAAATTACACTTCCAACTAAATCGTCGTAAGATCAATCTGTCTTCATTTTATCGATACGGATACATATTTAATTTTATATCGCAATATTTCCATATTCTTTCATAGCGTTTATAGACTTTTCACCGAATACTAAATAAAGTTCGTTTTTTGTCTATACAAAAACTTTTAAACTACTAATTCAAACCGAAACGTTTCCGAAGATAATTTGGATAGTTTAGAGGTCGTTTTAAGTTTAAATCTACTTTTTACTATTGATTAGTTTATTGGTATAGCTGCTAGTCCTTCTTAATTATTGAAAATATTTTTTAAAATATCTTCATAATATCATATATAATAATGTTGTTACCATATAATTTTCCATTCAATTCATCTAATTTTTAGAGTGAATAATTTTGGATCCTATGTCTAAATTTTTATAAATTTATTTTTTATAGCACGAAATTAAGTACTGGTACTATATCCAGTTTTATTGAAAACATCTAATTTGTATTATAAGAAAAGCAACAAAACGTTATTTTTAGCCGCTCGAGCGCTTTTGAATTTTCATTAAAAGCATGTTCTAGTCTTAATGTTTTATAAATTGCTGATTGCGAGTTGATGTTTTATAATTATTTATTTTAATTATTATACTCCTTATAAATTTTATTTTTTTTAATGATGATATATTGATGACCAATTATATAGTGATGTTATACCTATGTTGATAAAATATGGTAAATTTATTTGAGTTATAAAGTTTTTTTATTGCAACTGTTATTAATTTAGTAAAGTTTTATTTTTTTTTGATTTGTAACCTTAAAGTATATATTCAGGTATATTATATTATTTTAACATAACTGATCTATGTTAAACTTAATTATAATTAAATACTTACATGATAACTTAAATAGCACTACACACTTTAATATCTAAAAACTTTTTTATCTCACTAACTCGTTACAAAACCACAAATAAATAGAAATTTAGGTTTTTTTTTGTAATATATTTGTCACTTCTAATTATGTGTATTATAATGGGAATTATATATAATTATTATTTGTTCGTATTGTGTCGTTCGTCACACCGAGCTTGATACATACGTCTTTCCCCGACTGAAGGTAAATTACTACTGAAAACTGAGTTAGGTTTTGCAGTATACTAGAATTTTCAGAGATTTTGAAACTTTGATGCTTTATCTATGTTTATTAAGTTGGCAGCTTTTATAAAAAAAAATATTATAAAAGCTTACGGCAGTTCTACTGTTTTTGATCTTTTACAATCATCTTTATCATATTTCTGTTTTCATTACCTTCGTGGTATTTTTGGTATTGTTTGTTTTTTCCTTTTTTGAGTTATTTTTAAAGACTTACATGCAATCGTAAATTTTGTTAGTTAACATAATTTAATTTACTTATTACAATAAAAGTAAATTTTGAAAGTCTGAGATTTCAAGATACTTAATTTTCCTAAGTCTAATAATTATATTAGCTGCCCTATCTTAAATTAATCTTTTTGATTTCTTTATTCTATTTTTTGTTTCATGTACCACAATTAGTTACAAAAATTAGAATAATAACAAAGACGTATACATATAATGAGGTTATCTCTTCAAAAAGATCTCTTCCAGCTATCCACGAGTGTTGGAGATGATGTTATAGAGGGCAGAGATAGGTACATAGATGATTCTAATATTCTACAAATTAATACAAAAAATAGTAAATCTTATATATACTTTATAATTACATAAGTACATCAATCCCAACAACATTTGTTCTACGACTTTTTACAAATCTTGATATACAACACAAAAAAAAAAACGAAACAAAAAATGTCTGCTCCCTCTTTTATCGCTTATATTACTCTGTATTTTGTATGAAATACTTAAAAGTTCAACGCCCGGGTGCCATACCTACGCTATGAGTTAATGCCAGTTCAGAGGCAACAAATATTTTTTTTATGGGAAAACTTAAATTTTAAAAACTATTTATTTTTAAATATAATTGCATCCTATACAAATACATATATAATAATAATAAATAATTATTTTTGTGACAAATAATAATTCTTCAGTCTTCGTTTAAATGTTATGACGGAAGGATGTTATATGGCTAGGTAGAGAGTTCCATAACCTCGCTGCTTGAACAGAAAAAGATTTTGAATAAAAGTTAGATGAGATTTGTTGATGTTATTATAGCCAATCATAGTTCTTGACTTAATTTTTACTTTTTGGGTAGGGATAGATAACTAATAAACCTATTCTAGTTCCAAATTATTGCAAAGCGTTCAAAACGTAACTAACGTTATTTTATATACGCGAATTAAAATACATTAAATTATTTTTATAAATGGCATAATTTTACCACAGTTTTCTTTTATTCATTTGAACTTAAATAATTCGGTCCCTTCATAAAAAACTGGAATATAAAACTCGGTATTGAAGTATGAGAAATCCAAATAAAAAGTAATGGTAACCATAAATATTTTTTTCCATCCCGCTTTTTCTTTAGATTTTTATTTACTATCTCTTTCTAATGTATTCTAAGCTCGTCTTATATAAAGTAATGCGTCATTTACACTGGTAATAGAACTCGTAAAGAGTGAAGGTGGTTAAGTAAAGTGGAGCCTATGATATCTGCTTTTAAATATTATTAGCTCTAATTAAGTAAAAAATTCCAACCTAAGTTGTCTGCTTGTTTTGTTGTGGTTTTTCTCACATCTTAGTCGCGGGCAGGTGTTTCTTTTACATCATTATCAATATCGTAAGTATAATATAGAGTAAGACTTATATCTTTTTTTTTTCAATACCATAATCTATTAAACCAATAATTACTGGTATTTTGAAAGTTACGAATTTCGGATCAGAAGTCAGATTTGTATGCTGATAACTGCATATGTTTTTCAGTCAAAAGTTTTTTATTGCGATTTGTTATCGATCGATTGAAATCTTTTTTTTTATCGACGCTTAAAATATATTTATTTAAAGTTGTTTGAATATTTGGTAGTCATTACAATTATAACATTCTTACATTCTTTTCATTTTTTGTATAACCGAATTGCTCCTGTCACCTAATATAATACCAGAAGTACCTATTCTTATTAAGTTTTTTAAACGTCGAACACTTGGCTGAAACCCAACATGGAGACTGGAACGTAAAAAATATATTTTTATGTAATGTTTTGTTTATTTTTTTTAACATTTTATTAATTGCAAGGCTCCTGTATGAACAGTCTAAAATAATGAGCCTTAGGACCTAGGAGACTAGCTAGATAATTATTTATTGCTAATCGTATTATATAAGAATGCTGTAAGTCGTACTCGCAAGGGCGAGTGAAGCAACGTGAGGTTAATCGATAGTAAATAACAAATAATTTCTTTGTCTCTTACGAAACATTTGATTTGACAGTTTGGCATTTGACTTTAATATCATGGTGATTGTAAGTAATTAAATTTTTAAAGGTCAGACTTGTAAAAAAAATATAGTAATGCTTGATTATAGATATTTGATTCTAGATTTTTAATATATTTAAAGGGTGTTTTAATTACTATGGTTTGTTTTTGGTATTAATTTCTTAGTTGTGGAGCTGTTAGTGAAACAAATAACAAACAAAGAAAATTCTAAGTAAAATTAAAACTTTTATGCACGTTTGATTTGAAGCGATAATGATCTAAAATTAAAAGTCAATTTTCGTCTTATATTAAGATGAAAGCTTTCAGCTGAATGTAAAACTATTTATTAAAAAAAATAAAAATGTAATTGTTGTTATGATTTTAGGACGGTAGATTTTAGAACATTTTATTAACGGATTGTTTCAATAATGTGTCAAACGTAAAATTGCAATAGAATTGACAAAGCTTATGTACCATCAATACTTGTATCCTTTCAGATACGTACATTTATAAATTTGGACATTCTAAGTCTAGCGTTGTTACAATCGTAGGCATCGCTTTTATTCAGTAGACATTGTTGAATGGCGAATGTTTTCGAAAAATATTTTAGGTATTTTAGGAAAGACTGTGACGGAGTAGTCCCGTTGTTGAATCAGGATAATTTAGTAAGGTGTATTAGTTATATATAAGGCGTTGGAATAATCTGAAATAAGTTATTGAATTGCAAAGAATCAGAATGTATTATTTTAATTTATTGTTCTCCACCTTTTTCAGCTCAAACATCTGATTGGAATACATTTTCTTATATTTGACTTGAAAAGCGATGACAGCTGGAGACTTTTATGATCACCATACTATCTTATTAGTGAAAACAGATAGGATAGATTTATAATGTATACATGGAATAACAACCAACCTATTTTTTAAAAAGTTAATTTAATAAATAATAACTTACAACAATCATCTTTAGATATGGCATTTGTTTCTTATTGTTAGAATTAGTTTTAAATTACAGGTATTTAATGAAAATAAATGAAGTTATTGCGTAAAAAAAATATGTCAACCAATATATTAGAGTTTAGCAGTATTAGAGTAGAGAATACTAGAGTTATAGAGTTATAAAAAATATAATAAGTTAAGTAGAGAAAATTCTTATTAAACATTTTTTTACTTCGGACCGCCTCATAATTTCTAACAAACATAGTTTTTTCATAATTCAAATCAAATATGCCCATGAGAAATAAATTCCATATAATACATTTAGCAAAAAAAAAAGAGATTTTTTTTTTTGACAATATGAATTTTATTTTAACTAGTAAGTTTAATAGTTTCTCTATAAAGATTGATGTTATATAACTTGTGGCGAAACCTTCGTGAAATTTAAATAAACTATGAAGGTAAAGTCTAAAATTTCAGAAATTTGAAAGCCAAGTTTAAAAGCTAACAACAGCTCTGTGATTCAATTAATAAAGTAATATCCGTATACAATATGTAGGCGGCGTATGACGTGGATGAAAGGTTTTATGGAACAAGCATCGTTCCCCAAAGAAAAACAAAATGAACTGTAACTATCATTGATAAAGGTATCCGTTTTTATAAAAACCTTGTCGAACAGCGTTGCCAGTTTTCGTTGACGGCAACATTTTCAGAAACGCCCAAAACTTGGGAAATGATAAAATCCAATTTATTAAAATATAACCAGCATTAAATTACATTTGTTACGTAATTCAAAATCAAATAGCGATCTCATTGACAATAAAACGCACGTGCCTCGATATATCTTTGGTTACAGTCGTGAATCAATATGATTAACTGCATACATTCAGATGTGAATCAAGCTAACAATATTATTAACTAATTAATTAACTCAATTGTGAATAAATACAATATTTAGTAGTGTATAAATGTTTCTGAGCTAGTTTTGCTACCGATTCTAGGTTTCATTTTATTAGATCATTTGGGTATAAGGGCAACAGGAAGGCCGACTAACTTTTTAAAATAGTAGTTGCTGTAGACAGTGAAGTTATGTATTTGCCAGACTATTTGTAGTATTTTTCAAAATGTGAGGCATAGTTTTCAAATGAATAGATGGCTTTAAAATTTAAATAAAAATATTACGAAACATCGAGACTGGTAGGATTTGAAAGACTTCCGTCGCTCTACTAATTGCTAACTAGCTACCTATTTCAATTAATTTAGTATTCTATATATAATGAAAGATGCCGCAAATAAACTAATGTTTTGAAATACTTAAATATACATTTGTATACAAGATCATTTCAAATATATTGGAAGTTATATAGTGTATGTAAGTGAAATAAAATTATTTAAGTTGTCGTAATACAATCTGGAAATTTTCCATCGACAAAGTTCACATTCTTAATGTGTTGTTGCTTGATGCATTATGTGTGAAGAATGGAAGAGAAACAGAGTTATTGCTAGCAGTGTAGTGCCAGTTTTGTGTTAGTATTATAGTTGTATTATTTGTATTAACAAGTGCGAAATCAGAGTTAGCGAAAAAGTTTTGTTTCTTAGTGGTAGTCTTTCAATAACTCTCAATATTTATTTCATTGAATAAAGTGTTAAAATGCTAAAATAATTATAATATTAACAAATCAACAAACAAACAAACAATCAAAGTGAAACTAAACAAAGAGAGAACCTAAATTATAAACTCCCTAGATAGAGATAGACTCTTTATTCGTTTTAACATTATATGGTCTTTATTTTTTAAAATAATTAAATTGCACGAAAGTAAAATGAATGTGAGTTTTGTTTATTATTATTAATATGATATGAATAATGAATAATGCTTAGACAAAGCATTGAAACCTATAACGATTTTGTTTATTTTATTTTATTTATTTATTTTTGCACCATAAAATATTAACAGTAACATAGTATGGACAATTTTCACGAAAGATGAATTATCTCTTACAAGAGATCTCTACCAGAAACCCTAGGTTAAAGGACATATTAAACATATATTAAGAAGGGTATGTTACTCAGTACGTCAGTACACAGTATTAACAAACTTAACTAAAAATAATAATATACACATACCACATACATATAAGTATTCATAAATACACAAAAATACATACATACACATATAATATAATCGTTGGATGGAATAGTCGATAGCTTTTTAAATGATCTCAAAAAGGTAGACAACCAACCAATAAGTAACGCCAAAAAAGCTTGGATTTACGATAATTTTTTAACATCACGTCTAAATTGGCCTTTCCTCGTTTATGATATTAATAAAACCCTTTTCTCAAAGTTAGATGCAAGCGTCATAAAGACATTGAAGTTATCATAAATACATACAAAATCATAAAGACATTGAAGTTATAGTCTCAGCAGACTCTTCAACCTTATTTAGAGACCGAAACAACTTTGGATTAAAATTAAAGAAACCATCGGAGCTCTACAAACATCTAAGAGTTACCAAAAGACATATCATCGGAAAATCTAAAGATGATACTGTAACTTCTCTCCCAAAAGACAAAGTTGCCTCAGAGCTCGAGTCACGACTTCAATTCCATAAAAAATTTATGATAGGTGCTCAAACGAATAAAGTAGGGCTAGGATCAAGTAGGAAAGTTCAAGACATATGACATAATAAAATCTTTTATTCGACAAGACGAAAACTATAATTACTCCACGCGATGAGCCTAGAAATTCAAAACGAATGGGTGACCATAGGAGATTTTTGTATTCCACTAGCTTTGAAGTGGCGCAACTTAATTTATGATTGGTCCCTAGCATTATTAAAATCCTATCTTAATGCATTCCAAATGACTCTCCCAGATTAAAGTAATTTAGTAAGATGGGGCAAAGCCACCGAAAAGTTTTACAAAATCTGTGGGGAGGCAATAGGAACCGCGAAACACCTATTAGTAGGGTGTAGGGTACTTCTAGATAAAGGTCAATATTCGCATCGCCACGACAAGGTATTAGAAATTATACGGGAAGCGGTTAGTCTTTCAGTAGCAAGAGCGCGGAAGGGTATAACAACCACCAAACGATCTGTAGAATTCGTAAAAGTAGGCTCCTCCAAAAAATCAAAAGCGAAGCCTTATTCAATATTAGGCGCGGTTCCTGATTGGATTCTCATGATGGACACGTATGAAAAGCATTACAAAATCCCTAGGGATGTTGGTGTTTCGTCATCCAGACCGGACTTATTTCTGTATTCGAAACATCTGAGGCGCGTGATACTTGTGGAGCTTACTGTTCCTTGGGAAACAAACATCCCAAGGGATCACACATTCAAGCTCAATAAGTATTACGAACTGACCAACGAACTGATCTATATCTATACATATAATAAAATTGTAACTGATCCATTCATGTACATGGAATAAAAAAAATGAAAACATCATAGGGAGGTTTAATAAGAGCAAGAGAACCCAAAACAATGGTTTTTCAGTTTGTCTGTTTGTCTGTATGTCTGTATGTTTGTGCACGCTAATCTCAAAAACGGCTTAACCAATTTGAATGCGGTTTTCGGAAATATATTATTACAGTATTCACTTAACATTTAGTGTTTATTTCATCTAAATCGATTAAGAAATAAAAAAGTTATGACCATTTATGTCAATCATGTAATAGGTACCAAGCAAATCTTATTCTATACATGTCAGAAATCTGTAGAGGAGTAGTCTTTGTAAATTGAAAATATTAAAAAAATAAACCAGGATGTGAAGTGATAACTAACAAAATCCATTTTCAGCCTTTTTTAAATCTTTATCTGTTTATCTGTTTGTCTTTTAGTTGTGCACAAAACATGTTAGCACAATGTTATTTTCATTTGGTCCGTTCGTCTATATGTCTGTATGTTTGTGCATGCTAATCTCAGAAACGGGTTAATCCATTTTGATGCAGTTTTCTGGAATATATTGTCATGGGATTCACTTTACATTTAGTTTTATTTTTAACGAATGGTTCACAAATAAAGAAGTTAATAATTTGTTATTGTCTTATTTTGAAAGTTTAAAGTTTTTACATACATTGGTAAATATAAAAAGGTACTTTTTTCAAATACGAAATCTACGCGTACGAAGTCGCAGGCACAGCTAGTCAGGAATAAATATATAGTTAGTTTCTACGCGGTAGAAGTGGGAGCGAGAGGTATAACAGCAAAATCTCTCTATAGCCTACTTAAAGACCTTGGCCTTTCTAGAACAAGCATCGGTTCATTTCTAGAACGTATTTCAAAGGCGGCATTAGTAGGTTCTTTCCAAATTTGGTTAGGTAGGGAGAGGAGGAATTTTTGCGCATAATAAAGGAGCCCCTTAAACCTACTCCTGGGTCGCAAGTCCCAGGCACTGCTTGCTTTCCTCTCCTTGCAATGCGATGAGCCCGGCACCCGCACAGTGAATCCATGGATTGCTAAAAAGCTTCGTCATCTAATGCTGATCTCTCTATAGATAGTATAAGCAAGTATCTCTTTAGTCTTGATTTAAATAAAGTAATACCAGGGAAATCTCTATAAATGTAATAAGGAAGTGAGTTCCATAGCTGAGCAGCACCAACAGAAAATTATTTGCGATAAAAAGTTGTATTGTACTTTGGATCCTCGAGATATTTTGATGTCACACAAGAGCACTTTGGTCGTTGTTCCTGAAGGTAATTTGGATATTTATTATGTATTATGTAACATGTTTTAACATTTTTATACAAGGGTATAAAAATGTTAAAACATGCATATTCCGGCGAAAACGAATGAGGAACCACTGTAATTCCCAACGGAATTCGGAGACGTGGTCGAATTTGCGTAAGCCAAAGACGAAGGGGATGCACACATTTTGTAGGCGATCTAATTTATCTAGTAGCTCATAAGTTGCATCTATATAGCAAACGTCGGCGTAGTCAAGGAAGAGAAGAAGGAGACATTGTGTTGTGTAAAGTTTTAGTTTTAAAACTTACTTTAAAAGTTTTAGTTTTAAAACTTACATAAGCGAATGTAAAGAATGGTGAGGCCGCTTATTTACTTCACTAAGGTCACGTCAAATTGCAGTCAAAAATTAATCCTAAGTTTTTTGCTTTGACAAGGTATGGTAAATAATAATAATAATAATAATAATATCAGGACAAATTACACACATTGATCTAACCCCTAAGTAAGCAAATTATTTGCTTGTGTTAAGGGTGTTAGACAACGATACAAATACATAGAAATACACATATAAATACTGAGAATATGTATAATAAACGACCAAACCCAGAAACACAGACATCTATGCTCATCACATAAATGACTGTCTCCGCCGGGAATCGAACCCGAGCCCCATTGCGCCGTGACACGTTAGGCGTCTGCGCTAACCAACGGGGCGGTTAAGTTCCGGATAAGTTCCGTCTTATAATAGCCGAGGTAGGGTCCTAAAATTAATTTGGTTATAAAATTGTTTACTACCTATTATGTAGTAAACAACTGCGACTTGTTAGCATTAAGTAATAGACCGTAGTCCTTCGTCCATAAGTGTATCCTTTGAAGGTCGATATTTACCTCATCGATAGCATCTGCTAGCCCAGATAAAGTGGCATGCCGATAAAGCTGCAATTCGTCTGCTTAGAGATGGTAGCGAGAAGATATAACTTTGGAAATTTCATTAATGAAAATGGAGAAAACTAAGGGAGATTCATCGCCACCTTGCGGTACCCCAGCAGACAGATTTATGCAATCAGATGGATTCTTATTAGATTTAACAATCTGCTGACGACCGCAAAGATACGATTTAAACCAATCAACATCAGATGGAGACATAAAGAAAGTTAAAATGCAGTAATCCAGTGCTGGTGCTGTGGTGAGAACGGAAACCGGACTGGAAGGGACTTAGATTATTACTATAGAAGAACTCGGAAAGTTGCTTGAAAGCCATGTCTTCAAGAACCTTAGAGAGGATAAGGAGTATAGATATAGGTCGAAAGTGAGAAGGAGTAGAAGGGTTAGATATTTTGGGTAATGGAATTACATGAGCACTCTTCCAGGTCGTAGGGAACGTGTTAGTATGTAAATAAAAGTTAAGAACATAGGTAATTATGGGTAAAAGGATATCAATTAAGGTGACGAGCATATATTTACTAATATTGTCATGTTCTATTGCTTTGGAAGAAATTGATAGAAGTGACTTCTTCACGTCTCCCTCCATTATCTCCTGGAATAAAAAGATAGAATCACAGATAGATGGGGGAAGCATTTTTCAGTTTGCATAATGGTTTAACCATACGTTCTTTAGTAAGAAGCAATGGAGGAGTTGAGAAATACGTGTTTAATGAGTTAAGATAGTAATAAGAGTTACCCACAACTAGTGACTTTCAGACATGCCACATTGGGCAGTCGAAAGATGGTGAATGGAAGAAAACATATGACGACGTTTGGCATCCCTACACCTATTACAGAGATTGCGTAGCCTTTTGTAGACAGACAAATTATCTTGAGATGGCTCCCTTCTGTATATTTTCTTTGCTTTGTCCCGTCTTGCCATAAATGTTTTGATAGTTGGAGTAAGCCAAGGTGCGGCAAAATATCGAACTTTTATCTTTTTAACCGGGGCATGGACATCGTAGAGTTTAAGAATTTCTGTATAAAAGATTGATAGTTTTTCATCGACAGACGTTGATTCAGCAAGGACCAATTTATTGCTAATGCGTCGGCTAGAGATCATTTAAATTTATGTTTATTTACGTTTTTTAAATGATAAACTATAACTAAGAAAAAAAAACATGATATAATAGGATGCTGTGAACTGACCATGAGTGGATACATTTTCAGAATTTAAAACAAGAATGAGGTCAAGAAGTCCCGGTCTACTATTGGGAGGAAAGTGAGTTTCGGCGAGGGGAAGGATAAAAATTAACAGACGAAGCCAAGGTTTTAAGTTTTTTGGATCTGGTATCGTTTTTAGTTACCCAGGTATTTAGATCACCCATAAAAATAATATGATTATAAGGTTTCTTTTATGTTTAATTGTGAGGTTGAGATACTATATACTAGCAATATTTTATAGTACTACTCAGTATCGCATATTCAATAACACATCCAATAACTACTTATGTCATTAAAGTTTTATTCGTGGTAAAAAATTTCCTGAATATTTTATGTAGTCTTATCACCACGATTTCACCACGCTAAGTTTTATAAAATTCTATGCATTCACGTTTTTGGGATTAGAAAAAATCTAAGCAAACAGATTAATGGATGAAAACGACGACCAAAGCCAATTTATGTATCTTTACATCAACTATATAGTAATTATTTTCCTTGTCAAATATTTTCCAATGACATTTTTATATTTTAAATTAATATAGTCTTTGTAATTAATTATTTTAGAAAAGACTATTCTAATTTAATTTTGTACTTAAAATTTTTTTTTAGAAAAATGCATTGGGAGGGAGATATTCCGAAAAAACTGGATTTAGCCACAATTTTTTCAATATGGCGGCGCGAGCGGCGGAGATACGAGGTGGCAAAATTGAAATTCAAAAAGAGCATAGAATAAATTTTCTTAATAAGTTGTATGATAAAATCAAGTTTGAAAGCTCAATTTGAGTAAAGTTTTTAAATTAAAACAGAATTTATGACATTCATCACGCAAGGCACTTTTACTTTAAGTACCTAATATTAAAGTTTTCCTACCAACATAGAATCTTAGGTAAACAATTTATACTTCTAATATTATACAGATATAAATATATGTACAAAAAAAATTGCATTGTTTTACAAAAAATGCATTTATTTTGCATTAATCTTTGTTTCTATGAATGTGGAAAAAATATATATTAATGAGCATTTTTTAATGTATTGTACAGTTATTAATATCTAATGTATCAAAACGATTTAAATAAATAACGAAATAGAAACTGCGTACTTGGCCTAGTTTACTTTTGTTTTGATAAGATTAAACTAGTACCAATCTGATAATTGAATGACAATTGTATTATAATCAAATTAGAAATTAGGAACTATAAGGAACCTAGAATAACTAATTCTAATTATTTATAGCAAGAAAAAAAATGTAAGCCATTAAAAAGTATCCAAGGAGTATCTTGCCGGTTTATCTCAATAAATCAGCTATTTAAAACCTTGCGCGCCAGACTATGCCTACTTGATATATAAAAAACAAACTAAGCCATTTAGTTATATGATGCATTTATAGGAGTTGAAGGACTTACAACTTAAAACGTTTAAAATAATCGTAACTATAAAATGCCTAATTTTCGAATGAGGAATGCGAAAGAAGAATATTTTTAACTAAGTAACATGCGGAAATTTGCTAACAAGTCAGTTATTGTCAACATTATCCATGTATTATAATAAGCTATCCATGTATTATAATAAAAGATTATTTCTTTCATTTTTAATTAAGCATTAAGTATAGTATAACGACACTTTGTAGCATTCTACAAGTACTTTCAGTTTCAATATTCCCATGAGTTTTCCGATAATCACAATTCTGTTGGCCATTTCATGTCAACGAAATATCGCTTCAGTTCACTTGTAACATCATTAGAAAAGGTAAAAGGCAAGCATCTATTTTCCTGATAAAAAATTCGCAGACTTGTTTTTGTGTCATTGCATTGTACCAAATATTGCGATTGTAAAGTGTTACGATCAAAATATGGTATGTATAAGCTAATAACAAATATATTGACTAGTACAAATTGTATACATATGTAATATAAAAGTAAATTAATATATAATAATAGGTTTTATAGGATTTACTAAAATACCATAGATGGTAGGTATTTATAGTTACTGTAACCTTTTAGAATAAATGGTAATTGTAGAATTTATTTAGAGAATTGTTAATATTTAATATCTGTTTAACATTATAATAATATCTGTTTAACATTATAATAAGTATTTTCAAAACGCTTTACACTGTTCGCACCCCTAAATGCATATTTTCTAAAAAGGTACTAATACAAATAATGCTCAATAAATAAATATTGTGTGGTAAAAATGCAACAGCTTAGTTAAACGGCTTCAAAAATATGAAGAAATTTAATTTAAATATTACAAACTAACAAATAAATAATTTGTTAATCAATTTAAAATTATTTATAAGATAACACAGAGTTTTATTACTTGTGGGACAGTTATACATAAGTAAAAGCTCTGTTATAAAACTGAAGGCTATAAAAATTATTGGATGTAAAATTTTGGGCTGTGATATTTCGAAGCTTATGATTTTTTTTGAAGTGAAACTTCTTTATCGGGGTTGGAAAAAATTTTTGTGTAATATTTTTTCGTTACGCGTCACTTTTTTCCGTTACGCGCCATCTTTTTGAAGTGAAACTTCTTTATCGACAGATGAGATAAAATTTTATAGCCACGTCAAAAAATTATGACGTTTTTCCGTTACGAAGTGAAGTGAAACTTTTTTATCGACGTTTGATAGAAATTTTATAGCAATGTCAAAATATTGTAACGTTTTTCTGTTATGCATCATCTTTATTTTTGCTTAAACTTTATCTAATTTAGCTTAATTAGCCATTCCTGTAAAGTTGTAATTAGTGAATCATTTTTCAAAAAATTATGTCATAAAGAAGTTTCACTTCTTACATGTGTACACTAATACACACACACATATTTTTTTTAAAGTAAAGCTTAAGATAATATTATATCCTTAATGAATAATCACATGATTTGCCCTGTTATAATTGTAAATAAGTGAAGTACTTGGTTGATAGCCATTTTGACGGATTTTGATTTATTTATTCCTTTAAACGAGTGAGGTCAGAAATGAAGTAGATAAATTTCAAACTGTTACATAAAAAATCTGAAAAGAGTTTTAATCCCAAAAAGGTTTTCATAATCAAAAATTATTTTCGTCAAGATCTTAATCTATTACCGATTTTCCAGTGGCCCTGTCACGTCTTTTGCGTAATTAAAATTAAGTCACAGCGTACAAACTTACAACTTTATGTGTATTACTTTAGATAATATTCATGTTCTTGTTTATTTTTCGTCTGCCCAATATTTCTATTTTGTTTGTTTCTGTAATATAATCACGAGGTAACTGACGAAGGTAAATATTTAATAATATATTTATATACATATTACATTAAATGTAAACTATAGATAAGTAAACTAATCGTCGCGATAGATATCTTCAACTTACATGTTATTTATTTATTTATTTATTTAATACTTTATTGCACACAAAACATTAAAAAAAAAGAAAAAGAAACAGATAAAAATGCACAAAAGGTGAGCCTATCTCTAGGTGCAGAGATTTCTTCCAGTCAACCCAAAAAATATGATGTTGTGATAGAATATTGGAAGTCATCGTGTACAATATATAATTGAAAGAAAAAAAAAGATAACAATAAAAAAAAAGAAAAGATATTAAAAAAATAATACTGTTGTTTAGAAAGTAAAAACTTACTTAACAACTCAACGACATTCGTTATATTGTGAGTACAAATATTGCCTTTGCTTGTCGTTATAAAATAACATTGACGTGTGTTTAATAAATATACTCGAAAAGTTAATATAACTTTGCTTTAGTCTGTTTGTTTAACGTCGTCCTGTCAGTACTTGTACTCATATATTATAAACTCTTTACGGTTATTTAATTAAAGTTCATCTAATATCCTATTATATCAATCAAAATCAAAAGTTCGGATAGGCTTATATGATATTTACGAAAAATGAGGTAAAGTATAGTTGTAGTTACAGATGCATATAAAAATACCATTAAATATTATACAAAAAGCCGATTGTATATATTTTATATACACCTTATAGATATAAATTTTACAAGGTTTATATTACATTATTTAAAATAATAAATTAAATATCTTGAGCTATTCATTTTCGAATTCAATCAATGAAATTTATATCAATCAGCTAAAAAAACTTATTTATTTATTTATTTATTTATATCTTTTCCACTTAGAATCATAATCAGTGATCACTTGTGTACGTCAACATGGAAATGTCAGGAGGGCCTATTACGATACTAGATTTATCGTAATAAGCCCTTCTGAAAAAGCACTTTCCATCTTAATGTTAAAGCTATGAGGGTTCCAAACGCGTCCTGGTCTGAGAAGAACCACACAAGAAACTCAGCCGGATATATTTTTTGTTATTGTGATCACTGTTTCACAAACGTCAAACTTAAATGCAATTTTGGAACAACTAGAACCGTCGCAATCAATTGGAAAAGAAGCCTAATGATTTCAGGCAACGAAAATTAAATAATAATAACAGAAAAAATAAATATATATAAATCTTCGGCCTGCCACACAACCAGTCACCGCAAGCAGCACCCGTTCACGAGCATAACACAAGAGCCAGCCATCACCCCCTTCGCACATATTTGAGGGAGGGAGGCAACCCGACTCCTGATGCTACCGCAAGTAGTGACTTCTAAGGAATCGGTGTGATGCAGAAGGTCGATAAAGCAAAATTAATTTACAGCAAAAAACAAATTGCGGAGATTACTAGCTATTCGCAATACAATACAGATTCATTCCCAGGCCATACCGTCGTCGATGTAATCCTTTACACTATAGTAGGATTTTTTTATTAAATTATTTTTAACATATAATTTCAATTTATTTAATGAGAGGCTTAAGGCTTCATTTGGGAGCTTATTATTAAAACGTATACAATTACCCTTAAAGGTTTTACCTATTTTATGGAGCCTAGTGCCGGGCATAGCGAGTTTATTTTTATTTCTTGTATTAATTTTATGTAAATCACAATTTTTCTTGAACTTTGAAATATTTTTATGAACGTAAATTAAGTTATCATAAATATATTGATTATAAACAGTCATAATTTTAAATTCTTTAAATTTGTTTCTTAAAGAGTCTCTATATATTGCGCGAACAGCTCTCTTCTGCAATGTAAATATGGTATCAATGTCAGCCGCATTGCCCCATAAGAGTATACCGTATGACATTAAGCTATGAAAGTAACTAAAGTAAACTAATCGAGCAGTTTCCATATTTGTTAATAGACGTATTTTTTTAACCGCGTATGCAGCAGAACTTAGTCTGCTTGACAAATCAAATATATGAGGACCCCATTGCAATTTTTTATCTAGAGTAATGCCCAAGAAAGTAGTAGATTTGACCAAATCCAAATCCTCATTATTTAATTGTACATTGGTTCTAACACTTTTAACATTTGGTAAACTAAATTTGACACATTTGATATTGCCATTATATATATAAATTTTACCAATTCTTATAAACTTCAGTTCAGAAATATTAGGCAATTTAACTAATTACGTTTAAAAAACTCATACTCCACAATAGATAAGTACCCAGAGTTTTTATTACAAAATCAAAAGTGTAACAAAGTAGAAACGTTTGACGTCTACACAATGCTGGCGAACAAAAGCTTTTATTACGTCATTATGTGGCCTGAGGCAATTTTAAGCTTTTGATATTCAATAACACCAGGTTTTAAAAAAAGTAAATATTGTTCTTTTGTCTTTAAGGATCTATTTTTATAAATTTAGCGCTTATAAAATTGTTATTTTCAATGTAGTTCAGAATTGTTTTTTTATTATCCTAAAAAGCCGTATCATGGAAAACATACACTTAATAAAAGTGTTAACGAAAATGTGGATGGAAATAAAAATAAATATATAAGCCTCAAAAATAAAATATTCAAATACATTAAATAACAGAAAGATTAAAAAAACTAATATGTATTAAAAATAAAGATAAATAATAATTTCTTAAATTTATATCAAGAAGCTATCAATTTGGAAAACCTAAGGATTTTGTTATCTATGGTACAAATTGTTCTAAAATAACGTTGAAAATCAATTGAATACTTATTTACATTTTTCGCAGTCGCAATGATGAGTTTAAAATTCTGTATTGTAACGTGGTATCCTTGCGTTTCGCTGCATACCTAAACATATAAAGATTTTTGGAAATGATTGTAATTTTCTTTATATTACATACGGGCCCCTGCCGTATCGGCTTATCGGTTCAAATCCCTATTCGAACCCGCGACCTTGAGAGAACGTTCCTTCGCTCTACCCATTGAGCTAGCGTATCTCTATCCATCTCAGTGAATTAAGCATTCCATATAGGATCGTCTTTATCGGGACAGAGTTGACATCGGCTTCATTACAAGATCCTAACATCCAATCCAAAATGATTCAGATGGGATTTCATAGGTCAAGAATTATAAAAAGTACCAGAATTTAACAAAAAATATCACTAAAGAAGAGATGCGGTTATGAAAACAAAAGTAAATTTATATTTTAATTAATAGAAAAGCTTAAACATCATGTTTCACCACAGTGTTTGTTACAAATTACTTACAACATAGCGTTGCGTGATGAATACTGTAAATTACCTCCTAACATTTGTTACTTGGGAGGGAAGTGTTTAACAAGGTTAATGTTTTCACCATAATATATTACGGCAGATTATGAAGATACTTTATTTTTCAGTTTAAATTATAATAACATGCAGTATTATGTAAAAAATTGTTTTGGTTAGACTGACGCTTTATCTATTCTATAATTTGTAAAAAATAGCCTAGTTTTTATTATATCTACTCAAAATAAAACTCTGTTTACCCTTTAAGTGAAAATTTTAAACAAATTCCTTATGAAAAATTATAAGTCGTTTTTGAAAGTTCAAGTTTTAAGACTCAACATTTTAGGTTACCCGCTGATGTAAACTCGTTGTTTGTTTATGTATGTTTAATTAAGTTTACAGTGTGTTAATAAACACATACACTGTAAATTCATAGCAATTAGTCCACTATACGCCCTCATTATATTTGAGGGTTTGCGAAATTAGGCCTTACGCTACAAAACATTATTAACATTAACAAAGATATTTATTGGGACTAAAACCCGTAAACTATAGTGATAATAATAATTTTAATTATTAATATGAGGCACGGTTGTGTTGAAGACAATAAATCTCCCTTTGTTTTAATAATGACAATGAAACTTCTTACCATTTAAGCAAGTCACTCTAACCTCATCTACTAAATTTGAATTTCGAAGCCCGTAAAAAGTATTCTCAATATACAAAAAAGAAAAGAGTAATGTTTACAAAGATTTCCAATAATGGATAAAAATGTATTGAAGGCACTGATTTATAGCCATTCTGTGTCTTAGTTGATTTATTGATAACAATTTGAGGTTAGAACAAATCGCATGAAATTGGTTTTTAAGGAAGGGATAATATAATTATTATATTATATATCTAAAAAATATACTTTCACATGTATGTTAAAATCGTTTAGACTTGATTAATGAAGATATTTTTCACATTCTAAATACTATAACAATATAAATATTTTTTTAAAAAGCTGATATATTCTTGGAACAAAAATTAAATATGTCGAAGCAAAAGAGTGGCCAGCACTATTCTTGTGATAACGCAAACGAATCAATAAAGACTTCGTAAGACACTTCCGTGAAATCACTTTATTAATCACTTTAATCATTACTTACAATTATTTTGTTAATACAATAGAAATTAATCCTTTACTAATAAATTGTGGACATTGAGCACATGAGTTTTGAGTGTGCGCACGCACAACGAATAAAACTACAACCATCTGGCTTGTCCATATACACCATACTGATGGCTTGTCCATATATACCATACTGATGGCTTGTCCATATATACCATACTGATGGCTTGTCCATATACACCATACTGATGGCTTGCCCATACATACCATACTGAATGCTTGTCCATATATACCATACTGATGGCTTGTCCATATATACCATACTGATGGCTTGCCCATACATACCATACTGATGGCTTGTCCATATATACCATACTGATGGCTTGTCCATATACACCATACTGATGGCTTGCCCATACATACCATAATGAATGCTTGTCCATATATACCATACTGATGGTTTGTCCATATATACCATACTGATGGCTTGTTCATATATATCATAGTTCACCGCTATGACGTTGGTGGCACTCGACAACTAAACTGACGTTGGTGTCTGCTCTATGCACAAAAAACACAATTGAGTTATCATTTAAATTTAAATTCAAAATATTACAACTCAACCGTTTTTCATTAAATATAATCAAACTAAGACAATTACTAAAATAATTGATTTACATCCAAAAAATATTCAATTATTTTCGTTACACAATTATACAACTAATTTAGATTTATTTGAATTATAATGAACATCAAAACAACAACTAACTTTCCTTGTACATCATAAAGAAGGTAGTTGCGAATAAAATATTGTGAAAGTGTCGTCATATTTATACTGAATTTCTTATACAAAGTTAGTAATTCGTATAGTTGATCGACATGTATATTAACAAAAGATCAATCAGAAAAAAAAACTGTTAATTTAAGAAAAAGAGTTTTGGAGTTTGTTACTCCAAAAGTAAAAAGGTACTGAAGCAGAGATCGTTGAAGCTGTAATTCGATTAGCTTTGATGGCATTAAATTTATAAAAAAAGTAACACATCTCAACATGCCTGAACCTGTTTTATATTGAAATTTAAAAATATCTTTATAAAATAGATTTAATAATTTAAATATTATAAACATTTATTATTAATACATTAACAAAAATATTTGTTGTAACGATTTATAAGGACTTAAGCTTAGTTCAGTTATAAGGAAAAGCCTATATCTTTAAAGACATCTGAATTCATCCGCTTTCATTACAACGAATGAGTTGAAGAAAATGAAATGTTGTATTTCCTATTAATAAATAATTATGATAATATATATTTTATCTAAGAAAAGCCAGGTTGTTATTATAACATAATTTTATATAACTTCGTTTTAATATGACTAATAAAAATAAAAAAAACGTATAATCTTAAATTAAAAAAAAAGGTAGGGATTACTTATACATATACATTTACGAAAATAGAAATAAAGGACACAAAGAGCACCCAGACTCGAAATAACAATATGTGTATCACGGAAACAACTGTTCAGAATGGGTATCAAACCCACGACCCAGGACCACTAACCACTAAAGCGACAGGCTGTCGAAATGTAAACTTTTAGTCATATTTATTTATAATAATTTAAATGGTAAATACATTGGAATTTACATATTTTAGTTCATAAGTTTAAACAGTAGCGCCACCTACGCAATTAATTATGTAATGTTATTAAATATTTACTGTTAAATGTTTTAAAAAATAGAAGCATAGGATATTTTAACATAATGTTTAATCTTTTATTAGAATTATTAGAACTTATTATAAGGTATAAATAATATCATCTGTAAGTTGGTCAAGAAATTGTAAATTACCGTCACCTAAATATTATAGTGTTAAAATATTATAAAACGAGTTGTAAGGGCTGCTCTCGCCCATTCTATTACAAATGGTTGGATATTAAACATTGAAGTGCAAGTTTTAACAATATACATTTACGAAAATAGAAATAACGGACACAAAGGGCACCCAGACTCGAAACAACAATATGTATATCACGGAAACAACTGTTTCGAGTGGGAATCAAACCCATTACCAGAAACAGTACCACTACCCACTAAAGGGACAGGCTGTCAAAATATAAACATTATATCTAACTAATAGAAATTTGTTTATCATCAAAAAACATTTCATTCATGGTAAGTTCGCGTAGTTGTAAGCACAACTGACAAAATCACAGGATTTTGTGAATTAGACTTGTCGTAATTGTTATCGTTGCGGTTGTTGTAAACCTAAATGTTTCAAAATATTACGGTGTGAGGTGAGGTTTGTAGTGTGAAATGTTCAATGTTCATTTATTCTTAAATATTTTTTAATGTGTAACGCAGAAAAAGCTTAAAAAAGCTTACCTTAGCTAAAAGCTTAGGTCTTAAGCAGTCAGTGAAGTCTAAAAATGGAGGCCACCATTCTCATTCACGCAAAATAGAATGCAGTACGGTGGTCTCCACTATGGTGGCCTTGTGAGATACCATTTCACGCCCCGCTTAAAAGACCCAGGATCATAGTTGGAAGGAAACACATGCCGTATTATTTCACTGGGGGCAGCTATGGCTGACAGAAGTTTGATTGCACGGCTTTGGCAAGACGCCAAGAGCTGCGGCTGCCCGTAGGGTGCAACAGAAGTTCTTGTCCAAAGCGTGCAATACACTGGGCATCCGCTCTGATGTAAGCTCTCCTGCACTCTTTAATAGCTTTATTGTACGCTGCTTTTCGGCGATGAATGTCTGGATCGTGGATAGCGCCCTGATTCATACGCGGTACGCTGACTGTTTTTTTCCAACCAGATTAGAGCATTCACGATTGAACCAGGGACGAGATTTGCTCGTGTTGGTGACCTCAGTGTATGGAATATAATACTCCATACCTAAACTGATTTTACCAACTACAGCAGACGCACTTTCCGACAGATCACTGTTTTCAAAGCAGCGTGAGGCCCGTGGGATGTGTGCAAAATAGTTTCGCATACCATCCCAGTCTGCCGACGAATAGTGCCAGAGCCGTCGCTTCACCTCTACGGGTCGTAGAGGGGCGAGACCGGAGGTACCCAGAGGGGCGTGCACCTATACAGTATATTGAGCTGGCTGATTCATCAGCAGTAGGTCTAGCAAAGAGGGTGCTTGATCTGACACGTCGGGTATCCTGGTGGGCTGGCGTACCAATTGGGTCAGGTCGTGCGTGAGAGCGAATGCATGGGCAGTTCGTCCCGCATGGTTCGATCTGAGAGATTCCAGCCAGGTCTCATGGTGGGCATTGAAGTCTCCCAGAAATACCAATTCAGTGTTTGGAAACCGCTCCTGCGCTTTATCTGCTGCCTGACTTAGGTGGTTGAAGAGTCGAGTTGTCTCAAAGTTTCCGGTGTGGGATCGGTAGAGGCACGCGTAAATCCGACTACGAGAGCCATGATTCACGTGTACCCAAAGGAGAGATAGGGTAGGGTCTTCCAGGCAGCGCAGACGACGACAACAAACATCCGTCCTGACGAAAAGACAAACTCCAGCTTTTGCTAGGAAGCTTTCCTCGAGTATATAGCCGGCATAATTTAGGTATAAAGTGTCGTCAGGACGGCGTATTTGTCTCTCTGTTAAGAAAAGCAAGGCCGGGCGTGCCATCTCAAGATGTTGGTGGACGGCATTTAGGTTTGAATGGAGTCCACGAATGTTAGTGAACTCCACCTCAAATAGAGTGTTGGTGGGGGAGGAAAGGGCCGCTGTTGTACCAACTACTTTTATTTTTATTTTTCATTTTATATTTATATAAATTTAAATACGCTTAACATGGCTATACATGTTTATAGCTATTTTCAAACTATTATACTTTACCACTGTTATTAAAGCTTGTGTCTTAAGTTGGACGGTGTCGCAAAATCTGATTTTAGAAACAAATCGATGACATGTAACCGCATACCCGCAGCAGAAACAATGTTGTGGTTCAGCCCTGTACCAATTCAATAATTGAAAAGGACGCCTTCGAAAAGCTGTTGTGAAGTTAATACGATGTTATACATCAACGACCATTTTCTTGCAATTTAAATATTGTTTCCACAACATTATGCAATATTGGAGAGGGTGAAGGTTAAGGTTAACAAAGCAATGCTGATTTATGAGATTTATTTGTAAATTGACGTTTGCCTTTGTATTTTCTCATATATATTGACATACAGATTGGAAGGATTACGTAGTAAGTTTTGTTTTGTGTTAGGGCTCGTGCGTTAATGCCGTTGTCCGAAGTATATTTTATAATAATATGTTGTTCAGTGATTTTAACTTGGTTAAGGAAAATATTTAAAAACCTCACTTTGTAGATTTATATAAATATAGAATGTAAAAAACCGATACGGGCAGGGATTCGAACCCGCGACTACTGGGAAACCGTCCCGTCGCTCTACCAACTGAGCTACCGTATCGCTGTCCGTCTCGGTGAATTAAGCATTCTATATGTGATCGTCTTTATCGGGACGGTGGTGACATCTATTAGGTTTCTTTCGAAAATCCTAACCAATGTTTCTAACTTTGCAGTATAGATAAACATTGAAAAGATGCCACTACCGATATCAATTTTTGAAAATATCTTTAAACATGTATAGCCATGTTAAGCTTATTTAGATTTATATAAATATAGAATGTATGTTCGAATCCCTGCCCGTATCGGTTTTTTTACATTCTATATTTATATAAATCTAAATAAGCTTAACATGGCTATACATGTTTAAAGATATTTTCAAAAATTGATATCGGTAGTGGCATCTTTTCAATGTTTATCTATACTGCAAAGTTAGAAACATTGGTTAGGATTTTCGAAAGAAACCTAATAGATGTAACCACCGTCCCGATAAAGACGATCACATATAGAATGCTTAATTCACCGAGACGGACAGTGATACGGTAGCTCAGTTGGTAGAGCGACGGGACGGTTTCCCAGTAGTCGCGGGTTCGAATCCCTGCCCGTATCGGTTTTTTACATTCTATATTTATATAAATCTAAATAAGCTTAACATGGCTATACATGTTTAAAGATATTTTCAAAAATTGATATCGGTAGTGGCATCTTTTCAATGTTTATCTATACTGCAAAGTTAGAAACATTGGTTAGGATTTTCGAAAGAAACCTAATAGATGTCACCACCGTCCCGATAAAGACGATCACATATAGAATGCTTAATTCACCGAGACGGACAGCGATACGGTAGCTCAGTTGGTAGAGCGACGGGACGGTTTCCCAGTAGTCGCGGGTTCGAATCCCTGCCCGTATCGGTTTTTTACATTCTATATTTATATAAATCTAAATAAGCTTAACATGGCTATACATGTTTAAAGATATTTTCAAAAACCTCACTTTGTATTTCTCAAATTTTGTTTTTTTAGAACTCCATACTTCAACAGATAATACGTATGTGTATTATATTTATATATATATTTTGCATAATAGATTTATAATGTGAATTTATATTATAATAGTTATTCATATATTTAAATTTAGGCGAACTTTTGGTATATATTTATTTATACCGTTTACTAAAGGTAGTCCTTTTCAAGGAATAGAATTTTTAGATATTGCCGAATTGCTTTTCGAGCAGACCTATAAATATAGATTTGCATTTTAAAATAATACTTGTAAGCTCACTCTAGCTTTAAATTTCAGTGTTCGTTATGATGTTCTTAGAAAATTGAGATCAAAGACTTTGTTATTTAGTCTCAGTCCTGTATCAGCACTTTGAAAACTAAGTACGTATTTGGAGTGGTCAAATTTTAAAATGGGACAGGAAACTTAAAAAGGTTATTAATAGATCGATAATATTTGTATACTTGTTTTATGTAACATTGATATTTAATATCCGGCTGTACTCAGAAAGAGGATAGGGATACTTTGTCAAAATTGTTAGACAATTAGGTAATTTTAATATTGTAATTCCGATGGTAAAAACGGATAAAGACAATGCAACAGTCTTTATCGACATGGACATGTTTTAAAAACATACCACTTATTGTGAAATGATAACAGTTAAGAGAAGTACGAACCGAGGTTCGGATTCGCCACCGTTTCGGTTAATTTTACATTCTATATTTATTTAAAATTCTCAAATAAGATTGGCCTTTGAGGCTTAAAAACCATATAGACTATATACATAAGAAAGTCTATATAGTTTTAGCGTTACAATAGAGCATAGCGTAGCGTACTTAGCAATTTTATTAAAACTATTTTCAGGAAAAACTAAGATATGTTATGATAACGGCCCAATAATTTAATTTTATCAACATTATTTATTTGACTTCCAATAGACAAATTTACTTATGTCATATTCAATATATCTCAAAATATCTTAATCTATCCAGCCATTCATTTATCTATCCTCTAAAACCTCAATACTGGCATTTATGTTAAATACAATTAACAAATTTATTGTATAACCTTAAAAATACATATAAAAAGGTGAAATTCATAGTGGAAAAATAATGCGATTGTGGTTTACCTTTGTTAGATATGATGGTCAGACGAACAACGGAATTCCCTCAGAAACTAGGCTGTGTAGAAAATCTATGCACATCGACCACTACGTACCTACATGTGAAATCGCACCACTATCCAAAGCACTAAGCAGCCTTGAACCTATATCAATAATTGGAGTTCAACAACTAAAATATTCGTAAAAACCAAACCAAAATATATTAAAAAAGTTTTAGATCATATAATAGAAGCAGAGCGAAAACCTATTATTTTTAGTGGTCATCCATCATAGAAGTGCCAGGATAGGGAACTTACTATATCAAAATTATAATATTAGAACTATCTTTAGTATCTTACCGTACCTTACCTTGCGTACCTTAGTTGTGATTAATGTCACGGTCACCTATAGACAAAAGCAACTTAAACGCCCTAGCTTTACACTAGATTTCTTGTGATTGAGGTAAGTGTGACGTGGAAGAACCTCGTCGAAACGTAAGGACAAGGATCAATAATATAAACGAAGTGCTAAAAACTAGGCAGCAATGGGTCAACCATAACTTTACACTTCTTGGATTCGAGAAAAGCTCACTACAAATGTTTTGAGAAAACATACGTACTAGATAAGAACTATTGGTCTATTGACATTCTTAGTATAAATATGAGTTATATAATTACAGTTGCCTTGAATGTTTAAAGTAAATTTCTAATAATTAATAACTCGTAATAGGGTGGTTGGTTATTCTAGTCTTATTTTCGGTACGACGTTTTCTTTAATTCCAATTTATTCTAACATCATTTATGACGATAAGTAAAATGGTCAATAGTATAGATAATTTTAATTTTATAAATAAGTTAAAAGAGTATCCATGGAATTTCTGTTTCAATAACACCTACTTGAAACTCTTTTAAATATGACCATCTCTAGGGCGTCGTAAGAGGTGACTTAGAGTACAAAATATGGTAGGTTTGTTCATAACATATAGCAGCCAATATTTATAGTAATACAGATGACAGCACAGTTTGTATTACATATTCAGATAAATCTTTTTTCAGAAAAACGTAAACGAAGGCCAAAAGAAACCTATGTTTTCAATTGAGAGTTCCCTAGGGAAAGTTTCGACATAAGGAAATCTGATTCTTCTTCAGTTTAGTCCCGAAGAGACACACGAGTTTTACGAAAAGAATGCTTAACAGGTTTTCAAAAACCATTTACAAAATCTCGCTAAGTAACGGAGTACTGAGGCTGAATATTTCGAGGGATTGCAGTGAGGAAAGCAATTTTATGTTGACCTTAAAGAAACTTTGAACGATTAACAGAGCAGAAAGTGATCAAGAAGCAGTTCAGCAGCAGATCATCTTCACGCCGAATCAAAGGCACGAATCAAACGTTGTATAAACACAGGTCATACAACGAGAGACGATATATTTGCCTAAAAAAAAGGACCAACTCCATCTTCGGTTCGTTGTGAGTGGCGGTAATAATTTGTTATCATAATCTGTATGCTCATTTCCCGTCCTTTATTATACAAATATTTTACCAACAATAATACAATATGTTTAACGTGTACACAAATTTTAAATACGAATAGTGACAACATCCTCTCGCTCAAATCACTGCCACCCTCGTAGCGCGCCCATAAAATTGCTGCAGGCAGTATGGGCTGCAAAATACGCCATATTCTGAATTCATAATTAAGCACTCGAATAGGTTCGAAACGAGTCGGTTATTAAGATAAGGTCGAGTAAAAATATACCAAATGTTTAATTTAAAAGACTGACGGTAGAATTATTAAAATGGTAATTAATAATATTTTTATAATAAATTTATTATAAAATTAAAATAATATGATATGATCACAAATATTATCACACGCATGTGACGCTCACGAGTCACGTAACAGATTTATAAAAATATACTTCTGTAGCAGTTCTAGAGAACAAGTTGCAAGAAATCATATCAATAATCCTGTTTTGAATTAAAAAATTCAAAAGTAATTTAAAATATTTTGTTACTTGAATTTTTTTTTTTAAATGTACTTGAATACTTATAAGGTAAAGGCCTCAAACCTTTAATTATCTCTGTAAATCATTCAAGTTCTTTTTATTACTGCAATTTGCCATTATATGTAGTAGGTTCATAGTTCAACAACAATCAATATTTTAGTTATATGTATATACGTAAATTATGATTGTTCTATACATTTACTTATTAATAAAAAAATATAGATCAACATATTAAGAATATTTTCAAAAAATGTCTATTTAAGGAACTTTTCTATCTGTGTTTATTTAACGTTCAAAGAGAACCTGTACTAGCAATGAAAGATATATTTACTATATCAATATATGTATGTTGGCAATTTTAGTTATAACGAATTCTGTTTAATATAACTTTTTTGTATTTAATATGAAAAGAGAATATTTTAACATTCGTAGAAATTTCATGATGGCGTGTATTAAAATTGTATTACAAAGTAGAAAATACATTTTGCATAATGATGTATTAACATTGTTTAAGAATTCTGTAATTCCGTTTGGCCTTTTTCTTAAGTTTTTTCACTTACATGACTATTAGAACTTATAAAGAATAATTAACATGTTAAGTAAAAATATTATTTCACATGCACAATGTACTGGCATGCAAGATGGATAATTGCTAAATTATTATTGAATATTTAATTCTTAATAATCACTATTGAAATCCGCCGTGGATATTTCCTTTATATTAAATTTTCACAATAAATATGGGTAAATATACAAATATTGGGTAACTTTTAGGGATATTTCGTTTACTGTATGTATTATATTAAATTTATACAAAATTCGACTTTATAAGATAGCTATTTTACTAGGTCACTTTTCATATTAGTTTCTGAAATATTTAGATTTTTGGTAATTTTTCTGCCAGAGGACTGACGAGGGTGACACAGTACTGATAAAAGACACAAATTCATGGAAAATATATGACATTTATTAAATGTCTTAGAAACTAATGATGGCACCTTAATTATTTTTATGTATTAAATGCTTAGTAAGTTGAAAAAAATAATATTTGTAATATTGTGAGAAATGAACTATCACAACCTTCATATAGGTAAGTCTTGATATTAGTCATAACATTATTTCACTTTTAGACACTTTTACTTGTTAATATACACTTACAACAGACACTGTAATGACGATCAGGTACTGCCGCGAATCAAAGTTAAGAATACTACCAATATTTAAAATTTAACAGGTTTTTTTTTTAATATCATCTTGGTCAATGCTTGACTACATTTCACCTGAGGTAAAGTGAAGATTTAGTCATAGGTGGTAAGGTGCATTAATCTATCAACCTATTCACTCTTCTCTTGAAGACACCCACATTGTATTTGGCCGGAAATGCCTGTGCAGGCAAGCTGTTCCAATCCTTCGCTGTACAAATTAAAAGACGAAGCAAAACGCTTCGTTCGGACACAGGGAATGTCCACAACGTGGAGATGGATACCTGCTGTGCACCGGAACGTTCGGTGATGGAGTCCGTCACAGCAGGGACGGAGGAATTTAGTAGTTTAATTCCTGCGCACACTCACCAAAATGTATTCTATAGAATACTGAAAGGCTAGTAATTCTACGCCTGTGTTCAAGGCTTCAAACTTGGCGTCGCCTATAAGCCTCTTTGATCGCCTCTCAATTAAGTCCAGAACCGCAAGATGAGACTTTTCCACACCAGCAAATATGTGACTACAGTACTCCACACACGAGCGGATCTGTGCTTTGTATAATACTAAAAGCTGTCCCGGTGTAAAGTACTGTCGGACCTTCTCAAGAAAGGCAAGCTTTCCTGCTGCTGCTGTTGCTCTAGATTCAATGAACTGACCAAAGTTGAGGTTCGAGGAAATCCCTAAGGCTTATAACTGAAGCCGGTCACTGTATTCCAAGGATGCATTTTAGAAAGTAGGGGCCAAGTCGAAAAGGCTCCTTTTGGTGGTGAACAGACACGTCGTTTGCGTTTTGGTAGCGTTGAACTTGAAAAGATTGGCATTGCTCCATGCGGAGACGGCCTGAAGTTTCTCCCTCAAACGTTGCATCATGGCTTCTCTTTTAGACTGTACTTGATCTCTACTAGCCCGTGTACTCGGCAGATATCTTTCTACAACTGTGTTGTCGTCTACATACCCATAGATACGGGCTTCACAGATCGTTAATGTGCGGCAGAAAAAGAGTTACAATAAGAACGGACCCCTGAGGCACTCCGGATTTATTGCTAAGAGTTCCGAGGAACACCCGTCGACAACTATTTGACGACTCACATGCCAGACCCTGTCAAATGCCCTCGAGACGTTTAGAAAGACAGCGACCGTTTCTCCGTTCTTCTAGCGTACAATAGTAAGTTCCCAGTGGACCTATTACGGCGAAACCCGTTATGTCGGTCACTTAGGAGATCGTTACCTTCTAGTTACGCTAGAAGGCGCGAGTTCAATACACGTTCCATAATCTTACAGAGTATGGAGGTGACTGAAATCGGTCTATAATTGGCAGGATCGGCACGGCTGCCTTTCTTGGGCACTGGTTGCACGTTGGCTAACTTCCCGGATTTCGGCACTCTTCCAGTCATAACAGGAGACAACTCAGGTGCGCATATCCTGAGCGGAATCGCTGGTATACCATCAGGACCGCTGGCTTTACTTACATCTAAACGACACAATATTCTCTATACCTCTTTATTGATGCGGATTTCAGGCATCAAAATACCGCAATGAGAAAGATGTGCTGGAGAAACATCGCCAGTGTCTACAAATACATTTGCTTTCTCTATTGTTGTGTGGGCCAGGGATCCACCCGGCTTCTGCAGAGCAGGCGGTGAGGATTGGCAGAAGTTCGACTCGATTACTTTAGCAAGAGACCAGAAAGCTCGACTGTCAGTTGGTCTGACAGAGAGCTTTTCGCCAACCTTAGCGATTCAATCGAGACGAGCTTTCCGCAAAGCCTTTTTGTAGGCCTTGGCAGCTTGCTTAAAGGCTTTCTTCTTTAAACTTACATCCGGAGTTTTGTGGCTTCGAGTGTCAGCCCAAATGAGGTATGCCGAATATTTTCGCTTTCAGCATGACCACATTAGGCATTAAACCACAGACAAGCTTTTCCACCTATGGGTACGTCAGCAAACGGAATAAAATACTTCATCGCCTGATGCGTTACATCGGTTAAAGCATCCGTGCAACTCGATGGATACAGAGGTCGTTCCGCGCATACACACAGACTCCGGCACGTGGGCCAAAGTTGTGCTCTAACGTGTAACCGGGATAATCCAGGTGCGCAGCGCTCAAAGGAGATACAATGCTGCGTCTCCGTCAAAAAGAAGAGGTGCATGCAGGAGGTTTATTCCTTTGCATCCTTGTTTATTCCTTTGCATCCTTTGTCCGTGTTATTTGGCGCAAAGTTTAAATTTGAAAAGTACACAGAGGACTGAAGAATCAGACTAAACACAAAGTTTTTTTTTGTGTTTGATTGATGATTGATGATGTATTGATGTACAGTCGCATGATTGAGTGTTTTTGGGCTCGTACAGGCAAAGGAACTGAGGTTTTGAGCATATTTTTTCTTTTTATATAATTGCTATTTGACGTTAATATTTGAAATTGAGTGGTCAATTAGAATAGAACTTATAATTTTAAAATATAATAAATAATCTATAAGATATAAAATTACTTAATATTATATTTATCGACTGATGATATTGAGTTTCCTAATTTATGTAGAATCACACATATACAGTATTATTAAAACGCCTACATGAGACTGAAATCAGACATGAAACAAAAAGGTTCACAATAAAAATTCCTTTACACACGTTACGTAAGCTTTGAGGGCGATTGATATTGGATATCGGATTGAAAAGTTACCGTAGTATAGTCCAGGAGTTTATGTTTTGTTTACGAATTTGGAAAACCCTCATAATAATTGAATTAAAACCTTTGTTATGTAATGTGTTTTGTCTTTTACAGTTACTGTTATACAAATTAACGCAATACAATGATTTTATAATCTATAAGAATATTCGTATTAATAATCGTTCAATAATTTCTGATTATTCTCAAAAATATTTCTAAAACCTAAATTGGAAAAGCGTCCCTTAAAACGTATATGTGTATATGTTTTATAATGGTCAAAACAAATCCATCGAACAAGACACAGCGCACAGATTTGTCAGTTATAACTATTATAGTTATAGCATAACTAAATTTGATTTCTTCGTGTTGGTATCTTACACTACATATCAACGAAAAGAGAGCTTTCATATAAACCTTTGTCTATTAGACAGCTTTCGTTATAGGAATTTTACTATACTGAAATTCCACACAAGCAAATTCTTCTCACAAGGTCTTTAGTAAAATCTGTCAAGTTATGATATTCTATAAAAAAAATCTTAATTTTTAAAAATTTAGTACCAAAAGTATATTTATCATGGTTTTGACATAAATTTCATATTTATTAGATTAACAGTTTATTTTTTCAGGTTCGATATTAATTTTTTAAGGTAATATAAAATTTCATTAAAATAAAATCATAAACTTACTTATATTTTATATAAGATTTTGTAAAAACGAAAACATAATCATAAAATACAAAAGATTAATGTTTACTTTTGACATCCTGGTGTCATTTACTCTAAAAAGCTTCAAAATTGCGTTTACCCTTGTTATGGCGTAATAAAGCCTTTTGTTCACCCGCATTGTGTTGGCGTCAATCAAGGCTACTTTATTATTCTTTGTTTTAAAATAATTGGTTCATGAAATATTTTTTTAAGGACAAAATCGAGTCAAATGTAACGTTAAAAGTAGTGCATAGTAAAAGAAAAAAGACAAACAAATAAATTAACTAAGAAATATAATGGGGCGTCAGAAAACCAGTGCTTTGGTTATGACTCGGAACATTCTCTAGGATAAAAAATTAACTATTAGTTTCAAGATGATCATATTGTGTACATTTTTACATACGTATACAAAACAGAAAACGATAAGTTTCATTTTCATCAATATTACAAAAATAAATATTAATTTGTATTTTATTTTACTTAATAATGAATGCAGGTTCAATATTTACAGTTTATAGGTTCTAGTTTCAAATAGTATTAATTTAGTCTACAATAAGTCTAGTTTCAAGCAAGCAATATAATGGGCCTTAACCGAAATTTCATTTTTCATTTTATTATCGGGGTATAGCTTTTAACATCACTTGATAACATCCATTTATTGTTGTGATGAAAAATTTTCTATAGTTCATAATGTAAATCTACTTATTACAAAATATATTATTTTTATATATATATATGAATAAGGTTTCGAACTTTTTATGCTAATACAAACTTATAATTTAAGATCAATTAAGTAACAAGGAAAACGATAATAAACAAAAAAAATATTTTTAAATAATAAAATGTTCCACTGAACTTCTTTTAAGGGCCATGATATGGACTTTTTTTATTGTTTTCAAATAATATTGCTTATAATAATTAACAAGTGGGTATAATCACGGGTAAAGGTTAATCATTATTTATTAGAATTAATTAAACCAATCTTAACCTAATTAAGCCTACAATACACCTGGGTTACTAATTATGTTTGGCTGTAATGCTGTTTTGCATTTCAATGTAAACTAAACTAGATTCCACTAGTTTAAATGGATGCCGGGCAAAACCGGTTTAAATTGATGTTATCTATTTATAACTTTAAAATAATAAAAATCTATTCCCCTTAAAGTGCTACTAAGTTTAAATTCCCTAAAAACACCAAAGTAAAAACATTATGTAAAATGCTGTACTTCCAAATGCTGGCCAGAAGTTTTTGCTGACGCGAACAAGAAATGAATGAACAAGGGAGTCAAAATTCTTTTACTCTAACGTGATAGGCTAATACCCTCGATTTGATACCGTGTGACTTCTTCTTGTTATTAAAAAGCTGCTCAAGGGGATGCAGTTTTCATCTCCAGAAGATACGTTCGCTGTGTTCGAGAAGGTTTTTAAACCTAAAAGGTTGTTAAGATTGAAAAAATAAAGAAATAAAATTCAGCTTCGTGGAGATTGACTTGAAAAGATTTACTTAAAAATATGTAGAAAGTGTTTTTCAAAACTTTCTCTAGCAAGGTCGTTTTCACTTTGAAAATATAAAACAAAAAATCACGCAGAAACTAAAAAATTGATCTGGTCTTGAATTGCTCGAAGACTTAAAATATTTGTATGTATTTGTGTACGTGTATACGTTGGCAAGGATGTGTGTAAGTTTGTGAATGTGTGTATGTTTGTGAATTTGTGTATATTTGTGTATACTTGAAGTGGTGATAATGGCTTATAACTTAGTCGGAATTGGTGGTTGTACGGCATATGAAAAAGTTATTATCTCTTTCAGAATATCATTACAAGAAAATAGAATCTTAGTCTTTTGTTTATTTATATAGCTATTCAATAAATATTTAAATCTCAAAGTTATTAGATATATTGATTTCTTAAACAATATTGTACTCATTACCATAAAAGTTCCGAGATGCTTATCAACAAGACCTTCTACTAAGGATTACGATTTACATTATAAACTATAGCAACTTTTTCATCACAACAATAAATGTTATTACCAAGTGATGTTAAAACCTATACCCTGATAATAAAATAAAGAAAGAATAACCCATGTGTACAAAGATTGCCGATAAAGGATCAATGTATTGAAAGCGGTGATTTATGTGCATTCCCTGTCTTATTTGATTTATTGATAACAGTTTCAAACATATGACGTTATATGTATAGGTTTAGAAAAATTATTAGAGATACAACGTTTTTTATAGCGATCAGCCTTATTATTATATACTAGACAACTGAAATTACTTTACTACTGAAACTACTTTTAATTAATCTGGCTTTTATATGTATGGAATCGTCCTTTTATGCAGTAATAAAAGGTATCCACCACCACAGGTACCACCGAATGAGTTGTTTTATTGAGAACCCAGATGATTTGGATTATTTTTATCCTTAAGCCATTATTAAAAAATCTTGTAGTATATTTCAAAAGTATGAATTTCATCCTTTTTTTTAATTAAAAAAACTAATAAGAAAAACACCCGCTGATAAGGATAAAAATAATATTATTATGTACTTGTTGAGTTCCTTGCATCTGGGGTCTATTTTACGAAGTTTTTAGGAGCTAATAAATGAGAACTAAGACTATACGATTAGATATTGTCAAATCGTTATTTGAATTGGTAACTTACTTTTATATTGATTTCTACTTTTATATGACCGTCTCCAGAGCTTCGAGGTCTTTAATCATGAGTTCGGGACATGGTGGCTTCGGTTGGAAATAGTATTTTTTTTTAAAATATCTGTAAACATGTATAGCCATGTTAAGCTTATTTAAATTTATATAAATATAGAAGGTAAAAAACTTAGGTGGATTTAGTATTGTCATTGGAAGTCTTGTGCAGATCATTGTCACTTGTCTGTGGATTGTGTACACACTAATATACATGCAGTCAGTTACTATATAACTTTAGTTATATATTAGTAGTTGTTAAAAGTATTAATTAACATTTTCCAAACCGATGGTGATATTATGAAAGTTTAGCTGTTCGTATTAAAATAAAACATTTAGGAACTTTATATAAAATAAACACAAATTTCTTAAAATGTACTATATTTTAAAAGAGTTTGTATAGTTATGTTCGTGCTAAAATAACAATGTCAATTTAATTTCGTCAGTAATTGACTTTATAAAAACATGTCCTTATTGTATGATGCGATTCAATTTACAGGCGGCCATTGTAAATTTAGGTCAAATTCTTTGATGTGTTTTTAAAGCGATGTTGAATTTAGCTGATTTTTAAATTTGATTTCTTAATATACATTTAATATTTTTTGGGTACCCTTATTATAATATATAATTGTAACTTTAATTATGCATATTAGAAACTATTTTCAAACGTATGGTTAATATTTTTTTTTATTAATTTAAATGTTTTTTGAACTAATATGTTATGAGAGTAGGTACTTCATTTTTCTTCCAATTGATGAGTTTGTTTATTTACATTTTAAATAGTTTATTACGTCACGTTGACATTGAACTAGAAACTCAGCGGGATCATTCTGGTATTTTGCATAGTATTGTTCAGTTTTGGAGTACTATCGTTTCTGGTGTACGTGTCTAACTTCTGCGTGTTCAAAAGTATTTTAGTTAACAGTTTTAAAATATTATATAAGAATGTTCATTTAATATTGCGCTTTTAATTAGGGTTAATAATTCAACAAAAAATAACTTTCCTTCCCGTCGTCTTTTGGCTAGACAATTGAAGTAATGGAAGTTAAAATAATATTTATATTCATAAATTTAGTAGGAATATTGTGTAAAGATGTCAGTGAGAATGAAAGAACAACAAGAGCTGACTTTGTACAAAGGTTATTGAATAAGAATAAATATCTAGAAGGTAAAATTAAACTTGCTGGAGGATCTCATGAATACGAAGGTAACCTATTTTAATTATTTTTATTATGTTAATTAAGAAAACATACAATTATTGAGTTAGTCAGATAGTCCAATAGGTAATATTAAATAATAGTTTTTTTTTTTATTTTAAGAAAACGTACTGAAATATTCCATAAATTTATATAAATATAGAATGTAAAAAACCGATACGGGCAGGGATTCGAACCCGCGACTACTGGGAAACCGTCCCGTCGCTCTACCAACTGAGCTACCGTATCGCTGTCCGTCTCGGTGAATTAAGCATTCTATATGTGATCGTCTTTATCGGGACGGTGGTGACATCTATTAGGTTTCTTTCGAAAATCCTAACCAACGTTTCTAACTTTGCAGTATAGATAAACATTGAAAAGATGCCACTACCGAAATCAATTTTGAAAATATCTTTAAACATGTATAGCCATGTTAAGCTTTATTTAAATTTATATAAATATAGAATGTAAAAAACCGCCATGTTAAGCTTTATTTAAATTTATATAAATATAGAATGTAAAAAACCGTATTTATATAAATTTAAATAAAGCTATATATTTAAATCTATATTTATATAAATTTAAATAAAGCTTAACATGGCTATACATGTTTAAAGATATTTTCAAAATATTCCATAAACTCTGCCATATTCAATTTCGATACCCGTTGTTTGATTACTCAAAAAAAAATCTTTGGGTTTGATTCAATGATTATTTACAAGATGGAGACATCTTAGTGCCCATTTTTTTTTCATACTTTATTCATATAATGATAATTATTATTTTGATTGATAATTGTTTCATAATTTTTTTGGTCATGTTACATATACGGGCTTCTTTAATTTCATTAAAATTTTAAGGAAATGTCTATATTTACCACGCTGGCCGTTGGGGCGCTGTTTGTGATGACTCCTGGGACGCTCAAGCTGCGACAGTTGTTTGTCGATTTTTTAACAAAACAGGGGTGCCAACACACGGAGGGCAATTTGGTGAGGCTACAGGTAATTCTGAAATAATTTTTTACGACAAAAAGATCCTATCAAAATAAGTATCCTGCAGCTCTACAGCTTGACCATTTCTTGCAGGCAGCGTTTCTACATCAATCCCAACAACATTTGTTTTACAACTTTTTACAGATCTTGATAAATAACACAAATAAAACGAAACAAAAAAAGTTTACTCTCTCTTTTACTTATTACTCTGTATTTTGTAAGAAGTACTTAAATGGTCAACGCTTGGATGCCATACCGACGCCCGGAGTTAATGCCAGTTCAGATTATTATTAATTTTAGACTTTTATATTTTCTTATACATATACATTAAAAAAAAACAGTAATGTCATATAGCTTTTGTCATAAAACCATGAAAAATAAAATAAGGAAAATTGTAACCTACCTTGAAATTTCGTGGCGGCGTTATATATCGTTATGGCAATGGGATTTTAATAAAATTTCGCTTCATCGAACCTACATTATTCATTAAGTTAATGTCATATAATGGAGAAGTATTAATATGAAAAACACTATCCCATCAAACACATAAACTCTAAAAAATCCAAATATCCCAACTCAATCCAATAATCCCAACAAGCTATAAGATGTTACGTAAAACCTACTCACCAAGTTATTTTAATTAGCATATATGGGAGCATCTGTTCCTGGTAATGACTGATAATGAATTGGCAATCTCAGTATCTTACATAAGTAATTTCAGTATAATCTGTAAAAGGCTGTTTATTCAATTCATTGTAACTAATATATTATTCGCTTGACTTGTTATTTACGCAATTCACGCAATCTAAATGAATAATCTACCATTCTTATATTATAACTAAAGTACTATGCGTTCCGATTGTCATTTTTTTTTAAATACTGTGAGATAACCTATAGTAGTCGTTAGTTTTAATAATTTGAGTGCATCATATCATGTGCAGTTTAAAAAAAAATCTTTTTTGTTTAACATTTTTTATCAATAAATAATATTATCATTTTTTATAACAATAATAAAAAAATACAAATTGTTAATATGGGCTATGGAACACTGAACACAAATTTAATCAAAAACTATTTTCGATAATTTAGTCATACTCCATTACAATTACAGTTTCACTTATCTGAACTAATTTACAATTTCAGATCTGAAATAAATCGACGGATTGATCATCATATATCCATCATTTAATTATCATATTCATGATTTTAATGGGCATTACTATCGAATAGCATTTTCATTTGTTGTTATTTATATATTTCTATGTAATAAGAGTATATATGTTGCATTTGTTATTCTTAAACCATTTTGTTTCTTATACTGCAAATGAAAGAACTTTGTCGCTATAGTATATTTCTATTTAAAGAATGGTATGATAGTAAGCAATTACTTTATAAATGTAACATTTTTAGTGTTAGCACTTAATCTTTACAAGTAATAAATAATATTTTAAACGTAATTAATAAAACTTGTAGGCTTTTGTAGAGCAATGTAATGTGTTTGTTTTATGGCCTAGTATTATTTTTAAAATAAAAATAGCTGAAAAATGATTATTGCTCATAATCACGAGTTAATTTTAATATCGTTTTAATTTTATTTCACTAATTTAATAACGGTTACATGTCTAATTATAAGTGGTTAAGAAAAAATCAAAACAATACTGTCATTTATACATAGTTTTATTTAACAGAAATTAATTCTTCACAAGATTCACAACAAATTAAATTATTATTTTATATCTTTATTTAAGAAAAGTATTGGATGGACGATGTAGTATGTGAAGGAGATGAAAGCTCAATAATCCAATGCATATTTGCTGGCTGGGGGTCCTCAGATTGCGAAAATAACGAAATCGCTGGTGTCATTTGCAATGATGATAAACAAAATAAAATTCCAGTTATTTTAAAGAAGAACGTACAAAGAAAAATACATGAGGTTATTGATGTAAAAACAGTAAGTCTAAGACTTGTCGGTGGAAGAAACAGCAAAGAGGGAAGAATTGAGGTGAGGATTTCAAATTTGAGGTACTTGATACAGTTAAAGTCATAATACTTTTACATCTTTCTCAAGTTTTTTGTATGGATAACCATATAAGATAATAAACCTGGTATCATAATCTAGTAATATTTGAATATAAACTCAAATATTACTTAGATATTTTAAAAACATAATTATTTATTTAAAATATGAATGGAATATCGTTCATTTAATATTTTTGTGAAACCACGTTTTTCTGTCAAGATAAGAATATTGACGTTATGAAAAAAGTAAATAAGGTTATTTTTGTAGGAACGCGTCTTATCCACGCGATTGTCGCCGTCGTCATCCATTCACATAAAACCTTTTTTTTAGTACAATGTGCAAATGGCTTTATAGCTCTAATATAGAAGAAAACATAAATATATCAGCAGTATATAGTAATAATATTGACTTCTATTAATTATTCTTAATGTCAAATAATGTGTATAACAAAGATAACATGCACCAGCAGTATAAATGTTTTCCATGCTTTTAAGGTGTACGTACTTTAAAACTAATGCAATCACTGGGTGAGCCGTATAATTAACAAATTTAGTATAGTTAGAAATTAGATATAAATAATGCTAATAATATCTTGGCTGACGGTAGAATTCCACTTATATTATAAAGAGGAAAAATCTGATTCTTGGTTTGTAATTTATGGACGGTGAAACAGTTAATACAATTTAAATTATGATTTGCAATATGATGAGCTAATTAAGCTCTGATAAGAAAGGTAATCATTACTAATTTTTTCTCATTTATCTTATTGTTCAATCTATGATTACAGATTTATCACAATGGAATCTGGGGTAGCATATGTCCAGATGGCTGGACTCTGTATGAGGCATCAGCTGTCTGTCGTCATCTAGCTCTGGGATTTGCTGAACAGGCACTTCAAACTGACTTCTTTGGAAGCTCCAGGGTCATCCTTAGTGGAGTAAATTGTGAAGGGAACGAGAGCAATCTGTTTATGTGCAATCATCGGGAGTTTGGCCAAGTCTATTGTCCTGGTGATGCTGGTAAGATTTTGAACGTTTAATAATACTCCGTGAAAATCTTTATTCGTTTAAAACTAAGGGACTTACTGGGAGACAAAAAATAAAATTGATTCAATAGACGCCAAGTTATGAATAATAATTTTCTCTTGAAAACAAAACCACGGTAAAACATGAAAGAGAAATTTAAAAATCTCTATTATTCTCTTTTAACCACAAACAAATCATTGACTCAATTAAGATGCAAATTTAACCAGTGTTGTAAGTTATGAAGCTTTTAACATGAAACGCATAAATCAGCTATCGACTTGATATGCCTTAATTTACACTTTTATTACTTTGTTAAATAACAACATTGCACATGCTCGATCATTTAATTTAACATTGCAAATTTGTAGTTTAGTTCGTCATATAGGTACAATATTAAAAAAAAATGAAAATATGTACTTGATATTAAAAGTTTAATTTAAAATTAAATATAGAATTGGAAATGACAACCTAGTAAAAATTTTAATTTCATATTTTTATAATTTAGCAGCTTGGAATAATATTCAAAGATAACCTATATTAAAAAATAAAGCAATATTTATTTATTAAAATGAAAAGTTTATGTAAATTTCTACCTTCTCATATTTACCCAAGAAATCCTTGCCACAAGGTCATGTAGCGGCGGTTGTGTGCACACATCATTTAGCTGATCTTTATCTGGATTCATCAGCTATAGCACGAAGTGCCCATCTTCATGACGTACCCATGTACCAACTTCAATGTGCGATGGAAGAAAACTGCTTAAGCAAATCAGCTTATGAGGTACTATTTGCTTTTGTATTATTTTATTATATATATTATAATAAAAAAATAATAATATTTTTGCCAAGTGAAAGAATTAACTTACTCGTAATAAATTTATCTTTGAACGCAAATATCAGTTATCATAATAGCCAATCTATACTGTATCTTAAACGTTACAAAATAAACTGTAGGTGATTTATTTATTAAGGGGACCGCTACACAAAGGAGAGATCAAAATGCAAGTAACTTACCTAGGCAAATAAAGAAAAAACAATATCAAATCGTAGAGTCAAGTCATTCATCAGGTCGGAAAACTTCGTAAAATAGACACATCGTCAATGTACGTAAAAAGGTCCCCCGACGCAATTTCAATTGGTACCTAATAATATTATTTTTATCCTTTTTAGAGGTCTTTTTATAAAGGTGGTTTTTGAAATTCTTTATTTAATTTTTGAATTACCGTATCGGTTATATAATATTCAAATCTAATAGTAAGTAAAATATTAGAAGTCATAAAATAAGTAGGCATTAAATATAAAGGTATCAAGTCAAATGACACGAAATATTAACATTGCTTTTATCACTAAAGTTGAGTACAATTACTGAACAATAAACATAGATTGTCTGGTAGATACTCATCTACTTGTTCCACATGCAAATTAGTTACAATTTATTGGCTCTTGGTTTATTGTTTTACATAAACTTGTAATATATATTTGGTGAATTATAGTCAGTCGAATACAAAATGCTAGATGGTTTGAAATACACTTAAACGAAGTACAAAAGCTTTCTAGCTATATTACAAATTGTATAAATATTATATTAACCGCACCGTTGGTTGAGTGGTTAGCGCAGACGCCTAACGCAACGCGGTTCTAAAAGGCTGGTTCGATTCCCGACCGGGACAGACATGTATTTGATGGGCGTACATGTCTGTATTTCTGGGTGTGGTCGTTTATTGTGTGTGTATTTCTATGTATTTCTATCGTTGTCTAACACCTTTAACACAAGCAAATATTTAGGCTTACTTAGGGGTTAGAGCAGTTTGTGTCACTAATCCAATGATATTTTTATTATTATTGTATACCTTCTAATTGGTTAATTTTAATTTATGTTAAAGTAAAATACTGACTTTTAATAATTTCGGAAATAAATAGTATTCGTTAAAGAGAGTTTTTTATAAATATACAGTGGCGGAGAGCTTTCACGTTTTATTTTATTTATTTATGTGACGTACATGTAATCCCCTAAATTTTTATGGAATAAAATAGAATTTCTTGTAATATTTTTCTAAACAACCCAATATTGTTGCTTACGAAACCCAAAAGATAAGTTAAAGAGTTTACGAAAATAATCAATCATTGAGGTTTATAACCCTAAACGCCAGTTTTTGTTGGACGTAAAATTTATTATCGTACATAAATAAAAACGATAACTAAATAAAAACGAGAGAAAATATTTTTTTATATTTATAATTGAGGAGTTTTAGACAGAGTTATTTGGTTTATCCATAAATAAAATATTGTCTGTTTTTATGTTTGTTAATTAGTAGTATTTAGTATTTTTTTTGCAGCTTGCTCTAAAATATTTATTCTATTTTTCACTATTAATTTAAAATTAGATTTTTGAACTGTGTGAGACAATGCTTATCATTTTTATTCTCACATAAATTTGATGATGTTTCACTAAATTTAAATCTATAATAGATTTGTTGCTGTTCATATATCTCTATAATAAATAATATATTTATTACGTAAATATTTCTTATCAATTATAAAAAAACAATTATTATTATATACTGAAGCCATGATATTATACCTCATATCTGGTTTAAGCATTATTGTTTGTAAAATTCTTCTTAATTCTGATTTACCCCTATAACACAATCTTAATTTTAGAACTACTGCTAAATTACGAGTAAGAAAGACCTTTCAATTGTGAAGTAATCTTAATAAGATTTTAAATTCCTCTTTTAGGTTCAAAAAACCAACCCGAATTGGCAATTTGAGACTAGACGTCTGTTGCGCTTCACAGCATCATCTCTTAACATTGGCAACGCGGAGTTCAGACCTTATTTACCCAAACATTTGTGGCAGTGGCATTTATGTCATATGTGAGTATAAAGGTGTACTTTTTTTTTTTTTTTTTTTTTTAAAACAAGCAGTAAAATCTAGTCCGTTGCACATGGCATCATATAAGTAGCAAAAGACTGAACATGAAATAAAAGTTTTGTGAACAAACGGAGAGATAGACATCCTGCACATTTTTATAAAGCAGCTCTGGCTACACTTTCACTCCTAATAAACATCACTGTTATATAATATATATATGTTTAAAAGTATAAGATTCTTATAATGGAGTACATGGAGTACATGGCGGTAACAACTATATTTGGAACGTCAATGAAAAGCTGATTAATGAAAACAAACTAATTTACGCTTCAAATTCCAATACAAGGTTAATTTTCATTTTATACAAGGCACTATCATAGTATGGAGGTCTTCGCCACTTTTGATATATTGGATGCGACAGGACGGCGAGTAGCCGAGGGACATAAAGCCTCTTTCTGCTTAGAAGACAACACTTGTTTGCCCGGCATCGAGAAAAAATACTCTTGCAAAAACTATGGTGACCAAGGTAGATAAGACTTAACGGGCTTAAAAATAGGATCTTTTTTCCTTCATAACATAATATTTGCAAGAAACGCTAATTTATAAACTAGCAACAAGTGTTTAACTTGGTTAAAGGCAAATCTTTCATTAGATGTCTTGGTTTTGTACGTAAATGCTTTCACAATATAATTTAGATCCAGTCATAACACTAAGTGGTCTCTACCACTTAAAGCTTGAACTACTGGAAATCCTAATATTGAACTATACATTTTTGTCTGGTTATTTTGAACATTTGATGACTTTATTTAACATTTATTAAAGGTAGCGTACTATTTTTTTTACTTTAAAACCCAAAGCTATACTTTTTATGGAGGTCGTTCTTAATGTTATTATTTATATGTAGCTTTATTTTGTCAGGGGCCTCCGTTAACTACTTTTCTTTACCTATACCTTTATTTTTTCAGGGGTGTCTGTTAACTGTTCAGATATTTATCTCTACAGTATCGACTGCCAGTGGGTTGATGTGACTGATGTTGAGCCAGGAGATTATATCTTTAAGGTATGATATTATTTTAAATCGACAAAATATAACTATATGAATTACCTAAGAGTAAGCATTTATGCTAACCATTTACGATCCTTACTTTTGTTTTTGGTTGAATTTTTTTGAATTTTATTTGATGTCAGTTTTTGATTGAATCAAATAACATATTTTATAGTTAGTACAAACTAAAAAAAGATATGAAAATAATTTTGTTTGTCTACTCTTGCAGTCTTTGGAGCATACAATATTACACTAGAAGCCATCAGTCATATGTGGATATGACTGATGACTTCTAGTGTTTTGGTCATGTTTACCTACAAAAATAAAAAAAACATAAATCAATCTTCTGAACGAAATTTAACATGGTGTCACATCAAAGTCAACTGACACGGAACTCAATAAATCATCTTTTAACTTAGTTAAAGTTACAGATGGTAACAACTCGAAATCTTCAATAGCATAAGATTGGTGTACTTTCTGTAACAAAGATACACTGTGTAAACTGTGCAGACACACAAATCGCTTTTTAATTTAGAGCTTGTAGAGGTATAGAATATTTATTATAGCATCATAATATCGTTTCATATAAAATTATTTGTTTAAATAATAATACTAACACAAAACCACAACCCAAACTATCGCATTTAATTAAATATTAGTTTTCATTAACAGGTCGCGGTGAACCCACACGCGCGGATCGCTGAACAAAGTTTTCACAACAATGCCGCTTCATGTGTTCTACGCCTTACAGATACTTACGCTTTTGTGCACTCATGCAACTTGCAAAGACCGTGAATTACAATAAGGTTATTTTAATGATATTTATATTTTTGGTACAAAAATGCTATATAGTAAAAAAAAATAAAATGAAATACTTGAACAAAGTTTGTTTAAGAGTTTGTTATATCCCCATAGTCCGTGGGATCGTTAAATAGACATTTGTTATATTCCCATGCATCGCGGGAACCGCTTAGTAAGCGATGGTGCAATATGTACATTCCATTGTATCAGAATCCAGGAATTATAACAATCAAAAAGCTAAATCTGCACTTCATACAAATGTATTATTTAATTATAATTTTATAACAATCCTTTAGCTGAATCTGCACTTCACATAAATGTATTTCATTATAATTAATTTTAAATATAATTGTCACTCTTGTTTTCTAATATCGGGCAAGCAGTCGCCATTTTAGTTATAATGTAGTTTGTAATTTTAAATAAAGTATTTTTATAATTTTGGGTTTTTTTGGATCCTCGGCTGCCACCGTACTTAATTGGCGCAGTCGGTAGGATACTCGCGGGCCGGGTCGCGAGCAACGTAAACTTGAAAATATATTCTTGAAAATCAAGATTATCGTCTTGCGGTCCATGCGGGAAGCTATCAAGTTTCAACACGAGTATCCTGAATCTACGAGGCGGCGCAGCGAGGCGTATCCGAACATTGATACTCCAGAGAAACCCAAATTAAAACTGTAAGTACATTAGAATCTTTCTAGTGATTGCTTATCCCTATTTTATAAGATTTTTCCTTCTAAGATTTCCCTTCTGCGGCAATCGAAGACCCCTAGGCTTAGTACGTATAGTAGTAGAGCGCGCTTCCAAGACGCGAGTAGAAATTTAATATCTTATAATAACGATAAATTAGCTTTAGGAAAATATAATATGGCTGATTTAGGTAGCATTTTTCAAGCCTTACGCTTATTGCCTGAATTCGATGGAAACCCAAATGTATTACCTAGATTTATAAAATTATGTGACCAGTTAGTTCAAGAATTTGTGATTAGCAACCCTGATAATAATTTATTAAATGTTGCTCTCGTAAATGGAATTTTAAATAAAGTAACAGAGTCTGCAGCACGATTATTTAATACTAACGGAATCCCTTCAGACTGGACTGGCATTCGTAAGTCACTAATCAATAATTTTTGGAACCAACAAATATTCATACGAAACCCTAAAGTATCCCGACAAAAACTTGCCCTTCGCTTTACTCGTGACAAAGTTTTAGCTGACTTACCGATACACATTTACACGAAAAAGAAACGAGGCCCAATAGCCAAATCTAGACTCAAAAGAGTACCTACCTAGTCATAAGTGCTCAATTGTTACAGAATGACGATCCTGTTAGCAACCTTGTGATAGTTTAAACTCAGTTCAGGAACAAATCGATAATATTCGTCCAATTTTAAGAAATAAAACCATTTACTTTTTCAAATTCACACTTCTTGTAACTAAATTAGAAAAAGTTTCACAGCAATTGAAAACCTTTGAGACTAGTCGTGTTAAAAGAGGGCTTATTAACGGTTTAGGTTCAATAATAAAGACTATTTCCGGATATCTCGACTATACGGATGCTATAAAGTATGATAATGCAATTAAAACAATAATAAAATTGTTAAACAATTTATCAATCACATTAGTTTAACCACAAATGGTTATTTCAAAATAATGATGTTATTAATAACTTAACAATTAATCAAAGAAAATTGGAAAATTTGATAAATAATTTAACTAGTGTCAATAGTTGAAACTATAACGGACGAATTATTTCGATTAGAAAATTGGTTAGCTTTCATTCATGTTCAAAGTACACATCATTCAATGTTATCTATAAATACGCAAAAAGATATTTTAAATAACTTAAATAACCTCTACAAGAAAGAGGAACTTTTAGACATTAGTTTTAGAGACTATTTTGATGTTATTAAAGTAGGTTATTATTATAATGATAGGAATATTGTGTTAATCTTTAATTTTCCGATAGTCTTTCCCAAATTTTATTTCTTGTATCACCTATCCGCATTACCGAATAAGAATAACCAAGTCCTTATTCCCCCTAAACCATTCCTAGCAATTCACAATAAAGATTTTACGTACATAGAGGCTGAATGCCCGAAGGTCAACGGATTTTATCTCTGTGATAACAAGTTTAACAATCCCTGTGGAAAACAGCCCGACTGTATAGAACGTCTTATTACGACGCAGCAGATACAAAGTTCATGTCAATTTGTATCCTTGATCCTGACTACGGAAGCCGTGGAACCACTTGACGACAAGCATTATATTATAACATTTCCGGAGCCATCAAGTTTAAAATTATCCTGCAATCAGCAACAATTTGTAAAAGTACAAGACAGTTATCTTGTAACTCTACCTCTGGGATGTTTAATAGAAAGTTCAGAATTTACAATAATTAATAGCAATGATCACATAAGAGGAAAGCCACTGAAAATAATAGACCTACACAGTTCTGAAAAAATTGAAGTTTCACAAACGTCATTACAACTAAACACTTTCGACCTTAAAAAACTTCAAGAAATAAGTAATGAAATATCATTGCAGCCGGAAATTTCAGGAACAACTGAAACAAACAGTCTTTATCATACTACAATCCCATTATATGGAATAATATTAAGTGCAAGCGCACTAAGCATTGCTGTTATAATTTATAAAAACCTGAAGAATCGTAAAAGCTTTAAAGTCAAGAAAGAACAAAAGCTAGCAGAGGACGAGGAAGGAGATTGTAATCACGTGGAGAAGATTTTACAGCACTATTCGAGATCTAAGGACGTCAAATAGATGCTGTTCTTCAGGAGGGAGGTGTTATATCCCCATAGTCCGTGGGATCGTTAAATAGACATTTGTTATATTCCCATGCATCGCGGGAACCGCTTAGTAAGCGATGGTGCAATATGTACATTCCATTGTATCAGAATCCAGGAATTATAACAATCAAAAAGCTAAATCTGCACTTCATACAAATGTATTATTTAATTATAATTTTATAACAATCCTTTAGCTGAATCTGCACTTCACATAAATGTATTTCATTATAATTAATTTTAAATATAATTGTCACTCTTGTTTTCTAATATCGGGCAAGCAGTCGCCATTTTAGTTATAATGTAGTTTGTAATTTTAAATAAAGTATTTTTATAATTTTGGGTTTTTTTGGATCCTCGGCTGCCACCGTACTTAATTAGTTTACTTTTGATTACTTACAATTAAAAAAAAATAAGGATATGCGTTGGTAATATTCAGTATATTATTAAACCCATAATTTGTATGTATTATTATGTATGAAATCAAAAAATATATAATTGTTCCGGATTTCTATTGTACCATACCGAGTAGAAAGGATTAATAGATAGAGCTATGTCATTCGTTTTGATTTATAGTGTAGATTTTTTTTTTAAATTTCAACAAAACATTTTTATTTTAACATAAAAATAATATGAGATATTTAGAGAGTTCCAAAAAGAAATATATAGTGTTGAGAGGGAATAACATAGTAAAATTGAATTCTGATTGCAATTTTTTTTTCTTTTAGATTGTTTTACCCGCACTAATATTGACTCGATATGTTTTAAAGTCCTAACATAAGTAAATATAGTATTACTCATTGTACAAGACGTTTAAGAAATGTATTGAGTATATTAAGAAGAAACCCAGAACTGAATTGAATAAAGTTATCGAAAGTAATTATAAGTATTTTATCATAAGTAGAAACAATATCATTTAAAATGGTCATCCACATTATAAGTTAAATTTTAACATGATTTCTATGACTATTCATTGTGTTTTGGATTTTTTGTGAACTTACACTTGAAAGTATGGGCATTTAACCATTTAACCAATATCTCATTTTCATTCATTTTCATGATAAAATGAATTTATATATTTTTTATATTTACAGATGTTAGCTCGAATTATAAAATAAAAAACTTTTTCAAATTTAAATTACATTTATTTCTTCCATTACTGTCCATTACTTACTAACTTACTTATTACTCTTCCATTACTTCCTATCCATTAATATAGGATACATTGAGCAAACCACGACTAATGCCACATTATTAACTAACCCATAAATATGTATATTTTATGAAATTGTGATATTTACAATAATATAATAAATATAACATCCAGTGCGTTTTTATAACTCATTACAAGAAAATTTGTCAAATAAAACTAAGATTAAATATCACCTCACCCAAATGACATCACAAATTAATAGATTACTATCTAACTTAAATCGTCTAATCTTAGATTACCATCTAAAGTAATACCTTGTTATTATCATCTTTTTAACCTTAAATACACTACTTTACTTTGTCCCTTTCTACTAAATAAAAATGAGAATTTTTTTTAATTACAAGAAATTACATTTGTATTAACTGAAGCAAATAATGAAAAATTATAAGTAAAAACAAAATGCAAATTATTTAACTAGAATTTACATCCCAGACATATATGCTACAACACTAAAAGGTGTCTTCAGCCTTTCTTGAATTTTATAAGCAGTATACTAATAGTGAGGTATACTATGATCCACACGGCTGTAGATATAAAGCCGGAGTACACTGAGGGCACGTCGATGGACCAGCCACGCTGAAGCATCGACCTCAGTGACTCTGTTGACTTTGTAAGCGGGAGAACGTAACTTACCCATTGGAGTACTCTGTGCATTCCTGAAATAAACATTGTTATTTTTAATATATCAAATATTTAATAAGGTATAAAAAAATATAATAAAAAATATATACTCATGTTTTAATTACCTTCAACGGGCCATATGATCCCACAGAGCATGATCATGGGTAAAAACGATCCCAGAGCGAGGTACGTCGCAGTACGTTCCGTGTCGCACAAACATGACACAACAAAGCCTAGAATAATAAATATTCGTTTTACATATCTTAAGAATTTTAAATAAATAGATAGATATATAGATCTATTTATAGTTTCAAATACACATAGAATTACAAATTCGACAGGACTTTAACCTGCGTCTTCTTTAATACTATCTCGAGGTCGAAAGTTTCGAGTATATTATTATATAGTTATTTAAAATTTTAATTAACTGAATATAATTGAAGTAATAAACAATTTAAAATATGTAAATGTGTATTTACTAAAATAGATGTTTTATGTTTTGCATTTCTTAAATTAGAAGGAATTATTTCTATTCTCTATTTATACTTTCATTGTAAGAATTATTTTTTTTATCTTTAACAGATAACAATATTAAGTATAAACATTAATTTGCATTTAAACCAAACACGCGTATTTAGAAAGTAAAAACAATCGCACTGTAAATTCTTTTCTTACCACTTTTTTATAATGATAAAGTGATGATATATTAGTTTCTTTATTAAAAACTAATCTTAATAGTCAAAACAATTATAGTAATATAAATGTTTATTCAATTTTATTTATACTAAATCCAAGATATAAGTGAATAATTCAAATTTTAACAAGGTACTCAAATATACGTAAGGAGTACGTTAACAAATCAAATGCATGCATGCATGTTTTAAATTGCAAATGCCTTTTGCAAATGCATGCAACAAAACACTGACATTATTTATTTTGACTGACTGTTATTATATAATAGAGGCATTGTTGAAGTGAAACATCTTTATTTAAATCATAAATATCTTACAATAAAAAAAGCATTAATTGGTTTTTAACCATAATTTTAAATATACAATTATTATGTTTATTTCAAAAGTTTCAGAACTTCGATTCACTTTAAACAAACTTTCTTACCCTATTTAACTCTGTATACCGTGTAACATCTGTTTTGTGGAAGGGACACTTGTACAATTTGAAATTCGTTGTCCTTGTAATTTCAGTAATTTCGTCTTTTTATCTTTTATATTTCACACTTACTTAGAATTTGGTTTTCAATTATATTTTGTAAGTAACAATTTTTTAGTCTCTATCTCTAATAAACTCGGCGTCACAAAAATCGCACCTCTATGTTTTTTTCAGTAAATCGCTCCTAGAATCTAGCACATAAGTACTACGTATGAAAAAAATATATCATTCTAAAGTGCACTTCAATACCTTTATATTAATTACCTGTATCATTAAAAAAACAATTACCATTTCTAACCAGGGACCAATCAAAAAAATGTTTAAAAAAATGCTCACTTAAGGAGCACTACTTGTGCTACCTTATAAGGGTATAAAAGCTCATGTAAAGGTAAAAAATGGGTCAGTCGCTACTCAGACTTCAGAGTGAACACACCGGAACAACATACGCAAGAGAACAGTACCTGAAGATGGATACAACCCCTGATAAAGCCGCTCAAATCATTGCGCTATTGCAATCAGGACTGCGACAGGTTGACGTTGCTCGACAGTTGAACCTTAGCCGATTCTCAGTTCGATGAATATACCAACGGTTCCTTGAGACTGGTGGCTATACTCGAAGACGTGGATCCGGAAGAAAACGCTGCACGTCAGAAAGAGACGACCGCTTCGTTGTTTCCACATCCTTGCGGCACCGCTTCAGCAATGCTGTTGCGTTGCAACAAGAGCTCCGATCAGCTTGCAGAACATCTGTGAGTGTTTCTACGATTAGAAGAAGACTGAAAGAAAAGGAATTGAGAGCTCACAGACCTGCTAGGGGCCTAATTGAACGTGCAGCATCGAAGAGAGCGGTTACGATTTGCCCAGGAGCATGTCAACTGGAAGAGTGAACAGTGGAAAGCCGTTCTCTTCACCGATGAGACACGAGTATGTCTTTTATGCAACGACAGACAGAAGAGTATACCGAAGACGAGGAGAGCGATTTGCCCAGGCTTGCATAGAGGAATCCGTCGAATACCGAGGTGGTTCCTGTATGTTCTGGGGTGGCATATCCGTCGAAGGGAAAACGGAGCTTGTGTGCGTCTCTCGGACTGGTGGTGGTCGCGGGCAAGGGTCGCTGAATGCTCGGCGGTACATAACGGAGATCTTACAAGACCATGTGGTTCCGTATGCTGGTTTTGTTGGCGATGGGTTCATGTTAATGCATGATAACGCCCGTTGCCACACTGCGTTTGCTGTGCGGGACTATTTGGAAGAGGTTGAGATCCCTGTTATGCAGTGGCCAGCACGAAGTCCAGACCTGAACCCGATCGAGCATCTCTGGGACGATGTAAAGAGGCACGTACGAGCACGAGATCCTGCTCAAACCACTCTACAAGAGCTCCAGGATGCCGTGAAAGACGAATGGGACAACATACCCCAAGCAAGAGTGGTGACCCTCGTGAGTTCCATGAAGGATCGGCTGGAAGCTACCATCACAGCAAGGGGTGGAAACACTAGATTTTAAGGCCTTATTTGTAATTTTTTATGATGTTATTAATTTTATTTTTTGTCACTTTGTCATGTTTTAAGTTTTTTGTTATTAAAGAATTAAAATGCATACACATGTTTTTTTATTTTCTAATAGGCAATTGAATTACCTTTCCAATGATATCCTACAATCATATCCTTACAATTCACAAAGCTTGAGTAAAATTATTTTGAAGTTGCTTTTTTAAAAGGTGCGATTTTTGTGACGCCGAGTGTAGTTCTAAGAGAGGTTTAAGCGACAATACTCACCAAAAGTCATTCCACAGAGACCATTAATTAGTGTGAGTACGATCACCCATAACAATGAGCCATGAAGAGACAGTTTGAAAACTAGAAAGCTTATCATCAGCACCGTGATGGTTTGAACAATCATCACTAGCATCTGGACTATCACGTGAGAGAACAAAATCTCGGTACCTGATAACAAAAGTAGGGAATTTTTATTACTTACTTACATTTCTCTCTAGGTCTTAGGTCATCATTTTTTAGTCAAAATATTACGTATTTATTTTTGCTTTTTTAAGGGAATTGAAGGTCATTACTCACTAGGTCTTCATTTTCTAGTCAAAATATTACGTAAAATTTTTGGTTTTGTATTAACTTTTCACACACATACAAATATGTTACATGTGACTTGATAATTACCTGTAATACCAGACACGAGCGATCGTTCCAGAATACCTTCATTTCGTTCTTGTAACATAGAACCAGATGTTAACGCCACAGCCAAGAAGAATACAATTCTGTGAAAGGATTGGTTTGTCAAAAAATATTCATATTAATGTCCATTTAAAATTAAATCGATTAGACTTACAAATTGTATGGTTTCAGAAACCTTATTCCAATTAAGAAACTGTATAATTTGAAGAGATAATTTTAAAATATTAAACATTTATAACTTTATCCAAAAGCATTAGGTAAATAGTAGAACTAAAATAAATAATGCAAATTGACAGAAAACATGCCTAAAACAAACTTTGTAACTCTCCAACTATAAATGGAATAACTACAACTTTGCAACTTCAATATATCAAGTTCTGACAGCAGTCACAATATTTCTAATACCAATAATAAACAGAAAATAATTACAGTTTTGATTATCAGGCATATATGTTATTAAAAAGTAGTTAACTATTTTATTTTTTTAATTTCTTGTAGTTTGTGTCTTAGTTCCATTTATGTAATTATATATTATTATTCTTAAATTTATACGATTATTTAACTTACGTCAAAATAACTCCAGGTCCTGCAAAATCTGTGAAATTTGGCACTTCCAGTCCGAATATTGGGTCATTAAACTGAAACATAAAGTTAATCATCATTTTAACATATGTATATTAGATTATTATTGGGTAATAAAGACTTAAGCATACAATGTACTTCGCTTTTAAAATTGCTTATAGACTAATTAACAAAAATTTTATACGTAGCACATTTAGAAGGTTTTTTAATTATCAAACAAGTACTAAGTCAGTAATAACATGAATTGAATAACAAAATATCATATTTTTCTGTCTTGGTAAAATTTAATCTGAAGATATAAAGAAACTATCATAACTAAAATTCAAATACTTACATGTATAGGTACAGACAACATCCGTTTAGGCAGATTACATACATCTGAAAGATGTTCTGTTGCATCCATAAACGCGAGCTGAATATCGCGGTTCAACATCCATTCTACTTGTTTGTCTAGAATAGAAAAGAATACATAAAGAATACTTGTCTAATAATAAACGGGATATGTTTATTTTATACGTCCTTAATAAGACATAGATGATTTATATGTTTTTACCTGTCAACAAGATTAAGGAATCTCACTTGGAAACCATAAAATTATACGAACAGTAAGCAGCATATGAAAATAGAATGCCTAAATTACAATAACGATTCTGGCAGCAGCGGGAAAATATCAATTTAACAGCAAACCTTCAAAGGATCTTTCAAGGGATATTACGAAGAGGCAATTTTAGGGTGTTAAAGGCTAAGCTTTTTATCAGCAAAATCCTTGACGTCGATTAAAGTACTTTGTGTAAGTACTGTCATATAGAAATTTCTGTGCTTTACGAACGATCAAGTTAATGGACTATGATATTAGGTACGTTCTAATTTCATTAAACACATTGTATTAAATTCTATAAGAAAATATATTTTTTTATATTTTTATAAGTATCGATCAAGGTATACAAATATTATATCGAAAGCTTTATAAGGTTTTATTTAGACAACATAAATGTGAGAGTTACACTTAGATTAAAATAGTATATAGAATAGGTATACAATTCAGATTCATTGAAAGGTAAAAAAGCCTATTAGGAATCCCATTTAAACAATATGAAAAAAGTGAACAGAACGTATACCCTATTCCCTTGTGATAAACTCCACAAAATTCCTATCGAGCATTTTTCATTATCATCTAATTTGTATGCAAATCAAGAGGTACTTCGTTACGGTCACTTCCTGATATAAAAGCTATTTCGGATTTGACCTAAACAAGTGGTCACATTGTTCTACATTTGGGTAAATCGTTAATTTATGCTAAGTATAACCTATTTCTTACCAGTATCGTCCATATGCACTTCGATAGCTGACGTTGCGAATGTATAACGGTCTGTATGTCTCGGGTCTCTCACCCTTTCTTGTAAGCTTACGGAAAAGTTGGCAGGAAAGACTATCACAACTCGCGCTTTACCACGTACGGCTTCCTCCATTGCTATTTCTTTATTGGGGAAGGATATCTGAAGACAAAATTAGAAACACCTTTAATAAAAATGCATTTATATAATCATATAACTCAAGTCTTATAAACATTTTTGAAAAATATTTAAATTAAGTCGTGAACGCTTTGCATATCAGTGATTTCAATTTATAAATATTCAAACAGATAAAATTAAAATCAGAATATAAACCAAAAGGAGCTGGAAGCACAATATAATATTTAATTGTGGGGACTGTTGGCAATTAATTCACGTTCATGAATTGCTAACGACAATTTTCCTTGTAAATTACGGCTATGTCAGCTTTGTACATTTGAAATTTTCTACATTATAAAAATTGAAATGTACAATTTTAGTATATAATTTATGGGCCCAATGGTTTTAAACTTCCTTCCTTTTTATTTGTTGTATAGTTAATACCTTTTTTTTAGAACAATTTTATTTTAATCACACGAATTCGAATTTATTTTTAAAGTAATAAAAGAAAAATAATTATTTTTTTACATAATTTATATTATTTCAACTTGTCACTTAGATGGCAAATACTATAATCACCTATATTTATAATTTTATAGTACTCACCAAATTATTTTGTCGCATTGATAAATAGTCTAAATAAGTGCAGCTGAACCTCTTTAAATTCCATTCCCAAGTCACATGATCTTGAGGACACGTGTCCTTATCATAATCACACATAGCATCAGAACTATTTGTCAACACTTCGTTATTTACTATTGCAATTGGTAGCCCGACCGGGTAGTGACCAATAGCCAGGCAGAAAAGAATCATTTGTGACAGCGGTAGCCCTATGATGAACGCTATCAACCTGAAATTAGACATTATTTGTTTAACAGATTTCTAGTTAAATGGTTAATTAAATGGTCATCTAACATCATTGTACGTATATAGAAACAGCTCTAATCTTTATAAAATAATGATGATGTAGTATTGAGTCTCTTTATTTAATAAGTTTTTGTTTTCATCAAATTAATAGTTTGTGCTCAGTATCTATTAATATACATTATATATAATATAATAACGCGGAAAATTAAAAAAAAATACCCATAGTTTCTAAACAGACTCCAAAAGTTTTTCCATATTAGCGCTTCCATATGGTGTAATTTCATTGGTTTTATCCTTTCTAAAAAGCCGATAGACTGTTTCTCTTCTGGGGGCAAAGCTTCTATAACGGCCGCATTCGGTTCAGTAACTACAGTCCTTCCTTTGCTACTCATTGACACATTATCCCCAAATTCCCCTGAAATCTCCCCAATTTCCGCTTCTTCTATATCTGCTGAAGGATCCTGATGAAATAAGACTTTTATGTAAGATAGTCCAGAAAGTAGTTTTTCTTAATGATAAGAAATTTTTATCCTCTGGTAGACTTATTTAAAAATAAAAGTTAAAATTATTAGATATTAATATTATTTTCTACAGTAACAATGGCTCCTTCAAAGACAATAACATAACATGAAATGATGATGAGATAACTATCTCATTATGTTAAGTTATTGTCCATTGTATATTATAGTGTTTTTATCAAGAATGTACTAAAATGTAAGTTGTATAGAATATTACATTAAAAAAAAACTAATAACACATCTGTAAGTTATTATATAAATTGTTAGTGAATAAAATCGATTTAAAAAAAATAAATCTCATTTATAACAATGTATCGGTATATAACTTTAAATGATAATGTCGTTGGGTTATTGTAAGTTAAATTATATTTTTTAGTGGTAAATTAATAAAAAAAATTCGGTGTGTTTGATAGCTCTATAACAAATTTTATTGTTTAAAAGGTTATACGGTGTCTTTGCCCACCAAAAACCATATGATAACAATCATCGTTATGAAACATCTTTATGTCAAAATTGCTTTCGCATGCTTCCGAATTCCGATTTGTCTAACTCTTAAAATCTCCCCGTTCGCTTATTAAACCCATACTGTTGCCGTTCAACTAGACAACTATGACTTTTTACTAATTATTACCAACCAACACTCATTAAATTGTTAGCGAATCTTCAACATTCTTAAATTAGTATTTACTAATACTAATTTTAGAATTTACTAATACTAATTTAAGAATGTTGAGTACTACTGTACACAACAAAAGTACCTGAGCAACCTTACCTGTATAGCGGGCAACTCGACGCGTTCGACAACGTCTGCGAGGATGCTGGAACGGCGACGCTTGCCAAGATTTTGTAACACAGAGAGCTTAAGGAACACATCCTCCAAGCTCTCACCAGCGTAGCGTCGTATCAGCTCCATGGGAGACTCCTCCGCCAGAAACCGACCGCCACGCATGAGACCTATCTAAAATATTTTTTTTCACATTGAATAATATAAAAATATCACTCCTTTTTTATGATATAGGGCAATGCTTGACTACATTCCACCTGATAGTAAGTGGAATGTAGTCTTAGGTGGTGAGGCGCATTACCCTAGCAACCTATTCACTCTTCTCTTGAAAATACCCACATTGTATTCGGCAATATATCCCTTCTTTAATACAGATGTTTATGACATTTTGGTTAAACTTCATATACAATTATTAACATTTTCCATCCGAGAATAAAAATTTATGACTATACAAAACTAAAGTTTATTATTTATATACAAAAGTATCACTTTGAAATGTCAATTGTATTTTTAAAGTAATAAAAAATATTTCTAAATTCTTACAATATTAGCTTGTTTCGTCTCATCAATGTAATGCGTTGTTATGATAACAGTTGTTCTACCTCCCTTAGTTATTGTCACTAAGTGATCCCAGATACTGCAAGATAAAATATTCATTTAGAAATTATAATAAGTCTCACAATATCATCTAATGAAGTGCGGAATAATAAAGGACCAAAGGGTATATCCACAAAAATTTATTTCTGTAAACCCGAATATTTTGTTTGTGACCCTAAAGTGAAAACATTACCCCAATATTTTTAATAGGTTGCTTAACCATCTCTGACATTATTTGGGACCTTGTTTATCTTGTAAACATGTTATTAATTTTATTACAAGCAAAAATGTTTTACATTTTATATTAGTATAATTCCGTTAAATAAACTGTTTCTCACAAATAATATTATGTGTAAAATATATAATTATGACCTTAGTGAATCTATGAAATTAGTGAATTGTAGTTTTTTACAGAATTTCTTGTTTATTTTTAAATACAGAACAAATCTTTTAACTCTTATTTTATTGGAATCTACGGAATCCCTTATAGGCTCGTATTTAAAAATAATTACTTAAATAAATTCTATCAGCCCGCATATTAGCAATACGCTCTGTTCCACGTCCTTGAGTCTTAAGAACTTTGGTTCAGTAAATATGAAGATTACTATAATTAAAAGCTTATATATTTTTTTGTTTAATAATTGAGCATTGTTTTTTCGTATAGGACAGAGATATTATATAAATTTCAAACGTTAAGTAGAATTGTTTGCGATTTTAAATTGATCAGAATTTCGTCAAGAGCAATATTCAACTTTGGTCAGATTATATAAGAGATTTTATATGTATATGTACGGTCAATGAACTGGTTTTAAATATTTTAATGATATTTACCTCTGTCGTAGCACAGGATCCACGCCAACAGTTGGTTCATCAAGGATTAAAAGCTCTGGGTCATGAAGCAACGCTGCGGCAAGGGACACGCGTCGCTGCTGACCTCCCGAAAGGTTCTTTACCTGTCTGTGTGCAATATTCATGTACTTATTTAAAATAGTAAAAAAAAATAGTCACAATTTATTCAATATAATGCAAGTGTAATCAATACGCATTTATATAAATCATGCTCAACATCCAATGGAATTAACGTTTCTATTTTTTAAGAAAATAGTTTTTGAAACGGTTTGAAATTACCTCGTAGGATTCGGTAGCTGAAGTAATTCTACTAAAAAGTCAACCCGCTCATCTACGAGTTTTGTTGTCATTCCAGCTATCCAGCCGAAGTAGATCATAGTTTCTCTTATGGAAAATTCGCCAAATAGTGCTATTTCCTGTAAATAAAAAATACTTGACAACAAACACAAATCAAATTTTATTTGAGTGACCAGGAAAAAAATATACATAAATTAAATATTAATACGTATATTGTTATGAATAGAATGGTTTTTTGTATACACTATTTATAGTATTACGTTATGTATTAGGATCCGTAAACTTGCTTAAATTGGGTTTGCCTGGATGTTATACGTCCATTTGGTCGGGCGGTTAGCGCACACATCTAACATAGGTATAGCGGCGTAACGAGGCTCAGCTTCGATTTCCGACTGGGACAGGTGTGTATGCGATGAACATATCTGTATTTCTGGGTTTAATCGTTTATTAAATATATTCTCAGTATTTATAATGTGTATTTCTATGTATTTGTATCGTTGTGTAACAACCTTAACACTTGCTTACTTAGTGATTATATCAATTTGAGTAATTTGTCCTGATATATAAAATACATATACATCAGAAATTGTCCTATTTTTGTACATCCTGGCTGAATAGAACTGTAACTTTCCTAACTACAAAATTAACTTACTAAACTAATTTATCTGTGTTCCAGATTGGATATAAATAAATGAACTAACTTTTACAATACATGTATTATGTTGGAAGTTATACATTAGCTTATGTAAGGTCCCAGATTTCCCAGTGTGACCTCTTATTTACATAACATTGTTTTGTTGCTGCATGTGATTTCATAATGGTATTTAAGTATAGACATATCCGAATAGCAAACATTTTAGTTATGTGCAGTTGATATAATGTTGAGTACTGCTATCCAATACACTATAATCTTTGCTACTACATAAATCTGTACGTTTTTTATACATTTATCATTTATTTGACAACTATTTATTTCTTGACTCATCGACCCGTATCTTGCTATATATTTTTGTGTTTTTATGCTATCGGCTGTCAAATGATCTGGCGGTAAAAGGGTTTTGGCTCTCTTTCACCTTTCTTACTCACCCTACGAAACCTAGATACTATGCGTACTTAACGTTGACCTTTGAGAAAATGATATTGCACTGTTCTTGGTAGCCCATATACGAGATCAGGAAAGTGACTTCTGATATACTACACCATTTACGTTATTGAAGATTATCTTGTACATTTACCTTACCATTAATTTCAAAAATATATATTATTTTGTATTATTGGTTTTCAATTAATAAATATAATATGTAGTAAGTGTACGTGATTAGTCGAATTGTAATGTGTATTTATTAAGTTTTTAACCTTAAAACAGTTTTTGAGTACTGTATAAAACAAAACCGTTTTATTTTAAACGTAACTTTTTTATCATCATTGCGATTTGTAAGTCTATGAAACGAAAAAGCGACATTAAAGAGAGACAGACACAAATTCATTCAACGTTTTCTCATTCATTCTCTTTCTAATACCTAATATAAATTCTAATATAAATTCTAGTACAAAATATTCCAAGTCCCATCTTCAAAATTTTTTGGGTGTTTTTCCCTGGTCAACCACGTGGTTATGTAATATCCTCGTTCCACTTTCCAATCCTCAACCTGGGAACCTATACCCCTCCCCTTCCAAATTACCTATATTAATAATAAAGTTTTTTATATTATAATTATGCAATTTTATGTTGTCAATAAAAAATAGAGAGACATTTTTTTATTTTACTTAATAGTTTACATTACATTTTTTTTATTTATATTATTATCCTTAATTTGTTATTTCCTTAAATTCTAAGTTTCCTAAATACTTTCATGGACTTAAATAAAAAATTGTATTGGTTATATATTATCCGAAGGAACTTTGTTCCGTGGTGTCCCATAACATTTTTCTTGACGCTTTTACTACCACGTCTGAATTGTTTTTACGATAGTCTATGAACATTGTATTGTATAAATTGCGTTCATCAATAGTGAAATTATTAACATATTGAGTCAATAATAGATATTGGATGGTAAAGCCAACTAAAAGGGGTCCTTGATATTCAGTGTAAATCCTTTGTTTTATGCGATCCGGGATATCTGTCGAACGTCATTGTTAGATCGCTATTGTCGGTTTACATTAGCATAGAGATAAAGGGAAAAACACCTAACAACCTTTATTCTTTCTACAAAATCAATAAAACATTTTTATAATGTGTAAATTTAATTTAAATATATCGTACCGTCATTTGTAATTTATTTAGCCGTAGATAAATGGGTTATAAATTATAGCTGGCGTATAACATTACAACTAATGTACCTTCTTTGGGCCCGTTTGCTAATGACAGATATCTGTTCATTTATCCGTGAACTCCATAATATATACCTTGAGTTTAGAGAATTAACGTTATATCAATATCCACATTAGGAATCCCCGATAAGTATAGGTGGCAATGTTTTCAAGATTCAAATATTATACATAGAAACAAATATAACAATAAATTTACTAATTTATAAATATGTTTAGGATATTCAATTTTAAATTAGAAACTGTAAGTATTATTTAACCACAATATAAGCAATTGTACAGAAAATTTCCTATTTACCATAACAACCTTGATTGTATTACAGTTGAAACATATTTGTCGTAATCATCTTTGTTTTTACTTAAAACCAGTTTTTTTCAAGCCACTGTTAAATTTATTAAAATTTTCATAGTAATTTGATTTTAAATTAATGTATGCGTCAAATACGAATTCATTATGAATTCTTGAAAGAGTCAGTATTGGTTCTGATTCAACGATTTGGATTTTAAATTTAACTTCTCAGTTTAATAAATTCAATAATTATAATGAATTTAATATTATGTCTTCCATAAAATTATTACTAATAGAAAATATTTAAGAAGGTCAATCTTTCCTAATGGTTTCCGCCTGTATTTGTCATGTCTGATTCAATTTACACATATATTTATAACCGAGATAAAGTTATTTTAAGGTAACAAAGGTGCTTCGCACAAAAAGTAACTAAAAAAAGTAAAAAAAATATTTTTTTTATTTATTTTTAATATCTATATGGACCTTTTTAATGTAATAATTGTAATGCATTAGTATGTACCGCTCCGGTGGTCGAGTGGTTAGCGCAGACGCCTAACGTACAGCGACGCAATGGGGCTCGGTTTCGATTCCCGACAGGGACAGGCATGTATGTGATGAGCATAGATGTCTGTATTTCTGGGTTTGGTTGTTTATTCGCAGTATTTATATGTGTATTTCTATGTATTTGTATCGTTGTCTAACACCTTTAACACAAGCAAATAATTTGCTTACTTAAGGGTTAGATCAATGTGTGTAACTTTTCGTGTGATATTATTATTATGTATGTGTGTGTATGTATTTATGTGTATAAATGTATATGTATGTATATGAATGTATATACGTAGATTTTATATAATATCTAATGTTATGCGTATGTTTGTGTGAGTATATATATATGTATAATTGTGTATGAATGTATGTATTAACATTAGTATATATATATGGTTGGTATTACATATTGTTGATATATAATATGGAGTTGAAAAACAACATAGAAATTATTTGTATTTTACTTTTTTCTGTTTTTGTTTTTATTTTTTCTTATGTTATTGACGTACCAGACCGCATGTATACATATTAATAAAAACGCTTTTTCGCCTTAGGAAGACTGGAAGAGATCTCTTAAAGAGAGAACTTTAGCCTTTGTACACTTTTTTTTTCAATGTATATTTTTGTATTGTATTTTTTTTGGAACATAAATAAATAAATAAATAATAAATAATGATTCAAAAGAGTGTAAATTCTTACCTACTTAAATATATATATATATATATATTGTGATTATATATTATCACGAAAAAAAGATGTGTACAATAGAAAATTAATGAAAAAATAAATAGAACCATGGTAAGAAATGAGTAGAATTAGGTGACATTAGAACTCGGTATAATTATTATTCTAGCTCTGCTTGCTTATGGAAATGTTGCTATAAGTTTATGAATCACATAAATTTTTCTTAATATCTACTTATATATATATATATATATATATATATATATATATATTAAAATAGGATATTTTAAATATAACATCATACAGTTATCCATACTATCATACCATACCATAAAATTCACTCGAATCTTAGTGTCGAGATGGAACCTATGATTATTGGTAGCAGACAACACAAGGACGTCATCAGTTCGTATTCAAAATAATGAGGATTTCCTCAAATTAATGATGATATTCTCAAAACACAAACAAATATAAGCAAAACAACATAAAAATGTATAAAAACAAACTTGAACTCATCGAGACTTAATGCTCTTACACCCATAGCTTATTATTTTTTATTGTTGTAGGAAATGTTCCAATCATCGTGCAAAACGCTTTTTGTTCATTGACGTCAATCTCAACCAGTCGTTACATGGTATAATAAAAACCACAACAAGACATTAAGGTTATGTTATTCAAGATTATCTTGTACCTACATCTTATAAATTCAAATTCAAATTCAAATTCAAATTCAAAATATCTTTATTCAAGTAGGCATTTACACGCACTTTTGAATCGTCAATTACATTAAATTGGTCAGTATAGTCAGTCTGTGAGTAAGCTACCACCAGCTCGGAATGCTGTTCTGCTGAGAAGAGCTGGCCAGAAACTCAACAGTTGCTCTTTTTAAATAAAATTTAACAATGTGTATAAGTACCAAAATTACAATATTAATTAATTATGATATATTTTATAGTTATGGTATTATGACTATGGTATATTTACTTTTAAGCTATGTCCCCAAATTTTAATTTTGATACCTTAAGGTCCGGTTTTTGCTGATAAAATATTTTCTTTGTTATTTTCATTAAATATTTTTTTTTAATAATTATAAAAAAAAAACCCTTTAAAATACCTATGAAATAAAACCAAGGTTTTTTTCTTATATTAAAATCAATAGAACGCTTCGTTTCAGATGACTGAAACGGATACGATACGATACGAAAATATTCTAATGAACAACAGTGGATGTATATCTTATAACTGGGTTTTTTCCATGACATCTAGTATTCATTAGCTTTGAAAAAGTACAAGATATGGGGTTATGTATTAGCATTCATGAATGCAATGAAAATTTAATAAATTATATTATGAATGAAATTAATCAATTAGGTAATAGTGAAATTTTATCTTCATTGATATTTTATATCAGTAGGTGACTATCACGTTATTACTTGTAATTTTTTAGAATAAAAATCTTGATTGAGAATGCTATGCTTCAAATGCTACCATTTTATTGATTGTTGAAATATTTAAGTTATCTATAGATTTTCAAAAATATATATATTTTCGAACTGGTTTAACAATTTTGTTAACATATTTTAGTGAGGGCGCATACGGTAGAGCTTGATGACAAATTGTCCTCATCAACGTCTTATTACCCATCTCGAGCTAATCGTATAAGTGCTAAGAATTCTACCTAATGTACTATACAGTTTGGTGACCTCTTATAAATTTGACCCAAAACTAAATATACTTAAAAGTCATAACTGATATTCTATTATAATTCAAATAATATTTATGGACCTTCAAGGCAATATTAATTATAGAATATCATTTTTTAATATATACACACAGCTAATTTTTTAAATCTTGCTTTGAGAATCCAATGTTAAATTTTTAAATAAAATATACCAATTTTAATTGTCAATAAAAACGTTTGCTAAATATGCTTGAAATAAGTATACGCCTATGCTTTTTAAGGCATTTTTTTTACATTATGGTAATTTTCTTGAATCATTAATATGTATAAATAACACCAAAAATATAAATTTTTCTACAACTTTTTTAATTATATTAGGTACTTGGTATGTAAGCAGAATCAATTTAGTAAAAGAATGGGTTTTTAATTAAAATTGAATGCAAATATAAAATTTTGTAGAAACGTTTTATTAATATTTTGTATAAAGATTAAAACATGGCCCTAACGAAAAAATCTAAGTAAAGTTATCATATTTTTATAATTGGGGTAACGTTCATTCTTATCTAGCTCATGTTTGCTTTGGCTTGAAGCTTAAGGATAATTGTTTTTATACATTAATAAAACCTTAAAACATTTATTTTTCTTGCCGATAATAAATAGTATTATAGCTTTTGACTGGCGAAATTATTAAGAAAATCGTTTTAGTACTTATTGTGCATTTTTGTTAGAAATAAAAATGTAAAGACACAAAAGTTACAACTTTACAATATTAGTATAAATCATATAAAATACAAAATATCATATGAATATATAATAAATATTACAAAAATTACGAATAACTTAACATTTACTACACATTTTAGCATTAATGATTACTAACTTAAGTTAAACTTATTACAGGAAAAAAACTATAAGAAAATGATTTTGGTACCACTGAAAACGACCGGATAACCGTACAAACGAAAAATAAATATCTCTTAGATTCTGAGGATTTTAAGCGTCTTTTTTTAAAAAGGGCACGAAGGACTATATAAATAGGGTTTTATTGCTACGACTTAAATCTTTTCTTTATAAAGCACTCTCTCAGCGAAGATTAAGATGTTATCATTGATAGACCCTTTCGCAATATGTCAACCGTGAATTGTATAAATTACGATTTTATTTTAAAGATTTGTGCTACTGACATATACAAAGAATCTATGTAATTTAGGATTTAAGTATTTAGAAAAAAAGATAACAATCCCGCTGCGTTTTGTCGTCAGCTCTTCTCAGGCCTGCGGCAATTATTTTAGACAGATGGTGGTAGCTTTGACAATGAACATTATTTTTGTATAAAACTGATAGTCAAAAAAAATTATGATTTTTTTCAATTTGTTACAAAAATTATATTCATGAAAATTTTATTAAAAATTGAAAAAAACCCGATACAAAAAACCTCTCAAAAGGATAAAAATAATATTATTATGTACTTATTGAAGCCTTTGCGTCAGGGGACCGTTGTACGTACGTTGACGATGGTATCTATTTTAAGCAGTTTTCGTAGGTAATGAATGAGGACTTAGACCATACCATTAGATATTTTTATATCTTTATTTACTTTCGAAATTTTTTTGTATTTTATTTTCTTCCTTAATTTAGAGGTCCCACGACGAAACGACTTCAATAAATAATATATAACATATATTATTTTTATCCTTTTCAGAGGTCTTTTTATATCGGGTTTTTTTTCTTTTTTTTCTTTTTACTTCCTGTTGTTATAAATTATGTAACTAGCTTCTATATTATATTAAATGTACCTAAGAACATACTTATTTTCGCTTGTTTAAGTATTCACTATGAATATTGCATAAGAACCAGCACCAATAAAGCTTAATATCAGGCAAATGCTCTTATTTCGATCAAACAGAGCTAAGAACTATCTCAATGAACTAATCTTTCGTTCAAAAAAATAGCTTTCAAATCTGTGCACGCGTTTGGCTACTACAATGTCACAGACAAACATACTGATATACAGATACACACGTCCAACATACAGCACCCCTCTTATTGTCAAAGATGTATGTTTGTATTTAAAAAAATACCTGAGGCATATATCCAATCCTAGGTCCAGGGACGCCACTACCTGGTCCTCCAGGTCTGCCTCCTAACACCCAAATCTCTCCAGAATTCAGTCTTCTTCTTCCAACTATACATGAAAGCAGTGTAGTCTTCCCACAACCTGAGGCGCCTAGAAGACCATATCTGGGGGAAGATAATTAGAAATTACTTTTTTTGGAAACATGGGATTGATAAATCAAAGTTTACTTTATTATTATAACATGGTTAAAATAGAATAAGTTGAAAATAGTAACTTTTTTGTAACTTATATTAAATTGACTTAAAAAACAGTAAAATCCCAAACTTCTAAACATTCCCAGATTCGTATAAATCTTGCCGACTAAATTAAAAATAGTTTCTTTACTTTTCTAAAACATATAATATCCTAAAATTCTAATCTAACAATATTTATAAAACTGGCACATTATTAAAAAAAAATAATCATAAAAAAACGTACATGGCACCTTTCGGAACAGTCATATTCAAACCATCTAATATGATATTCGGATTATTTTTGGCTCCATATTTTTTGTGAGCTCTTCTTACGCACACCGCTTGCTGTCTTCGGGACGCTAACGTAGACTTTTGAGGTTTCAGCATTCGGTTTCTTCTGGCAGCTAATTCTTCCTCTATTGTACTGATGGTCAAGACATCTGGTCCGGCGACATCTTCCATATTTATATCCGCCCCTTCATTATCGTAGGCTGTCATGTTTCTGAAAGAAAAACACTAAATAAAATATTACGCTTTTAATTTTAAGATACCTTTAAATTAGGTTCTGATACCTTCTCTTTTTTTTATCATCATAATAAATACTAAGTTCCGTGTTGCAAATTATAATATGAAGCCTTTGATACAAGGAACAATAATGACTTTGTCAACATGCAATATAAAATCATTGTGTAATTCTGTGACAATGGTAATTTCTGTTTGTTTATATTTTAAACTTGACATTTCACCTCCAACGTTATTTTGTTTGGTTTATGATTTTCTTATATTGACACTGCGACTTTGTATGCTAGGGACGAACACATTGTGTAACCATATATTACAATAATCATGTATTAAAAAAAATCATTTAATCAGAATTAACGAACATAATAGTTATTTATTTGTTTGCTTTGTTTATCTTGAACCCAATGTTTAGGACACTAAGGTTCATTTTCGTCCTTCATTTTAAAGGACACATATTCTCCCCATAGGTTTTACTTAGTAATAATTGCATTTTCAACGACTTTTAAGGGAAACTTAAACGCTAAGAGGTCCCCTAAATTTTAAAGAACTAAAATCCGTGCATATTTGTGACAGTGATATTTTATTCGTTTCTAATGTTTAATGTAAGTATTTTCTAATGATATTGTTTTTTATCTCAATTTAAATCGGTTTAATTTCACCGATTTTTAGTGCTATTAATAATCAACTGCAAAAACCGCAAACATAACCGGCTCTTAGTGGTATTACGTATGAATATTAAAATTTAAATAACTATAGGTATGTTATGCATACTAAACAATAATTTTATATGTTTTACGTTTATATTCTGAACAAAAAAACACCGAATAAAGCAGAACATAAAAGTTTTTGTTTGAATTTTTAACTTATAATTACCGGATGTCACTACCATACTTTTGTCTTGAACGAAGTCTTGGGTTTTGTTTTATTAAAATTTTGATGAATTCAAACAAAATTAATATAAAGCAAAAAATGAGATCATAAAATATACTTAGAGGTTTTACATTATTGTACATATATTCATACCTATGTTATAAAATACTGCAATTATTTTTTTACTTAAATTCATAACACACCATAGTCAAATAGTAGGGCGTATAGCCGACTATAGCCCCCGAGGGCTATCCTTAATTGTTTTTGCTTGTACTTGTTTAGATAAGCTGACTAAGCTAAGAAAATGTATATAAAAAAGGATATTTCAGGAAAGTACTAGTAAAAATTTCAGAACGTGGTTGAAGGACGGTATATTTTAACTCTCAGCTAAAACTAACCCACTTGGAAATAATGGGAAGGTTTCTTTTAAACTATCACACTCGAGACATCAATCTGTAATTTACACATTTTTCTGTGCGGGGTCTGACTCATAGCATTTGGCTCAGTCAGGGTCAATAACTTCTACAACAATAAACCTTTGAAGATACCGAAATAATGTTACCCAACTTCGTTCATTAGTTCGAGGTGTGGCAGTTGCTTTAATATTTTTTATTCACATCTGTTGCTTAGTTTTAATGCATCATATAGTACGGTATCTTTATTAATACTTCGTATGGTATGCAAGAAGTAATTTAAAAACACGACTCATATATTGGCATAGTTTTTACTTAAACAATATTACATTTATAATGTTATATTATATAACTATTCAAGCTAATATTTAAATATGTCAAACGCAAAACATATTTTTGCAATAAAATACATTCTGGTATTACAATTGTTTTACACTAAAATAACGCAATAATACTTAACATATTAATGAAGTTTTTAACCACTGTTTTATAATAACTCACACATGTGTCTTACAGAGCTCGTAAGATATTCTTATTTAAAGTGAAGTACTCTAAATTTAATTCATGTTACTTCTTTTGAATATTTCTAATATTTTTTAAAGTAAAATTCTAATGAGATCTTTATCTTAAATTTGAACAGTATATACGTGAGTTAAATCCGTAAAAATAGTTTTATTTCAATGTTATAGCAAGGAAATTATTAATTCAATAATAGAACAATAATCAAATAATAAAGTAATTAAGGACAGTAACATATTTTAATAACAGTAATAAGCTTAATTACTGTTATTCAAATATGGTTAATTTAATGAAATGACAAATAAAAGTTGTTTTAATTAAAAATTTCTCTTTAAGCTAGTTAAAAATAATTTTATTTAAATGTGTCGTACTCGGAAAAATCTAATAAAATACTCTATATTTTACACCTACCGAGATATTAATAATACTAAAAAGAAAATACTTTTCATAAGATGTAGCCCAAAAAGTTTCTCTAAAATTGTGAAATATTTGTATTTCATTGTATTTTCAAATATTAATTAAAATAGACTTTAATACCATAAGGTTTTCTTATGATGAAACAAATAGAACTATTTCTTGACATTTGTCCAAATCAAAAATAAGTTTTTTTGGTCCAGAATTCTTATCAAACAAATAATACACTCACAGACAGATAATCTTCACTTATCTATTGACTATTATTTTTAAATGTTTAAAAAAATACAAAAAAAAAAACTGCATACAATACATGTAAGGCTAATATTTAAAATGTTATGGTTTTATGATTTTTTTTCAGCAACTTATTTGATGTAAAAATATGACGCTCCTTGAACTTTAAAATAAAGATAAGGAAACTAATAATTTTACAATAATTTACAACTAAAGTTGATAGTGTTTGAACCTATCTAAATCTTATACAACCTATCAATCAAAATAACATTATTTGTTAATCTATTAGATAAATATAATTGCTATATGAGATAAAATAAGGAAACCAGTATATATTTTTTCGAATACTACCAAAAAAAACTGTACATTGGATTTAGAATGATATCACATTTTCACACGTAACAGGTTATTTGGTTAAGTAGTAGTAGTATGAAGGTTGTTTAAAAAACACAGACATACAAGAAGGTCTAAGAACTGCTTAACGTATTTGATAGCCATTAATCAATAATAAATAATTGATTGTATTTGTATATATATAGTATATGTAGTAACCAGTTTCTTGAAAGAATATTAAAATTTAAATTAACTAATTTGCTGTCAAATTCCGTGTTCTGATTGATACATGCGTGATAGACAATCAATTAATCTTGATAATGCTTTTAAATAATTTTTATATTATTTCTTCAAAACATCGCCGTAAACAGCCTCAATTTGTTACCAAACATAATACTTACATTAAAACAGATTTGAGGAAGGTTACAAAATAATAACAAAAAAATAATAATTTTTCATTAAAAAAAAAAATTAAGCAAACATATTTTTTATGCATTAAAATTACTTGAGATGCTATACTCGTACTAGACGTAAGCACTACATTCAAGGTTTCTTTATTTTGACAACCGAGTATGGGCAATCTACAATTTTGACACAGTCTCTATATAGAGTTTGGGGTATAACAAGTCTCACGAACTATGTCAGGGACGATTGGTTATGATCGACCATTACTGAATCAATTCTTCATTAAACACTTGACATTTTTAATTCCAAAAAAGAAGTGAACCTTTTTTGTAACCTCTATAAGATAATTTTATTATTTTATCTGTTCTTGCAAACATATCATCATTATGGGTGAATTACCGGCGTTTTTTTATAAAATGTTAGACGAATGAGCATGTGGTTTATTTAATTATTATATGTACAATACATATGTGTTACATATTTGTGTAGTGCAATTGATTTATTTTATTTATTCAAAAAACTTCTGAACCAGATTGTTATACTATATAATTTAGAAAAACTTCTGAACCAGATTGTTATAATACATAGTTAACTAATAGAACAAATGAACACTAAGTGTACGTTTGAAAGGTTAGTTACTTGTGTGCGACTGGTTTTTAACCTGTTTAAAAAAAGAATATAAAAAGAATATAAGACGGTATGTGTTCATATTGTTGCATTTGGAGAAAAATCTTGTAATTTAATAATTTCTCACTGCTAATATTATTTTATTATAATTATTATGGTATTATTAATAATAATAATATTTCCTAGAAGTATTCAAAACGTAATATATACCAAATATTTTTATTAATTTACACTATAAAAAACTCTTACAAGTAATTCTTAAAGGACTGCCAGTAATTAGCCTAGGATTTGACTATGCTAAAGTATTTGGCCATATTACCTTTAAAACCAGTTATATTTGAACTTAAACAATCATAGTTTAGGAAACTGATTCCGTACAAGCCATGCATACGATACATTTAAGTTTGATTTTTTTATATTTCTTTGAAGGGTTATTAGGTTTCAGTATTTTTTCCAAGAATAAGTATTTTTATTATGTTAGTTAATAAACGTCAAACTAGTTTCAACTAGTTCAACAAATGACAACTTATGAATAAAACAAATAAATATTAACTCGTAGGCTCTGGAATAAATATATAAAGATGTAATTTGCAAGGCAATTAAGAAATAATCAAGAATATCTAATGTATTTTATTACAAGTCGAATTCCATTTGCCTGCTTCAACGCATTCCACGTATTCTTAGTTTCCAGCTGCTCTCCATTGGAAAAGAATGTCATTTTACGTTTAGTTAGTCTATGAATTGAAATGAGATCTAAGCCTTATATACCTTAACATTGAAAATCAGTTTCAATATCATTAAATAAATTATAAATATAAACTGTTATTCCATTGACTAAACTCATCATTTTAGTATAGTTAATTTTGCTTTGCCCTCGCAGTTCTCTATAAGGTTTTATGTTATTATATATACAACCAATCATCTGCACAATTATGTATTCTTACCATATACATATTATTTTTTATCAAGATCAAGTAGTTTTTTAATTTAAGTACAACATACAAAACGATAATCAGAAATAAACAAAAAAAGTGGTTATTAAGACGACTTCTACGAAGAAGAAATATTTATCCCAATTTCGAAGAACCATTCAAAAAAATATATAAAATCTGATGACCTTAAGATTTATATAGAAGGATAAGATAATATTTATATAGACCTATATGCCAATTATTTGAGGTTGCCAAACAATCTTATTACGACTAGCGATACAGAACAATAAATTAATGTTACTACTTCATCCGCTGGAATAATAAAGATGCCAATCACATATTTCTCCATATTTTTCGCTGTAATTAGTACAGAATGCTTCTAATTGCAATAGAAAAATAATATACGAATGTAGATCCAAGGTTGTCTACAATAAAATGTTTTTTTAGAACGTATAAATAAATATAATTAAATAAAAATACTAAATTCATGCATGCATAATAAATTTAACACATTTTGTTACAACAACTTGATTTTTTCAAATGTAATAAAGATGAATGTGGTTAGTATTGTAATTTATAACATACGGAAAAACCTTTCCAGTATAAGAATAAATACTCTGAAATGTTGTCATTGATAAAAAAGATTCTTAGAAAATACAGATATCAGTGTTAAGGGCGACCAGTTTGGAGATTTAGTTAGTGAGTCATTTGGGAAACTATGTTGCATCTTAGAACTAAGTAAGGTAAAATACATATTTGATTTGTTTTGCGTGTTGCGATTTGTTAATCGGTTGTTCCGTTCGACGAGTAAATTCATGTAGGTTTTACATAAGTCATATAATTTCAATATTTTCAATACAATAAAAAATTAAAGAAAAAAAAAATTACATAGAAATGATGTCTTTCTGATAAAAATCAAAATTCCTATAGATTGTAGACATTACTACTGCTACCTAAGGTATCTATTAATTATTTCCTAATTATAAATAAAAACATACAATACATATTTAAATTGTCATTAAAGTAAGATAATTACGGATTTAATCTAAATTTGTCTATATAATATCTTTCCATATTCTGACATAACTTATTTTCGTGTGGCAGAGAGATATCCCAATAGATACACCTATACTGTATGTAATAATAAAGAAAATCACGACATCAATAATCTAGGATCCGCCACAATGCGGGAATTGAGCTGAGCGCCCTCCCCCTTTTTTATGCTACTAAAGTCGGTCCATACTGTGCCAAGGATTTCCAATGAAATTGCTGGCACCGGAAAGGTTAAGAGTAACGATTGAAGAGCGCACCCAGGTTCAGTTAAGCTTAAGTCTATTGGAGATTCAGTTTTCTGACCATATCTTTAAAACGAAACAACATTTTTTTATTCTTTTTTTTTGGAGTAGAAAACCAGAGACGTCCTTGACATGCGTGCCAGTTTTGGTTAAAATTGGTCAAGTGGTTTTCCTGTGATTTTGCTCCAAAAAAATTATTCCCAAACGGTTAAGAGCTTCGCTTACGCTCAGCTCAATAATACATATAAAGTAATTTTTTAGCTTTAGGAATAAATAAAGATATATATTTTAAATATCTTCGCAAAAAAATATATATTTTTTAATTTCTTCAGCTTCATTATAATGAATCCGTAAGATATAGACTAATGTTAATTAAAAAAAAATCGGGTATTTTATAAAAAATAAAAGGTTCTAGGTTAATAGGAAATGATATTAATCGTAATATAGGTAATATTACGTCTACATATATGATGTCCGGTAAAAAACAAAACATACCAAAACATTAAGTTCATTAAAATTCAATTTTATCATCATCATAATCATATTATAAAAAAAATCCATTTTTTTAAAGACTTAAATATAGAACTTACATAAAAAACCTAGAAACTTACATAAAAAACCTTGATCAATCAAAATCCAGCAATGAATATAATAAGTATATATTTAATAAATACCATGCAGTTATTGCCTAAGCTACATTATTGTATGTTGTTTAATATATTTTTATTTAGCAAATTGAAGAGCAAAAGACAACTTCTATAATATACGTGACGATTTTAAAAGAAAAAAAATGTTTTTTTGTTATTTTCCACTGAAATCGAAATCTCCTATGCGGTTTTAGTCATTTCAAAGGGAAACTGAATGTTATACAGTAATTCCAAGATGAAATTTTTTTTAAAAATGTTAACTGCTGAATTGAATAGGCAACAAATCCCTATCTTTGAAGAGATTTATCAGTTTTCTTAATATTTTAAATACTTTTTTTAGCCATATGTGAGATAAAACTATTGAAATAAAGCAACCATTAGTGTGTATTAGTGTTTTTACATTAATTTATGTAATCATTGAATTGTCAGGGATGACACATGACATACAGACTACTTTGCATTACTAGACTTTTAAAAGTGACCTTTTTCATTTTTAATTTATTCATAACATTTAAAATTAATAAAAAAATATAAATAATTCAAAGTCTAAAAAATAGTCTAAATGAATTAATTATTATTTGGTATGCGTAAAAAAATATTACCTCCTTGAATGTATTAAATAATTGCTATTTTTTGGAGAACGGACAAGGGATATATTTATAACCAAAAACTCATAGCATGTATTATGTAATACATATTGTCAATAACTTTTTGTTATATTACAATCATGACAACTGTTAATCATAGTTGTAAGATTGGTAATCTTTAAAAAAAATTGAAAATCAGATTTTAAATTGTTAAATAACTATATCAACGATATTATATATATATATATATATATATATATATATATATATATATATATATATATATATATATATATATATATATATATATATATATATATATATATATATATATATATATATTTATATATCTATATATATAACTATATGTGTATATATATCATATCGTTCATATAATCAAACTAATACATTTCTTTCTATAGCATGAACATTTATATAATAATCACATTCCGCATTTTAAAATTCGTTTATTTATTTTACTATGTTTGTGTCGTGACAAAAAAGCCGCAGTTCACCTGATGATAAATGGTGTCGCCGTAAATGCGTTTCCACCCTTTACATTTGGAGAGAAATTAAGGAGACTGAGCAATGGATGGGAAGGGTGAGTGTTTCGAATCGTACGAAACTTATCTATAATAGCTACTTTACGCAGATCTGATATGCTGTTGGAGGGTACTACTACGATCGAGGCTTTCTAGATAATATAAATTGCTACAGCTGAGCTCTACCATCTTACAAAAGCTTAAAGCTACCTAACCTATACCTAACTATAACAAATTAGATCAACTTTATTTATTTATATATATATATATATGTTGGTGTTTCGAATCGTAAGAAACTTATCTATAATAGCTACTTTACGCAGATCTGATATGCTGTTGGAGGGTACTACTACGATCGAGGCTTTCTAGATAATATAAATTGCTACAGCTGAGCTCTACCATCTTACAAAAGCTTAAAGCTACCTAACCTATACCTAACTATAACAAATTAGATCAACTTTATTTATTTATATATATATATATATATATATATATATATATATATATATATATATATGTTTTTTCTAGCTTTCTTAGTTGCTTAGGTTAATTTTAAATATTTAAATTACAAAAAAAAAGAAAAGTTCAAGAATAGGAGTATTAGTGGTTTTCGTTTTTCAATTATATGCCATTGAAATTATTTACTAATTTGAAATATTTTTGTATAAAAAAACCGAGCTGCAAAGCGAAAGTTGACAATTTCGTTTTTATTTTAATCAAATGGCATTTGTCATACCAATAATCTTAACAGACGTCGCTGGCCACAGTTAGTATATTAGCAGGATATGTATAAGTACAAATATAAATATCATAACTAAGCATTAAATATGTTTACTAACTAAAAGATAAATAGCTGGTTGACTAAGTAATGCCAGTTTTGTATTACGTAATATTTACTTTTATGACTACTTATAGTAAGAACAAAAGACAGTAAGAGATAAATTTTAAAAAATATAGTAGAATTGTGTTTGAATCATGAAATATTTGCCTTATAATGTATGTATTTTCTTTGTCCCTATTGCATTTTTGATGGCTTTAGTCTCTATTTAAATTCAAACTATAGTATGGTAAGCGTATCGACCATTTAATATGTAATTACAATATAATAACAATAAATCGTAATCGTACGTGTTGGATCTACTAATCTAGTCTAGAACTAGTTTTAGCATTTTTTTCTTTTTTTTTTATGTTTGCGTCTGTCCCAAGCAAGGGTAATGGGTGTGCTAAGTCAGAATTCGGGTTTTAATAAGTTTTTCAGCTTGTAAAGTTTTATTTAAATCGAGTAGTGTGTAAGATTATGTTGTGTGTCTTAGATCTAAGTGGGCAGCTGTCTATTAATTGCTCGATATTACATTTTGCAGGTACATTTATAGTGTCGGTATTACTATTATAGTCCTGTTTAAGTCTCAAGGAATAGTTTAGCCCAGTTTAACCATGCCGAAAATTACGAAAAGCACTACAAGACAGAATAATTACATATAATATCGAACTCAAAACAAAAACAACAGACAAGGTCGATAGCAGCAGCTTGTGTTGAAAAAAGCTTATCTAAGTATGATTATGGGTTATTACTTGAGGTCATCACCGTACAGATGGGGCCGCGACTAAGATATAGCATTGTACATTAATAATATTATACCTACTTTTACAAAATACGAACAACATTTACGAATTAAGAAAAAAGGTTGTTATAATTGATTTTTAATGTCATATCTAATTAATAATTATGGCATTATTTAGATTTATAAAACAAATCTATTTCTATCTATCTACATTTATAATATCTATTGCACCAATTATCTTTAAGTACTACTTAAATGTCATTTAAGTAAAATTTTAACATTATTGGTAATAATACAAATGTGATATTAAACGATCATATTTATATAAACTAGTATAATTTATTAAAAAAACATATTGTGTTTACCGAGTTCAGGTTTATTTTAACAGTCGATTCAAATCAGAGTTATGGAAATATATAGCCGTTTTACTCATATGCGTGTTGAATATTTGCCGATATCTTTTTTTGAATATTTTATGAGAAATGTCTGAAAAAAATTGCTCTTAATTGAAAGCCATTTAATCCCAGAATATTTGAATATGATCAGTAATACAAAATGTTTATTCAATTATAAGTACAGTTTGTGCTTTCGAACTCCATTTCAAGAAACATTTAAAAATATTGTTGATAAAATGAATATTAATTTAGAAGACGATTTGTTTTATATTTATTTTAATATTTTATAAATGATTAGCCATAATAGTTTTAATAAATAATCATAAAACGTCAATGCGTTTTTATCAAGTTTAATTACTGCAAGCCAACTACAATCTCTATAAGTAATATTACAATAATTTCAGGCTACGATATCCTTAAAGTTATACTAATTTTACAGAATTCGATAAGAAAGTCTTGGGACATTATTTTAAAGAGCTCATTCTTTCTATCGAAATCGTAAAACCCAGGTTTTTTTAGTCAACCAGGACAAATTTCAAAAATACTGTTTATAATTTCTTATGTTTAAATCATAGAGTAACGTTTATTTATTAATTCAGAACCTATTTCACTACGAACTGTCTTCATGGGGAAGCCAGACGAAACAGGTCCATTGAAAAAAAGGGGAAGCAAATGACGCAAATCTGTCTCTCCTTTTTGCATGTGTGATTAGACAAAGATAAGTATCGGTTTCTTATCTTCCCTTTTTTATTATCTGTTGGACACTGGTACAGGCCTACCTATGGCTCTCATTTTTTATGTATAATAACTCTATGGTTGAAATAAACAGACTATTAAAAAAATGTTTCAGTATTTTTTATTTGGTAGCGTAATTATTGACAGATTATATATATTTCTTAAAAAATAATATTGTACAAAAAGTGAATTTTATTAAATGAAGACGCCATAATCAAACAAATATTGTGTCGTAAGGTACTTCTACAAAACTTACAAATAAGTGCCAATTGATCTAAAATTAGCACTTGTAGGATTTTATGACGTAGACGCGGTTTAACATTACTAATATTTTTAAACACAAGAACACTTATTATATATTATATAAATCGAAAAATAATATTAAACATCTTCATATTATATTGATAAATTTTATAAAGGTAACACAGCCCTTGAAAAACTTGTTTCTCTCCTTCGCATAATCTTATAAGGGCTGCATGACGTCACACAGGAAGTTGAAACAGTGTTTGTAAGAATTTTTTTTTTAACTATTACGACAATTTTACCAAACCTGTAGCTTTTTTTAAAGGTGAATCAAGACTTTTTTCAGCCTTTTTATCTTGGAGAGATTTACACCATTAGTCATCCCAAATTACTGGATTTTATGTCAGGCAATTTTTTGGCAATTTATCTTGTCTAAAGCACAAGGTCTTAAAACGCTTATGATCATAGCACGGTACTATTTACGTTTTTCTTCGAATTTTTAAGTACACACATAATATAGGTCTGGCCTCAAAAAAAAGTCACGACTACAGAGTACTGACGTCATTGAGAGATTTGCGATTAGATTATATACTAGGTATTACATTAAAAGGCAATATGTTTTACTTTTTATTGAAAGAATGTTTAACAGTAAGTTAAAATTGTTAAGAGTGGTGATTGTTAATACAAAAGAAAACGTTTTTTTGGGAGCAGTGGATTTTGAAGAAAATTGATGCTTTTTTATGACAACACAAACACCTTCATATCTGGGAATAAAGGCCAATGAACCTTGATTAACTATTTTTTTATATTTGATGTGATTTTTTTATTTATATATCTTACCTTATTTAGGTTCATAAGTAAGATTTAATTATGGACAATAATATTCTATTTAAAATCAAGACTAACTTGATACACCGAATATAATATATGCTATTACAATATATGTTTAATTTATTACAATTAATACTATAAACATAATAATAAATACATATATACTGTTTTCCAGAATTAACATATTTTTCCCTAGATGGAAGAGAATTGTTGAGTTCCGTTGCTAATTTGTTACATTGTAAAAGAAAAATAATATTATTAATAATAAAAAGAACATGTTCAAAAATATATATAAATTTGTTTAGCTTTAATATAACAATAAAACAAGCGTTGACTCCAAGTGCATCACTATCCCAAATATACCTACGTATTACGGTATAATATTATATAACTGTTACAAATATCTCTGATATATTTACTTAATTTAACAACGCAATGCGGTAGTCAGTAACGAGGTATTAACAATTACCTTTCATCAGTTGTATAGTAATTATAGAATTATCAAACAATAGAGAAGTTGGCGCAAGTAGATTCGAAGTACCAAAACATACAAAAGATTTTTTTTACGACGTCATCTTGTCAACCTTCAGTTAGTTTACATTAAAAATATATGTAACCTATAATATTATTAAATTAACTTATATATTATTGTTTTATTTACGATTTTGATAATGGTTTATTTCCCAATGATTTGCTAGTTATGATTTATTATTTTTTTTCCTAAATTAGTTTTGTATAGTTATAATATTTATAATAAAAATATTCAACTAATGTTGCAATGTTTTTGCGTTTTAATTATTTACTACCGAAGTCAAATGAAATATTTATGTTTTAACGGGATTGTTGATAATAAACTATATTACATTTTATGAAAAATGATTTCCTCTAGAAATAGACTTCAAGGTTTCTATTGATTGATCATAGTTAAAGCAAGATTTGGACAGCAGAGAACTGTGACAATCAAAAAAAATATTTTACAAAAGGGTCTAATAGCTTGTTCAAATCGCATAAAAACAAACTTAATGATAAAAAAATTACATAAAAGATAAAAAATAGATTTATATTATTAGAATACCGACCACTTTTAAATTTCAACGAGTAAGGAATACTATTAGGAAAGCTATTGGCTAAAATAAAGTACTCAAACAAAAAATATATACATAATAACAGAATTATTAAAATTCGTACATTTAAATTAGTTAACTGAATGCAAAATCAAAACATTGCTATTTTAATATATATATATGTATTTTATTTTTTTTATTGTTAGATATATTTTAAAAATATATATATTACCATTTTTATTAATTTTACATTTACTTATGTATACAAATTTAATAACAAGTTATGAAATATATATTGAAATGTCGGTATAGCATTATATTTCTGATTTAATTAAGTCAAAATCGTAATAATAATTGATCTCAAACTGGAATGAATCGAAGAAAGAATGCATCTTATATTTTGTACCGAAAAAATCTAAGATCTTGCCTTACCAATATGTAAGTCTAAATTCCGAAGAATATTATATATCAAAATACTCCATGACGATTATATCAATGTGTAGGTTTATTATTTACTTTGTCGTCTCATGTTTACATGGTGCTTTGTAAGTGGTATGCACATAATACTTTAACTATACTATTTTACTCAAGACTTAATGAAAAACACAAAATCATTATCACGTCTTCCTACTGGATATTCTATAAGTATATTTATGTTTATATGATACAATCATTTTACTTAGTCAATTGTTCAATTCAACACTGATTAAGTTCATTAAAAGCTATTCGATCTATTCTCGCTCGATCTAGTGTACTTGATTTTATGCATAATACAACTCGTTTTGTTTATGCTTTCTTTATGTAATTAATTTCCTTTTCCTTTTAATAATACTAAACTGTAAATTATTATTCTATGACGTCACAAGTATTAAAAGGAAGTAGGTGTCCTGTTTTTTTTTTATTTTTATATTCCTTACAGACGAAGGTTTTTAAATAACCTTCACGAGTTAATTATAGGTGTGAATATATTATCCTTTTGCTATTTCATTTACGTATTTTTTATATTAAAAAAGTTTTTACTGTTGTAATTGCTTTGATAGTTATAAATACGTGTTTGTAATGTGATTCCCCGCTCTACTGTTCTTATATCCGCAATTAAGTAAGTACAAACATTTATTACTTACACGAACGTCAACAAATAAGACAGTTCTATAATTATATATATATATATATATATATATATATATATATATATATATATATATATATATATATATATATGACGTTTGCTTATAAAGACTAGGTTTTCAGTTTTTAACATATTGCAACTGAAATTCGAGTTGGTCGGATTACCGCTACAATTCAGATAAATTGTGTAGATTGATTTCCACTTCAGCCCTTTCCTATGACAACCTCGTGGATATAATATTCTTTTATATTAATGATTTTAATATTAATAAATATTATATTGATTATTTTGCAGCATTTCTTTGTTTTATTAATAAACTAGCTTTTGCCCGCGGCTTTGCAGGCCTTAAATTCGTAGTAAAACAAATCCCCTTTCCCTTCTTTTATTAGTAAATTGAACGGTATCAGTTATAATTAATATTTGATTTCATTTTTATATTACTTAAGTTTGTTATTCGGAATCATGCAATGAATAGAAAAAAATATTAGTACTTTATTAATGAGTACTATTTTTTCAACGTCAAAATTTCACTATAACTAAAAACATCTAAAAATTCAAATAATTTATTCATAAAATATATTTTAGGCAAATTTAAATATGATAAGTTTCCAATGATTTGTTTACATACATGCAAGTCATGCATGCATGCACTGAATACACGTTTTATTATTTTTTATTAGTTTCTTAGTCTATTGCCTGTTTTATTGAATTATGTTTAGTGTTTAGAAACTAATAAATATTATTAAAAAGCTGAAGGACTTGTTTGTGTGACAGCTTTTATCTTAAGGCAATAAAGGCAACTACCACGATAGTAAAAAAAAGAAAAAGGTAGAACCTTTTTCTTCGTTCGTTCGTTCGTTCAAAGGACAACATTTGTTTGTGATCCTCAAACAAGTTTGCTATAAAAGAATAGCAAACCCGGGATTAATTAATACCTCTGAACTACTCTTCTGAACGACCTTGTGTATTACAGAATTACTGGAAACACCTTATGTGGTACTAAGCTGTGTAAAGGTTAATTACTACTTTTTATAACTCTTACAAGATAAACACTATGAATTATCGCCGCTTAGGAAATATAGCAAAAAAAAATCAGATTTATTTAATACTAGTTGTCCAGGGGCGATTACAGCAGGCCAAATAAAATAATCTTTAACGGTATGCTTAGGAATATAAATATTTTAAAATCGACTCTCAAGCGAAATTGAAGACTTGTAGTTTCGAGAGCTTCTAGAGCTCATTGAATATCTTATGTATATATACAAATATATGTATATATACAAATATATGATGACTTTTACGTATAGCAGTGATTGTGGTTACGCTCTGACTCCAACTGACAATGTAATTTCCACAAGATTATCTAAGACCTTAACCTAAATTGATCTTATTTAGTAACAAATTTGGATGTTGAAATAACACTTTTATTCTAACTACACACTGATCACAACTTACTATACTATACCATACTTATCTATAACTAACATTTTGATACATAAAAAAATAGCGGTGTCCACGTCCGGATTTCCCCTTTTTCTTCAATTATAAATTTATTTTTTAAATATTATTATAGATGATTTATAGACCGCTTCTTAAGGGGATACCTAAGAAATATATTCAATTATAAAAGCAATTTGACCTTTAAATGATTTTTGCATTATAATATAAAATATCAAAAAAATAAAAATAAATCGACAGTACAAAAACTATGGATTACCTTAAAAGAATTTTGCAGAAATTAGGGCCTGTGTGTTCATTTCTTGGTAAATAATTCCTAATTACTCTATACAATTGTAGAATCGATGTAATTAAATTAGATAATTAGAATATAATTAGAATACAAATATCATTTTGTTAATTATCAATTGCGTTTTATTTTCTTTCACGATTTACAAAGTAACTTAGGTATTATATATTTTGAAATTGAGCCTTAAAAATGAGTAAAACATCAAATAACCGCGTAAATAACACTACAGTTTATCAATAATTAAAAACTGGTTTTAATTAAACTTTAAGTTGGAATGTTCACTAGGTATGAGTTCGCGTTGTAAAAAAACTTATCAATCTGTTTGTTTTTTTGATTACTGAATTAATTAAGACTAATCGAAAATTACTAGATTTTTTTATTTTATAGATGTAATTTTTTTTAATGTAAATTAGAATAAAAATGAAAAAAAAAATTAAAATATTAAAACCATATCATTTTCTTTTATATTATGTTTTTTTGCTTACAATATAGAAAAAAACAGCAGAAAATTGTTTCCGCTAAGTAAATACGAGGTTGAAAAGGTAATCTGCTCATCCTTACTATGAAATAACTATAGCAATGAAGGTCTATCTGACCTCAGCACGCAAATCTTATTGTTAATTACGTGAATCAGCTCGATCCTCCTACAAATTTCTGTTCACCTCGAATTTCATGGAAGGTACACAACATTTTAATTTTAATAAACAATTTAGTCAATCATTTTTATTTTATAACAAAATAATATATTTATACTTACATTATTTATATTTAAAATTTACACTTAACTCATATAGCAATACTTTTTTAAACGGAACGAACACAACACAACGCAAAAATTAAAAATGATTAATAATAAAATTACCGACTGCGCGCGCGCCGCACGCTCGCTTAACACTGAACTTGGTACTTGCGCAGTCTGCAAAGGCTGCTCGCCTTCACGCTGACTAAAGTAAAATCTTATTTATCATCATAACAAATGGTTCATAATTAAATAGCAGATCTTAATTATTGATTATCCAAGATCATATATAAACCTCGTAACTTCATTTCGCGGGTTTCCCAAGTTTTATGAACTTTATTTATCTGGACGTAATTTCAACATGGATTTAGTAATGGCAGTCTAAATGCACACCGCATAGTCATCGTATTATGAAATGGTTACTGATGAAACTTAACCATTGAGTCTTTATCTTATTACTTTGACTCAATATTTTTTTGTCTTTCTTAATACTTACTAATAATTAAAATCAATGACCAAAGATTTTATAAGCAAGCTAAAGTTTTTTTTTATAATATCCAAGTGGACTATGGGCTATGGGCTCCCAAAAGAGTTAAGTGTATACAAAAAAATCACTTACAATCTGCATATAATTTTAAAACTCATTAATGCCTTGCGCACGCGCATGTTACTGTCCTAAATCCTTTGTTCATTAATTACTACTTTATTTAAAATTTTGTATTTAAAAAAAAATAGTTTCTGAGTTTTTATAAAATCATTGTGAAGCGTTAGCATATTCATGTTGTTATTACTTTTTCTAGTTTTAATTTAAACATTTACATTTAAAAAATTAATAAAGTATATTTATAGAACATATGTGATATTTATTATAATTATATGAATAAGAATTAGCAGCTTAAATGTTACCTACATTTTGTTGTTAATTCGTGGATAGTAAAATTTCTGTTGATAAATATTTTTTTACGTCCTGTGAAAATAATGGCATTGTTACGATACATATTTTTAAAGTAATCACCCTTACTTATTGATATTTTCAACTTTAACAAGCGAATTTTAACTTCTCCTTTTTGGCCACATTTTTAATACATGCAATACCTAATCTTTCATTTTGGTATATGTAAATACAACTACATACATAGATTATAAACATATAATTAATTGTTACGTGATTGTCCCAAAATGGAACAATTATGGAATCAATGCTTTGTTGACGTGCATGGAATTAAATTGACATTTTTTTAAGCGGTTTAGTTAAGCACAGTTTTTTTTTTTTTTTTTTTTATTGAACTACTGAGATGTACTTGGTACGTGGTTCCGTCACCAATGCGTAAACGTAACTAATTAATTATATGTTTTATTTTACAAAATCTCTTTGATATTATGGATATTTTAATTAAGGGATCACTAACGAGCGTCACCACTTAAAATCATTAACGGAAATTATAATCGCAATTTACCTTCAATACTTTATCCCATTGTGTCAACACGTCGGAAAACAAAGAATAACCTTAGAAAAGTTATTATAAATAATTTTTAATGACACATTCAAATACGTGTATTTTTAATTGTTAAAGAGTTGTAACAATTAACGAAGCACTGTTTCTTAATACATACATAGTTTAATGTTTTATGAATGAATGAATTTTATGAATATGTATATATATATATATATCTCACAGGTGGTACCACTAGTCAGTTATGTTTAAATTTATCTTTGTAATTTATAAAGAACAATAAGGCCATATAAGTTCATACTAAGTTCCTCACAATCACTTTTAGGTCGACTTTTAATAAAATAGCAAAGTATAGAATTTGTCGTCTACAAAAATATGGCAAATATAATAATCACTGCTTTCTTTACAATTTGAAACAAAGCAGTTTGAGTAGGACTTGAGGATTGGAAAGCAACAACTAGTAATCAATCAATCAATCAACAAATAGAATATGATTCTCGTTACATCCAGTTCTTACATATTCGTACATATAGAATCTGCTCTTCATTATTATTATATCCCAACTCCACTCGTATAGTGATATAGCTAAAAAACCTGATGAAAAAAGCATTTAAAGATTATATATATACGTCTTGCATTTTTCTGTTTCTTAATGGTTTACATATTCCTTTTTAACTTGTATCTATTTCGTTCACTGGACTGTTCTAAAGCTTGTAAACAAAAGTTGAGTACGTTATGTGGTGTCCATAAGACAACTTAAAGGCCATGAACTAGTGTGCTAAATTAAGGATTCTGTACGTGTCTTTGAATTAGATACAAGCTGTTACGCGCTTCTTCAACTAGAATTTCTCAAATTTGTACATAGATTACTATTTATAAATTGTATTCCTTTACGTATGAAACTTTAACAATAAAATGACCATGTTCCTAATCGAAATTGTTTTTAAGCTTAGAGTAGCGCAACAAACAGAATCATTTTAAAAACAAGTTTTCGCTTTACGTTAGTGCGATTTAGTTTGAAGACAACCCGGATGCCAAAAAAAAAAACTAATCTTATTTATAAATATCGGGTTCTCCTTATAATAGTATAAATTAGTCTGGAAATTCCAGTACAGAATAAAGAATATTATAGTTTCTACGAAAAATACATGAAGCAACAAGACCTATACAGTCACATTAATAATAAGAATTTAACCATTACATTTCAAGAGCAATAAAAATTATTATGAACTAAAAATCATATTTACCTTATTTAGGTTCTAAGTATATAAAAGTTATCGTAGATAAGACAAATAGAATAACATTAACACTTACTTATTGCATAGATATATTTAAAATTTAAATACATATTACAATTATGGCTCTATAGACATAAAAAAACAAGTTATTCTAACATCGACTTAACATAGTTATTTCAGGGGGCTGTAGAAAAATATTTTCTATCTCCTAGCATTATTCATTTTCGAAATGAAAAGCATTTTGTCCTTATCGGTTTCCCCTCCCAACGTGTAGGCAATATTTTATGACGATCGTATGAAAAGTTTAGGCGTGACAGAGTAAGAAACCAAGAAAAAGAAACAAGCAAATAATCATATTTTTAATATAGGATAGATTGATTAAGTATAAAGTCTGCATCAGCAAACATGAAAACAAGTAATCTTAAAATAAATATTGACAAAAGCACGTAAACATTTTTAAGTTTACTCAGACAGGCACGTACGAAACAAAAGGAGAAGTCACGTAAAATAATGACGGCATAATGAGTTTTGGGAGCATGGCATATTTTGGGGATCATTTTTCATAAGCACTTGAGATATTGATGGAATATAATATATAATAATGGCGTATTGTATTACATTTTCAGTACATATTATTCTAACACATTGTTCGAAAACGCCTTTAATTTTTTAAGAGCAAATTGTATTACATTTGTAGTACGTATTATTCTAACACATTGTTCGAAAACGCCTTTAATTTTTTAAGAGCAAAATTCAATTTTACGATTGCTATCATTGTTTTATATTTTTCTACATTTTATATATATTTTATCTTGTTATGTCACGGGGCTGTCTAAGAGTTATAATTCTATTTTTGGGAGCAGTACTTTTTTGAGATGAAAACTACCCAATGTCCTTTTTTGTAGCCATGGCAATGAGTGCCCTTATGAACACGATAATTGGCTGAGTAGATAAGATCTAAAAGTGTAATAAATAGTAAGCGAAAGCGTAGCCAACAAATTCATGTTTACGTTTATAGTATTAAGATTTAAATTTTTCCACCTTCAATAGTTGAACGTCTGAACTGATCCACTCCGGCCTTATTCTTACAAAATTTATATTTGAGGCCTGGGATTTGAAGCTACCTAAGATCTATCTAAGGCATTTGATTGTGTGCAGTATGAAATATTTCTCTGGAAATTATACCACTATACCCTTAAGAACTCTTGATTTCTTACTTGTCTAATAGAATTGAGATGGTAGAGGTGAATAAAAATAGATTTTCTGGGTCACCTATTAAATAAGGTTTCCTTAAGCCTTTTTTTTTCTTGTTTATATAGATGATCAGTCTACTTATACAAATATAATGATATAGTAGACAAACATAATGAGATAGTATTGGTAGATGATGATACTTCTTTAATATTTAAAATAAAACGGGACCAGGTAATATATTAAGATGTAAGCAAGGCTCTCTCATGTAGACATCGGGAACAACGGGGGAGACCGGGGAACCCATTGCCACTCCATCAACTTGTACATAGAATTCATCCTTCCACATCAAGTGTTAACTTACAAAAAGGTTGAAAAAGATCCTACCGATAAAGTTTTAAAACAAACCGCCGATCTAATACAAAAATACAGTCTTAAATTAAATTTAGACAAAAAATCACTCGTACACATATCGGATATCAAGGCGTACATCGAAGTCTGCAGTGTGTGAACATACCATAGATAAGCCCAATCATTATATAAGATTTGATAAACCTAAAATTGTCGCTAAAGAACAACGTTACATTCCAAGAATGGTTCGTGAGGCTATTGAAATTAAAAAACATCCTAATTTTAATAGAGAAGATGGTTGGGGATTATCTAAAACCTGGGACCCACTTTTGAAAAATATAAAGTACCATGTCTGTGACCGCACTGTAAGACCTCAAGATACTGTTAGTGCGTTTTGTGTGAATCCTGAACTGTACGCCCGGAAGCTTAGAAATCGTTGGAGGTAGATGACTATTTAACTGACTTACTGACAGACACCTCCATCTCGTCTTACCGTGAACACGATTGCTGCAAAGCATTCGAAACTTCGGGTTAGATTTAAAATGTAAATTAAAAATTTAATTCAATATACGTGAGTTGAATCCGTAAAAATAGTTTTATTTCAACAGGTTGTTAAAATTAAACCAATACACTGTTCTAATGTTTAAAATCAGTGTCATTGAAAAACAATCATTAATTAGTTTATCTAATGAGTTCAAGTTGTATCAAATCGAAACCAGTTATTACCCTTACCTCAGTTCATTTTTTAACATTTGTTTTGCCTCTATAAAGAAACTGTTGCTTTTACTAATTCTCCGCCTCTTTAGAAAAGCAACCAAAAATTTTTGGTATAAAACTTTTGCTTTTTCTTATAAAGCTAATGCATGCCATCTACAGTTGTTTCTGGTATCAATGAGGGAAAACTATGGGCTTATTGGGAGCCAAATTTTAATAGTAGCCTCATTTTTGCATTACGGAATTTTATATGTTGTCTTAGAATGCTGAGATATCTAGTCAGATGAGGGTCCTTTGCTTTGCTTACAATGTGGTAACTTAAATTTATGTCCAATCTAGTCTCTTCTTTTGGAGACCCTAAAGAAACTGATGCCAGATCAGTAAAATACCATTTGTACGAAGAATTGGACAAATGAAACTTGTTCTATTATGAATACCCTGGAATAGACCAGAATAGAAGCAATTTTGTACTCTCTAGCTTCTGTTTTAAACGACTTATAGGAATTTATGGCCTCGCACTTTTTGCATATCCTAACCGGAATTCTTTAGCCGCTGTTTCTGATTTTGAAGATAGCTTATAAAGTCATTTTAATAGATACAGATTAGATGTTAAAAACTGGAACAGCTTCAAAATAATAAATCAGTGAACTGTAGCAAAGTGTCAAACAAACAACTCTGTCTTTGAGTTTAACAGTTTGGTCATCATTGATATAAACTTCCTCCCTCTTCAAATTGGAAACTTAGGCACTGTATAGCTGTTTATCATGAGGTCGTAGAATTTTTTGGGTGATATTCACTTTGCCAAAGGAGAAGTTCTTCGTCAATATAAAAGTAAAATTTGCTCACTTATACTTCGATAAGTACAATGTAGAAACTGAAAATCAACTTTCATTATTGTCGCATTTTCGAAAACGCCTTAAATTTTTTAAGAGCAAGACTTATTCTATGCTAACGATCACTGCCTTAATATTTTATTTTTTGTTTTCTGCAGTTTAATAAATTCATGACATTTATTTTCTAAATTGTTGCTTTTGTCCTTTATGGCGACAATAACCAGTTTCCAAGCCTAAAAATCGGTAGACTGGTTTATCTTGTTTCATTTTCCCTAGCTAATACGGCCCTTTTGTCAAAACTTACTCAATGAGCCATTCCGAATCCAGGCAGTTGGTATCGCTTGATATCCAGATTTTTAAAGCATAAAATATGCTTAGTAATTTTTATCGTGATGTCTATATTTCTACGACGAAGACGAGTTACATTAAAAAAGCCGGGTAATTTTTTATTTCAATTAGTCATCATGGTTCACGAAGTTTAAATACAAAAAACCTAACATTTCCTATATAACCTTTTTATGCCTTATATATTAGAAAAATATAATTAGTATTTTTTTATGGTAAAGGCCCATCGCTTGCAAGTCAAATGACGAGATTAAGGTTCTACTATCTAGAAGACATAGTTGATTACTTTTAAATTCACCTCTTAGTTCCAGTAGCGACATTCCACAGGCATACATTTTAAAATTCACTTTTTATATACAAAAATTATATATATATTATTTTTCACAAAATAAAAATAAAAGAAAATTACAATAATCAGCGGCGTTCTAACATTTAAAAATAGTATGCTAAGGCGGTCTTATTGCTAAGAGCAATCTCTGACAGAAAACCTTCAGGTGAAAGACATTAAGTAGAGGAGAATACGGGATTGTGCGATCGAGGAGAAATAAATAGAGAAATAATACTTAAACTTAAGGCCTGTGATAAACTGTTTACTTAAAATACTTACAAATACATAAATTACAAATAAAATAATCAATAAATAGTATATATAATACATACACGTACATACATATAGGTACACATATACACATATATAATATATTACTTATACCAAATAAATATACTTACCATAAACAAAATACTTCAATAATGACACTATTACAATACAAACACCAAAACAATGAGCATGGACAATACTAAGAAAATAATTTACTCTTGGGAAAGATAATAATTAAATAAATGAATTTTAAATGTATGTAAGGATTTCAAGCTAGGAATATCTGAAGGAAGCATATTCCAGAGCAATACTGCTTTCATCGTGAAGAATTTGTTATAGTATTTAGTGTGAGCAGTAGGGAGCAATAATTTATTATCGCTTCTTGATCTGAGCTCAAGTTGACTTGGACCATCAGTATCCAAAAAACTGAATCGTTCTTTTAAATAGCAGGGAGATAAAGGATTGTAAAGGATAACATATAAAAGGGATAGCATAATATGTAAGTTGCGGCGTTGTCTAATGGTTAGCCATTTGAGTCGCGTACGAAATTCTGAAAATAAAGTTTATGCACACATTTTGTAACCTCTGGAGCTTTTTGATTTTCTCTTCTGTTACGTCTGGATAACAGCAATATGCATAGTCCAAAAGAGGAATTAAAAGAGATTGAACTAAACTTATTTTGGTTTTTGATGGCAGAAGATGTTTCCAGCGTTTTAGAGAACCGAAAGTGGCAAATATTTTTCTACTCACTTCCGTAACCTGCGTGGACCAGGAGAAAGTGTTATCAATAAAGATACCAAGATTTTTTACAGACTTACGGAAAGTTAAGACAGAATTGCCAAGCTTAATCGCAGGTAAGGATTGGTAATCAATTCTGGCTAGCAATTTAGGACTACCGACCAATATTAATTGGGATTTATCAGAGTATATATATATATGTATGTATTCAAACAAAATTCTACATTACGTAGCTACATCAAACGTTGCCTCATGATAAGAAGTATTTTCCTAGCTTTATAGGACTGCTGCCATCTAACATCTTTTATAAAAAATAATATGCCAAGTAGATTACATGCCGCACCTAGTGCCACCTGGTGATAATATTTTCAATTAGCTGCTAGTCAAAGCGCAACAAACGACCTCTATACATCATAAGGCAAAGCTTTACTAGCACCCTCTGTACATTGCGATAGGAAATAAGTTTTATAATTAACATTAATTATTATTTCAATATCTTAATACAATAATAAATATACGACCACAGCTCCAAAACTAAAATGACATGATGGGTTCAATGTACTAATTATACTGAACTTTATTCTAATTTATTTAAGTCATCATGATTGAAGTCCCGAAAAATTAATTATCTTCCAGATTCTTACAATACTGTCATTAAAAAAAATCAATACATTACCACATAAGAAATAAAAATATGATTATATATATTTTTTGCGTTATATGTCAAAGAATTCAGCACGGAAGCAATTCGAACCTACTTAATAATGTCAAAACTCAATCGGTTGTGAAAAAATAATTATATAATATACACGGGTCTGAGAAACTCCTACATTTGTTTGTTGTAGAGATCCGTAAGATATTCATATTACCTGAGATTATGATACTCAATTAAATATAATATTGTGATAGGACAATAGAAAAATATATTCGTAAAAGATAAATTCGTTTGTAACCCGATATACGAAACCAATTTGTAATATTTTGATTACTATATTGTTTTGTCACTATGGTTCAATCAAGATATTATATCACCACACTTATTGTATACTGTAGGTAGGTATATTGTTTAGGATATTGTGCTTATAAAAAATATTTTCTCGAAGTTGGTATCAACTAAAAGTATTCTATTGCTTATCTCTGAACTCGTTATTACAACAAGTTTATAAAAATGTTACGATCTTTAAAATATACAGGTTTTTGCTTTTTATTCGTAGTAATTAAAATAAATGATTATTATGAAAACTCATATTAAAAAGGAACAATAAGAAAAATATAAATTGATTTGGTTTTTTTTTACAGTAATCATTGTATTTCGAATTTTGATAAAAGAAAGGCTTATTTGTTATGACGTCACGGACTATACCTAACAAGTTTATAGAAGCGGCGAAACAAATTATGGAATTGAAAGCATTTGAAATTTTAATATAAATACTCCATAATCTTTGTAATATAAATGATAATACAACTTTATACTATATATTATTATTATTACAAGACAAACATAATACAAAATCAATAGTTTATACCCAAATTATGTGAATGGATTCAATATTTGTTTAATTTAATGCTACTGGTAAGTATATTTTCTTTATTAATTTTTACGATGAAATTTCGATTGCACTTGACATTAGACTAAAATGTCAAGACCTTCTTTTCTCAAAGTAATGTACCGCAGGCCGTGCCGTAATGACAACAAAACAAAAATAGTCTAACCATTTAAAGAAAAAAAAAATTGAATTGCATCATTGACACTTAAGTTAAATAACCATCACGATTTAAGAACTATAGGTAACAAAAAGGTATAATTAACTCAACAATGTTGTAGTAAGACGTCGCATTAATTTTCATGTTAGCTACGCTCAGGGAACTTTTAATTGGTTATAACATTGTTTAAAGTTGAAAACATTATTAAATAAGTTTTCGAACATTATAAAATTAGTAGTTCTTTGCCACCTCTCAAGGTTTCTAGTCCTACGTCGCTGGAGAGAGCGATCTTTCGACCGCTATCTGGCAGTTAACACTCGGTCGCGTCACGCGTTGGTTGCTCAAAGAGTACTTTCATATCGCGCCAATTTACCAACCTTAACCTCTTTAGAATCTTTTTTCGTAAAGTTGTTGATTTTTCTGTAACAAAGTGTAAGTGCGCGGCTACTTTAAAGAAGGCTACATAACATTTTTTTTATCTGGTGAGTGTTTATGACATTCTCTCAAAATTTGAATTAATGATTTATCATCTATGCAAATAAAATTGTGTAATTTTTATTACGCTCTATTTATTCTGTTCTATAAAATAAACAATTTAATTTATTTCATAAGAAATTTTATTATCAAATTACTTTTTATAAATATATTATCATTAAAATTCCTAAACTTAGGAATATAATAGAAAATAATATAGATATAATTATAATGTTGCTACCATAAAATAGGTCGTTTTTTGATTATGATAGTAAAAGATTCGAAATATGCTAGTATGACACAATATTCTCTGATGTAACATTTTTAACAAGCAGGTATAAGCAATTTATTCGCATAAGATTCGCTGTACAATAATAAAGAGAGAACCCACATGTGCCATAACAGCCTAATTAGATACAAATGATAATACACATAGGTGTATGCAAATAATGGTGAATATTTCTAACATTTATGTATTTTTAAATTTTGTTTATTAGTACTTATTTTCAAATACCATGCTAAAAAGTACATAAATATCCTATCAAAGTAGTGGGTTAATTAATAAAACAATTGCGTGAATTGAAAACAAACCCTAAAAGTAGAGGTAAGAAATAGTTTTAAAAACATAAAAAAATTTGCAACCATGAAAAACGATTACCGGCAAATCTAAGGAGCAAAATGCATACAATAGATAGATGTAAGAAGACTATTGGATTTTGATCATCATTATTAAATAGATTAGAAATATCGTATTTCGCGTGTTGTAAGGCATAAAATGTAGCCAATGAACTAAATAAAATGTCATAAGAAAATAATTATTATTGGTCAATTGTTGGGGAATAATGATCATTTACTGTTGTAACTTGTTTTTGTAGTCAGATTGCCTGAAAAAGATTTATAGCAATATACCTATAAACTAAGTAATCTTAAGACTATAACAAAATAATATTATGCAGTAATGTAATCCGTGGTATTTATAATATTTAAGAATAATAGAACCTGATTGTTATCGCTCAAAATTAAAAATAATATCGTATTATAAAAAAAGGTATAAAAAGGTTCTTATAGTTTTTGTTATAGGTAGGTTCTTATAGTTTTATTTTTTAAAAAAAGGCATTGGATCAATGACTTAAATGTCATTATACATATTTATTACAAATATATTTATTACAAAAATAATTTATAAATGGATAGAACATATTATAAATGTCACATTATAAAACTCATATTACCTTTTAATCCTAAACCATTGACCATAATATTATTATTATTACTAAAAAGCTTTAAGTAGAGTGGTTGTGTTATTATGGTGATACTATAATCAGATTTTTTTAATGTAATATTTATTATTTTTGTTAGGTTCTAGGTCTCCAAAATAAATTACAACATGAGTTTTATTTTGCCTTTTATATATATATAAATGTCAAAATACATAAAATATATATTTATTATATCATATTCTACATCGTCTGACACACAATTTAGGACCGTTTGGTATCCATGCGCAAGCGCAATTGCAAAATTACAACCACTGCTGGAATGGCGGTACGTTCAAATGGAGACAATAGTTATTTTGTCTCACGTGCCAGTAATTGCATGGCTACCCTGTCCTACAAACACACCTCTTGTATATCAATAAAATTTGAATACCTATCTAGAATCTATGTTAAACCTAATTATGTAGCTAGATAGATTGATATTTATCGAGTTGGGAAGCAAGTAATAACCCAGCAATTCTGAAGGCAATTTATAAATGTTAGGCTTCATTTCCAACGTATAGTTTAAAAAAAATACAGAATATTTAAATTTTTAAAAAGACATTAAATAAAGGACTTTGTATTTTATACATTATTTATTATGTCGTATAACATCCTCCATCAAGGTTTATTCAAAACTTATTACGGAATATTATTAGCATTAATACTTAATAGATATTTGATTTTGCGTTTATGATAAAAATAAATACTAAATATAATGATAAAATTATTTTTATTATGACTTAATGCTACTAAGTACCAGTTAGGGGATAAATAATTTTAACTTGACTTTTACTGCTCTATACAATATAATCGATATCGATATCCTTGGTTACATAATTTATTAATTAATTACAATATTAAGCGAAATTCTTTTAAAGATTAAAAAATGCAAAAGGATTATATTTTCCGTAGTCAACTATGCGGATGCGTAATGAGCATACAAATAGTGGATTTCACAAGATGGCGTTATTTAGTTAGGGGCAAAGTACTTACGAGGTAATAATTACCTGCTATGTTAATAGTTTATATACGAAATACAAAATAACATAAGTTTTCGGAAGATGTGGGATTTTATTATTAATGTTAAGGTACGGTAGATAAAGTACCAAAAAAAAAAATTTTCTACCAAACAATTTTAGGACTATAATAGTGTCTTTATTGTAAAAATGACTTGTTGGTGTAGCAGTTACCAACCCTAACTGCGGTTCGATTCCCACACGGGCCGTTTCCTTGTGTGACCCACAGATTGTTGTTCAGAGTCTGGTTGTACTTTGTAACCCTTATTTATGTTTTGTGAAGTCTGCTGTGACACAGGTATAATATAATATAATGTCTGAACCAGGTCTTGTAATAAAAAAAACTTTTAATGTCGCATAGATCTCCTAACTCATTTTGATGAAAATATCTTGCTAGATTAAATTTTCTTACTGAGATAGCTTTGTGTGGAAGCTTATGCTAACATTAAATGGAAAACTCTTATATTCTCTTATTCCCTTTGATCCAACTTACATGGGAAAGAAATTTACATCTTTCACATACGTGTTAAGAGTGTCGATTAGAATGTTATTTATAGTCCTTACTGAGAATTGCAAGTTCATTCGAATGATGAGTTTTTTTCTACATTTTGTATAGACTTAAGGATAAATCCTTATATAATAATTACTCTTTTCTAGTAAATTATTTTAAATATATGTATATTTAATTATTTTTGTTTTAACATAATTTATAATATCTGCTATAAATAGTAGTCACACAAAAATGTTGCTTTAAGTATATTTAAATAAAAGTAGAGGTTTAAAAGGTAATATATTAAAAATAATAGGATTACAAAAAGATAAGAATGTTACAAACGGTTAGGTTAAAAAATATTTTAGACTAGCTGTTGCCCGTGACTATGTCCACATAGACTGTAAAAAATAATATTTAGGTATTTGACTTATGTACTTTGCCATATAAATATTATTTTTACATTCTACGTGGACGGAATCACTTGAAACAGCTAGGAAATATTAAATCATGGAATAAAAGTAGCCTGAGTTACTCCTTATTACATCAGCTATATGCAAGTGGAAGTCCCGTTAAAATCGGTTCAGCCGTTTCAGAGATAAGCGTGAACAAACTGACAGACAGACAAACAAAATTGTAAAAAATATTATGTTGGTATACCTTTGTACCGTGTATACATTTATATGCAGTTACTAAAAAGCGGTTTTTTCAATATTAAAAACAGACGCTCCAATTTATTTATTTGTATAGATATTATAAAATAAATAAAATCCAAGGTCACAATCAAAATACTTTAGTATATACTTGTAAGGAAATCATTGCGAGATAGAATTACAATTAATAAACGTTATTCGAATATATATCCGTACTAATGTGATCCAAGGACAACAGTTACAAACTCCCGCGTGACTTGACTCGGTAACACGCAAGGTTAATTTCACTTGATAATAGAATTGCAATGTGAATTGTTTGTATAGGTTTATTGACCCTCGCAAGGTTCTATCAAGCCGAAGAGGGTAAGTGGTAATCGTTGGATTTAAATGGGTAGATATATCGGCCGCCACTGCCGCCTTCTGAGCAGGACAATATCCGAAATATGATTTTAGGACATTGTAAGGATATTTTATTAAAGAAAGTGTAAAGTGTAGTATAGTCGTATTGTCATATTTAATCCGCATTAAGAAACGTGTAAACGACGAGGAATAAAAAGTAAGAAAAGCATTTGTCCCTAGTACATCCTATAAAATAAATTAGAACCAACAGATATCATCCACTTTGTTGTAAAAGATCTTCGTTGCTTAAACATTTGGCTTAAAAGATAATCTTTCCATGAGGAACAGAAAGGAACGCAGGATATAGGAAAGAAAAGTTTGAGGAGATTTCTGGTTCTTAAACAGCAAATCTTTACTATTCACTTATAGCTTTTATTGTATTGTATTTAACAGAAGAGTCTAAATTTAAAGAGTCTGTAATTAGCTCTTAAGCTGTACTCAATTCTCTACATTTAGCTTCCAGTACTAAATAAGAAATATTTTGACGGAATAAAGAATCGAACGTTTCTGGAAGGAAGGAAATAAAGTTCTATATCTTATTTAGGTTAATTAGATTAAAATGGCTATACCCCCAATAAAAACTACACTAAGTAAAGTAATAGCGTTTTCTAAGACTTTCACGAGTACTACACATTAAAATAAAACTGTTTTTTACGCAACTATTTTGTTTCCCAGCAATCGAAACAATAAGTTAAATTTAAAATTTAATTAATTAAAAGCGAGTTCAACCCGTAAAAAATGTTTTATTTTAACAAAGTAATTATCTTTTTTGCTTCTTACATAAAACCATGTGATTATGTTACATAAGTAATCTTCTCTTATATTTAAACTAAACCCCAATCTATATCAAATCCAACTCAATTGAATTAAATTTAAAAACTTGTTAGTATTGATGAATACTTATATAATTATCTATCAAAATGTTAAAAATAGTTATTAATAAAAACACTTCAATAGGTAATCTACACGAATCATTGAACACTGAGGAAACGACATTCACTAGTCATTTGTCCACTCTCCAAGTTTCCGCGATTTATCTAACACACATACAGACATCCTTCCGCATTTGTAACAAAAGATTAAAGTGAAGTAAAATGGTCCTTATTTAAATATTCATTATAGTATACACAAATCAGTGCAATAACTACTTCAGAGTTACTTTACTGATTTTTTATTTATATGTTTACAATTGTAGCAGCAAAAGTTTCAATCACTAGTAATACTAATTTATGCTGCAATCTATGTGTATGTTATCAAATACATTAATTGACTGACTAATTAATTGATTTTTAAAAACCACGAGCATTGGCAAAGGATCACATGGCCCATCTCATAGTAAATAAGAACTCTCATCCATGGACATATGCAAATATGAATAGTTACAGATTTATTGCCACAGAAGAATCCAGATGCGTACCATATGAGACATTTCACTATTACTGTACTAGAACACTCAGAAAGTTTTGAGAACAAATAATAGGAATATGATTAGGATTTTTTTTTACTAATCATCACTTTTTTATGTCATCACTTCTCAACCAGCGTCAAAAAAAAACTATGTCCCTCTCAGCATAAAAAAAAATTGCCAAGCATTTAATAGTGCACTATTCTGAAGACCTGTTAGGTACTTCTAACAAAAAACAGAGTAATCAGTAAAAGGCTGCAATTTTTTTTTTTTCATTCGTTTATTTGTGTTGTTTATCAAGATTTGTAAAAAGTCGTAGAACAAATGTCGTTGGGATTGATGAAGAAAGGCTGCCAGTAAGAGGTGGCAAGAGACCCATTAATTAAAATTAACCCTGTATGTTTTGTTATATTTCTAACAGTGGCATTGAGCTCACTTTACTATTTCAAACTATAACTTTTTATCCTGGACTTGAATGCGTTGAATTGTTTTCTCTATATCTTTAACATGCGCATATTGAAACTATCTTTCATTATGTGAATATAGACGACGACGAAGCTTCTTAGCATTCCATGGATTCACTGAGCGGGTGCCGGGTCCATCGCGTTGCAAGGAGAGGAGGGCAAACAGTACCTGGGACTTATGACCCAGGAGTAGGTTTAAGGGGCCCCTTTATTATGCGCAAAAACGCTCGCCTTAACCCTCTACACTCCTCCCTACCTAACCAAATTTAGAAAGAACCGCCTTTGAAATACGTTCTAGAAATGAACCGGTGCTTCTTCTAGAAAGGCCAAGGTCTTTAAGTATGTTATAGAGAGATTCTGCTGTTATACCTCTCGCTCCCACTTCTACTGCGTACAAACTAACTATAAACTTATTCCCGGACAGTTCGTTTCTCAATTCGTAATACTTATTAAGCTTGAATGTGTGATTCCTAGGAGTGTTTTTTTCCCAGGGAACAGTAAGCTCCAAAAGTATCACGCGCCTCAGATGTTTAGAATACAGGAATAAGTCCGGTCTGAATGACGAAAAACCAACATCCTCGGGGATTTCGTAATGTTTTTCATACGTGTTCATCATGAGAGTCCAATCAGAAGCTGCGCTTAAGGTTTGGTTTTTTTAAGGAGCCTTCATTAACGAATTCTACAGATCGTTTTGTGGTTTTTATACCCTTCCGCGCTCTTGCTACTGAAAAACTAACCGCTTCCCGTTAAAATTTCTAATACCTCATCGTGGCGACGCGAGTTCAATGCTCCTTTATCTAGAAGTACCCTACACCCTACTAATAATAGTGTTTCGCGGTTCCTACTGTCTCCCCACAGATGTTGCAAGACTTTTCGGTGGCTTTGCCCCATCTTACTAAATTACTTTGATCTGAGAGAGTCATTTGGAATGCATTTAGATAAAATTTTAATAATGCTGGGGTCCAATCATAAATTAAGGTGCGCGCGCCACTTCAAAGCTAGTGGAATACAAAAATCTCTTATGGTCGTTCGCTCCTATACCCATTCGTTTTGAATATCTAGGATCATCGCATGGAGTCGGTAGTTATCGTTTTCGTCTTGTGGAATAAAAGATTTTGTTGTGTCTATGTCTTGAACTTTCTTACTTGATCCTAGCCCTACTTTGTTCGTTTGAGCTCCTATCATATTTTTTATGGAATTGAAGTCGTGACTCGAGCTCTGAGGGAACTTTGTCTTTTGGGAGAGAAGTTAGAGTATCATCTTTAGATTTTCCGATGATATGTCTTTTGGTAACTCTTAGATGTACGCTCTACATCGAAGCTCTACAAGAGCTTCGATGGTTTTTTTAATTATAACCCAAAATTGTTTCGGTCTCTAAATAAGGTTGAAGAGTCCGCTGAGTACGCTAACCTGAGCCATAACTTCAATGTCTTTATGACGCTTGCATCTAACTTTGACAAAAAGGTTTTATTAATATCATAAGCGAGGAAAGGCCAATTTAGACGGGATGTTAAAAAATTATAGTATATCCAAGCTTTTTTGAGGTTACTTATTGGTTGATGGTCTACCTTATTGAGATCATTTAAAAAGCTGTTGATTTTGACATCCAACGATGGAGTACGGCCTTCGTAATTGACTTTTTTACATAAAAATTTAAACGGAGCTGCTTGCGTAACCGTACTAACGCTCTGTCCGCCTATTATAACACCCGGATCGTAAGAGGTATATTTGGTGTTCCGTTTGGTGTTACTTAGTTTTATATTCAATCCGCCCGTCCACGTAATAAAATCCTCAACTACATTTAAAAGTACCTGACATTATTTTGGATTAGTGTCAGTATCGCGAGATCATCTGCAAAAGCTAGTATGGATTCTGTGTATTTGTTGTTAAGCTTAAACCAATAACCCCACTTTTTTTCATTTCTAATTAATTTGTCTATTAAAATATTAATAACTATATTAAATAAAATAAGAGAAATGCAACAGCCCTGAAATAAACCAAAGTTATAATTAAGTGGATAATAACCAACGTTATAATAATAAATATGGACATATCTTGTAAGTGTGGTAGTGTAGTAACTTGCTTCAACTGTGTTCAGTATTCAATGACTGGTATATATCGTTCAGAGATGTGGTTGGTAGAGGATGCTATAGTTTTTATAACTTGTGATGACACAAACAATATATTATTAATTTCATATTTATTATTGTTCTGTCATGTTATTGAAGACGGTAATTGTTTGCAAAAAATCAATACAAGGAACTGCTTTAAGCACGTGTATGTTATATTATTTTTACTTTCTCTTTCGTATCTACATCTTAGGTACGTATAATTAGCATATAATAAAAAGACATTACATAATATATAGTCAACTAAATTGAAAATCATAATTAAAAAAAACAATTAATTGCTATAAATATGCTATAATATTGTTGTACATAGTTGGAAAAAAATTGACCTTTTATGCATCTATAATATTTATCATGTTAGAAAGATTTAGAGTTTTTGATATATAACCATTTTCATAGATATTTCGTTAAATAAGGCTGAGTATAGCTAACTTAATCAAATACTTATAATGACTTAGGTTAGAGTCATTAAATATGATTTTAACATGAAATAATAATTCCATCTTTTTTCCCTCCATTGTATTGATTGCAGTAGCAGTAAATAGCTTTTGTGATGTGTAATTGTGTGCATTGTTATTAAAGCTATTGTTTTTATAAAACACTTTTAATTGTTTTTCTATAAAGATGGAATAATCAAATAATAACATTTTTATTATATATATATGCAAATGTACGTTGTCTTTAAATAAGCCAGTCATTTCTCAGAAAGAGTTCCAATATGACCTTGCATTAAAATAAAAAGCACTAAAAACAATACAAAAAAATGATCAAATTAAATATATAAGAAATTTGTTAACGCAGTTCTATTAAACTGAACTGTAGTTTCAATTTGAAATTTATAAGCAACTACTAACTTGCTAGTTCAACGGACAAGTTGTTAAGTGCCAGACAGACACCTCCATCTCGTCTTACCGTGAACACGATTGCTGCAAAGCATTCGAAACGTAAGGTTAGATTTAAAATGTAAAATTAAAATTTAATTCAATATACACGAGTTAAATCCGTAAAAATAGTTTTATTTCAATTGCTAATTGAATATCAAAAATATTCTTATGAATTAATAATATTTACCTTAAAATTTCCATCAATCAAATCGGTCAAATGGCTGTTTTTAATTGTCAAGTGATAGAGGTTTTATTTAGTTTCGGATAAACTTCGAACCTACTGAATAAATTAATTATTTCCGTCGTCATATTTAAATGTAACGATAATGCTTAAAGGTTAATATAAATATTAACTTGTGCCCTTTGAACCTAAAATAAGGTACTTTATAATCATTTCCTGATTCTAACCGTTGGTCAGGAAAGGCATTGACTTTTGGATTTTTTATATACCCAATACTTAAGGTCACCTTGGGTTTGATGTGGATGTTATAACGGCCATAACCAACTCTAATATTGTTCAATGTGACAAATAATGTTATTATATATATACAATATGGACTCAGTGGAAAGAAATGGATTTCAAAATGAAGATCACTCAGAAGTAAAACTATAAAATTCTGAATGAGCGGTAATGTACTATCTTAATTTTATTATAATATGTTTAAATATTTAGCTTTCTGTATAGTAGGTTAATTCTGGTGCTGATAATTGTTTGGGTCAGCTTTTTAAAAATTTAAAAGGGGTGGTCTCCCCTTTCTTTTAATTTTATTCCCAGCTTTAACAAACGCGTAGTTTTTTCATTGTTTTTTGTTTGCAAGTTAGGTACTTACCGTATTTTCACCAACATTACAAAAACAAAATGTTAAAATAATATTTTACATCTATGCAACATATTTATTGGTTATGATTATTATTACATTAGTAGTTAAATTTAATTGTACTAGAAAAACACAATTCGTAACAACTTTGTTGTTTCAGATTCCCAAATGTCAATTGCCGAGTGACAAACTACTTGACAAATACCATTTGTGATTTGAATCATGTCGTTTCAGTTTCATTAAAATCGGTATATCTAAAAAAATTAAAAACATGCTGATTGCATGCAGTCTTTTCGGTTAAGACCGACGGTTGAGGGCTAAGGCCCTAAAGTATTTTTTATAAATCTGGAAGCGCGGAAGGAGGGCAGCCTCTACCCGCCATAACATTGTGTTGAAACCCAAAAGGAACTGCAGCGACTGAGGGTGGTCTCCGAAGGCGATCAACAAGCCGGAGTGGCGAACGAGAACTTGGGTTTCAATAAAGTGTTGCAAGGGGGTCAAGGGCTTGGCCATCCTGAGCATCGGAGAATTTAGAGAAGTCCTAATTATTTAAATTATAGGTTAGCTTTTGTAACTCTAAAAATCTGTATTTCTCTAAAACTAAAAATTTGCTTACGAAATAAATAGTACTAGGGAATAGGATTTAGACACCCTCCTCCTCCCCCTCCCTTCTAATCTAACGAAAATTGTCTAATTATTTTGATTAAATAATATTAATTATATTATTTTCACTTATCCAGTCACTGACCTGAACTATAATTACGTCATCAGTATATTCATAATACTTATAAGTGTACTCCATAAATAATTGTACAAATAAGAACTCCTAATATGCTTTTCTATTTAAAAGTGGCCTTCTTCCGGACTAACGGTGTTATATTTATACAAATTGGACACGATCAAAGTTTGACGTGTTTCACAAGTGCAATGTATGTCTATTGAAATGAAAAAGATACTTTGACTTTAACTAATTTAGCAAACATTCTTAAATTTATAAGCACTGCGGGTAAAGAATAAGAATATCTTAAATAATTAAGTAAGTAATAATTTATTAAATTAGTTTCAAAAAGTAGTCATGATTTGCCCTCGCCGATAATATTAAGTCCTAGTACCTACTATATTTAATACTCTGAATAAAACGGTGTTAGATATTGACAAAATCTAAAGAATATCTCGCAATAATCTAAAAAACTACATTTTCTTCAATGTGACTTATCGGTGGAAATACTTCTATAGTTTTTTTAAGTGTGACGTCAGAATTGCTGACGTCACAGTCGCAGTCTTCGTGATGGTGGTATTTAAAATTAGTTATAGCAATAGATAAGTCTTTACGCTCCTCACCTCATAGCAATCGGTCAATAACATGAAATTATCTTAGCATTACAATTGTGGGACTTAATAATAAATAGTTTCTTAGATTTAATTCATTGTAAGACTATAATTTAATTTATTTATCTTTAATCATCTAAACATCACTTATAATTTAGTTTGTAAACATGACAATAATTTTAAGTAACACTTAAACGATTACATTAGAAGAAATAAAAATTCTATACAATTACTTGTTTTAATGATTATATAAAATTCATAGATTCTTTATAATATATTGATTGGTGTTCGTTTTTATGCCGATATATATAGATATAGGTAAAACAATTTAAATTATTAGATGTTAGTTAAAAGTTAATAAGTTTATGTTAGTATAAATTATGGCTGGGAATTTATTAACTATGTACCTACAATTGATTGATGCATACTAAGTAGTGGATAATTAAACGTCGTAATACTTAACAAGGAAATTACTTAGTATTATTATTGTAATTAAACTTTTTTAAACCATGATGATTAATAATATATACCCTGCAATATTCACGTTCTTTAAACACAGAAACCTATTACTAAGACTTCGTTGTCCGTCTGTTTTCAGGCAGTATCTGGTGAATCGTGGCCATTTTGACAGTTGAACACTTGGCCGATTTTATGTAGTTTTTTTTTTCACTACGATCGTTTTGTAATGACATCCTTTCAGCAATGTGGTGATTGCATTGGAACAAGTCTATTATAATTTACAATCATTGGAGTTGTAAAGACGAAATATTCTTAATAAATATTTCAAGTTGTATTTTTGTATGTATTTATTTTTTTATAATTTAAATTTAAATCTTTTGTGATCTATTTTAATTCACCTTGCAAGGTATAAACGAGTTGGGACTTTCAATGACGATACAAACAATGATGTATTCATTAAACAATACACTGCTTAATTCAAATGTAGTATGGTGATATAATGGGTAATTTAATATGAAAAACGAAAAAAATGTAAAGATAGTTTCGTTGTCAATTGAATCAAGATTAAAAAGCCACAGTCTTACACACTTTACAATACACAGTAGCCGTATCTTTTTAATTTTCTCTTTATAAGTCATTGGATTGCAACAAATTCTTTAACCTATAGCTTATACTATAGTTGCATCAAGATGGAATGGAATGGATGGAATGGAATGCGTATAAAGTTCCAGACAAGGAGCTGATAAACAATAGTGCGTTTTGACGCGTAGCTGACGTCAATGTTATGTCGTTACAATGACATATTGTGACGACATTGTACCTTCTCTTATATTCAGAACAATGGTATTTATGTTAACCATTGAATTCAATGTGCTAACTATAAAAAGATTGAATAATGTATTCAATATTTAATTAGGACAGAGATTATACTACATATAGCTATAACAATCATCTCTCTTCTATTATTGGTCAAAGCATCAAATCGTCTTAATAGGACCTACCTAATTAATTATAACCGTATCTAAATTAATGTAATGTTTATGAAATAGAACTTTAATAACTAATATATTAATTTAATTACAAGGGACAGTTCAAAGTGTCTTATTAGCGATATTGTATCAATTGGATCTACAATGAAAATTACCAAAGAATTCTGCGAAAATTTTGAGGTCAATGTGAAAATTTCTCATACTAACATGATTTTTTTGTGAAGTACTAAAAAATACTAATAATATCATTTTGTAGGATAAACACAAAACCACAAGACAGATATCTTAACATAACTTGAATGACAGATCACAAAGGAACGGCTCTCAATTGTAATCAGTTTTTGGAATCTGTTAGTATTTTGGAAGCACTCACCTCAAAAAAGATAATATCCGTTTGTTTTATATCTATTTGATACTTAACTCATTATTTACCTCAAAATTGTCGTTATTAAGTTGGCAAAAAAATCTTAATCATTTTCATAATGTTGCTAAAACAGTGAGTAATTGTTAATTTGCTTTATGTGGCTAATGTTTGTTATTTGTTATTGACAAACCTATCTGCAAACTCGTCTCATTACTACTAATGCTCATACATAAGCGTCTTCTTTGTTGCTTTTGAATATAATCAAGGTTGTTTTAGAATATACACAGAATGGTTTGCGATCTTTAAGGAGAGCAAACAATTTAGTTACATATTTATTTCCACAACATAAATATATACTCTCGAAGCGTTTATAAATGATATATATATATTTTTTTATCTTGTGATATTAACTGCCCAGAATACATAGGTTATCGGATAGCGCTTCGGATTAGAATTTTCATCGTTTATACAGTTTCAACTTGGTTTACCCCCGTTTAAAATAATTGGAATGGTAATAAAAGAACATTAATTATTATTCTATGGTAAATAATAATAAATGCCCCGACTGAGATGATTATATTAAATGATATGTTTTATTTTTCTACGTTAGCACTGAGACAACATACCTCGTAGACAGAACAATGTGAACTTTAACTTATTTACCATTATTTACCAGTTCTACTTGTGTTATTGAATTTTCCATTCTTTAAGTATTTAAAGTTTTAGGACTAGGTTATGTGTATAACGTTATCAAATGATGTGCGTCATACAATGAATATATTATAAATATTAATAATGATTGAAATCATGAATTAACAGTTTAAAATGCAGAAACTCCTGCGCAACTGCATAAGTTCCGTCTAAGATATCGATAATATCAAAATATTTTTCTTTAAATAAAGTTTTGGAATCTTTAGGTTGGAGCTAAATTGTTTAAATTTGATGGAAGTTATCAAGTTATTCAGTTTACAAAATTCCTTAAAATATTTTAAAATGTGTCTTAAATCTATTTAGGGCATTATTCATTTAAATTGCATTCATATAACATAATTAAATACGATATTGTGACAATTATTTAACACACCAAGGCAGAAATAATTTGCCCAGCATAGATCGAAACTGATCTCCAATATAAACTATTCCCAGAATAATATTATTCACAAAAATTATGAAGTTTGTTTATTTATAAAAGTTAATTCATTTATTCATGGCAAAACCTAAGGTGAAAAGTGACAGTTACACTAGTAGTGACGTATTCATTAATAAGTCTAATTAATAACAATTTGTTAATAGTTTATTTATCCTCTTAATATTCTTATTAAGTATAAGAACAAGGAAACAGGAAACATGTAATCATAAATATAAGTGTACAATAAAGCATTAAATCGTATTGTTATTAAACGTCAAGAAAAAAATTGATTTTAAACTAATTAATGCAATCCATTTTATGTACATAAGTATTGTAATTCAACCAACTTTTTTTGCTTAAATGAGGTACTTAAGGCCTGTGTTACATTATCTATTCATTGAAACTAAGCAAAAAAGAATACATAGTTCTAAGACTCATTTTTGTGGTTGGCAAAGTATAATGGTTTTTTCTTAAGCTTTTGTAATTATGGTTTGTTATTTTGAAAATTCATTAGTGTGTTTACAATGTTAGTTTGAGGACAAATAGAGGAATTATAAACACTTCTTTATTCTCACTGTGTGAGGAAAACTTTGCTTAAAAACGTGATAATATACCACATTTTTTGAGCTCTTGATTTTTATTTGAGCATTTTTTGAGCTGTGACAGACCATTTTTTAATTATTGTATTCATTTTGGGGTACATTGCTATGACAATGACAAATGTTGGAGCAACTTGTTCTTATAGATATTTTTTGCATGATTCATTGTTATACAAAACTTTTTAAGATAACCTCCATAGTTGACTATGAAGAAACAAGGAGAGTAACTAAAAATATTGGCTGAAAGCAATCTGGATATAAAACATGATTGTAACAACATAAGTGTAAGTAACTCAAAAACAAAATGTTATATATTATACTGTCAATAATAATATAATTACAGAATTGTAAAGTTATACGAAACGTATTTTATATGATGATTAAAATTGTTAGTCATTGAAGTTAGTCATTATTCTATTTTTAGTCAAAGAAGGTACTTTGAGTTTCAATATAAAGTTTCTAATCTCAACGGTTCATAATTTGTCTTAACAGCTTTGTCAGCCAGGGCTAGTACCTTTATTTGTATAGATTTATATTTTTTTATATAAGGTTGAGAATATTTTGATAATTCTTATCATAATAGGTATACGGATATGTTTCATAGACAAGCTTTCTAGATAATCATCTAAGACTATCTAGAAATCTATCTAATATTTTATACTAAGACTATCTAGAAAGATAGTCTTAGTATAAAATAGAAGATTTTGTAGATCTTTTGTTATTCAAAAGGTAATCAAAATTTTCTTTCTCATACTTACTTACTCATGTATTTTCTTGACGTAATCTTTTTTTTTGTTATGTTTATCCTTTCTAAATTAAATTCTATTATAACTCACTTTAACAAAATAGTTTAAAGTATAAACGGTTGCCTCTACCCACATACTAAGAATATATATGTAGTATAAATGTTATAATCAAAAATAATAAGGTTCAAAATCCATATACTACATATTTAAATAAAAAATGCTACATTGATTATAGTGCAATAAATTGTTTATTAATTCGTATACGACAAAAATACTTCTGGTTTTATTTAATTGTTTTAATTTTTTTATCTGCTAGTAGGAGTTATTGTGGAGTAGCAGAAGCTTAATGTCTGAGTCACCATGCATTTATAGGTTATATTTTCGGTTAGAAAAGGCGACAGGCGAAGGCGAAGTCGCTGGTAACAGATAGGATTTTAATATAATCTTTGAATACATAATATTAATCAATTATACCGGCTAGAGAAATCGAAATGTCAATTGACAGGTTTGTTAATGATAAAAATAATGGCTGGCCGTTCAAAGACCCTCTTTTGTTTTATTTAACTTAAAGAATATAAAATTTATTTATGGACATAAAACCAAAGCAGTCTTTTTTTATGTAGTTTGTGTAGGTATTTTAGTTTATTTAACCAGTGGTTGATATTTTACGATCGGTCCCAGGCAAGTTATATTGATACGAGTAGCATATTCTATTTACGACACATTCTCTTCGATGATAATTTGAAATGGCAGACAATTAATCAAATCTATAAATACAAACCAATCAGCCAATGTTGCATAGAAAAAATCTAAATTCCAATCTTGAGGTCGTCCAAGAAGGTCGAATACACAATTTCGCTGATACGAGGCCGTGATGTAAGTGAGGTTGGCACACTGTTCCGGTCATCCGATAGCACGCAACAGTTGCGTCAAGATGTGCTTTTCCAATGGTGTCAAAGCTTTTACATACATTTTACATTGTGCTTTATATCTAAATTAAAAAATAATATTACTTAAGCTCATTCTTATATGTTTTTTTAATAACGTTTCGTTTTAATAACTATTTGAACAACTTTTTCCTTATATACAATTACATAAAAATGTGCCATTTTTTGTCTTAATATAAATTTAATTTATGCAGACGTTATGCTTTATGTAAAACAAAAGTAAAAGTAAAAAATATATATAACGTTAAAAATCTCAAAAGAAAAAATCCGTCCATTGGATAATCTCGTAATATGACACACAGATAAGCTGTATATGTGTGTGTAGAAAAGAGTTAGCAGAACAGAGCAAACAAGTTCATATTGACCGCATTACACAGAAGTATTTAACACAGATTTATTCAATTCACTCAAATTATGTCACAATGAAAACGTTATAAAGCTTTTGTAATCTCCATAATCTTGTAAGAAAAAACAACAAAACCCTTGAACTCGGGTTATTTATTCAATATCAATTATTAGTTTTTTCGTGTGTATAATTGTAGTAGTGTATCTGATGATATCACCATAAACAATATACCTGCACAGAAGTAGAAAAAAAGTACAAAAGTAGAAAAAAATATTATATTGTAACATAAAAATAAATTAGAAAAAATGTAAACTTAAAAAATATTATAAAAATTTAATATAATTTAATAGTCTAAATATACTAAGCATATTATTTTTACTTACATATTTTTGCTAAAATACTTTTATTATTGTTCAAAGAGTCTACAATGCTTATTATATATTGTGTCTGACAGTAAAGCCTTTCTACTAATACTAGTCAAACTGATATATAGTAAAAAAAAAACTTTTAACGAAAGAAATTTTTTTTCAAAAATGGAAACCGTATCTATAACCGTTCCTCTTGTTCTACCAAATGAGCTACGTTACTTTTACCTTCTTCAATAAAAATAAAATTCTATAAATGCTCATAATTTTGCGGTTGAATAGATGTTGCCATTAGGATTCTTTCAAAAAACTAAAATCTAACCTTGCAGTATACTTAAAGATAATTAATGATTTACATATGTTTTAAATGGTCTTTATGATGTGAAGATTATTATGAACATACAAGGTTAAATGAATCGTTAAATTCTGAATCCTCGACTGCAATAGTGAGTCCTGAGAGTAATCGTTGGTAGTAGTTGGTTTTGTGGTCGGTGATGACGGTCCTTCACTATATCGCTGGGACTCCTACATAATCGCATAAGCCATCTTTTTTAACCAGAAGTAAATAAATAGGGGAAAAAATAAACAAAGAAATTTAATAGTATAGGAAATTAAAAGTTCTAAGGAGACAGCGGATTGTTATGAATAATAGAGATGTAATGAGTTCTAGATTAACACAACGTATCGTTAAAATTATATATATGTAGATATCAATATATATAAATATATATTAACGACGATTCATAACAAAGCTACTGCAGTTATTGACTAACAATAAGTAATATTCTTAATGGATGTTAAAATTTTAAATAATTTAATGGTGGTACCTAGTAATTTTATACCAACGATAGTTGCAATGACCATATCAGGTTTTTATAGTATTAATTGATTAAAAGCTAAAGAAGCACTCCCATTTATATACAACATTTGTATATTGTTCAATTTTGATATTTGTGTATGTGTGTGTTTGTACACACTTGCATACAAACACCAACTAATAATCTTTAATGTATTTTAAGTAATAAATACACAAGATTGCTATTATAACTTGTTACTTGACATTAAATTGATCATTACTTTGAAGGACATGATTTATTATAGTAACTTTATATGTGTGTTGAAAAGATTTATACATATATATAAATATAATTTTGTATGTATGTTACAAACAGATATTTCCTTATAAAACCATATGTACGAATATGAACTGATACTTCCAGAGGTCGCGAGTCCTGCCTACTTTATTTAGAAGATAAAGAAACAAATTTATTGACTGCTTGAAGTATGATATTATCCAATTTTAAATGTTAAATCATTTAATTATAAAGGTTTTGAGGTTATTTTTAATTATAGCAATCTCTCAGAAGGTATAAATTATAATCACAAAAAAAAAATTATTTTTTGTTAGAGTAAAATTATTTTTATCAGATTTATGTGACAATATGGACCTAAAGAAAATTATAATCAAACAATCACCAAATATAAATTAAATAATTTTTCAATGTCCACAGTTATACGATGGTGTCGGAGTGAGAAACAAACAAACAATATGGCGACTCCAGCCGTAGTAGTAAAGCAGGCCTACAAGTATTATGGCAAGCAGAACAAACCCAGCTACAAGCCAGTCTTGCAACACTTGGACATGACCGTGGAGAAGGGTATTATGTAAGTTTCTGACGTCATTCAGTGTTGAACTAGTCTTAAATTAAGTGTTTCAAGTTCATATGTAAACATTAAAATATGTCAAAACTGTAAGTACATCTTGCTTGTATATAATGATGTAAACAATTATATTATGTTTATAACTCGCATCGTAATTAATTTACATATAGCTATGTACTGAACAACTCTGTTAAGTACCATTCATAAAATTATCTTTGTATTGAGTAAATTTATACCAATATTTGCGGTACATATTATATTTACGTAAGAAAAATAATGTAGTTTTGAAAATTATTGTAAATAATAAATGAATAAATTATCAATTCCTTTTCAGACCAAATTATCTTTAAATAAGCTTTTTCGAATGATAATAATTAAACACGAAAATTAGAAATTATAAATATCGGTGGCTGTTTATCATTAAAACAAATATGTCATGGTTTATAGTTCAGAATTCAGATAATTGTATAGTTATATATAGTATTTGTTTTATATAGTATTTGTTAACAAATGGCAATAGAATGTACACATTAGAACAAGATTTTTTTTCTAGAAAAAAAAAATTAACTTACGAGTCATACCTTATCGCCTTTTAGTATTATGTGTAATTAAATTATAATTATATCAAGAAAACCACATATTTACATCACATAACAAGAAAATTCATATTTAATTATAAATAATTGCGGACAGTTTCATCAGATTGTACTGTCTTATGATTTTTAATAAGTTTTTATTGATTTAGGATGTATCTATTTATCTTTGTAATGGAAACTTTGAACGAGATTTTGACCAACTTTGAAATGTAGGATTAATTAGAGTTTTTGCATACCTATCAAGAAACGATGATGATAAAATGATTTAAACAGACCTGTTAGTATTGCCAGGAGATCTAGGATAAGTGATTTAAAAGTAAAATATAAAAGTAAAAACTAAAAAAACAAGTCTTTATAAAAAATATAACTACAAAATAATAGTTAAGTGAAATAAAAAATCAGGCTAAAACAAAAAGAACAAAATTATAAAAAAATATATAATAGCTAATATTAGTTAAATTTAAATTAAGAATAGTATAAGTATAAAAATATTTAAATGTTAAAAAGCATAAAAAACAAACAGAATTTAAATAATTTTATTTATAATTATTTATTTTATGTTGGACATTTAAATGTCTATGCTATTAAAAAAAAACAAAAAGATGATTTCAGCACGAGAAAAAAAAATAGAGGGAATTTATAGGCTGTATATAATATTATAATGGTACTAGGTATTTTACAATAAATATTGGCAATACCTTTCGAAAATATATGACACAGTTCATATATATATATATATGCTGTTTTTCCAATTCAATAAATAATACATATATGTTGTTTTTATAATTAAATTAAAAAATCTCATCTAGGAAATGTTACCATCCTGTAGCAAGCATCCTTTGTAGAATGTGCTAATATAACGCGATCAACAGTTTGTTACAAGAAACTTTAAAATATAATAAAATTCTAATTGAATATTTAAATATGTTATTTAAGTTTCATTCCAAACAAATAAATAATTTAACATATAAATGATTATCAATATATTATATTTCCTTACTTGATGAAAATAATAAAATTAATGAGAAATACATGTAAACTAATATGAAAATTATCATATTCTTAAATTTTAAAATGACGTAAGACTTTAAATGACCTTAAATTTATATAACTCAATAAAATAAAATATTTTAATCTTTGATTGACTATTTTGAAAAAGAGGGGTTTTATGACTTGTTTATCTGTGTGTCTGTCTGTTGCCTCATATCAGTCAAACGAGTGGACGGTTTTGATAGCGTTATTTTTATCGAAAAGATGATTCTTAGCTATGTTAGGGCAAAATAAAAGCAGACGTCGCCAAGATATGGAGCTTTTATTAAAGCTGGTGAAAATTTCTTATGCAATATTGAAATAAGTGAAAATTAGAGTCTTCCTAGGTATATTTGGTACGATAAAGAAAACAGTAACATACATTTAAAAAACAGATAAAATATAATTAAAAATTAAAAAAAATCCCAACATGAAAAGACCTCTGAAAAGGAAAAAATAATATTTTTTAGTATCTACTTATTAAAGTCGTTGCATCAGTAAGAAATCAAAATGCAAGTAAGTTATCAAGACAAATAACGAAATAAAAATATCTAATCGTATAGTCCTCTTTCATTAGTTTCGAAAACTTCGAAAAATAGACATAATCGTCAACGTACGTACAACCGTCGCCCAACGCAACTTTTTTAAGTATTAAGTACTTCATACATACATTACATAATTTTATCGTTTTTTCTTGCTTTTTTAATGTGGGTTTTATAATTTTTTTATGTAACTTTGTATTTTTATATAAAATAGAAGTAACAAAAATAAATATAGTAATAACTTATCTAGATGATAAATACTAATTTAAAGTAAAACATGAGTAAATAAGTATTGAATGTTGTAAAACGTTAATGCACAAATTTTGCTTATGCTTATTTAAATACATAAATATTTAAATTTAAATCAAAAATATCAATTAGTGTTAAGAAACAATAAAAACAATATTTCAAATACAAACAGTATTTCAAATTAAAAAAACAATACATTTGGAAATCCTCGCAAGTTTTCGTAGAATCGGACAAATAATCCTGGTGATCTAAAATAGGATATGAAGATTTTGGTTTATAGAGTACAGCTGTAGAAAATTATAGCCCTAGCTATCTTAGCTCAAGTTATAAACAACTTATAAAGTAGGAAGTTATGAAATCCGTAAAGAATTTAGAATATATAAAGAAATATATAGTTCCATTATTTATTTTTATTATATTTTTTTTTCTAGATACGGACTCCTTGGACCTTCAGGATGTGGGAAAACTACTCTACTCTCTTGCATAGTTGGTAGACGAAAACTCGACGATGGTGAAGTTTGGGTGCTCGGAGGGAGACCTGGAGAGAAGGGCAGCGGTGTCCCTGGTCCTCGTGTGGGATATATGCCTCAAGTATGTTATGCTTTCTGATGCTCACTCTAACTTTGCCTATCATAGAATTTCTTCTCAGATCAAGCCCAGATTCTTCTCAATCAATTCCAGCCCACATTCCTCCAAATCACCCAAGATTTTTGTTATACGGTAGATTATACAATTTCAGAACATATTTATATATTTATACAACTAATCACTATAATATACACATATTTATCATGAAAATTTTCATAAGGGATTATCAACAATAATCTTAAAATGAAAAAAAAAAAAAATATTCTTTATATAAATATTTTTTCTATTCTAATTCTCTCCTAACAGGAGATCGCACTAGTTGCTGAATTCACCGTCCGGGATGCTGTCTATTATTTCGGAAGAATATATGGGATGAAACATCAAAAGCTCAAAGACCAGTTTGAGTTCTTGACAAAACTCTTAGAACTTCCAAAGGGTGGTCGACTTATCAAATCTCTTTCTGGAGGACAGCAGAGAAGGGTTTCGCTAGCTGCTGCCCTAGTCCATGAGCCTGAGCTACTCATTTTGGACGAACCTACTGTTGGGTTAGATCCAGTTTTAAGAGAACGGTGAGTTATTTCATTTTAATAATAAAATATGACAATACACTAGCAGAACCAATTTCGAAATATCGCTTTTGTAAGATACAAAAATCAATACAATCCTTTTATATATTGACTTTATTTATATGTTTTAAAATGGTGGTAACTTAAGTCTTAAATCTATCTTAAGTTTAACCTACCAAACGTTAAAAACGTCAACACCAATGTATAAAATAAATAATAAAGAATTGAATTTATATATCATTTGTAATAATTGCCATTATACTGTTTATTTGGGCATTACGTTGATTCACAATTGCAATAGGAATCTCATATATGTGATTTGTCGATCAGACTTAGTACTATCTTATAGGATGCCGGTCCAAAAGAAAGGCCTGTTGACAAATGTTGAAATAACAAAATTATTTTATTTTAGTTCTTTTCATTGTACCATGTCATACAGAACATAGTATAATGCAACAGTTATTTAAACTATATTTGTACTGTAGTAGAGTTTGTTTCTAGCAATCAATAACAAGAGTCCAAAAGTAACGTTCAATCAAAGAAATTAAAATTATGACCGTCTATTCATTTTCATAAATGTAAGAAAAAATGTGATTTACACAAAATTAACAACTGAATCAAAAGCAACTTGCGTATTGCTATCCATGTAACTTGAATTTTTGATTGAATAAAATTCTATTTTTAAAATATTAAAAATAATACAAAATTCCTTTTTTACGTTTTAGTAATTCAATTCTGTTAGATTGAATTACTAAAATGTAAAAAAGGTATAAATGGTGTAAAACGTAATTTTAAACCGAAAATTCAACTAAAACTCGTTTCCAAATACAAAAATATCATAAAATATTCGTTTCGCAATATTAGCGCTAAGATAATCTAACGTCACGCTAAATTAATTATGATACAAAAATACCTAAAAAATTTAGCATAGCCAGCAGCCCATCGTCTAAAATTTTTATACCAAAAAATACGAATAGTTTTTTTTTGTTTCATCACAAATTGGTAGTTTTATTTTTAATCATAATTTCTCGTATTTTTGTTGTGCTTCAAAATATAAATATGTATAATAGTATACTAAAGTATTGGTATTACAAATGTCACATAAAAACTAAAGACTGTTGTTTTGTATGTAAATATAAACTCTTAAGGAAACAAAAAAAAAGAAAAAAAATGCTTGGTATTCTATTGTTATATTACGTTATTATTATATTATTATTAATAATTTTATTGTTTGAATTTATTAAAAATTCCAACAAGATTTTCTTAGTTTAATTTAATGTAAACAAATTGGTTTATAATTAGAACTACATTATAATTGATATATATTAGATTTAAAAGTATACTAAATGGAAACCATCGAAAGCTTATTTCTTCTTTTATCATGTCACTGACCTCCAGTGTGTCTTGTTCATTTAGTTTTCAAACAGCTTTTGTAAATGTGAATATATTTTTTCTCTTTATTTTACATAACCTTAAGCTGGTTTCTGATGGAATTCAAGGAAAAATAAAATAATATAGACTGTCACGTTTTTAAAAACTGAATATCGAAAATAAAAATAAATTAAAGAATCACATTAATATTTTTTGTTATTTTTATACTTTAATCGGTTGAACCAACTAAGCTAAGTATTTAAAGATTTTTCTGTTTGGTCTCCCAAGATTTTAAATAACATTTAAAATTATATATAATTATTTTTAATATATATATATATATATATATATATATATATATATATATATATATAATACATATATATATATATATATGAACCTGTCATCTAATAAACGTAACGAATTTCTGTAAATACGTTCATCTTAAATCTGGAATCTTTTCATTTCCAAGGAATCAACTAAAACATTAAATTTTTAGCAATCCATTATTCATATACCAATTTTTGAAGCTCTTAAGACGAAGCCGTGGATTTTTCAAAGATGTTTTTAGCCCTTGTTCACCCACTTTGTAAGAAAATCTAGCCCATGATACATTACCTTCGTGATCAAAATAATTGCAAAGAATGAAAATTAAAAAAATATATATTACAAATACACATGTCTGTATCACAGCAGTCGTTAAAAATATTTATTTCACCTTGACAATATATTCTTTATGTCAAGGTACTAATTACGAATATTATGTTAATTTAATAGACCTTGTATATAAATGAATATCCAAATTAATTTGTGTGTTTTTTGTAAAATTTCGAAACTTATATTCGTTAAATTTTAAAATATTATCGACCTATTACTCTTACTGGTGGAGAAAATATAGAAAAATGGGAACGAAGGAAAATTTAAAAATCACAGGTATGAGTCTCTTAAATGTTCATAGATTTTTTTAATGTATCTTATCTAAGATAATAAAATAATTCACTGGTAATACTTTTAGAAGCTAAATTAGGAAGATGATATGTTACATAACTTCAACCACAAAAATAACTAAACGACTCACTACTACTAAATATATTATTAACTTAGCAGTGGCATAAGTATATTCCTTATAAAAATAATATATATCTGCAAATAAAGATAATATGATAAGCAACATATTTTTCAAAATGAAATTAGTAATAAGAATACTAAGTTTGACTTCTTCTTGAGTATTGAGGTAAAACCTTAAGTCCAAGTAATGTCGAAGTAAGTTATTATGAAGTCGCTGGCAATTTTCGGATAACGCAAATCTTTTGATTAAACAAAACTTTTATTTACTCTTATTATTTCTGTTTCTAAACTTAGATAACCCCAAAATGCAAAGGGTAACGATAATACCGCCATCTAAATGGTTAAAAGTCAATATAGAGAGATACTAAATTAATAATTATAATAGCATAAATAATATTTTCAAATATAAAAACAAATACCTACAATAAAAATATTGGCTTTTCTGAAGCTTATTATAAACCTTGGATAGAAACAGTGAAACAGCTAACAACCTCATAAAATGTGATTATTTAACACTTGTAAGGACGGACCACTATTCAAATAAGGTGAAACATGGATTTAAATGTACACGTGCTAATAAAACAAGTTTGTGAACTTATTTTTTATACTTATTTCAATAATCAATTATCATTTAGCAACTATTTGGCCTACAACTTTACCATATACAGGGTTATTTTTAATTAGTTGACCACCTCTTGCAAGCAGCCTCTCTACATCACTCCCAACAACATTTGTTCTACATTTTTTTATAAATCTTGATAAACAACACAAAAAAAGCAAAAAAAAATGTTTGCTCCCTCTTTTACTTATTACTCTGTATTTTGTAAGAAGTACTTAAAAGGTTAACGCTCGGGCGCCTTACCGACGCTAAGAGTTAATGCCAGTTCAGAGACAACAAATAAATTGTGTATGTGAAAAATTAAATTTAAAAAACTTTCAATTATTATTAGTATTAATTAATATATAACTATTAAACTATTAATTATATTTTATTAGAGGCTACCTTCAAGAAGTGGTCAGCTAATTACAAATAACCCTGTATAAGCACTACTTAGTAACCTTAACATATGTATTATTTTGTAACAATTAACATTTTATTTAATTTATAAGTTCAACATATTTTACCAGTTTTATATTAATTTTGTTATTTGAATATTTATACTAATTACGGGATAACTGTCATTGCATAATTAACACTAAGCTATCTTTTATTACAGTTATATGTTGCAATAAAGTAGAACTTGATTATAAATTTAAAATGCAGGTCCAGATTATTCTCGGTAATTACTCTATTCTCTATTAACTTTTATCTGTAATTTATTACACACTGCACAGTTGAAAATTTAAGTGAATAATATCCTGTTAAAATGTATATAGATTTAGAAAAACTTCGAATTTCCATATACAAGATAGCTTTTTGACTTTTGTAGCAAAACAGATCTCATTTCATTAAAAATCTTGCAAATACTTGACCAGTGGTAATAATAGAATGGTCTATATATGTTATTAGTATGTATTAACGCGATCTGTTCAATACAACTGTATCTTTTAATTAACATAGAAAAATAAACCTGTCCGAGTAGGGATTGAAACCGCGACCTCTGAGAAACCATACCGTCGCTCGTAATAATTATAATACATCATCATCATAATTAAGTAACCGTGTATCTAACTCGCTTGAGAGAATTAAAAACCGCTTGAGAAAATTAAAAACCGCTTGAGAGAATTAAAAAATGTATATATGATGTCTTTTATTGGAACGATGATTACATCTGTTAGTTTTTTCGATAACACTAACAATTTTTCTAACTTTACAGTATAGATTGACATAAAAAAGATGCCACAATAGAAGCTGCAACATACTATATTAACAACGGTTGCATTTGGTTAGGTCTTGTTTTCATATTGTACAAATCTGAATTTTCAAGTGTTCATTGTTCTTCAATTTAATTGAACTGATATATTTTAAATATTTGGTTCTAATTTAAGATATATTAAGGTTACAAAAAGTATATTGGATGTCCAATACACTTTCTTTAATCTGAGTAAGTCCTTACCTATTTAGAATTAGGCCATTAAGAATTAACTAGATTTAATCTTTAATAACTGATGGTGTGTAATCGTAAAAAAAATATTATTAATTAAATATTTTTATTGGTACTTATTAATTCTTATCCACAGCATCTGGGAGTTTCTTGCTGAGCTTGCGAGAGCGGGTACCACAGTCATCATCACAACTCATTATATCGATGAAACAAAACAAGCCCATAAGGTAACAATACATTTTTAGTAAATACTGTCCTTTGTCCCGATTTTTTTTTTTTTATAAAATAGCCGTTTTCGATTCGATTTTCAATCGAGGCATAAGTATAAACCTATCTGAACTATTTTTAGGAAGAAAAAAAAATGTTTGTAAGTAGTTCTGTCGTGACAAAAAACTGTGCAATTTGTTAGGTCGGTCAAAAACAAATTCCTTGATGAACCGATTAACCCGCGGTGACAGGTAGGTTAAAAAAAATATATATGTTGTCTTTAGTTAAGCCGTAATTTTTTTTTATAGTTTTTTTATATACCTTTATTATTTTAAAAGTAATTACTATAAATATCAATTCGCAAATTACCAGTAGGATTTATTCAATCTGACCTCATCTCGTTACGTATTGTTAGGGCTATGGCATGTTGCAACATCGTTTGAAATCAGGCAATGTTTAGCCTTGGCCAGTCCTATTATTATCTTATTTTTATCGTGTTATTAGAATTCTCTTGCCTTAAAATCCCTGCTTAGACAATAATAATAAATGTTCAGATTTATAAAACAATTAACCAATCAGAAAATCAATATGGTATCTAAATCGATTTCTTACATGATATATTTATATATTTATAGTTATAGAGAAAGAATTTAAAATATGTAATCAGTATATTCAATTAGGCATATAAACGGCCAATAAATTCATACATAAGTATATTTTATAAATATAGTTATAAAATGAATATTTTTATGGTTCATAGTATAATTAATATGATGATAACAAGGTTAAGATATTTTTATATTTAAATATTTCAATCAAGCATTAGTGTTATTCTAATGTTGAAAAGTATATTTCATTGTTACTTACTTAATTATTATAATACTTACAATAAATTTGCCTTACCACAATACTTTGAAATCACTCAATGCTGATATCAATTAACAAAAACAACTAATAACTAAAATTAATAATTACTATAATGTCAAAATAACTGTTTGTTAGATAGATTTATGGAATGTGTTTAGATCCATACAGTATGAACTGAGGCGGTATAAGTATCTTACTATAGTTAGACATAATTGTATCGCACTATTAGAAAATTAAACCAATTTTTCTGATAAGGGACATTAGTCGTTCAAAATATATATTTTTTTGGATTATACTTAATAGAGTAATTATTATTTATATAGATAAATTGCTATGTCACGAGAAAATTGCGGTTATCTGATAAAACTGTTCACCAAATTCTCAAAATGCATATGACAATGATAATAATATATTTATTGGCAAAAACATGGTAAATAAGGTTGACAATATTACGAAAATCAGATTCATGTATTCTACCGATTTTTGGAGAGCAAATAATATCAATAAAGTTAACATTGTTAAAAATTCATTATATGTTTTTGTCAATTTTAACATATTGAATTTCATAGTGTTAGTATAAATAAAATAGTATTTTTTTTAAATCATGTCATGACTTATTAAAATCAATTTTTAAAATGTCAAAAACTAATATACAACAACACAAAAATAATTTAAAAAAAAATCAAAATATGTGATTAATTTTCTTATCAAAAAAGTTTTTTAGTCAGGAGAAATTCAAAAAAGGCTTTTTAAAACAATATATACTGTTAATCTTCAAATCGCCTGATAAATAATTATAAAATTTATAATAATTGATATACAGTATACATTATTTTTATACGACGGATTTTTTTTACTTTGCTACATGTAGTTTGGGTCTGTGCCTAGTTTTGCTACCTATGACTTCACTATTCGTTTTAAACATATTCAAGGTTTTTTTTTTATAAAAAAAAAAGTTCCTTCCCCTCATTTTGAACGCATGCGTTTTTACTTAATCTTAAATCCTGTATTAAAATGTACTGAATTTTGCCACAATATTATTCCATATTTTAGCACTGACGACACATATCCATGATTTGCTAGTAGTGCTGCTTATTTCTCTTAATCTTTTCAGGATAAATACAAATCTATCCAGCCTATTACATATTTCTTGGACCCGTGAGCCTTCCAGTTACATAAGTTGTCCAAAGTAATATCTAAGAATATAGTCGATTGTTCGTTTTCTATTGTCTGATTATGAAATTAAAAATCTTTTTTATCAATTATAGGGTTATGTGTTTGACATTGCATTATTTTAGTATAAGAGAGATTAATTTTTCGTTATTTCTATTTAGCCAGTCTATTACACTTGTCAAGGATGGATTAACTTCATGATCAATATTAGACTTATTTTTACACTTAATGATAACTGTGATGTCATCTGCAAATAATAGACACTCATGTCAGGCATATAATTTATATATACTTGAAATAGTAACGGCTGTAATACACTTCCTTGTGGAACTCCACACCGATTATAAAAAAAAATAGAGCATGATTTTTTTTTAATATCTACAAACCCGCGTTATTTCTAAACTTTGTTCTCTTAAATGTAGAAAACTATCAATCCGTTCTTGTGGTTTACCTCTTACACTATATTTTTGCAGTTCATCTAAAAGTAATGGATGTGAAATAAAATCAAAAGCTTTGATCATAGGTATCTAGAAAAAGAGTTAATTGATAAACATTATTAAGTGATCATTTTCATAAGCGACAAACATGCCAATATGGTAGAACTACGTTTTCTAAAATCACATTGTGTGTTTTTAAAATGTTTAAAGAACTTAGATAATTATATAGTTTCTCAGTCATTACTTTTTCAAACAATTTTGATAGCATTGTTATCAATGTTATAGGCCTGTGGTTATTAAAGTTAGTAACGTCGTCTTTTAAATAAAGTGGTTTGACAATCGACCGTTTTAGCCTCGTCGGAAATATTCCTTCTTTTAATAAATATAAAAAAGAAATATTAATCAAGTGGCTTAAGATAAGTGCCAAATGCCATTGCATTCCTTTAATATCAAGATATTTATTTTTTTATAGCTAAAAGATTGTGTTTTTTTTTTTATTTGATATTATTTTGATTGTATTTTTTTTGTTATTGGCGTAAGAAACATACTATTATTATTAAAATTATTTGTCCAATTATTATACTTTATTGATATATATTTTTTGTTTTGAGTACATGATTTGCCAAGTTGAAAAAACTTAATATGGAAATAAGTAAAATAAATACATTGTTATTTTTTAAATGTCAATATTCCAGTCACCACAAATGATAACATGCTTTTTAGAATGAATGAATGAATGCTTTTTAACAAAGTACCAAGTCATTTAAGAATACGACATTACTTTACTTCAGACGACGCGACGGTGTCCTGTAAACTATAATTTTAAAACGTAATATTTTTATGCCAGAGCATTGAAAAGGTTTAGAAATGTTTATGTATTTTTATTTTGTAATATAAATTGCAATTTTATACTTATAAATAAATTAGATTCCGACCCTCTCCTTAGAAAAATTCACATAGGCAAGCAACAATCACTATTACCTAACTTAGTTGTAAATTCTGATATTGCTAACTCCAAAATATCAGATTTTAAAAGAACACCAGCAATATTTTGATAGATCAAAGTGAAATTGTTTTTAGGGACGAAAAATCTGCTCTTTTTGAGATTTTTTTTTTAATTTTAGAAAAGTAAATTAATAAAATGGTATAGTTCCTAACTTCTTATTTCTAATTTCAACATATTTTACTAACATAATATGTATATTGACTACAAAAGTTTTGTATTAGTCATATTAAAATTGTTAACAATACCGGGAATTCTTCAATTCTTGCAGCAATTGAGTATAAGGTACTTCTAGATATGGCACCGCACTAAGAAGTTCGTCATTTATATAAGATTTTCTAAAATTTTCCAATTTTATTGTGACTATCTGCCGATAATACTATAATTCGAAAAGTAATCAAAATATTTTTATGTAATTTTGATTATCGCATTTTTCTGAACAGATTGGTCTCCTCCGCGACGGACAACTTTTAGATGAAGATTCTCCAGAAGAGATCCTGCGAAGATACGATTGCAATACTCTTGAAGATGCTTTTCTCAAGATGGCGCTACGACAAACAGAATCGGCACAACGAAGACGACCCAGTGAGTTATTTTATTAAAAATACGCTTATTAAATCATATTTACTATTTAGAATGCATTTTTGATGTGGGTTTGTAATAATATATAACAATCATCACTAAAAATAATACAGAAAACGAAATCCAAAACCTAAAACAGCCTCCCTACCCAAATAACCTTCCCACATATATATTTTTTTTTATGATAAAGGCGTACATTGTATTTATAAAAAGTCACAAATCGTTATGAATATGACATACATTTGAATTAATGTAAAGCATAATTTCGCAACTGATTGGTGGCTCATTTCAATATTTAATGATGCATATTACTATTTCTTAAATTTAAATTAAATTAGAAATGACAAATTGGTACAAACTTATTTACATAATCATATAAGAAAGACATAAAACGAAATATATTATTACTAAATAAAAAAGTTACGAAATTAACTATAAATAAAAAAATAATATTTCTTTGTTTGCTGCACATCTATTTATGTTCTATATTCTTAACCTATTACGTCGATTGTGATAAAGCTTGGCAAAGTTGTTTTGCGTACACCAAGGTATCTTAATTTTTTTGTTTTAGAGGTATAAAATCAAAAAAAAATTAAACTATGTTCTGAAATATTTTATAATCTGAATTATTAAGCCCAACACTGGCATTGCGACATGCCGCTTAGAGCAAGTTGTATATAAAAATGAAATTTAGTATTCGTTATTTGTATCATCAGCATCCAGTTACATGCTTAACTAATACTTAAGTCTTTTCGTTTGTTGCGAGCATATCGACAAAAATAAGAAGTTCTTATCTCAAATTAATACGAAGAGTTTATATAGTTATGTAGGTGTTAAGTAATTATATAATCCGTTCTCAAGTCCACACGGAAACTAATCAGTTTCTTGGCAATTCCGACTAGATTTTTTGTATACATATTTCGAAATTACAAGATCTTTATTTTTGGTTATATTATCTATATCTATAGATATATTCGTATAGTGATGTTTCATAATCGCAAAAACTTTTTTATTTTTCTTTTTCAGTCAGTCAGTCTTACTTTGCTTAATTATTGGCGATGCATGTAACCTTGATTGAGTCTACAATTAAAGTGTCACTAATAAGTAACTATCTTGTGTAATAAATGGAACTAGCCTAACCTAATTCAATGCAATCTACTTAATAATATAATGGTTGATCAAAAAATTGTCGCTTATTACATATTTCACAGTATAATCAGTTTTTATTAGCCTTATATTTTGTTCTGATAAATAGAATAATAATAATTATATACTTTATGATGATGATATGATGAATTTTCGTTTTAGCCCTCACCACCTCACCAGATGTCATACCGGAGAACAGTATAATCGATGACAGTCGATACGAATCCAGAGAGGATTTTAATGTTGTCACTAGTAGTACAGACGTAAGTTAGTTTAAATTAAAGAAATCAAAGGAAGTCACCAATTAATCATTAAGTCCGCCCTAATTTTGTGAATATATTTGATGAATACCTTAATTAATACATATTAATACTAGCTAGTTTTGCCAAGCGCTCTAAATTCGATCGTAAAGTTTATTATTCTACTCAGACACATTTATTTAATGTAGGTGCTGTTAAGCCATGTCGTATGAATACATACATAATACAAAAAAACTCTGTATTATTAAGCTTAAATAAAACTAAAAAACGGCTCTTAGTTTATGTTGTTTTATTTAAGTTTTTAATGGTTTAACATTTAAAATAATTACAAATGATTTATACTCCTTTATTTCAGAAAGAATTTAAAAATAAACACGGAAACACGTTAAAAGAATGAAAATATATTTGATTTTTTATTGATAAAACCAAAGCTTTATCCAGTGGTATAAAATAATATTATCCGTATACACAATTGTTGCAAAAAAAACGAAACTTCGTGTTAAAGTTCTGGCTTACAATATATAATTAAATCCCATTATATGTAAATTAGATTCATTAATAATACTTTTTTAATAATAATTTAAAAAAATCATCATCGAGAGAACAGTATGTTTTTTTTGTTAAATATAGATAATATGATTGATTTTAAACTACTTTTCAGATATTAACCAAAAAAGATAGGCCAAGAAATGTACCTGGGAGTCCGAGAGGCAGATATAAAGCTCTGTTTATCAAAAGTATACAACAATTCTCAAGGCATCCTGGGTGAGATTGTGAATTAATTAATTAAATATAAATGCTAAATACCAATGTATTCCACATTTTAAGATACAGTATTGTTTAAATTATTAATGATTATTTAATAAAAATATATTCTTGTCTCGTAAAACCTCTTCCGCTAACTTATTTGGTGGACGACGTGACATGTTTATAAAATTAAACGTGACAGAATATCTACCTGTAGGTACCTCTTCTATAAGTTTTTGCATACGAATATTTTAATCTTTTTCAAGCGGTTAAGAGTAATATTAATTTTATAAAAAAAATATCTATTAAGTAGTAAGGACCTCTAGAACAACAACAAAAGCAAAAAAATGTTTAAACTATTGTAGAGATTTTGGTAACATTTGATTTGTATTTAGTCTTTAAAGATTAAATCAAAGAGTAATAATAAGAAAAAAAAAAAGAAATTGAAAGATACTATACCTAGAAATATTACTAGTATATCAATTAGAAGACGCTCTTCGTGTCTTGCGATCTCGAGCTTATAGACTTTGAAAGTTGAATGGACAGTTCACCTTCCTTTCAAAAGTATTGCAGCTATTCCAGTGAATGTCATTGGGAGAACATTTTTTCTATTATCAGGGAGAATGTGGATTATTGTGTTGTACATGAATTTTTTACCTGTCCCTTTTTTATCCATTGTAGTAAAGGCGTAAATATATTATAGGATTCATGTCCATTGTTGTATATATTATAGGATTCATGTACCTACTCAAAATTATCTCGAACATCTTATGTGTACTTATGCAATGTGTCGCAAGTAGGTTAAAATGTGTCAAAAAGTGGTTTAAAGGTGCAGTGATTTAGCGTTGTATTTAATAGATGAAAAGGATATAATTATATTTTTAATATATGTAGGCAACTACTTCAACTTTAAATAGGTTTAAAATATTTATTGATCAAAGGCCATTAGTTATTAATTTATTATCGTAAAACAAGTTAAACTTCAAGTTAACCTCGCTCTAAAAAACATATATACGATGAAGGATTATTTTTTGAATTAATTGAATTAATTCAAACTATTCAATTTTAAGTAGACTTATTATTACTGTTTTTTTTTAATCTTCATAATTTTAAAGATTATTATGCTTATAATTCCAGGGGTCTGATATTTGCGGTGCTGTTCCCCATAATCCAGGTGGTAGCATTCTTGCTGGCTGTAGGTCATGACCCGCGGGACCTGCACCTGGCTGTTGTAAACTACGAGGCGGCTGGCTCGCCATGTGAGTGTTCAATATGATTTGATTTTCATTATATAATTAGGCTCACCGCTAATGCGTGACTTTCAAACTTTCAGTGGGTATAGATATATGTAAAAATGGAAGTTTAACAACTGTGATACAAAATGAAGACGAGACTTGTGATCAATATATGTTAAGTTGCTGGTTTCTCGAGGAAATGGAAAAACGAAAATTATATCCTGTAAGCTATTTTCAATTCTCACAAATAGCTCTTAAACCAATTAGAAAATTTTATGATACTAAAATATATATTAATTTTCTCAAACTTTTATCTGAGAAGTACAATATGATATTTTCAAATGATAGGTATACCTTATTGTCATAACATAAAATGGTTTATTTGAATACTTATGAAAAATCATATAAATAAAATAAAAAAACCTTCCCTCTGATCCCTCTAGACATCGTATAACACGACGGCCCAGGCCAAGCAGGCGGTGGCCTCTCGGACGCTGTACGGCGCTCTCCGCTTTCCAGATAACTTTAGCAGCGCACTGGCGATTCGTATCGCTGACGGCCATGTGAGAGACCACGTGATAGATCAGAGCACAATCAGCGTGTGGCTGGACATGAGTGGTAATGATAATAAGAATTTATTTCTTTGACGCATAATCTGAAGCAGCCAGTACTTTTTTAATTTTATATTTATTATTAAAGAACATTATGAAATATATAACTTTTTACTACAATTGTTACAAGCAATGTTGCCTATATATGAAATATAATTATAATTATGTATTTTTTAAAACACATTTTTTTGTAGAATAAATAAAATTCGGATATATATACCTCTCCATTCATTAAATTTCACCTAATATTTTCAGATCACCAAATATCACATTTTATAAAAATGCAACTACATAAAGCGTACGAATCATTCGCGCGTCGCTTGATGCGTGCCTGCGGGAAAAACGATGATCTCGTGCAGGTATTACTTAAATATATAATTAAATATTAAAAGGACGATGACCTTTCGATCTGATATAAAAATAAAAACAATTATCGATTGCTAACGACACAAGAACTTACGGGTCTTGATGGTTTTTTACTTTGTACCAGAACCGGATTGCAAAAAGTTCGTATAAAACTTATCTCTGATCATTTAAATAGTTTTGCTAATTCATTTTGTTTTCAGATACCAGTAAGATTCGAAGAACCTGTCTATGGATCAATGGATACTGAAACTGTTGCGTATATGGCGCCTGGAGTTATGATAACGTAACTTAATTATTATTAATGTCTACATATTAAAAAAAGTTTTTATATGTATATATAGGTTCTCGATTTTATAAAAGTATTTTGTAAAATATGACCTTTACCTTTTCAACAACTACAATGATTACAGAAAACTCTTATTTCGTATAAAATTTATATTTGCCTTCGAATTTAAATAGTAAGAGGACCTATTTTATAGAGATATAAATAAACTAACATGTTTTCAGAATACTTTACTTCTTAGCGGCCATAATAACCTCAACTCTGATGATCACTGACAAACTAGAGGGCGTTTGGGAGCGGAGCGCGGTGGCAGGAGTTAAGCCTAAGGAAATGCTGCAAGTGCACATCATGATACAGAGCATCGTCATACTTATACAGGTAAATTTATTAATTCTAAATTGTTTACATAGTTGAAAATATTTATAAACATGTATAGCCATGTTAAGCTTACTTGAATTTATATAAATATAGAATGAAAAATAAACCGATAAGGGCAGGGATTCGCACCCGCGACTACTGGGATACCGTTCCGTCGCTCTACCAACTGAGCTACCGCATCGCTATACCGTACCGTAGCGATATGTATCGGTTTATTTTCATTCTATATTTATATAAATTTATATACATAGTATAACTATATACTAGTGTCCTTGACTATTCGTATACGTGAATTAGCTAGTACTGAAATAACAGAACTTGTATTTTTCTTACAAATCTTCTGGATATCAATATTAATAAGTTATGAAGACTTACGTTAGAAAAAAAATTATAAATAGAACCCCGAAGATTGTTTTAATTCATAATTTTGTTTCATTTTTATGCAATATTTTAGTTGAAATAAAACTGTTTTTACGGATTTAACTCGCGTATATTGAATTAATTTTTAAATTTACATTTTAAATCTAACCCGACGTTTCGAATGCTTTGCAGCAATAGTGTTCACGGAAAGACGAGATGGAGGTGTCTGTCAGTAAGTCAGTTAATTAGTCATCTACCTCCAACGGTTTCTAAGCTTCGGGGCGTACAGTTCAGGATTCACACAAAACGCACTAACAGTATCTTGAGGTCTTACAGTGCGGTCACAGACATGGGATTTTATATTTTTCAAAAGTGGGTCCCAGGTGTTAGATAATCCCCAACCATCTTCTCTATTAAAATTAGGATGTTTTTTAATTTCATTAGCCTCACGAACCATTCTTGGAATGTAACGTTGTTCTTTAGCGAGGATTTTAGGTTTATCAAATCTTATATAATGATTGGGCTTGTCTATGGTATGCTCGCACACTGCAGACTTCGATGTACGCCTATGCTTGATATCCGATATGTGTTCCTTAACTCTTTTACCGATGCTCCTCTTTGTTTGACCTATGTATGACAAGCCACAATCGCAGACAAGTTTGTATACTCCAGCACATTGTAAAGGAATATTACTTTTGATAGGTCTCAAGAATTGGCTCACTTTCCTTTGAGGTTTGTAGATAGTTTTAAAGGAAACCTTTTTTAAGATGTTGCCGATTCTGTCAGTAACTCCTTTCACTTATGGTAGTACGTGAACATATGAGAATGAATGATGACATGTGAATGAAATTAAAAAACATCCTAATTTTAATAGAGAAGATGGTTGGGGATTATCTAACACCTGGGACCCACTTTTGAAAAATATAAAATCCCATGTCTGTGACCGCACTGTAAGACCTCAAGATACTGTTAGTGCGTTTTGTGTAAATCCTGAACTGTACGCCCGGAAGCTTAGAAACCGTTGGAGGTAGATGACTAATTAACTGACTTACTGACAGACACCTCCATCTCGTCTTTCCGTGAACACTATTGCTGCAAAGCATTCGAAACGTCGGGTTAGATTTAAAATGTAAATTTAAAAATTAATTCAATATACGCGAGTTCAATCCGTAAAAATAGTTTTATTTCAATGTGTAGTACTCGTGAAAACCTTAGAAAACAATATTTTAGTTATCATAACTTATATTATAGTATTATTTTTATGAGAACGATTCGTAAGGAAAAATATACTTTAGATTTTTATTTTTTCAATAAAATTACAAAATGTATAGTAATATATATTTATTGTGGGTAACATAATGTTATTAACAAGTTTGAAAACATCAATAAACGCGTCTAATTTAATTAAAAATACTAGTAATGATCATTTACTTTCATAAAAAACATAATAAAATTTAAAATTACTCTCCTCTATAAGAACACGTTTTTTTACTGTCGCCTTTATTCAATAATTGAGCAATGAGGCACTCTTTTACCTTAGATTTTTTTTCATTTCATTAAAACAGTCTATTGCCAAAATGCCATTCTTATATGAATATTTGTTGGCATCTTCGCATGGCCATAACAAATTTAGAATAACTGACTGAATGCGGCAAATTCGTAAAATAATTATGGAACTTTAAAAGTATTTTAATAAGTGGGCAGAAAAATCAAAAATATTTTACCCTACTTTTTTCATACTTCTAGATATAAATCATTTCAAGGAAAAAATCATTTTTATCATGTTCCTATAAAACATATATTTATTTTGCAATCATTCAGCATCCTACCGACCTATTTATCTTTATTTTTTTTTGTCACATATTTTTTTCAGACCATCGAGATGATGATAATAGCATTCCTCGGCTATAAGCTCCCCTTTAAAGGCTCGTTTTGGCAAATCGCGGTGCTGTTGTTCTTGCAAGGTATAGGTGGCATGTGCTACGGTTTCCTACTGTCCGTACTGTGCTCTTCCTACACCCTCTCCTTCTTCATCGCCACGGGTAGCTTCTATCCGATGATATTACTCTGTGGTAAGTATGAGTTCTTGTTATTTAACTGTAAAGATGTTTGAAAATAATTTAAACATGTATAGTCTTTACCTTATTTTTATTTGAGATAAATATAAAATGCAAACAATAAACCTATACGGATGGGTATTTGAACCCGCGACCTCTGGGAAACCTTTCCGTCGCTTTATCAATTGAGCTTCCATATTTCTACCTGCTTCGATGAATTAAGCATTTCTTATTTATCTATCTCTATCTAAATTAAATACCAATATATTTTTCAAATCCATACCTTTTAATATTAATGTATCCTCAGGAATTCTCTGGCCACTAGAGGGCATGCCGGACGCACTTCGGATCTTTTCCTTGGCGCTTCCTTTTACCCTCCCCGCGGTATCCCTCCGAAATATGATGGAGAAGGGATCATCCGTCACCAGCCCGGGAGTTTATTCCGGATTCCTGATAACTTTAGCCTGGATTTTTGGAACTTTAGCATTATGTTTTTTGAGACTTAGATATAGAAAGGTGTAGTGAAAAAAATGTATATGTATTTTTCTGAATATTTTTTTTGGTGAGTTCCAAGTTATTAGGATCCTAAATTGTTGAGGTATATTATACAAATATACAGTTTTTGTGCTTGACGTTTCAAGATCCATTTATAATCAGAATTATATGTGTTTTGAGATTAATTCTAAATTCTAATGTATTAGTTTTACGTTTTTTTGTAGAGTTTAAATTTCATGTTACTAATATCAAAAAAAAGATTGCTTCCTGAATATGAAATGTTGGTAGTTCACTATTTATTTACCCTATTTCTTTCGATCGATGGCGTTGGCACAAAAACTTTTCAGGTGATTATTAGACTTAATTATGGAGCTTAAAGCTCTCGGGTAGCTGTACATAGCTTAATTAGCTTAATCTGGTACAACAGCATTAATATGGTTAAGATAAATTATAAGGTATTTGGCTGTCGTGACATCAAAGTGTGATTTTCACTATTTTAATAGTTTTTATACATATTTTGTAAAATAAAGGTTTCCTTTTATTATTTTGCTGTTTTATTTTCAATTAAAGTTTAAGTCGATTTATTGTAAAAAATACTATACAATAATAATGCGTAATAAAAAGAATCTGTATTAGTTACGTATATTTTTAATTCTTTATTTTATTGATTTTCTTGGGTTTGGTCTACTTTAATTAATACTGTGAACATTTTCAGTTGAAAATATTTCTAAACCAAACACTTATATTTTTGTGTTACTTAAAAAAACATAGGTTTTAATGTTTCGTGTTATATTTTGTAAGTATTTTTGCTTTTAACTTAAACGGTTTTTTTTTTTAATTTTGGTAACTCAAAGTTTATGCACTATAATGACTATATATATAATGACTAAAATTGTAATAATATACTATTAAAATCTTTATAAAGTTTTATAATCGAATTTTCGGTTATGGGGCTATATACTTACAGTCGTAAAAAAGTTAATTATTTATTTTTGGCGATTGCGGACTTAAAATAAATTTTGAGATATTGGAGATCAATTAGCAATTTAATTTGAAATAAAAAAAGATAAATTAACAATTTATAATTCAATACGGATGGCCTTTCATGTTTTTAATATATTTGTATAGTATGTATACATAAAAAAACCTTAATAATCACGAATATTTTTAAATCTATATTATTATAACCGTATTATAATGAACTCATGTTCAGGTTATATAAAAAAATATGTATATAATAATAAATATTTACATAATTTTCCTAAAAATATTTCTCTTGTAATAAAATAAATCTTTAAAATGAACGAGATTGTTTTTTCTCGTCACTATCATTTAACTGAATATTTTTTTTGCCGCTCAATTCCGCTTGAATTTCATTAAAAGATTTTCCTTTAGTTTCTGGTAAAAATATCGCAATTAAAGATCCAATCAGCACACACATTGCACTAAAAAAGAAGTATGTGTACGATGGTCCAAAAGCTATTGTCATCTGCTCAAAGTATTTGGTTGTAAGGAATAGCAGTAGTAAGGCCGATAGAAAACTGGTTGATACGCCAATAGCTCGGGCTTTTCTGTCAAATAGTTCTGCGGTTACTACCCAGAGCAGCGAGCCAATACCTAAAAATATGTTTTTTATTACTGTGGCAAAGTTCTAACAATTGACGTAGTCAAACAATTTAACTCTAAGCTTAACTATTTAAACAATAAGGATATTGTTGAATAAAAAGACTATGTAATAGCTATTGGCATAGACAACTGATGTGTTTTTGTTGGAAGAGCACGTTCTAACTGATAGTAGGTCCCATAAAATAATGTATAAAAATATTTTTAAAATGTAAATTATTTCCAAGGACTTACCAGCACTGTAGCAATAAATAACGAGTATTAAAGATATAAGAGGCAGGTAATTCATGAAGCCAGAGATGATGTAATCATCTGATTCTATGATTTTGAAAAAAGTGCCAAGACCGATCTGAAAAACAAAATTTATTTCTAGAAATTCGTATCAGCAAAATAACGTAGAAAATAAATAAGAAGTAGATAACTCAAACCTCGATAACTTAAATGCTCTTCCCCTTGGACCCCAAATTATTTCAGTATCAGCACTCTTTAAATACGCTACATAATTATTCAAGGTAAACCATAGACATTCATATATTTTTCCTTCGTTGTATTGAGCACGGCTCAGTATATAGTATTATGTAATAATAGGAACTATTTATTCAACCCCCGACATAAAATTTTAATTGATTGAGTTAAAAACTGTAGAACTTACAAGATTATGGTGTTTCTCCTAGATTTTAGACCTAATCAAGATTCAATGAACTAGTTCTTTAGGTGTTATAAAAACTATAATTAATGATTTTTTATGTACTTACCATACCAAAAAACATTCCAGATATGGAGGAAATCAAAATATGCTTTCTGTTAAATTTATTTGTAAGTATATTACTGCAGATCGCGGCGAATAGTTGTATGCAACCAATTATAACAGATGCTATCTCTGATTTGATGCTGGTTCCAGTGGAGTCCAGAATCGTTTGTAAATAAAAAGACACAGCATTAAACCCAATCAAGTTTGCACCCGCACACATTAAAACACCCAAAGCTAGTGATTTTAAAAATGTTCTATTTTTAAATAACGCTAAGCTGTCCACTTTTTTATCCTTTATTGATGATTTGTAGTCCTCTAACTCTTCTTTGATAATGGCGTCTGTTTCTCGGATTTGGTTTAGCACTTGTATAGCCTCTTCTTCACGACCTAGTATAATAAATTAATACAATTTTAATAGATAAAAAAACTATGATGAATTACTTTATTAAAATACATTGGGAAATAACTGTTACTTTTTAAGAACAACAATTTAAAAAACAAAACACAAATTAATAACTAAGTCTTTAAATAAAAACATATTTGATGCAACATTATCAAACAAAAGTAAAATATAAAAGTAATCCAAAAATACAGGAAAGTTAATTAATAGTTTGAAAACACAATATTGAAAGCATTTAGGAAGTATACAAATGATGAAAATGTAATAGCCAAGATTGAGGATTATAAAAAAAAATACATTAGCGTTATCACTGGGTATATGCTTGTGAACTTAAAAAATGATCAGCTTTTTAAAAAAAAGTAGTGTAAAACAATACTCTTACTACCGCCCTATCACCCTTTGACCTATAATCAATAAAAAAGTTTAAAATATAGTGTAAGCCATAGAATATTTATAGGCGAAGAACAATTTTGCTTAACATAAAAATATTTTAAACTTATATCCCAGTGTACAAGTAAAAAAACTAATTTTAACCTGTGGATATATGTATTTATAAATGTATATTAGTGACTGTACAAAACTATGCATAATGCGTTTATTGAAGCTATAGGCCACATATTGAGGGTAATTGTAGCTATATTTGAACCATGCGTAATCGCTAGCATGGCTCAAATATTAAACCACCACATATATTATATTTGTTTTATTTGTTTGTAATGGTATTATATTCCTTAACTTAATATTAATGATGTTTGAAAAAACCTCATTAATATACGGAGTGGAAACCGTCCCGTCGCTCTACCAATTGAGCGAACGTATCGCTGCTCGATGAATTAAGCATTGTATATGTGATTGTCTTCATCCGGACGGTGATAACATCTATTAGACTTCTTTCTAAAATCCTAACCAATGCTTCTAACTTTTGCAGTATAGATAAACATTGAAAAGATACCACTACCGAAATTAATGTTTGAAATATAAATAAACATTTATAGTCATGTTATTTTTCATTCAATGTTTATATAAATTTAAATGTTATTGCTTTTATTAAACTAGAAACTTAATATGTACTATTATAAATAGTTGTATATTAAAGTTTGGAGAACACACAAACCATGTTATATATATTATTGTATATTTTTATTGAGCCTCGAATATAATTACTGTAACAAATCGAACCCAATAAGGGTTTAATGGCTTTATTATAGTGGAAATGTAAGAAATGATATGTAATTGTATCATAAATAATATAATACTACCATTATAAGTCAACTTACTATTCATATTAATAATTAATAACATAAAAAATCTTAAGAATTATAATATAATATAATAAAATACCTTTGGAATAGAGATAAAATGGACTATCAGGTATAAACAGAAGCGGTATCGTCGTGACTGCAATCACTGTGGCAAAGAATATATTCATCGCCACGTATGTTAGGAACGGGCCGATAGACAGTATTATTACTATGCCGAGGCACGAGAACATTTGTAGAAATGTGCCTAAAGATCCACGGTGCTCCTTCTGCAGAAGATAAAATATATAAACAGCAAAGCATAATTATTATTTAATATATATATATTTAAAATATATTTAGTTATTTATTTATACATATTTATATTCATAACCAAAGAAACATTCGAGAATATCATCAGATGTAATCCTTTCAACAAAAATAGTTCCAAATTTTAAATGTATTAAATTAAAGTCTGTAATCAAATGTTAAGAAAGCAAGATAAATAAAACCCATTAATAGCTAGAAATACTCACACTTGCAATTTCTGTGGCGTATACTGGTACGACAGCGAGAGCAAATGTATCAGCACACACCATAATTATCCTACATACCATTAACATCCACACTTCGGTCAAAAATATAAATAATATAGCCGTACACAGTTTAGGTAAGGATAATAAAAGAATGCAGTACTTTCCACCGATTTTGTCTAACAAATATCCGCCTAGAAAGTTTGCTGTAATATTACAAAATATTATTATTAGTAGAGAAATTTTAAAAATAATATTCTTCTTAATATTGACTCTCAATTTTATAAATAAACCATTATTAATCATGACTTAAGATGCTAAAATCAGACAAAACTATGCAATTTGTAAGACCTACTTCTCCAATACTTTTTATTAAATCTAAAACATTAAGAGAACTCACTCAGACTTACTAGCGATGCTGAGCAAAAATCCCCCTGAGACGATCCATGATCCTTCTTCCTGCGTAATAGGTCTAGGAAAAGGAGTGTCTGTACCATTACGAAGTTTAACTATAATTGGTGACGGCCAGGCAAGGCTCATTCCAGTTGTTAGAATTCCGAAGTTCACTACAACAATCGAAATAACTGGTTTGAAAATGTCTATAAATATAAAGCAATGTTAAACTTATTTTCTATTATTACAATAAATATAAAATAAAACAAAAACAGGCAGGATTTGAACCCGCAACTTCAGAAAAACCTTCTTGTCTCTCTACATATTGACCTACCGTATCACTACTTTCTTCTACTTCTTACCTCAATTATATATATATATATATATATATATATATATATATATATATATATATGGTCTTCTGTAACTGATGGGGACATCGTTTATGATTATTTAGATTTTTTTAAACAATGTTTCATATTTGGAAAATCAATGTTTCGTATATGGCATTATGGTAAAGATTAAATTAGAATCGTTCAAATTCGTGACCTCTGGGAAAACGGCCCAGTGCTCCAATTGGATTTAAACCTATTCATTTTATATTGTGTAAAAGTGTTTAACACAATATAAACTATTCTCTGGAGACGATGTTTCTTTCATTCGGTTGCCCGGCCGGGCCCATCGCGTTGCAAGGAGAGAAGTGCAAACAATGCCTGGGACTTGCGACCCAGGGGTAGGTTCAAGGGGCCCTTTTATGATGCGCAAACACGCTCGCCTTCGCTGTCTACAATCCTCTTCCTACCTAACCAAATTTGGAAAGAACCTACTAATGCCGCCTTTGAAATACGTTCTAGAAATGAACCGATGCTAGTTCTAGAAAGGCCAAGGTCTTTAAGTAAGTTATAGAGAGGTTTTGCTGTTATACCTCACGCTCCCACTTCTACCGCGTACAAGCTAACTATAAATTTATTCCTGAACAGTTCGTTTGTCAGTTCGTAATACTTATTAAGCTTGAATGTGTGATCCCTGGGGTGTTTGTTTCCCAGGGAACAGTAAGCTCCACAAGCATCACACGCCTTAGATGTTTAGAATAAAGGAATAAGTCCAGTCTTGATGACGAAACACCAACATCCCCAGGGATTTTGTAATGTTTTTCATACGTGTCCATCATGGGAGTCCAATCAGGAGCATCATCTAAAATAGAATAAGGCTTCAGTTTTGACTTTTGGAGCAGCCTTCTTTTACAAACTCCACATATCGTTTGGTGGTTTTTAGGTATAACAACTAGTGGAATACAGAAATCTCCTATGGTCACCCATTCTTTTTGAATTTCTAGGCTCATCGCATGCAGACGGTAGTTATCGTTTTCGTCTTGTCTTATAAAGGATTTTGTTATGTCTATGTCTTGATCTTTTCTTACTGATCCTAGCCCTACTTTATTCGTTTGAGCACCTATCATATTTTTTTTTATGGAATTAATGTCGTGACTCGAGTTTTGAGGCAACTTTATCTTTTGGGAGAGATGTTAAAGTATCATCTTTAGAATTGCCGATGATATGTCTTTTGGTAGCTCTTAGACGTTTATAGAGCTCCGATGGTTTCTATAATTTTAACCCAAAATTGTTTTGGTCTCTTAATAAGGTTGTAAAGTCCGCTGAGTGCGCTAACCCGAGGCAAAACTTCAATGTCCTTATGGCGTTTGCATCTAAATTTGACAAAATATCATAAACGAGGAAAGGCCAATTTAGACGTGATGTTAAAAAATTATCGTATATTCAAACTTTTTTGAGGTTACTTATTGGTTGATGGTCTACCTTCTTAAGGTGGTGGTCTACATTTAAAAAGCTATCGACTATTGAATCCAACGATGGAGTAAGGCCTTGTTAATCGATTTTTTTACCTAAAATTTTGAACGGAACTGCTCCCGTAACCATCCCAACGCATTGACCGCCTATTTTAAGACCCGGATGGTAAGAAGTATATTTGGTATTCCATCTACCCAGACACAGACTAAAGCATTTAGTCAATAAATTTGACATACCTGCGAATTAACAATTACAAATTCTAGATGTAATATAATCTAGTATCTTTTTTTAGATATAATGAAACATCTAAATAAACATATGAGTACTAAAATGTTTGTAGTTCATTTCAATGAATAAAAAATTTACATATCTATTGTTTACGAAATCTTATTTTTAAAAGAGTTTTGTCGCTACATCAGGTGTGTAATGTGTTTGTAAAATGACTCAGAACACGTTATGCATAATGTAAGTAAATATGACTGTTACAAAGTAAGAATTTATTTACCAAATAATTGAGACAGAAATGTTTTCTACTCACAATACAATTGTAGTATAAAGCACTACGATGCTTCCGTAAGCGATAATTATCCTGCATTAAATGACTTCAAACCTTCCTTCCTACCTTCCTTAAAAAAATATATATTTCCCTAATTTATAGTCTAAATACTAAGTATGGTTCGAATAATAAATTACAATTATGTTAACAATTGATCAATTCATTTTTATATACTTATGGAAAAATAAAAAAAAACTATCTTTACCATATACCTACAATGTATGTTAATTATATTCGAAAGACAAAATTTAGATTTTTTATTAGGATTTTTTTTTCTCAATACAAGAGGAAAGGGGTTGCATAGAAAATGCATTTTTACTTATATGTATTTTAAATATTCTTTATTACGGACAATACTCTAACCTACGAACTTTAAGAAACCGTCTTCTTGTTATATCAGCTAAAGAATACAACCTTTTTATTATGTTTGTGGTTTCAAAAATGGGTAGGACCCAAATGTTGAAATTTCTGTAAAATAACACGGACATAATAACAAAGTGACGTAAAACGGTTAATTTTAAGCACCCAATTATCTTATGTACATGTATAAAAGAACATAGTTATTCATTTTTATATACATCTAATACATAAAATCTGTCGTAAAATGACATATCATAATTTTATTACCTTTTATGTATTGTGTAGGGACAACATCGCATATTTTTCAAGGTAAGTTTTGAAAACTGGTTTACTAACTTGGTATAAGAATAAAAGCTTATAAATAAAAATAAAAACAGGAAAATATCTGTATGGGTATCTCAATTTCTAAATTAAAACATCCCGTTTCTAAGACACCTTTAAACAATAAAAATATTGCAAAAAAAAATCTTGTTACTTTATGTAAATGACTCAAGGGATTATTTTATCTTATTACTAATTATATCCTAGAATAGAAGGTGATTGAATTTACAGTAAGTAGATCACAGTAATACAACTTTAATCTTAAATTCGTAACATACGAAATATCAATGGATATTTTCAAATTTAATCTTGAACTCTTTTATCTAACTGTCATTAAGAATTTATCTTTAGTGAAACAATTATCACAAATCTAAAATTAATTACTTTAATCATCATCAAAAAAAACGTCTCACTAACTTTTTTGTGTGGATTTTTTCAGATCAGACCAGCGCTTATTTCGCTAACAGTTTCATTTGATTTTTTGTTTTTTTTTTTCGTTTCACAGAGGTCATTGGTATTGATTCAAAGAGAAAATTTTGTAAAAAAATAACGTTCACATTTCTGTAAAAATTATTCGGATTTCAAATAAATGTAATCATAACTAGATATATTGCCAAATGATAGGCAACGACCACTTTATTTTAATGTAACTTTCCACAGAAGAATATTTGAAAATAAGAACACAATAAAGTCCAATGATTATCAAAAATATTACAATACTTTTTACTGTATTAAATGCAGTTAATAAATATGTTTGTAGACATTTCTGAAATGTACTTTCATATAATTAACTAAGTAGTTTTCATCCCAAGTTTATTCTAATGTCTTTATTTATTAACGAAGAATCACATACTTTCTTATTTATTAGTAAATCGGTTACATACAGGAACAAAGTAATTTCTCTAAACTTTTTTGTCTATGTACATTAAACAAAAAAACATACTTCCATTACAATATCAGATATAAAGTGTTAGGTAATATAATTTATAAAAAAATACCTAGTGGCTTAGCCGCAATCTGTAAATTGTTTTCTTTTGTGAGATATTATTTTAACAGGCTACCGCCGACAACTCAATATTCTTCAATAATAAGCCACTAAGCCAAGCCACTCAATGCAAGATTTTTTTATTTTTATATCGTGATGTCATATGATATCAATATCTACTAAAACTTTATAAGATCTCATACAAAAGAAAACCTTGTTTTGAATAGACGAGATTTACCAAATAACTTCTATCATTTGACAAGAAGTCACAAATTGACTCATCATGTTACTATTTAATTAAATATATTTATTTAAAAATGAAACAAATTCACACTTATTCGTAACTTACGCTAAACTTCACCTAATGTGAAAGAGATAGCATTAGGTTTTTAGTTTCTATTTAAGGAAGTATATTGTTGCGTGAATTATTAAATATATTATGTAACCTTCGAGCAAAGTTGGTATTATCATTTTATTTAAACAAATTGTTTATTATCAATATAACAATAATATTGTAACGTTGCCTGTACTTTTATTAAATCAATCGAGTCCAAGACGTACTAGGTATATTTTATTTACATTAGACGTAACAAAAATAAAAACTATAATATAATATTTTAATAATAAATTTTCTCAGAAAGTAATTGGTGAGATATCAATATAATTCCTAAACATTTTTCTTAATAAAAGTGAATAGCGCATCACTTTATTTTAAAAACAGTAAGTTTAACTTATGTGTTTCCTTTTTAACCTAGACATGAATAAATGTAATATATGAAACCCAAAATAATATATATTTACCAACTGTAACAGCAATATATTGCCTAATGGTAGATGAACTCCAATTTAACTTCATTTTTTTTAAAATAAACACACTGTCACAAATTAACCACTTCACTTTTTAGCACGTATTTATCTAAATACGGTGAACACGCGTCTGTCGTCTTGGAGCCAATTCTTTAGAATGTTATTCGTTATGCCATGTCATGGTAACTTGTTTTGTCTTTATGGCTATCGTTAGGTACTTTCTCTTTCTTCTTGTTTTGAGGACCTGATGGTAATTGAAATATAAATATAAAAACAATGCAAGGTAATGACTACTTTGTATAATAGTTTTATTTATGTCCATTACAATGTTCTCTTAAGTTTGAATAAATATGAATAATAATCTATTTCTCTTGGAGATTGTTTATACGGGTTACTATTCTACTAGCTACTCCATCTTATCTACAAAACTGCAAGATATCTAAAGTACATACATATCTAAAGTGTCGTATCTTTTAAGTGCAATTGGTAACTAATCTCATTACTTAATCAAGTAGGTACTATTATTTTAATCTTATTATTTTTAATAAGACTTTAATAAAAGGAGTTTCAATCTGACTTGGAGTTAGAAGAACGTTTTAAAATAACTTCAGACACACCGATGATACATGAAAGATACAGTATTATCACGATTTACTGAATCTTATTAGGTACTTGCAAATGTAATCATATAAATCTTAATACTTTATACCTTCGTCTAAAATTGTGGAAGTAATGGTAATCCTAAGATGGCTGCCGATTCAAGAATTTACCAGTACCTCTTGTATGAATTTTGACGTTACGAATGATATGACAGTTTTGAAATCCTTAAATAAAAAAATATTGAAAATAAAATAATAAAACTAAATGTACCCAGAAGTATCGCCCGCGCTGTACAGTTAAAAACAGCCTTGTTAAGTAATTTTATCTTTTATAATACTATTTAGAATTACTCAAAAGTAGCTAAGCGTTAGAAAACATTTTAAAATGATTATACCTAATCATGAATTCTGGTATTTTTAAAACAATTTTATTTACATTACATAGGTATATCATTTATAACGTACCCTATCTTTAACCCTGGGTCAACAACTATAGGTATACTAAAATCCATTAAAGTCAGTTCAGGGGTTAAGATTTAAAAAAAAAATTAAAATTTTTGTTTCTGACACTGAGAGGTTGTTTTTTTAAATAAAATTTTATATATTCAATAGGGGCATAATCAATAAGAACTTCTGCTTGCCTAAACATCTTTTTGTTTTACTATTATCAGGATTCCTTCTTACGGTTGTTTAAATTGATACACTTCTCGTTGAATATCTACCGAATAATTGTTTCTAGAAAATGATATTTTAAATAAAACAAGAATAGTTGTTAATGTTGTCATACTTGAAATTAAACTTGACTAGCAATTTTAAATTGTGACGGAAGCGTCGCTGGACCTAAGTACAGTTCTAAAACTGTAATGATTATCATATAACCACATATAATAACTACATTTTAAAACTAGTAGGTTGAAATAAAAGTAAGTTAAATAATAATTATCATTGATCGTGAAAGTTAGTTTTTGGTTGTAGCCAATTGTTCAAACAATTGTAACAGAAACCGTTAAATAAATTGCGTAAGATGCTTACTTATTTCCTAAAATACAATTAATTTACATTACTATTTTTTCATAAATTCATTACATTCACTAGCGTTTTCGGACTTATACTTCTCCCTCAAATATGGCTAAGTCGGTGATGGCTGACCCTTGCGCTATCGTTGTAAACGAGTGTTACTTGCGATGCTTGACACGGCTGGAAAGGATGGGTGAACCAAAGCTGACCAAAGTATATTTTGATATCTTGTCGATCTTGTATAATATTTATTTCTTTTTATTCTTAAAATTCTTGCTAAAAAAATACACAGAAAAAGCGTCAAAAGCTTAACATAGCCTCAATTAGAAGTTTTCTATGGCTCAATAGACCTGGATTCAACCATTTTTAAAGCTATTAATATGCCTTTTTGTAGACCAGAACTCATAAAACTTGAAAAAGTAAAACTATATATAACGATGAGTTATTTAGAAATAATAAAAAATAATATCTACTTTGTAAATGGTGATATTCAGTCAACTCTTTAATGTTATTGTAAGTTCAGTTAAGGTTTGTATTGGTTCGTCATCGGTTTAATTGGATGGCATAAAATTTCATTTAAATCCCTGTGAAATAAATTACTGTCGTTACTTTCCATTATACATTCTACATAAAAAAAACTTCATCTGGAAGGAAACGACATCTACTTTTTTTACATGGCGCAGGTGTGAGGCGCAGTCCTACGCCGTGACGGTGCTCGCGGCACCCTCATAGGGGGGGTTCCGTTGGGGCGTTACGGTGCATGCGAAAGCGCTCCCGTGGCGTATTAATAACATTTATGTTATTGGTAGTTGCAAGCGGTCAGTTGTCATTTCGTTGGCTTGACTTTGAGACCAAAAGATTTACACCAGTTAACTATAGATTCTATATTATTCTTATATTACTGATTCTTTCTGGTAGCACAGCATATATATGGTAAAGAGAAAAAATATGATTGCGTATTGAGTTGATGAATACAGAAAAGAGAAAGGGAGACAACACGCCACAGTACAGGACTCCGGTAATGGTCATTGACATATAAGAAGATGAATCATTCATTTTAACTTTTTGCCTTCGCACATATATGAATGAAACCAATTAAATAGAGTCTATTTTCAGGCGTCAAATAGATAACATATGTTCTGTATTCAATTATTCATAAAGGAGGTTTAAATCGGTCCACGCTTGTGGAAAGTGCTCCAAAGTGTACCTAAACTGTTGTTACTAGAAGAGTTATCTTTTCATTTCAACCTATAAAGCAACAGGGGATCCAGACGTAGGCAAACAAACAATTAATTTCTCGAGAAATCCCAAACGGATATTTAAAATATTTAACAAATTCCATCACGAACTAACCTTCGGTTGACCGTCACGTCATACCTTCCACTCATACGTGACTGTGAGAAGTTTTGCAAAAAATCCCGTCCCGACATAATCTTATAACACCGGGCTTGAATATAAAACCAAAAACATCTATATAAGTTTAGCAAACGGTTTTGCCTGGAGAATCTAATATCTAATTCGTAAAGAATCCCAGCAGTCATATCTCAACTGATAACTGAGATAACGCTATAGGCGAGGACTCGTTTAATTAAGAAGAAACATTCCATCTTTCGTGTCCAATAATTTCTTCACCAGTGGCAGCAACGGCAACACGAGATACTCAATTCACATCACACTTTGCGACAACGTGTTCAAGGGAAAAGAACATCATCAGGACACACATCAAAACCGCAGAACATCAACACAGATGGTGCCTTTTAGGATTACAGAACACACTGTTAGGATTGCAGAACATACAACGCAGACGCGGTCGGCGATCGCTCAGGGAGAAAGTTCTGACCAAGCAGGCCAAAACTAAATCGGAGAAGGTTTTGCCCTCATCCACTGCTAAGAGAACGCAAGTTGTCGAACGATCCAAGTCGGAGAAATACAACAAGCTCTAAAAAACACGCAATACTCCACACTATATCGAAGCAAGCGATGTCTTATCGCAAGCGGTAATTACTATCCAGGTGGCAGATCAGCAACTAACATCATGGCCGAATGGAGAACATCCCCTCCTCGGCCAATTTTATCGGATGATAAAATTCCGTGGCCTCGTTAACGTCCTTCGAGCCTTTCATTCAAGAGGCCTTGCAGGGAAGACCAAGTTGCTAGTCAACTGTAGAAAAAGGGAGGCGAGATAGACATGGCTACAAAACATGCCAAAGAGAAGTTTCTGCTAGGAAAAGAAGCTATAGAGACTGCAGTCAGAATCAAAACACCATCTTGGCCGGTGGGTATCTGGGTATCCGTAACAATTTTTCAACGCAAAAAAAATAAAGGACTCGTTACAAAACGAGACCTTTATTTTTTTTTGTACTACCTGGAAAAAGAAAGAAAAAGAAAAGCCCAGGAGCTCCTAGCGGTAAAGCGAGTTCAAAGCCATAGGATAGCGGAGTTAAATAAGGACTTGCTGGAAGAATTAAAAGAAGCAAGGAGTAGTATCAATGAAAACGCTATACAAACTTAGGCAGTAAGAAACTGGCTAAGTTAAGAGACATAGGCCTCCAGAGGAGACCAGTAAAAGACCACTCTCCTCTAGTACAGTGTGTAAAATGTCTCGGCTTTGGCCACACAAGGGCGGTCTGCCAGGAAGCAGATCTCTGCAGTCACTTTCTAAAATACCAGAAAGGCAGAATGGTCGGTTTTTCAAAAACTCTTCACAACCTCTCTGGCGGAGAGGGTCATCTCCGAATACGCCATTAAAAATATAAAAACTCAAGAGGAACCCGACTTCATAGTAGAAAAGTACATGGACGCGATACACAATTCCTGTGAAATTACCATTCCAAGGGCAGGACAATGGAAAGGGGACTTATAGAGCGATACCGTAGCTCAGTTGGTAGAGCGACGGGATTGTTTCCCAGTAGTTGCGGGTTCGAATCCCTGCTCGTATCGGTTTATTTTTCATTCTATATTTATAGAAACTTGAGATGTTTTTTTTTGATAATATTAGTCAAAACGCTATTATTTATTCCAAATCAAGTAGAAAGACCAATCATTATATGTTTACATGTGAAACGTGCCTTTTCAGTTTATTTTTATATTAAGTGAGATGTCCATTGTGTCTATCCAGAACTCTCAGATGCATTAGTGAACCAACATCTCTACGTGAAACCAAACTGTTTGAAAATACAGGGTCATTTGTAATAAATTGACCACCTCTTGGAGGCAGCCTCTCAATCAATCCCAACAACATCTGTTCCTTTTCAGAAATCTTAATAAATAACTCAGAAAAAACAAAACAAAAAAAAAAATCTCCCTCGGTTATTTAGTACTCTGTATTTTGTAAGAAGTTTAAACTATAGGTCGCGACAGTCTAGCGCTGCACGAAATTTGTAACGTACCACGCACCAAATACTATTATAACTTTTTTTTTGTTTTATTTCGAATAGTATTGTAATAATATTGTGTTTTAAAATGTTAAAGTTAAATAAATTTAAATATTGTGTATTAAAATTTTAAAGTTAAATATATTTTGTATGGGCAACACTATATTTTTAAAATTATTAATTTCAAAAAGTCGTAGAACAAATGTTGTTAGAATTGATGTGGAGGGGCTGCCTGCAAGAGGTGCTCAACTAATTACAAATAACCCTGTATATATATTGTTGGAATACTTAGTTAGAATTTGCTGGCTGAATAGAATTGCCGCGTGACAGTTTGTTAAAAAAAGGAAGTAAAAAAAAGGCGCGTCGGATGACATTCGCGCGTTAGGTCTAGCATTGTAGGACGCTCTATTATTTATTGTGTTTCGGTGTAAAATGCCCGGCTATCTGTGTTATAGATTAATAATAAGTTTATTAAAATTGTGACAGTAGATTTCGTGGTTACGTGTTAGTTTATTTTTTTCCTACTTTGAGTTGCTAAAATCAGAAGTGGGATTCACCTGTGCCTACTTGATACCAGTGTTAGCGGATAGTCGTTAGTTTATTTTGCTATTGCGGGTATAACGTAGTAGTTCAGTGGAAGTGCGTCTCGATAGGTCGATACGGAGATCGTCACCGTTGTTCGCGCTGTTGTGACCGCGATAGTTGAGTGAAAAAGGCGCTAAGTTCAATTGTAGTGAGATTGAATCAGTCGAGGACAGCCCGACGAGTATCCCGCAAACGCCTCTACCCCGTGAAGTTCGCTGACGCTTCCATGAGTAACCAAGTTTACCTCAGATCAGTTTTCAACTTATTCTCATATTTGAGGGTCTGATGACCAAAACCGTGATTCGGAAGTTACACACAAATTACGGTAGTCGTCATAAATGCTAACTTGACGGTAAAGAATTGATTTATATTCTTAGCTATTTTAGTACAATCGAATCGCAATGTTAAATAAATCGCAATAGTGCTTTTATATAAGAACATTTTATAATCTCGAAAGCAGAGTCGGAAGTGAAATATTAAATTTGTATTCTCTAAAACACTACAGCGCTCGTAGCGCCATACTTTTTGAGTGTGGAATCGAGATTAGGACATTTAATAAGGAGATATTTAGGCGTAGGATTTATTAAGAATTAAGATAAAATTAAGAGATTATTGAGTTGTTTTATTAATAAGGCTTGGATTATATCGACATTATCGAGTCTCTCGATCGGAAATCGGCCAAAGGGAGAACAGGAACATTCGGTTTCGAAGTGAATTTTATCATTCCGGTAATACAGTTGCCGTTCCCGGCGCCGTTTTATTAAACTCTTTAACGGTTGCAAGGTTGAACAACTTTATAACAATGTAAATTATCTAGATCTATATTGCGGACTCGTTAATATTAGTGTAGTCATTCATGAAATTAATATATCGGTTTGTATACTACGTGTAAGTAAAACGTGTTAAACCTTATGTAGGTAACGAGAGTTTTGGTGCATGCGTTCCATTTTTTTAATTTTTTATTCTAAAGTGAACGGAAGGTTTATTTGCACATACACGCTTAAACACTCTCAAAGAGTGTCTGTTGATAAACATGCACATAGTATTACTATAAAAAGTAGTAAGTCGCACATGAAATAACAGTTAGCTTTCCAGTCAACGTGATACAAGTTGCAGACAAGGCAGCCCTTCTATTAATATTTTAACTGTAACAAATGCAACACATTCTAGAACGACTGTTTTGATTGGAAGAACGGCATCAGCTGCCTTGACCTGGGCAACGGAAGCCTAGCGTGCAGATAAGGACGCCGCTGCTGATTGAGATTTCCGTGGCGACGCCTCGCTTTACTATTTACTCTTGGTTTAAGGACCTTGCGTAGCTCTGCGTGTCCTGCGGGCTTCTTATGTTCCAATGCACAAGATATTGGAAGCGAAGATGGAAGAAGGCGAAGACGATGTGATGCAGGATTTGAGAACTAGCACTATACTCGGTATCTGCAGGTCTTGCTATCACTAGTAGCGGTGATGTAACATGTGTTAGCGGTATTTATGTCTTACACCGGTATCGAGTCTGTGTCGCGCTTCAAAGGTATTAAGAGCTGATAAATGTAACTGGTCGTGTCCTTACCGCAGCATTTCGGTGGACTACATCAAACAAGTCGATCGTGTCATTTATGCGATACGATTTAAATATCCTGATCCAATAAATTTTACTACATTTCCAACTTCTTTATAATATCACCAACATTCGGATCTCCTGTAAGTGCAGGTATACTTCATTAGTAAAGGTCAGGTTAGGCCGAGCTACAGAACTATTGTAGAAAATTATTCAATAAATCCCTGAAGGATGCTTTTAATGTTATTGTTCCTTGAGTATGTTATTAAGAATTCCGTCAACAGGTAAACTAGATCCCGGTATGCTAAGGCCCTTATCGCGTTGTAAGAAACTTAGCGAGTGGACGATACGAACTTATGATGGAGAGCAGTCTGCACTAGCTGGTCCACAAGCCCTGATTACTAGTCCAACGAATGATCCTGAAGCTGCTGCTCCAAAGCTGATTCCGGGTGACCAGCTACAAATGCGGTCACTACGTCTCGGTTACACTTCGGTTACAGACCATTGTGCATACTGTGGTCACTGCACGTTGAGCATACTGCGGTCACTGCGTGTATTTACTGAATGACTATAATTGACTGACTTTTACTGATAGTATAACTTTGTGTTTTACAGAGATGATGAGTGTCGAGACGTCTCATGAGGATGGATAAATGGTGTATGAATCAAGCAAGGGGAAAGTTGTCAGATCCGAATGAGAGTAGCTTGTGTGTGAGATGTATGATTAAGAGTATAACTTTTAGACTGACAATAATAAATATTGAGAGAATAGTGCCCCGAGACCTGTGCAGCAATTTTTCGAGAGAGAGAGTAATTTAAATCAATTGCCCTATGTTACAGTAATGATCGTACATGTGGAGTCGTGTGATCTGTGAGATATCTTCACGTATGGTCGCGCATGCCGACGTAATCATACGTGTGGTGACTTCGTGTGGCAGTGCAGCGTGGTGCGACTGCACACGTGTGGTGACTTCGTGTAGCAGTGCAGCGTGGTGCGACTGCATACGTGTGGTGACTTCGTGTAGCAGTGCAGCGTGGTGCGACTGCACACGTGTGGTGACTTCGTGTAGCAGTGCAGCGTGGTGCGACTGCACACGTGTGGTGACTTCGTGTGGCAGTGCAGCGTGGTGCGACTGCACACGTGTGGTGACTTTGTGTGGCAGTGCAGCGTGGTGCAACTGCACACGTGTGGTGACTTCGTGTGGCAGTGCAGCGTGGTGCGACTGCAAACGTGTGGTGACATCGTGTGGCAGTGCAGCGTGGTGCGACTGCACACGTGTGGCAGTGCAGCGTGGTGCGACTGTACACGTGTGGTGACTTCGTGTGGCAGTGCAGCGTGGTGCGACTGCAAACGTGTGGTGACTTCGTGTGGCAGTGCAGCGTGGTGCGACTGTACACGTGTGGTGGCGCCTGGTGTCAGTACGACATGACAGCGCTGCTGTTGCTGTTTTGCAGTTTGAGACAAGCGTAATAGTGCCTCTGTCTGTTTATTGTACAACGGGTCATGCGTAATACTGCCTCTGCCCGTAAGGTAAAGTAATTGTGTGGTGGGTCATGCGTAATAGTGCCTCTGCCCAAAGGATCATGCGTAATAGTGCCTCTGTCCGTTTAACATACTTTTTTATACTTTTTATAAGGTATGGCATGATGTTTACGTGAGAAAGGAAAAAGGGCCCTTGAAAGATGATGAACGAAACGCTAACTATGTTTTGTTAAATTTTGATCAGAACCGTGTACACCATAGATTAACGGAGTTACTGGCTGAAAGAGTTGCTGGCTGAAGAAGTTACTGGCTGAAGGAGTTCTGGCTGACGAAACTGTTGTCTCTTACGCCAAGGAAATACAAACCGCCTTGCGCCTACCATACTAACCTCAACAATTCTCAGTGTTGTATATTCATTATCTAATAGGAAAATATTGCCGCAAAATCTTTGTTTTGCAATTATAGGTATAACATGCGTGAGTGGTGTTATATTTTCGTAGCAATATATATCGTAGGAAGCACTACAAGGCTATCCTACATGTAGTTTAATTGAATATCACTATGTATCTAGTAGTTAGAGTCCTGAATCTTGCCAATCGTATAACATCTACTAATAATTACATTTCATCTCTTTAAAGACTACAAATTTGTACCTCTTTGTTACAATTTTTACATCATCGCTTAAGGACGCTAGAGTGCACACTTGTGCCCAGAGCAACGATATTTCTTCATTTTAAATTAAAAACATTTAAATTGACATCTCAAATGAATACCTTGGTACATGTTTCTAACTTTTATGCCTTTTCTAGGTAAGAGCTCTTATAAAGCGATAATCAGGATGAGCGAGACAGACGAGACGATGATGATGATGATGGCGGTCGGTCGAAGAACATTTTCTATTAAGACAAGTCGTATTTCAAGCATCTTTCTATCGCATCCTGGTCCGATCGGAAGATGATGAAAAGGAAAGGCTTACTGCAAAAACTTTCTATTTCTAGCTGTTGGTGCTGCTGCTGGTTGTTGAAGTTGCTTTTGGCTGTTGCTGGTCCGTGATAACGCTGCTGACTGGTGATTTTGCTTCTTGTTGATGCTGGCGCTGCTGACTAGTGCTGTCGTTGCCGAGTCTCGAAGTCGAAGTCCTTCGTGTCGGTGAAGAATTACGACCCAGCACATCCAGGAATACAGAAGAATCTACTACGTCTCACCTGGAGACGACATTTTTGGAAGCTTTGTTGCTGGTTTTGAAGACGAAACTTCAAAATTAAAAGATGGAGCTCGAGGACGACCTCCTGTCAGGAGAGGCCGTGTTGGAATACTTAGTTAGAATTTGCTGACTGAATAGAATTGCCGCGTGACAGTTTGTTAAAAAAAGGAAGTAAAAAAAAGGCGCGTCGGATGACATTCGCGCGTTAGGTCTAGCATTGTAGGACGCTCTATTATTTATTGTGTTTCGGTGTAAAATGCCCGGCTATCTGTGTTATAGATTAATGATAAGTTTATTAAAATTGTGACAGTAGATTTCGTGGTTACGTATTAGTTTATTTTTTTCCTACTTTGAGTTGCTAAAAATATATATATCCATAAGTCACAGAACTCAAAACAATAAATAGTTGTAGAAAATTTAAGATATTGCATTTCACCTAATTAAATTTATTATTCTATAGAGACCTATCAAATGTCAAACGATAATTTTATTTTTATGCATTTAATGTTATTTACATAAATTCGATTACAATAATTAGTATTGATACCTATTTTTTCTTAAAATAATACATATATAATTAATTTATTTTGAAATTTACTTAATTTACATAAACTCAAATATTTTTTTTAAATTCTAATACGTACATTGTATTAGAAATTACAAATAGAGATAAAACGAAAAAAGGTAGCTTAAAATAACAAAAAAAATCTAATTATCGTTGTTAAGTTTCAATTTGAAACTGTTGTCAACACTCATGTCTTCTTTTCATCTTATTGTTAGTTGCCCAACGAAATTTGAATGTCACTAAATGTTTTCCCTTTAGTTTCGGGAATGAAAAATGTTATTAAAACACCAAATAACAGACAAATAAAGCTAAAAAACCAGTATACTACAGATGGTCCAAATGACGTAGTTACTTCTGCAATGTATTTAGCGGTTAGAAAAGCTATTAGAAAACACCAACCATAGCATATTGAACTGCCCAAAGCTCTAGCCGGTCCGTCGAATAATTCAGGTGTTACCACGAAAACTAAACATCCAATTCCTGAAAGTTAACGATATTCGATTAAATGGTAATTATTACAGAAACATTTTAATACGATAGAGTTGCTCTTAGAAATACAATTTGTTTCGTCAATATAGGGTATTTTATAATATAAAAATTATGCATATGAATTATTTTTAGGATGTCCTAAAAACCACCTGTGTAGGTGCTATGGCATGTTTTTGTAAAATTCGATCGTTGCTAGTTCGTATAATATAGATGATATAGCAGGTTCGGAAGGCAAAACAACAACAAAAAGGGTTAAGCAAAAATAACAACTTTCGCAACCTTATGAGTTCAATCTACATTTATATTGATGGGGACTTGTAGTACAAAATTCATTGAAAGATTGTATGTAGGTATATATATACATATATATATATATATATATTTTATATCTAACCTTTAACATTTTATAATTATCACTTCGTCATAATCGAAAATGTTATCTTTTTAATCTATAATTTCTATAAAAGAAAATTGGTGACTATTTTAGACTTATAATTTAAATATAGGTACTGAAGCCTAAAAATAATAGATACTGAAAATATAGAGAGTGATTATAATAATATCTATAACGAGACTTCCACGAGTACTACACATTGAAATAAAACTATTTTTACGGATTTAACTTGCGTATAATGAATTAAACTTAAAATTTACATTTATATCTAACCCGACGTTTCAAATGCTTTGCGACAGTAAGACGAGATGGAGGTGTTTGTCAGTAAGTCAGTTTATTAGTCATCTACCTCCAACGGTTTCTAAGTTTCCTGGTACAGTACAGCATCTTGGGGTCTTACAGTGCGGTCACAGATATGGGATTTTATATTTTTCAAGAGTGAGTCCCAGGATATAATTAAAAAATATATTTATTACACTTACGGAATTATTACAGCTTAAAAAGTTTTCATTCAATAATCTTAAAGTAAAATAAATAGTTCTTACCCACGTTGAAGCAGTATGTACAGAGCATTAAAGACATAAGAGGAACATAATTCAGGAATCCAGTGACTTTATAACCTTCGGTACCACTGATCTTGAAAAACGTTCCTAAACACACCTAAAATATTATGTGTAATTAATAATAGAAAACAATTATTATGAAAATATAAAATTTTTGTCTATTTATTACTTAACAGGTAGGGGAAAAGTGTTTTCGCATAAAGTATGTATGCACTTGTAATAAAAAAATCTTTGGCTGTACCTACTATTTGTACTAGGCTAATTTTAATGACATTAAAACGGTTACAATAAAAAAAAGAAACAATTAAGTTAAATGTTGTTTCCCGCCATTTTTCATTTGTGTATCTCTTCGACAAAATCAGTGAATCTAATGAAGACATTCGATATATTTCAAAGTTTTATTACAAAAAAGGAAAAATTGCGACGCAAGGCGAAAAAAAAATGTATATGGACCTCATGCAATGTGAATAAGACTAGCAAAAAGTTAATTTAAGAGTTGTCAAAGTTGCAAATCTTTCTGGTTGCGCTGTAAAAAATAAAATTGGTCCATTTTTTTAAAAGTGGAGCAAGATAGGCATATCAGTAGTTACAACTTAGCTCACGAACTGGAGACTGATAACAAAAAAGACAAAAAACACACAAAAACTCTCAGTATCTCAGTATCTCAGTGAAGCCGCTGATATGGCTCTGTATCGGTTCCCTTTAGCGCATCTCGTCTTTCTGGGTGATTTTATTGTCTGTCATCAGGACTGGCGGTTCCCGTACCAGAAGACCGACCATATTGAAAGAAAAGCGCGGAAATTTGCGTTATCCTTGGACGACTTTCAGCTGATAAAGTAAGCAACAAGGGTACCAGATGTAGTAGGCCATATAGCCAATTGCCTGGATCTTCTGCTGACAACTAATCCGGACAGGTATCGTGTAGCGTTCACCCCCCTTGGGATCCTCTAATCACTGTCTCATGAAATCTGTCTTTACAGATTCCCCACCAGCTCTAGAACCACATGGTGTTAGTCGAGTATGGAAATACAAGTTAGCAGATATGGATGAGATGGGGCACTTTTTGACGTCTTATCTTTGGCGGCAGGTCTGCTTCTCTTCTTGGCATCCGTCAAGTTGCGCGGGTGCTATAACCGATGTGGTACATCATTCAATGGAGTATTTTATTCCATTTGTTGAAGTACCAGTTCACGAACAAAGAGGTACGGAGAGCTTGCTAATGTGCAACCAGTGCCCAAAAAAGGCAGCCGTGCCGATCCTGCCAATTAAGGACCGATTTTAATCACCTCCATACTCTGCAAGATTATCGAGCATGTATTGAACTCACGCCTTCTAGCGTACCTAAAATGTAACGATCTCCTCAGTGACCGATTTCGCCAAAATAGGTCTACTGGGGATCTTCTAGTGTCTGCTACACTCATTTAAGACAAGGCCATAGAAAAGAACGGAGAAGCGGTCGCTGTGTATTCCATCTTGCCAAACGAAGCGATTTGCTTCGTCTTTTCTACTTCATATAGCAACGGACTGGAAAAGCTGGCTTGCTTCTAATTTCCGGTCAAATACAATGTGGGTGTATTCAAGACAAGATTGAATAGGTTATTTAGTTAATTCACCTTACAATCTATGACTACATTTCCACTTTCCAGCAGGTGGAATGTAGTCGAGTAATAAAAAGTTTAAAAAATATAAAAAGACGTAATGAATCCTGTTTTTGAAGAGATTGATAATTGGTGTTAAAACGTAGACACAAACGATAAGAAAGGGCGAAAAAGGCCGTGGTCAAAAGTCGGACCGGCTTCACAGTTAATTCACAATAATAATGCTGTTGGTCGTGGGACTGAAAGAGCATTGTTCATTATTAGCTTTACCCTCAAGCAGAACCATCGATTCAGATCTTTACTGCCAACAGCTGACGAAGTTAAAGCAATAACTTAAAAGAAAGCAGCTAGAATTTTACTAAAGAAAGAATCACGATAACGCTAGATCGCACACATCTGTAGCCACTCAGCAAAAGTTAAGAGATTTTATCTGGGAGATATGAAAGCATCCGCCGTATAGCCTTTCAGACCTTTCTCCTTCAGATTCCTGCTTCTTTCGGTCGCTACAATTTCTTTAGGCTCTGTCAGGTTATTATAAAAAGAGGACTGCCGAAACTATTTGTCTCGTTTTTTATCAAAAATCTCAAAATTTATACAGCCACGGGATTATTTCTTTACAAGATCGCAAAAAATTTTGAACAAAATAGTACATATATATTATAAATCAATGTAAATAAATATTATAATATATATATATAATAAACTTAAAAAAAAATGTCATGACTTTTCATATAAAATGCGAAAAAACTTTTTCCCCCAAATAAAAATATAGTTGATTTTGTTAAGTCATTCGCTAAAATAAAAAAATGCAAATAAATATTTCATGATGATTATCAAAATATAAAGCAGAAAGTCTTACAACGTCCAACACATAAAAACTTGAATGTACTTGTGGATGAGTATAGAAAATAATGATATTCTCTAGTCTTACATCCATTTGACACAATTATCCAGTTAGCAGATAGAATAATATTGATAAAATTACTTGGAAATTAAAAAATCTAAGAAAAAATAAAATTAAATAAGATTGATTTTAAAATAAATGACATTATTTATTTAGTATTAAATTGAACAGTTTTAACTAACAGGAACAAGATTTGTGATAGAAAGGAACTTACCATACCAATTAACATGCCAAGATTCGAATAAATCAAAATAGGTCGTCTACCAAACATTTTTGTAAAGACACTACAACATAAGGCGGAAAATAATTGTATACAACCAATTACAATTGATGCGATCTCTGGCTTCAAGGTAGTATGAGATGACTCCAATATAGTTTGCATATAAAACATTACCGCGTTATATCCTACCCCGTTAGTGCCAGCGCAAAACAAACTACCTAATGACAGTGATTTTAAAAATGTCTTGTTTTTCAATAAAGAAATCTTATTGACTTTTATTTGCTTGCTTGATGTATAGTCATGTAGCTCTTGTATGACATTTTCTTTAGAAACTCGGATTTCATACAGAATTTGAATGGCCTCATCCATTCGACCTAAAAAAGGGTTGTCTTATTTTTGTTCTTATGTTAGTTTTTAATCAAAGAAAAATTGCTATTAAACATAAAAAAGTATAGTTGATATTTTCATGTTTGTATGCTTTAGTTGTTATTTTTAAGAAATATTAAATAATAAAATGTGGTTACTCAGTTTAAAATCGAAAAAATATAAGAAATACCATACCTTTAGAATGCAAATAAACCGGACTATAAGGAATTAATGACAGAGGCAAAGAAGACACAACAATAACTGTTGTTAAGACAGTATTAAATGCTGTGTATGACAGAAATGGACCCATACTAAACGTTGTCAAAATACCCATACATGAAAAAATTTGTAAAAATGCACCAAGACTTCCACGGTGATCTTTCTAAAAAGTAAAAGTCAATTTAATGTCTTGTCTCATATTGTTTTATACAAACGATGACATATTTTTTTTGTCAAATCATTATAAAATTGTCGTCTTCAAAATAAAGACATTCGTTCTCATTCTTGCATAGAGACAATTATTTATGGTTTTATATTTTTTTACATTTTTTTTATATTTTTTTACATAATAGATGAACTTTATATATACTCACAGATGCAATTTCCGAAACATAAATCGAAACAACAACATAAATGAAGTTATCAGTAATCAGCATCACCACACGACATAAAATCAACATCCACACTTCGGTTACAAATATAGTCCAAATAGACACAAATATCCTTGGTATTGTGACTAGAATAATACAATATTTTCGACCGATGTTGTCTGTTAGTACCCCAACTAACAAATTTACTAAAATATATAAAAAACGTTAACATTTCTTATTAACTTTTTTGTTACAAAATCGTATTCTAATTGTGGTTTTAATGAATAATTACCAATTTTAGTCAATTACAAATACAATAATTACAAATTAGATACAACTTTTTTTAAATACATATTTTGAAATCAAAGTAACTTACTGACTATGCCAATCAAGTATCCTCCTGAAACGATCCATGATCCTTCTTCTTCTGTTATGGGTCTTGATAACGGTGTATCTGTTCCGTTGTATAGTTTTGGAATCATAGGAGATGACCAGGCCATACTAACACCGGCCGAAAATGATGCAAAATTTACTAAACATAATAAGAAAATAACAAATAAATATTGAATTTCAGTTATCGAATATTTATTTATGTTTTTAATAATTCGTGGGGTGTCCAGCCACTGCTATTTTCAAGCAATGTAAGTCCATTACACTATGAAATTGCTAAAACAATAAATCTAATTATTTTGTTTGTGCTTTATTATTATTTACTTCCAAATCTCTAAAACTACTTGTTAAATCAAAATCCTACATATTATAAAACTAGCTGTGGCCGACGGTTGTCGGGTTAGCTAGTATAAGGTACTACTTCTTAACAAAATAGTTAAAAATTTGTCAACTGGACAAAATTGTTACAGCTTTCATATAAATATCATTATTTATTGCTATGCTTTGTGACAATTGTATTCCTATTGTAAAAAATATTAAAATTAAAAAAGGGATTTTGATTACTTATCAATTCAAAATGGAATTCAGACGATGCGGTGCTTATAAGCATTCATATAAATTAGTTAGGACTATCTTTTTTTCAAATTTTTTTTGAGTCGTTTCATAAAAGAGTTCCTTTTGCTTATCCTACTTGTACAATACAATAATAGTGAGTTAAAGTGGGGGTCACCAACTAAACCTCCCATAACAATTTTTTCTTATCTTTTTATGAGTGCAAAATCCAATGACGTTACAATGTGTACTTTAATTATCTACCATTCAGCCAGGAAAAATTAATTGACAAAAATAACGATTTTCATAATCAATATTGTTGTTCATTAATATGACATGACATTTCAAATGTTAATTACAATTTAAATTATGAAAATTATAAAACATCAACACCCTCAAAAATATTACTAAAATAATATTAAATCTAGATAATTTAAGAATTAACTAGAGTGTATATGACAAAGAGTTAACTACCATTGCAACAGCTATTCTTATAATTTTTGAAGTGAAAACTTCTTTAGGCGCGTTGAGCGTTTTGGTAGAGGGTAAAATCCTCGGTTCGCGTCACCGACATGCTAATGATAATAGTATATCTATAGCTATGGAGAGCCAGACTAGCGCACGCGCAGTAGCCTGTGCACACGTATACACTAATACATCAACTATTTCTGACTGTATTATGTGCGCGTTGGACGCTTTTTGGATAAGTATAATTTTGTGAGTCACGTCACCAATACGTTATAGTAGCAGTACATCTGTAATTGTAAATGTGACGCGTTGTACATTAAGTATTAGAGTGTAGTTATATACATAAGTAAAGTTAAATTGACCACGTGGGAAGTTCAACTTGTGTGTACTGTATTTTGTTTATTTAAGTGAATTTTTAATTTGACTATTATTGTAATTATTTAATTGAAGAATTACTGTTTATTTATTGAATTTAAATTCATTGACTTCAGTATAAAAGTGAGTATGAAACATATTAATATTTTTATACAGATAAATGAATAATGAAAACAACGAATATATTTTTAAACATTTTTAATATTTGTACGAATATTTGTATTTAAAATTTAGCATTATTCATTTTAATTATGTTTTTAATATCTAACCTCTTCATCATGAAATGAGTATTATTACGGTATAAGATTTATCTTACTAGCGTGGTAAAATATATTTCTAGTTATTTGATAATATTTTTTCGAGGATTTTAAAATTGGAAAATTAAAAAAATGTTATAATAATTTTAGATTTTATGAAATATGTTCATTTATTGTAAAATTCAATTTTACGAAGTTATTGTTTGTTTGTGTAATTTGTTAGATATAAAATACGTGCTTTGTTATTTTTTTGCCAAATAATTATTTATGAACTTATATAATTTAATTTCACTATCAGAAAAAATATTGTAACATAATTAAAATCTCTAAATTTCTATTTTTTATACTTGGTTAGATCCTTAATCCCACGAGAAAAAAACTTGAAGATGTGTTCAGACGCGGGCAAAAGAAAAAGACAAGAAGGTGATGAAGAATCAGAAGGAACGAATTTTTCTAATGATGACATAAATCAAAAAAAAAATTATCATTAATTGAATTTTTGAATGAAACATTAGGTTTGACTATGTTTAATGATCGAAAAGTCAGTACAACAAAGTATAAAACGACTATCGATGCAGTTTTTATACGATATTTAGATAAATTTCAATCAAACATTTTTATTTCTTATTTCAGTTACCATAAACCTATTGTATCTTTTTTAGAATACAATGAAATGATTGAACGAACAGATAATCTAAGTATTGTCGAAATTAATGATGACAGTGATGTAAATAATGAAAATAATGTTCAAACTGGAATTCATTGAAATTCGTGTAAATATAAATACTATGTATAATTAAGATAATTGTATATTAATTATTTTTTCAACCACTTTGTATTTATATTTTGTTCATGATTTGTTTAACCCATCATATGTAACTAATAAATAAAACATAAAAAATTTCATATAATTTTTTTTTTTTGAGAAGTTCATCATGTCATAGTCTTTTGTTTTGGCTTTATCATAATATATGTATATATACCTACGTCAATTGTTTTGACATACTACAATAATTGAAAACAAAACATTGAAATAAATCTATTTAATTCGCTTATAATTTTTTAAATTTTAAATTTACATATTAAATTAAATTAATTAAACGCCACTTATATCCATAAAAATAGTTTCATTTTAAAGTTTTATATCATATCACATTAAATTATAATATGTGTCACAAGCGTTTAAGACATGTAAATATTAAAATGATAAATAATGATGATGATGTAATATTAATATTAAATGGAAAGAATATTTTAATGAGACATAAAATTTGGTATAAAACTTTACAGCCAGAGCCTATTCGAATACCTTAGTTTTCCGATTTAGACAATAATAGACATTTTGTAAAACTTATGTTAAGGTTAAGATCTGGGTACATACCATCAAACAAATTTTCGTTTTTAATGAAAAAATCAGATTCTCCTAACTGCAGTTTGTGTGGTGTTGAAGAGAATGTAAATCATATGTTGATGGAATATATCAAAAATTAAATTAAAAGAAAGTCACTGTCGAGGCAACTGCAACTTAATCCATACGACGTTGGTACCGCGCAAACAATTTTGTCAAATCCAAAATCAGAAACAGCGAGATTATTTTGCAGATTGGCGTCTTATCTCCACAGCGATTGTTTAATAGATTAAGAGTTTTACATGTATGATGGTCACAATGGGGTTGGCATATCCTAACAAGGAATAAACCTCAAATTTAAAATAAAGACTAAAAAAAATGATGTTAAATTAAATTCCTTTTTAACGTTACAGATAATACATACATAAGATAATATAGCAGGTATTTATGTTAATTTGTGTATTTAAAATCAGTAAAAACATCAATTATTATAATTTAAACTGAACATTATTAATTTATTCAAAATTGTAAAACGTATCATTAAAAATTATTTGTCCAGTCTTTGCAGATCCTTGTAAAAAAAACTTGACCCTTTGAACACACTTTGTACATGGTCAAAGCATATAATTATCTTAAGATATTAAAGGGTTCATGCCGTTTTAAAATTTGAATGCTAAGTTGATAAAGCAACCAGGTTGTCTTTTTTTTCTATGTAATGATCGCATCCAATGTATTTTGTAATCCCGTCCCAAAAACGAGGTATTATAAGTTTCATCATCATCATCTATCAAATAGATGTCTGTATATTTGTGTGTCTGTCTGTGGCGTGGCGTGTGGTATCCGATTGGGGTGGGGACCATTTAGTCCGCTTCAACCCCTCCAAGACACAAGTTTGTGTGTTTACCCCTAAAAAAAAAACCATTTATTGCATCCCCTCAATTCTAGGACACAGACCTTACCATCTCCAAGAGTATAGATATCCTTGGTGTCGAGATATCCAGTGATGTTCAGTTCCAAAATCTTTTGGAAAGCAAGGCCAAGCTGGCATCTAAGAAACTAGGTGTACTAAACAGAGCGAAACGGTACTTCACCTCGAAGGACAGACTTCTTTTGTACAAAGCGCAAGTCCGTCCCCCTATGGAGTATTGAGTACTGTTCGCATCTCCGGGCAGGAGCGCCAGCATGTCAGCTTGCGCCTTTTGGCAGGGTCCAAAAAAGAGCTCTGCGAATTGTCGACGATACTATACTCACCAGCGGTATCGAGCCCTTAAGCCTAAGGAGAGATTTTGCCTCCTTGTGCGTGCTCTACCGTTTGTATAATGGGTCGTGTTCCGAGGAATTGTTTGACTTGATGCCCACGTCCTCTTTCTATCATCGCACCACTCGCCATCGACAGGGAATCCACGCTTATACACTGAAGCCAGAATGGTCCCGTACAGTGGGGTTTCAGAGAAACTTCCTCCCACGGACCATCCGATTATGGAACGAACTGCCTGCCGTGGTTTTCCCAGTGGATTACAATATGAAGTTCTTCAAGACAGGAGTAAATAGGTTTTTAAAGGGTCGGCGAGACGCATGTGGTACCCCCGGTATTTCAGGCGTCTATAGGCCACGGTAACCACTTACCATCAGGTGGGCGGAGCGCTTTCTCTGCCACCAAAAAATATATTTTACAAATTATTATTTTTATTATTTTTTAGCCCTTAAATTAGACGTAGCGTTGGTAAATGTAAAATTTTATCTGTAATGTGTAACGTCAATGCATACTAGAACATTTTCCAATATCATGTCTACCTTATTAACTTACTAATTTATATAGTTATGGGGTTATTCAAATTGATGTAATAAGTAACATACTTTTTGTATAATTTAATAGGTATTGGTGAAGATCCGACGTTTTTTAGTACCATTTATTAAGCTAAAAATACTAGATCATAAATAACTATGTCATAGACATTTCATACATACATAGCTTATGCCATTGTCTCACGAGAGGGGTAGGCAGAAAGTATTGAGCGCCATTTCACTTTGTCCTGAGACAATTTTTTCGCCTCTTTCACATCTACAATCATTTTCATACAACTCCTTTTATTCTTGCTAATTCGAACCCCATCTTAGTTTAGCCAATCCCTTTCTTATTCTTTTTCGTCTGTCTGCTAAACGCCTGCTAAATGCCTAAACCATCGTAACATTCCTTTTCCTACTTTGGTCACTACATCCACTTTTACGTCAAATATCTCACGAATCACCGTATTTCTCGCTCAGTAGAGTTTTACCTCTATACTTAATTTTACTTTCATGCTTCTTTTGCCACACCCAACTTTCGCTACTATACGTCACTGTAGGAACCAGCATTCCATTGTGGATAGCCCTTCAAGCATTTTAGTGCAGAATTTTCTTTTATCTACTCTCTTCTCAATGTCCTCATCAAACTTTCCATCTCTTGTAATAAAACTACCTAGGTACAGCAACTCATCTACTGGCTGACTGGCTGGCTGGTGTAACTTGGACTTATTCATAAGCATATGCTAAGCATTTAATGTTGGACCATTTAGAGACCGCATTCACTCTCTTGCAGCTCTTTCTAACAGCGCTCCAAAATACATTGAAGAGCTAAAGCGATGGGACACCTCTCTGCCTGATACCTTATAAACCACTGGGAGTAAGCGCCATTTACTCAAACTCTAGCACTGGAATTCTTGTATAGTGATTACACAGTTTTCGTATCAAACGGCTCCCCAACCTTTATTCAGACTACACCTAAGGTTTAAATTCATAAAAATAATGAGGTTAACATACAAAAAGTCTACAGTAGCTAACATATACATTTTAAATGAATTGTTTTGTGTCTTATATTGCACTTATAATAGTTTTTATAATTAATTTTTATAAACATTTTTTTTAACATCCATTATTCATTATACAATTTGCTTTTAAAATAAGTCTTGTCGACGCGTGCGCACAGAGTGCACGGCCGGCAGAGTACTATCACAACCGCCGGTCGTATATCGTTCGGCCGGACGAGGCTATATCCGCATACGGATGTAAGTGAGAATTTGGTTTTATTTAAAATGAATTTAATATATTATGTGTTTTAAGTCCATTTTTAAATATATTTAAAGACTTGCAGTTTCTTGATGCTTCTGGTAATTTATTATACTTATTCTGGCCATAAATACTGTTACAATTAAAAATTTAAAATATTACATTTGAGTTTTGAATCTGTCATTTCTATACGAATGTTCATTATGTTTTCTCATTTTGGCGCCAATACATTGTACAATATTTTGGATATTCAAATGAAGTGACGTGATATAGAGAACAGAATCGCTGTGATTGCATAACATAAAGTAGGTATGGAAACAAATGCAATTTTTCAAATGTTTGTGTACCGGGCTTTTAATAGGTACAATGAGACTTCCTCTGTTTGTGACAGAGAAAGATCTGGCCGTCCAAGTAATGTTCGTACGAAAAATTTGGTCAAAGCAGTAAGGGAAAGAATTCGAAGAAATCCTGTCCGAAAGCAAAAGATTTTATCTTGGGCAATAAAGATAGCACCTAGAACCCTGTCGCGTATTTAAAGAAATGACTTAGGACTTGCAGCCTGAAGGAGTGACTGAGTCATTTTTTTGTGAAAAAGGTATCAACGGCACAAGTGTATCAAGTTGTCATTCTTGAAAAGTTAGTTAAGCTGAGTTGAAAAGTTAGTTAAGTTAGTTAGTTGGATTATGATTTATGGTCAGTTTTACAAAGTACAGCTTACTCTGAACGCCATGATAATTAGGAGTCCCTAAAACAATATATACTGCCAATCGTATGAAGAATTTCCAAATGGAAAGAGCGCGTGTTTCTATTGATAATTGGCCTCAATGTTTAAAGAACTGTATTGCAGCCAATGGACACCACTTCTAATGCGCTTCTTATATTTTTAATTATTTTATATGTGTGTATTAAACTAACATCCTGTAAAAGTAATAAATGTTATTTGCAATTTAAAAAATATGTTTTTTCTTCGTTACAATATTTATGGCAAGACAATTTCGCTTCCTCAATATTTCCTATGATAAGGACTTTTCCTTTGTCCGTATTTAGTTCTAGTCTTTGAAATTAGAAAGTTTTTCAGGTTTTTGTAGACGATATTTTTTGGTAATTCATTTCTAGGGTAACATTTATCTTAATTTATGTTAATTTTATGTTTATATATTTTTTTATTGTATTTTATTTAAGAATTTAGAATTTTGTAATTGCGTGTTGATTAATGTTCATAATATGCGTTTATAGATTTTTTTTCAGTGTTATTTCTATAACTATCATGTTTTTATAATTTTATTTAGTAAGGTTTGTAGTTCATTTAACTTTGTTTTTGTTGCTAAGGGGAACCCCTTAAATTGATAAGGTATGTCAAATGAGATTTATTATATGAATTATATAGCATGAAACGAACGTTACGGGGAAAGCAACCAATACTATGTCGAATGACACCGAGAAACATGGTAAGCTTTGTCATAAGATGGTCAATCTGAGAATTTCACGTTAAGTTCTGATCAATTCTTGAATCGAGATATAAATGCTCTTTTTTTCTGGTAATATTTTAAACTAGTTTTTATTTCAGTAAAGTAGCTAAATCTGAATATAAATCTAAAGTAGCTGCCAAGGTGTTTAGAGCGAGGTCTAAATCCATATTGACATTCACATAATAAATTAACAGAACAAAAATATTCGTTTAGACGTAAAGAGGTAATTTTTCCTAGATCTTTTGAAATAACCGGCAAAACAGATATTGGACAATAGTTACTCGGTTCATTTAAAACTCCAGATTTGTGAAATTGAAGTAATTTTTAGAGAAGCAGGAAAATGGCCCTCATGAAGGCCATTGTTTTAAAACACTTTAAAACAATTGCTTAGGTTTTTAGCTATCAGATTACTAATATATTGTTTAGTGTAAATACCGTCTATAGAAGAGCTCGTATTATTGTCTAGGACCTAGGTTATAAATAATTTTTGTGACATTTTTTTAGTGCACGGCAGTGTAGCACGGTGTGTTTAGCTTTTTATTTAAGTTGCAAGATTGCGTCAAATAAATTAAACTGTTATGAAATCTTGTCGGTATCTTGATTGCTAACTTAGGACTTACGGAAAATAATCATTAAATATTTCACATACCATTCTTGGATCAGTTACAATACTGGTAGGAGTCCTTAGCTTTGGAGGAGCACTATTAAATTTATTATTTTTATTCTTTAAAGTTTTTTTAGTTTTTTTTAATGCCTTCAAATTTAAAAAGGTAGAAGCTTTTGCTTTCTATAGCGTATTTGATGTCCAGTTGAACCTTATTACGCTGGGTATAATATTGCTTTTTGTCTCGTACTCAATTTCTCCATCAAACGTATCAAGACCTGATATCCAGACTCCTGAAGAAGCGATTTATAACGTTTGGTTTTGATGTCCGTCACATTTAATAAATCTATGTTAAAGTCTCCAAAGATAAGATCTCTTTTATATTCGTGTAACTTATTTCCAAATGGTTCATGAAAATTAGAGCAGTTTGTATCCAGAGGATAATATATTAGTACCATATTCAAAACATACCTTTCAAGGTAAACCCATAAATAATTATTTCCACCTAAATATGTCTCATTAACCAAATTGTGGTTTAAGCTGTTATGTACATATATTGCGACTTCGCCACCTTTTTTTGCAGTTTCTAATATTAAGATATTGTATGTAGTTTTGAAGCTTAAAATTTGCTTCATCTATTGTTGCAATCCAGTTCATATATACAGTAAAAAGTATCACATGTATTGTGTTATATGGTGATTTTAGCATACAATTTATTTCATCTAGTTTTGCCTAGTTTTCGAATGCTTCGTATATTTACGTAGAGAAAGTTAAGCCTATATTTTGTTTTTTTTCGCTGTTGTATTTTCATAATGAGTTCTTGACTTGTAAGTACCGATGCTACTAACTGACGCTTTAAATCCTTTTCCAAAGCATGCAACTTTTCCTCAATAGATGACAATTGGCTTGAAATTTGTATAGAACTTGACTCAATATTTTATATCTTTGTTTCACCGTCGCTTATTCGGATGCTTACATTGTAAAAAAACCACTTACGTTCTTTTTCTTTTTATTCTGTACTTTTCTCACCTCATTAATTAAAAAAAAAGATTTAAAATTGTCTAGAACACAAGACCATAGTTAACAAGCTATATCATGCTTATTTTATTGGAAATATGTAAATTATTTTTTTTAGTTTTAAGTACTTAATATTTTTTTAAGGATATTTAAAGCTCGACCGTTACAAAATATTTTCTTTAAAAATACTTTAAGGCCTTGCAATATAATAAGGAATAAATAAGTAATACAAAAAATTATATACCGATAGTTACTATGGCGTATTGTCGTAGTACTGACGGTTGAATGTTGAATTTCATTTTTGTATTTCAAAGTCACCTTGTCACAGAATAAACACACTTTTTACCAACACCGACACAGTTTGTTCTGAGAAAGTTATAAAATTTTAGAATAAATAAGGTAACGTCTAGTATGGATAACAATATAAGAATATACTAAAGTCGTTACGTAGTCGCAAATTGTATTATGTTGTTAAAATAAATACTAGCTGCTTACGTCTTCTCTGCCCCACATTGACACAAGTAGTAATTCATGTAAATTTAAAGTTGATAAGCAAGCCTTCGTGACTTGTGAGAAAAACGTGTTTTAATATTTTATTAGAATTTAAAATAATTTGTTTTGAATAATGTCTTCCCAGATCTCTTTATTTAGTTTTGATAAGAAAAATAATATAGTGAAAGTATTACCTATTACCATAAAAAGGAGAAAAAACTGGTAATTTATCTTAAAAAAATGTTATTTTCCAAATGATAAATATGAACATGCATTATTATATAAAGCATAAAATCACTGTTTATCAATGTTTTGTTAAATTTTGATTACACTTATAATTAAAGACATATGCGGTAAATGGATTTAGCTAATGTGATTGATATCGTCAGAATTTTGTACAATATATACATATTTTTATAAACATAAATTCGAATTTAAGGAAAACAGTAAAATCCCGGGTACCTCTACCATTTGAATACATATAAAATATGTAATAAAATATGACATATAAACGACCAACCATGCATACTTTTAAGTAGATTTTTTTTAAGCTATAATATTAACCCATTCAATGTTTAATTATGTTATTTTGTTGTTATCGTCTTCTGAATAAACCCCAGTGAATAAACCAATTTCGATAAAGTTATTTGTTTGAACTTTGGTTCGATCGGAAGCGTTTTTGGCTAATAGTTGAGAGAATTTGTTCCGGCTTTTGTATTACTTTTCTAATAGATGTCAAGTTGTTAAATTTTTATTAATTATTTTTTATTAATAATACGTAACGTGAATACGTACTAGAAATTGTTTCCACTATCATCTAATGACTTACTTTACTAACCAGTTTATATTGTTATCGGAATATTCAAATTGATGTTAGAAATTTTTAACATCATTTATATTTTAATATTAAGGCAATGCAAGTATTAATTTAATGAAAATGCAAACATCATTACTTTCTTCGACTAGGAAAAAAAAAGCTTGACGTGTAATTTATTTAAAATATCTATAATATAGCGATAGTCTTTCAACATCTACACTACAATAAGAATTTTGACAGAAAAGTTGTTAATATATCGTTGATATAGTAGAATTTTCATTAAGTTTTTCTAATTTCGTATCTAAGCAATTTACCACAGTGTTGTTAGAATAATTTTAAAGTACTTGTTTACAACTAAAACTTAATTAACAATATGACACCTGAATTTTACTTACAGTTCTGTCGTATTATCGTGTTTTTTTAAATATGATTGGGAAGGCAAACGAGCTGGTGGGTCATCTGATGTTATGTGGTTACCACTGCCCACGGTCTCCCTCCGTAGCGTCAAAGGATCAAGTTTTTCACAAAGCACTGCTTCTCCGACAAATCGAGCGGCCCGTCATTGGAGGTGGTGAACCTTTGCTTCGCGGTGAAGTACTGCCTCGGTCTGTTTATCACTCCCGGTTTCTTTGCCAATTTCGCCTAGCTCTTCTGATGACCGCGAATCTCGCAATCGCTTGATATTTCCAAATCTAGTACTACGATACTTGGTGAGGAATTGTACAGAAATTTTTAAAGAGCGGTGATACGAAAAATGTGACAGGATAGAATACGCCTATATAGCCCGAATATACAGCATCCCCGCTGCTGTCCTGTGCATAACAATAAATGTTAGGTAATTCCTAAATGTCATTGAAATACAATAGAAAGATGTAGTATTAGGGCTAGCAGGCAGCTCTGAGGAACAGCAATATTTACGGGCTTCGGATCGGAACAAAACCTTTCGACTTGATTTTTAAATTACTTTAATTTTGAAAAGAAAAGGGATTGAGAAGATGCTGGTATACATAAGTATCACTGTGTTGTTGTTAGAGTATCGTCATCTGTACCATTGGAATCCTGTGTTAATTTTATAACAAATATATAACATAACACATAATTGAATAAAACCTACGAGACAGATCTTGTTAATAATTTGGTATGGTCGCGTCAATTAGCACATGTGTTTAGCTTTTATATGATTGGAGGGTGTGTTTTGATTAAAAATAAAGACATCAGTTGGTGGTTTGACCAAAACTAATGTAATGTTTGTATAGATATTTATTAACTAAATAAATAATTGTAATATTAGATACTGATTTGATTAAGAGTAGTGAAAATGTAAATCGTAACATGTAAATGTAATATGTAACAAAACTAGTATAACAAAGTGTAACAGTGATAGTAAAGAGTTAAAAATAGTAAACAGTTTAGTGTGTTTGTGAGCAGTGCCGTTTTGCAGAATCTTTGCAGTAAGAGAGTTGTAATACTTGAGATACTTTTTACTCCAGAAAATTATTTTTACGATAAAACTCAACAGCTGATTTGGGGTAGAAAAATACGAATACCATACAATAGTTATTTTAATTAAAAATTAAATAAATTAATTGTTATTATTATTATTAGGAAAGCACAAAAATACATAGTTTATAATATTAAAAGATTAAAACTACAAAAATAACTAGGATTTTTTTACAACTTATATTTCAGGTAAGTGATGATAGTCGGCTTATGATTTGAATGGGGGAGTGGGGGGCTATCAGTAAAAGTTACTGGCAACATTAAACAATATTAGTTTCATTTTAAGGTATGTATACTGAAATTAAAACGTTGCCTTACTTTTAACAATTTTCTGATTACAATTACTGGTGTATAAAATTACTTACAGTGTAAGCCTAAGTGATAGAATGTCTTGGTTCTAATTTTGGTTTTTATCGCAAGAAAATCTATATAATAACAATAGTACGTTTATTTTTGTCACCACAATACATTGCAATTCAATAGTTATATTATTTATGTACATTATAAAGGTACACAATTATATAATGTACCTAGTCTTGCCATAAATATTGTAAAAAAAAAACATATTTTTAATTGCAAATAATATTAATTACTTTTACAGTGTGTTAGTTTAAAAAACAACTATATAAAAATTTAAAATATAAAAGTTTATTTGAAGTGGTGTCCATTGGCAGCAAAGCAGTCCTTTAAACATTGAGCCCAGTTATCAATAGAAGCACGTGCTTTTTCCATGGGGAAATTCTTCAATGATAATCGTAGAAATTGTTTTAGAAACTCCGAATTATCATGACGTTTAGAGCAAGCTGTACCCTCTAAAACTGATCATAAATCATAATCCATCGGATTAAGATCGGGACTAGACGACGGCACATAGTGTTATAAAGGGGCTTAACTACTTCTCAAGAATGGTATCTTGATACAGTTGTACCGATGTTTTGATACCTTTTTCACAAAAATATGGCACAAGTCACTCCTTCGTAGCTAACACCCCACCAAACCATCACTAAAGTGGGATAATGGCCACGTTGCACTCTGTCAACTAATTGGGAAGCTTCCTTAGAGTTTTGACCATAAATACGGTCATTTTGTTTGTTAAAATGTTGCCTTATTGTAAAAAAATTCATTCCTCCCTCAACAACATCTTTCTGTGACCGCCCTTTGTTTACCATTTCAGTAGCTGTTTCGATTTTACCCTATTCGTCTTTAATTTATCATTTAAGAAATGACCAGTGCGCCTCTTATAAGCTGCAAGTCTTTTTTTTTAGCGTTGGAAAAATGCGTTACGCATCATCCTTCGGCCCAGCCTACCCCGAAGGAGCAGTTTAGAGGAGGCTGCTTCTCTATTCCACTCCGCGGCAATGACATGCTCGCAGAAGGAGGCCATAGCGACCCAGGACCTCTCGCTGTCGGGCATCTTCGATCTTGATCTTCTCCGAAGCAGCCATGCCCCGAGAGCACCTGCACAAGTATATACTCCGGCGACCACTCGCGCCTGTAGCTCCCAGGTCGGATCGCACGCCAGGAGTGTGGCCGCAGTGTATGACACCGTACGGTACCCCCTGATCACCCTCACCGATAGGACCCTTTGCGTACCTTTGCGACCCTTCCGCAACAGGCACAACCTGCCCTCCTTCCAGGCCTTCGGGAACTGTCCAGTGCGCAAACACAGGTTGAACAGTTCCCGAAGCCTGCCTCCCAGGTATTCCAGGGTGATGACCAAAACCCGCCCCGGAATACCGTCCGGCCCCGGCGCAGTGTTGCGGGCTCGCAAGCAAGTCAGACCTCCAGCTCGACCTCCTTGATGACTGGAACAGAAACAACTCCCCCACTTTGAGATTGGGGAGCCATCATGGGAGGAGAGTGATCGGTGGAATCCGGGAAGAGTTCCCCCACCAGCCGCTCAAGGAAGTCCGGCTAAAGGAACTCCATGACCAGGGCAGTTGCGGCGCGGATATTATTCCGCGCGACGCGATACGGTCGCCCCCATGGGTCCCTATCGAGACCGGCCAGTTTTTCCTCCCGAGCCAGGTCCTTCGCCTTCCAAATCGCAAGCTGCAGAGCGGACTTCGCCACGCGATACTGGCTCTGCAGCTGGGACTCCATCTCCGGATCCGAGCCTCGGCTGCGGCGACACCGGAGGAAGGCTCTACGAGCCCTGCAACTGGCCGCCCGAAGTTCGTCTATTTCGGGCGATCACCAGTAAACACCCCTGCGCCGGGGCTGGAACCCCACCCTTGGTATGGCCAAGTCGCATACCCTCGACTGCCCAGCGAGGAAACCGACATCCCCCCCGCGGTGGCCTGGTCAGATCCGCTCGGGAGGCGGAGATCTCGGGCTTGGGACGATATCCCACCTGAGGATTTTGGGCAACACTCGCGGCCCTTTTTGCCTTCCTCCTTTTACGCCTTTGCTGCCGCTTGGAAGCGGAACGTTGAGGTGGCGATTCCACAAAAGAAGCTGGAGCCAGGGTACGAGCCGACTTGCGGGGAGCGACCACAGGAGCCGGTCTCACCGCCGGTGCTGCCTTACAAGGGGCGCGGGGGGCATTCTTCTTACCCCCCCATACCACTGTGGTCCAGCCCTCGAGCGGTGCGACTGCTCCAGCAGGCATGATGGGCGGGGACCTAGGCACAACACGCGGCGAGCCCGACTCACTGTAGCCGCAAACTGACGGCCGGGAATGAACGGCGGCAGCAGCTGCCTCCCTTCGTCTGTCCGCAGCAAGCGGAAGGTTTCGCTCCGGAAGGAGGCGCTCCTCAATACTCCTAAAGCGGGCGTTCAGAATGTCGCCCACTGAAAGTATTACTGAGCGCTTCAGCACCTCCGTTGCTCCCGGCTCCATAGAAGGCACCGCAGGAGAAGAGATGCCAGACACCGCGGCTTTGGAAACGGATACCTTCTTCTCCGCGATCTCTCTGCGGTGAGCCTTTCACTCAGCCTTTAGGCTGTCCACCTCCCTATGAAGACGCGCGTTACCCTCACGGATACGACGCGTCTCCTCCGGTTCATTCCGACTGGCCAGAACCGACACTACTTCCAAGATGCTATCCGAAGCATCTCCGCCAGATGGCGGTACTAGCGACCGCACACTGGACACTGGACCGCACATGGTTCTAGGTGTTAGGTGCATTATTCTTTATTTTCCGAGATATAATTTTTTGCTTTTGGACAGGATCTTCATCATCATCACTTCATTTTAATATCGCAAAATATTTTACATTGGCGCCAAAATGATAAAACACAATGAACATTCGTATAAAAATGACAAATTCCAAATTCAAATGTATTTTTTTTTTATTTTTAATTGTAACAGTTTTTAAAAAAAGAGAAGTATGGATATAAGAGAAGATGTGTCTGTGCTTGAATGTGTATTTAGAGTTGGATAGTGCTGTGTGTGTGTGTGCGTAGTGAGAACTACATGTTGTCTTAACACTGTATTAAGTATAAATAATTGACGCACTGTTAGAACCTTTTGCTCCCTATACAACTGTTCTGTGGGGTAATGAAACGGTCTAAAAGACGACACCTTGAGGATTGCTCGCTGTGCTCTCTCCAAATTTAATAGGGTGGTTATATATATAGAACAGGACTTATAAAACAGGATATGTTATATATATTTATATATATATAAATGCAGTAGCAAAAAAATAACAAATTTAATACATTTATTAAATTTAATAATTTTATTTATAAGTTTAACACATTATAAAATGATACCTATAAGATGTCATATATATATATATATATATATATATATATATATTTCTACAATTCATTAAAAAATTAATGAGACACTCAGTATCTTGTCAACCCAAATTCAAACTAACAAAACTGGCAAGCCGCACCGGGTGATGGGCCGATAGAAAAACCCTATATTCGATGGCTAATTTCTATCAGCATAAAGAACTTATAGCATTAGAACTTGCGAAGTCTTTAACATAATTCCTATATAAAAACTGGCCACATCAGGCCTTAGGTTAAAAATAAATTTCAGGACTGACCATTAAACTTGGCACTTATTTAGACTTCACTTCTTTTGTCGTCGAAATAAACAACCAAGGAATAAATTATAGAATTGAATTTGGCTGGCATTTCACATGCATGTTTTTGATGGGATAGCTATTGCTCATAACTATTTCTTCAAAATAATATTTTTTAAACAAAATATTTGGCAATTACCAAAACTTACTTTTTATATAAAAATATTACGAGTAATTACTAATATAAATAATAAAATATACAAAAATGTTACTAAAAAGGGTATAACAAAAAAATATAGTTGTTCCAAAATACTATGAAAGATTTTAATAATTATAGCTATAGCAACTAACAAAATAAGTAAGTACTGTTTACGGCTACTATTAATTAAATACTACTATTTAAATATAAAACGGCAATTTTAAACATTCAGTTGATTTTCTTTATCTTCATTCCTATTTTTGTGGTTGCCTAAAGATATTTGAATCTCACTAAACGTTTTTCCTTTAGTTTCCGGTACAAAAAACGTAATTAAGGAACCGACGAGTACACACATGAAGCTGAAAAACCAGTACGTTACAGAAGGGCCAAGTACCGAAGTTGCTTCTGCTAAGTATTTAGAAGTTATGAAAGCTAGTAGAAAAGTCCATCCCCAGCATATTGAACAGCCCAAAGCTCGGGCTGATCCGTCGAATAACTCAACTGTTACTACAAAGACTAGAGAGCCGATTCCTGGAAATAAACGACATTTCAATATTATATATATACGTATAGGTATAATATAAATTATCTCCTATTTATCACTTCTAACACTAAAAAGACGTTCTTAAAATTTTACAATGAATTATAATTCCCGAAAAAACGGAATAAAAAGTTGTCAAAGTGACAAAAATCTTAATTTCATAAATTTATTAGGTACAAAAGGTGTGGTGTGCATTTACAAAACTAGAGTATCGTATTTTCAATAAATGACAAGGTAGCTTTAATAATTTTATACTAATCAATAAGATACTTGCCAACATTAAAGCTGTATGTACAGAGCATCAAAGACATAACAGGAACATAATTCAGGAAGCCAGAGACAGTATAACCATCGATACTACTGATCTTAAAAAACGTTCCTAAGCAAACCTGAAATTTTATGTGTAAATATTAAAAATAAAAAAGTAGGAAAAATATATAAATTATGTAATAAATCATGTAAGAAATATATTTAATATATTTGTTTTCGTTAAAGTGTAAAGTTAAAATTAGAAATGGCAAAAAATATTTCAAGATTAATAACATATTCTTGCTCAGTCATTATCAAAATATAATGGAGAAGTGTTTGTAAATTTTGACGTGTAAAATTGCGTACAATTAAATTTGAATTAATATTTTAAAATTAATTCGAATTTTCAATCATTCATTCAGCAATCATGTTCATAGTAAGAGGAGATGTAGGTTTCTGTCATGAGTCAGTTAATTAGTCATCTACCTCCAACGGTTCCTACTTTTGATGCACACAGAAAACAGTAACAGTATCTTGAGGTCTCAAAGTGCGGTCACAGACATGGGAGTTAAGTGCTTATTTTTTTATTTTACACGAGTTAATACGTAACAAAAAAAATAAAATTTAATATTCAGTACTCGTGAATATCTAAGAAAGACTAATTTAAAGCTAAAATTATCAAAAATAACACTTCTGAAAAAAAAACGTACTTACCATACCAACGAACATGCCAACAATTGAATAAATCATAATAGGCCGTCTCCCAAATATTTTTGTTAGGAAACCACTACATATGGAAGCAAATAATTGTATACAACCAATTACAACTGATGCGATCTCTGGCTTCACAGTTGTATGAGAAGACTCCAATATAGTTTGCATGTAAAACGACACCGCGTTGTATCCTATCCCACTTGTGCCAGCACAAATCAAACTGCCCAATGACAGTGATTTTAAAAATGTCTTGTTTTTCAATAAAGAAATCTTATCAACTTTTATTTGCTGGCTTGATGTATAGTCTTCTAGCTCTTGTTTGACGATTTTGTCGGAGTCTCGGATTTCAGACAGAACTTTAATAGCTTCATCAATGTGACCTAAAATAATAATTAGCTTATTTAACTCATATTTATGTTTTACTTAATGGTATTATAAGCTGTAGATGCAATTGCATATTAGGAAAAAAAAATGTTTATTGAAATGTTATGACATTACAAATTAACCATGTAAAAGCACAAAAATGGATGTTAGTCAATTATTAATTTTTAACACAAAAAAGTTATTTTTAATTTTTTTTTTTTTTCATAAATATTAAAAATAGTCAAAAACATTAAAAATACTACACCTTTAGAGTGCAAATCAACCGGACTATGAGGAAGGAATGGCAGCGGCAAAGAAGTCACAACAATCGCTGTTGCTAAGAAAGCATTAAACGCTCTATATGACAAAAATGGACCCACAATAAATGTTATCACAATGCCTACACATGAGAAAATATGTAAAATAGTACCAAGACTTCCACGGTGCTCTTTCTAAAAAATAAAAAATAGATAAATGCCATGATATTATAAACTGAACTTTATAAAAACTGTCATTTTATAGAAAATAACCGAATATTTTATTTTTATTTTTATTTTTTTTTCTCGTAAAAAATACAATTCTCTATGGTTTTATAATAATATAATACTAAATACGTTGCATTAAAAAAGTATAGGGTAGTTTTTATTTATACTCACAGATGCAATTTCTGAAACGTAAACCGAAACAACAACATAAATGAAGCAATCAGATACTAGCATCACCACACGACATAAAATCAACATCCACACTTCGGTTACAAATATAGTCCAAATAGACACAAACATCCTTGGTATTGTGACTAGAATAATACAATATTTTCGACCGATTTTGTCTATCAGATATCCACCTAACAAATTTGCTAAAATGATAAGAATTATATTATTACTTCAAAATTAAATTGTATTACAATTGTGGTTTTAATAAAACATGAATAGTCACCAAATTCTGAAATTCTGAAAAAAATCTCTTTAGAATTATTTCCTATTAAAAAGTTACTTACTGACTATAGCAACCAGGTATCCTGTTGAAACAATCCATGATCCTTCTTCATCCGTGATGGGTCTTGATAACGGGGTATCTGTTCCGTTATACAGTTTCGCGATCATTGGAGACGGCCAGGCCATACTTATGCCTGATGTAAATGATCCAAAATTTACTAAAATAAATAAAAATAAATTATATCTTTCTTTAAGACCTTTATTGATATTGATAATATTTTTCCAATACGAACAGTTTTTCTCAAAGCGAACATCAACACAGAGAACATAAAAGTTTTCTTATCTACCTCCGCGATATGTTTGTACACTAAAATAGGTATTAATATAAAAATCTGAAAATATAGTTTTTTTCTTTGTCTATTCCAAAAAGAGTTTTTATTTATATATCATACAATATGATAACAATCCGTCATATTAATCCCCCAAATGTCAATAATGTTTTTATTAAACCATATTATTTAAATGTAATATAAAATTGTATTTATATTTTCAGTTTCAGTTAAACTATAAGTTTATATTAGTTTTGTTCTAACAAGGAAAAGTGTTAATTAAAGGGAAACCGCTTCTTTGATTATAATGCATTGTATTTATTATAATCAATTAAACAATGGTTCGGCAATAGACAGTAAATGACGTCAGATTTTAAATATTCAATATTATAAAATAATTTATATTAATAATGTATGCTATCTTTTTATTTGTAAAGTCGTAAGTGTAAAGTCCAATGACGTATGGGTATATAAATGAATGAAGTGTGCATCATTGGAAATATAAGATAATAAACAATAATAAATATTATATAATATAAAGCAATTCAAATGTAAAAATACAATTTCTGTACCTATAATGATTTATTCGCTTGCTTAATAAACTCAACAGTTTAACAAATCTACAATCTACATGGTTTAAGATGTAAATGTGTGTGTGTGAATGTGTGTGAGTGGAGGTGGGAAATTGAGTTAGTTGCAATGTTACCTCCGGAGCCTATCACATATTGATATATTTTTACCATTTGTAAGGTACACTATTGTAGTATGGGCTATATAATATCAGACGGTATTAAAAATGCTGTTTCTATCCCAGATTTAAAGAAAGCTGATATTTCGATTGGTGTAGTGGTTAGTCACTCTGATTGCTGACCTGAAGGTTGTGGTATTGATTCTTTGTGTGGTGTGACGGGACAATTCTTTATCTGATGTATACGTCGCTATTCCGAGTCTGGGTGTACTTGGTATCAGTTATGTATATGTGGTATGTTTCACAAGCCGCCGACGATACATGGTTATCATAATCTTTTATCCTAATCACGGAACTAAGAACTTTACGCGCTTGAAATTAGTCGGTTCTATTTTAGCATAACATACCGTTCAATAAAAAATAACACTATTCTGGGACATCTTCAACTAAGATAAACAGAAACGCCACAATTTATTTTTTACTTTGATTTTTAACACAGAAATAAAAAAGTCATAAGTATATAAAATATATTGAAAACAATTAAAAATGTATTAATATTGAGATAAATTATTTAAATAAAACATTAAATAAGCCAGTGACTCTTTAATTGTTTATTTTTTTAACTAATGTCATCTAGGTTGCCCAAAAAATGAATGTGACACTATTGACAAATTTAAATCTAGTGATATTAGTAACTGAAAAGAATTTGCTTACATCTGCTTTGACCTTGAACTTGTAAAATCCAAAGCTTTTAGGATTAACATTATGCATTAACATTATGCATAGCAGACTTTGGATGAAAATATGTAATAATACATAATAATAATAAATAATTAAAGTCTCTACAACTTTTGTTTATTTGTTAAACCATTTTTTAGAAAGAGGTCAAGAGCGGTCAGTTTTTATCTAATTAGAGTAGCTTTTAGGTCGATAATTGTGTAATTCTTAATAATTGTAATTTTTTTTAACTATAAAGTTATACTTAGTATTATTTTTAAATAATTTAGTATTTATTTATATGTTGACATTTACTTTCACCCGTAGTTATAGAGTTAGTAAAGAAAATACTCCATCTATGTATTTTGACTAATATGATTGGACTATAAGGGCTATACATACAGATCAATAAAAAAAAATTGTTTGAAATCAACGATACTATGCTGTGGCACTAAATTTAAGGTTTTATATGTACAATGTATATTTTAAAAAATATATTGACTTGAAATGGTCATAAAATGCATGTTTCGTATGTCTCTAAATTTATCACACAAATATTTATTTACAAACACAGTTGCAGGACGGAAGCCTCACCTCACTTCCTTTACTTAAATATCTACGTATGTAGATACAATAGTTAGAATATAGAAAAACCATTCTATGGAATCGTAAACATTAATTTTAATTATATGTTTTAACTTCCGCAACTGAGTTGACACGAAGTATTAAGACATCCGGCACACACACACACACACACGTATGTAAAAGAAATAGAAATATCTGAAGACGCTGTTAGTCAAAATGACTAACTAACATCAGTAGGTACTTTAGGGTTAATAATTTCTAACACTTATTCCATTATTTTTATTTTATTCGAAAACGACCACTACCGATTTTGTGCAAGACCTTAGTATTATAATACCTTATTTATTACATTCAATTATATTTATGTTGTATTTTTATTCAATTGTAATTTTACTTAAAGAATACATTTCCTTAATAAACAAAAAAAAAACAAATTGTTTAATTTTGTAACAAGATGTTTATAAAAAATATATAAGTCTCGGTTTTTAAAAACTATTAAAACCGTTATTTTGTTTTTAAAAATTAGTCGGGTTTAATTTATAAAAAAAAACATTGTCATGTTCAAACGTTAAAACAATTTTTTAATAAATTAAAATTTATATACTCACCAATAGTAGCAATTATATATTGTCGTATTAAAGATGACGACAAAATTATTTTCATTTTTTTATTTTCTTGATCACCGTCGTTCTCAAAAGTAAATGTTTTCTTATAAACACAGTTATAATCTTAAAGAAAAATCGCAACTAATTAAAATGTTAATAGTGAAATGTTTACAAATGGTATTGTCACATTGCTACCCGAAGAGCAAGTGAGACGTGAAGCCTGTTGATTTAGTTTTTAGTCAAGTCAATGTTTATTAGAAACAGTGTATTATTAAACTGCTATGACCTAATTAGCGTATTTTATTATCCTAGTGGTCGCCCAACGGAATCCTACGCCCAGAAATTCGACCGTACTCTAAGGTGTAAATCTTTGTGAAAGTTGGGTTTAAACCTCCATGCATATTATTTTTGTTTTTTTATTCTATTAAGTCAAGCAACCATCAACTCTGTGCGACTATTTGCCATAGAGTAGGGAAGCCAGCTTAAAATGTGACCATCGAACTTTAAAGAGCTAGGTAAAGGTTGAAAAATCCTATCTGTCTCTATTTATTATGAAATATCGTGCTTCTTCGTTATCGTCTCGTGCGTAATTCTTAGTAATTGAGTAACCAATTGTCATTTTTACTAACATGCTGAAAGCCAAGCTGATATTTCAACCTGTGAGATTAAAATTGAGTAAATGTTATACAAAATTGCATAAAATTTATATTTTTTTTATTGAGTCTATAAAATGACAAATGCATTATGTGTAAACATAGTCGTATTTTTGCACAATTAAGAAATTGACAGTTTTTATATTTGTTATACATATATTAAAAGATATATTACTAGTGTATAATGTATTAAAAAGGATTAATTTCATTTCTCTTCAGATTTCCTAAGGATAATGATTTAAAGACAAAATTAATTAATGCTATTAAAAATTTATCCATAAAAAAAACTTCAAAGATTTGTAGTGACCACTTTGATACTGGATCATAACTTATATCATAATACTGATGAATATATAAGTTTAAGAAGATTACTATAAAATTCTGTACCAAGCAAAAAACTATTACAAGATGATAAACATAAATTTTTGAAAATATCTTTAAACATGTATAGCCATGTTAAGCTTATTTAAATTTATATAAATATAGAATGTAAAAAACCGATACGGGCAGGGATTCGAACCGTCCCGATAAAGACGATCACATATAGAATGCTTAATTCACCGAGACGGACAGCGATACGGTAGCTCAGTTGGTAGAGCGACGGGACGGTTTCCCAGTAGTCGCGGGTTCGAATCCCTGCCCGTATCGGTTTTTGACATTCTATATTTATATAAATTTAAACATAAATTTACCAAGACTCGCTAGTCTCTGCATAAATTCGACTGTATCTCCATATTTCCAAAGTGCACAAAGCCATCATATTGTTAAAATAACAATGAAAATAAAAATTATATTAAAATCACAATATTCGAATATGATAATAGTAAAGACATTTTCAAACTTTTCTATAATTACTGAATTATAAAATAGAAGTGGAATAACATTTTCATTGGTTGATTTTATTTTAATAGGTAATTGCACAAAAAAAAATAATTCGCCATGAATCTTCACTATTCTAAAAAATATTTACTTTACTATTATAACAGAAACTTTAAAAATATTACCACTTTAAGATTTAGATAATATTGATCATATTTTAGAACAGGAACCTTTGTATGATCACCTTATTTTTTGTCCCGTAGGCCAGGAAGGTGATGGCGGGGGGCTATGTGGGACTACCTGGCTACTACATTTGGCAAAAATCAAAGGTTGACCTCATCGTCTTAGTGGGACTCCACGGAATCGCTTTCGCAGTCACCGTGACGCCCCGATGTATAGGATCACTTACAGGAACTACATAATACTTCTTATCGTTCAAAATTAAGTCGATATAAAGCAATCGATATGAAGCACGAAAAAAATAACTACGTTAAAAAAAACCGACTTTAAAACTGAAAAGTAATAAATAATGAAGATTTCATATTTATTAGGTATATACTACCTATTATTTATATGTCCTATTTACTAAAAGGTTTCAAATCGGTGCCAAGCCATTTAGTATTAGAATTCGGTTGAATATATTTTCGTAATTATTTATTTTTTTGTTTTTCTTCGTATCGATTCAAGCTAGTAATCATATTAAGATTTTATTGTTCTTTTATAGCTTTATTTACGTTTCTTAATTTTTGAAGTAAGCATTTCATTGTATTAATTTGCTCGTATTCATTTAAGTGGTTAAATATAATTATTTGTTTAATGCTTGGCACCGACTTCAAACCTATTAGGAAATAGGACATATAAATAATAGGTAGTATATACCTAATAAATATTAAATCTTCATTATTTATTACTTTTTAGTTTTAATGTCGGTTTTTTTTAACTTAGTTATTTTTATTTAATACTTTTTAGTTCATTATCAATTAGCCATGGGTAGACCTACAAAAGGTGCTGCGCACCTTAAAAATACAGATCTCAAGAAACGGGAAGGGATAAAAGTAGTCTTCTCCGTAAAAAATCTCTTCGAAACACAATTTCACGTTCTTGTGAGACTATTGAAGACTTCACATATCCAAAACAACAGATGTCATTAGTCACACCACGTTCTGATTTCCTTCCGGAGGAGCTAGTTCAAAACTTGGACAAAAATGCTCATAAAATAAAAACTAATGGGCTTTCCTGAATCAAATTTTTATGGGACCAATTCGAAACTATTCTGCATCAAACAAAAAAGAATTACGTAAATCGGTTCAGAAACCCCGGAGAAATCGGTGTACATACAAAAAAAAAACCGCCCGAATTGAGAACCTCCTCCTTTTTGGAAGAAGTCGGTTAAAAACTATCCATGCTAAATGTGTCGTACTCCTTCTCTTTGCCATCCTTCCACTACGTCAGGGCTGCACCTACTTTGCTAAAATATCAGTATTTTGCTCTCATCCGTGAATATTAAGGGACCTGTATTTGGTTCGCTTACTTATTTAAAAGTACCTAAGTTTGCACTTGTTTATCATTGAAGGTCAGAATAAGTTAAATGTTAATGAAAATAACATAGCTAATATTTTTATAAGCAAATTATATAATTTATTTATAAAATACACTATTATTAAACTGAGAGGAGGCAGGTGTTACTCATTAATTTATATATAATATAACTTTAGTAAGTCATATGTGAACTGAGTACTTGATTGTCATTTTTTGTTATAACCATGTCTAATGCATTTGTACAGTCATGCTATTTAAAAATTTCATTGTTATTAACATTCACTAAATATTTATAAACTCATTTAAAATACTAGTCATGGAATGTAAAGTATTCTGTATATAAATTAAATTAGCGAAACTTTTCAAATATTTAATTTTTTTAAAACACTAAAAGCACATAACTCTTAGATAAAATTTTTACGGGAGGTTACTCATAAATTGTATTTTCGTATTTTTCATTCTTATTTTATCACACTAAATGTTTAAAAAACGTCGTTCATATGAGTTGTCTAAGAATTATAGGGGCCTTTTTTTATAGGGGCAGTCTTGAGTTTAAATTCGGCGCTTAAATGATCTATAGACCTAAACTAAAAACATAAGAAAATGACATCATGGTTATATTTAGCATTTTCAAATAAACAGGGTTTGTAATTAATGGCCAATCCCGACAACATTTGTTCTACGATTTTTTACAAATCTTGATAAACAACACAAAAAATACGAAAGAAAACAATATTTGCTGCCTCTTTTACTTATTACTCTGTATTTTGTAAGAAGCACTTAAAGGGTCAACGCCCGGGTGCCACACCTGCGCGGCGCTCAGACTTAATGCCAGTTCAGAGACAACAAATTGATTTTGTATGAGAAAACTTAAATTTTTAAGATTAATAATTTTAATAAGTTCAGAACAATTAATATTGTTGGGATTGGTGTGTAGAGGTTGCCTGCAAGAAGTGGTCAATTAATTACAAATAACCCTGTATATGTTATATGTAGTATATTTATGTATATGTAGTATAATTGATATATGATTTAGGAGGACTTAAGCCATGATTAAAACACATAGAAATAATCGTAACTGCCAATGCAAATATCCTAAGAACCTCTTACATGATAATACTCACTTAAATCGTTAAAACTAAAATTAAAAACAGTTACAGATAGACGCTATTAACTATTATCTTATTAGTGAGGAAGACAAATTGACTTTCATTTTTCTTATTTGAAAACTGATTTTTTTAGTTAACGACACTTGTTAAAAATATAAATAGTGTATCACTTGTTTTAATAATACATCATTTGCAGTATCTTTGAGACAAGAAACTGTAACTTTCCTGTCTGATTGCCAACCAAAAGGCAACTGAGAGCTTGTCGGTGTAACTAACTCGCTATGATTGATGCATAGCACTTACTAAGGTTAAATGCACACTACTAATTCTATAGCCGCTCAGCAAAAAAAAATCCTGCACTATTAAAAAAAACATTCTATTGCACTACCTAACAGGCGAACTTTAAGCTGCGTATATTCCTACCTAAACATGTAAAAACTTATTCAAAGTGCACCAAAACGGCGGTTCAGGATAGTTATTGAACTGACTGTCTCAGTTTTTATGAAGATTTCCCAGTGAAATTTTATTGCCGGAGATAAAAAAATTGTCTATTATTATGTCTTTATATACATAAAAAGGCAGAGGGGTTTATAATTATTGGAACGTAGTTCCTTATCGCGCGTTGTGAAAGGGGGCTAGACGGTAAAAATTCTTACCAAAAGTTGGCACGACATGTTTTGCTATCTGTCTCTTATAGAAAGCAAGCGAGATATTTTTATTTCTATCATTATTACTTTTTGTATTATATTAAATTGCTTAGTAGTTCTTTATTATTTATTTGATATTTGAGTTTGTTGCAATTTCTAACAACGTCAGCTATTTATACCTTAGCGAAACATAACTACATCTGTTATATAAACATAGTGAAACCGCTAGGTGGCGCGGCAATAACTCGCGGGTTTATTGATAACCACTTTTTAATTTAGTTATTTCTCTTTTATGTTTATAAAAAATATTAAAAGCTTTTAAGGTAATTTTTTTATTACGAATCCTTCAATAATTAATCGAAAGGAACTTCGTTCGATCCGGGTGTCCCTTGACACCTCTTAGTTTTTACATACATATTTAAAATGCATATTCATTTAACTTAAGATAGTGGTAATATAAAACTTACTATTAATTAGTAAATAATGGATGTAGTGTAATGTAATCATTGCAATTATTGCACATGTGGAAAATAAAGATATAATTTATTTATAATTATATTATATCTTTTAATTATTTATTGGTCGTTAGCTACGATCTTTAGACGTTAAACGCAGTAAATTATTCAGTTTCGCCTCATTTGAGATAACGATTGCAATGTGTCAATAGCATTTAGAAACTTTGTCTCAAAATCTTGCGTAAAATTTCTTTGCGAAAATAATTATTTTTCAGTACTAAATTTCGATAATTTGTAATTAGCACTTTTTTATTTTTCAATTCTAAAAATAATCTTTCTTTTCAATTTGTAATTGTGATAAGTGTACAAAAGCAAATATGAATAAAAATTGGTCTAGTTCGGTAATATGACAGTACTTAATAGCTGTTATTGGTAAATATGTTCTTTGATTAATTATATGTTTAAACAAAACAAATTAGATTTTTGTATTATGTATATAATAATACGATTTGAGACAATGCTGTATGCAATATATCTTAAAAATCTATTAATCATACGATCAAGTTCTAGTTCTAACATTTGAACCACTACCTTCGGAAGTTTACATATTATTTATAATGTATCCAATTTTTTCAGCAGTTGTTCATAATATTTTGACCGTGAATTATATTTCGAACTAGCTGTAGGAGGTAGTCCACTTTCATATTTTTTCTATTGGAAATTCTATTATTATTCCTTGAGGGAGGAAGACTATATCAATTTTGAATAAATGTCTTACCGCAATGGTACGAAAATAAGAGATTATTAACTTCTTTATTTGTAAACCGATGTTAATAAAAATAACACTAAATTTAAAGTGAAGCCCATGAGAATATATTCCAGAAAAATTCATCCAAATCGGTTAATCCCTTTCTGAGATTAGCATGCAAAAACATACAGACATTCAGACGAACAGACAAAGTGAAAAAAACATAGTTTTGGGTTCTCTTGCTTATATAAAGCTACCCCCTATATGAATTTTTGAAAATATTTTTGAAGTGAAACTTCTTTATCAGGGTTGGAAAAAAATTTTGTGTGACATTTATTCGTTATGTGTCACATTTTTCCGTTACGCACCAGCTTTTTTCGTATAGCTTCATCTCTTTTCCACCATCTTGCTATGGAAATACTAAATAATCAAAATGACAAGTATGTGGATTACAAAACACAATTTACATTAACCAAAAATAAAATTATCGGATTAGAGTTTCATAATTGAATAATGAATTGTAATTACATACTGGACAATACGATTTTATGGACTTGCTATTGAAACTAACAAATAAATTCAAGATTATAACATGAAGAAGAAATTATGAAATATAATTTATAATATTTTTTAAATACATTGATTGTCTGAAATAGAAAAAGTAAGAATGAAAAGAAATAAGAGTTTTGGCTGAGAAAAGGAGCATTGGGGTCCTCATCTTTACAAGGTCTGTTTTGCTATACCTAGGACGTACAAAAACTCGAAACAGCAGAAACAATTATGAAGAATAATTTTATTTGTGATATAGTGACGATCCAAACTGTTAAGAAGTCTAAAGTTATTATTTTTAAAGTGAATTGTGTACATTTGTCTGTTTTTTATGGTACTTATGTGTTTCTTTTATGATAATATTATACGTCAGAAACAGTCGATGTACTTCTTACGTTTTAATTAATTAATATTAATGAAAATTATGACGTTTTTCTGTTACGCGCCATCTTTATTTTTAAGTCACATTTTTCCGTTACGAGCCATATTTGAAATGAAACTTTTTTATCGACGGATGGGAGAAATTTTATAGCAATGTCAAAAAATTGTAACGTTTTTCTGTTACGCGCCATCTTTATTTTTGCTTAAACTTTATCTAATTTAGCTTAATTAGCCATTCCTGTAAAGTTGTAATTAGTAAATCATTTTTCAAAAAAATATGTCATAAAGAAGTTTCACTTGTTACATGTGTACACTAATACACACACACATATATATTTTTTTTTCGTGTTGTGTGCAGTGTACAACTAAAAGACAAATAGATAAACAGACAAAGATTTTAAAAATGCTGAAAATGGATTCTATTAGTTATTACTTTACATCCTGGTGCATATTTTTTGTTTATATTTTCAATATACAAAGACTACTTACCTCTACAGATTTATTACATATATAAAAGAAGATTTGCTTGGTACCTATAACGTGATTGACATAAATTGACATAACTTTTTAATTTCTTAACCGATTTGGATAAAATAAACACAAAATGTTAAGTGAAGATAATATATTCCTGAAAACCGCATTCAAATTGGTTCAGCCGTTTCTGAGATAAGCGTGCACAAACATACAGACATACAGACAAACAGACAAACTGAAAAACCATTGTTTTGGTTTCTCTTGCTCTTAAAAAGCCCCCCTATGATGTTTTTTTTTTAATTCCATGTACATGAATGGATCAGTGACAATTTTATTATATGTATAGATTATGTGAAAATCTTCTTCTGAAAATCCTAACTAATGTTAGGATTTTTTTGACATTGACCTTTGTTGATAAACCAACAATATTTTAAGAGTTATAAAGAGTGAAATAAATTAATTTTAACCTATTCTTTCTACATTAACATAAACGATAATTGCACTTATCTTATTATCAAGTTGAAAAAGTTAATGCTACGAAGTTACCAATGGATAGCTAATTACTTGACACTTTTATTTAAAGAATCCTGCCTCCAAAGTGTATATCCTAAATCCCCCAATTCTGCACCCTGTAAAGTTGTGAGACCTTTGACTAATCGTTTTGTTCTAATTATCGATTACAGGCTTATTCTCTACCTATTTTATCTGCCTCTCCCCGCAAATTGCTCTTTTATTCACATACGCTTCTAAGAGGTAGAAAAATAAAGACCAATAAAAAAACGAAATACCGAAGATAATTTTTATGCCTTCGCCCCACACATTTTTAGATGTTTATCATCGGAGTAAAATTATTGTCGCATTAACTCAAACTAAATTTAAAGAACTATTTGAACAAATTAATACCTATTAACCTTACGACCCTATTTATATTATATATATCTTTTGTTTATTTTAGTAAATTTGGGTTCACTAACAACAGGCATAAGTCAAGCCTGGCCTTCACCAATTATTGTGAAACTCCAAAACGGAACAGATACTCCGTTATCAAGACCGATTACAGATGAAGAAGGGTCATGGATAGTATCAGGAGGATATTTAGTAGCCATAGGAAGTAAGTTGATTTTAATTTTAAAAACCAATAAAAAGTTGAGAGAATTAAAAAAAAATAAACTGTCAACGGCACGGTAAGTATAAAATTTTATTAAGATTTATTTTTTTAAAAATATTTTTTATTATATTTCAAATGTTTTTTTTTGTAATTTCAGTAAATTTTCTATGCGGGTTGCTAATGGATAAAATTGGTCGAAAATACTGTATAATTCTAGTTACTATTCCTAGGATATTTATGTCTATTTGGACTATATTTGTGACCGAAGTTTGGATGTTGATATTATGCCGAGCGATTATGGTTTTCACTGATTGCTATATTTTTGTTGTGGTTCCAGTGTACATTTCGGAAATCGCTTCTGTAAGTTCTAAAAATTTTATACCCTTCAGTACTAACAAATAATCTCTTTAACTTTTTATTTGTGGCCATAAAGCTTAGATCAAATTGTGTAACAAATCTGATGTAAGGCCATAGTAAACTTGATTAAAGTCCTTGGCCTTTCTTTGTAAAAAATACTTTAGTAACAATATGATATTCCATAGAAAATGTTGTAATGTATAACACAAATAATTTCATGGCCTTAATGAAATCAAAATTGTTTTGTTGTGGTTCCGGTGTACATTTTAGAAATTGCTTTTGTGAGTACTTACAAAACTATATCCTACAGCACTAATCCTAAAACATTTTGTATTGCATTATGGGCTTAGCATACTTAACCAAAGTCATTGTTCTTTCAACGAACGAATAATTCAATATCAATATAATCTTCCATAATCAATGTTCTGCTTTATATTTTATGAATTTGAAGGATTTCAGGACCCTAATAAGACTAAAGTAATAGTTAAAGAAAATAAAAATATTCATATCCTTTAACGATACATTATTTATAACTTGAGCTATCTAATCCCTAGCTCTATAAAATGGGCAAGATATATGCTCAATATTTCTTCGCAAATATTTCATGATTCCATTCATTCATTATCTTTGTTTTTCAGAAAGAGCATCGTGGAGCTCTTGGTACCTTTCTACATGTAATTTCATGCTTAGGAATGGTATTAACCATGGCTATTGGTCCTTTTGTATCGTACAGAGTTTTTAATGTTGCCCTAGCATCAATCACTGTTGTGACGTCTCTGCCGTTGCCATTCTTACCTGATAGCCCGGTTTATTTACATTCTAAAGGTACTAAAGTAAAGTATGGTAAAGTATTTTTATAATTTAGAAAGTTAAATTAAATTTAACAATCAATCCATGGACAACTGAGTAGGCATGATGAGGAGTGAATCGTAATTTATTTTCTGTGACAATAATATATCGATATATAATCGTAATATATAGAATGTTATAATTCATATTTACCGCATATACGATTTTGACCTATTAGTTGCGAAACCTGAATATGGCCAGGGACACAACAACAATACAGACATCATTTATATATTATTACATGTATATAAAAAGCTTTATTTTAGGAAACATTGAGGACGCTATAAAAGTGTTATCTAAAATTCGAGAATCCGATGAAATCGTGACCCAAGAAATAAAAGATTATTCAATGAGCACGGAAATAAAAGTAAACAAGATTGATCTAGTGAGAAACAAAGTATTTTTAAAATCCTTATCTTTGGGTATTCTAATTTGTGGCGGAGGCAATGCGTTAGGCTATAACGCAGTGTCATTATATTGTCAAACAATTTTGGAAACCACTCAAACCAATGTGCAGCCAGAGATAGCTTCAGTTATAATCGGCGGTATACAGTTATTATCAGCCATTTCTACTATTTTCTTTATGAAAATTTTTGGAAGGCGAACTATTTTGATTTTCTCGATTGTTGGCATATTTTTTGGCATGGTAAGTACATTTATCTAACAAAAATAAATATCTTAAACTTGACTACTTTAATATAACTTGGTTTTATTTATGTAAACGGTTTTGTAAAGCAATTATTTAATTATTTATAATTTTTTTACAACCGAACATAAAATATGTTAATGTACTTTCATAAATCAATTATTAATAAATATTCATTTGTTTTTACAATATTATCGGTTGTTATCGTTTAAAAAAATAATGTGACGGTATTCTACAAATAGAACAAAAAATAATTTTAAAAATAATTCTATTTCAATGTTTAGTACACCTGAAAATACTATAGTTATTAAGTTAATTTATTTTACTATTTATTTCAGGTTGGTTTAGGAACTTTTTTCAAACTTAGCGCATCTAAAGGTTATATCGTTACTGGCTTCCTGAACTACCTTCCTATCGTATCTTTGATAGTCTGTACATACTGTTTTAATGCTGGTAAGTAATATTTATTTTTATACATTTTGAGCTGGTCTGCCTTCCACGAGAATTGCTGGAGGCCTTAGAAGTTCTACTAAAATTTTTACTAAGCTACTGCTCGTAAACAAATGAGATATGGTCGAGTTAATAAAAAGTAAAATATTATCGATTAATAACAAAATAATCTTCTAATATTTATGTTGGTTAAAATAGTAGCATATATCTTATTATTTCATTCATCAATATCCTTAATACTACTTAACCCTGCCTGATGCATATGGTCCTAGATAAATTAATACATTAAAAATAAATATTATTTTTATTTTACCAGGTATCGGTAGCATGATCATCATTGTAACAGCGGAGTTATTTGACGGTCCTTCTCGGGCCATTGGCGTCTCTCTATGTTATATGTCAAATTTACTCTTAATATTCGTAACTACCAAGTACTTGGCAGAAATGACTTTAGCAATTGGGCCGTCCGCAACGTACTGGTTTTATAGCGTCATGTGTTTACTAATTGGTAGTTTAATAGCGATATTTCTTCCTGAAACTAAAGGAAAGACGTTTAGGGAGATTCAAATGAAATTAAGTAATCAAACCACTACAAGTGAAACGAAGAAAAAACAGGAGTGCTAACATCTTATCTGTACCTACTTATTCGATATAACCAAATATTCGATTTAAATCTGGCCATCTCGTTCTTTTAATTTATTTAAGGTATAGCAAATATTCATAAAAAATACTTTTCATTGTACTTACCGATGGAAAGTATAATAAGTTTATAATTTATTTTTATCTACATAAAGTTCACATATTTGTGACTAGTTATAGTCATTTTATATTATGTAACAATATGTAACATTTTTCCTCTAAGTAGAATTGCTACCAGATAAGAGTAATTTATGTTATATAAGGCATATTTATAATGTATTTATTTGTATAAGTTTGCTGATATTTCTTAATTTAAATCACCCATCACTATTCCACCGGTGTAAATATTTCCTAATCCTATATAAATGAATACAAATTTAATAGCTCTGAAATAAAATTGTTCTGGCTTTAGTGGTGGGAAAAGGAAATGGAATTTTTTATCGTTTGTTATTATGTTTAGTTCTAGGTTAGAGATAAGTTTGTAAGGTCAAGCAAATTAACATTAAAAGCGTAATAAATCTTTAGATAATAAAATGATAATAGGTCTCGGAGTACTTTACACGTTCCCGAGGTATCTCTTTTTGTGTATATTTTCTATTTCACTATCGCGGAAGATTTTAACTATTAATCTTTATCTTGCTAGATATTTATTATAAATAATCACAATAATAGGCGTTTATTTAAATTATATCTTGTACAAATTTTAATTCAAATAAAAATTCCAGATTACATTAATTTTTATTTCTATATAAAACTAAATTATTGAGGTTAGCAGTAGTAGACAAGTAAGCTCTTATCCTAATTGAAGACGACCATAGAATGCCTTAACCGCCATAGCGGGTAGCAATACGGTAGCTCAATAGCAATTGAAATTTAAGAAACCGTCTTGTCGCTCGCAGGTCGCAGAGGTTGCAGATTCGAATCCCTGCCGGTATCAGTTGATTTTAAAAATATATTTAATTCAAAATTCAAATCTCTTCTGTGTAGTCCCCTACAGCAAATTTAAATTAGTACAAAATGCAAATCTCTTCTGCGTAGTCCCCTACAGCAAATTTAAGTGAGTGCAGTGACTAACAATGCAGACTGTCAATAATTTTTTTATTTCGTCCAAGATCTTTACTCACATTCGATATATAAAATCTTTCCATAACAGAAGGAAAGTGAAGACTATTCCATAAATAGCTAGCTACGGATCCGGTTGCCGGATCGGGCAAACTCATAATGATGCCGGCCTTGCAGGATTACCGGATCCGTTTTCCGGATTGCAATCCCTACCCTCTTCAGACTGCCTCTTACCAAGAGTGGAAAGGCGTTCAATGTTCCAGATGACACTAACTATCAAGTGAAATGATAAGTTTCTAAGCATTTTTTACAAATTTATTGAGACTTTTTGTTTACGTCGTTACGTTATTGGTACAAATACATTAAAAGTTTTGATTATTTACTCAAACTTTTAAACTATCGCGTATCATTATATATGATTATTTAAGAAATCGGGAATTAACGCGTCCGGAATAGGTATCACATGTCCTTTATTTGCCTGACGTTTCGACCAGGTTGCACCGGCCGTGGTCACAGGCTGACTGTCTTAGCGGTGCAGGCTCTCCGTCGTCGAATCCGTGGGGAAGAAATTTTTTCATCCACCCGCACATATTCGTTATTATTAACATTGTGATTGTGATCTGTGAAGGGAACCTGGGTACGATGAAATTCAATCCAGTGATTGGATCCCGCTTCCAATGCATGTTTTGCGATCGCTGATTTGTTCATCTGTCGGTTCTTTACAACAGCAATATGTTCTTTGACCCTTTCCGAAATAGAGCGCTTTGTTTGGCCTATGTAAGAACTACCGCAGCTGCAGTTTATTTTATGTACCAGGAGTTTGTAGCAGTAATACATCCTTTGGTGTGCCTACAATGTTGTGAACCTTTATGCCCGGTTTATAAACTGTCGGGATGGAGTATTTCCTTAAGATGGAGCCAATCTTATCCGTTACTCCTTTGACTTAAGATATATAGGCTGGCTGTCTGTTCACCTCTGGATGCTTACGTCTTCTGGTTGATTGTTTTAATCGTTCCCTAACCTGATATCCGTTATTTTTGAGTACCTCCTGAACATAGTCCAACTCCCGCTCTAGATTTTCAGGGTCACACAGATCGTAAGCTCTATTCTTTAGAGAGGTTGCAACGGACTGTAGGTGTCGGAGATGGTGATGAGACGTGGCGTGTAGGCACCTATCTGTATGAGTAGGTTTGACAAGGACCCGTCTGATATCACGGTTACTTTAACATCTAGGAAGGACAAGGACCTCTCCGTCTCCATTTCGTATTGAACCGTGAATCTTGGAATGAATTGAGTTTAGATGTTGTAATTATTGTTCTACTTCCTGACTATTTTCTTTAACAATACTAAAAACATCATCAACAAATCGTTTCCAAAGTCTTATGATTTTCGGGCCGAGACTTAGAGCCTTTTCTTCAAAGTGTTCCATCCAGATGTTGGCAAGTACGGGGGCTAAGATATAAGATATAAGACTTTCCATTGCGACACTATCATTCTGAAGGTAATGTTGACCTTGGAATAAAAATAGTTGCCGTCTGAAGAGTGTTTAAGCAGATCAGTAGAATTTTTGAAAATATCTATAAACATGTATAGCCATGTTAAGCTTATTTAAATTTATATAAATATAGAATGAAAAATAAACCGATACGGGCAGGGATCCGAACGGTTTCCCAGCAGTCGCGGGTTCAAATCCCTGCCCGTATCGGTTTATTTTTCATTCTATATTTATATAAATTTAGATCAGTATAATTTAACGGTAGTTCGTTGTCCCTCAGCAAGTTTTTCACGACGTCTAAGCACTCCTCTATTGGAACGTTAGTGAAAAGTGATTCCACATTAAAGCTGACCATGACAACATCAGATTCCAATGTAAGACCCTTGATGATCTGAATGACGTGCCGTAAGTCCTTCACAAAAGACGGTGTTCCACCTACAAGTGGTTGCAATACTGAAGCAACTTGCTTCGCAATATCGTAAGTAGGAGAGGCGATCTTTTTTTTTTTTTTTTTTTTTTTTTTATACGATCTAGGGCAATGCTCGCACCTGATGGTAAGTGGAATGTAGTCTTAGATGGTAAGGCGCATTGCCCTAGCAGCCTATTCACTCTTCTCTTGAAGACACCCACATTATATTTGACTTACAATTGGCCGTAGAGGCACGTTGGGTTTGTGTATTTTAGGCAGACCATATAGTTTCGGTGGCTGACGCGTCTGCGGTACAGTCGTTTGTACTCATCCTCTGAAAACAGGTCCTTCTAATCCCGGATAAACGTTCGAATTTTATGCGTTACTCTGACCGTAGGATTATATGATACCGGTTTATAAGTCTTATTATCACACAGCAGTTCCCGATTTTTTTTTTTTTTTATTGATAATCAATAGTATTCATCACTACAATGGCGTTTCCCTTGTCAGCATTAAGCACTAAAATATTCTGGTTGTCCCTAATATTTTAGTAGCGCCTGACGCTCTTCCATAGTTATGATACTAATCGGAAGTTTTGCTTTACGTAATATTGCCGCGACGTCCTGTCTAATAATATCGTCATCGCCAGGCGGTACAATATTACGTGCAATCGATTCCTCAACCCTACTGTTTACATTCTCGAACGGTACACGCTTGGGAGTTGAAGCGAAATTCATACCTTTTGCCAAAATGCCGATGGTAGTCCCATCTAAACTCACGTCTGACAAGTTTATAACGGTAATTCTTGCTCGATTGTGCTTGCTCGATGGTTAATGATTCCTCATTAACCAAAAAAATTGAAATATGCAAAATAATAATAATATTAGAAAAGCTATATTTTACTAAAGTCCATTTTCATCCCTGGTCAGGTCATCGAACGTTTGTGTAAAACGTTCGTCTCTAAAATCAAATGAAGGTACGAACCGGGTACTCAAAGCTTATCTACTAGATGCAAATTGGTGTATATAGTTTGCTATTAGCAACAATTGAAGATATGTACTTTGGACTTTCTTGGTTCCGCAGTTTACTAGTATTTTACTAGTAGCAGTTAATGCCTCCCTTTTTAACGAACTATTTTGACTTGAATTAACTACAGATCACCAAACTATACTTTTTCTTGTTGCACAATTACACTGTCACGTATTATTTACTAAGGATTTTGTAGTTGACCAATATTAACAAAATTTAGACAATTTTGATGCTTAAAAATGATTTTTGAAGTCAAGAGACATTAAAACACTACCATCCGTATCGGCATTTGGGGGGGGTTTGGGATTTTATCAAAGTTCAAAATTAGGTATAGTATGTAAAGTTTCCTTACCGACAGTTATACATATATACTTGATAAGTGAACGTTGTATTTTTTGTGTTGAAGATAAAGAAAGTGAGTTTTGTTTGTGCCTCCCCACACCAGGATGCACTACGCTATTACAGATTGAACCAGTGCGACATAAACTTTCCTCAAGGGATCCTATTCCATCTCATATCTTAATAATTTAAACACCCAAAGTTTTCTGACCCTGTTTATGATGAGTTCTAGGTGTGAGTGCCAGCTCAATCTTTGGTCTACCAGAACCCCAAAGTATTTAACATTGCTTACTTTTTGTAGAAGCGGACCATTACAGTTTGTGGGGTAAGTAATATTGCAGTTTGTGAAGTGAGATACTAAAAGTGGCATCGGGCTGAGAGTTTAAGTAGGGGCCAAAAGTTTTATAATTAGTTTTTCTTATATTTACTGTAAGAAGATTATCGTTTAACAATTTAAAAACTTTTGCAAGTCCTTTTTTGTCGCATATTTTATGTCCTTCTATGTTTTTCCGGAGAAATAACGGCTGTGTCGTCAGCGTAGGAGAATATCCTCCCCCCAACATCTCCAAAATTACACAACTCGTTTATGTAGATCAGGAAGAGCGTTGGACCAAGGACAGCTCCCTGTGGAACATCAAAAATAACCAGCAAATTCTCACAAATACTTACCTACTCTAACCGCTGTTGTTGTTGTTGTTAAAAAGAGACAGAGGCATGCCGCGAACTCCAAGTTGCCCCAGTCTACACCGTCTGGTGTCGAAAGCCTTCTTAAGATCAAGAAAAACTGTAATTTTTTATTAACTATAATTGTATTTATTTAAGTAATTAACTAGTCTGTTGTTTATAAGTTTTTCGAGAATTTTAGAAATAGAATTTAGTACAGAGGGTGGTAGTTATTAACATCGTCTCGACAACCACTCTTGTACACTGGCGTGACAATAGAGCGTTTAATATATTTTTATTCATTTTGAGGAAATAGAGGTGTGTCTTTAATTTCTTGTAAATCGCTAGTAATAACTGCTAATTCTTTATTCTGGTCTTTGAATAGGGATGTCATTAACTTTTTCATTTCCATCTTGAAACTCGAAAGCTGGTCGTGTGTTATTTCAACTTCCCGATGTCGTTTATTTGTATGTTTATTTGTATGCTGCGTGTCTGCTGTAGGTTTGCCGCTTGTCTGCAGCGTGTTTGCCGCGTGTCAACAGCGTGTTTGCCGCGTGTCAACAGCGTGTGTGCCGTGTCTGTGCAGCGTGTCTGCCGCGCGTTTGCCGCGCGTGTGCCGTGTGTCAGCTGTATGCTTAATGGTTTCAAACGAGTTTTCAAATTATAGAATGCCATATGAAAGAAGATATGAGACCTAACCGTGATAGGTATTAAGTACTGCCTCGCAGAAAACTGTGAGGCGTCTTCGTAAAGAGTAAACTAATTTGTCTAATCTACTAAATACATAATCAATATTTGATTTCCAATTACCGTGATTATCTACTACTATACCTAGAATTTTTGTATTGCTCACCTTTTCTATTGAAATTTCTTCAAAATTAATGTTTAGTGGTATGTGGTTTCTTTTATCTGTATTAAAATGATAAAATTTGTTTTTTCAAATGTTTATTTTTAAATTATTGTAAATATAGTAAGTTAAATATCTTATTTAACGCAAAATTTATATAACTTTCGTATTAATTGATAATTTTACCTTTTTCGACAAAAGTTTTATCGTCTAGAAAGAGACTAGTATGACAGCATGTCACATTAGAAAGATCATTTAAATATAGTAGAAACAGAAATGTCCCGTATACATTGGGATGGAACTCCACATTTATTAGGACGAAATTCTGACCTACACAAAGTTTTCCTGCTTTTATATTTTATTAATAAATCAACACATTGTAAACGATATGATGATGTTCAGATAATGAAAATTAGTATGTGTATACTACACACACACACACTAAATTCTGAAAAAAAAAATACAAATTTTAAAAAGTAAATTATTTTTGTACCAGTAACGGAAGATAGTATAAGTAAAATTAAAAATGACTTATTTTGCTATGTATCCTAAATAAGAAATTCTACTCCGACATTGTATTTCATGATTTTTTGAATACTTCATTCCATTAAAATTTATTTATATTAATGTTTATAGCTTAATCGTTGTTTGTAACTAAAGCTTTAGTGAGTGGACATTAGTTACACAAAAATATATTATTACTTTTTGAAGGTAATCTAATGACAAATTTACTAGAGAATTTATTTTTAACGACTACAATTGACACAAAAGAAAAATATTCTCAATGGACTCTGAAATAACCTGGCAACCATTTTATTTTTTTTTATACCCACGAAGCATCACCCCTTAAAGATTCAGAAACGCACAAACGTTACTTCATTACTTTTTTAAACTGTTGTTGTACTTTTGAAATATATTTTTTTATAAACATTTATTTTTGTGATAGTTAATAACTTTATTTTATACATACAGTAGGTAATACAATTTACAGTAAATAAAATATTTTAATTATCATAATATACGTATTAAATTGCTACGGAGTTTTAGTCTTAACATAAATTAATATTTTTATATTAATAAATATATAAATAAAATCTGTAAATAAAACCAACGTATATTAATAAATGTTTTCCATTGAATTAATGGTATAAAATATCCTAATATAATAATAAAAAATATGTTTTTTTTTCATGGGTTGGTTGATTAACAGAATTCATTTGTATAAAAATGGTATTGATTATAATCTAGACATTAATCTAGCCAATGATTTGGTTAAATATAATGAGATTGGCCGTTCAAAACAAGAGTATTTTTTTTATTTCAATTACCAAAAGTACAATTTACTTAAGATGTTCGGAATAGTTAAAAGGTCAAATGTCTAGTTGCAAAAACAAACTTTTATCGTTTAATCTACAGGGTAACTCATTTATGGGTTTTTAGAAATTATTCGAAAGCTTTCGTAGGCTATCGAGTATAGCAATTGTTGGCTGCAGCAACTGGTATATTATTATAAATAAGATAAATATTATTTTGAATTTTTGTACTTTTCTATAAGTTATTTTTAAATTCTTGTGTAAGCGAACTCTTAACTGATACTGAGTTGCTGTCATTTAATATGAATTGAAAACATAAGACAGAGTACGGCTCCGATGTTTTAAATTTTGTAGTGACAGCGAAAGATAGCGAGCATCGCTGCTTTAATTATAAGGATTCTGGTCATGGTGTTACGAGTGGCCACAAATTTAAAAATCTTCGATGGAATTTCGTTTCAACGGTACTGGTGTTATAACTGTTTAGGCCCATCTTGTTGTCACCCATATCACTGTCAGATGTCCCTGCGCTCAGTGTAGATGTTAATCATCACTTGCTTCTCTGTGATAATCGTAGATGATCTCCTCAGCTGGATATATAGATTCACGTATCACTACCAAATTCTCAGGGGGTGAATTCAGCATCAAATCAGCCAACTAGAGGAGTGGTCCAGTGTTTTCTACAGCAAAATGTTAATTAGTTTAGTCATCGAGGTGATAATGGTTCTAGTCGTTCATCTATGAGTTGGTGAGGGTTCTTAGAGTTCTTGGGACAAAACTTGTGTAGGTTTTGTAGATCAGGGCTGCTGGAATGACCAAGAGTCAAGTAACAATATCGTTACTATGGTATAGTATATGGTATGGTATATGGTATACACTATTGCTCTTTTGGCCATTTGTCACATTTGCGACAAGATGGAAAAGCCTAGGGAGGAAGAAAAAGATTGGTAGTCCAATACGAAGGTGAGCTGATGATATAATGGTGATATAAATGAACTGGCTAACAGCTGGAAAAGACAACATTTATGATATACATACATTTATGATATACAATTTATTATATCGCCAGAAATGAAGGCACATCGCGGGTTTTCTTAAAGGCAAATAGCTCAAATAAAATTGTTAACAAAATTAAAAGAATACAAAGCAGATAGTTAACAAACACTTTACCGTCTGATAAGACCGAAGATAATCGGCGTTATAATTACTTTATTATTTATAGTATTTTACGTTATTCTGGAGTATTAAAATACATTGTTATTATTATTTTATTAATCTGATTAGGCATTTTAATTAATACCAGAAATAGGGTAGAAAAATATTAAAATCTAATAATTAACATAGCATTGTATGATTTAGTATAGAAGTGGGATAAAATTCTAAATAAATCGGTCTTAATCGAGATGATGGTAATATCGATTACACAAATAGATTAACGTTTAAGTTTGTTTAGGCAAATCCTGTGATGCGCAACTCTGAAGGCAAGATTTATTGAATTCGAAGTCAACCTCTTGTTTACTGGATATCTTCAAAATATAGAATTATCTATATTGCCGGCTGTCTCTTAAACATCTCTCCTATAGCATGTACCTACTCTGCAATGTAAACGATTTCATACTTAAAGTTTCTAATTTTGGATACTCAAAATTAAATAAACAACGCTATTATCATAATCTATCATATCTTAAATCATATAATAATGCTTCAATACAGTAGATAGATTTTTTATTTTCGAGAATTAATCTTCATATAAATGAATGTTAACAGACTTGAAATATTTAGAATAATATATATAAATATTTTAAAATATTAATATAAGATATATTCTATGCAAATTATTTTTATCTAAAAAAATTACTATTGTAACATTGAAACAATAATATTAATGAATCTAAATATTAGGTATCAAAAAATATTTACTTACGTATTAAATGTTTGCTATAAATTTATTTACTATACCTTTACTTTACTTTTTTAAAAATGTAAAATTATTTGTTTGTTTCGTTAATTTGGTTTCATTAAAAAAAAATAAAGACGAAAAACCTTGGATTATAAATATAATTTTATAATTACAGAAGAAAAAGTTTGTTTTTTCGAGCATTCTCTTTTATTCTCACACAGCTTTAAAATTACTGAGAAATATTTAAAAAAAAACACATAATAAAATAATTATATAATCTAGTAAGTTCAGTTATATATTACTAAAATTATTATAATATAATCTAGATATAAATACTTTGAAATTAACTTATACAACAGGTTGTTCAATAGATCTTTTTCTCGGACATTGAATATGTGTTAGTTTTTTGTCTAATTCAGTCTGAATCTCATTGAATGTTTTTCCTTTAGTTTCGGGCATGAAGACTATAATTAAAGCACAAAGAAGCACACACATGCCGCTAAAAAAATAATACGTTATATACGGGCCTAATGATAATGTCATTTGTGCAAAATATTTGGATGTTACAAATATTACTAATCCACCCACTGTGATGCAGATCGAAAAGCCAATAGCTCTGGCTGGTCCATCGAATACTTCAGCTGTCACAACGAACATAAGATTGCCAATACCTAAAAATAAAAAAAATATATATTAATACATATATATATAAAAAATATAATATAATTATTGAAATATCATCAATGATTTTTAATATATATTTTTTAATTATGTGAATTTACAAACAGTTCTTACCAATACTATAGCAATATATGACGAGGATCAAGGATATAAGAGGCAAGTAGTTCATGTAGCCTGAGACTATGTAACCGTCGGTTTGGATTATCTTGAAGTAAGTACCCAGACCAAACTGTGGAATAATAAAATATAATTTAAGCGTGTAAAAAAAATGACACATTATTAATCATCAATTTAGAATCTAATGTCCAAAACATGGTGATAACAAAATTTAAGTAAACCTACTTACCATACCACAAAACATGCCAGAGACTGAGAAAATCAAAATTGTTCGTCTGCCGAATTTGTTCATGATGAATGAAGTGCAGAAAGCAGCAAATAATTGTATACCACCAATTATAACCGATGCAATCTCAGGACGCACGCTCGTCTTCGTCGACTCCAAAATGGTTTGTAAATAAAGCGATACTGCGTTATAACCTATCAAATTGGAGCCAGCACACAACAACAGTCCCAAAAATAGTGCTTTTATGAATAACCTATCTGTTAATAATGCTTTCTTGTCAACAATATCTTCCTTTCTTGATATTTTATAATCTTCTATCTCTTTATTAATTATTCTATCAGAAGTACGGACGAGGGATAAAATTTTTATAGCATTATTTTCTTGTCCTGGAAGAAAATATTTTCTTTATTTTTTTTTGTTCGATTGTTGTTTATATGATGAAAGTATTTCTAAGTTTGTGTGAAGTTAATTAAAAATATAAATTATAGGACTTGTAAGTATTTTATGCAGCGCCATTAATTTTACAATAATATCTTACCTTTGGAATATAAATAGAATGGGCTTTCAGGTAAAAAGAAAACTGGTATTGTTGTTACAACAATAAATGCCGCTATGAAAGTATTAAGTGCTACGTATGATAGAAATGGGCCTATTGAAAGAGTTATCACTATCCCTACACATGAGAATAAATGTAGGAATATCCCTAAAGATCCACGCTGCTCTTTCTGAAAAAATAAAATACAATATTGGTCACAAATTAAATAGATTTAGCCTTTTGTAAGAGACTTTTCGTCACCGGACTAAGAACAATAAATTAAAATCAAAACACATGTTTCTAGATTGATATAAATACATAAATAAATAATATATATTTATAACGTACAATAAAAGTAATTGTTTAAGAGATATAAATTACAGTTTAACATATTTCTTTGGTATAAAAATATGCTAACATTATTTATGCTATTTAACATTAATATCCTTTTTTTAATACTTACACTGGCAATTTCTGAAGCATATATCGGAACTACGATGAAAATGAAGCTATCACAAACCACCATAACCACTCTACATAATATTATCATCCACACTTCAGTCACAAATATGGTCCAGATAGCGCAGAGTAATTTTGGTATGGTCACCAGAATAATGCTGTTCTTCCGGCCGATTTTATCTATAAGCATCGCACCTAAGAGGTTTGCTGTAAGAATATAACAAATAATTAATGGAAATCAAATAAAAATTATACTATTTTATTACATCAACTAAATATATATTTTTAAATGTAGTCGTCCTTTTATTTCTTAATAGTTTATAGTATACTAGTCTAGCTTGGTTAAGCTCTAGGCTATGACCTATAAACTCAAAATACAAAGTTTTTCCATACTTTTTCTCGAAAATAAAGTTATCAGCTTCGAATTAGTACTTACACAGGTTTATTTATAAACTTTTGAACATGTTAACATTACGATTACCTAAATCATATATAGGTACATATAGAATTACAAAATAGGTATTCAAGACAGACTGTATTGAAATTAAGACCACAGGGTTGATATTTTTTCGGCAATCCTAATGTTTATTCTTTTCTTTAAATTTAGAAATATTAAATATTTTAGAAAGAAGCCTAACAGATGTCCCCTCCATCCCTATAAAGATGATTCTTTAATGTTTAAAATATCGGGGCATTCATGTAGTAGCTTTACATGAATTGAACATTGAAAGCGGTAATGTGCCGATTCCTAACGGCAACTTTTGACTTACAGCGATAAGATGATTCGATCGGTGGCATTAAAATGAGTATGATTGCTCAATAATGATTACTAAATTAGTTTTAAATGTTGTGATTTAGATGGAAGGCTTCATTATTAAATTATCATTAATGTGAAACATATGAATAATGCAATTACTTTAAATATACAATACTATAATTAAAAAACAATAAAATTTCTACATTTCTAAAAATCTTTAATGTTAAAGTCATTAAAACGCGATTAAGTGGCGATGAGCTAGCTAATTGGCAGAGGACGATTTCCCAGGTTCGAATTCTGCTCTTCTCGATAATTTTATCATTATTTTTTTGAGGTTTTTCCAAAAAAATCACAGAATTTGAATTTGACTTACTAACGATGGCAGCCAAGTATCCTCCTGAAACTATCCATGAACCCTCTTCCTCAGTTATGGGTCTGGATAAAGGAGTGTCCGTTCCATTACGAAGCTTCACAATTACTGGTGATGGCCATCCAAGACTCAAACCAGTACTTAGTACACCCAAATTTACTAAAAATATATATATTTATTTAATATGAGTGGCAAGAGTTTTTTATTTATTTGTAATCTAAATTTGCATCAAAATTCTTAGCTTGATATTTTATACCTAGTCACCTAATTTACAATACTTTATTTCCAGTACTGGACGGTTACATAAAAACTATCTATGAATTTAAAGATTGACTATAACAACCTTGACATAATTTCTGAAACCGTAATTTTACGTATCAGTTAAGATTAGAGTGGCAAGAGTGGCAAGTCGACCAGAAAACTTGACAGTTGACAGTTGATTGATATTGATACCATAAGTCCACGTGCGTTACTTAGTTTTATTTATACTTCAGATCTCCATATATAGCCGGAACCTTTATATATACAAGGGCAGTCCTTAAGTTGAGGAGTACGTCCTCGCTTTGTTATCAATGCTAATTCATTTGTGAATTAGTGGACCGAGTATTTTAATACTTGGCAAGACATTTATGGAAATGTGGCTTTATGTCAAAAAGATCATGTTAATTAAGATTTTAAAAAGTATGTTTATATATAATATATAATGAAAGTAATGGGATATTTGTCTAATTTACTTTGTAATTTATAATAAAATTATCAACCTCTAGATGACATGAGAGCAGACAAATAAGAGTTATAAAAGATTGCTCTAGCACCTAATAGCAACATATTTAGAACAACCTCGAGAAGTCTATTTGAAAACACATTTAGCAAACCTACCGCATTAGTTATCTCGTACTGTAGCTGTATATAACACGATATTTTCAAACATTATCCTTTACAAAGTTATGATTTTCGAAAGAAGCCTAAAAGAGGTCACCACTATCCTAATATAAACGATCATATTATATAGAATGCTAAAATCATCGATCCGGGTCGAGCAGTACGGTAGTTCAATTGGTAGAGCGACGATACGGTATACAAGAAGTTGTGGGTTCAAATCCCTGCCCACATCGGTTTGTTTTTTAATTTATATTTATAAAGATGAGCTTAGCATTGCTTTATATGTTTATAGAAATTTTGTAATAAAATACATGCATACGCGACCTATATAATATACTAATGTATATAATATACTATGTTTATAATATATTAGTTTATAATACCGAAATATATGTATACGATAAAAGTCATATCTATATTTAATATGAATAGAAACGAGGTCAAGTCTCAACATTCAATATACATTTAAATATGTGACTCAGAAATAAATAATATATTAATAATTATAATGTTTGTTTGTTTTCGCATCAACAAAAACTACTATACGAATTTAGGTGAAAGGTGTTGTGGGTTAAAGAAACGAGATAAGTATTTTTTCAGTCAACATGATAAAACATGTTTACAATAGAATGAGACGTTTTTTATAGATTTTGGTGGTAGAGTAACTTATTATTTGATTTAACATATAAAATGCTTTTTATTAAGGATTTGTTTTTGACTTCTATTATCTTAAGCAGATGACATTGCTAACAATAGATATTATACTATAAATGCACTTGGTTGTAGTCACATTGTTTTCAGATTAAGTTAATGGAACCATCAAATAAATAAATAGATAAATAGCATTGTTTTTTTTTTAAATAGACATGAGCTAAGGTTAATCTGTTTACATGGTACACCAAAAATATAATTTAAGTCATCTATTATATAATATAAGCTATAATATAATTGATTAATATGAATTAGTATAATATATTTCCGTTAACGCGAGAAAAGCGTAGATATTTTTTTTTAATAATTTTAAATTTACCACCGGTTATCCATTTAATTAGACTTTTTTTTTTTTTAATAAAGACAGCACACGAATAAGAGATTTTAATATCACTGGTTTTACAAACATATAAATAACAGACACAAAGTACACAGACTCAGCCAACAACCTATGGATCACACAAAGAATTGGTCAAGTGTGACATTTGATTCAGCAATAAGGGCTACTAACCATCACACCAAAAGTCTTTGAAAGCTTGCAACAAGAGCCAACCCTAAGTCTAACTGAATATTTTTTTTATAATAATAGCGCCGTCTAATTTCTACTTTTATTATTATCATATCGTTTTATTGAAATTGTTGCATTGTTTTGACACTTTGCCCTCAATGTAACTGATATATTATATTTGTCTAAACCTATCCTATGATCTATCCTATGATCCTATAGTAAAAAAATAATAATATTCGTTTCGTAATAAATCCTAATTGATATAAAAATAGACTTCTTATCTGAGGTCCGATCTAAAACTAATTCTACGAATCATTTAATTAACATGTAACACAATGAAGTGACTCTTCCGTTGACCGTTCCCTTGGTCGAGTAGTTAGCGCAGACTCCTAACGTGTAACGGCGCAATGGGGCTCGGATTCGATTCCCTGCAGGGCATGTGATGAACATAGATGTCTATATTTTTTGGTTTGGTCGTTTATAAAATATATTCTGAGTATTTATAATGTGTATTTCTATGTATTTGTATCGTTGTCTAACACCCATAACACAAGCAAATAATTTGCTTACTTATGGGTTAGATCGATTTGTGTAATTTGTACTGATATTATTATTATTATAAAAGTATTTCGTATTTTTTTATAAAACGATTGAATCCATCGGCATTATACAATAAAGATTGTAGTGTTTTTTTCTTATGTATATAAACGTTAACTGGCACAGAATGTTCATAAACTTGGAATGCTGAGAAGAAAATCTTCTGTAACGGGATAGTCGGAACGGAAAGGGATAGAAGTTTTAGTAAAAGTGGACACGGTGCTAATTTGATGCTAGTTTAGTAAATTCTGTAAAATCCTGAATATGATAAATTTTAGTATCTCTCTCTAACATTATTATTTTTTCTATGTTAAAAATAATAAGTAGCACTGCTACTTACTACTATAAAATGTATTTATGTGCGTAATGGATTTATCTCTAATTATCTTATGTAGTTCTAGTCTTAATATCTTATAATCTTGTTTTTCAAATAAAAAAAAAACAAAAATCTCTGACTGAGCTATCACAAAGAATGAATAACTCTAGCATAAAAAATTTACTCGTCTCGTTTTGTTTTAAGCCAATTGCAAACAAGAAAAAAAATCACAACAAAAACTTATAACTAGATTCTTTTTAATAAGATTTTGTGAAGTAAATAATTATTTTAATTTAAGTGCACGTTAATACTGTTTTAAAATATTTCTTTTTATACGTTATTTAATTTAAAAAGAAGGAAATTAACATAAAAATTAACATAAACTATCTTTTAACAGCCTCTGGCACAATAGGATAGATATAGATAACATAACTATTTTAATTGTAATTAATAATTATTTAATTGCACATACCGAAACTACAGATTCTTTTTAAATATTAAATCATGTTAAATTTAAATTATATAAAAATATTTGCTAAGTAAAATATAAAAGTATATAAATACCAAAAGTAACTATAAGATATTGTCGAATCAAGGGTGAAAGGAAATTATCTTTCATTTTTTTTAAAACACTAAACCAAATAATCAATTATATCACTGCCCTAATTGTTTAACAATTAATATTAAACTTAAACACTTTAAAACTATTCTTATTAAACTAGCACACTTTAATTTAATAATATTTTTCCAAAATTAAAACATCACGCCCAATCACTCCGAGTAAATAATGGCGAATGTAATATTAGTGTCCCCTCCTTTCAACTTTACTGAATCGACAGTCTCGTCACTGATTGTCTAACTTAGTTCTATGATTATCAAAAGCAGGTAGAGGCAAAATTCAAATTATGTTAACGGTTTCTCTTTCTTTTACTATTGTTGATTTTTTAAATTATGATAAACGTTTATTTTATAATTAAGTGTATGTCGCTAAGATTGTCATGACTATAATTTCGTTTCTTTAAAAATCATTTTGTTCCACCTTAGTTATTGTAAAAATTTAAATGTGAAATGGAATACCGTCGATTATTATTATGTCGTTATAGTTTAATTACTTAATTAATTATTATTTTGTTTTAGGATATAAGCTGTTCTAAACTAATTAAGGCGTAATGTTTAGTTTGGATGTCGAATTTCTACAAAATTTTTAAAATTATCGTTCATTGTTGCTTTTAATTTCGTTCTATTTGTTACTATTTATGGTGACTGGTTTTAATTATTAATATACACAAATTCATAATTATCGTAATATCAACTTCTATCGTAATTGATTGTTTGGAACACCAAGTGGCATACATACCTACTCATAGTTTATAAAAAGAAGAAGAGACATTTCTGAATTATGCCGAAAAGTCTTTATTACTATAGATAGGTTAAGAAGGTGGAAAAATCATTTGTCAATTAGAATCAGAATAAATAGTAACCCTGGCCCCTACTCCTAGTTCTGGATTATGCAGATACATGCTATTAAGTTGCTACTAAGTACTATTTGGATTAAGAAAGTATGATCACATCACAAAGCACCGCCTTCTACTCAAATGGATTACGATACAACATCGTCGCAATTTTCATTCTCTTACTCTTCTTTATAAAATTATTTTAATTTCCATTCTCCTAATCTTCTTTATAAAATTATTTTAATTTTCATTCTCTTACTCTTCTCTTTAAAATTATTTGTCATCCTAATATTCCCCCATACATGAAAGAACCTTTTTCTTTTCTTCGCCCAAAATTATGCCTTAGAAGAATCTTCGCTTGCAAAATGATAACTTGCTTGAGATTCTTTCACTGTTAAAAGAATTAAACTATATATTACTCATCCACGTGTTAGTTTTAAAAGTCACCTTACGAACCACTTGTCGTCCTCATATATTATAATAATTTATAGTATTTATATATTACACAGCCTTAATATGAATGAAATAGAAAATTATTATCTTTATAATAAATTTTAAAATTATTATTATGAATGAAATAGAAAATTACTTTGATATAAAGTACGTATTAGTGTATGTTTAATAGTAAAAAAATAGTATATGTAAAAGTTAGTATGTAAGTGTATGCAAAATCGTACAAGTTATCTATATACAAACTATAAACTTTATAACATATTACTTACATGCATATAAATATATTTAAGTAATATGTTTCGTTTTATTATTTAATGCACCACCTACTGACTAATTTAATATAATTTTCCTAGTCATGTGGATCGCCTGTAATAGATAATAATAGATAAGTTTTAGTGTAATAGGTCGCCTTAGTCGTAAATGTTTTTGATGTTTCCACTAACTTGTTGTTTTTTATGCAAGAATTTGTGTGCCATTAAGTGCTATAAATAAAATAAAATAAAGATTTTGAGGCAATAAGGTAAATTCAACGATTATGTAACTCTTCGACATAACATTTTTTTATGGGCATGAAAGCTGAGTGTGCTGTGCACACGAAGACCCAGATTTGACCCATTGTATATTACTGGTGAGACATTACATGTTTTATGTTTATTCAAATATTGCACGCTGCCGATAACTTGACATCCATTCCAAAATTGTTACATCATTCGTTGATCTGAATCAGACCATTATTGGTCTTAATATCCTTAATAGTAATGTACTGTAGAGAATGAAAAAATGTAATGAAGAGAATACCACCTTGAGGGACACCAGATACCCAGCTGCACCACACAGATAAAGTTTTGTTAATGGAAACGACCTGTTTGCGATCCCAAAGGTAAGATGAGAACCAGTTAAGCTCCTTGGGAAAAACTTTAAAATGTCTGAAAAGCCCAAGGAATACGTCGTGATTAACAGTATTAAAAGTCCTAGAAATATCAATTTGCACTAATACAGGTAACTGACCGTGTTCCATCACTTGTCAAACATCGTAATTAACTTTGAGATGAGCTGCGGCAGTTCTGTCACTCGGACTATTTACGGAAAGCTTTATCCCGTCTACTTATAACTTCCCGCACATCATCAGTAATCCGTGGGGCAAGTGAATGTTTTAGCTTGAGCATTTTTATGGGCGAATGTTTATCGAAGAGACTCAAGACCAATTTGTTTAAGAGGGAAACTTTTTCATCAATATTCACTACGCTCTAATTTATATGGTGTCACATATATATTTTTTGTTAAATATCCAGATTATTTTAAATATCGCCATATAAGTATTAAAATTATGAGTAACATATTAACAAGCATACGATCAATAGCATAGATGTCTCATCGATTTAAGAAATGTTAGAAATCGTTTATGCCATTCGATATATTGATGTATGACATAATATGATAAAACAAAGTTCAAGCACCTCAAGGTATTGAGCATCCGTTCGTGCCCAATTAATTTTCTAATCGTCCTCGTTTCGAAGATTTTGTTCGCTGTGCCATTTTATTTTATTTTATTTTTTTTATTATTATTTTTTTTTATGTGATAGGAGGCAAACGAGCAAACAAGACTAACTAAATATTATTAACGATTTAATATTCAGTTAAATAAAAGTTATAGCGCCAGTAATATTAAAAATAAAATTTAATCTTAATCTAAATTAAAAAATTTAAGTAATTACTTATATCTATCTATAATGAAAAACTTACATTCTTAATGATTGTGACAATACACAATAGTTAAAACAAGTTAACGTTTTATTTATTAAAATAAGTATAAATTAGATTATACAAATATATAGATTTGTAGAATCGTAATAAGTTAAGGTTTGTTTACATAAAATATTTTGTACTTTATACATCTTACTGGGCCATTAAGTGATGTACTACTATTTTTTTTTAATTTCACTAAAATTTTGACGCCGATTGCAATCCTTTTAGTATCGTATAAGGTTTATAACAGTCTAGAGACTAATTAGGGATTTATATTTGAAAAAAATCAAAGCAACAATTTACATAACAATAAATAGAGAGAGATTATCAGTCAAAAGTCCTAATTTAAATGAAAATATTAGCTTTTGTATTTTATAAGTAATATTATAAATTGTAAAGTAATTGTTACAAATATTATTTATTATCTACAATTTTAAAATCAACCTTATAAAGCTTCCTTTACCTAAAGTCAATCTACAAATTTGAAGTGATAACACAAATAAGAGTTTTGTTTATAGGGTGTTATTACTATTTTCGTAAATTACGCCTTTCTTAGAATACGCCGTATTTAAAAATTTAGTTAGTTGTAGTTCTAGTATTTATTTATAATTGTGAGAAGCTGGCCTAGATGACAAAGACAGATGATAATGAGAATAATCACAGATTAGTTATACAAGCCACGTCAAAGGTTATAATTGAGACATAGTTCATAAATATTGGTTTCATAAAATAAAACAAAATATGTGGGTATGTTATGTAAGTATCAATAACTGAGAGGTCAAAGACTTTTAATTAGCAATATCAGAAATGGCTACATTTATTAAGGATACGCATGTTTTTTTTACGAGATAACAACAAACTCAATCGGTTCAATGAACATTTCATTACCAATAATAGCATTGGATTACATTGAAGTAATTTTTAAAGTTAAACTAAGATTCGTGTAATTAAAATTCTAAAACAACAAAGTTATCCTACTACAATAAACTTCCGGTGATTCCATTCTATTCTTATTGGTATTTTTACTATTTGTTATTACTGTTATTATTAAAGTTATTATTAAGTATGTAAGGTAAAGGATCTTAAATAAATACAATAGCAATTAAAGTATTAGTAGCATTAGGTGTAAAGAGAAATCATTTCGTAAATTTAAACTCCATCACTGTGACGATAACTGGAGCCATTACAAGAGGTTGAGATCAAATAAGAACTACTAAATACCGATATACGAATATCTCTACTTCTTCAGGCAGTTGTATGATTTTTTTAAATAATAATAATAATACAGTACAAATTATAGTTTATTCCAAATAAAAGTGGCAAACCAAAATTGACATCATTTTCTGTTGATGGTTTCGTCATTCTCATGAATCGCCATTTTTCAACTTGACGCTAACACTAAACATTGCACCATTACCTTTATATCCATTATACCACACAGTGTATACACCTATACAAGTAACTTTCTACATATGCTTACAATAACAACCTCATATCCAGATTGCAGTCCGGGTTTCGTCCAGACTACAGCACAAGCACCGCTATTCTTAAATTTATAACCCAAAACTGGTTAACCTACAAAGATAACTAAAAAAATCTTTGTAGTTCAACAAGTTTCAGGTTATCATTTCAAAACGGTAATTGTTATTCATTAAGTTGAATGAGACGGAATATAAATATTTTTATATTTTGTTTTGTAAAATAATATTAAATTTTAATGCTTTCTATACTTACGATAACCTTTAAAGATAACCTTCTCCAAAACAATTAGGACACCGTGTCAACACGTGCGATAGAGTAAAATTAAAAGTTTATAAATATCTCGTTACTACTATTGGGTCATTGTTTATTTTTTTTAAATATATCTTTTTTTGAAGTAATGCTCGCCAACTCGTCAGAATTTAACAAAAATAATTATAAAAAAATCTAATTCTTATATTATTCCTTATTTTAATTTCTTATGCATTCGTTTACAGTTTATCTAAGACACATCATCTACATTTTTACACGAAATTTTTTTTACTGTGATTGTAACAACTAAAAATCTACTGGCGACTTTTTAATCCAACGTTTACGCCGTTGCAGTTATTGTTATATACGGTTATTGTTATCGTTATTTATGGTTATTGTTATATACGGCTATTAAGCCCTATGTTAATGTTATATAAACATAATCGTATATAAATTATTATAAAATTTTACCTGATTTAAGCATTGAAAAATGGATAGTGCTGAAGTTCTTCTTGGATCTTAATGCGCCCACATAAAGCCTTTTCTGCTTTTTTAAAAACCTTCATTTTTGATACCCGACATAACATCTTTATGTCTATAACATAGGCCAGATTATTGTATGATGATTGCTCATGATAATGAAGTAACAAAGTTAATCATTGAGGACAGACTATACGATTCGATATCGTAATTTCTTTATTTGCCTTGGTAACTTACTTGCATTTTAATTTGTTCCTTTATTAAACTGTCCCCCGACTATAATTTCAATAAGTACATGTTAATAATATTTTTATTCTTTTTAGAAGTCTTTTTATATCGGGGGTTTTTTTAATTTTATTTTTTTTCTGCTTTTTAAAGTAATGTTACTGATTTTTTAATTTTACTAAATGAACCTATAGACACACAAATTGTCAGTTGTTTAAGTAATTCTATTAATACATCCTAATATTATAAAGAGGAAAGATTAGTTTGTTTGTTTGAATTGAATAGGCTCTGAAACTACTGGACCGATAAAAAAAATCTTTTAGCATTAGAATCCTACAATATTCCTGATGAATATAGGATACATTTTATAATCATCATCATCACCATCACTTATATTATAAAAAGGGACGATTTGATTGTTTATTTGTTCGAAATGAATAGGTTCCGAAACTACTCGACCGATTTAATAAAATATTTTTCCTTTAAAATCCTACATTATCCCTCTGATGAACTTAGGCTATATTTAATACGAGAAAAATTAAGGATCCGATCCGGATATACATAAAATTTATATTTGGGTTAAGAAAGTATAACCACATCACGAACCACCTCCTTCTGCTCAAATGGCTTACGATGCAACATCGTCGCAATCTTCATTCTCTTACTCTTCTTTACAAAATTATTTTCCATCCTAATACCCCTCCATTCCTGTAAGAACCTTTTTCTTTTCTTGGCGCCAACTCTTGTCTTGCAATGAATTTTCGCTTCCAAAATGATAACTTGCTTGAGATACCTCTAAGTCATACGCAGTTTTACAGCGATTCTTTTACTGTTAAATAAGTTAAATTATGGAATTTTCTTACGTTCTTTCATATGAGATTAGACACTCTAAGTCAATAAATAGTTTTAAAAGTCACCTAAAAACCACTTGTGAGCTTTGTAAAATTTCTTATATTCATATAGGAGTAATATGTATAGTATGGTGTGTCATAGCATATAAAATATTTATTAGTGTATATTCAATAATATATATTTAGTAAATGTATATGTTAGTATGTATTTCTGTGTAATATTTTACAAGTCATCAACGTAATATGTATATAAGTAATATGTTTTGTTTATTTATTGTATGCGCTAAATACTGCCTAATATAATAAAATAAGAGATCACTTTTAGTGATAAGGCCGCCTTTGTACCAAATGTTTTTGAGTTTTTCCACTAATTTGTTGTTTTTGTTTTATACTTACTTATTTATGTACAATAAAGTGTCATAAATAAATAAATAAATGATTCAAGACTTTTTCATATTTAGAATTAAAATTATTTACAATCACTAATAACACTATGATGAAGGGATTTATGTCATCACTAGCTGTTGCCCGTGATTCTTTATGACTACGATCGTAAGCCATATAAATATAATTTTACAGTCTACGTGGACGCAGTCGCGGGCTACAGCTATCCCTAATAAAGTACTTAACCTGAGTAAATAAGTGTGAAAACCTTTTGGCCTACACAAGAAATTTTCTCCTATAAAATGCTGGAAACAGCTACTTGCATAAGAACCTTTCACCAATAAAACGTCAATATCTTGGGGACGAATGTTTCTATTTCGACCAATCTTAGCTAAAAACCATTTCGACGAAAACAGCTTTCGATTAAAAAAAAATCGCATTCAAATTCGTCTACGCGTTTGGCCGCTGCATTACCACAGACAGACACACAGATATACAGATCGACAGTTCAAACTTATAACACCCCCCTTTTTAGTCGGCAGTTAAAAAAGATAAAACTTGGCAAAATAAAAAAAAACCCCATCCTGAAGTGATGCATCTTCGACTATTTATAATTAAACCGATACCATGGAAATACAAGGCAAAATACCTAGCAGTAACGTTACATACAAAGTGAGTTTTCACTGCGCATATTAGGGCCGTCCGTAGCAGAGCGGCCTACATATTAGGTCGTTTATATCCGCTGTTAGGCAAGCGGAATAAAATATCCCTTCGAAATTAGGTGACACTTTACAAAGCAAGCATACGTTCCGGCATGCCCTATGCGAGTCCCGCTTTTGCGCACGCTAATCTGAAACCCCTTTAGGTGATTCAGAACACGTTTACACGGATTGCAACCGGGGCGCCGTGGTTCGTTCGCAAGATCGATCTCCATAGAGACTTAGACTTTCCGACCATCGCTCAGTACTTCAAAAGGCTTTCCCAAAAGTATTTTGAACGTGCTGAGCTACACCCGAACCCACTGGTGGCTGACGCCGCAGAGTATAGACCACGTAAGATTACTTTAGTCAGAAAAAGAAGACCCAAGTCGGTACTCGTTGACCCCGACGACGCGTTCACAGTAGGTAATAACGTACACGTAGACATAAGTGACACCACACAACATACAGACACACACCGTCTATACCGGTATAGATGAGGTCCCAACTGAGTAAGTGCTCCGTTGCTCCGGCGTTCTGCCGTCGGAGGACGCTAGTGTCCAAATTTCCTTAGCTTCCCTCCTGACTAACGACGCCCCGAGCCGAGGTCTGTGTCTCAATCTGAGATGCCCTCGGGACGTCGTTCCCTATGAGGGCCCGTCTGGCCCCCCCTTTTGAGGGCGGGTCTCCTGACCCACCCGCTTCCCCGGTGACGTTGTAATAGTCAACAGGGCTAACAGTATAGACAGAACAAAAAAAAATATGTACTATTTTCTTTACAAGAAGGTTTGGAAGGCCTATGTTGCTTTACTCGGTCATTAGCGTGTTTTTGGTATGGTAAGAATAATTCTATACTAATAATAAATATACTGTGGTTGTAGTATTTGGCTGAATATATTTCATAAATACAAAGGTTTCCCTCATCCCGACTCCTGAAAATAATCGATGGTGGTTCAATCTAAAATAGTGTCGAAGAAGGGTATTTTTTATTATAATAATAATTAACAATAACAATTTTTATTAAATTTATCATTTGGGTAAAATGTTCTACTATTTGCCTTAGTTTAATTACTTTGAACACAATAATATAAAATATACTAAACCAGATAGAAACGCTTGGACACACCTTCTCGTGCCCCACCGCTACTGTTATTCTAGATTCAAATTATTATTAAGATTTAATAACGCCAAAATAAAGGAATAATACGAATTACATTGTATATTTAATATATCATAGTATATTTCTAGGTTTGAGCTACTTATTTTTCATAGTAACAACTGAATTATTCAACGCAAGAGCTCACTCAACTGGCCCTCTCAATATGTCTTACGACAAATTTATTTCTAGCATTCCTAATTTCTAAATATTTTGCAGACATTACTGTTACCCTTGGACTAAGTGAAATGTACTGGGTTTTCAGTACCGTCTTTATTTAGTATTATTCCTTCCTGAAACTAAAGATAAGACTTTTAGTGAGATTCAAATTTCTTTGTGCAACAAAAATGTGAAGACTGATTTTAAAGAAAATCAAGAATCTTAAGAATTACAATTATATTTGTTATAATGCTACAAATTGAATTTCAAAGATAAATACTTCTTATTGCTTATGAACATAAAATATTATGTAAGTAGTTAAGTATGTAAGTATAATTTGTTAACAGTTGCCCATTTTGTATAGTTACCAAAATTCTTTATACAAAATTAAGGGACATAACTTTAATTTTTAAATTTAACATTAGAAAAAAATGTACAGATATTGTTAATTATTGTATCATAGAGTAATTGTTCCACTTAAGTTCAATATTTTTGAAGTGAAACTTCTTTATCGGGGTTGGAAAAAAATTTAGTGTAACATTTTTTCGTTACGCGTCACATTTTTCCGTTACGCGCCATCTTTTTAAAGTGAAACTTCTTTATCGACAGATGGGATAAAATTTTATAGCAATGTCAAAAAATTATGACGTTTTTATGTTACGCGCCATCTTTATTTCTAAGTCACATTTTTCCGTTACGCGCCATATTTGAAATGAAACTTTTTTATCGACGGATAGGAGAAATTTTATAGCAATGTCAAAAAATTGTAACGGTTTTCTGTTACGCGCCATCTTTATTTTTGCTTAAACTTTATCTAATTTCGCTTAATTAGCCATTCCTGTAAAGTTGTAATTAGTGAATCATTTTTCAAAAAATTATTTCATAAAGAAGTTTCACTTCTTACATGACACACACACACATATTTTTTACAAATTAAGTTAATAGTTCTACTTAAGTTTGAATTATTATTGAATTGAATTATCATTATTGAATTGAATTTAAGTGGAACTATTAACTAATTTCTGCTAAGAATCAATGAGTAAATTTTCCTCCCCCTTGGAAACCTCCGATCACTGTCTGGTGAAATCTATGTTTACATATTTCCCACCAGCTCTCGAACCACATGGTGTTAGGCGAGTATGGAGGTACAAGTCAGAAGATTGGGATGAGATGCGAAACTTTTTTGCTTGTTATCCTTGGCGGCAGGTCTGCTTCTCTTCTTTGGATCCGACGAGTTGCGTGGATGCTATAACCGATGTGGTACATCAGGCAATGGAGTATTTTATTCCTTTTGCTAAAGTTCCCATCGGAGAAGCGGTCGCCGTCTTTCTGGACATCCCGAGGGCATTTGACGGGGTCTGGCATGCGAGCCTTATAAGCAAGCTTTCAGCGTACGGTATATCTCCTGTTCTGATCGGCTAGGTAACGGACTTTCTGAACCAGAGATCTTTCCGAGTAGTTGTCGACGGGTGTTCCTCGGAACCTAAACTTTGGTCGGTTCATTGTGCCCAGAGCAAGAGCAGCAGCAGCAAAGCTTGCCGTTCTTGCGAAGGTCCGGCAGTATTTTACAGTGTTGCTAGGGTAATGCGCTTTACCATCTAAGACTACATTCCTTATCTTACCATACTTACCATCAGGTGGAATGTAGTCAAGCATTGCGCTAAATTATAAAAAAAAACAAATTCAAACATGTGTTATATGTAAAACATGAGCTGTAATTATTTGTTATTGTATTTTATAAATAAATACATCTATTATTATGTTTGTATATTTACGTATAAAGTGAGATGAGGATGCGGAAAGGCGGAGATATATAGGAGGTAAGTAGTTTCCAACACAGCTATTCCAGTCTTTTAAAATACAAGCGATAATAAAATAATTCTTTTATCGCAAAATAAAAATAAAATCTTTTTTTATTTCAAACAGGGTTATTTTTAATTAGTTACCACCTATTGCAGGCATCCTCTCTAAATCAATCTTTAAAATTAATATTTTAGACATTTTAAAATTAAGAGTTATTTAAATTTGAGTTTTCCCATACAGAATTCATTTACTGCCTCTAAACTGACATTAACTCTGAGCGTAGGTATAGCGCCAGGGCGTTGACCTTTTAGCACTTCTTACAAAATACAGAGTAATAAGTAAAAGAGGGAGCAAATATTTGTTTGTTTCGTGTTTATTGGGTTGTTTAACAATATTTTTAAAAAGTCGTAGAACAATTGTTGTTGGGATTGATGCAGAGAGTCTGCAGCCTGCAAGAGGTGGTCAACTAATCACAAATGACCCTGTATAAAATTAAATATTATATATTATATGTAGTCTATAGTTAATGTCTGAACTTGCCCGTGCTTTGAAATATTCAAAAAATCAATTATAATTTTAAAGAATACTTTCTGTGAATTTAAAGAGTAGGTACCTACTCTTGACTGTTGACTTCGCATATAGTAAGTAGGCATTGCCCGGTGCCACAACAATAAATGTTAGCATTTACTTTTTGAGAACCCATTCCCAACCCAGAAAATATTAAATATAACGGTAATGTGAGACGTGCTCTTTGATTACATTCCACACATATTGAACTAATGCTGGTTTACTCCGCAAACTTACCTGTAAAATCAACAATCCAATTTTGAAGAGAATCTTTCAACACACAATCTTAATTAGAACTAGTAGGTAATTTCTTATTAATACTATTTTTCAATCAACAAAAATAAAAGGATACATTCGTAATAATTTACAAATTGTTACATACATGTTTGATCTTTTCTTCGCATACAAATATAAAACTGGTAATTATGGTCTTTAATATAATATATAACATATAATCTTAGGACTTGTTAGAAATATACACCGTACTTACTTACACTTATTAAGGTTTATGCTCGACAACTTGTGATAGAATGAACTGATTACAGCACAGAGCACTCACAACTTATTGTTTAATCCGAAAGGTCCTCCCCTCTTCACCCTACCTTTCTATAAAAGTAACTTATCTACTGCTACTATATTAGAAGATATTGATGAGTGATATTATCCATGTGGCTACATAAATTCGATCAAGATATAATATGATGAAATAATAATAATAATACATCCGGCTGGATGGACTGTTTGTTCCTTTTGCAAAGTATCTACAATTATAAATTTAAAACGAAAAATCCATTGACGAGGGCAAACTTAACTGTCATGTGGTCGTGGTGTGAGAGTTTATCAAGGACCAAGAAGGATAACGTCTTTTTATATATACACTCATGGACATATTTAGGGGAACGCAAAAAAAAGGTCGAATAACGGAAAATATTTTCATATTTTCGTACTGGCCACTATACCAATATTATGTATTAAAAAAAAAGATGATTTTAAAAATTTTTTTTTTTTTAAATTTCATTTGTTTTTTTTTGTTTATCTGCTAATTTCTGAGACACGTAGTGTATGGAATTTTCGTCGGCTTTTGTTGTTTTTAACAAAAACTTTATTTCTGTTGTTTTTTTGACGAAAATTTTTCATTATTGAGTGAAGTGAACTTAATTCGATAAATTTAGGCGATAATGCCGGATCTTAGCGTTGCTCTGGTTTCTAAAGCTGTAACTTTAATTGAAAATGGTTACACTTACAATGAAGTGGCTCAAACATTACATGTTTCCAAGTCTGTGATTTTCCGCAATGTTAAACGATACCGGCAGACTGGAGAGTATACCAGGCGTAAAGGACAAGGTCGCAAAAGAGTAACAGGAGAGAGAGACGATAGATTTATTGTCAGCAGTGTTCTCAGAAACCGTACCTAGACTTCTTCTGAGCTACGAAACCAGGTGCAGGAAGTTCGACAAGTGATAATTAGTACCAAAACCGTCAGAAGAAGACTGAAGGCAGCTGGTATAGGGGCGTACTTGCCTGCCAGAGGTCCACAGCTCACCGCAGGTCATCGAGTGGCTCGGGCCAGCTTTGCTCGTTTCCACCTAAATTGGAATAATGACGCTTGGGAAAAAGTTCTTTTTAGTGATGAGTCCAGATTTTGTCTCAAACCAGATGATGGAAGGACCAAAGTATGGCGACGACCCGGAGAAAGATACGCTCAGTGTAACATTATTGGGAGAGAGCCGTATGGTGGAGGGTCAGTAATGGTATGGGGCGGTATTTGCTTAGGAGCACGCACGGAGCCACACATCGTAGAAAACGGCTCCCTGATTGCGGCAAGATACGTAACCGACATTTTAGAGCAGATTGTGATGCCTTTTGCCCCTTTCATTGGAGACAATTTTCTTCTAATGCATGACAACGCTCGACCTCACATTGCGGCATTAGTTTCGGAATATCTTAATGAGGTCGGAATCCAGGTTTTGAGGTGGCCAGCACGCTCGCCAGACCTAAATCCAATAGAACACGTTATGGACAAACTGGGAAGACAAATTAAACAAAGAAATCCATCACCTGTCAACGTAAGAGACCTCAAAACCGCATTGGTTGAAGAATGGAACTCAATGCCGCAAAGTTTTATTGACAATTTAATAGAGAGCATGCCCAGACGCATGCAGGCAGTTTTAACAGCAAGAGGTGGCAACACTAAATACTGATTGTATCACCCATCGCGAAAAAACCAGTCATTTGGACAATATTAACTTTTCTTTAGTTTTCATTGTGTTAGGTCAAAACTCTTCAGAATTAAGTCACTTACCTTATTGTCTTTAATTTCGTTTCTTTCGCTTTAATTTTGTGATTTTTTATGTTCAAAAATGTTAATTTAATTAATTCAGAATAATAATAAAATGTATTGTACAACAAAAATGTGTTTTCATATGATATTGCAGTCTGTTTTTTGCGTTCCGCTAAATATGTCCACCGGTTTATTTAGTTGATATTTTTTTCAAACTATATTTACTCGAAATAAATTTTTTTTTTTTTTTTTTTATTAATTTCTACTTTTATCCACGGACACGTCGCCCGTGCACTTTTCGCATTTGGTTTGTATTTAGCATATTAATTTTTGAAATTTTGAGATAACATACTCAAAAAGGAGTCTATTACTACAGGTACCTTAAAAACTATATTAGTAAGGTAAGTCCTTTGCACAGCAATTACACATACTTATATAAATATAAATATTATATATATATATATATATATACATATATATTTTTTTAATTTTTATTTATTTATTCATTATTTATTTATTTTTTTTTTTTTATTGTACAATGTTATAATGTGAAGTATAGTATAAGTATTTGATGTATAAAAAAGAAAAATATTATTAAAGTTAAATTTCTTACATTTTCTCATTAATGCCTTCCTACGAAAACACTATTGTGGTGACCTACTGTTATTTTTGTTTTTTTTCACTCATCACGAGCAAGGTTTCCACGATAGCGAAGTTTCTGTCTTTTATAGCCATCTTGGTATTATATTCTATGATGTTATATTTTGTCGCCTTCATCGCTCTCCTGATGAATCTGCCCGTCGCGTCGTCCTCGCTGTCGGTGAAATACACACAGCTCTCGGTATGACGCGACACTGCTACAACCGCGTGGGGAACGCTGTCGTGCAGTTGCATCTTACTCCTGGTGTTGATTATAAAAACGGAACTGAAAGTGAGTCCTTGTGCTTCGTGAATGGTTAAGATACGCGACCCTTCGCCTGATCCATAACCCTCGTTAGACAATGCTATTTTTTCTTCCTGGGTGTGTACTAAGTACAGGGTATTAGGTTGGGATCTGGGTATTTTCGATCCTGTGTAATTGAGCATTGTTAAGGACTGCACTAGTTTCTTGCTGGAGTAGATGCCGGAGTAGACCTCTTCTAAGGCATACGCGACATCTAAGGGATTCCGATGTGTGCACAGTAATTCTTGGCTGATGGACGTTATCAGGGTGGGACGACAGTACCTCATCTCGAATAGATTATCTCTATCGATGTAAGGTAACTGGTTCACGTCACCGACGAGGAGAATTTCGGCAGCGCCGGACAACCGCGTAGCCATCGCTATGGATCCGAAATGGTTCATAAGAGCCTCGTCTACCACCAAACGTTGATAGATTTCTGACTCTTTGAATCCATTTACTAATACAGAGGCCATCGTACGCACTCGATTCTTTGATTCGTCACCTATACGCTGAGAGATCTTCTCTCTTAGATCTTTAGCCGCCTCAGTTGTGGTTGTAACGATGACGTCCTTCTCCGCGTCGAAGTGCGATATTATCCACGTGGTTTTGCCACATCCTGGAACCCCGTTGACCCAGTTTAGTGTTGGCACGGTCCAAGCTTCAAAGTTCGTTAATGTGCTAGTTTTGTCCAGGATCATATCCTCTAGCATAATCTTGGTGCATTGGGCCGTGACAACAATTGGGTCGTTAGATGGCGTCGTATATTTGGCTTTGCCTGTTCGCCTCGTCTCTTCCCTATCCAACATAACGAAACCACTGGTCGCATTGTATGCGGCCATATGCTCTCCTGCCATTGTGCCGTGAATTATCTTTGCAGTTTGGTTGTTGTATATGGCTGCATCTGCCTCCTTGAGTTTCAGCTCTAAGAACTTCCGATTACCGATTTTAAAGGCCTGAAGAATTTCTTCAAGAGGTATTGATTTAGCCTGTTTAGTCGCTTTTGATAAAGCTTGAAACTCAAGGAAAGCATTGATGAAGTGATCAAGTGGTCCCTCCGCCAGACGAAGACAAGGCGAACTGACTATTCCCATCTTTGCCTTTGTTTTTTTTTTGAGGTTTTACGGATTCAGAGCTGGTTTTATTTTTCATCTTTATGAGGTTAATTACCGCCGTTGCCATGGAGCTGGTGGGCTTTAGTGTACGACGTGAACTAGTGTGTTGGAGATTTTCCTCCTGGTCATCGTACACCACTTTCTTACCTGGTGAGGTTCTTGATGCTTTTACCATGGACCCTACGGCGGTTGTGATTGCCTTCATGAAAGATTTTGATGTCAGGCTAGGTTTTGACGTGGAGGCTTCTGCTTGTTGTTGTGCTTTTGCCTTCTTCTGTAGTCGTTCCGAACCACTCTTTGATGCTGGTTCTGTATATCCTCCGTTGCCCGGGGGCTTGGTTGGTCCCAAAACATGATGTGGCCTGAGGTATTCAAGGTTTTCTCCTCGGTCTTCATAGACAACTATCTCGTGGTGTATGGAGGCCTTTAAAATACCAATCCTTTGTGATACTTCAGCCTTCTCATACACCAGTACCATAGCATCAACACTGATTGTTCGGGGAGTGATGTTTTCCCCTCCTAACGGCTCTCCGAATTTCGACAGCAGACAACTAGCCTGAGCGTAAGGTGGCTCCATGTCTTTCCGCTCGATTAATACGATAGTTTTATTTACTTTTCGTAATAACCGGCATTCGATGCCTGCCACCTTTGTTACGGGCAATGCTTCGTAAACTTTGCGCTTCATGTTCTGTCTCGACGTGCTCCCATTTATTAATGCCGCTAGTCCCGGGGAAATCGCCACTCCACTACGACTACTAGGAACGCAAAAACTTATACCTAGCTTTTCCTGATTAGAATTCATGAATAGGGCCACCCCTCGAATTCTTATGGACGGATTACTTTTTTCACCACAAGATAAAAGTTGGTGAATTGTTATCGCGTTTGGCTCGGAGTTTATGGGTAACACAGGTTGTCTTCGGGCAATCACTTCGCGTGTTTGAATGGGTTGATGAATAGATGGATTAGCGAAAGTACTATTCCTTCTAGCTGCGTTGCGGAAGACTTTTTCGGCAAAAGTAAGGAATGCAGGCCTGATCTCCGAATCTGCCAATATTTTAGGCAGTTCAGACTTGGCCAGATTTCTGTACATTTGGGTCTCCAGGTCATGTCTAGCCGCGGCATAGCGGGGACATTCCAGAAGGACGTGCCAAATTGTCTCGCTTATGTTTGGGTCGCATTCGCAGCCGGGACTATCTTTGATATGGAATCTGTATAAGTATTCCGCTATTCCACCGTGTCCCGTGAAGACTTGGGTGAGAGTGGGGTTTGTTTTTATTTTTCTGAGGATGTGGTATGACTCTTTTATATCTGGCCAGAATATTTTAGTAATGGCTCCTGTGGTGGAAGTTTGGTAACGGTCCTGCCATTTACGGACCGTTTCTTTCCTGATGGTTTCTTTGACGGTAAACAGAGGTATTTTATCGTATTCTGGATCACTGTTAGTTAGAGCTCCCTTCTTCGCAAGTTCGTCTGCTCTCTCATTGCCAACAGTGCCCACGTGAGCCCTTATCCAAAAGAGTCTGATTTCTCTACCGTCTGCTTTGGTACTTCCAATGTTTTGTTTTATGGCATTTGCTAAGGTGTGGGTAGTTTGAAATTTTCTTAGCAGATCCAGCGTAGATTTTGAGTCGCTGAGGATGTTAACAACTTCTTTTCTGCTGGATTTAGCCAAAAGTGTTGCCTTATATAGCGCATATAGTTCTGATTGGAAGACCGTACATGAACTGTCCAGGCTGAAAGTACCGTATTCCTTCTCTTTACCATTCTCCCACCACGTCAGGGCTGCTCCTACTCTGCCTGATATTTTACTTCCATCTGTGAATATTAAGGGGCCTGTATTTTGTATGGTTTGGATGACGTCGGGCTGTGGTTGATCCAATTTGGTGTATTCTATATCTAATATTGTGGATGGGTGTGGCTTGTCTAAGTGATTGATGGCCATTTCCAGCTCTCTGTTTGGAGGAAGGTAATCTTTTGATATTCCCTTTTTAGTCCAGAAAAGGTGGGCTGACTCCTGGATTCTCAGGTCGAGAGGTAGGAGACCTGAGAGTGTTAACGCTGACGTCAGTGAGACCGTTCTGTATGCCTTGCAGATCTTTTGTGCGAAACCTCTTTGGAGGGCATTTAGCTGTTTTTGTATCCTTTGCAGCTCAGTTGTTTGCGACCACACACTTGAGGCATACATCATAATAGGTTCCACTACGGCAACGTAGATGGTTCTCGTGATTTCACCGTTCAATCCCCAGGTGACCTTCGCGGCGCGCGCTAGTTGTTTATATATTTCCGCAGCTTTTTTACACGATGCGGACACATGAGAGGTGAAGGTGAGCTTCCTATCTATCACGAGTCCAAGGAGTTTTATTTCTTTTACAAGTTGTATTGCGGTTCCAGTCATGTAAATGTTTGGTTCATCGTACTTCAGTTTCTTCGTTAAGAGCATGGCGCCGGTCTTGTGAGGCGCGAAGTTGAGCTTATTACGATTTCCCCATTCCACCACCGTTTTCAAAACTGTGTTTGACTTCTCCTCTAGAATTGTTGTTGAGCTCTCCGAAATTATGAGTGTCACATCGTCTGCAAACGCCTGGCAGTATACGTTATCTGCTTCTAGCTTGTGCAGCAACGAGTCCAAGATTATATTCCAAAAAGTTGGTCCACCTATAGATCCTTGGACACAACCCTTGTTTGTTTGTTTTTCGTATGTTGACCGGGCGTAATTCACTGTGATCTTCCTGTCGGTAAGATACGACCCTACCAGTTCGTACAGATTTTTGGGACATCTCTTTTTTTGTAATTGGAGTTTTAGAATTGGCCACCACGCATTATCGAATGCGCCCTCTATGTCTAGTGAGATGACGAGTACCAGCTTTTTGTTGGTTATTTCTCGTCGGGTATGTGTCACCAGATTATAGAGAGCGTCCTCTGTGCCACGTTGAGGCATGAAACCATATTGATTTTTGTTAAGTGTGGGAAAAATGTGCCGTTGGAGTCTGCTGATAAAGAGTTTTTCGATGATTTTTCCAAGAACTGAGAGGAGACCGATCGGTCTGTAGGACTTTGGATGAGTATAGTCCTCTTTGCCTGGTTTTCTTAAGATGATCACGTGTGCCTCTTTCCATTGGGAGGGGAAGTGTTTCAGTGACAAACATTTATTTGCGATTGTCATGAAAACATCCTTTTCCATTTGGATGGCTGCAATACAGATATCCGCAGTAAGCCCGTCAGGTCCGGGAGCTTTCTTTGGATTTAGGGCTTGCAGAACAAGTTCTAGTTCTGCAGATGTAAATGGTGGATCATCTTCCTTCAGATCCGATGGTATTTTCTCGTTCGTCAGTTCCCGGATTTCTGTGTGACACAGTTGGTCTGTATTGATCGTGTCATCGGGATAGAAGGTCTTGGCTAGAAGCTCTGCCGACATTTCTGGGGTTAGAGTAGAACCTGTATTATCTCTTAAGAGTTGGTCCTCTTGTCTTTTGGTTGTGTTCCTAAATACTCTATAGATCTTGTCCCACATACTTTCTTTTTCTTGTGTCGTGCAAAACTCCTTCCAACTATCCGTACTAGCTTTATCTGCTTTTTTCTTATACTCCAATACAGCATCGATATAGCAATCAATAACGAGTTGTCTTCTAGATGCCGCTGCATTCCTTATTCTGCGTTTTTTTCTTTTGACCTCTTTTTTAAGTTCCTCGAGCTCCGCGGTCCACCAGGGTGGTGTTGTTTTCCCTTTCCGTTGTCCTGCCTTTGGAATGGTGTTTTCACAGGCCTTGTGGATCGCGTCCGTGTATTTTCCTACTACGGAGTCGAGTTCCTCTGGAGTTTTTATATTGTTGATTTTGTGTTCGGTGATGCCCTCCTTCGTCAGGGCGATTTTGAGGAGTGTTTGAAAATCCGACCACTTTGCATTTCTTGTATTGTAAATGCGCGTTGTGGTTGGTTTTAGGGGTTCTAAACGTTTCCCTACGCATAGTTCGAAGGTTATTGCATTATGGTCTGATGTTACTAGATTTTCATTCACCCTCCATTTTTCGATGGCATTTAGGAGCTGCAGGCTGCATGCTGTGACGTCCACGATGCTTGTGCAAATTCTGCTGTTCCTGTATGTCTCGAAGGTTGGAGCATCACCAACATTTACGATTTGAAGGTCTAATTCGTTGAGGAATGCATGATATGCTGCACCACGTTTGTTCTCTATTTTGCTACCCCACCAGTGGCTCCAAGCATTTACATCTCCTGCCACTATGAGGTTTTTGGTGTTTAATTTCCCACACACTTTTTTTAAACGACATAAGTAAGGCTCTATATCTTGGTCCCCTTCCAGGTAGACTGACACTACTCCTATTCTCGTGCTCCCTCCTACCAACAGTACTGCGGCCTCGGTTTCCGTTACCAGCTGTGGATCGTGTATGACCTCCAGCCGGTCGTCGAAGACTATGACCGCTGCTTTTGTGGGTTTTTGTTTATTGAGGGTGCATTGTATGACTCTAGTACCGGAGTATTCCTTTAGGATGCCTTTTCCTCCCACGTATGGTTCTTGTACTAGGGCAATCGACACTCCGGTATCCTTTGCGACTTGGAGTAGCTCCAGTGTTGCGACTTTGGAGCGTTGAAGGTTTGCTTGGATGAAACGCAAACCCGTGTCAGCCATCTCTGTTGGACCATATTTTTGATTCTTTTGGGAGCCTTTAGCAATATGAGATCTTAGATCTTGCTATTGCATCCCATTTTTGACGTACGCTACACTCTTTGCTGAAAGCGTTGTGAGCCAGATTCGTACTATCACCCTTATCTGACTTGCAGTTTATGCAAACCGGTAGTTCCCCTGCGAGTCTTTTGGCGCATTTCTCCCAGGAATGTGATCCTCCGCAATGACTACAGAGATTTTCCGCTTCCTGGCAGATCGCCCTTGTATGACCGAAGCCGAGACATCTCACGCATTGTACTAGAGGAGAGTGATCTTGTACCGGTCTCCTCTGGAGGCCTATGTATATCTTTCCGGCCTCTATAAAACTTTTGTACACTGGGGGAGATACCTCTAGTACCGGGTGACATTCGTGGGGGTTCCTGGCTCTCTTGCGGTAACGTATTTTTATTGTGTTTTCCTTCATGTCGATGCCTTGCAGAAGGTGTTTGTTCTGCGCTAGTAGATTTTCTACGAGTTCTGCATCCTTATGATAGGAGAGCACGTCCTTTATTATTATCAGAGGGTTGCCCGGTTTTGCTATCACTGCCTTTAGGATTTTGTTTTTTTTTATTTGGTTTTGTACTAACTTGAAATAAATTTGAACCCCGGTCAAAGGTAAGTGCTTACGCCTAACGATCGCGGTGCAAATTGGCTCGGGTTCCGACAGGGACAGGCTATGTGCTAAGTATAGATATCTGTATTTTTGAGTTTGGACGTTATTTAAATATATTCACAGTATTTATAATTTTTTACCCAACATTTTTTCTTTATATTTGGTAGTTTCTTTATGGATAAGTCAAGACTAACAGAAATGTAGAACTCACCAACACGAGATTCGATCCACGCTCGACTGTGCTAACATAACATGATCTGGAATCTAAAGACTAACTTTTATTAATTGAATGATTGGGTTTTCTTTATCTTAACATAAATAAATTCTTGAGTATCATTGTTACTGATTTGTTACATTTTCTTTTCATTTATATCATAATTTATTTTTGGATTACTAAATAGTAATATGCATAAAAATATCCTACTTAACGTTTTTATCACAGTTGATAATAAATTATAATAATATAATTTATTTTAATTTTAACCAAAGATTAATCTTAAAAAGGCTTACATATTTATTTACTAAGATTCCTTCCCCTTAAAAAAAATATTCTTTAAAAATAATATTATTATTAATTGTTAAATAAAAATCATTCCTAAAACGATTGTTTGAGACATTGCTGATTGGATATATGAAGTGAATATTAGAAAAACTATTTTTATATCTAGATAATTTTATTATATTTTTGTAATATTATAATATTTATTGTTTTTATAGTTGCGGGTAACATTAAATGTGAATCGAATTTATAAGTTGCAATTAAAAAGGACGGTTAACGAAACAAAGTTCAACACTAATCTCAATGTTTTGAGGACAGGTTCCTAGCACATTCGTTCTCAGAGATCGTTTCGAAGTCATTGTGAGCTCTAAAAGTTCTTATCTTGAAATTAAACCAAGTTATTAGTGTCAGTAAAAAACGGTATTGTCGTTTAAAAAGTTTAAATGAAATTCATTAATTCTCCGTCATTGCGACGATACGTGGTAGTTATAATGGGTAATTAGTTTTTTCTTAACTATAGTATTAATAACATAAATTATCAAGAATTTAAAATAACTAATGTATATTATCTTCTGGTCTTTGGGTAAGTAAAGAAAAATATTTGTATAAATTAAGAAACATTGCAGATTCCACTCGAATTACTGAATGCGTATATTCTGTTGTATTAGATTATACCCGCATTTTAAAAACATCGCACATTTCGTACTTCTCTGGTCAATAATATAATCACTTTCTTTAAAGAATAAATTATAAGTCAATAATTTCACCTATTATAATTTTAATGTGTAATGTAGTTTTCTGAATATATCTAATTATTTTTTTTTTTAAACTTCTGTAAAATGATATATTGAAATTACCAGCACACTAAAAGTTATTGTCTCGGTTAAATGTTTTGAGGTTCGAATTATTGAAAATGAATGTTTTTATCCTTATTCACATTTATTTACTCATATCTTGGGAATTCTTGACAATTTCAAAATCTCGGGTTTGAGATCTACAATCAAAATCCCGGGACTTCAAGACTGAAATATATACATATTTTTTTTGATCGGTAAGCCTTCTTTTAAATGTTTTGATTGGTTAATTTCGGTAAAACGTATAAATAGGTAAATAATTATATTTACCTATCTATACGTTCAATAAATATTGATTTTTACAATGAATTGTTTTTTTATACGTTCTACCAAAAATTAAACCAATTAAAACCAATGAAATTATATTTATATACATTATGATCGGAAAGCCTTTTTTGAAAGGCATTAGTTGGTTTAATTTCTGGTAAATCGTAAAAAAACATATCACTGTAAAAATCAACATTTTTTTTATACTGAGGTAAAAAGCTTTATATGAAAACAAAAAAAAATACTACAATTAAACTAAAAAAAAATACTCTTTCATTAAAACATTAACTGTTTCTAATATTACCAGTGAAGACGTTTTAAGACAACGAGACTGTATGAACACGGTTATCTCAAAACAAGTAATTATTATTATTTTGTTGGTGTTGTGTAGATATTAATGTCAAAAAAAGATATATAACTATGACATTACAATACACATGAAGCATGTAAATACTTCGATAGTATGGCAATATGGCAGTAGTTTAATAAAATCTTAACTGTTTTTATTACAGTCATTCTAAAAGCACATGGTGGTCAACATACCACAACTGCTAATCGTAGTAGCGGCTGATAGAAACCGACAACGTGTATCAGCGGTACAAAAATCCCGGCGGTTCCGGCTTCTCGAAACTACGGCCGTCATAGACATTGAAAATCTATCTACAAAATGCACAAAAATAATTTATCAGAAAATTTCAACATCACTGATAATAAGTTCGATTCGCGCTTCATGGGCTAAAGCAGATTTCGGCCACCAACAACTTTACTTTGGCAGATGTGGTACTGTCGTTAGTCATTGCTTTTCCTCCTTCCCTTAGTGTTGACACAAGGCAAGCTAGACTGGAGAATGCCATAAAAGCTGTCGTGACTCCACCGAGATAAGCATTAGTCGACAAAATCCAGTGGATAATCGAGAAGCACACAAAAAGCCGCCTAAGTTCATATGAAATTGATGTTTTGGCATCGAGGCTCTGGAAAAACCTTTGTGTATCAATGCCTTAACAACCTTTTTATTACTACAACTAGGATCCGATTGGACAATGTCGGCCTTTATATATCGAACTCCGTCTTCTCACACGATCAACCATCGTTAAAATATCTCGAGTCCGATTTGAAAAGTCACTCAAGATACAAGTTGACAATATCTTGCAGCATGGTGTCCATAATGGAGAAAGTTCATTTACCAGAAATCGTGATACATGGGTGATGTTACAATAAGTACAATCCACAGAATTCAATGCTTTCTTAAAATTAACTTATTCTTAACAATATTCGAGTAAAGATATCGCCAAACTCCAATTCTAACTGAAAAAAGTATATTAATTGACTTTGGTTTTACCATTTTGGCGGAAAATGTAAATGAGTTGCAGTTTACAATTAAATCAAATGAAATTCCTAAGATATCTGTTAAAAAAACGTGAAGTTACGAGAGAGTTTCACTAGTTCAAGATTAATGTATCTTAATTGTAAATAAAATTAAAATCTGTCTGTGATATGATAGAGAGACAACATTTACTATATATATATATTATAGACACTAGTACCTTACAGAAAAGAAGTTGTAAATACATTGTAAACTATAAATCAGACTAATAATGTTTTGAGATAAAAACGTAAATTGATCTTAGAAGCTTTCATGAATGTATATGGAATTTACAAATGTAAACAGTAGAAAAGAATAAAACTCTTCAGATATTACAGATACAAATTGATAATGTGGAATAATTACAAAAGCAGAATGTAAAAGCAATCTGAATCTGGATGCAACCTATTTGAAAATTTTCATGCACACATGTGCACATGATATATCATTGATAACATTCAGTATTTTATAGGTCCAATATTGTGTTATTAAACTGAGCTTATAAAACTGCCAATTAACCAAAACTAAAATTAAATACAAGGAAAGTGATAAACATTATTTTATATAAAGTTAATATAGACTTGGGCCTATACTTAGGTAACTGTTCATTGTACAGTATATATAGCAGATGTTCCATTCAACAATATTTGTATAGGTTGTATGTTTATAAATTAAAATCCATTTTTTTAGGATTTTATTAATAGTTTAATATACGGCATTTGATTTTACTTATGCAGATGTCTGTCGCCGCGGGAAAAAGCAAACATTGTACCTAATTCGTTTGTTACGCCGACAAAAATATTATATTTTTTAAACCCCTACAGCATTAAAGAGCAAGAAGCATTTTTGTGCTAGTGATGCATATTTATAAGTAGGTGTTCTAATTAAGTAACTTAAGTCACGAACCTTAAAAGCTTTATTTTTGTAAAATATTTATATGATATCTTTATCTTATATAAACATAACCCGAAGACAAAAAAAAAATGTTCGTCGAGACGAATAAATAATAATACTTTATGTTTTAAAATGACATACCTACCCATAAATATATTAAATGGAAAAATTTTGCTTAATTCTTATTGCTAAGAGCTGTATAATAATATTTTTTATGTTTAACTAATTAACCTTATCTAAGAAAAAAATCGTGATCCGAAAATATCAACATAAAACCTAAGAAAACTATATTTTGATTTCAATAAAAACATTTGTTACTCTTTCAAAACAATTACTTTGCAAGATTACTATTTTGTCCTCGTATTCAATAGAGGAAGTCCTCGACTTACGTCGTTTCGATGTACGTTGTTTTAAGTTAGGTAGACCAATGTTTTGACACTATGCCTCAAGCATACGTCAATTGTCTGACTTCCGGCATAAGAGAATTCATTTATCGCGAGGTCAATGGGCCAAAATCTGTGCAGCCTATCAAAGTTACCAAGACCTGTAAGATTGCAAGAAGAAGGAAGCGAGGTAATCTAGTTTTGATAGTTTCTTTCTACACAAAGTTTCATATACTATTTATCATTACATATTTTGACAGTATATTAAAGTTTTATCATTATTATATAAATATGCTAGTCATTTGATAAATATAATTATTTTAAGAACTTACTTTTTATAATAAAGTAGCTATGTATATTCTTAGTTATAAATGCAGATTTTTTTAATTGAGTCCGTGTGGATCCTAACCCTTTACTTTTACATTTAAACATTTTAAAAAATATATCTCGACTTACGTAATTTCGACTTACCGGATTGCGAGAACCAAAAATGTAACCGTAAGTACGAGAACTGCATGTATTTGAAAATTAAGCATTATATTTATTAAATTTCAAAACATTATCGACCATAATTTCCAATACTTTCATAAATAAATAGCTAGACTGAATTTCCAAAATGCAAAAATAGCTAACTAAAACATAAAATAGTAAATACTGTACAAAACTGTTTGCGGCAACCATTAACTTTAAAAATTAACACCAGCAACAATACAATATACAATTCAACTACAATAGAACTATACTCTGGTTGACCGCACGCTGTTAGATAAATATGATTCTCGGTAGTGTCTGTTATGTTTGTAATAACCATAATGAGATGCGATGAGAGTAGTTTTTTTGCCAATTGCTATACTTCCACTATTTGAAGACTTCTAAGTGTAAAAATCAGATGACAATCCATTTTATTTAGCAGAATATATGGTCAGTATTATCATCCCCATGGATTTTTGTAAAAATAAAGTTATAAATATTGATACTTTGAGGAATGGAAAGGAATAAAAAAAAACTCTGACATTTGACACCGATTAGAAGAAATGTAGCTGTTTCTACTAATCTGCCGATTAGTAGATAGCCTGTCCATTTAAAAAAAATAGTGAAGTAGCTTTTATAGCTCCGTTTTGCAATTTGAGAGAGAGCCGAAAGCATAAACAATTACCTATTCTTACTGTCCTCTTCTTCTCTTTCCTTCTCTCTTATTTTCTTCTTTAAATCTCAAGGATGGCAAAGCATTTTAAATTTTAATTTTCTAAAATATCCATGAACACTATTGGATAGACAGTCGGTTCGTTTATCACAATAGTTTATAATGAAAAAAAAATCAATGTAATGTATGTTTTGTAGAAATAATCTGAAATAACATACTTATAGATAAGACGGTCTTGTAGTTAATTTCTTTATCTATAAGGTTTTAGCGTTATTATTATCTCGTTTTTATAAATCATCAAATATTTATTATTCATGTTACTTCCTAACTCATCAAGATTATAAACTAAATCTAATAAAATATTTAACTTATTTTGTCTTACATAGTAATAAAATATACAAACAGTAAAAATCATATAATTACATTATATGGTTAAGATTTCGTCGGATCGTATGTTTTAATTTCTTTCCAGTCTAGGTTAGTATCAAAAAAAATAGAAAGTAGCTCTCAAGAATGTTAGACGTTAGTCAAACACTATTACTATAATGTTTACAAGCGCTGATGGTAAGGTAATAAGTCTGTCTGGTTCTCGTCTCATTTGCTCTTAGAATGGCAGTGTGACAATAACGTTTGTTAAGTTTCTTGCACGTAATGTTCTTAGCTTGTCATAAAAAAATGATTTATTAAACAACCAATGAAGAGCTTTATTTTGTGCATTTATTATAGAGTTGTTAAAAATCATAAAGAATAAATTTTTCATGGACTGTGATCACAAAATATTAAAATGAAAATAAATTTATCTTCCGCATTAATACGACAATTCGCCGTAGCTACTATTGGTAAATATGTATTTTTTAATTATTAGCTTGTAATTTTTCGATTTTAGATAACTTTTTAAATATCTGGGGCATTAGGTAATATAAAAAATAAGTAATATAAAAAAAATATTTGCAATATTTACGAATCTAATTATATTTTGGAATATAATACACATTACATTTAATTTAATAACTGTTAATCACTATTATCTAGTTAAGTGAATCTAACAACGCGATGTGTTTAATCAAAATCAGTTGAGTTGAGGTTTTTTTTTATATAAATCTCTGAAAATTAGTTTCTTATACCAGTATATTATTGTGTGTTAGATCAATGGTCTTTAAATAAAATAAAAATACAAATTAATTAATGTAGATTAATATTTAACTACACTAATATAATAATTTAATAGGGAAAACCTACTTACTTTAACCACACTTTTTTAAACGACGACTGTTTATATAAACAAAATTGTATTATGTACAAATTAAGTGTTTACTTAAAAAAAATGCTTGGTATTTAATATAAAGATATGTTATAATATTTTGCTGTGATATCTTATTTATTTGTTACTAACAATTACATATAGATACCTTTTATATGTACGTAGTCAATTTATGTTAATCGCTTCCATTCTAATATCTAGGTCATTTATAAACAACTTAATAGACTTAGGTGCACTTAGAGACAAACTTTACTATTTTATAAGTTTTGAAACGAATTGAATTGCTCTATTTCAAGAAAACTTTATATATTTTTTTATTTATTTGTAAATGAAGTGGTCATAAAAGTGTTATATTCCCTAATGCAATAAAATTAAGAGCAATTCTCTCGGTAAAGTAATTTAAGTAAGTAAACATTTGCTTTGCATTCTCTCTGCATTTGACAGTAAGACTACTAATACATTTAAAGACATTATTATGTATCGACAACAATACAAAATTACCTCTCAGTCTAAGCAGGCATTAGATACATTTTCCTTATATAACTATTATTTCTAATTCCTAAGAATCTTACTCTTATTTAAAACAGTTCAAAAAAGTGAAAACTATCGTATCCATTAAAATTATCGCAGTAATTCCTTTGTCAGTTGACGGTCACTAACTGGACATTATTACTTAGATACTACGTAAGTACGTAGATACTACGTTGTCAGCGACTCAGTCTTCTGCCCCATTACTTAAAACGTATAGAATTTCATATTTTTTCACTTATATTATAAGGATAACTCAAAGATTTTTTATTGTGTTTTCGTGTTAAAATAAGAATAATTTACAAGTTATACAAAAATTTATCACAGTTTGTCTGGTGGTTTTTGATGTCTACCTTTTTTTTTTTTTTTTTTTTTTTTTTCGTTGGAAAAATGCGTTACGCATCATCCCTGAGGCCAGGAAGGTGATGACCGAGGGGGTATGTGGGACTACCCGGCAGCATAGAGGACGCTGACATTTTTAAGGCTACCCACTAAAAAACCAACGGTTGACCTCATTGCCTTAGTGGGGCGCCACGGGATCGCTTTCGCACTCACCGTGACGCCCCGGCGGAATCCCCTGCGAGGGGCCCCGATCAACTTAGGGACACCCTCACCTCGTAGGCCTATAGCGGGCAGGAGAGGTCATCCCCCTCTCCCGTCCAGGCACTTTTGATGTCTACCTACACTAACAAAAAAAAAACAAAATATCGAAAACGTATAATAAAGTTACTTGTTTTACTGTATACCTCTTGTAATTTTTTTAATTTATTTAATGCTCATGCGTTATGCATAACATCTTACAATATTAATGTTGTTTATTATCTAGGTTATGCAAATTGTATATACAGCAGAATATATAATTATTTATATGTATGCGCCAACATTGATCTCATAGTTATGTAAGAAACGTAAAGCAGACTTCCTGTCTACATATTATACAATGGCCGTAGGCAACTTAAGACAGAAATTGTTGAAAAAATAAAACAAAAAAGCACAAAGACTGCCTGAGTTATATATATCTCAAGTTTAATTTTAACAAAAATATTGAATGACATATTGTATTTCCAACCGTTACGCCTTATTGGTTGAACGTCCTCATTAGTCGCGCCGATTCCTGAACCGAAGATTCAAATTGTTTCTAGAAAAATATCCAAAACCTAAGAGGAGAGCACATAATTACTTTGTTTGACGTAATAAATAAAAACAACTCATTAATTAAACACCAAGACATATAAGACAAAATATTATACATTTGTAGTTTTTTTGTTGAAATATTTTAGTAGTAAATCAAGCATTTTTTATATGTAGCGTTTTCAATTGAAATTATTCTTATTCAGATAATGCCAGGTATAAATTAATATTCCCGTTAATAGTTTCTCATATTAAGATTAAAATATAACTATATAATTGATAAACTTAAAAGTATTAATGTCTCTGCAGCCAGATAAACCCAGTATTGAAAAAAAAAATGTATCTCGCTAAGTAGGAAACAAACAATCATATTCGTTGAATGCGTCGTTAAACTATGTTAAGCGTACCTTTAGTATCGTCTTGTTACCTTGTTACTCGTATGTACGTTTTATTGTAGGGTTAGCTCTTAAGAATGTGTGTCTCTGATTTATCTTGTTTTTCTGTAAATAATAATGTGTTATCTTTTACGACAAGTTTTACAGCAATATTGTACATAATCCACATTAATTGGATTAGGAATTATTTTTAACAAAATGTCAAGCGAATATTTATCAACCATGTCCTAAAATATTGTTAAACTAAATATATATTTCTGTTATTATAATTAAAAAGCCATAACATTCGTCAGCTGCAGAATATCACTTAAGTAATTGTATTTTGGACATTGCAAATTGAAAAGAAAGAATACTTTAAAAGACCGTCATTCACCTTGCGGTGATCTGCACTTAATATATATTTATTAAAAATTATTTGTGAAGCCGAGAAAGGTAAGGTATTTTTGAATATTTTTTATTTTAACCAATGTCAATGGTTTTAAAATAAAACCCTATAACGTACTAAACTTGTTCTATCTATGTAGAAGAAAACCCATTAAAATAAGTTTTATTTACCTTGTTACATATATTTATTTAAACATGTGTAGAGGTAATTCAAAACAAAGTTGTATTTAATTATAATTAGTGAATCAAGTTAGAACTGTTGTTATTAATGTTCTAAGTTATAACGTTATTTTTTTACACGTGGATTATAAATCTAATATCAACCAATAACAGAATTATTATTATTATTATTATTATTTATTCTATTAATTTCAATATATTTATACATTATATTTATTCTTTTCATTTTAATGTATGTATATACTATATTATACTAATCAACTAAATGATAATTGTATATGTATACATTGTGTTTATTGTATTAATAACAATATCTGTATACGTACTCAATATTATGTCTTTGGGAATATGTAACTAATTAACAAAATTATAATTATATATGTATGCATATATTAACTTTATTAATTTCAATATAATATGACATTTAATGTTTTCCATATATTGTATAAATGTATATGTATTTATATTGTTTTACGTTTTCTCGAGTACATGTATAATAGTTCAATGACAATCTCAGCCAAATTCGATGTTTTTTGTTTGGTTTAATCGTCATCATACAGTTTTTATACTAATTCCATGATCTTCAAACTTACAGATCGATGTCAAGTCATGTTAAATAACGATGGTTACAGAACTGGTATTTTTTTTTGTAACTGTCATATTTTGTATACATGCTTTATAAGCATGTTATTTTTAAACGTATCCTAGTAGCACGTATTATTTAAATTAATATAATTTAATAATAGCTCTTACAAATGCTTTTCTATTGAACAAAAGTGATGGCTGACATCACTGACGAATAAGACACCATTGTTTAAAATTGCGATAATTAACACAATAAGGTAAAGATAAAAGTTCGGCATATTTCCAATAAATATGAATGTTTTCCTTGTCTGAAGAAAACAATGATTAGTCTTAGTATTGAAATTACAATTCCAATATTAATTAAACGAATATCAATGAGCTAGAAATCTGCTACAAATTAATTTATTAACCTAGTTAAATTTGATGAAGTAATATAAAAGTCAAAATATAGTATACTTATTATTATACGAATTAAAAATAAAAATAATAATAAAAATAATAATTATGCAAAATAAAAATAATGAATATAGGGGGTACGTTAGAACAGGTAGCTATAAGTCGGTCAATCGCACGTGTATGAGTTTGAAACTTAGGACCCCGTAGCATAACAAATTAAAATCTCGTTATAAATTATTGTTTGGTTCTTATTTGGCAAACAGCCATTGCTTGTAAAATATGACGCTGGAACATTTACCCGGCCAGTGCGTGGAGGATTCGAAGTATACAAAATATGCTGTGATTTGACTGACCATAATAATAATCCCTATCTACTGAGACACCCGGCGGTAGATAGTTTGCAGCTGATCTATGGGTCAGCTGCTAAGATCAGGGTACTACGGGACCCCGGTACCTAAGCCCTCCGGCAGCGATGCATGCGCTTGCGTGTGTAAACTGCCGGGTTACCGGTTTTGGTGTTGGATTCGTAGTGGTAATATGGTTAGCTGCAGAGATTCGGCGCTGTTCGTCTGGGTCCCCACAGTTGTCGGGGGCTCGTCGGTTTTTGTGCGTAGCGAGAGGTGATTGACCAGCCTAAGGCGAAGGGCTGCTGCGGTCTTTTACATCGGGGCTTGGAACGGCCATTAAGCAGAGATCCTTTCAGGGGTCACTGCAGTTCGGGTAGCCCCCTGCTTAGAGGTTAGATGGATGTGCTAGCATCTATCCGGTCACCCGACTGTATCGTAGGGTAGGCTTGCGGCCTGACTGCCTGTCAGGAAGTGAGCGTGCCTCACAGGTCCGGCGCCAGCTGGAAACTGGTAGTTAGCCTCTCTGACGTTCTCAGCAAGTGAATTGCAAGTGTGAGAAATCACACGGGAAGTGAGCGTGCCTTACAGTTCCGGAACCTTTCATTATTATTGATGAGTGGTATCGCATTGCGAGTATTCCCTTCTATCATACGCTACCGCAGCTCAGTTGAGACTTTTTCTTAGTCATACCATTTCACTTCATCAATGTCATCTTCGGTCGACATGCTCTGAATTGATGGAAAGCCCACCAGTCAATAAAGTTTTATTGAACAAGACACAAAATAGTACATTATTGCAAAGGCAGCGAAATAGGCAATTGCAGGTCGAGTATGAGTTTGAAGGCCGAGCACCAGACGAGGACTTTAATGATACGACACAGGCAATTGCCATTTCAGCCGAGGCATATACCTATAGTATTTTTCTTTAAAAAATAAAAAAGAGCCTTTCACGTAATAAATTTAATTAATATTAAAAGTTAAATTGTTCACGTTAGGACAATTATTGAACTAAAATGTTATCGAGTTTGTAGGCCAATTTATGTTTGTTTGTTGGGTAGAGTGCAGGCAATGTTCATTTCATTTTCACTTTTAGAATCATCGGAACTCATTTTAATTATTTATTAACAAAATAACAACGAACTCCGCTTTACCGCCATTTCTTTTTAGTATGCGCCGAAAGGTAAACAAACGCATCTGTGCCTATATATCCACGAGAACGTAATGCGTACTATAGATGAAAGAGTTTTAAATTCTAACAGCACACCGTTTCAAATTCAAAGAACTCGCCTGGAATAGATTTTGGTTTTTCAGTCTACGTAAATATGATACTTCGCGTGTTCTTTATTCAAAGGTAATCACATTATTTCCGCGCATGTTTAAGAAATATAACATTATAGTACACTACAATGTTAGATAGTATCATTCTGATAATATTTTTCGCTTCCCAGGTTTAATCACTACATTACTTCTAAACTTGTCGTTCCGTCAAGTTGACGATATCTCTTAAATTATCAAATGGAATTATATGTAGATTGAAATATCTTAGTACTTAGTTAAATAAAAAATATTAGTTATAGTTTTATATACAAAGTACTTTACCTGTAGAGCAGAGCGTCAAATTTTTTATGCATAAAAAATTAACAGTATCGAATAAAACATGATGCGTGGCGTGAAACGTCATCAAGGCCAGTTCAACATACTCTTTCAAAAAATACTTTAAATGTTATGTGGTAAAATATTATTCACACAAAGTTGATTGTCTTCAGCGAATTTTAAGTTAACAAGGTAGAAACACAATGCTTATTGTTTGTATTTATCTTTTGTATGCATATAGGTAAAATATATTATATATATTATATGTTAAGACTGTTACTATCTATATGACAATAAACTGTTTTATTACTATTATTTTTAATAAAAAAATTTAACCACTTTAAGGGTTAAAATTTAATCTATAGTTTTTATCTAAGTCTTCCTTGTTGTATTATTTTATATTTTATTACATAACTCAAGTCTTGACGAATTATATTTTCTCTTCAATATCTTACTAAGATTAGAATAAAAAAGAGACATCAGGGTCAAGATACACGAAATTGTGAAAATTAAACACTTGTTCACAATTATTTTACTTCATTTATGAGGTAAAATAATTATTGCTTCCATTTCCATTTCGATGTCCACATATTGTAGGTATGTAAATGGAATTCTTCACAGGATATTGCCTCTTGTTTTAGTCATTTATACTCTAAAAATCATTTATTAGGTCCTTACATATAAAATTTGTGTTTTTCGTACTGGCCACTTCAATCACAAATTTCTCCACTTTGGTAAAGAATTCCAAATTCAAATGTTTACAGTTATTTACACATGTATTTTTGTGTTGTTGACCGTCCATTAATTAAGTACGGTGGCAGCCGAGGATCCAAAAAAAACCAAAATTATAAAAATACTTTATTTAAAATTACAAATTATGTTATAACTAAAATGACGACTGCTTGCCCGATATTAGAAAACAAGAGTGACAATTATATTTTAAATTAATTATAATGAAATACATTTATGTGAAGTGCAGATTCAGCTAAAGGATTGTTATAAAATTATAATTAAATAATACATTTTTGTGAAGTGCGAATTAAGCTTTTTGATTGTTATAATTCCTGGATTCTGATGCAATGGAATGTACATATTGCACCATCGCTTGCTAAGCGGTTCCCGCGATGCATGGGAATATAACTCCTCCCTCCTGAAGAACAGCATCTATTTGACGTCCTTAGATCTCGAGTAGTGCTGTAAAATCTTCTCCACGTGATTACAATTTCCTTCCTCGTCCCCTGTTAGCTTTTGTTCTTTCTTGACTTTAAGGCTTTTACGATTCTTCAGCTTTTTATATATTATAACAGCAATGCTTAGTGCGCTTGCACTTAATATTATTCCATATAAGGGGATTGTAGTATGATAAAGACTGTCTGTTTCAGTTGTTCCTGAAATTTTCGGCTGCAATGATATTTCGTTACTTATTTCTTGAAGTTTTTTAAGGTTGATAGTGTTTAGTTGTAATGACGTTTGTGAAACTTCAATTTTTTCAGAACTGTGTAGGTCTATTATTTTCAGTGGCGTTCCTCTTATGTGATCATTGCTATTAATTATTGTAAATTCTGAACTTTCTATGAAACATCCCAGAGGTAGTGTTACAAGATAACTGCCTTGTACTTTTATGAATTGTTGCTGATTACAAGATAATTTTAAACTTGATGGCTCCGGAAATGTTATAATATAATGCTTGTCGTCAAGTTGTTCCACGGCTTCCGTAGTCAGGATCAAGGATATAAATTGACATGAACTTTGTATCTGCTGCGTCGTAATGAGGCGTTCTATGCAGTCGGGCTGTTTTCCATAGGGATTGTTAAACTTGTTATCACATAGATAAAATCCGTTGACCTTCGGGCATTCAGCCTCTATGTACATAAAATCTTTATTGTGAATTGCTAGGAATGGTTTAGGGGGAATAAGGATTTGGTTATTCTTATTCGGTACTGCGGATAGGTGATACAAGAAATAAAATTTAGGAAAGACAATCGGAAACTTAAAGATTAACACAATATTCCTATCATTATAATAATAACCTACTTTAATAACATCAAAATAGTCTCTAAAACTAATGTCTAAAAGTTCCTCTTTCTTGTAGAGGTTATTTAGCTTAATTAAAATATCTTTATGCGTATTTATAGATAACATTGAATGATGTGTACTTTGAGCATGAATGAAAGCTAACCAATTTTCTAATCGAAATAATTCGTCCGTTATAGTTTCAATATTATCTCCTAAAATTAAGAAAATTTGAGTCATGTGCGTAAAAGTTGTAATATCCGTTTCGAGGATACTATTGACACTAGTTAAATTATTTATCAAATTTTCCAATTTTCTTTGATTAATGGTTAAGTTATTAATAATATCATTATTTTGAAATAACCATTTTTTGGTTAAACTAATGTGATAGTTAAATTCGTTAACAATTTTATTATTATTTCCTTCTAATATTTTAATTGCATTATCATACTTTATAGCATCCGTATAGTCGAGATTTCCTGAAATAGTCTTTATTATTGAACCTAAACCGTTAATAAGCCCTCTTTTAACACGACTAGTCTCAAAGGTTTTCAATTGCTGTGAAACTTTTTCTAATTTAGTCACAAGATATTCAGTGTGCATTTGAAAAAGTAAAAGGGTTTTATTTCTTAAAATTGGATGAATATTATCGATTTATTCTTGAACTGAGTTTAAACTATCACGAATCTTAACTAAATCTACGCATTGTATGAAGGAGTGGTAGTGGGAAATGATTCTAGCGGTTCCTAACTTAAACGGTAAAATACCCGGTCCATTGTCCAGGCTACTTAGGTCAATTTCTTCTGCTTTCGTCAAGGTTGCTAACAGGATCGTCATTCTGTAACAATTGAGCACTTATAGGTACTCTTTTGAGTCTAGATTTGGCTATTGGGCCTCGTTTCTTTTTTGTGTAAATGTGTATCGGTAAGTCAGCTAATACTTTGTCACGAGTAAAGCGAGGGGCAAGTTTTTGTCGGGATGCTTTAGGGTTTCGTATGAATATTTGTTGGTCTGGTAGGTAACAAGTCTCAGGTTCCCTATTTTTATTAATGTTTTCAGTAATTTGGGTACGCTTATGTAAAGAGGATTCATTTATAATATCATAAACTTTAATCATGCGGTCACGATGGTCTTGTGTGTATTGTTGTAATAGTTGTTCTGTTAAGTCTATGTCTATAGGGTCACGGGGATCAAAATGCCCAGTTATGATATCTATTGGTCTACATTTAGTAAAGCTATGTATAGAGCTGTTGTAAGCTAGAAGAGCATATGGCATAAGGTTAGTAATAGACTCTCCACGTTTATTCAATCTTAAAATCCTTAAATGTTCTAATAGGGTGGAATGAAGTCTTTCTATTCATCCATTTTCATTGGGTGTGTAAGGCAAAATTTTATGATGACTTATTTTGTGAAGTCTAAGAAATTCTAAAAATAATTGATTTGTGAATTCAGGACCTCCATCAGTAACGATTGTAATTGGAACTCCATGATGAGTACAAAACGTTAATAATCCCTGTACGACACTGATTGCAGTACCGTCTCTTAGGTTATAGCTCTGTGCATATTTTGAAAAAGCATCGATTATTGTAAGATATTTTTGATTTTCGACACTGAATAAATCTAAATGAACTATAGCAAAAGGTTTACTTGGAGGAGGGACAATTTTAAATTTCTGTTTAATAGGGTTTCTATCGTATTTTGCTTGACCGCAAATTGGACATTCATTTATATATTTGGTGACTTGTTCTTTCATTTTTGGCCAAAAATATCTTTTTGACAAAGATAAGTAACACTCGTTAATGCCACGATGATTAGTTTTACCTTCGTGGTAATTTTTGATAATTTCTTGCTGTTTAAAATAATCTTTAACGTTATCTAAATCAGTTTTTGTCAGAACAATGTCCATAGCAGAATTTTTAAAATTATTTTGGATTACAGGAACTATTTTATACATTCCCAACGGAGGGTTGATGAGGATACCAGTTTTTATTTTAGGGTTGACGTATTCTTTTATTGCATTTATTACATCATTTTCTAAATTTGAGCTCGAAATCGATATGGTAGCTTTGAAGTAGTTTTCAAATAATTTTGTTACTATGGGCTTATTTTTAATGTCACCAACGATATTAAAGATAATTTGTCTATGAAATTTATTTAGGGCGTCGTCAGTTATGGGGATTTCTAAAAAGGGATTTTCTGAGTCAGAATGTACAGTGGCGGTTCGAGAGCTTATATTGGAGGGTGATTTTTCAGAGGGATTCACAACTGTTGAGCTAGCCTCTTCATTGTGAATTTCAATTCGGGATAGCGCGTCTGCATTACTATTATACTTACCCTGTTTATATATTACAGTAAAGTCATATTCGCTTAAACTAAGTCTCCATCTAGTTAATCTTGAATTAGGTTCTTTAATATTCATAATCCACTGAAGTGGCCTATGATCAGTCATAATTTTGAATTTTCTTCCAAAAAGATATGGACGAAAATATTTAGTGGCCCAAACTATTGCTAATAACTCCTTTTCGATCGTACTATAGTTAATTTCACTGGAGTTAAGTGTTCTAGATGCGTATGCTATGGGTTTATCAGAGCCAAGGGAGCCTTGAGAGAGTACTGCTCCTATTGCTAAGTTTGAAGCATCTGTGGTCAGTATAAAGTCTTTGGAAAAATCTGGGTATTGAAGGATGGGGTCATTAACAAGTAATCTCTTACATTTTTCGAAACAGTCAATGTAGTCCTGTCCTAAAGTTATTTTGTAGCCTTTTTTCAAACATTGAGTCATAGGTTTTGTTACTCTAGCAAAGTCAGGAATAAATTTTCTATAATAGCCCAGCAAACCTAAAAATCGTTTTATTTCCGTAGCTGTTTTAGGAATAGGATAATTTTGAATAGCAGTTATTTTATCAGGGTTAGGTTTTATTCCTTCTTTAGTAATTATATGTCCTAAATAAGAAGTTTCTGTTTTCAGGAACTCTGACTTATCCATTTGTATTCTAAAGTTTGAATCTCTTAACCTTTTAAAAACCTTTTCTAAATTAATTATGTGTTCTTGAAGAGAAGTACTAAAAATGATTATATCGTCGAGATAAACGAGACATATGTTATTTTGTAAACCCTTCAACACATTATCCATTACCCTTTGAAAGGTTGATGGTGCGTTTTTTAAGCCCATGGGCATTCTTAAAAATTCAAAATGCCCATGTTCTACATTAAATGCAGTTTTCGATATATCAGAAGGGTTCATCTCAATTTGGTAGAAGCCACTTGCGAGATCTAGGGTGCTAAAATACTGACAATTACCTAATTTATCCAGAATATCAGATATATTTGGAATGGGATATTTATCATCGACGGTTTTTCGTTAACTTTCCGAAAGTCTATGACAAGGCGCCATTTAATTTTCCCTGAAGCGTCACTTTTCTTAGGAACTACCCATATTGGAGAGCTCCAAGCTGAGTCAGAGGGTCTTATGATACCTTGATCGAGCATTTTTTGGATTTGATCCCTAACTTCTCCCCTATGTATGAATGGGTATCTATAACTTTTAGTATATACGGGAATTTCGTCTGTGGTTTTAATTGAATGCTTAATAGTATTACTAAAGGTTAATGGCTCACCCTCTAAATAAAATACATCCGCGTACCGGCCACAAAGAATTTCTAAATTAATTTTTTCCTCTTCATTTAAATGATCAGTTCGAAGACGAGATAGTACTTCCTTTTCTCGTTCACTAATTGGTTCAGTATTTAAATATTCAGTGTTATATAGCTCAGCTTGAATGGGCTGGTCTAAAGAAAATATTATGTCACTACGATTTGGATTAAAAATTTCTACTATAGCTCTATTATCTTTAACAGATGTCAAACATTCTTTTATAATGCAACGCGAAATCGTTTGCTCTGGGACTAAAATTTCCCCTATGTGGATATTAATTGGTAGTTTAACTAATTTAGAGGAACCAGCGGGTATTATATCCTCGTATAAGTTTACATTACGCGAATTATAAACCTGTATGGGGTTTGAAGCATTTTTAGTAACAAATAACTTTTTCTTATAATCTATGGTTGCTTCCCATTTGTCTAAGAAATCTGTACCTATTAGACCATCGAAATAATTGTGAAATTTATAAATGTAAAATTTTATATGATCATTACTTTTAAACTCATTAAAGCAAGGAACGGTTATGGAATATTTATGTGTGCTCACAGAATGCACATTAGATACTTCAAAAGGTTCATAATTTAAATTGAAGTTATTAAAATATTTTTCAACTGCATCTGGACTTATAAAGGACTGATTTGCACCAGTATCTATTAGAAACTTTAAGGGTGGATTTTTAATCTGGATATAAGGTAACTGACGTTGAGATTGAACATTAATTTCTATTTTGGTTTGTCTAATGGTTTGACTTTCTGAAAATCCTGTTCATTGTTGGAAGTTGATGGTGGGGGTTCAACAACAGTATATTCAAAGGGTATGAGATCATTTGGTTGTTGAAGACACTGGGGTTTTTCTACAGGTTCGTAGTCACTATAATAATATCCTGGGTGTTGGTTATAATAATCGTCATAGTAATCGTCAGTCTCATAATAGTCATAACAGTCATAATTTTGATTGTTGCTTTCATGGAAATTCATTTCCCGAGTCTTAAAATAATTTGATTGGGGTGGATTTCCATGTTTCCTCCAGTCATGTCCAGCAGGTGGTAAATTTTTAGGTACAAAATGGGTTACACCGCTCATAGGACGGGATGGTTGGGGATTTTGGTTAGTATGTTGATAAAAATTACGTTGGGGCATTTTAAATGCATTATTGGGATTATAATTTGGAGGTATGGCCCTAAATATTTGTTGAGTGTGTGAGGGACCTGGACCCGGTTGAGGTCTAAATAGGGGTCGTTGTGTGTGTGTTGGGAATTGATGACGCGGTTGGTGATGGTTTAGAAATGTATATGGCCTAGAGTGCGTTGTGTTAGAATTATAATTTGAATTTACCTTAAGAGGTTGAGATGAAAATGCCATAGGGTGTTTGTTCCTTTCAGGTTCATAACGAGCCTGTAAATACATAATATTTAACTCGTCTTGCACGAATTCTAATGCTTTCTCTATTGTTTCTGGTCTCATACATCTAATACGTGAACCTAAAGGATCTTTTAACCCTCTTAAAAAGGCTTGCAGAGTTAATTTCTGATATAAAACCCTTTTCGCTTCAATTGTGGTACTAATATTCTCATGTAAAGCTATGTATGTCATAATTGTACTAAACAAGTTCTGACAGCGCTCATAAAACTCCTGAGGTGTAGTGGAACCTTGTGTTAAAAGAGCAAGATCATTGTACAACGCGGTTTCGTCTCGTTGATCGGAAAAGTTATTAATTAATGACTTACGAATGCCAGTCCAGTCTGAAGGGATACCGTTAGTATTAATTAATCGTGCTGCAGACCCTGTTACTTTATTTAAAATTCCATTTACGAGAGCAACATTTAATAAATTGTTATCAGGGTTATTAATCACAAACTCCTGAACTAACTGGTCACATAATTTTATGAATCTAGGTAATACATTTGGGTTTCCATCGAATTCAGGCAATAAGCGTAAGGCTTGAAAAATGTTACCTAAATCGGCCATATTATATTTTACTAAAGTTAATTTATCGTTATTATAAGATATTCAATTTCTATTCGCGTCTTGGAAGCGCGCTCTACTACTATACGTACTAATCCTAGGGGTCTTCGATTGCCGCAGAAGGGAAATCTTGGAAGGAAAAATCTTATAAAATAGGGATAAGCAATCACTAGAAAGATTCTAATGTACTTACAGTTTTAATTTGGGTTTCTCTGGAGTATCAATGTTCGGATACGCCTCGCTGCGCCGCCTCGTAGATTCAGGATACTCGTGTTGAAACTTGATAGCTTCCCGGATGGACCGCAAGACGATAATCTTGATTTCAAGAATATATAATTTACGTTGCTCGCGACCCGGCCCGCGAGTATCCTACCGACTGCGCCAATTAAGTACGGTGGCAGCCGAGGATCCAAAAAAAACCAAAATTATAAAAATACTTTATTTAAAATTACAAATTATGTTATAACTAAAATGACGACTGCTTGCCCGATATTAGAAAACAAGAGTGACAATTATATTTTAAATTAATTATAATGAAATACATTTATGTGAAGTGCAGATTCAGCTAAAGGATTGTTATAAAATTATAATTAAATAATACATTTATGTGAAGTGCGAATTAAGCTTTTTGATTGTTATAATTCCTGGATTCTGATGCAATGGAATGTACATATTGCACCATCGCTTGCTAAGCGGTTCCCGCGATGCATGGGAATATAACTCATTCGTTTGTTTTTTCTTTTTTTTTTATGTTTATCTTACTCAGTTTACAAAATTTAAATTTAAAATATCGCATTATTTACGATTACGCGTTCCAACGTGGCATCAGTACTGCGGAACGACTCGAAGGCTTAACGACGTATATGGCGTGTTCGAAAAGAAACAGTTCGTTTATGGTTCCAGCGTTTTCGTTCTAGAAATTTCGACCTGCAGAACAAGACCCGTGGACGCCGGAAACCCAAGTTGATAATAAAGATTGTAGGCTGTTGTGGAAGCAGATCCATCGCAAACCACTTCTGAGTTAGTTACGGGCTGCGGTGTTAGTGATAAAATTGTTTTAATCCACTTGAAGCAAACCGGCAAACGTGCGTCGACTGTTGCGTTACATTACTGAACCGGTACAATAATGAAGATATTTTAAATCGAACCTGAACCGAAATATTTTAAATCAAACCTGTAATGAAAAATTGATTCTCTACGATAACTGGAAGTGCTCATCTCAATGGTTGGATTCTGGTTAGCCCGCCAAATCCTGCCTCAACGAAAATTGACCCAAAAAAAATACTTGTAAGCGTTTGGAAAAGTGGCGGTATTGTTCATTACAGTTTTCTCAAATCTCGCCAGACTATTACGGCAGGTGTATATTGTCAGCAATTGCAAACTATGATGAAAAAGCTATCTGCTAAACAACCTAGGCCGGTCAATCGCTCTACACCACTGCTGCTTCACGACAACACTAGACCACACACTGCACAACAGACGGCTACCAAATTAGAAGAGCTTCAATTAAAATGTTTAAGACATTCACTGCACTCCCCAGACCTTGCTCCAACAGATTACCATTTTTACGAAATTTGGATAACTACTTGCAAGGGAAAAAATTCAACTCCGATTGGGCAGTCCAAATCGCCTTCAAAGATTTTATTGATTCCCGTCAGACTGGTTTTTTAGGAAAGGAACCAATGAACAAAATGGCAAAAGTGCATTTCTATGCGCTTTTGCCATCTTATAGATCGTAGAAAATAAGCTTCCTAGCTTTAATTACTTAACTTTAATTAATAAAATACATTATATTTAAAAATACTCGAATTTTTGTTCCTCACATACCAAACGTCAATTTCATTTATGCTATTTATATTGTAAACTTAATATTAATTTGATGATTTGATTTGGCTGTTGATCGATGTCAATATCGCAATTACAATGTCGAAGGTAAGGATGGCTAATTATCTACCCATTATATAGGTATAATGCGAGGGAATCGGGATTAATTAATTCTTGAATAATACAGGTCACCATTTGATTAAGTTACGATTACGTGTATTATTAAAAGAAAACTGGAAGTAATGCATGCACCTTTAATTATTTTTTTATTTGTTATAAATAGCGATATTTTAAAATCGATTACTTTTATTGAGCAAGTAACAATATACTTAGTATATTTCTATGTCAGCAATATAAAAATATATTATTTATTTAGGGTACAATCACCATATTTTGTGTTTAAATAAAATTGTTAAAAACGTATAATGCTTCTTTTTTGCGCAAAAAAAGCGGAGGTTATTATAATACTATAATGATCGTCGTTATATAATATAATCGTCAGTGATTTCATAAACTATTTTTTTAGTCGACACGACCTCGTGGCTGGTATTTTAGTCAAGTATCTCATGAATCATGAATAAACATAAAACATGAGTTTGGAAAACCTAGTTAATCAATTCAACTTAGGGAGGACCTAAGTTTTATTGTTTAACACTTTTTAATTTTATAGTAAAAACTTTAAATAAAACAGTTAAGGACCTACTTCTCATACATAGAAACTATTTCAAATACCTTTAAAAACATGTTTTATTGTTACTTGTGACTTGTTAAATTTCATTTTTTTTTTTTATATTTTTTGTTTGTTTTTAGTGTAACCTATTATCGCTTAATAATTTTATTTATGGTTATAATTTTTTAAGACAAAATTATTATATTCTTATAACAAAATATATAAAAGATAAATGGTGAAATCAATATTCTTTTTGTCGGTCTGTATATATTTTAGTATAAAAAATATTTATTTTTTAATTAGATCGGTTATAAAAAGTAAAATTTATTATGCACCTAACATATTTATTTTAGAAATGTTAGATAAAAGATCTACCAATTTCTAACTTCGCGATTTTAGAATTTAAAAACATTTTAAAAACTGTAGTATTGCCTATTTTTATATAAATATAAATATATATATATATATATATTTCTATTCTAGTAAATTTAGGATCACTAACGACAGGCATAAGCCTGGCCTGGCCGTCGCCCATAATCGTAAAACTTCGAAACGGAACGGATACTCCGTTATCAGGACCTATCACTGAAGAGGAAGGATCATGGATAGTATCAGGAGGATATTTGGCAGCCATTGGAAGTAAGTTATTTTCAATTACCGGAGACGAACGTCTATTTTATTTTATGATGTTAGTACACCCTAAAGTCATAATGGCAGAAATCTTGACTCTTATACAACCTTATATGTTGTTTTTATAATGGAGTTCTTTTACTGATCTTTTACTGAGTCACCACAAAATTTACGAATACAATGAGCAATACCTATCAAAATTATGCTTTCCAATTTCTCCATTCTGCTCTCCAGATCTCACTGAGACTTAACATACCAAATTTCAAAGAATTCATAACCTTGTTATTTGGTTTCTGTTGGCATGGGAAAGTATGAGAAAGAAAGACTAATTTTGTTCCCAGCTCAAGTAGTCAATAATTTTTTTTCTTTGGCATCTAAGTATCATTTGTTTTGTGTTATTTTGTTCATTCAGCTTCTAGGTCTTATAATAAAGTTTTAGGTCTTCTGACAAAGTCTCTCACATTAGCATCTACTCTACATTGTTTTCAAAAAAAATTGTTTTACAAAAAATTTTGCTCTTGAAAATGTTAATAACAGATTAGCAGAATCTTTGACCACTTTTTATACGTTTTTAAATTAAACTTTATCTATTAATTTTCCTGGATAACATGTATACATTGATAAAACGTTTTTATTCATTCAACATTTTATAAAATTTAAATACATATTTTTCACAATTGATACTGTTTTATTAAGAACCAAAATGAGTTCATTAATTACACAATGATTAACTGTATTTTCTTTTGTTTTTTCAGCTAACTTGCTAGCCGGGATTCTTATAGACAAAATTGGGAGAAAGTATTGTATTATTCTAGCCACTATACCTAGAATATGTGTGTCTATTTGGATTATATTTGCAACTGAAGTATGGATGTTGATAATTTGTCGTGCGGTCATGGTACTGACTGACTGCTACATTTTTGTTGTCGTCCCGATGTACGTTTCAGAAATCGCTTCTGTAAGTATTTCTAACAAAAAAAAATATTTTCTGTCATAATTTTTAGAATTTATCATTATGATAATTCGTGAAACAAAAACTTTATACCATTTTTACGAAATAAATGTAAAAAATGATACAGTTAAAGTTTATATGGAGAAGTGCAAACAACAATTTTTTTATAGTAATGCATTAGAACAACATAAGATTAATGAAAACTACATTACATACACAACAATGGAATACATTACACACACTCAAATTATCTCATTTGTCTCATGTAAATAGTTGAATGGATTTAATCGTCGTCAAGTTCGATAGTTAGTCCTGAACTTTATTTGGAAAAATATGCATTATTTTAAAACAACTATATTATAGTATACTATTTATAGTCGTTAAGTTCAATGGTCAGTCCTGAATTGTATTTGTAAAAATATAAATTATTTTATTGAAATTTCTTCCTATAACCGAGAATTATATATTCAAGCCAGAGATCTAACTTGGCCAGTTCTCGTATACCAATGATGTCATAGACTTCGCAAGAACTATGTCATGGACTGACCATTGAATTTGGCACCCATTTAAATCTAAATAAATCGTATTTGATTTATTAGTGAGTCAAAAGTAGTTTCAAATGATTCGTGTAATATAACAAACGGTGCGGCTGGCCATTTCTGTTAACTTGAACTTGACTACCGCGCTACCGCGTGTCTAGATTTACATACTGTAATGTACATAATGGAATACATTTATAATATACGTTTTATAAAAAGCTTATATTTATTTTGTCATTGAAAATAAATGTAACCCATTGGTTATTAGTCTTTATTGTTTTAGAAAGAACATCGAGGAGCTCTTGGTACATTTCTTCATATACTCTCGTGTTTGGGCATTGTGATAGCATTGGCTGTCGGTCCGTTCGTCTCCTACAGAACATTAAATGTTGCCCTAGCAACAGTGATTGTTGTGACGGCCTTACCGTTACCATTTCTACCTGATAGCCCAGTTTATTTACATTCTAAGGGTATGTTGTTTTAAAATTATTTTTTGTATGAATTAAAAAACAAAAGATATTACAAACAGCATTATTGTTCCAGGTCGTATTGATGAGGCTATAAAAATTCTAGCAAAATTCCGAGACTCTGATGAAATCATCAAACAAGAGCTAGAAGATTATAAGTCAAGCAAGCAAATAAAAATCGACAAGATTGCTTTATTAAAAGACAAAATTTTCTTAAAATCACTATCACTGGGTATTTTAATCTGCGGTGGAGGCAACGCGATAGGATACAACGCGGTAGTATTTTATTTGCAAACTATATTGGAATCAACACAGACCAACGTACAGCCAGAGTTTGCATCAGTTGTAATTGGTTGTATACAATTATTTGCCGCAATATGTACTTCTTTCTTTACAAAATGGTTTGGAAGACGGCCCATGTTGATTTACTCAGTTGCAGGCATATTTATTAGCATGGTAAGTTAATTTATTTATTATTTTATATTGCTAAAAATGTTGTTCCCATTACAACACCTATTTCAAAACTATGCAATTTAAATGTGATTGTAGTAAATTTCTGATTATGAACTTATTAGTTAACAATAGATTAAGATTCAATTTGAACAGTTATATGTATGTGTATGTATGTATGAATATCTATATGTATGTGTGTGTGTGTGTGAGTGTGTTTGTATGTATATATGTATATATATGTGTTATTGGGTGTATATGTGTATGTCCAATTCTTTTTTTTATTTTTGTTTTTTTTTTTGTTTTATTGTTCTGTCTTTTAAGTCTCTGTACATCCTCAAGGTTGACTTTAAGAGAATGCTATTTAGCATTAAGTCCGCCAATTGTAACAGTTTTTGTTGGAACAATAAAGAATAAATTAATAAATAAACATTTTGCCAATTTTAATAGTTATGATATTATATAATTTTATATAGTATAAATGACTATATTCATTTGTTTAATTTATTTCTTGTGACAATGATGAATATCTCTGTCTTTTATTCATTAACACATTTGATTGTAAATATTTCAGATTGGTTTAGGTACTTTCTTCCAAATTAGCTCCACAGAAGGTTATAAAGTCACTGGTTTTTTGAATTACCTTCCTATTATATCACTCATACTGTCCACATACTGCTTTAATGTTGGTAAGTTGTTTAGATAATCGTTGTTTAGCTAAGTTATAGTCTTAGATTAGATTTAGTACTTTACATAGATTGTCAATTTAATAAGTTCTCTTTCTGTATAACTAATTTGCTTTAATTGGAAAATACCCAACTAGTTATTTTATACATTTTAATATTTTTCTACGATATAAAAATTTTGCAGTTTAAAAAAAACTGTAAATTTGTATAAATTACATTATATATGAATTTAGTAAGAGATATTTAATGTTTTTTATAAGGCTCACATTGCTACTTTTATTAAAAAAAAATATTTTTAACAAAAATGGTTCATTCCGTGAGCCACTTCATGCTTAAAAATACAATTTACAATAGAGAGATATGATTTAACTTATAAGTATTTTATCAAATATAATATTTGTTTCCAGGTATTGGCTGTCTACTCCTCATTGTAACGGTTGAGTTGTTTGATGGACCAGCTAGAGCATTCGGTTATTCACTAAGTTTTTTGTCAGCCTTACTGTTAGCATTTCTATCTTCAAAGTACTTCGCTCAAATGACTTTTGCGCTTGGACCATCCCAAACATACTGGTTTTTTAGTGTCATTTGTGTAATTGTTGGTATTTTAATAGCTGCTTATGTTCCTGAAACAAAAGGTAAAACGTTTAGTGAGATTCAATTAGCTTTAGGAAATAAAAGTATTAAAACTGAAGATAAAGAGAAAGAAAAACAAGAGTGTTAGTTGTAAAATATGAAGAACGAAAATATATTTCTTATATGTTATACTGTACAATTAAAAATGTTTGTATATTTTTATTGTATCATTATTTATATTCAAATTCAAAATATCTTTATTCAAGTAGACATTTACACACATTTTTGAATCGTCAATCATTACATTAAATTGGTCAGTATAGTCAGTCTGTGAGTAAGCTACCACCAGCTCGGAATGGTGCTCTTTTGAGAAGAGCTGGCCAGAAACTCAAAAGTTGCCCTTTTAAAATTAAACACATTATAACACCAACCCTGCAAATGAGTCAAGGACCCAAGTTCCACAGTGACGAAGCTTCTTAGCATTTCATGGATTCACTGAGCCGGTGCCCGGCCCATCGCATTGCAAGGAGATGAATGCAAGCAGTGCAGCGAGCTTGTCCCAGGGGACTTACGACCCAAGAGAAGGTTTATGGGACTCCTTTATTATGCCCAATAACACTCGCCTTCACCCTCTACACTCCTCTCCCTACTTAACCAAATCTGGAAAAACCTACTAATGCTGCCTTTGAATTACGTTCTAGAAATAAACCGGTGCTTGTTCTAGAACGGCCAAGGTTTTTAATTAGGCTATAGGGAAATTTTGCTGTTATAGCTCTCGCTCCCACTTCTACCGCGTACTCGTTTCAATCAACAAACTTTCTTGAATGTTATAATAAGTTTTAATTAATAATATACGTTTAATTTTAGATTCAAAACTAAGAAAAGGAAGATCTAATATATCTTGTGGAACCTTATTATATATGAGTACACTCAAGCCCATGAAAGATTTGTTAACTTTTTGAAGTCAAAGTTTAGGCGTTACAAGTTTATTTTTATTTCTTGTATTGATTGTATGTCTGTGTCGCTGTTTTTAAGTTACAAATAGCCCGTATAGCTCTTTTTTGTAAAATAAATAAAGAATCAATTTCGGCAGCACTGCCCTATAGAAAAAATACTGTAAGAGAAAATACTATGAAAATAACTAAAATAAACGAGTCGAGCCGTATTAACATTTCTTAATTGTCTTACTCTTTTAATTGCAAAGACGGCTGAGCTGAGTTTGCCTGTGAGTGTGGAGAGATGCGGATTCCTCTGGAGCTTTTTAACTAAAGTTATTATACCTAAGAAAATTGTTGAGTCAGTCAGTTCTAACACTTCATTGTTAAGGAGCAAACTACAATTTTAAATTTTGACATTAAGAAGTGTAAATTTCTATGCATTTAGTTTTTTTAGTATTGAAGACCAAATTATTAATTACGAATCAATGAAGGACACGTGACAGAGTACTGTTTACTTTGTCTTAATTAGCTTTATTACCCTCAATTTAAAAAAAAAGCGAGGGTATCATCAGCGAAAACTACAATGTCACATAGTCATTTTACGTAAAAGGGCAAATCATTAATAAGTAAAAATGAAAAGGGGCCAAGGATAGATCCTTGTGGAACACCCATCTTTAGGTGAGAACCAGCCGATTTACAATTACTTACATCAACTGAACTCTTTGATTAGGTAAGAGGCAATAAAATCAAGTGCAACAGTACGCACACCATAGTGTTTGAGTTTGCATAGTAATGTTTGATGGTCTATGCAATCAAAGGCTTTTATGTAAATCACAAAACAACGCGATCGCATTCTATGATTCATGCGTCATTTATGTGCTTAAGAACCGTGGCATCCGCATCAATTGGTTGTAGTTGGATTTACCTTTGGATAAACAAATTCTGGCATTTGGCTTAGAATATTTTTTTCGAAGATTTTACTTAAGGTAGCTAAAATAGAAATAGTATTGATTTGACTATGCTATTATTATTTATGTGAAGGGGGGATTTTAAAACGTTCAACGGTATATCAACTGCGATTGATATTCGGATGGTATATCAACGACATTTAAGCAGCTTTATTACTGAAAAGCAGCTTTATTACTAAACAGCAGCTTTTCTTTCTCTTTTTCAAGGAAGAATTAAATACAAATAATTAAAAGTAAAGTGTTAATACTAAAACACATGAAACGATTTAATCCGACGTGGTCCTTACAATAGGTATTGTAAAGAAAAAATAAAAGGTATTCATTCAAGTTTTTTAGGACTAATTATATAAGAATTCCATAAATTACCCTATTTAAATACATATTATTGTTTTTAATTAGGTACTAAGCATCCATTGTTGTAAACCGGACATAGATAAATGCATGCAGATCACAATAACGATAATGTGGTGACATAAACCTGCAATAAAAATATAAATGTATTGGTCGTACATCTCAGAACAAAATCTTATAACTAATACGTTTTATTAATATGTATTAATAAATATTGTAATGGAAAACATAAAACGTATTTTTTTATTGTTAGCAGAAGTTTCAAAAAGCTTTTTAATATATACATGTGTGTGTACGTATAATGATGTAAATATATTTATTACATTTATTATTAAATTAAATTTGTATAATCTATGTATCGCAACTATAATATATTTTTTAAATCTATAACATTATAAACATACAATGTTAAATGTATAAAAAAAACTCTTTTTTTATTTTATGCGTTGTAATTGTTAAAATTTTATTAAATTAAAGAGTTTTTCCGCCTTATATGAATTATATCTGTAACTGTCTTTCGGGGTTGACAGGTAGTTTATTTTTAAACATGATAAACGCCTATTGTACCTTTTTTGAACAAATAAAGTCAGATAAAAAAATAAATATAACTTAAATAACAAGTACAGGAAATTAATATTAAATTTTATTTATTATTTAAGTCAAGATAATGGCAGCCGTGAGATTAATCTATCTATAACGACTCGAAGTACCGCATTCATTAATTACAATATGCTTAGCATTGCCAGGATACTAAGATCTAAGCCCTAAGACATCTACGTAGAGTAATCATTGCCGTGGGCAAGGTTATGGTTATAATAAACATTAGGCACATAATAACGAATAATATTAATAGTTACGTTGCCGTGGGCAAGGTTATGGTTATAATAAACATTAGACACATAATAACGAATAATATTAATAGTTACGTTGCCGTGGGCAAGGTTATGGTTATAATATAATATGGCTTCTTGGTGGTAGACCATAACATCGGATCGCCGGCAAAGTTACCACCCATCGGACAAAGTCGTGCCGCAAAGCGACCTAGTCGTGTTCCGGCACGTTGCTCGATGAAGCCGTATATGGGAAATGGGTCTGAACAGCTGCGGTACGTTGGCGAACCGGTTGACGTCGAGTTGGTGTTTGTTTTGTCGGGTGTCTAGTCGAGGAGGGTAGCGGGATTCGAAGCGACGGCTTTCCGCTGGCCGCCCGCAGATAGTTGGGGGCCCAATTAGTGGGTTAGCCACCCACGAAAGGCTGCCCCGCCAGCTGCGAAAAATCCCAGGGTGGCTCCATCGTGCTGGTTGGCGACCAGGCGAGGAGGCCCGATGGCGATCCCTGGGGGGGTTCGGGCGTCCCCGCAGTCTCCAGGCTAGCCTCCCAGCGGCAAGACATCACCAATTTCGAAGTCGGGTTTGATACGTACCGCCTCGTTCAACTGCCATTTCCCATCCCTATTCACTTTTATATATTTTTGCCATGAAGAAAAACCAAAAAAGAAAAAAGTTTGTACAGCGGTTGCACTCCTCCTCATTTAAAGTGCACCTCAGTAATATTAGAGGTTTGCACTCTAATATCTTACCTGTCCATCACCACCTGGAGACAGAACAACCGCACCTGTTCTTTTTGACGGAGACGCAGATACAATGTCCCTTAAGCGCTGCGCACCTGGATTATCCCGGATACACGTTAGAGCACAACTTTCTCTCACGTGCCGGAGTCTGCGTGTATGCGCGGAACGACCTCTGTATCCAGCGTCTCCGTCACCTTGAAGACCCCACTTTTTCTTCTTTATGGGTTTTAGTAGACACAGGAAACGAAAAAATCCTGTATTCTTGTGTTTACCGTTCGCACAGCGGTGACCAGGAGACAACTAGATTATTCGAGTATCTCGGTGAGGCTGCTGATATGGCTCTGCATCAGTTCCCTTCGGCGCAGCTCGTCTTTCTGGGGGATTTTAATGCCTGTCATCAGGACTGGCTGTTCCCGTACCAGAAAACCGACCATGCTGGAAGAGAAGCGCGGAACTTTGCGTTGTCCTTGGACCTCTTTCAGCTGGTGAAGCAAGCGACAAGGGTACCAGGTGTGGTAGGCCATATAGCCAATTGCCTGGACCTTCTGCTGACAACTGATCCGGACAGGTATCGGGTAGAGGTTACCTCTCCCTTGGGAACCTCCGATCACTGTCTGGTGAAATCTGTGTTTACATATTCCCCACCAGCTTTCGAACCTCATGGTGTTAGGCGAGTATGGAAATACAAGTCAGCAGATTGGGATGAGATGCGGCACTTTTTTGCGTCTTATCCTTGGCGGCAGGTCTGCTTCTCTTCTTTGGATCCGTCGAGTTGCGCGGATGCTATAACCGATGTGGTGCATCAGGCAATGGAGTATTTTATTCCTTTTGCTGACGTACCCATCGGTGGCAAAGCTCGCCCATGGTTTAATGCCGAATGTCGTCATGCTCAAGACCGAAAACATTCGGCATATCTCATTTGGGCTGATGCTCAAAGCCGCAAAACTCCGGATGTAAGTTCGAAGAAGAGAGCCTTTAACCAAGCTGCCAAGTCCTACAAAAATGCATTACGGAAGGCTCGTCTCGATCGAATCGCTAAGAATGGCGAAAAGCTCTCTGCCAGACCAACTGGCAGTCGAGCTTTCTGGTCTCTTGCGAAAGCGATCGAGTCGAATTTCTGCCAACCCTCACTGCCTGCTCTGCTGAAGCCGGATGGATCCCTGGCCCACACAGCAACAGAGAAAGCGAACGTACTTGCTTCTCTGTTTGCTGATAATTAGCACCTAGACACTGGCAATGCTTCTCCAGCACATCTTCCTAACTGCGGTGTTTCGATGCCTGAAATCCGCATCACTAACAAAGAGGTATGGAGAACATTGTGTCGTTTAGACGTGAATAAAGCCAGTGGTCCTGATGGTATACCAGCCATTCTGCTCAAGACATGCGCAGCTGAGTTGTCTCCTGTACTGACACGTCTGTATCGTCTCTCTTTCATGACTGGAATAGTGCCGAAATCCTGGAAGCTTGCTAATGTGCAACCCGTGCCCAAAAAAGGCAGCCGTGCCGACCCTGTCAATTACAGACCGATTTCAATCACCTCCATACTCTGCAAGATTATGGAGCGTGTATTGAACTCGCGCCTACTAGCATACCTAGAAGGTAACGATCTCCTCAGTGACCGACAGTACGGGTTTCGCCGTAATAGGTCTACTGGGGACCTCCTAGTGTATGCTACGCACATTTTAGGCGAGGCCATCGAGAAGAACGGAGAAGCGGTCGCCGTCTCTCTGGACGTCTCGAGGGCATTTGACAGGGTCTGGCATGCGAGCCTTATAAGCAAGCTTTCAGCGTACGGTATATCTCCTGGTCTGATCGGCTGGGTAACGGACTTTCTGAGCCACAGATCTCTCCGAGTAGTTGTCGACGGGTGTTCCTCGGAACCCTTGACAATAAATGCCGGAGTGCCTCAGGGGTCCGTTCTTTCTGCAACTCTGTTTCTGCTGCACATTAATGATCTGTTGAAGCCCGGTATCTATGGGTATGCAGACGACAGCACAGTTGTAGAAAGATATCTGCCGAGTACTCGGGCTAGTCGAGATCAAGTACAGTCTGAAAGAGAAGCCATGGTGCAACGTTTGAATGACAAACTTCAGGCAGTCTCCGCATGGAGCAATGCCAATCTTGTCAAGTTCAACGCCACCAAAACGCAGACGTGTCTATTCACCGCCAAAAGGAGCCCTTTCACCTTGGCTCCTACTTTCCAGAATGTATCCTTGGAATACAGTGACCGGCTTCAGTTGTTAGGCTTAGAGATTTCCTCGAACCTCAACTTTGGTCGGTTCATTGAGTCCAGAGCAAGAGCAGCAGCAGCAAAGCTTGCCGTTCTGGCGAAGGTTCGGCAGTACTTTACACCGGGACAGCTTCTTGTTTTATACAAAGCGCAGATCCGGTCGTGTGTAGAGTACTGTTGTCACATATTTGCTGGTGCCGCAAAGTCTCATCTTGCGGTTCTGGACTCAATTGAGAGGCGAGCAAAGAGGCTTATAGGCGATCCCGAATTGGTCGGAGCCGACCTCCAAAGCCTTGAGCACAGGCGTAGAATTGCTAGCCTCTCTGTATTCTATAGGATACATTTTGGTGAGTGTGCGCAGGAATTACACAATTTAATTCCCCCGTCCCCCTTCCATCACCGGACGTCCCGACGCACGGCAGGTTTTCATCCTTTTGTTGTGGACATTCCACCTGTCCGAACGAAGCGCTTTGCTTCCTCATTTTTACTGCGTACAGCAAAGGATTGGAACAGCTTGCCTGCGTCGGTATTTCCGACCGAATACAATGTGGGTGTCTTCAAGCGAAGAGTGAATAGGTTGCTAGGGTAATGCGCCTTATCACCTAAGACTACATTCCACTTACCATCAGGTGGAATGTAGTCAAGCATTGCCCTAGAGAATATAAAAAAAAAAAAATAAAATAAACATTAGGCACATAATAACGAATAATATTAATAGTTACGTTAGTATATTTATAGGGTTAGTACAGACTGGACAATAATTATAAATAAAATGCTGTGATATTATGCACAGTGCTTCGTTAAGAAGGAATTTCAATCGTTATTTAAATTTAACGTTGAACATGGTTTTATGTTTTTATATAATATCAGGACAAATTACACACATTGATCTAACCCCTAAGTAAGCAAATTATTTGCTTGTGTTAAGGGTGTTAGACAACGATACAAATACATAGAAATACACATATAAATACTGAAATTATATTTGATAAACGACCAAACCCAGAAACATAGACATCTATGCTTATCACATATATGCCCGTCTCCGTCGGGAATCGAACCCGAGCCTCATTGCGCCGTGACACATTAGGCGTCTGCGCTAACCACTCGACCAACGCGACGGGGCGATTGTAAATTGTTTTCTCAAGTTATTTGGAACAAAGATTTCATAAACAATTTAACGAAGCAGCCAATAATTGAGATTTACAATCCACAGAAAATCAGTTGGTTTTACAACACTTTTATGATTTACTAGTCGTTGTCAGCAACTTTTGCTGCTCTCTGTTTTTCATTTATAAGTTAAATCGATACGGTATACGACGATTAATTTATGTACACCGGTATCTTATGACTTATCGATAGTCACCTAATTTGTATACAAAATGACTTTTTTTAATATTTTCCTGTTATTGTAGCCGAAATGATTTTTTCGTTCGCCACAAAACAAAATATAAAAGCATATATGTAAACATATCATGATAGCTTCCTGTATTTTAACAACAGTCAGCAATAGAGACAAGAGAAGGTCATTTCACATTTGTCGATAATGGCCGCTTTCTGCCAGGAACTACCATGAGAACTGTAATTTAGAAGAATGCAATGGGAATCAGTAGCAGGAATCTAAATAAATAGCTCTTCAGAAATCTCCCCTTGATAATTACGGTAGAAAACACACAGAGATACGAATTTCTTATATAATGTCAAAGGATCTAGTCTTTCCCGTTCAGGGTTTTGGATAATCAAACAAATTCTTAGTGTTTGCGATCTAATGGTAGACGCCGAAATTGGGGTGTTTCAGGCCAAAAGTGAGATAGACTTATTTATTTTATGTCACCTGGCCTGTACTTTTTACAAAACCAGTCTGGTGCGGCTTGAAATGCTTTCTTGCTTGAAATTAAATTACTCCAAATTTCATCGTGATTAACTCAGCTTTGTTCTTCATATAAAATCAAAACTAACCATTTCTCAAAACGTTGAGGCCCAATACTAAGATACTTGGTGAGGTATTCAGGGAAGTGCTCTTGAAGAACCGGCATCATTCACGGGAGAAGAGATTTGGGGTTGGAGTCCCTGTATTAGACATAATCTTTGCAAAAGAAAGTAGCACTAGGTCTTTGAGCCACGCCGGTTGTTCTTACACTTGCGGTATGTGGAAAGTAGAACAAGCCCATTTGTACAGCTGTTAAAACAACAACGTGACGGCCAGGTCGGTAGTATGGATTTTGCGAAGACCTTGGATCGTGCACAGCACGGATCATATATTAAACGCTTTTTGTAGCAGCTGCAGAAAGGAAAAAAAAAGATATTTTCTTCTACGTACTTTTAATATATTAAATGACTTCGGTGGGTGATTTTTTTAGATTGATAAGAAATGGATATTATAAAAAGGTACCTAGTGCTTTCTCAAAGACCGGCTCTTATATTATGAAATTATAATTTTAAATTATAGTCTAAGTCAAAATACTTTTATTTTTATTGCTTATATATTTTTTAAATGTTATTATGATTGGCTACTCTTATTTCAATTATTTGGGGTCAGTTGATTTGACAAAAGTTTTTAGGATCAGTCGCCACCTTAACGTCCTTGTCACTTGTAACTACTACCTAGGTATAGATGAGTTTTCAAAAATCTTTCCTATAAGATTTTTTTGATATGTACTACTCTTTTTTAATTCTTTTTTTTATTAAATTTTAGATTAAAGGACTAACTCTTAATCTAAACTTAAATTTAAAAAGACCAATAGCTATATTGTATTGTAATTATAACCCTAAACAGTTTCAATATTTTCCCGCCTCAAAATTAGTACTCAGTATTGTTGGAAAAAAAGTATCGTATGAGTATATGTTGTCCAATTTACTTATAACCAAATCAACATACATAAAAACCTGTAGACTATTATTTTATTTATTCCTATAGTGAAAATCCCTTAATTTTGTAATCCATGATGATGGTATAATGATGAATGAATGGATATGTGTTTGACTGGCATTGTTGGAATGGCAACTTTATTTAAGAGCGGGTAATACCGAATGGAGTTGCGTTAGTAATAGCGAATCAGCCGTCAATCATTTTTGACACCTGTTACACGTTGTGGTCTCTCGAAAACCTGTATAGTTTAAAGAATAATTATAATCCTTGGTGATTAGTATCAGTGTCTGTATGGTTTAAAAAAAAAGAACAACGATCAAAAGTACAGACTTTTGATTTATTTCCTCGTGTCCTTAAAACTCAACACTCAATGGGGATTACAGCGCCGACGAGTGCGCGGATTTGACAACAAGATATGACAACCCGGCGATGCCTCTTTTTATATTTACATAGATTAACGATTGTTACATTTGGTTCTACGGTTTCTGCCTAAAAACCTTACAAACAATAGACTAACTTTAACATGACTAATAATAGAATACATTATAAAAATATCTATTGTAATTACTATGTTACAAAAATTAAATTTATATTATAAATTATAAATACTTTTTCAAACCAGTTTTTTTAATTTGTGATAAAGAACGGCATATGATAAATAGTTTCTGTCGATCAATGCAACTTTGTATTTATGTCTTATGTATAAGGTGAATAAATACTTTACCACGTTTGATAAATACCTTGATAAATACCTATCTTAAAATAGAACATTGTTTAAACAATTTTATTTAAATCAAAAAAATATAAACTCTAATTTCAACTAGGTTACGAAATGTTAATACATTTATTTTAATTTATTACCTTACAAATTGCTTCTTGACACAAAGTAATAGTAACGCAAATAGTTGCCAATTTGTCCTTTAAAATACACTTCGCTAACCATAATACTTTTTGTGATTGTCTCAACAGCTCGTCAGGTTCTGAGTTAATACCGTAATTAAAATGTTTCAAGTTATATAATCGAAAAGACACGATAAATTAATTTTAAAGAGTGTTGAAATTCTATTTTCTGTGTTAGAAAGTGATCCTAATATTTACAATGAAATTGAATTTACCTTCGTCATTAATTCGACAATACACCATAGTAACTATTGGTAAATATAAGTTTTTATTTTGTACTCTCTAAGTATAATTATTAATTATTATTATGAAAAAATTACATCTTGTCTTTATTATATTAACTAAAACTTAAACATAACAATTATGTTGCTACTAATTAATATATATTTTTTTTAATATATGTTTATTTATTTAGATTATATATATCATCTTATGTTGTATTAGTTTGCTTTAATATGGTACCAAGATTCAGGGCAGAGATGGAACCATCTCAATGGCCAAAGTAAGTTAACTAACAACACGTCATAATATCATATTGGACCTTAACCTCTTTTTGGATATAACACAAACTCTTAATGAAAGAAGTATACATATCGATATATATATATATATATATATATATATATATCGATATGTATACTATGTAGGCAGTACTTTACACCGGGACAGCTTCTTGTTTTATACAAAGCGCAGATCCGGTCGTGTGTAGAGTACTGTTGTCACATATTTGCTGGTGCCGCAAAGTCTCATCTTGCGGTTCTGGACTCAATTGAGAGGCGAGCAAAGAGGCTTATAGGCGATCCCGAATTGGTCGGAGCCGACCTCCAAAGCCTTGAGCACAGGCGTAGAATTGCTAGCCTCTCTGTATTCTATAGGATACATTTTGGTGAGTGTGCGCAGGAATTACACAATTTAATTCCCCCGTCCCCCTTCCATCACCGGACGTCCCGACGCACGGCAGGTTTTCATCCTTTTGTTGTGGACATTCCACCTGTCCGAACGAAGCGCTTTGCTTCCTCATTTTTACTGCGTACAGCAAAGGATTGGAACAGCTTGCCTGCGTCGGTATTTCCGACCGAATACAATGTGGGTGTCTTCAAGCGAAGAGTGAATAGGTTGCTAGGGTAATGCGCCTTATCACCTAAGACTACATTCCACTTACCATCAGGTGGAATGTAGTCAAGCATTGCCCTAGAGAATATAAAAAAAAAAAAATAAAATAAACATTAGGCACATAATAACGAATAATATTAATAGTTACGTTAGTATATTTATAGGGTTAGTACAGACTGGACAATAATTATAAATAAAATGCTGTGATATTATGCACAGTGCTTCGTTAAGAAGGAATTTCAATCGTTATTTAAATTTAACGTTGAACATGGTTTTATGTTTTTATATAATATCAGGACAAATTACACACATTGATCTAACCCCTAAGTAAGCAAATTATTTGCTTGTGTTAAGGGTGTTAGACAACGATACAAATACATAGAAATACACATATAAATACTGAAATTATATTTGATAAACGACCAAACCCAGAAACATAGACATCTATGCTTATCACATATATGCCCGTCTCCGTCGGGAATCGAACCCGAGCCTCATTGCGCCGTGACACATTAGGCGTCTGCGCTAACCACTCGACCAACGCGACGGGGCGATTGTAAATTGTTTTCTCAAGTTATTTGGAACAAAGATTTCATAAACAATTTAACGAAGCAGCCAATAATTGAGATTTACAATCCACAGAAAATCAGTTGGTTTTACAACACTTTTATGATTTACTAGTCGTTGTCAGCAACTTTTGCTGCTCTCTGTTTTTCATTTATAAGTTAAATCGATACGGTATACGACGATTAATTTATGTACACCGGTATCTTATGACTTATCGATAGTCACCTAATTTGTATACAAAATGACTTTTTTTAATATTTTCCTGTTATTGTAGCCGAAATGATTTTTTCGTTCGCCACAAAACAAAATATAAAAGCATATATGTAAACATATCATGATAGCTTCCTGTATTTTAACAACAGTCAGCAATAGAGACAAGAGAAGGTCATTTCACATTTGTCGATAATGGCCGCTTTCTGCCAGGAACTACCATGAGAACTGTAATTTAGAAGAATGCAATGGGAATCAGTAGCAGGAATCTAAATAAATAGCTCTTCAGAAATCTCCCCTTGATAATTACGGTAGAAAACACACAGAGATACGAATTTCTTATATAATGTCAAAGGATCTAGTCTTTCCCGTTCAGGGTTTTGGATAATCAAACAAATTCTTAGTGTTTGCGATCTAATGGTAGACGCCGAAATTGGGGTGTTTCAGGCCAAAAGTGAGATAGACTTATTTATTTTATGTCACCTGGCCTGTACTTTTTACAAAACCAGTCTGGTGCGGCTTGAAATGCTTTCTTGCTTGAAATTAAATTACTCCAAATTTCATCGTGATTAACTCAGCTTTGTTCTTCATATAAAATCAAAACTAACCATTTCTCAAAACGTTGAGGCCCAATACTAAGATACTTGGTGAGGTATTCAGGGAAGTGCTCTTGAAGAACCGGCATCATTCACGGGAGAAGAGATTTGGGGTTGGAGTCCCTGTATTAGACATAATCTTTGCAAAAGAAAGTAGCACTAGGTCTTTGAGCCACGCCGGTTGTTCTTACACTTGCGGTATGTGGAAAGTAGAACAAGCCCATTTGTACAGCTGTTAAAACAACAACGTGACGGCCAGGTCGGTAGTATGGATTTTGCGAAGACCTTGGATCGTGCACAGCACGGATCATATATTAAACGCTTTTTGTAGCAGCTGCAGAAAGGAAAAAAAAAGATATTTTCTTCTACGTACTTTTAATATATTAAATGACTTCGGTGGGTGATTTTTTTAGATTGATAAGAAATGGATATTATAAAAAGGTACCTAGTGCTTTCTCAAAGACCGGCTCTTATATTATGAAATTATAATTTTAAATTATAGTCTAAGTCAAAATACTTTTATTTTTATTGCTTATATATTTTTTAAATGTTATTATGATTGGCTACTCTTATTTCAATTATTTGGGGTCAGTTGATTTGACAAAAGTTTTTAGGATCAGTCGCCACCTTAACGTCCTTGTCACTTGTAACTACTACCTAGGTATAGATGAGTTTTCAAAAATCTTTCCTATAAGATTTTTTTGATATGTACTACTCTTTTTTAATTCTTTTTTTTATTAAATTTTAGATTAAAGGACTAACTCTTAATCTAAACTTAAATTTAAAAAGACCAATAGCTATATTGTATTGTAATTATAACCCTAAACAGTTTCAATATTTTCCCGCCTCAAAATTAGTACTCAGTATTGTTGGAAAAAAAGTATCGTATGAGTATATGTTGTCCAATTTACTTATAACCAAATCAACATACATAAAAACCTGTAGACTATTATTTTATTTATTCCTATAGTGAAAATCCCTTAATTTTGTAATCCATGATGATGGTATAATGATGAATGAATGGATATGTGTTTGACTGGCATTGTTGGAATGGCAACTTTATTTAAGAGCGGGTAATACCGAATGGAGTTGCGTTAGTAATAGCGAATCAGCCGTCAATCATTTTTGACACCTGTTACACGTTGTGGTCTCTCGAAAACCTGTATAGTTTAAAGAATAATTATAATCCTTGGTGATTAGTATCAGTGTCTGTATGGTTTAAAAAAAAAGAACAACGATCAAAAGTACAGACTTTTGATTTATTTCCTCGTGTCCTTAAAACTCAACACTCAATGGGGATTACAGCGCCGACGAGTGCGCGGATTTGACAACAAGATATGACAACCCGGCGATGCCTCTTTTTATATTTACATAGATTAACGATTGTTACATTTGGTTCTACGGTTTCTGCCTAAAAACCTTACAAACAATAGACTAACTTTAACATGACTAATAATAGAATACATTATAAAAATATCTATTGTAATTACTATGTTACAAAAATTAAATTTATATTATAAATTATAAATACTTTTTCAAACCAGTTTTTTTAATTTGTGATAAAGAACGGCATATGATAAATAGTTTCTGTCGATCAATGCAACTTTGTATTTATGTCTTATGTATAAGGTGAATAAATACTTTACCACGTTTGATAAATACCTTGATAAATACCTATCTTAAAATAGAACATTGTTTAAACAATTTTATTTAAATCAAAAAAATATAAACTCTAATTTCAACTAGGTTACGAAATGTTAATACATTTATTTTAATTTATTACCTTACAAATTGCTTCTTGACACAAAGTAATATACGAACGCAAATAGTTGCCAATTTGTCCTTTAAAATACACTTCGCTAACCATAATACTTTTTGTGATTGTCTCAACAGCTCGTCAGGTTCTGAGTTAATACCGTAATTAAAATGTTTCAAGTTATATAATCGAAAAGACACGATAAATTAATTTTAAAGAGTGTTGAAATTCTATTTTCTGTGTTAGAAAGTGATCCTAATATTTACAATGAAATTGAATTTACCTTCGTCATTAATTCGACAATACACCATAGTAACTATTGGTAAATATAAGTTTTTATTTTGTACTCTCTAAGTATAATTATTAATTATTATTATGAAAAAATTACATCTTGTCTTTATTATATTAACTAAAACTTAAACATAACAATTATGTTGCTACTAATTAATATATATTTTTTTTAATATATGTTTATTTATTTAGATTATATATATCATCTTATGTTGTATTAGTTTGCTTTAATATGGTACCAAGATTCAGGGCAGAGATGGAACCATCTCAATGGCCAAAGTAAGTTAACTAACAACACGTCATAATATCATATTGGACCTTAACCTCTTTTTGGATATAACACAAACTCTTAATGAAAGAAGTATACATATCGATATATATATATATATATATATATATATATATCGATATGTATACTTCTTTCATTAAGAGTTTGTGTTATATCCATATATATATATATATATATATATATATATATATATATATATATATATATAACAATTGCGTTTAGGCGAATACCACACGCAAAAAAATATAATGAACTATTGGTTGACAAAAATTTTGAAATTGTAAAATAAATTGTTTACAGCATACAGGTCACCTCAACTTTATTATTTTTTAACATTAATTTTCGCATCCTCGTTATTGAAAGAATAAATTAATAATAAAATTGAAATTGAAAGAATAAACTGTTTTTTATTCTTGCTATCTTTAATTTATTAAAATTTTAAGATATATCGCGGGTTAATACTTAAAGTAAATATTTCCTTAGTTAAATATTTAAACTTGAATTTATGACCACTCTGATAGTTCTAAAAAAATCATACAGTTTCCTAATATGTAGATATATTAGGTAAATATCGTCTTCAATCTAAAATTACTTCCATCGAACTTATTGGAACGAAATTCCTTACGGCAGGCAGGGTTGGAGGAGATGTGACCTCTCTCGCCCATCCTACACCTTCACCGCGTAGGTCTATACCTACGCGGTGAAAGTGTGGGGGAGTTGATCGGGGCCCCTGCCGGGTAGTCCCACATACCCCGCCGGCCATGATCTTCCTGGTCGACGGGTTATGTCTGTATTACGGAAAAAAAAGAGTTAGAGGAGATAGGGATTTTGCTGCGCGACCAAACTGAAATAAATGTGATAGTAAAACTATAAGAAAAATGTATAATGGATGTGATATCCCTTCTTTCTCGTCGTTTTGTATATTACTTGACGCGAATTTTTAAAAACAGAAATTTAATAGGAAATATTGGTCCAGCCACGAGGTTTCTAAGTATTTTATTTCTTTTAACTTTTATTTTCTTATTTTTTACCAAAAAAGTTTGTTGTGTCTCAAAATTTTCAAGTCCCAACCACGTGGTTGCCCACATGGTTCCCTCATATCTTCGTTCCACCTTCCAACTCTCAACCTTGGGAACTTATCCCCCTCAAATTTCAAATCTCACCCCCCCCCCCCCCCCCCACGGATGACCCGCGAGACCCCCTTCCCCCCAAAGAATGTTTGTAACAATAGTCCTGGCATCTGTTTAGGTTAACACGCAAGTACATACAGAATTGTTTAAATAATTCTTTGGAATGTAAATTATTAATATTGCCTTGACAATTATTCATGGTAATTAAATATTCAATATAAATCGCAATCGCGCGCAAATTAGTATTAGCTATAAATTATCTATTATATATATAATATAAGATCCAGAATTATTGTTATTAAAATTTGGATTGGTTGGGTTTAATTGTTAAATTAAAATTTCCTATGCACGAATAAGACAAAATGTCGACAATATAAAATTTTATGAAATTTGTTTTAATTGGTAGGTATGTTATAGTCTTGATCTGCATATTTTAAATTACATTTTAATATTGTTTTCTTATATATTTTAATGTATATATTCATTAATATAACTACTTAATTTTTGTTGCTTGAGATTATTTTAAAACAAAAAGACTTACATTGGCTTCTATTATAATTAGATTATTTATTTATTTTTCATTACATTGTCGCAAACACACCAAATTGGTCCGTGTTTCCCTATTTTTGTTGTAAGTTTTTAAGTTTGTTTTTTTGGTACTGTTACGGTAAGGTGAATTCATAAAACGTCGTTTTTACCTTTTTTTTAACAAAAATTCGTAATAAAAAAAACTTAGACATTAACGCTACAATGAATATAGTTTCAAAATGTTTTAAACTACTTTATTTTTACTTTATTTCTTGTGAACAAGAACTACTCTAATCATAACTATTGATACATCAAGAACGCAATTTAATATTTAAAAATGACCTATTTTTTATCTTGATACAAAATATTTATTAAATCAAAAATATTATAATATTTTATTTTCCCTCTGAATTTAATTAGTTATTATAGTTGTATATGGTTATTTAATAGTTATCTATGGAAATACTCAAGGCTTCTTTACTGAACGTGACTGCTTACTGATCAGATTAACTCAATTCGCATGCAAAAACAAATGTTATAAATTGTTGGTTCAGTAAGTTTAATGTTTACTTTCATTATTTACGAAATCAATATCAATATCTGAAATCTGTTTCAATTTACGCTCAACAGGTCAACAATTAGTCACGTTTTGTAATGGCAGTTTCAAAACAACACAATCGGAATACTAAAAAAGTATTAAAAAGTACTAAATTTTTGTGAGTTAAATCAAAATTCTATTTCATCATACAATTTATGTACTTTAATATTCCTGGCAAATCGATCAAAAGTGCCATCGTCATAATAATTTCCGTGAAATGGACGGTGCTTAAAAAAATAATGCAATGAAAGCATGTAGAGAAGGAAATCTACATAATAACATTTCTACCATATAAATCATGCCTTTTTTAAATTATTATAAATTTTTGGACTAGTAGTATTGGACTACTAGCCAAATATACTTACCTTTGGTGTCAAGAATTGTTAACTTTGTTTAAAATTATCGCTTACATTTTACCTGCCGGTATTGTATGTAGGTACTACCTACAGTCATTGAAGATAAGATATAAATGTTGCGACATGTTGCGAATTAATAAAACTTTATATACTGTATGAATTTTTAATTTAAAAAACACTAAAACTATTAATATATATATTTATGTATCTGGTTGGTGGATATCTTCACTATCTTAAAATTTTATTTTGATAGCATAGTATCTTCTATCTATCTATTCTATCTTCTATCTATTCTTCACGAGATTAGATTAAGCAAAACAATTTACTTATTGTCGCTTACTGTCGCGCTCCTTTCGTAATTTTATGAGAATTCTGGTAGTTTTATTAAGTACTATACTTATATAAACAATATAACAGACTAACTAGCAACAAGCACGTATTACATGTCACTCGGTTAAATAAGTTGAGCTTTTACTATGCAATGTACATACTTTCAATAAGCTTTCTGCAAACTTTCAGGTTTCACCTTTCTTTTTTAATACAGTCTAGGGCAATGCCTGACCTTTAAACGAAATATTTAATATTTAGAGAATCTTAGGGTGTAAGATCATCATTGTCACGCTACTGACTATTATTACGCTACTGACTTTTTATTGTAAGTAATTTATAATCATCATTAGTAATATACAACGTGTAGCATTCACAATTAAAAAGCGATTAATTTACAGGATACTTTCAGTAAAGATTTAATTTTGAATAATTATTGATTGGACAAATGGGTCTTGTATTCGAGTAACAGGTTATTGGAATACCAATATATATATGAAATATCAAACTAGTTCTCAGCTGATTTCTATCTAGTATTATGACATTGATTGGTCATTAGATGCGTTAAATCGTTAATATACGTTAGGAACAGGAAATAAACTAAAATGAACCCTTGAGGAACGCCCATTTTGACTTTAGTTTGTGTTGTTGTTTATTTGGTTAATATAAGGCTTCAAGATCAGCAGCATGGTCATGAACTCCATAATAATCAAGTTTACGGATTAAGGTATTGCGGTTAAAAGTTGCCAATAACTTAAGGAAAATTCTTATTGATTCCAGTGGCGTTCTGTTAAGCCACCCAGGCCCTCAAATATATGACTACTTTAACTAGGTTTAATTACATTTAATAGGTCGACCGACCTATCTCTCGTGACGTAAAATGTTTGATTATGTAGAATAAAACTTTTAAATTAAAATGCAACATCATTTGTTTTATATATATTTTCTCAAGGATTTTACTTAATGGCGTAAATACGGAAATGGGTCTGTAATTAAACTTATTATTTTTACAATCATATGTGACTGTTGCTGTTTTTGATTAATCCGGGAAATAACCTGTTATCTATACATTTATTAAAAATGTAAGTGTTCACAATGATGATTAGTTAATTAGGATTTTATTATATATGCTACATACAGTCCATATCGATATCAAAAGCTTTACGAAAGTGGTTTGTAAAAAACTATTTGGCTAATTAGATATTCAAGGTTTTATTTTTTGTTTTGCAATTTTATTTTTTACTTTGCATTATTTATACCAGCATATATACTCATTTGTCGATCGATCGTTTAATTTCTGAACAGCTTGACAATATACGAGGTCATATTTAAAAAAAAATATTTGACCAGTGTTATTAACGATTATTAACATTCAAAGGCGGAATCGGGAGCTATTACCAGTTATTGTTACTAATATAAAGTATTAAATATCTGGGTATAATTACCTATTATATTTGTAATTAGTACAAGTATGATTTATGGCAGGACAACTGCTATAATTAATTAATTTTAAATAAATTATGTATAATATAATGGGTTATGTGTAATTTTATAGGTAGTAGATTAACTGATCCTCTAATCAATCATATCAGTTTTCCATTGTCAAAATGACTTATGAATTATCAGCAATTTAGGGTTCCTAACTATTGATTACCAACGTGTCCAAAAAACAAAGTTTAAGACAATAAAATCCAGAATACATTTAACCAGTTGGTAATCAATAGTTAGGTATATAAGAAATGTATTTGTAGTTGATATAAATTTCTCATCATATTATCTATCCACTATATAGTAGAAAGATAACATGGTTATGGCTACAAATAATTGTTATTTCCTTAAGAAAATAACCATTTGTATTCCTATTTATTTTTCCATTCAAGATAAGAAAGCAAATAATTAAATATACTTAATTTCTTATGTGTAGAGAATGACTGGTGACAATGCTCAATACTTAAGTTAATCTTCAACAAATTAATGACATCCTACTTTATGTTTAAAAATAATTATAAAAACGTGTAGCTTATTTAAATTTTAAATATTTTACGAAATATAAATCGATACGGGCAGGGATTCGAACCCGCGACCTCTGAGAAAACGTTCCATCGCTCTAGTTAGACATCCCGTTTATTATTATTAACTTTTAAGAAAAAAAACACACTTTTCATCGATCGACCGTTCGGTATTTTCTTAATTTTTATTAAAGGAAACAAATACCTTTTGATATTGTTGATTTATCTCTTTAATTAAGGCTTTAATTAGAGCTCAATGAATTGTAAACAGTAAACCTTACCAATGTCACGTTAACTGGAATTATTACAACGGAGATTGTCTAGTTAATGTAATTCAATTTAATCTTTAAAATATACTTTGGCATATAAATCTTTATAGTTGATAATCTGTAACAACATTGACAAAGAAATATTGCAGTACAACAGTAATTTACTAAATAAGTATTTAAATATATACTCAGACCAAACATTTGATAACTTTGTTTAAATATTTAAAAACATTAAGAATATTTTATTTAAACATGTTTAATATATAACTGGCAATTTCACTGCAAAAAGTGTACATCAAAACTTTCGAAACCTTTTCAAAGAGTGGTACCAGCATACGGCTGGTATTCGATTATTAACATCGTATTGTGCTGTAGATAGAAATATCAATACTTTCTTTGCCGAGGACCATAACAGACTGGTGCCTAATGACCTACTTAACTGGAATTTGAAAGTATAATTTTGTGGGAAAGATGCGAGTATGAAGTGAGGTATGAAGACTCTATATTGGATGGTATACCTAAAACAATTACTACACTTTAACTGATTACATTTTGTAAAAAGTACTCGAACTTCCCATTTAAGTAAGGCATGTACCTCCTAATTTTACCAGAAGTTCAACTTTTTAGATTTTATAAGAGCTGAAAATTGGCCCTGGTCTTGCCTACACCAGAATACCTTAGAAGACATTGCTGCTGCGTTCGATTAAATCACTGAAACAATATCGAAATATTTGAAATAATATTAGAACTACAACAATAATACATTTATTCATAAATTTTTCTTAGTACATTTATACAGAACTTTACAGTAACCCATCTCCGCAAGACACCTTATATAACATTTAATTTTAGTAATCAATCCAAAGCAACGGAGTGTTTTTACTTTTGTGGTGAGATATAACAATACAAATAAAAAAATATTTTCATCGTGATAGTGTATATTAAAGAGTATATTCAAGGATTATATATATTCAATTTACTACAAATTTAAACGAGATTTGAGAAAAGAGAAAGAAACAGGCAAGCTAGCTCTTGATCCGAAATTTTGTGAATGTCGTTTATGGACATGTCAAAGAATAAGCGCCGAACGTTATACCAAATAAAGAAACATGAGCTTAATTAGTGGAGTGACAGCGACAGACTTTCAGAGGATCTAATTCTTTTCTTGTTGAAAAATGTTTACATAAAATATAAAACACAAGCATATAAAATAGCTAACATATTTGTAGATAATTTACACGATTGACGTAGATAATACCACACCATTAAATATTTATAAATAAGATAGTAAATTGTAATATTGTATAAAAAAATATTTTCCCCACACATGTGTAGTAATAACACGTGCGTTAGGTGTGACAATAAAATTCTAAACACGAGCGTGGCTAGGTCATATAGATACTTATTTATAATAACAATAACACATGAATTATACAGTATGTTACATTGATAATTGACATTTACCATAAGTTGTTTATTGTTAGTATCGTTTTAACAAAGGTGCCCTCAATTTAAACACTTGGAGCGTATTTTCAACATATATCGTAATATATAAAAAAACATTTTAAAAAACCTACAGCCGATGCAAAATAAATGTTTAAATTTACTTTACCGTATTTATTAAACTTTACTTAAAATCAAAATTAAAAGTACGTTAACTTAACTAAGATAATTAACCTAGATTTTGATGGATTCATTCATCATCAATCACAGTGTGAATCTAAGTAGGCGATTTCTGAACTCGTGTACGCCCTCCGATTGCGACACGTGGCGGGCTCCGTGAGAATTGACGTCATAGCTGATGCATAAAAGTGGTCGCTGCTACATCAGCAATATGCATAGGGTTGCCTCGCCCCAAGGAGCAGCGACTTATTGAAGACGGACGTCGTAAATTGCTATGGAAGTTAGATGACGTCAACCTGTTTTAGAATGGCATAGGTTGGTTGCATTTCCAGTTTTTCTTTTTTCGACGTCTCTGGAGTTCTTTGATCGTAACAAGCATTGGCTGCGGTAAAAGGTCCTCGGAACAGTAAACATGCATTGAACAGTATCCCGTACATTAGTATGGTAATATGGTACAGACTGTGTTTATGGCCACCCGTCGCGTTGGAGTGATAGGCAACTGACACAATATTTTCATGTTAATTGCGTCAAGATTGTCTAACTTGACGGACTCCAACTTTCAATCTGGTAAGGCAGTTGGGGCACTTTCCATGCTGCTTGGTATATCCATTAATTTTAGCACCTGTCCTCTCAGGCGACTATGAGTATTGGCGATTAAGGATTGCTGGGTTTCCAGGTAAATTTGTTCTTTGTGGTACTATGACCAAATAGCATCCTTGATAGAATTTCATGGAAGTTTTCATTGCAGCTTAGATAGTTGGAGTGTTAGTTTTGAGTGGGGAAGTTTGTTAATTGTGTAATGCATCTCGTCCAGTTGCTCGAAAGTCAGCGAACTCAATGACAGTGTGATCGGGTTGCAGACGTCACTTTTTTGCTGCGTGATGATAAGCTGCTGAAAGCAGTCATCTATTGGTTGGCTTTAAAATCTTTCCACCTCAACACATAAGTACCTACCACTTACTGGTCTTTGGGCAATCACCCTTTTCCTTTTTACGAAATTTGAGATAATTAAAATTGTTTTGTAATTGAGAACTTATACTAGTAATTGACATTAAACTGAGCTTATTTTATCTACAATGTCCTGTAGGTGAACAAATTGGAGGTATAAATTATAATTAGGAATGACTTTAGTTGGAACTAATTTGAATAGTAAAATACTGGGACCATTGTCAAGGCTCTCAAGTCTTATTTCTTGCATCAAGCTTGATCATAAAAGAAGATCAACAAAAAAAGTATCAAAAGCATCCTGCAAGTGGCAGGTTGATTAAGGGACTCTCTTCAGCCTATTTTTGCCAACAGCAGCACGCTTTTTTTTAGTGTATATTTGAATAGGAAGATTAGTCATTACTATGTCGTGTAAAACGCGGAGCTAATTTCTGAAGATATGCAAATGGATTCTGAGGATGCAAAGTTCGGTTTTTCAGGTGAATAGTTAACCTCTGGTTCCCTCTTCCTATTTTGGTTATTTCATTATCAGTTATTATTTTATTACAATTTTATACGAGATGAATTAGAAAGTTCCTGAGCGTCATTGATATCTAAGGACATTTAATCTTTATGATTTGTCATGTACAAGTAAATGTCTACGTCAAACCGATAGCGAGGATCAAAGTAACCAGTGATTACTTCAATAGACCTGAATTTGCTAAGAATTTGAATGGTACGTGGCCAGGAATATGTAAGGCGTGAGACTAATCAGATTTTTTATTATTTTAGAATGCGGAGATTCTCTAATATCTAAATGAAATATCTCGACTATCCCATTATCGTTAGACGTATGAAGTCCAACCCTATGATGCTGAATTTTATATAGCCTGAAAAATTCACCAATAAGCTGGTTAGTAAATTCTGTGTCAGTATCCGTTACTGTATTAATAGGAATGCTGTGATGCGTGAAGTAAGTAATAATCTTGTACTATTTTTGCGAATAAATTAGCACATCTCCATTTCTTGTATTTACATATTATACATATTTATAGATATTTTCAGAAAAAAAATAGTTATTTAATATCTTTATACACAACTCGCAATTCCAAGATCAAACTTGGAATCGGGGGCATTGGCTTCACCGCCCGTGTCATAAGGTAGGAAGCCTTTTCAAAATTCACCCTAATCCTAAGGTGAGTAACGTGCCGAGAGGATGGATGGCTTGCAGGTAGCAAGCAGATAGCGCGAACCTCAACGGACCCGGCTAACGTTGTTGTATAGAGCCTTCTTGAAGGAATAGGCGTCACCCTTCAAGGGACCAAGTATTTCGTCCTAACTCGTGGGAACAAACTGAATGAATATAATAAATCTCCAGTAAACAATAACAAAATGATCCAGAAGCAATTAAACATGAGTATGTTCACGAGACATCGTAGCAACAGTGTACCAACAGAAGTAGCAGGTAAAATCTGTGACATACAAAGCAAAAATATCGAAACACAGCAGACACAAGACTTAGAAAACTTCCCAAAAAGATAGCAAAACGATAGAGAATCTCCTATAAGACAAAAAAGAAAGGAAACCAGCCCAATTAAAGGTGACAATAATAAGAAATCAAAATACGCACCTACCTTCGAGGTGCCTGTACACAATCAATTTGATATCTTAAGCAACGAGGACATCCAAGAACCTAACGCAGAAAAAGAGTACGTACCGAAGCCGTAACCAATTTTTGTGACAGGAGTCATGGATGTCACGGCATTAAAAGCAATCCTAAATCAAATATCTGAAAACACCCTATACAGAATGACAACATTAAGGTCTGGACATGTTATCAAGATAATGCCCAATGATATCGAAACCTATAAAACCATCCGCGTGCAATTTATAGCAAACAACATATCGCATTATACCTATAAACTAAAATGTGAAAGAGCATATAGAATAGTAATACGAGGGTTACACTCTACCGAAGATACCTCACTAATAAAGCAGGAATTAAAACAGCAAGGTCATGAAGTTAGACAAATAGTAAATGTTTTACATAGGTCGACCAAAAAGGGACTACCAGTATTTTTCGTGGATCTCGAGCCAAACAAAAATAATAAAGACATTTTTAAAATAAAGTATTTAAGCCATATGAAAGTGACTTTTGAAGCTCCTCATAAGAAAAAAGAAATAATACAGTGCAAGCGATGCCAAAGATTTGGACACACTAAAAATCAATGGTTCCGACCGTTTAGGTGTGTAAAATGCGGCAACGAACATCCTACCGCCAAATGCAATAAGAAACCCGAAACAGATGCTACATGTGCGAATTGTCAAGAAAGTCATCCCGCAAGCTATAAGGGTTGCACTAAATACAAACAATACAAGGATAGAATCTTAAAAAATATAAATAATGTTAAAGAGAATCCTACCCGCAACATTGGCACTAAAACAATAGATATAACAGCAAAACCGACCCAAGACCCAAGACCGACAAACCGCAAAGACATAAGAAGCTATGCGGAAGTAACAAAACCGAAACCTTCAATACAAAACCCACCCGATCCAGACTTCTTTCCCGACAAACTAGAATTAATGTTCGCAAAATTCCAACAAGTAATGATGAACATGAAGGACAAAATGATGGATCGTATGATCCAGCTCGATGCAAGCCTAGTAACAAAATGATGAACTCCTTCCGAGTGGTCATTTGGAACGCCAACGGTTTGATGGAACGCCGTCAAGAATTACTGACATTTTTACTAACAGAAAAAATTGACTTAGCACTAATTTCTGAAACAAGATTTACTGAAAAATCATACTGTAATATAGAAAATTACTCTACATACACAACGAATCACCCATCCGGTAATAGCCATGGAGGAACTGCAGTAATTATAAAAAATAACATCAAACACTACGAACTGGAAACGTATCAGACAGATAAAATTCAAGCAACATCGATAAAGGTAGTGTCCAAAGATAAAGTAGAGACAACCTTCTCAGCAGTATATTGTCCACCCAGACATACGATCAATAAAGACGACTACAAAAAGTACTTCTCATCCCTTGGCTCTAGATTTATATGCGGCGGAGACTGGAATGCAAAACATACGTACTGGGGCTCACGGTTAATTACCTGCCGTGGTAGACAACTCCTCAGCGCTATACAATATTTGAAACTAGAATACCTGACCTCTAGGGAACCAACGTATTGGCCAACCGATCAAAACAAAATTCCTGATCTGCTTGACTTTTATATTACCAGCAACATAAGTCAAAACTATATGTCTATTGAAAATTGTACGGACCTATCATCTGACCACACGCCAGATATACTGAATGTGAACACAGCAGTAGTGCTGGTGCCAGCAGTACAAAGATTGTATAACAACAACACAAATTGGAAGTTGTATCAGGACCATATCTCTCTCGAAACTATGCTCACAAAGCCATTAAAAACCTTTATCGACATAGATGAGGCTATTGAGAACTTCAATAAAATCATACATACAGCAGCTAACGACTCTATGCCGATCCGAAGAAAACAGTTAATATCAACGCTTAACGTATACCCAAAAATTATCAGATATAAAAAACAAGAACGTCGTAATTCAAGAAAAACCTGGCAAAGAACTAGGTATCCTACAGACAAAACAGCGTTCAACAAATCCTCGAACGAATTAAAAGCTCTCATTAAAAAAATTACTAACGATAACCTTCAAAGATTCTTAACTGAACTGTCTCCTAGCATAGACACTAATTATTCACTATGGAAGGCAACGCGAAAATTAAAACGACCCCGTAAGCAAATTCCGCCCATCAGAAAAAGCGATGGAACTCGGGCAAGGTCAGAATTGAAAAAGGCTTCAATTTTTGCTGTAGCATCTAAGCAATGTATTCCAACCATTTCCCGACTATCGATCCGAACACAGCGCCGAAATTAAAAAATATCTCGAAAACATGGAATCAAAGTGTCTTCCACTAAAATTCACGAGCTCTGCCGAAATAGCAGCTGAAATAAAACACTTAAAAGACGGAAAATCACCAGAATATGACAATATAGATAGTGTTCTCCTAAAAAAACTACCGAAAAAAGGCCTAGTAGCCATTGTGAACATTTTTAATGCGTGCCTAAGATTAAACTACTTCCCGGGACAATGGAAGATAGCACAGGTAATAATGTTACCCAAGCCCGACAAACCCCCTAATGATATGGCTTCATATCGACCAATAAGTCTCCTGCCTTTAATGGGAAAACTATTGGAGAAAATTATACTTAATAGAATGAAGATACACTTAAACGATATCATACTAAACCATCAATTTGGATTCCGGGAAAACCATGGGACAATTGAGCAAGTACACCGTATTGTTGATGTTATTAGCAGATCATTGGAGGAAAAGAAGTACTGCTCAGCAGTTTTTCTGGATATTAGTCAGGCCTTTGACAAAGTTTGGCATGAGGGCCTGTTATACAAAGTCAAAAAAATGCTGCCCCACTCATTCATTGAAATAGTGAAGTCTTATCTCAGCAAACGATGCTTTGAAGTGAAGTACCACAACGAATATTCCAACATGTTTGAAATCAAATCAGGAGTACCACAGGGAAGTATACTTGGTCCAGTTCTCTATTTAATTTATACTGCAGACCTACCCACCTCTGACAAGACTACGGTCGTAACGTATGCAGACAATACAGCCTTGCTGTCCTTACACACTAATCCAAAAAATGCATCAGAACACCTACAAAATCACATTAACAAAGTAGAGAATGAGAATGGCTTAAAAAGTGGAGAATTCACGCAAATCAAACCAAGTCAAGACACGTAACTTTTACTCTGAGAAGAGACACATGCCCGCCAGTTACTCTTAATAACGACAAAATCCCTCAACACGACGATGCCAAATATTTGGGTATGCACTTGGACAGAAGGCTAACTTGGCAAAAGCATATATGGACAAAGCGTAAGCAGCTCAACCTAAAACTACGTAGCATGTACTTGTTAATAGGATGCAACTCACAAATGAGCATAGACAGCAAATTCACAGTATATAAAGCCATCCTAAAACCTATATGGACTTACGGCATTCAGCTGTAGGGAACAGCCAGCAACAGCAACATAGAGATACTTGAACGATTCCAAACAAAAACACTGAGAACCATCTTCAACATTCCTCCATATATAACTAATAAATTAATATACCTTGACTTAAAACTACCAAGTGTCAAACAGGTGATTGCAAAATATAGTGACGCCTATCAGAAGAGACTAGCGAAACATAAAAATGAGCTAGCCTTCATTATAAAAGATTGAAGAGACACAGTGTTCCAACTCTACGGGAAAGATTTGCTAGAATGGAATGAGGCACCCAACTGATGAATGCCTCCCCATATCATGAAATATGAAAGATATTAATATCACACAAAATAGTAGCTTATAGTTAAATGCAACAGATTGCCGCGATGCAGGAAAGGAAAAAAAAAAAAAAAATTTTTAATCAAGGCTCTATAAATGCAGATTCAGTATAAGCATACTATTCATAGAAACAGGGATATTCGTTATATACATAAGCGGAACAATTCTGATCGTAATCCTTGTAATCATACTCGTTGATATAATAATAGTCGTCATTAAGTTCGTTAAAATTTACTTCCCGCATTTTGAAATAGTTACTAGGCCTTGAATTGCCAAATCTACGACAATTATGAATGTTAGAAGAAGGTAGCTGCTTAGGAACAAAATGACTAACACCGCTCATCGGTCGAGGTTTACTATCGCCGAAATTAAACGATTGTTGAGATCCGCCTATTAGGCATTCTAAATGAGGGTTGCAATTCTGTGGAGGGGCACGCATCATGCACATCTTACGCCTCGTGGTGAGCGGTGGTTGCATAGATGTCTGTAAACTAGGTCACCATCCTTGAACAGTCTGAGGTTGCAGTGGCCGCGGCCGAGTTGCATCGGCCATTCTTTTTTCTTATTTTTAGGAGGGGTTATTCTGTATAGACTATGCCATCTTCGATATTGTTGATGTAGCAGCAATATGCATAGGATTGCCTCGCGTAACACACTGTATAAAAGATTATGTAATTAACATATGACTATTAAAAAAAGATAGATATAATTTTCTAAATACTTTCTTTTATTTATTAATATTCATATCAAAATACAAAATTTAGCAAATACTTTAAGCAAGAGGGTAAGATTAAAATATACTACAAGTGATGATGAAAAATAATTTTATGATTTATTCACATTATGTATTTTAGTAATAAACGTAATTATAATAGTAGATAAAAAATCCATTATACTTATACTAATAGAACTATGTGAACTGAAACTTTTACTTTTATCCACGAGGACAAGATAACTACTTAAATAACAAACCACCTAAGCAACAAACATGCAATGTGATGTGTTTTACGTGAACAGTGACTTACATTCGATTTTTTCAATGTATCTAGTAAAAACCGTATCGATACGAGCGCCTTTCACTTTATCCTACTCCGCGGCCGACCGTCACGCGACATGCAACACACAGACGAAAAAGTTTGAGACGATGTAATAAAAGTTTTACTTTAAAAATATCCAAGTTGCGGATCCGTAGACATTAGTATATATAATAGTATAAAATTAGTATAAATAACCTAAGGCAAATAATTCTTTATATATATATAAATATATAAATATATCAATGTCTAAACTAAACATAGTAATAAATAACTATTGACATAAGCACACTTAAAGCGTCGTAGCTGCAAACACTAAATTTGGCAAAATTTTGATAAATTTGATCCCTGCCTCTCTTGATGAATATTAAATTTAATGTCAATAATATTGTGACATATAACCAAGAATAAATTGATTGTTGCACTCATTGATGGAATGTTATTAAGGTAATTTTAATTTTCTTTACAGCATTGCTAAACTTATAATTTATTGTTATTAATGTATTCTAACTGCACATACTGTATCAAGTTATGTTAAGTCAGAAGTAACATAACGGTATAAAATTACTTCTGTTATACATCATGTTTTTAAACTTTCTTATATTTTGTATTATAATATCGCAAACTATTTATGGTTCTGTGAATCTCTGTAATTAATTTAAGACTTTAAGTATACTTAATAATAATAATAATAATAATTTTATTTCAGAACAAGCCATATGTGTTAGTTACAAAACTTATCAACTATTGTTAGACTTATGCTAAAACTTAAATACTATGACCGACCGATGCCTGAACACTGTTTACGTCATGTGTAGTCGTATCTAGCGTCTTAGCATCGGTCCGTCCCATCTGTCACACAATACGCCCAACATGCAGTGTGGGCTGTCGCGCAATCTGCGTAGCAGAGAAGCACATCGCTTTCGAATGATGGCCTGAAAACCATCTACTCTCTCTGTCGCGAACATGTTTGATGCGCTACAGAAACGCGGAAACTCAACCAACATCCTGAAAGCGTTGTTGTATTGAACACGAAGGGTCACGTTATATGCCCTCTGCGTATATTTGACCCACAGACTGCACGTATAAAATGACTGACAGAATGATTTGAAAAGCATTATTTTAACGTCCGTGGTACATCGTGCAAACCTACGAATTAACATATTGCAGCGGACTGCGAGCGCCCTACGTTCCCTTTCGATATCTATATCATCATTTCAATCATCAGTTAACCAATGACCCAGATACCTGAACTGAGTTACTCTTGTTAGTGGAGTATTACAAATTGTAACTTGTGGCACGTTAGTATAACATTTGGTGGCTGCTTTAAACACAAGTATCACGCTCTTTTTAGCATTGTACCTGAGCCCATGAGTAGCTGCATAATTCTCACAGCTACATATAATGTCAGTCATTGTAAAATTATTTAAAATTGTAACATTTCTCTTCTGAAAAGTTTAAAAGCATGTATAATGAAGCCCCTGTAACACAGAACAACTTTTTCTATATCGTGAGACAGTTTTAAGAACAATCTGCGAAGAAATATTTTTAACTTATAGTCATATAAACGTTTCAAATTTTGTTTACACAATGTTCTCTAGGCCTTCATTTAGGCCTAAACTTAATTAAGGACAACGTCGTTGACACTATTAATGAAACCATGTTTCTAGGTATATCTTTAGATTGACAAGATAGACAAGATTAGATAAGATACATAATAATTATATATTATTATATCAAAGGAAGTTTGAAAGTAGCGGCACTGACATATAAATCGAGAAGTGAAAAAATAGCGTGGTATGGAAGGATATATGGATCGACGTCAACCAAAACAAGATGGAAGGATTACGTGAAAGATGATGCATTGATGATTGCAAGATGCATGAATAAAAGAGGTATGACTTTTGTGATGATGAGAGAGATGTTTTTTTTTATACTTACTAAGTTAATGCTTGACTACATTCCATCTGATGGAAAGTGGAAATGTATTCAAAGATGGTAAGGCGCATTAACCTAGCCACCTATTCACCCTTCGCTGGATACTGAGGTCGTTGCGCGCGTACACACAGACTGCGGCACGTGAGCGAAAGTGCTCTAACGTGTATCCGGGATAATTCAGGTGCGCAGCGCTCAAAGCACATTATATCTGCGTCTCCGCACAAAAAGAACAAGTGCGGCTGCTCTGTCTCAGGGTGGTGGTGGACAGGTATGATATTGGAGTGCAAGCGCCTGATCTTACTGAGGTGCACTTTGAATAAGGAGGAGTGCAACCACTGTACAAACTTGTTCTTTTTATTGTGCCCTTTATCTTTTTACTGTGCCACATGAAGGTGGAACAGAACATCTCTCTGATGGTAAATATGACGTAATTTTCTATTTCTTTTGCATTCAAATAATATTTATAATATTAAAATATTCATTAAATGAGATTCATTTTCTTTTTTATCTATATAAATATTTAAACGCTGTACTTTCATTAAGATAACTGTGATTATATTTGCATTTGAATAAGTATTCTTAAAAGATAGTCTTATTATATCTCAAAGATATTCGACCTTGTACTCCGGAAATACAGTACGGAACACAGTGACCGTGAATAATTATACTGACTGAAGTATTATGATATATTAAGGTGTATGACAATATCAGAAAAGGTACGTAGCCGTTACATACATAGATAATGCTTATCTTGTATTATCAAATAACACAACAGAACTTCTTAACGATAATGACCACCACGACGTTGGTAGAGTCATTATGTGAATAGAGACAATCCTAGGCTAATAGTTGCTTATAACCAAGGTCAAACTGACCTTTGTTATAATACAATGGCATTCTGTCATAACAGACAGCTATTATGATATGCATCTCTACAAAAGTTACCTACCAAGGAAACGTAAAGGAAACTACCAAGAAACTCCTTGTATGTTTTTGAATTGGTTTATTTGGAATACAATTGTATGATTAAGAACAAAAATAATTTTAATGGGATTTAAATGGAAATAATGAACTCTCCGAATTCCTTCTATTACATTTATATGATTCTAAATCAAACATAGGATTAATTTAGAATCATATAAAATTAACATACATAAATGTAATCCAGCAAAGGTTTTAACTCCAAGGTATTGTTTACGTAATATTAATATTCAAAATAATTCATTATTAAAATAAAAAGAAGTACCGAAAATACAAAAACCTTTTAATATGATCTCTGATGCTGTGACTATATGAGGTTAACACGAGGCGATACGAGGCAGGTGTTTCTAAAATATATTTTTAAAAATAAATTCTATTACATGATTAAATGGGTTCAACAATAGAGAACAAAACTGGTAGCGTTATATGTTTTCCTTACTTTTATTTTTAACAGTTTTATTTTATTTACTTTCATTTGTTCGATATATCTACGCCTATGTTATTTTATTATTCTATACAAAATTAAATTTTGTCGTAACGAGAACAACTTTACAATTATTTTAATAATACCTTACTCAAAAAGAAGGGTGTTATAAGTTTGTGGAAGCCAAACGAGTGGACGGACTTGATTGCGGTTTTTTTTAAATCAAAATCCTGATTCGAAACAGACGAGGCAGTTTTGAGTTACATAAAATACAAATAAAATAAATATAGACTCGCTATGCCCGGCACTAGGCTCCATAAAATAAGTAAATCCTTTAAACGTTTTTATAAAAAGCTCCTAAATGAAGCCTTAAGCTTATCATTAAATAAATTTAAATTATATATAAAAAATAATTTGATAAAAAAATCCTACTATAGTGTAAAGGATTACATCAACGACGGTATGGCCTGGGAATGAATTGTATTGTATTGCGAATAGCTAGTAATATCCGCAATTTGTATTTTTGTTGTAAATTAATTTTGTTTTATCGACCTGCTGCATCACACCGATTCCTTAGAAGTCTATACTTCCGGTAGCATCGGGAGTCGGATTGCCTTCCTCCCTCAAATATGGCAAAGGGGGTGATGGCTGGCTCTTGCGTTATGCACGTGAACGGATGCTGCTTGCGGTAACTGGTTTTGTGGCAGGCCGAAGAAGATTTTTTTTGTTGTTATTATTTCATGTTCATTGCCTGAAATCATTAGGCTTCATTTGCAATTGATTGCCACGGTTCTAGTTGTTCCAAAATTGTTTTTAAGATTGACGTTTGTGAAACAGTGATCACGTTTGGAACCCTCATAGACATTAAGAAGGAAAGTGCTTTTACAGAGGGGCTTATTACGATAAATCTTGTATCGAAATAGGCCTGACACTATCATGTTGACGTATACAAGTGATCACTGATTATGATTCTAAATAAAAAATATATAAATAAATAAATAAATAAAAATAAATAAGTTCATAGTTCAAGTTTGATCGAAATAGAAGCAGTCGTGTCTAAGATATTGCGATTTTATTAGTACCTAAAAGGTTTTATCTAATATTAATAGAAATACTTAAACAAGTGAAATTGCTAAGTAACATTTTGTACGACTCAACATCAAGTAGCCATTTTGAACAGTTGCAATTCAAATTCTAATAGCACTGTTTTAGAACATTGAGCAACTGATATCATATTGGCTTTTAGGGTTTGCGACGGCTAAGAGTCTTAAAAGATAAAGAGATAGTTTTTAATCCAAAAATAAATTCCAACACATGAAATACCAAGAAGGTGGAATTCAACAATGATAGCATGATATTTTTTACATACCCATGCCATCTACACAAATGCGACGAAAAATAAAAAAATATTTTTAAGTTTTAAACTCGTTTTATGAGACATATGTAAAAATGAATTTGGATTGCGTTAAAAAAAGAATAAACAGTTATAATGTTGGTCAACATTAAGAATCACTATCGTAGTACTAATTCTGAGGTTTAAAGCTCCGAGCCAACTCTAACTCCGTGGTATAATTAAACTTAAATCTAATATCTGTACATTATTATCTTTAAATTAATTCGCGCTGTATGTTATCTTCAGGCAGTAATAAATCATTGATAATTTGAATAAATACAATTTAAAGTGACACAGCATGTTAATAAGATACATCATATATATTCAGTTTCATAAATAAATTAAAAACAGGATCGGATATTGTAAACACGTTTTAAAAATTAAAAGGTATATATACTCCCAATTCATTTACTCCATTCATTTACTCCAAATACACAAACCATCCAAACGAGGTCATTTTGCAAAAGTTTGCAATATTATTTTTGATACTAGTCTAAATTCTAAAATCGAAATTTCTATGTTTTGTGCGTATTATGATTTAACGTGAAAATTACAGAAACCCCAAAAGAATCCCTTACTAGTTTTTCCCTATTGTGGTGATTGCAACTGACAATATTTTTTAAAAGCATTGCCTTACTTGAATTCATATTACGTCATTTTATTTTATTTTATATTTATTATACATATTGAAGATATGACGGAGATCAACGATTAATTATAATTTGAATAATTTAATCACAATCTTAACTTAAGGAATACGTTAATACTATTTGCACTTGGCGCTAATAATTTCTAAGTATTTTATATTACCTATATCGTAATCTGTACCTCAATAACTGTAGATAATATTGTTATTATTGAGAATTAAATTAAATACAAGCAATTTCAACAAGACCACATAACTGAATGTTTAAACAGACCTACATGAAGTTTGATTATAATAGGGATATATATTTATATGACTTTTATTTAAATGATGTATATATATACTCTAATTACATATTTTTATGTAATTAGAATTTAATAATTTTAATATCATGTATTTCTCACTAAAAGTGATGTGCCGTACTTTCTTAGAGTAATAACATCTTATGGTAAACTATACACAAAAAATTATTTAATATTTATAGACAGAATTAATTAATACGTGTTCTGTACAAGACACGGAGATCTAAGTAAAAGTTTTTTTTTGTTATGCATGTTTGTCTGGTTTATCTATTAGGTTTGTTCACTTGTCAAAAAAGTAAAATACGAATGTGAATAAAATTAGAACTTGCTATATTATTTTTGCTTCAGTCAACGTATAAGCTACTTTTAATTGCGGCTTTTTCTCTCATTTTTACGAGAGAATACATTACTGACATTACTCTAATTGCATTACAACAAAGCTGTTGGAAGCTGTTGTTTCGACGGGAAAATAACAAATAATGGTTAAGTACAATACAATAGCAAATATTTTTACTGAAATGTTAGGTGGTATAGTGTTTTTAACATAGATTGATAATTTACTACCGAAATTTCTCATATGTTCAGGAAAAGCTTAAAATATGGGTTATAATGACAATAAAACATAAGAAAATGGATTTGTATACCTTCATATTAAGTAATTATAGATGGTGGATACGATTTGAATTTGAAAGGTAGGGGAAAATAAGAAAGCGGTTTTCGAAATAATAAATGGATTTATTTAGGATATTTTTCTTTGTATTATTTTTGTATTATTAATTTACTTTCATTTATGGTAAATATATAATAATTACATAATTATATTTATAATATTTTTTAGTAAATTTTGGAGCAATAACAACAGGTCTGAGTCTGGGATGGCCGTCACCAGCTCTTGTAAGACTCCGTAACGGAACAGACACTCCTTTAGGCAGACCCATTACTGAGGAAGAAGGATCATGGGTCGTCTCTGGAGGATACTTACTCGGCATCGGCAGTAAGTGTAAATAATCAAAGAACAGCTCATCAGATCATTTGATAATTTTCAGTAAAATTATTTGATTAAGTTTATTCTCAGTAAAGATACTTATTTGTAGAAATAATAAGTATTATTACTGGTTTTTGATATTTCATTTTTGAATTTTCCAGCAAATATCATGGGTGGGATGCTTATGGATGGAATAGGCCGAAAATATTGCATTCTTTTAGTATCATTCCCTAAAGTATTTATGTCTATATGGACCATATTTGTGACGGAAGTGTGGATGTTAATATTATGCCGAGTGATCATGGTAGTGTGTGATTGCTTTGTGCTTGTAGTCGTGCCGGTATATGCATCTGAAATAGCATGTGTGAGTATACTTACATTTTTATTGAAATTTATTACAATAAAACAATGGGAATAAATAATACTGTTGGTGACTTCTAACAGTGACTGCTGAACCAAAGGCTGTGGGTTCGATTCCCACACGGGACAACTTTTTATGTGATACACAGATTGCTGTTCCGAGTTTGGTTATAAAATAATATCCAATTTCTTTAAAAAAAACATATCTTTATCCTGCCGAATGCCAGTCAAATTAATAATCCTGTATATATAACAAGCCTTTTTGTTTTAGAAAGAACACCGCGGATCCCTTGGCACATTCCTGCAACTCTTTTCATGTCTAGGCGTAGTTATATCTCTCTCTATAGGCCCCTTTCTTTCATATGTAGTATTTAATACATTTATAGCAGTTATTATAGCAGCAACAACTTTACCGCTGCTATTCTTACCTGAAACCCCTTTTTATTTATATTCAAAAGGTATGATTTTTACGTAACTCTCTTTTTAATTTACTGAATATTTACTTTTTACTATATTAATGACAACAAACACAATGTATGTTATTTATTAGTTTTAGTTTAAGAAAAATAAACATAGTCATATCGTCCACTGTTATCTAGTAGAACTAAAAAATATATAACATTGTATACAGGGTTATTTGTAATTAGTTGAGCACCTTTTGCAGGCAGCCCCTCTACATCAATCCTAACAACATTTGTTCTACGACTTTTTAAAATTAATAGTTTTAAAAATTTTGTTTTTCCCATACAAAATTTATTTATTGCCTCTAAGCGTGCATTAAACTTGAGCAAAGAGAGGCCACGCAACTTGTCAAAATATGTGCCAAGGCCACGTGCATCGGGGCGCGGGGTGGCGGGGTGTCGCAGCGGCGGCTATGCACGTTAGAACTTGATCATTTTCTAAGGTATAATAAAAAATAGCATCGTTTTCCACTTTTATTTATTAAAATATTTTCTACAATAGTCGAAACACATATTGTATAACTGTTTAAGAATCTAATGAAAAAACAAAATCTCCAATAGAAGTTGTCCACAAGTTGAATGTCTTAATATTTTTATTTGGTTTATGAAATAAGGGCACTGTAATGAAACCAAATAAATATTATTTTTACAAAACAATAACTTCACTTTAACTTACTTTATATCATATTTACATATCATATTATCTCGTTTGTTAATAATGATAAATTATCATGACAATAAAACAGTAAGTTACTTACGAATTTCTTGAAGATGCCGCGTAACAGAAAAACGTCATAATTTTCATTAATATTATTTAATTAAAACGTAAGAAGTGAATCGACTGTTTCTGACGTATAATATTCTCATAGAAGAAACACATAAGTACCATAAAAACAGACAAATTTACACAATCCACTTTAAAAATAATAACTTTAGGCTTCTTAACATGTTGGGTCGTCACTATATCACAAATAAAATTGTTCTTTATCATGGTTTCTGCTGTTTCGAGTTGTTGTTCGTTCTAGGTATAGCAAAACAGACCTTGTAAAGATCAGGACCCCAATGCTCCATTTCTCAGCCAAAACTCGTATTTCTTTTCATTCTTACTTCTTCTATTTCAGACAATCAATGTATTTTAAAAATATTATAAATTACATTTCATAATTTCTTCTTCATGTTATAATCTTGAATTTATTTAATAGTTTTAATAGCAAGTCCATAAAATCGTATTGTCCAGTATGTAATTACAATTCATTATTTAATTATAAAACTCTAATCCGATAATTTTATTTTTGGTTAATGTAAATTGTGTTTTGTAATCCACATACTTGTCATTTTGATTATTTAGTATTTCCATAGCAACATGGTGTAAAAGAGATGAAGCTATACGAAAACAATAAGCTATACGAAAACGCGCGTTTAACAGTTTCTGACTTTCGCTAGCCTGCCGCGACCTATACTTTAGTTGCTTACAAAATACAGAGTAATAAATAATCGAGGGAGCAAAAATTTTTTTTGTTCGTTTATTCTGAGTTATTTATCAAGATTTTTTAAAAGTCGTAGAACAAATGTTGTTGGGATTGATGTAGAGAGGCTGCCTGTAAAAGGTGCTCAACTAATTAAAAATAACCCTGTACATATAGCTGTTACAATTAAAAATTGATATAACTTTGAAGCAATATGTAAATACGAAGGTAAACTAAGTTATATGTAAAAGGTTCCATGTACTATTTCAGGACATAAGAACCAAGCTATTGAAGTCCTATCCAAAATACGAGACTCAGATATGATAGTCAAACAAGAAATGGAGGAATATGAAGAAAGCAAAGAAAATAAAATCGATAAAATAGCTTTAATTAAAAATAAATTGTTTTTGAAATCACTATCGTTAGGTATTTTAGTCTGCACTGGATCAATTTTGACAGGTTATATGGCGGTGTCCAATTACTTACAGACGATTTTAGAATCAACACAGACCAGCGTGAGCCCAGAAATTGCGTCAGTAATTATTGGTTGCATTCAGTTATTTTCTTCTTTTGGTACCACTTTGATTACGAATAAATTCGGAAGAAGGCCAATTTTGATTTACTCGCTTATTGGAATGATATTCGGTATGGTAAGATTATTTTTCATTTTAATACTTGTGGAAACGAACTTCGATTTTAGATTTCGATAAATTTCCAATGTTATCAACATTCAGTGTAGAGGCTCATTTTTTTATTTTATTCTTTTTAAATGAAATTCAATTGTAATAAATGTAGCTTCTCTCAGATTTTGTTAAATTAATAAAATTGTATTTTTTAGAAAGAGTTTTGCAAATATCTACGATATAATATCAATTATGAAATGTCTGCCAAATCGATCAAAACATGAACACACAAATAATTGTTTGTTAATTAAAATCATCTTATTATTAAATTGTTATTTAAAAATAACATTGGAAGTGATAAAAACTGTCACCATCTTAATTAAAGAACAAAATTCAGATCGGTTATCGTTTTTGTTTTCTGTAGATAGTAGCGAAGCACTCTCAAAAAAATTTGATAATTAACAAATCTACTGATTTGTTATATTGAAATTATATTCATAATATACGTATTATGTTACTGCGTACGTATTTCATAGGTATTATATTACATAAAGTAAACAATATATTTTCATATTTTACTATTAAAATGTTTAAAATTTAAAGCCTCTATCAAAATTAAAAGTCTTGCATTTTCTCCTAACAACTCAAAAATATATCTTACCCCAATCACATATCAGTTTATTCTAGATACTTGATTCTAGTCTTAAAAATGTTTCACTATTACAGTTGGGTCTTGGAACCTTCTTCAAGATTAGTGAAGCCGACGGTTACATCATATCTGGCTTCATGAACTACTTGCCTCTAATATCCATGATTCTCGTCATACTCTGCTATAGTGTTGGTATGTAGCCTTATTATTTCTACATATTGTGGCATATTGTTTTGCTTCAACAGAGAATAAAATATGTTTCAAATTAAATTTCAGGTATTGGCACCCTACTATGGTTGGTAACCGCAGAACTATTCGACGGACCCTCCCGGGCGATTGGTTATTCAGTCAGCATGATAGTGGCAACACTAGCTACGTTCTTAACCCTGAAATACTTTGTAGAAATGACTACGGTGCTTGGGCCAGATGGAACTTATTGGTTTTTTAGCGTGACGTGTTTAATAATTCTTATTCTAATCGCACTTTTCTTACCCGAAACAAAGGGAAAAACATTCAATGAGATTCAGGATGCGTTGAGAGAGAAAAGTATTCAATTTTAAAATAGAACAAAGTCATGTTTTAGCCAGTTTTAGGTACAATGGACATTAATTTTATTTAGATATAATCTTTTTATTAAAATAATTCTTTAGAATCTACTTAAAAAGTATTAAACTTGTTATTTCTAATGTATTTACAAGTTATGTTGATATTTTTGATATTTACAATAAAACGTACTATTTGCTGAAGGAAATGGCTTTTCAGGCATATTTATATAAATCTCATAAGACGCAGCGACTTCAATAAGTAAATAATAATATTATTTTAATCCTTTTTAGTGGCCTTTTTGTATTGTAGGGTTTTTAAATTATTTTTTTCTGCTTGTTTAGGTTATTTTACTGGTTTCTATATTATACTAAATAAACCTACGAACACACTGATTTTCACTTGCTTAGGTTTCATTTAAAAAAACTTTAATCAATTACCTCCAGTCGTTTGGCTGCTACGAATCCACAGACAAACACATAGATACACCCCTCTTTCAGGTTTAAAATAGGAGAAGCTACAGGAATAATTTCGTTTTTATTGCCCACCCTCATTTCAATATATATATTTATTATAAAAGTATTTGGAGAGATCTATTTACATTTGAAAATATTTAAAAGTAAACATATGAACGAAAAAAATATTTTCTTACACTTTTTACTTTCTTTAAAATCTAGTTTTTTTAAACTTCACATCTGAATCATTTATTCTCTTGTGGCAGTTACAATTATAAATGTACTCTTTCAATTGTTGGTAAACATCATGTTAGGATTATATTTAAATAACAACGTTCAGGCTACAATCATTCAACTTTCGTATCTATCTAGAATCCTAATTCCTTTGTTTGTCTTGATACTGACGAAACAGAACTTGAAAATGTAATGCAAGAGACAAAAAAAGGCCTTTGTAATCGGATGGGATAGTATTTTTACATATGCTTAAACTAACTTTGTACTTAATTTTGGAATATCTAATTTTTTTTTTTGCTAAACCTTTCAAAGTGTTAATTATCAGTATTCATCTGATACACTAAATTGGATGCAAAAATGATATCAACAACCTTAAGTCAATTCAATTTCATTGTTTAAAATAAAATGTTAACCAAAGACTTATGTTTTATTTTAAAACAATAACCACTACTATCATATGATCCGCAGACGCAAATTCACAACTAACAGAATTCATTATTATCAGTCCCAACAGTAAAAAACAATTGAGGTGGCATTTTCTTAGACACGGCTAAATATATTAATACTGTCTCTATTTTGGTTCTAATCTGAAAATTATAATGTATAAGGATACAAGAAACTCATTCAAATCTTTTCAAAAAAACCTTATTAAGAGAAAACAAAGTTTCACAGCCAAAATTCATTCTAAAAAAAACCATATAAGTGAAATTGGTAATAGGGAATATTCATTTCTTTTTTACTTAAATTATTAATTTACCTTTTTAAATCGTAGAAAAAAATATAAATAGGCTTGAAAATACTCCAGATATTATATAAAGTGATAATGAAAACATTGAAGAAATTTGAGCCGTTCAAACGCCGTCATTTTAACTAAACGTGTCAAAGGACACGTTCAGTGAATGTTTACTCTAAGCTTTTTAGTTACTTCATACATATTTTAAGTTTTAATTGCTATACAAAACATAGAAAAGACAAAAACCATCTTACAAGTATTACATAGTTCCGGAGTGCCAAAATAGTATTAGAAAAACACCCGACAGAGTTTTTTTGTATTCCAAGAGACGCAAAAATGCAAAAACAATGGTGTTCAATATAACTTTCTATAAAACCATAATCTTTTTCGTTTTTAGAATTTTTTATGGTTGTCGATTTATTTCAGGTTTAGGAAAATACAGCAAATTGTATTTAATATAATATAACGAAACAAGGCAAGGAGAAAATGTAATCTAAGTTTGAAGGAAAGAATTGTGCCTCATTTATTTTTGTGCCAAAAATGAGAGACAGAGAGAATGGGAATGAGAGAATGAGAATGAGAATGTCCGTAGTCAAAAGGCAAAGTTTGACATGGGTTAATGAAGCCCTTTCAGAGTTAACTATCAAAGAAGTGATCACTAAGTAATTCCTAGTACTGCCCATACAAATGTCTGTGATATTAATCAACCGGGACTCAGTACTTCTCTTATTAAATAATCATAAAGCAGAGCCTTACTTTTCTCATATTGAAGATAAATTACAGAGTGACTAAGCTGTGCAAGTCAATATTAAACCGAAATATAGAAGTAAAGGTGTCAATGTAAATATACCTGCTGAAAAACAAAATGTAGCATTATCATCATTTCCTCATTCAACACACAATATTGGAATAATTTCTTATATCTTCTATATCTGCTGATTATTAACCAAGTTATTTATCCGACTCAAGTGAAGTGGAAAATGATTCAGAGGAAGAAACTTTTTAAAAATGTAATATGTAGTGGCATGCTAATTACTTTTGGAAAAAATTGTAGTTGTTTTATTAGTTGTTTGAGTGTTGAAAAAATATTTTTAGGATTAACTAAATAATCGTATCATTTAATAAAACTTTTAAGCACGAAAATATAGGTTTAAATTATATATTTTTCTCAGAAACACTAATACCACAGTATGATCTTCGACGCCGATAATTGCATGTCAAATGACGTCACATTTCCTTTCGACCAATGGTGGCGCATTTTGGAAGTTTGAATTTCACTGCCTTAATTTACACTTTTCACAAATTATTTTATGTCCTTAAACAATTAGTAAATAAAGAAAAAGCAATTTGAGACCATTTTAAATTTCATTGTTATTTTCTATTACCAAGCTCGTTTAATTTACATTTTTCACAAATTATTTTATGGCCTTAAATAATTAGTAAATAAAGGAAAAAATATTGGAGATAATTTTAAATTTTATGCATATTCCCTATTGCTATTTTCTATTACCAAACTCGCTTCATTTACCATCCTGCCGGTTCTACACATGGACCACTTTTATCTATGTAACCTTTTCTCCAATCTGTCCTCTCGCTTATTATTTTCCGTTTTGGGATGGCTTATGGCATTTATAAAATGGCTGATGATTTAAAGCCTATATTTTTAATAATTTCAAAAAGGTAATTTCCAAAAATATCATGATGGGAATACAAAAGGTACACAGAAGGGAATTTTTATAATTATATATCCATTTGATTTATATTTTACATTATAATTTAATTTAATTTTTAAATTTAACCCGACGTTTCAAATGTCCTATAAAAATCGTGTTCACGGAAAGACGAGATGTAGGTCTCCTTATATAAAAAAAAATACTCATAAAAATATTTTGCTTCATTTTTTTATGTTACTTCGTTTTTTTTTTTAATATATCTAAAACAATTTTTGTTATTTATGTAGTTTATAGGTGCATCTCTGAATAAATATTATAATAAGATATTTGAATAAACTCATTTCTGCGCGTCAATATTGTTTTTCTGGTTATCACTTCAATGTTTACTTATATACCAAAGACGTGATAAGGTCAAAGTAAACTCCTTGATATAATTTAATTGCTTCTTTATTGGTTACACTTATCCGGAATTCAGTGTTGTTTGAGTTAAGTAATTTATAATCATTTTTGAGTTATGATTAAGAATAAGCACATAACACACACTTTTCTTACTTATAATAGAGATGCATCTAAAATTCAAAGTCATTAGTGTCGGAGGTTGTTAAATGTCCGGCGAAACTTTGCCCTTCATGATTTTAAGTTCAGATTTTTTTAGGATTTTATTTCTATTCCCTTTTTTATTATTTACATATACATATGTGTGATCGTCTGTTTTTTTATTAATTAATTGTTCAAGATGTTTTTAGTACCCAGAAGGAAAAAAACCTTGTTACTGAGACTATGATAGATTTCTATTGCTGGTATAACAACATGATAAGAACAAAATAAAATAAATATTTGAGAGTATACATACATAGAACAAATACAATTTTCTTTTCTAGATTTTAACAACAGCAACATTTTTAGTAACAGGTAGAGCTTGAAATATTTACAAATTATCTTGTTATATATTGACTACAAAAATAAAATAAAAATAATATTTTAGATTGCCTTTCAATTACAACAAATGTAATTTTTTTTTGGTTGATTTTAATAACTGCTACATTTAGACGTTGTAAAAAATCACAGACTATTTAATTATGTATTCACTTTAAAAATAAATAATTAAATTAAAATAAAATAAATACTTTTTTGGGCTCCAATACAACAAATGTGTTTTTTTTGCTGTTTTTTAAAAATAATGGTACGGAGTCCTTCATGCACGAGTCCGATTTTCAGTTGATCGGATTATTAATGGATCAAACATCGGTCATAAAAATATATTTTAATTTTATTGGTTAAGTTTCCATGGGTTTTCCAAAATATAGTTTATCATTCCTATAATTTAAAGGTTTATAATATATTAACTCTGTTGGAGTTAAGTTATATGGCATATTATAAATTTACCTATTAGATTTCCGAAACAAACTAAATACAACTGTTGCTTAAAGATCAGATCTATCATTTAGAAAAAACGTAGTCTCAGTTATTAGTTAGTTTAGCTCATAAATTTAGTTTGGGTATACGTTTAGTTAGAAAAATTTAGTTTTCTAATTTAGTTTTCTAATTTTAACTGACGGCACACACTGAAAGAAATATGTACAAGCTATAACTTTTATATTTTTACACATGGTATTTTTATATATTTACGTGTATATCTACATTGCAGCAAACCAAACACTAATTAAGAGATTTTATATTAGGGTTCCCAAAAACATAATTGTAGATCTCACCTAAGAAATTGACGAATCAGTTATGAATGTAAAAATATTAAAAAACCTCCGACATGATGATTTAGTCAGCAGAGATATGAGAAGTTTTCTTTTATATTAATTTACTATCAAAGATAGTAAATTTATTATATATGTTAAAGCCTACGGTTCTTCACGTTGTTTTAAAAAATAGAACTATATATCGCTATCTATTTTGTACTGTACCGCCATCTTGTAAACTAATATACAACTAACTACATTTGCGTAAGCCTCATTTTATGTTATTTTTTTACTTTAGCAACTTTTACTGAAGCACGTAGAATGGTCTTTAAGCTAGCTTTAAAATAATGAAAACCATCTTCATTCTATAGTAATTGTTAGATATTTAATAATATACTAGGAAAAAAAACACGCATTTCAATTTCTTTCTTAGACAAGAAGAACTTATTTATTTTCTGTTAGTGTAGATTTATGTAAGCCTAATAAGCTTAAATGTTTATAGATGCTCGTTAAAATTGAACATATTGTTACAAGTTTATTCGTGTATACAAAGGTATATTATGTAATATAGTACCTAATTGTATTCAGTGTGTGTTCCACTCAATTATTTATATATTTGAATATATTCTATATACTCAGATTGAGTCATGAATATTTTACTGCTATTTGACATTTGTTATAAACTGTTATCGCTTTTGTATTGTCAATGTCTTATAATTATATTAAGTTATGGGATTATTTATATGTATATCTGTGATAATTACATATAGCTGCATTTTATTTCGTTATACCTATTAATAATGAACCGGCCCGCAAATTCTCAAGTTTTTGTTCTTCTTTTGTCTATAAAATTAACGGCGTACTTCACAGCGAGTGCAAACATATTATTATTTTATACTATTATCTTGTCAAGGAAAAAGTTAGTGGCGTTTTTCCCTGTAGATGGCCTTAGATTAGAATAATTCTTATTAAACTAAGTCTATAAAGGTAAAACATAGTAAGTTTGAAAGGTGACAGTCTATAGATTATTAAAAATATTGTAACATTTATGAAGTAATTCGAAAGTAATTGCGTTTGGAAAGAGAACCGATATTCAGAAAAAAACGCTATATTTTACAATATCACTTGACCAATGTTTCGCTTTGCAGACTTGTGAAATACGACAAGTCGTCAGCAGTGTATATCTAGTAACGTGATAAAGATCATCGTCCAAGGTGAAAGGAAGCTGCAGAAATATTTGAAAAACCCATATCGACAAGACATTACGGTACGACTATCTGTTTGGTGGTATTGGAAGAGAATCGTGCATCATGCACTGTTCCAATCTGGCCTACAATTGTTCAGACCAGTGGGCTTGATCAGAAAGTTTGGATACATCTAACTTATAGTCCGGATCTTGCCCCGTCCGACTATCATTTATTCGTTCTCTGCAGAACTCTCTTAATAGTTAAAATTCGAAATTGTGAAAATCTCTTGTTAAAATTTTTCGAAAATCAAAACTTAAAAACAAAAAAGAAAAAAAAATACTTCTACAGTGTGTTAGTTTAATACACAAATATAAAACAATTAAAAATATAAAAAGCTTATTCGACGTGGTGTCCATTGGCTGCAATACAGTCTTTTAAACGTTGAGGCCAGTTATCAATAGCAGAAGCAGATAAGCAGAAGCAAGCGCTCTTTTCATGGGGAAATTTTTCACTGCCAGTCGTATGGATTGTTTTAGGGACTTCAAATTATCATGGCGTTTAGAGCAAGCTGTACTCTCTTAAACTGACCATAAATCATAATCCAGTGGATTATGATCAGGACTAAACGACGGCCAGTCTTTAGCTCTGATGAAGTTCGAGACGTTCACTTCCAACCAAGATTGCGTGAACCGAGCTTTATGACCCGGCGCCGAGTCTTGCTGGAAAGATCATATTTGGTTATTGAACATGGTGTTATTAAGGGGCTTAACTAAATTCTCAAGAATGGCATCATGATACACTTGTGCCGATGTTTTGATACCTTTTTTCACAAAAGTATTGCTCAGTCACTCCTTCATAGCTGACACCCCACAGAACCATCACTGAAGTCGGATAATGCCAACGTTGCTGTCTATCGACTAATTGGCAAGCTTCTTTAGAGCTTTGATCATAAATACGGTCATTTTGTTTGTTAAAATGTTGCTCAATTATAAAAATGTTCTCCGTGAACAAAACTTTTCTGTGACCTCCCTTTTGCGTGCCGCTTTAGTAATTGTTTCGATTTTACCACCCTATTCATCTTTAATTTATCAGTTAAGAAATGACCAGTGCGTCTCTTATAGGCTGCAAGACCTAAGTCATCTCTTAAAATATGGTTCTAGTTCTTTATTTCCCGAGATGAAATCTTTTGCTTTCGGACAGGATTTCTTCGAATTCTTTCCCTTACTGCTTTGACCATCTTTTTGACGAACATTACTTGGATGGCCAGATCTTTCTCTGTCACAAACAGAGGAAGTCTCATTGTACCTATTAAAAACCCGGTACACAAACATTTGACTAATACCAAGTGTATGGAAATTTTTAAAAATGGCATTTGGTTCCATACCTATTTTGTGTTATGCAATCACAGCGATTCTGTTCTCTTTATCACCTCACTTCATTTTAATATCGCTAAATATTGTACAATGTATTGGCGCCAAAATGATAAAACACAATGAACATTCTTATAAAAATGACAGATTCCAAATTCAAATGACATATTTTTTATTTTTAATTGTAACCGTATTTATCTCCAGAATAAGTATATATGAATATTAGAACAGCAGTTAAAACTAAAAAAAAAGAAAAACCAACATTCATTTAATCAAAAAATTAATTGGTCGTTTGTGTTGAAAACGGGCTCTGTTAAAATTATTTTTATTTTTAAATAATTATTTGGTTATTCATACTTTGACTTCTTACTATAATTATTAGAAAATAGCCTTCTATAAAATATAGCAATTGAGGATAATGTTTCTTTCATGGTTAGGTTTTTTTGCTTTTTCTACTCAATACTTAATAAATCTTCGTTGTGTTCTTTATGGAAAGTAAAGAAATATAATTTAATACACATATTTATTTCCTACAAGATACTATTTATTTTCTAAGACGAGGTTAAATTAACATGTGATGGAAAAGGAATGATTTAATTTTGTACTTAAACTATTTGTAGTTTTTATTTACCTTTTATATCTAATATTCTAGATTATAATTAAGGCAAATACCATAAAATAATTCACTATAATAAAATTATATAACACTTAGATATTCTTTTCTATGTTTAAGTTTATAGTTGTCGCAAATTTAATCTTATTTGCGTCGAAGATTCCGAATTTTTATATATTCATTCTATTTGACAATACAATATGGTTAACCGTGTGTAATATTTATTTATATCACTATATAACATATTTCTATTAATTATATAACGTATTTTTTGATGAAATTAAAACAATTCTGAAGAAGGTATTCTAAAATTTAGTTTCAAACACCTTCATAAAATACCTTTATGCAATATTTCATAATTTGGTAGATTTTTATATAAAAAAAATCGTCCTTTGTCTGTTGTTACGTAAAAAAACGTGTGAGAATATTTAACAAAACCAGCATATCAGCCAATGAAGCGATTCAGCACAAGCTGCAGATTTGATTGTGAAATAAATAATAATAATAAAATCAGGACATATTACATAAATTGATCTAACCCCTAAGGAAGTAAATTATTTGCTTGTGTTAAGGGTGTTAGACAACGATACAAATATATAGTGGTAGCTTTCCTATAACTGGAGGGTAGGTTTTGATAAAAAAATAAAGATATCAGTTGATGGTATGACTAAAACATGTTTGTATAAAAGTTTAATTGACTAATTACATAATTGTAATATTGGATACTGATTTGATTAAAAGTAGTGTATATATAAATCGTCTCCCAGCTAAAAGAGAGCAGCGTGTCGAGGGACTAAGTTGTGTAACAGAACTAGTGTAGCAAATTGTAACAGTGATAGCAAAGAGTTTAAATAGTAAACAGTTTAGTGTGTTAGTGAGCAGTGCCATAAAGTGTTTTAACGAAATAGAACGACTGCCATTAGTGAAACTTTGCAGTAAGAGAGTTCTAATAATGGAAATAAACATTATAAATACTGGAAATATATTTAATAAATGACCAAACCCAGAAATACAGACATCTGTGTTCATCACATATATGTGTTTCCTGCCGGGAGTCGAACACGAGCCTCATTAGACGTCTGTGCTAACCACTCTACCAATGGGGCGGTATGTTAAAAAATGTTAAAGAATGTAGAATATATAAGCACTTTTGCTTAAAGAGGATTGTTTAGCTTTAACTATTCCACAACATCACTGAAGCTAAAGATACAGGAACCCGTGAATCAGAACAGGCAACGTTACTTAAATGTATCAAAATGGCTTCATCTCGTTTCCTAAAATTAAAAAAAACACCGATATAAAAAGACGTCTAGAAGAAATAAAAATAAAATTATTATATACTTATTGAAGACGTTACGTCGGGGGACTGTTGAACGTACGTGCACATGGGGTCTATTTTACGAAGTTTCGGAGCTAATGAATGTAGACTTAGACTATACGATTCGATATTGTTATCTCTTTATTTGGTAACATATATTTTGATTTCTTTCTGTAATAAGCGGTCCCCCGTCGTAAAGACTTTAATAAGTATTATTTTTATCCTTTTTAAAGGTTTTTTTGTATCGGTAATTTTTTAATTTTATTTTTTTTTTCTGCTTTTCAATATTGCATAGGAACCCGCGCTAATAAAAGCTTAATATCTTGGATACAACTAATGGGATAGCGTCAGAAGTAAAATACAATAATTGTTTTTATCAAAAGACATAATTACTCCAATATTATGGTTTACACCAATATATTTTTAAGAATAACTTTTATTAATAACACTCGTATTTGACAAAGATCCAATCTTCAAGGCTCTCTGCTCGACAGCTGAGTACCGACTGACTTGTCCAATTCTGTAACTGCTCTTTTAAATATTGTAGTGTTGCCAACTTCAACATATTTATAGTTGGCAACACTGAACTAAACTACTTTAAATAAACGGTAGGCATCAAATCACAGTTATATAAATTTATACTGCTAACACAACTGCTTCTATTTGTACCAAGCATAGCTAAGAACCATCTCGACGGACCAGATTTCACAGAACCAAAATCAAATCCGTCCACTTATCTGGCTGCTAGAATGTCTCAGATAGACACAAAGATACACACGTCAAACTATTGGAGTCGGGGATAAAACTATGTTAGAGTTGGTAGAGTACCGTTGGTTTATTTCAGGGCTGTTGTATTTCTCCTATTATATTTAATATAGTTATTAATATTTTAATAGACAAATTAATTAGAAATGAAAAAAAGTGAGGCTATCGATTTAAGTTCAACAACAAATACACAGAATCCATACTAGCTTTTGCAGATGATCTCGCGATACTGACACGTAATCCGAAACAATGTCAGGTACTTTTAAATGTAGTTGAGGATTTCTGTACGTGGACGGGCCAAATATACCTCTTACGATCCGGGTCTTATAATAGGCGGTCAGTGCGTTAGTACGGTTACGGAAGCAGCTCCGTTTACATTTTTAGGTAAAAAAATTTATTACCAAGGCCGTACTCCATCGTTGGATGTAATAGTCGATAGCTTTTTAAATGATCTCAAAAAGGTAGATAACCAACCAATAAGTAACGTCAAAAAAGCTTGAATTTACGAAAAATTTTTAACATCACGTCTAAATTGGCCTTTACTCGTTTATGATATTAATAAAACCCTTTTGTCAAAGTTAGATGCAACCGTCATAAAGACATTGAAGTTATGGCTCGGGTTAGCATACTCAGCGGACTCTTCAACCTTATTTAGAGACCGAAACAATTTTGGATTAAAATTAAAGAAACCATCGGAGCTCTACAAACATCTAAGAGTTACCAAAAGACATATCATCGGAAAATCTAAAGATGATACTGTAACTTCTCTCCCAAAAGACAAAGTTGCCTCAGAGCTCGAGTCACGACTTCAATTCCATAAAAAAATTATGATAGGTGCTCAAACAAATAAAGTAGGGCTAGGATCAAGTAGGAAAGTTCAAGACATAGACATAACAAAATCTTTTATTCGACAAGACGAAAACGATAATTACCGACTCCACGCGATGAGCCTAGAAATTCAAAACGAATGGGTGACCATAGGAGATTTTTGTATTCCACTAGCTTTGAAGTGGCGCACCTTAATTTATAATTGGTCCCCAGCATTATTAAAATTCTACCTTAATGCATTCCAAATGACTCTCCCAGATCAAAGTAATTTAGTAAGATGGAGCAAAGCCACCGAAAAGTCTTGCAACATCTGTGGGCAATAGGAACCGCGAAACACCTATTAGTAGGGTGTAGGGTACTTCTAGATAAAGGTCAATACTAGCGTCGCCACGACAAGGTATTACAAATTATACGGGAAGCGGTTAGTCTTTCAGTAGCAAGAGCGCGGAAGGGTATAACAACCACCAAACGATCTATAGAATTCGTAAAAGAAGGCTCCTCCAAAAAATCAAAAGGGAAGCCTTATTCAATATTAGGCGCGGCTCCTGATTGGATTCTCATGATGGACACGTATGAAAAGCATGACAAAATTTCTGGGAATGTTGGTGTTTCGTCATCCAGACTGGACTTATTCCTGTATTCGAAACATCTGAGGCGCGTGATACTTGTGGAGCTTACTGTTCCTTGGGAAACAAACATCCCAAGGGATCACACATTCAAGCTCAATAAGTATTACGAACTAACCAACGAACTGATCAGGAATAAATTTATAGTTAGTTTGTACGCGGTAGAAGTGGGAGCGAGAGGTATAACAGCAAAACCTTTCTATAACCTACTTAAAGACCTTGGCCTTTCTAGAACAAGCATCGGTTCATTTCTAGAACGTATTTCAAAGGCGGCATTAGTAGGTTCTTTCCAAATTTGGTTAGGAAGGGAGAGGAGTGTGGAGGGTGAAGGTGAGCGTTTTTGGGCACAATAAAGGGGCCCCTTAAACCTACTTCTGTGTCGCAAGTCCCAGGCACTGCTTGCACTTCTCTCCTTGCAACGCGATGGGCCCGGCACCCGCACGGTGAATCCATGGATTGCTAAGAAGCTTCGTCTCGTCTCTATAGTTTTCATAATCAGAAGATGCATTTGAAGGCCATTGAGTATGTACCCGTTAACCAGTTTGAGCCCACCTGATTCCCCGAGACCGAGTCCGACCAGGAGGGGATCTCGGCCTCCTTCAGAGGCAGGCTGGGGTGGGGGGAAGAGGATCCCTCCACATTATTTGAACCTGCGAAAAAGGGATGGGTGCTCCTCGTTGCGGGGTGAGCTCTCCGTGGATCACTTCGGGGCATCGTGGTGAGTGCGTAAGCGATCCCGTGGTGTCCCATTATGACGGCGGCGGCAACCGTCAGGTTTATTGAGTAGGAGTCTCACATAACCACCTCCATCATCCCCTTAATAGAGGTATCCATGAGGATTCCTGACGTATATGTGGTTTATCATCACATTCACTAATATATAACGTCTATTAGATGTCAATTGACTTCATTATGAATAAAGTGGGGGGAGTCGACTCACGCAAGAAATCATATTCTTAAAATACTTTTGATTGTTATTTTTGTTAATTAGAGCAATTTGTAACTATACCTATGTATTATATAACTCAGTTAGCCTCTAAATGTAGATATATTATAGTATGATCTATGTATAATTCGTCTTTATATTTAAGGTAATGTTGTATAGCACGTTGGCTTCCTATTTAAATAAATAAATAAACATGTGTGCAAACACGTGCTCTCTAACGAGTAGCATTGCTTTTAGTATTCGAATAAGTGATAATGTGAGATGATAATTTTGCATACCTGTTCTTCCTCTTGATAATAAGTTTTTGAAAAAAGTGCATCAGTAATATACCTAATTATATTAAGTTTTTAGCTATTATATATTATAAACTCAAAATTAACACAATTTCGTCAACTAACAGTATATCACTCATTTAAAGTAGGTTTATTTTACTAGAGATATATCTTCTTACTAATTTGGAACTCACTCATATCAAATAATGTCATGGACTAAAGAAACTATAATCTAATTATTGTTTATTAATGTATTTGATACAATACATAAAATTTATTTCAACAAGAAGGTTAACTAAAAATAAAAAAAATAGTTCCAAATAACGCCCATTGTTGTGTACAAAGTGAAAATAATTGCGATGGCAGTTATATGTTATGTTTTAAAACATATTTCAGATTTTCGTCCCTTATCGCCATGTTGATGTTGCAATGGTTTTATAACGAATTTGGATGGCTTTTTTTGTTTTAAAACAAAAATCTAGAGTTTTTTCTTAAAAAATGAATTACGTCAACACTAGCAAAAGTAAAATTTCAGCAGTACTTACATTAAAACCAAAATATCTCGTGTTCCCGTGAACACGGTTACTAAAATATATTTAAAACGTTGGGTTAAATTTTTTTTATTCAAATGAGTGACTGTGATCTGTAATAAATAGTTTTATTTTGATCCACAGATTGTTGTTCTGAATGTGCACCTAATTTTCTGTATTTTTAAACCCGACCTAAAAAGAGGGGTATTATAAGTTTATCTGTGTGTCTGTCTGTGGCTATGTAACAGCCTACCGCGTGGACGAATTGGATTGCTATTTTTTTTAAATCAAAAGCCTGGTTTGTGAGATAGTTCTCAGGTATATTAGGTAGGAATAGAAACAGTTTTCTCCAAGATATTGAGATTTTATTGGAAGGGGGGACCACTTTATAAAGGAAGAAATTAAAATGCTTACTAATAGCAAATAGAGAAATAACGATATCTCATCTTATAGTCTAAGCCCTTTTAACTTCGTAAAATAGACAACATCATCAACGTACGCACAACGGTCCCTCGACGCAGCGACTTCAATAAGTACATAATAATATTATTTTTTTCGTTTTAGGGGTCTTTTTGTGAGGGGGGGGTATTTTAAATTTATTTTTTTACGCTTATGAAGAAATCGACAGCCTACTTTAATATATCGTTAATACTCTTCAACTACTCTCAACCACCTCAAAAAAATTAAGTGTATTCGTTTTTCCTCACCCAGCAAAAAGATCTGCAATTCATAATTCCATTACATAACATATTTCTCACTTTCGTAAAAAAATCAGATGGCTTCCGATTGATTTTGGCTGGAATATTCAAATATTTAGCCTACGAGTATCTATACTGTCTAATATTTAACCCTTCCACTCCTTCCAACTTGCTTTCATTTGAGTTTTTGAGCAGCTCACATAACTCTTCTCCCCGTTTCAAATTCCAATTGTTTTTTGTAACTGTTGATCTGGGTGTACAATAAAAAATATTTGTTATTATCGCTATTATAATATTTACATTTTTAAGATTCTGATGTAATAGAAAAACCTTTTTAAATCGTACATGGTATCACATTGGCATCATTTATTATTTACTATCTAATAAGGTATGTTACAACATAAATTAAAATTACTTTATTAAAAGGATGCTATATTACTATAGTATTCGCTAATGTAAATACTTTTCTATGGCAAATTCAAAGAATCTAATAAAAAGATATCCCATCAAGATCGTCTTAAGTCCTATAAGTATGTTATTATCTTATCTGATATCTATATCTGTTTATAAGTGATATTTAGTCTAACAACAAATAATATATAGACAAAGAGCTAACTAAGCTTCTTATAATCTTCAGAAATATTAAATAAATTTAGCCCTCGATAGGTTTGGTTAAACTGTACTTTTTAAAATCAGATGTTATTTAAAAAAAAAACAAATAACCAAACAATTAAATAAATTCCAAACAATTTATAATATTTTGTTTTAAGTTCATTTTAATATTGAAACAAAATATATTAAATTAATTGTAAGTATAACACGGCAGTGTTGTTTTTAATGCTCAGCAGAAACTACGGAATCTGTACAATAAAATGTAACTATTCATAGAAATATTCTTCTTAAAGAACATTATGTTGAATGTTTTGATTAATTTAAACAAACTATTCCAAAATTATTTAAAAGTTTTAGAAATAAATTGGACTTATGGGACAATTATTAAAGTTCTTATTATCATTTTGGATACTATTGTTCCTGTACTAGGCATTTTCAATCAAAGTATAGATAGCGATTCCTTCCCATCAATAATGAAATATAATAAGGTAATATCGATTTTCAAATCTGGCTCAAAAAAAAATTCTTCTAATTACATACGACTTTATATACTACCTCCCATCAATGAGTTTTTTTTGAGAAAATTAAGCTGTTATATTTTAATTTAAACCAAATAATACATAGCCAAGCCAAATTATACAGCCAGCTTAGATTAATGAATGTTAGGTTGTCCACTGAAACGGGTTCCGTTCCTTTAGTAATGTACCCACATTACTAAACCTGGGTGTTCCTCAAGGGTTAATTAATGGTTATTTTTTATTTTTAGCTTATTTTAACAATTTCGCCCACTTCATGACAACCAAATATAGTATTTACTATTTAGTCAGTGATTACACGTTGCGTTATTTATGCAGCTAAAAAACTGCAGTGAGCCACAATATATAAGAGAACAGAAAAAGTGTCATAGCCCAGGAATGGAATGGAATGGAATGGTGTCATGAATGGACACGTATTCGGCAAGATATGATCAAAAATATCATCGAAAGAATGCAACGAAGGATGCAAGCTCTGATTTTAACGAGAGGTCATCCACAATATTAAAATTATACTTACTTTATGTTTATTTTGTATTAAAAAAAAACTATTTATTTTAAGGGGTATTTTAAATTTTATATGGTCCTTAACAATACGAGTGTAATTCTTATATAATTACGTCAGATACATACTCACGTCAATAGTCAGAGCAGTCGGCTACACATATATACATACGATATTCCACAAAGTATTAGGATGTAATATCTCATTTATAGCACATAACATAATGAAGTGTAATTATAATCACCGTTAATAAAATAATTTCTTAGACAAAACGTATCTAATATATTTTCTCTGTAAACATTAACTTATTATCTTTTATGGCAGGTACTTATGATAATTTAAACAATTGGCAATAATAAGACTAACAATTGATCTATCTACCTAGGATGTTTCTAGTAGCATTGTAAAGTTACAACTATTATAATTCAAAACTAATAATTAGTTGTAAATTATAATATGTATATCTTGTAGTTTGTTTAATTTACAAGATTCTTTGTAAATTTACTTTTAGCTGATCATTTTAAAATTTGCAATTTTTTTTGGCATAATTGACTGCAATCAACATAAACGTCAACCTTAGTTTACATAAATAAGTGAGCTCTAACGTTCTCTAAACACACAAAAGGTGCCATTTGTATGCTTGAAGCAACTAATATTATAATTTATGTCATGTCATAGCATCGTTATGTAACTATTAATTTTTAAACTAGAACAAGATATTCTTGCAAAAATAAATATAAGAGCTAAAAAGACAAAAAACAATTAACATTAAGTATAAAAAATATATTTAGGCATTTTTTTATGTAATGTTTATAGTGATAATTCACTACTTGAGATGCATTTAGTAATTACAAGATTTTATATCAAATCAGATAGAAATAAATAGGAAGTTTAGTTTTCAAATAAATTAAGATCGTTCGAACTCTTTATTCGTTACAAATCAACATACATACAATTCACTATTTATACTGAACACTAATTAATACTTCTACTTCTTTCTTTGACTTTAACTTTTTAGTTATTGTACATTATTTTTTCCCATTTGAAATTTGAGTTGCATAATATGCGTTTCGATTATTACATTATTTAAATTGCTTTCATACTTGTGTGAATCTACGTATACAAACTGATTATGTTCAGATATCATAAAGTTTTTTTGACATATCCAGATAAGTCAGATCATATCAAGATCTAAACATGTAAGGGACTAGCTTATCTTGACTAATGGAAAGAATAGAAGTGTATTTTTTATCAAGTAATATTTTTTTTATTGAAATATAGTACGTAATATATGTATAGGTATGTAATATTTTCGTATTTTTAAAAACTTCATAAAAATGGTGCAATCGTCGGCTGTCTCTTAAAAGCATGATCTACTATTCAAATAAAACAACAAACAGAAGTGGAGTATTCGAGTGATAGATGTAGTCACTTGACTGGGACTTGTACATATACTGGCTAGACTGGTGTAGTGCCGCCCTCTCACAGATAAGATCGACAATTATATAAGTACCTATTATAGCTAATTGGAAGTACTATAGCTATTACAGCTAAATACCATATGGTAATTGTGAGAGCCGAATGCTCCGACTGCAACAGGTTATATCACTACTCACTATCAGGTGAATGTCACGGTGCTCAAATGACATGACAAGGCAAAAAAACCATGGAACAAAACAAGAATATTAGATTTTTAATAATTTAGAAATATGTGTGTGTATTAGAGTACACATGTAAGAAGTGAAACTTCTTTGTGACATAATTTTTTGAAAAATGATTCACTAGTTACAACTTTACAGGAATGGCTAATTAAGCTAAATTAGATAAAGTTTAAGCAAAAATAAAGATGGCGCGTAAAAGAAAAACGTTACAATTTTTTGACATTGATATGAAATTTCTCCCATCCGTCGATAAAAAAGTTTCACTTCAAATATGGCGCTTAACGGAAAAATGTGACTTAGAAATAAAGATGGCGCGTAACAGAAAAACGTCATAATTTTTTGACATTGCTATACAATTTTATCCCATCTATCGATAAAGAAGTTTCAATTCAAAAAGATGGCGTGTAACGGAAAAATGTGACGCGTAACGAAAAAATATTACATTAATTTTTTTTCCAACCCCGATAAAGAAGTTTCACTTCAATAAGCTTATATTAAATATTAAACGATTAAATACATTACAAAACCAAAACATATAATACATATTTAATTAACACTAAATACAAAATCACATTTGTAAACGTTTACCAAACATTATGCAAAACACATACTAAATATACTACAATAATGCATAATATATTTTTTTGTATAAAGAGAAAGTATTCTTAAAAAGTGACTTACAAATAAGTTTCTTAAACAGAAACTTATAACTTTAAAATTATTAGAGAAACGAAAAGAAAAGCAGAGAGGCCAGTGCATATGTTTAGCAGATATATGTTAATTACAAAGGAAATTAATAGTGATGATAGTTGTCAGTTGTCCGGGTTAAATGAAAAGTTAATTAGAGGAAAACACTGAATTTTATCTTACTAAAAATATTTATATTTCTTCGGTAAAATTTAATACATGTTCTTTTTGTGCCATCGGTTAAAAAACTTCAGCCTCTGGGAGGGTTGATCTCAACCTTTGAATTCGTGCATTCACGGGAATAATAAGTATTCAGTAACGTTACTGAACTAAGTCGTAAAAGATCTTGTAGATATTTGTGTCAATTAGTATTTTTCCTTCACGATCCTCTTTGTCATACATAGCATAGCATTCCTCAAACTACCTTCCATTTTACTACTTTACGGAATTTAAAAAAAAGGATATCAAAAGCTATTATTTTTGTATTTTTTTTTTATAATATACCTGATGTAAAATGATTACCGCCGAATACGGTCTTTTGCAGATTCCGAGGAATCACAACAGCTTTGCCAGCCTTTAAGGATGGAGTAGGCGCTCGTTTTGAAGTTACTAATCGATTCTATCTTGAAACACCGCCGAAGGAAGTTTATTCCACTTCTCGGTGGTTGGTGGTAAGAAACACGTTAAGAACCCCATGTAGAGGAACGCCATCCAACCAGTTGATAGGAATAGAATTTTAGTTGGCGTTTAGTGCGATAGTAGATATCGACGGCAGAGATCAGATTAAACAGCTCTTCGGAACACTTTCTGTGATTAGTACCATATACGGTATGGGATATGCGATAAACATGCGATATCTCTCCACAACACCAAAGGATCATGCCTTTAAGAAAGCACTAGGTCCCCAACAACTCGAGCAGCTCGTAGTTGAATGCGGTCCAATTATAGAAGCTGATACTGGGGCAATCCTGGCCAGAGTTGAGAACAGTATGTGCGGCTGAATCCATGTGTGGCACGACTCCATGTGTGGCTGAATCTGCACTTTATAAGGTATTAGCCTTTCGTTCGCGAAATTGAAAAGCGCTTAAATAGTTCAGTTAATTCAAATGCCATGTTGGAGACGGCATCAATATGATCATGGTATAACAATTTCTGCTTCTTGTAATAATGCACATAGTGTCTTTCACTTTGACATCATAATTCTATCGCTTCTAAAATTTTCTAATACCATCATGGTCGATTTTTCCCAAATCTATACTTCCATTTCTATTCTGATTCTAAAAGCATATGGTAAAATCAGTACATTTCCTTCCTTCTAAACGTAATAAACTTAAGAATATCGGTCTAGGTTTCGTAATTTTCACAGTACTACAACTGCTCTTATCAAGGTTGGCGAAGATTTTAGATATGAAATGGACAATCAGAAGCTTATAGAGCTATAGTCATAGATATTTCTGATGCTTAAATAGTTCAGCTAGGAACTAAGTAATCGGAGTAGACTGATTTGAAAACTAAAGTATCGCAAGACGTTACACTCTCTCGCATAATGTTTTTTTAGTTTATGAGTTCTATTAACTCTTTATAAGACTGTTCTTACTTTAATCATACTGATTGATTATCTAACTACGGATTCTAGTAAATCTACCAAAATTGCAATGCATACTCTTGAGTAATTTAAGTCTTTTTACAAAGATTTATTGCTGTAATTACAATTACATACAACAAAAATGTCATTCATCAATATAATTCTATTAGTCATAGTCTGAATTCAGTCAAAAGGTCATTGGTATTCTGCAACCTATATTTAATTTTCGAAATTTATTTCCCCTTAAACTAAGATCCTGTTGATGAAGACCTATTATCCCTTTATTCAATATGCAAAATTTTCTCTATTTGGACATAAGTGAAACCCTTTTTAACAATGTTTAGTTTCATAACAATTTTATTAGATTCATGTTTGCTCTATAGAAGTATGTTCATATTTTTCAAATTCGTTAGCAACATAACTAACTAACATTCGCATTACTGCAAAATGCTATCTTTAGAAACGTTAGAAAATTCCAATTCTTCTGCTTCATAGACAGCAAAACTAACTTCTTCCAACTCTTTAGTTTTTATTCCATCGCATAGTCCCGATTTTTTCTTGTTTTCTTCTACTACCAAGGAACAGGTTTCTGATTGAAATCTGAAAATGTTCCTACAAGTCGTAATTTAAGAGACTAGTTCGAAGTACCGTATTTAAAATGTGACATCTATGGTGACGAATAAATTCATCATAGTGTTGTTTAATTTAATGTATTGTATAATTGTTATTTAAAGTATTCATTCAGTATATCAAATAAATAAACTGTATAATTGTCAGATTGTATGGCTAAGTTAACTAGAAGATAATGCGAACAGAAATTAAGTCTACCTATTGTCTTGCTTTATAGGTTAATATAATGAAATTTAAATAAACAAATAAAATATACTATGACAATTGTATTAATAAATGTCTTATAGCAATTGAATGTTGTTTCAGATTAATGATTAAATACGAATGTTTAAGTAATAGAAACTAGTATAATAGTAATAATACATCCTGAGTCGTAACCATCTCAAGAACAAGAGTTGGCCCGTGTGCCCGTCAAACATACCTACATCATTAAATTCAACAATAAAGACTACAGCGTCATACATACAAAGCCATCAATTTATTCAAAATATAGTATCATTCCAACAAAAATATTGTAGAATGTTAATATTGACATGGTAATAAAAAAGACAGTTATCTCTTACAAAACGTTTTTGATGAGGTGCTACGGGACTATTAGCGAATTAAATAGAATACATTTTGTTAATTAATCATGCCAACTTTATATGTAAATTAAGAAGTGAAGTGTAGTTTAATTATAAAAACATGTACATTTAGATATATATGTAAACATAAATTAGGTATGTAAATTCCTTCCACGCTCTTCTATCACACGTTGATATATATTTACTAATAGTAATACATACAAGTATTTTAGGGGGTCGCATAAATGAGTATATTTTTTAAACCATCTATTTTATATTCATAACATCACGTGGCTGAACATCTATAATTGTTTGTTAGAAAACCGTACAGTAGCATAACGCTTCCTCAATGCCAACGATACGAATGAAATTTTACGTTTGACAACATTACACTAGGTACTGAGCGCTAATCGCAGTCAGATAAAAAGATTCTCAAGTTCTAGTATCATTTGCCCTTAGGATGGCAATAAGACAATAACGTTAGTTCACTTTGCCATTACTACGGAAAAACGTGTTACTTTTGTTGATAAATAATTGATTTTTTTTGTGTTTTATAAAAGAATTTTTTCAATTAGTTTTTTTGTATTTAAACTTTTCGTTCCACAGTGGTTAACAAGGAAAAATGTTAATAAATTTGCGTCCTCAATTAATACGACAATATGTCATATGTACCTTTGGTAATTATGTTTTTTTTTTATTTTTTTAATCATATTATATTAAAATTATATAAGTCGTAAATTTAAAAATAATAATGTACAAATTGTCTTATATGTTTCTGACTGGGATACGGGGTAAGTAACATCGGAATAATTGAAATCTTAATTTATTTTATATTCGCAAATACATTTCGTCTTACTTTTTATTCATACGTAACTAATACTTATTAAACGGTCAAGTGTTTCATGAACATCAGTTTTATAGAATCGAATTATTTTCCCAAGGTCAAAAAAACATTTGTGTCATTAAAAAAACATTTGTGTCATTAAAAAAACATATAATTGATAATAATGTACCCGAGACATGTACTTGAGACATGTACTTGTGACATTTGTAATTATATGATTATAGGAGTAATTATTTTATGAGTGTTGAGATAAGCGTTATGAATATATTTACAGTGATAAATATGCGGATAAGTTTGAAGTTTGTAAAAAGTGAAAATTGTCCTAAGCTGTTGATGGGATTCACATAACTATACTTTTGGCGAGTAATATGCAGCAGTACGGTGTTAGGCATAGATATTATTAAATGGGAAAATATTAATATTCGTATTTGCAAATTATTTAACTAATTGAAAATAACAGCTAGTAGGTGGATGACTAAATATTCCAATACAAATATATCACATAGTTGATAATCACGAAGTTGACATAACCATATTTTACACTATATAAGACCGTGTATTTTAGTGAAACATATTTTTTAATAATTATATACATCGATAATATCGGTAGCAATTATGTTCACTAAGGTTTTAACACGCAGATCTACTTATATTAAGAAATACATTGAACGAATTTAGATGCAAGAAAACACGGAGCGACTCTTAGACACGCCGGATTCTAGTTAAGCTATGTATTATAGTTCTAAAGCAACGTACCATGCCAAAAAGATAGCAAGTAAGGTGAATGTTAGACAGTTTAATTATTCATGTATCACCACGGTCCGGATAAAGACGATCATACATAGAATGTATAATTCACCGAGACGAGTAGCAATACGGTTTGCTCAGTTGGTATAACGACGGGACGATTTTTCAGAGGTCGCGGGTTTCATTCTATATTTATTTAAAATTATAATAACTATGTTTATAGTTATTTTCTAACATAAAATTATTGCTTTTTGAAATTAAAAATAACACTTAGGATAAATTATGGTCTAGATAGAGCCTATGTTTTAATTGCAATAAAAATAAAAGGCTGAGTTTAAATATCGAAGAATCGAACCGTGCGTAATATATAAATGTTTTAATGTTTTCTGCATGTACATAATAAATAACTTATATTGTTCTACTCTGCATGACGTGTTCATTTGTCATCAATATAAATATTCATAAAATTCATATTCATACACATGAAATGTATGATTTAAAGTAAGGATATTGTTTATAAATTTCAATTATATCATATGATTTGTAGGGAAATCCTACAATAGAGCTGTAATTGTACATTTTATAAAATATATGATGATAAAGTTAGTAAGGTTTTACTGACTCTCCCATTGAATTTATTATTTTAAATATTTTCGTTTTTAAAATATTATATTATAATAAATTAGTCATATTTAAAGTGGTAAGGAGGAGGTATAGAGTTTAATTTTTTTTTTATTTTTAACAAATTTTTGTAATGATTTTGCACTCTTTTAGTCAGGCTATTTTTTGTTAATATAAATTCTTACACGAAAAATACTATTATTTTGTTTTTTCGATATATCGAACTTATGATCAGAAAGTTTATTGGTATTTTTTGACACTTGCGCAGACGCTCTAACTACAAATAAATAATATATTATATGACCCACATTTCTTGTATTTTACGCTTGTCGTTCCGCTTGCGCGTAGATAAACATCGGTCCATGTGTTCTTAGCCTTAAATACATGATAATTTTACCATAACCAGATGTTTATAAAACGATTATTGCAAAATATTTTAAATTACAATTCAAAATTGCTATTGCAAAATATCATTATTGCTAAAATTAAATCCTGGTAGATTTCACATATTTTATAGTCATTTTTAACCTTTTAGCAAATGCACTACCTTATAACAATTTTTAAGCCAACCAAATTTTTGGTTAATATGACTTCTGCTTCTATATGGTAGTAATAAAACAACGATGACTTCAAATTTAAACATTTGGAACCACTTTCAAATTATTTAAATTAAAAAAAATGAGCATATTGGCATTACTGGCAACAAAAAAACAAAATGAAAAAATTTCACCATTTGGATGCAGATAAGCAATAGTCTGTCAAGTGTCAAGTGATTTTTGGAGATATTTTATATTCTTATAATGGGTCAAATATTCTACATTAAACAAAACCACTTTAAGTCATTTAAGTCCAAAATCACCATAAAAATGTATTTTTATCACACATTACATTAAATACTTTAACACTTTTAAGATGTTACGATACATGATATTTTATTTCCAAATATCATACAGTGGTTCAGTAAGTGGCAAGAAACAAACTTCCAAAAGAATAAAAAGAACTTGTTAGATATTTTTCAAACAATGTGTATAAAATTGTCAAGAACATTTCAAACAATGTATGTAAAATCTTTAGACACGTTTTTTTCAAAACTAAGTGATTGTGGCTTGACACACTATTGCTTATCAGTGTATGTGATTTGTTACAAATGGTACTAAAAAATATTCTTTGAATTATGGGTAAAGAAATTGAAATTGAGATCTTTGTGAACTATTAAAATGTATATAATTTGGTGTTAGCTAAAAATTATTAAAAAATAACATATACCTACTCATAACTCATTGGAAATTTGCTCAGAATATTTTGGATAGTGGCTAGTTCTGCAGGGTGGATCAAATATCAATAATTTGGACAACTATTTTCAATTTAAGGAACGCAGAGATATTGCGAGTATCTCTGTTGATAAGACTAGTGAAATAGTCTGTGCAGATCTGGAGTTGTTAGTGCATGTTGTTAGTGTTGTAGTGTATGTTGTTAGTGTTGTAGTGTATGTTGTTAGTGTTGTAGTGTATGTAGACGTTCGTTATAGGATTGTAATTCCAAGTGCTTTATTTTAGATAATAGTAACAACGAGAAAAAATATATTTTTCTATAATTCGAAATAATAAGTCGATTAATGAGTGGGCGACCCCAAGTAACCACAAGAATAGACAATAATTGTATGACCTCGTTGCGAAATTCAATCGCTCATCTTTTACTCAACACTTCAAATTATCTAATAAAGTTGTCACAAGTCAGGTCACTCGAAACTTAATTCATAAATTTTTACATGCTAATATATATTTTCAAAAACTTCTTTTTGAAATAAATTTATATACATATTTATATTTTTTTATAGAATTTTTCCAAATCGTGAAAGTTTACAGACAGAAAAACTGACTCTCGCATTTATAATATTAGTAAAGATAACAAATAAAGTGCGAAACTGATAAAATCAAACTTGCGACTCCAATTTAATTCTACACCAACGTAGTAAGAAAAATAAACCAATATAATGTTTTCTAGTAAATATCGGGTCAATAACAACAGGCCTCAGTCTGTCCTGGCCATCTCCAATGATTGTGAAGCTGACTAACGGGACAGATACTCCGTTATCAGGACCCATCACGGAGGAAGCAGGATCATGGATCGTATCAGGAGGATATTTGGCCGCCATGGGAAGTAAGTAATTATTTTACAACTTCTTATGATATAACATTAACAGGCTGAATTGACGTAAATTTTTCATAGGTGTCTCGATTAGTTTTAAACCCATTTGAGATCCTTATTCATGAGCTTGGAACATTTAGAGAACATTAAAAGCTCACAAATAAGGGTAAAATTTGCAATTAAATAATTTAAAATAAAAATGGGGGTAGGTATCTCAAATGGTTTGAAATTAGTTGTTCAAATTCCTAAAATTTCATGCGAGTACAGACGGGTTAACATGTGTAATAGTAATTACCAAGAAAGTGTAAATACAATTACAAATATATAAAATCGGATTAAAATATTTATCAATTTTATTTTATCTTATATTAGTTGTTTTCATTTTTGCTGATATACATTTTCCATAAATTTTTTATAGAGCTATGATAATTTTTAAATTATTTATGTTTGACTTTAACTTTAACAAAATTACAATTCATAAATATATATGTATTATTTTAGCTAATTTACTGGCTGGGATTCTAATAGATACAATCGGTCGAAAGTACTGTATTATCCTAGTTAGTATTCCTAGGATTCTTGTGTCTATTTGGTTAATATTTGCAACTGAAGTATGGATGTTGATATTTTGTCGTGCGGTCATGGTACTCACTGATTGCTACATTTTCGTTGTCGTTCCGGTGTACGTGTCAGAAATCTCATCTGTAAGTATTTATAAAAAAAAATAATTGTGATTATATACAATATACTCTACTATATATATATATATATCCGTATCTCTTTATTATTATATAAGCCCAGATTCATGTTTGTGTTTTTATAAAGACGTTTCTTCCGTTCCTTAAAAACTTATGTTTTATTATGTATTGACAGGATTTCCAAACGGATTTCTTAAAATGTTAATTTTCTTGTACTGTTTCATATTTTTTTTTCAAAAACCTACAATGTGGAACTGAATGAAGAACAATGCTAATTAATTGTAATTAAAAACTTTCAGAAAGAACATCGAGGAGCTCTTGGTACTTTTCTTCATGTACTATCATGTTCGGGTATAGTGATGGCTTTGTCTATTGGCCCATTTGTATCATACAAAGCATTCAATACATTTGTAGCAGCATTTGTCATTATAGCCGCGCTACCGTTGCCTTTTCTTCCACATAGTCCGGTTTATTTACATTCTAAAGGTATAATTATTTTATAAAATATGACTAATGAAATTTTATGTTAAAAAATATGTTAGCATTAATATAAAAAGAATAATTCTTTCTCAAGGTCGCATTGATGAGGCTATAGACATCCTATCCAAAGTACGGGATTCCGACGAGATTATCAAACAAGAGCTAGAGGACTATAAAGCTAGCAAAGAAATTAAAATTGACAAGATTGCATTATTGAAGGACAGAGCATTCTTAAAATCGCTATTATTGGGTATTTTACTCTGTGGTGGCGGAAACGCTATAGGGTATAATGCAGTAAGCTTTTATTTGCAAACCATTTTGGAGTCAAGTAAGACCAATATAAAACCAGAATTCGCTTCAGTTGGAGTTGGTTGTGTGCAATTATTTGCCGCATTATGTGTATCTATATTTACAAGATATGTTGGAAGACGACCATTGTTAATTTACCCATTAATAGGTCTTTTTATCAGTATGGTAAGTTAATTCCTATTGAAAGAAAATATTGTTTTCACAAAATTAAAAAAAAATGAGTTAACTGTATGTACATACCATTCGAATTATTCTAATTTGTTGCTTTTCACAATTCAAGTGTTATATTTTTATCAATATTTCTAAATACATTGAAGACCGACTAATAAACTAAAACATTTTATGTTGTATGAAAACACTATACGACTCCGTTATTATGGACTTTTGAAGAATGTCACACGTTCGTAAAAATAGTTCAGAACTAAAGGTCAAATCATCCCAATGCATATCGCAGTTGATACCAATGAAGATACTGATTAACAGGTTCTTGGGTATTTTTAATGGACAATACCTTTTATTCCAGATGGGGTTGGGAGTCTTTTTTACGCTCAGCACTAAAGAAGGCTATGTAGTGTCTGGTTTTCTAAATTACGTTCCTATGATATGTTTGATACTTTCTACATACTGTTTTAATGTTGGTAAGTAATATTTATCGTCATCAGCGACTGTCAAATTACTTCTACTTGACAAAGGCCTGCACAATAAATCGAAACTTTCAAGCCTCAACAGCCTCAACTTTTTTTTTTTTACTTTCATTGCTTTTCGACATAGCAATTCCACTTTTAGTTGTCTAATATTTATACCGAATTCCAGATCCCTAATATAAGATTAATAAATCATTTAATTGTTTTTTAATGTGTATATGTTTAATTGTTCTAGGTATCGGCTGTCTTCTTCTTGTTGTTACAGTCGAATTTTTCGAGGGGCCAGCTCGCGCATTTGGTTATTCAATAAGCTTTATGTCATTTTTACTGATATTGTTCCTAACTTCCAAGTACTTTGCACAGATGACTTCAGCGCTGGGTCCAGCTCAAACTTACTGGTTTTTCAGTGCCATGTGTATATTTGTTGGTACTTTAATATATTTGTATGTACCTGAAACTAAAGGAAAGACGTTTAGTGAAATACAAATTGCTATGGGTAACAAAAATGTTACGCCCGAGGTAAACAAAAAAGAAAAACAAGTTGTATGTACCATCAGTACACCGTCAAATTAAGATTGTAGTAAATTGTGATCCTTAAAGCAAAGAATTAGAATATATATATTTTGAGGCCTTGTAATATTGCGATACATAAAGATCAATTTATTTTCTTGGGTCTTATTCTCTTTTAGTATAAACTGTGATAAGTTTTATAATTATGTTATAATAATGCAATGATTGTAAAATGAAAAAATACAATTTCTATAAAAACTGTGTTAATATTTTCATAGTATTCATGTAACTTTTTCCTTGTACCCTGCACCAATTCCGGTTTTATGCCACCTATTAAGATTGAAAAGGTCATTCGTATGTCATCAATTGCTTTTCGTTCGCTATAAAATAGGGTAGGTTAATATCTAAATAATTTATTTTAGATATTAACAAATTGTTGGATATGTACTAAACACTGTAGGGCTGACACAATAATTCAAGCTTCTATTCAGCTCGCACGGAAAAGTCGCACTTTTCTTCGCAAAAATTGCAACAGTGTCTAACAGCTGCTCAGTCGGTGCAGTGAGGTAACGGCACAGTCTCAGCCCTGAATCAGCAAAATAAAAATAAGAAAGATAATAATATAATAAAACAACAACAAACTTACAATGCAATAGTTATATCAAACTTGGAAATATAAATGAAACTTAATAAACTAAACATTACATTCAAAATACTAACCCAATAAATAAAACAACGAAACAAAATTGAAATAAAACTATTTTTACGGATTCAACTCGCGTATATTGAATTAAATTTTAAATTTACATTTTAAATCTAACCCGCCGTTTCGAATGCTTTGCAGCAATCGTGTTCACGGTAAGACGAGTCTGTCTTGTTTTTGTTGTATGGTTAATAAGAGAGCCGGGTAAAAAAACCTCTTTAATTTCTTACCTCCTTTCCTTATTTCCTGCATCCCTTACCATTCTTTAATAAAGTTTTGGCAACTTTCGATATTTGCAGATGTCGTATGGGGATATCACTACTTATAAGGTCTCCACTAACTTACTACTCAATCACATAAAAAAAGTATAGTAATATTATCTCTAGTCACTTTTTAAAGCTTAGGAATACAAGATTGGATATTTTAAAGGAGCATTATGTACATATTGAAGTGTTTAAATCAGTCAGTGACAACTTCAATGAAGGATTTGAATTATCATGGTGAAAAGAATACATAATAATCATTCCAATACTAATTTACTACACGATAGTAGGGCTGAGCAAGTTAACATAAGATTAATTTAAAAATACAAGAGGACGCATTGGTAGGAGACAGACCAAATACATACTTAAAAGGCGGTAAGTGGGATACTGCTAAATTATTAACTGAAATCTTATTTTTTTCTCCTCGCTTATAGATTAAAGATTAAGTATCACATTTAAAGCAAAATAATCATTAATCAAACGGGATTTAGGTAGAGTTGCTGGACTAAAGACGGTATTCACAGTCTGTATCTGCTGATTAAATAATTTTAAATCTCAAGGAAGACCATCTCACATTCAATAGAAAGTAGAGGTAGTATGGGTTAGTATTTATTCATGTATGTATTTCATCATGATATGTATTCTTGCTGATAGACAGTAGTAGACTTTTTTGGCTGACTTGTCTTTAATATTTTTTTGCAATTCTTTCAGTTGTTTTAGCCTGTCTCGTAGTTTCGTTGTCGAACTAAAGTGTCAGTGTTGTTTTCTTTTAGCTAGTTTTAATGGCTGACACTTTACATAACGAAGAAAAGAATGGAAAACGGACAGATTTTAATTTTGAATGTTTTTTTTTTTAATATATATTATATTGTGGGCAAACGAGCGGACGAAGCCATCTGATGTTAAATGACTAGGGTCGCCCATGGACAACTGCAACACAAGGGGAGTTGCGGGTGCGTCGCCGGCCTTTAGTAAAAAGATGTCTATATACTCGACGCTTAAATACCTCCAGATTTTAGTGCTTAGGGAAAACCTCTGGAGGAAGATCATTCCACAGTTTGCATGTGCGCGGAGAGAATGAGCGTGAAGCTCGCACATTGCTTGCAAACCAAGCATCCAACTGGTGCGGATGATATGTAGACATTCGGCGAAGAGTGCGATGGTAGAAATGTGATGGTGGCACTATATCGAGGAGCTCTTTAGAACACTCACCATTATACAGTCGGTAAAAAACACACGGAGCACCAACGCTTCACCTAATACTCAAAGGTTCTAAGCCGTTTGTGAGTTTGGGATCGTTGACAATGCAGACTGCCCGATGTTGCATGGATTCAAATGGGTGGAGTTGATATTGCGGGGCATCAGCCCAAAGGTGAGAACAATACTCCACATGGGAACGAAGCTGAGCTTTATAAAGCAATAGCCGAAGTCCCAATGTCAAGTACCGGGCCGCCTTGTTTAGAATCCCGAGCTTTTTTGCAGCGATTTGGCTTTGCTCTCTAAGTGACCTCGGAATTGGACCTAGTTCGTAATACCAACTCCGAGGATCCCAATACTCTTATTGATGTTAAGGGCTGTGTTCTGAAAGCGCTACAGTGAAAGGGGTCTTCTTAGCGGTGAATGCGCAGACTTGTGTCTTCGAAGGATTAAATTGGACGAGGTTTCGCCCATCCCATTCCAAGTAAGTCTCAATTTCGGACAAAAGTTGTGATCTTCTCTCTTACAATTCCGTCCGAAGGATATTAGCACGGCCAGTTTAAAAAGCATCAACGGTACTGTCATCCGCATAGCAACGAATGTTTCAGGTTTGCAACATGTCGTCAACATGCAGAATAAACAGCGTAGGTGAGAGCACTGACCCTTGAGGAACTCCAGAATTAATAGGCATGGTTTTAGAGCTTACTCCGTCCACAACGTCCATGATGCTACGCCCATTAAGAAAGTTAGTTATCCAATGGCTTAATCCTTTGAGCAGACTGTAAGATGGTAGCTTTGCTAAAAGAGCTTTATGCGAAACTCGATCAAAGGCTTTCGCGATTTCCAAGCTGATTGCTATAGTTGCCTCTTTGCTTTCAATTGCGGTTGCCCAGCGGTGTGTTAGAGACACTAAAAGATCGCCAGCGCTGCCACCACGACGAAAACCGTATTGTCGATCGCTTATTAGCTGGCGATCTTCCAGGTAGCCAAGAAACTGAGTATTAATAACCCGCTCCATCACTTTGGAGAGCAAGGAGGTGATCGTGATGGGGCGGTAATTAGATGGATCAGTGCTGTCACCCTTCTTGGGAATAGGGTGGACAATTGCTACTTTCCACGAAGCTGACAATATACCAGTGATGTATGATGTATGAGGGTGAGTGTTTATATGTATATCCATATATATATATTTCCTACAATTTTAAACAAACTACATTAATTAAATATGTAATAAATTAAACGCACAATAGTTTGTACTTACAATATTTATTACATATAAAAAAATAATTATAACCCACTTAATAATTGAATTCACGTGCTGTATTTTCCTTCCCTTAATTTTAGAATGGATTTTTCCTTATTTTACATAGCTTGCACAGTTTACACTTTACTATGTAGATAATTAATAATTATAAATATCGATCCATATTTCTTGCTCTAACTCCGAATTAGTCTTCGCATTTTGATTCTACCTGCCATTATCATTTATCTAACGATCAACCTCAATATGAACAAGTGCCGACGTTGTAATTCAAGTGCGCCTGTCATTTAAATTTCCAATGTGGTGATATTATTAATTTGGCAAAAATAACGCATCGTGGAAATATCCACATTTCAAGAATTGTCTATCGTTTTCAATCACAAGCCCTTATAGATAACATCACAGTACAAATTACACGCATTGATCTAAGCGAATAATTTGGTTGTATTGGAGGGTGTTAAGCAACGATATAAATACATAAAAATAGATATTATAAATACTGCGAATATGTTAAATAAAATACCAAACCGAGAAATATAGACATCTATGCTCATCACATACGTGCCTCTCCCTGTCGGGAATCGAACTTGACTCCCAATGCGTCGCTATACGTTAGACTTCTGCGCTAACCACTAATATGATTAATAACCACTGATATGATATAATTAAAATAACATTTACAGTTCTTATAGATAATAATATCACCTTATCTGAAAGAATCGAATATTTTACGTACACTATTAGAAGACTTCAGAAAATAAGCAAACATCTGTACTAGAAACGGACTTTTCAATTTATCCAGATAATATAATCTCTACAATTGTAATGGCAGTATGATAGAAGTAGCAAAAGTGCCACGATCTACTTCATATAGCCTTACCATTAAATACTAAACAGTGATCTTCAAATTGCCGTATATAAATATGTAAGTTAAGTTGAGTTAAGCTGAGCGCCCTTCCTCTTTTTTAACTCCCGACTAAAAAGTAGGGTGTTATAAGTTTGACCTGTCGATTTGTGTATCTGTGTAAATGTCTGTGGCAAATTTACGGCCTAACGCCGGACGGATTTGAATGCGGTACAGTTGGCACAGTAAAACATGGACGATGCTAGTGAAATATGGCGTTAACAACATGGCCATGGGTATATATACCAGTATACTGGGCATTACCACTGCTCAGTAGACTGGTATATATTTCGGAACACAGGCATTCGTATAAAATGTACCCGCCATTAAAAAGATCCTTAAATAAAAATCTAATTAAAATTTTCATAATCTTATATAAAACGTTTGTAGTAACTCTTACTACATATTTTCCGTTTTTTAGAATCAATGTGAAATGATAGATTGTCCAATAAGTTTCTTCCGCTCCACGCTATAAATGCCTGGCTGGCAAACTGGCTGTTTATATTTAAAATATTGTTTTTTAAAAAATTAAAACGATAACATCCGTCTCAATCGTTACAAAGTCGTGACAAAGTCTCTTTTATTATTTTTTTTCAATTGTTCAATATGAAGAGCCAAAAAAGGCAATCGTGCAAAAACCACTGCAAAAGGATCAAATTTGCATCGTTTACGGAAGTGGTGATACGACTACTAGAATCGTCCGAAATTGGTTCATGAAATTTAGAGGTGACAATTTTGAGTTGGAAAATAAAGACTGCAGCGGCTGTCCAGCAAAGATGGACATTATCAAGTCTATGGTTACTTAAAATGCACGATATTTGGTGCGTAAGATAGTGGATGCCACTAAAATTACCTATTCAACGGAAAAAAGCATTAAATCAAGACGGAAACTAAATGAAGTTCAGGTTCCACACCTATTGAGGGAGACCAAAGCAGAAAAATGGTTAGAATTGGTGAACCGACGAGGTGTCGTATTCTATCACGACAAGTCACGACCGCATGTTGCGTTGGCCGTAAGGAAAAAATATTATTGTTTATTGGTACGTTATACCTCACCATCCGTACTCCCCAGATCTCATCAGATTACTTTTTAAAACAAATATCTCCATGGTAAACCTTGAAAATCCATAAGCTAAATAAAGACGGACCTAGATGAATATAGTAAGTAAGCGTCAACCTCAATATTACCTACTTGGGATGTCTATGATGACTTTTCTTAATGAACGATATAAACTATTAGTAGACCAAAATTTATCACAATTCGTATAATAATTTCAACGTTATATCCGTTTTTTTATGTGATAGGAGGCAAACGATCAAACGAGGCACCTGCTGTTAAGCAACCTCCGTGACCCAATAACGTCTGCAACTTAGTAGTTACAAACACGTTTCCGGCATTTTTGAAAGGAATACGCTCCTTTCTTGAAGGTTTGAATCGGTAGTCGTATCGGTCTGGAAATACCTCAGGAGATAATTTGTTGTATAGATTGTCTGTGCGAGGTAAAAAGTTTCTAGAGAAGCGCACAGTGGTGAAACACCAGCCGTTCAAGTGATGGGATGTTGGTGGAAGATGTCGAAAATCCCGTTTATTGGAACAGAGAGAAATAAAACATATTTTTTATTAGTCACTATCTGTGAAAGAGAAATAAGGACAGAACAAGAAGTCGAAAAAGCTCAAGTAAAACTTAAAAAAAATATTTAGTGTACAGATAGTATCATTCAAGTCATTAATCTAAAAAGTATGTTCATATTCATGTTAGTAAAATTCTAAACTTAAGTATCAGTTATGTTTATCCCCTTTGTTACAAAATATATTGTAATAAAAAAAAATATATGGAGAACAATATATCATTTCATACTGCGACTCATTTCAACACAATGTGATTATTAGAAATGGACGATGACGGATAACTGAGAGGGAGAAAGTGAATCAGACTCCCTCTCGTAAATAACGTACATGAACTAAATTAAATTATTATCCGATTCAAAACATATATATAAATAACAGCCAAGTTTAATTTTATAATACCGAGGTATACCTCGGTTATTGAATTCAACGACAAAAGAAGTAAATTTTGTAACGAAATCTTAGTACACACTACACTGTCATGGAACAGACCTATGTTTGATGTAGTCTCTACTAGCGAGAAACATTTTTGAAAAATAAAATATGAAACTTACAGTATTAGAATTAGAGAAGTTTAAACATGATTCGTGTGTGAAAACTATCCAAGTTAGACGTCTGAATATATTAACTATTGTTATAGGAAGAAAATATATTTTAAGTTGTTACAACATATTTTATGTTATTATAAATATATTTAGAAATAACTTATTTAGATATCAACTCAAAAACAGCATATATTATAAAATTTCAGAATTATATTTTTAATGGAGTTTTTGTACAGAAATTATAAGTACGATTTCAACATAAAATAAATACTATATCATTTTTCTTACTAATCTGTATTTTAATTTGTTTACGGTGTATAATTGTATTTTTTGTTTTTCTTCGCCGTCGTCCAATGTACCCATTATTTAATTATTTTTAAGTCGTGATCTCATGTACATTAAATAATTAAATTGTTATTAATACTAAAATATGCCTAATAACGTTCGAAATGCGAAAGTCTACTATACTCTTAGTTGTATACTAAAACTGATTTATACTTGGATTTAAAAAAAGTAATACCTATCTGGGTTCTTAATTTGAATATCTAGGTTATCTGGAATTGGGATATAATTTGGATCTATAGGTCAGTCAGTGATAAAAATGTCGATTTCTAGTTCATAACTATGAATCGTTTCCCTGTACGCCTGAAAACAATGAAGAGAGTGTAATTTCTTACATTACATTCAAATTATAATACAATGTTAATTCATCGTAGTGTCGTAAAAATGTTATAATACGGGTAATAATTTTAACTAAGTATATGCTAGAGGTAAAAATAATGCACTAAGTAGTGTGCAAATATCCAAATGAGCACAACCTAGAAGTTTTTCAATAAAATACCTATACTCATAAAAAACCCAAAATTAATGTCGTTTCGCTATATAATAGATAACACATTTTTTTTATTTAGAATTTAATAAAGTGGAGGAGTAAACGAAGCTAGACTCCACTTGCTATTAGTATGACCGCCAAGCTAGCAAATAGAAATTTAATAAATGAAAGATCTATACACTTGAGCCAAATTTTTCATTTTTTTAACGAGTAACAGCAATAATTATGATTGTTAAGATCATAATCACCAACACTGGAGACTATTGGCTGGGACGGTTTGTGCGACTTGCCAACCTTTGCATACAATTATAACAGTATCAGGGATTGAACATTGGTATTTAAATTAGTTGGCCTAGCAGATTAAAAAAGTATGCCGTGAACTCTTTCTAATCTCTGGTAAGGATCGCCAAAGAAACCAACGTAAACGTGTAATAGTTAGCACCAAGAGTAAGATGCAACTGCTCGACAGCGTTCCCCACGCGGTTGTAGCAGTGTCGCGTCACTGTTTTAGTAGGAAAGCGTTAATCAGAAAATATAAGAGATGTACGAGTGCTAACTTTTAATAATAAAATCTTTATTATGTATCAAATACTTAAATAGTTCATATTATAACATGAGTTACGTACACATACTCCAGGAGGATTGCTGATATTCACATTCCCTCCGTGTGAATAAAATGTGTATTGTGTCATCGCGACGGAATGCATAGATGCAGTTTAATTATAATATGTCTTAATTATTCATATAATTTTGTCATTATTATTTGTACTTACATCGAGTAGGTCAGATTCTTGTATTAGTTAATAAGTACATAATTGTAATTCTTTTAATTAAAATTAGTTTAAATCAGTTTTGGTTTTTTTCAACTCTCCGTCTGCTAAAGTAATTGGCGCAGTCGGTAGGATACTAGAATAGGGACTGTTAGGTCATCGCTAGCATCCTGAATCTACGGACCAGCTGCAGCACCGGGAGACGAATCCAAACTTAGATTCACGGGAAGAAACCAGAAATGAAATTTATGTGAGTACATATGAACCATTCTCGTGTTGCTCTTTTCCTAGTTATAATTTCTTTCCAAAATTTATTATCCTAGAGTTTATAGTCATCGGGAATCTGCATCGCAGCAGGCCCGTAAGCGTAGTTTAAAATTAATAGGAATTTGGATAATAATTATATATTATCTGATTCAAGTAGTAGTAGTATATATTTAAATATGGCCCAAAATCCAGATAACATTTATAAAATCCTTAGGATCGTGCCCGAATTTGTCGGGAACCCTAACGTACTTACTAGGTTTATTAATATTTGTGATCAAATTGTAACGCAATATTTAAATAACTCGCCCGGTAGTGAACTATCTAATTTGTGTTTATTAATGGGCATTTAAAAAAAAAAACTGGAACCGCCGCTACTACCATCAACTCTAACGGTATTCCAGATAGTTGGTTAGGTATTAGAACATTAGGCGTGCCCCTCAGTTTTCAGTTCCACGTACTACGCCCCGGGCAACACTGTCCCTGACCACCGTAACGGAGTGGCAGGGCAGCGGCTAAGAGACACTGAGTCTTTTGAGCGTTCACTGCGATCCGTAGTTTAGTGACACTTTTTTTTGTTGGCTGGTCAAAGTTCTTTTCAGAATATGGCCGCCAGAAAAGATGCACCCTACGACGACTTGGCTTTCCTGACGGACTATGGTATTCACGGCGATCAGGATGTATTTGATTTAGATGCAGAGGAGTCAACCCCGATTGTCGGCTCTTCTGCTAACGACCCTGGCAAGTCAAAAGGATTGCGTCTTGTGTTTAGTCAGACGACCACCAAGAGCACCGATCTGCGGCCTTCTGGTGTGGACGAGTTGTCCGACCAACAGGTGAATCGATGTAGGAAGCGGCCTCTCTTCGAGGTAGCGCAAGTCGAGTGTGAAGCGTCCGATAGCGATCCTGAGTTTGGTGGTGTGTTGTCAAAATGCACCACCGCTCGTCGTGGACGCTCCACTCAAAACTCCCGTGGTAGTGGGCTCGCTTGGGCGAAAGCCGATCTGCGGGCTCTTACCGATGAGGCCGAGGAGGCCAAATTTGAAGCGGCACTCAGTGATAGGGCTTTCAAGAAGCCTGTAGAGCAACTTGTGCTCTTGGAGAAGGAGCAATTGTCATTTGACGCTCCTATAAGGCCTGAGCCCGAGACCTTAGGCGTTGAAGAATTAAGGGCACTCGCCGGTCGCAGTTTTGCTGCCATCTTAATGGTCTGCCGGAAATCTGGGAATCTTAAAGGGACCATGATCCGGACTCTCAAAGAGTTTACACGGGACCTTTTAGAGGCGGTCGAGGCACTCGCTAGCCGTACTGTTAGCGAGGAAACGCGTCATCTCTCGGCTGACAACTGGCGCTTCCACCGTGAGGTGGAGAACCTGAAAGCAGAGTTGAAGGTCCATAGGCGCGTGTTCACCGAGATGAAGGCCGCGGCGGCCAAATCCACCTCGTCGAGTACGGTGACTCGCGATGCAGACTTCGCAGAGGAGTTGAGGCGATCTGTTATATCCTCAGTGGGCGTGATGCTAAACGCCCGCTTTAGAAGTATAGAGGAGCGCCTCCTCCCGGAGAAGAACCTCAGGCTTCCCCTGGCGTAAGATAGGAGGAGAGAGGCAGCTGCGGCGGCAGCCGCTGCCGTTAATTCACGGCCGTCGATTCGCGGCTATAACCAATCTGGATCGCCGGTCGTGGTCCTAAGTTCTCCGCCCATCATGCCTGCTGGAGCAGCAGCACCGCTGGAGGCTTGGTCCACGGTAGTGTAGAGGGGTAAGAAGAATGCCCCCCGCTCCCTTCGTAAGTCGGCATCAGCTCCGGCTCCGGCTTCCCTCAAGTCAGCTGGGGCTTCCGCTTCAGCTCGGGTACCCGAACCCTCGGCTCGGCAGTCCGCCTCCAAGCGGAAACGGCGAAAGAACAAGAGAGCAGCGAGGGCAGCAAGCGCATCTCGCAAACCCTAAGTGGGATGGAGCGCCCAAAACCAAAGTTGCCACCGTCTCGGTCTCCTGCAGTTATCATTACGCTGCAGACCGAGGCCGCGGCAAAAGGGGTGACATATGCCCAGGTCCTCGAGCGCGCCGCCGAGAAAATTGATCTTGGCGAGATCGGGCTCGAGAGCGGTCTGAAGATCCGGCGGTCGGCCACGGGAGCGCGTCTTCTGAGCTCCCCAAGGCGGCCCCGGAGAAACCCGAAAAACTGGCGGCGTGCCTTCGCAAAACCCTAGAGGGCGTGGCAGATGTCCTCCAACCCTTTAAGCGGGTTGGCATCAGGATTAAGGGCTTGGACGACTCTGCCACGCGCAAAAAAGTCGCGGTAGCGATAAACCGCACTACCAAATGTTCCGGCGAGTCTATCCTCGGCGAGTCGCTGGGGCAACGGACACACGGGCGTCACCTTTGCCCGGTGTCCTGTATGTGCGGCCAAAACGCTGCTCAAAGCGGGGCGGCTCCTAGTCGGGTGGAGTTCCGCTAGGGTCGAGCTACTGGAGGAGCGGCCCATGCGGTGCTTCAGGACCCAGAAAATATCAAATTATTTATCTATAAGTTTCATGACTATATTTCATAAGTTTGACGGATTAATAGGACTAGATCTATTAACGAAATGGGAAGCAAAAATAGACTTAAAAGACCGAAATTTGATTACTCGTACTGGCTCAAATCCTATTAGCATGATAATTCTTGTAATGTTAATCTTTACGAGGATATCATACCAGCAGGAACTTCAAAACTTATTCGTATCCCTATAAATTCCCAGGATGAACAAGTGTTTATAAAAGAACAATTAATTTGGAACTGTATTTTGCATGAGTGTTTGACTAACGTGACTAACAACCGAGGATACGTAGGAGTAAGTACCGACACCAAATGACATAATACTATCGCTAAACGAACTTACAAGTGCCGACTTATTTAATATTGAGTACGAGTGCACTCAATATAGAACCGTGGACAAGACGTTATATCACGATTACGTACCGATCATTTAAATAATGAAGAAAAGGCTAATCTTGCATGACTCTGCTCAAAATACTCAGACATTTTTATATTGAAGGTGAACATTTAATCTTTACTAACAAGATTAAACATCGTATCAAGACCACTGACGAGGTCTCTGTACATGGCAAAAATTATCGTTACCCCTTTATACATCGACAAGACGTTAGAGACCAAATAACTAAAATGTTAGTTCAGGGTATTATACGGCCATCCGACTCTGCTTGGAGTTCACCCATATGGGTAGTGCCGAAAAAGGGCGACGCTTCAGGTAAGCAAAAATGGGGTTTAGTAGTCGATTATCGAAAATTAAACGAGAAAACTATAGATGATAAATACCTAATTCCTAATATTAACGATGTACTTGACAAACTAGGGAAATGTCAATATTTTACAACCCTGGATTTAGCGAGTGGGTTTTACCAGGTGAAAATGGAGCCACAGGACATATGTAAAACAGGATTTAATGTAGATTTAATGGTCATTTCGAATTCCTTCGTATGCCCATGGGTTTGAAAAATTCACCATTTACTTTTCAGATAGTAATGGATAATGTCCTACGAGGCCTTCAGAATGAAATATGTTTAGTTTATTTAGATGACATAATCGTTTTTAGCACATCCCTACAAGAACATATGAACAATTTGGAAAAATTTTTACAACGACTTCGCGAGTCCAAGTTTAAAATCCAATTAAATAAATCCGAATTTTTAAAACTTGAAACAGGCTATCTTGGACATATTATCAGTGGAGATAGTATAAAGCTAAACCCTGATAAAATTTCAGCTATTAAAGGCTATCCTATCCCAAAAACTGCTAGAGAGATAAAACAATTTTTAGGCCTTCTCGGTTACTACCGAAAGTTTATTTCAGACTTTGCTCGTATTACTAAACCGTTAACACAATGTTTAAATAATGATAAAAAGATTTTATTCGATCAAGAATACACCAATTGTTTTGAGAAATGTAAAACGCTTTTAACAAACGACCCCGACCCCATCTTACAATACCCCGACTTTACTAAAGAATTTAACTTGATAACTGACGCTTCTAACTTAACTATTGGTGCCATTTTATTGCAAGGTCCAATGGGATCCGACAGACCCGTGTCTTATGCATCTCGTACCTTGAATGACAATGAAATTAATTATAGTACAATACGCCCTCTCTAGAGTTGAGATACATAACGACGAAACTAGGACCCTAATTGAAGAAATTGATGAATTAAATTCTTTACTAGGAAGTCCCTCAGAACATGTACAAGCTTTAACAAACTCTTCCACTGACACCGTACATACTGACCAAGAAAACCCTATATTAAACATTTTAATTACTGACGACCCTCTTAACAAATTTACTAGACAATTAATCTTTACAGTCGTAAAAGAAACCGACAGTTACAAAGCCATTCGATAATCATACATGAACATCCATACAATTGTTAGAATCCCATTTAGAGGAAGACGTGGTTAATGCTATAAAAGAAAACGTAAACCCAAAAATTAAAACCGCTATTCTCATAAATCCACCCCTGGCAATGTATTCAATAATCCCCATAATACAAGATAAATTTAAAAGTTCATCAATGAACCTTGTATTAGCAAAATCTGAAAATGAAAATATAAGGGAATACTTACAACAACAAGAAATTATTTCTCAATTAATAATATATTAATAACTTTAAAATCACGATTTTTATTAAAATCTTTTTTAGTACTTACTGAAAACTTGATCTAGATCGTTTTTTAATTTCGGATAATTTTTGTTAATATGAAAAAAAAAATCCCTTTTTTACTAAGAAACTGCACTAATCTAAACTAGATTACATTAGTATGTTGTTGTTCTACAAATAATATAGTTATACTGTGCTACATAAATAAATATATATTCATATTATTATTTCAATATAAAACAATAAAATATAATCAGATAATTTATAATATTTTATTACCAACTACATCAAATGCAATATTACTAATCCATTGTTTATTTTTGTATTATAAAAATAATCCTTTTGTTTCTATATTGGCTTTGGTTGATTTACGTAATTTATTCTTTTACTGCACATAACCAAGTTGTCTATCCCATATTCTTAGATTAATAAATGATAATGTTAACTTTACTTATATATATATATATATATATATATATATATATACCGAAAGATATTTCATATTTAATATTTTATATTACGATAATGTAATTGGTATGTATTGTTATCGATGCATTAAAATATAATCATGCAATAAAAGTGTTAGAAAATAATGAAAATAAGATAGCTTCCGAATTTAATAATCATATAAGTTTAAGTAAAGAATGGATGTCAAAACAAAGTGAAGTAATTATTCACTTAGTTGAAAACCAAGTTTAAATTAATAATACTTCACAGATCACTTTAAATTCATGTGCATACAAGGATAATATTTTACTAAAACACGCCAAATTTGCCCAACTTTTGGTGATAATAGGAGAAAATATAGAAGATCAAATGGCCGAATTAATTAGGATTGAAAATATTTTAGCGTTTATTCATACGTCAAGTACGCATCATTCTATGATAGGGATAAGTGTTTTAAAGTTAATGATGGATAAGTTAAGAAAAATATATAATAAGGACCAAATTATAGATTTAGAGTTGAGGGAATACTACGATATAATAAAGCCGGCATGCTATTATACAAAAAATCAAATAGTAATAATTTTTAAGTTTCCAATAGTCTCTGCAGATGTCTACGATCTCTATAAGCTCTCTATTGTTCCTAATAAAATCCAAAACGTCCTTATAAACGATATGGGGGTCCATATCCTTTCATAGCAATGAACGAGAAATCGTTCTTGTACATGGAGACAGAATGTCCGAAGCTTAAATACCTTTGTGAAATGCAAGTGAATCAAAGTATTCGTACAGAACCTGACTGCGTGCAGCAGCTTATTACTCATCAAGTCTTAAAGGAATACTGCAAATACACAACAGATACCTTAGCAAAAGAAGGTATGGAAAACTGGATGATCATGTCACTAAAATACAATTAGTTTGTAAAAGGGAAGAATTTACATCACTTCAGGGTAGCTCTTTAAATATCATCCCTGAGAAATATTACATAAAAACCGCCGAATTCACTATTGTGAACGATAGTTATGAAACAAAGGGGCAGCCGCTGAAATTGATGCAAATACCATTCGGAGCAGCAAACCATATGAAGATTCCTACTCAACTCAATTTAAACTCAATAAACTTACAAGAACTCTACGATATTCAAGACAAGATAATTAAAGAAAAACCTTTACAACTAGAGAAGATTAATGTAGATACACTTTACCATACTACGATACCTTTCTACGTCTTTATGTTAAGTGCATGTGCACTTATTATTGTGCTTGGATATCATCGTTATAAATTACTGAGCAAAAAAAAAAGTTAACAAAATTACTGCTTCACCGATCACTTTATCTACTTCAAATGATAACATAGATGGAAAACTGGAAGAAGAAGGGACATCAGCACCCCGTGAGAAGATGTCAGCAACATTTTATCTCAATGTTCTAAAATAGTTGTAGTAGCTGATCTGAGGATGCAGGAGTTACGTACACATACTCCAGGAGGATTGCTGATATTCACATTCCGTCCGTGTGAATAAAATGTGTATTGTGTCATCGCGACGGATTGCATAGTTGCAGTTTAATTATAATATAAGTCTTAATTATTAATATAATTTTGTCATTATTATTTGTACTTACATCGAGTAGGTCAGATTCTTGTATTAGTTAATAAGTAAATAATTGTAATTCTTTTTATTAAAATTAGTTTAAATACGTTTTGGTTTTTTTTTCAACTCTCCGTCTGTAGCTAACGTAATTCATGTGTACACATGGATATATAAATAAATAAACTAATATAGTTTTTTAAGATACCAGTACTAATAAACTCCTTTTTGAGCATGTTATCTCCAAAATCTACGATTAATCTGCCAAATACAGACTAAATTCGAAAAGTGCACGGGCGACGTGTCCGTGGAGAGAAGTAAAAATTAATATTAAAAAAAACTTGTAATAACTCGTCTAATCATTGTATAAAAACTGCCTGTTTTTCTTGTTAGGATTCTGGTTTAATAATAACAAAGCAACGTTAAAAAAAATGCTTAGTTTTAATAGTATTTTTAAATGTGTAACTACACTTTATCTGGAGAAGAGTCTTCAATCGTCTTCAATAATAAAATTAGGGTGGTTTTTTTCCCAATAACATTTCTAATTAATATATAATAAAAAATCTAAGCATCTTTCATAAGATTTTAATTTCGTTTTAAAGATTCTTTAAAATATATATGTGTGTGTGTGTATTACAAGAAAAAAATAAAAAAATAAACACAAAAACAAACGATGATGATGAAACGATGATAAAACAGTCGAGTCTAAACTATTACCGTATTACTGGCAAAATTAGCCGTTTGACAACACTCCTTAAGATTGTGTCGAAGGCGTTGCGCGCTGTGATCTGTCTCTGAAGTCGTTGTTTTGTTTAAAGTGTTGCAATTTTAAAATTACATTCTGGTAAATTTTATGATTACCAGTGATTAAAATAATCACAATGAAATTTTCTATTTCTCCAACGTTATTACGACAATATGCAATAGTAACCATTGGTAAATATTATTTTGATATGGTATTATATTAAAACAAATGTGTTTTTTTATTATATTAATACAAACATTTTTGTGTATGTATACCAGTAAGTAAGTACAACTTTTAAATACCTTAAAAAACTATTTTTAATCTGTTGCGCGGATTACTCAACATCTGTTGAATATAAACATTTTTTTTCTTTGCATCATGCCAAAAAAATATAGTGGGTTAATTACATGTGGCATTTGTGATTTGAATCATTTTGTTTTAATTTCTTTAAAATCGGTATATCTATAAAACTTTGCTCACGGTATAAATGGTGTGAAGGGATAGGGATACGGATAGGGTTAGACAAAAGCCACCTCCCTTTTTAATTCAATGACACCAAAGGAAAGATTGCCTATTTTTTTTCGCCGGTGTATGATTTTCTTGCAACATTATTTTAAATGTTATTCTACGTTTGCACTTAATTTTCTCTTTTTCACTTAATTTTACTATCCAGATTATATGACAAACCTTTAAATATTGGTATTGTGTATTTTTGCCTTTTGTTTTCTAAAAGTTCCTCTATCAAATTGTACTGGTACACATATGAGAACTTACATCAAAATAATTGTCAAAAAAATATTTTCAACAATCTAAAGGCTGATATCACAACTTGTTTAATATATCGAACATTAATTTGCGGGAAACTTTTTGCGGCCACTATTTAAATTGTTACAATTCTCTCGGACAAAACACAATAAACGAATTGGGCTTTGATTAAACTGAAAATTAGAAACATTGATTTGTATAAATCCTAAGTTAAGTTTTTGATCCTCAAATCAAATCGCTGGCTGTTAAATTAAACAAATACATAAAAACCGCCCTTAAAGATACTGCTTATGTGTACTAGGTATGTGTTACTTAGTAAACTTTATTTATTCGTGATACTTTTACATATATTCTAAATTATTCTAATGCTTATATTGCAATGGCTTGTTAACTATATTTTTTAGGGGAAATTGTATAAAAAAAAAGAGTTTTTAATATTAAAAAAACCGAAACACACAAACAAAGATTTGACTGTTATCAATTGTATGAATGTTTAGTATGAAAAATGTAGTCCAAGGTCACTTTTGTGACAAATGTTAAAAAATTAGAGCTGAACCAAATAAATTAATTAAGATTAATAAATACTTATATGATATTACAGAAAATAATGAATCACATGCAATCAATAATTCACACTATATTTTATTACACTATCATTCGAAAATAGCACATTGTTAGATATGATCTCATAAAACAAGGAAATATATATTGTATAACAATCAGTTTCATTCATTTATATTCGAAGTATTTTTAATAATTCTAGTACTTTCGGAGAAATTCATTGGAAAAGGTAATTAAAAAAAATGGAAGAGCGACGTCGCGTGTATTAAAACCTCTTTGTCTCTTTCATGCAAACTGTGCATGCGCAGGTTATTCCTATCACCCGACACTAGCAAGTGTTTGACAGTAATAGATCGTATTTTGTATTATAATATAGGTTAATGGATTTCAAATATAATACTATATGTCGCTGTACCCATGTTATTACCATTAATAACCTACAAAATGTCAATATAATTTCAGTTATCTTAATTGTTTGTCCAAATACGACGTTGGAACTGAAATAGTTATTGGATCTTTTTGCTAATATTCAGGGTCAACTGTTGTCGTTGTTATACTTCTATATATGTATATATATTAATGTTAAAACCCTTTAAAATAAACAAATTACATATTTATTATTTTATATTATTTTTATTAAAGAAATAAAATAAGAAATAAAATAATGAAAAGGAAGCTCATTTTATAAAAATACTAGTTTTTCCCGCGGCTTCGCACGTCTTAAATTCGTAGTAAAACAAATCCCCTTTCCTTTTTTTTTGTATTGGCTTCTATATGACTTGTTTAAGTGATACATTCAAAATTACGACATCGGCAGACATCGCTCACTGTCAAAAGTATATTTAAAATTTTTAATAAGGATACAATATTAGGTACCGTTTTTTTTTATACCTCTCTGGTTTTTAAATAAACGTCCATGTAAATATTTTTTAAAAAGAGTACTTAATAACCATTGTAACCATACATCATCTCACTTATAGACTTACATTGAAAATAATCAAAATATGAGCATGTAAACTTGAGGAATTCTGAGCTACACAATCGACGGTATTTTGACCATCAACTTGCAGGTCTGGACATACACGATGTCCCAATATTTTAAATCTGTAATATCATCGAAAATATTCATTTAAATTACATGGTCTAACGGACTATATTGTTTCATTTTAAATGTCAAATGTATTTAAGGCACTTAATTAGACAATAATTAATGCGGTGTTGCTTAAAATCGCTTCGTAAATAAGCAATTATTTCTCGTAAAAAGTAAAGAATAAAAATTGACTATTGTGGTTTATCCCTAAGAGATAAGTATATATCATCGTGGACTTTCTTGTAGAACTTTTTGAGATAAACAATACTTAGTATATTTTTTTGATTTATCTCGTAGAGTTCAGTCAGCGTTTTCAATGTAAGCGTAAAACGTTGTGTTTGTTTACGACTTTGCATTAGAAATCTTGAAATTATCAGTGGGTCTCTAATATATTAAGCATATTATTATACATAGAAACCTTCCTCTTGGAAAATTCTATCTACTAAAAAAACTACATCAAAATCCATTGTGTAGTTTTAAAGCTCTAAGCATACATACAGACATAGGCACAGACGCGATAAGCGACTTTGTTTTATACTATGTAATGATGGCTTCAAGTATAAACAGAACCTACACCAAACAGGGAATTATTCATAGTTATAAGAAGATTTCGTTTATTCTATCAAAGCTTTATAATGATGTTATTAGAATTAATAGAAATATTCTTTTTAAAGAATAATATAAATATTAATGTTATTGAACTGAGTTACTGTCGGTAGCTTTACTCAGGTCCGTGGGAATTATTTTTCCAACAGAATGGAAGTTTTTAAAATGAAAATTGTATAAAAATGTTTTAAATAACGATTTTAAATTTTTATTTTTATTTATATTTTTATTTTGATTATTTTAATTCCTTAATTTCTTGTTATTTTTTTAATGGTTCTAAATTAGATAAGTCATGTGAGACCTTTTTTATAAGTATAATTTTTATTTCAATTATAATTTTATAAGACAGATTAATTAACAGATGTATATATTTTGTTTTGATTATTTTTCAGATTTACCAACTTTTCAATTAAAAAAATATTATATGCAATTTAATATTTTAAACACAATATAATCTTCACAAAATATATTAGTATTTAACAGTGTGACCAAATTGTTGATTTATCCGCACACCCGACATTCGACATAGTACGCTCACAATATTAAAATAAGAGCTAGTAGCACAAGATATTGGTAACAATTTAAACAACATTTTTACACAATTACCACCTGAAATTCCTAAACAGTTCCTAAAAATAAACAAAGATATAGTAATGATCTTTAGTTTAAGTAATACTTAAGATCTGTACCTTAAGATCTGTACCGAAATAAAATGTCTGAACATAACGTTCGAGGTAAGTGTATTAACATTCGACTCTGTAGCTCAGACACAAACTTAAGACATATTTTGTGACTAGACCCTTTCTTACCTACCTATTTTACTTAAGTGTTTTATTTGTGTGCAGGGTCAAGAAAGGTGTTAGCAGTCACAAAAACTTTCCTCGTATTTATGTATTATCTTGGTGTATTTGTAAAAACTGTTAATACGCAAAGATTATTAACAATTTAATAATCTTATTAAATTATAACAAGGTTATAAACTGCGAATAATCTTATTAACTTGCAAATACACACTGATACTGACCAGATTTCACAGTAATAGTAGGTACAAATTTTATGACTGTGTGCTATTAGTTTTAAATTTTGTGGTATCCTAAATTTTGTACAACTGGTGAATATTAGTTTCGTTTTGTCGGCATCGACATCGATTTCTATTTTGCACGGAGAAATAATAAAATCTACAAATGTACTCAATACTTTATATTGTTATTGACGTATGTGTAATATAATACTTTTGTTATCAACTCAAGTGGTTCACAAGGTTTACTGCGCAATCCTAAAAATATACTATCTGTTTTTGTTGTTATACAATTTTTGACTGTTAAAGTTTTGTTTCAAAGACCGTTTAAACCTTTTTAATTGAGATTTCTAAGGCGCTAATCACAGTCCCGAATAACGCATTCGAATCCCTTGTAGTTTAATCGTCCTTTTAGAAAGTTATTAGTTAATAACATTTAAGTTAAAATATGAAGAATAATAAGTAAGTATTTTATAGTATTTAACTGTTAAAAATATCAACTTTTGTTTAATTTACACTTTGTTTGTCTGAGAAGGAAAATATGACGTGAACGGGTAACAAAAAAATATGAAAAATAATTCAAACAACTTGAGAAAAATTATAAGAGAAAATAATCTTGTTAAGAATTATAACTATTTTGTATTTAGATAGAGACAAGATAAATCTTAAACCAACATACCTGAATTACTGAAACGTTATTAAATTAAACCAACATTATAAAGAGGAAAGATAAAGTTGTAAGAGGTAACCTAGGGTAATAATCTATCATATATTAAATATACAACCGATTTAAGAAAAAAACAATATTCACAATTGGCGTTTAGAGTTGACGTGAGCTGGAAAATATTCATTCAAATCAAGGATTTTTAATGGCGACCAAATTTACAAAGTGAGCTGTTACAAAATTACTAAACTGAACGCGTTTCTTACGAGTACGAAAACTATTCGGCGAGTCTTATCTAATATCCGAGTTTCAGGCAGTAATTAGTAAGCAATGAGTAAACTATTTCAACAATTGTAATATTATTAACAACCTACGCCTACCAGATCTATTTTACACCAAATTTTTATTATTCGTTGAATTTTTGTATTAGTACAATCTTTTAAGATTGAATTAGAAACTACAAGTGCTTCATACTTTTGTTTTACTATAATACAATTAAAGGTTAAGTTAAAAAACAAAAAGTAACATACTCTAATATTTGTATGGGAATTAACAAATTAAGTTATAAGTTACTTAGACTAAAATGATAGTGACATTATAGGTATATCTATAACTAAAAGTTGAAATAACGTAATATGAAACAGATAGGTGGTGCCAGCCATAGCTAAGTTAGTAAAATCTTACAACCGTATTGGGTAACAGCTACTAATAAATTAAATATATAAATGTTAAATAAATACAAAATGCAAGAATTTAGTCTAAACAGTATATTTGAGAGTGTCGCACATTAATACTCAAAACTAAATGTCACTCAAAGTATTTTAAATTAAATCAAAGACAACTCTCAAAACAGACAACAAAAGACACTCAAAGTATTTTAAATTAAATTGAATATAGTTATAAACATTGTATAGTTTTCAAAGTAAATATTTTATAGTTTTGTAACCTGCCAGCGCTAAACTGGTGTCTCTATTATGTATAATATTTAAGGACCGCGGAAAGAGACAAATAAAGTAGTACCTACCGATAAATATTTCCTAGGTGTACGAACAATTGCAACATGATAATGATCTTACAATGGAAGTATTAATCATATGCTATAGCATATGATTAATACTTCCATTATTGTTTATAAACAAAATGTATGTTTATGTTTTTAATAGTTCGAGCATGTCATCTCATTTTGTTTATTACCTACTTTAAGCTTATGTTGAATACAATATTCACTGACGGTTTTGAACGTAGACAAGATTTTCTTTTGTAATATCAATTATCCTCTTGAAGATTGACCTAGATTTTATACTATTTTTTATAGTAAATTTTGGGTCATTAACAACCGGTATAAATATGTCCTGGCCGTCTCCAATGATCCTGAAACTAACTAACGGAACAGACACTCCATTATCACGACCCATCACAGACGAAGAAGGATCATGGATTGTTTCAGGAGGATACTTGGCATCTGTATTCAGTAAGTTATATTCAATTATAAAATTACCTTACTTATGATACATCATAGAGTAAAAGAGTTAAAACTATTTGACTATAAACTATTTATAAATCTTTTTTATTTACGAAAGTGATTATCAACTGCTTTAATAAAGTCACATTGGAAGCTTACTAATAATATATTAAATTAAGAATATTTTAAGGACATGTCCAATCCTCAGATTAATCTTAACTACAGAATTACTTTTATATCTTAGAAGGATTCTTTGAAATAAGAGCCAGATTATAATATTTACTCGCTGGTTAAACCTTGTCTAAGGATGGTCTTGTCAGAAAATAGTGTTGTTATCCTTTTCATTCTTTCAGCGAATTTAGTGGGTGGTATGTTAATGGATAAAATCGGTCGAAAGTACTGTATTATACTAGTCACTATTCCTAGAGTATGTGCGTCTGTTTGGACAATATTTGTGACCGAAGTCTGGATGTTGATATTATGTCGTGCGGTTATGGTGCTAACGGACTGTTTTATGTTTGTTGCTGTTCCAGTATATGTTTCAGAAATCGCCTCTGTAAGTATTAATAAAATATATATGATATATTTTATTCACTATAATATATATTTATAAAATTGTATGTTTAATCATTTAAATTTTATAACAATATTTTTGAATGAATAATTATTTTGTTAATCTCTGTATAACAAATATAACATTTGTTGTTATAATAATTCACTAATCCACTATCGTTAAGAAGTAAAATACTTCATTGTTTTTACACTTTCTATTAGTCTTTAATATTCTGTATATTATTTAAACCTTGAAGAGTCCTTCCTACCTTCATCATGTACTTAATATTGAGAAACACTATGACATATAATAATATGTAAATGTTCCTTTACTATTTCAATTCGTTAAGTAAGCCGTAATAGGATCTACTATGAATATATGAGAATATTTAGAAATAACAATTTAATTAACTTAGTTATATAAAATAAATGCTCACACGGATCATATTTTATCATACCAACAACTGCAGGTACCTATATAAAATTATTGGTATTATTTGTGTCTTCAATAAATGTCTCTTTTTTATTTTTCAAATGATCTGTTTATAATAGTAAAATAATGATAACTACTTAATTACAGTTATACTTTTCTGAGCTAAGATAAATTAGCTGATTCTAGCTCTAAACATCTATCTAATCTAGCTGTTAACAGAGCATGCGTGACGTTAACAATTTACCATCAATGTATTGACTTTTAACGTTACTTTTTCAGAAAGAACACAGAGGAGCTCTTGGTACATTCCTACACATATCCTCATGTGTTGGTATAGTGATAACTTTGGCCATTGGTCCATTTTTATCATACGTGGCACTTAATGCTATTCTAGCAACGGTGATTGTTTTAACAGCTTTGCCATTGCCATTTATACCTGATAGCCCAGTTTACTTACATTCTAAAGGTATGGTATCAATTATTTTTCCAATATTTGATCATCATAATGTTGGTACCTATATCCACTATGTAGAAGAATCTGAGATGCCTGCACGTAACACCTTTTTTTGTTTTTTACTGTTGAAAAAAAATTTCCGCATCGTCACACCAGCCAGGAAGGCGATGGCCGGGTGGTATGTGCGGTACCCGGCAACTACCATTTTTAAGGCACCCCACTAAAAAAACCAACGGTTGCCATCATCGCTACAATGAGAGGCCACGGGATCGCGTAAGCATTCACCGCGGCGCCTCAGCAAAACCCCCCTGATAAGGGTACCCCGGGCAACCGGAGTACCCCTACGTCATAGACCTGTGCAATGACGAGAGAGGTCGCCCCCCCCCCCCTCTCACCTAGGCCTACGGCTGGGAAGGAATGGGCTGAGCCCTTCTCCTTCCCAACCTCAGACGCTGAATACGCACCCCCCCCATACAGCGACGGGACCACTCCACAGTCAACTCTGCTATCAGAGAAGTACCAGAAGCGATCCCGCGGCCGACCCCGGTAAAGAGAGCCAGCGCCCTCCCACCCCCAACGCCCAGGCCTACTTTCCAAGGTGATCACACGATGGAAAGAGACCCGAACCCCCCGAACACCACACGTGCTCCCACGCACTCCTCTCCGCCCGACAGCCACGGAATACCTCCCGGCGATGCTGGATACCTAAGGAGGAATCTATCACTGTTCCCAAACCCCCCGCAACCAAATGCGCCCCAGCATCCCACCCAGAGCAAGAAGTTCGGCCTACTCTACCCCACACGCTCCCTATCAGACAGCCACGGGATACCTTCCGGCGATGCTGGATACCTGAGGAGGCACCCGTGACTGGCCCCGAAACCCCCGCCACCGAATGCTCCCCAGCACCCCACCCGGCAACCGAAATCCCAGGCACCGCCAGTTGCCCAGACCATCTCACCGTCGAGCAGCAATTAACTGCTCGGCGGAAAGAGGTCCAAGCCTCCCCCCCCCCGCAGTCAGGCCCCCCCAAGGGCTACCCATCCCTTTCAACCATGGACCGGGCACAAACCCCCATGGCCGAACTCCACCGCGCCGGGTATTAGCCAACGTGAGAACCCGAAGGTTCTCAGTAACCGTTGTTGCCCAGGGAGCAGCAAGAGGAGGTTCCCGGCGTTCGCCCCCCTGAACTGCACTGAACACCTGCACTCATACTCATATTTCGTTTTTTTTTTTTTATTATTATTAACATTTCTCGTATTAATCATATTTAACTTTAAAACTATCGCGTTTCAAAATATGTAATTATTATATAAACGGATATAGAAATCACATAAGTTCTAATTGCCTGAGATTTCGACCAATTTGCACTAACTGTAGTCAGGCTAACTGTCTCTCCGATGCACACTCATCCCCTACGAATACGTCGAAACTTCATCACCCACCCGCATATCTTCACATTTTCGATATGATTAATATTGTATTTTCGCCATATACCGTCACATACAACTCTCATTGTACCTATTATATACTATAAACCGGTGTTACATAAACCTATGACTTACGTGCTAAATTCAACCATTTATGGGGGGTCGTGCACCGGTGAGACATTCAGGGTGACTGCGGCCAGAGCAACCTGATCGGAACGTCAGGCAATTAAGGAATATCTAATATCTATCTAATATTTTATTTTTTTATTTATTTTGTGCTAATCTTACTTAAATTTAAAACTTATGATTGTAAGCGGAGAAAAATTTCTACAAAAATTATTATTGCAGGTCATATTGAGGACTCCATAGCAATACTATCCAAAATTCGTAAATCCCACGAGATCATAGAACAGGAGATAGAAGACTATAAATTGAGCAAGGCAGAGAAAATCGACAAAATTGCATTATTGAAGAACAAAATATTTTTAAAATCCTTATCATTGGGTATTTTAGTCTGCGGTGGAGCAACCGCAGTAGGAAATAACGCTGTATCATTTTATTTGCAATCTATTTTGGAATCGACAGAGACCAGCATACAATCAGATTTAGCTTCAGTTGTGATTGGCATAATACAAATAATAGCTGCTTTTTGTACCACTTTTTTCACAAGATTATTTGGTAGACGGCCTATTCTGATTTTCTCTATTTTTGGCATGTTTTTTGGTACGGTAAGTACACCAGGAAAATATTATTGTATCTTCTTTGACTTTAAGGTCGTACAAATTAGCAATAATAGATATAATTGGCAAAAGTTAGACATCATTTGTATTATGAACATAAGTAAGCTCTAAAAATTACTCATTATGAAAAACTAGTTTAATTTTTTAAGTTCAATTTAATTCTTAAACATTTTTTTTAGTTTCAATTTAATTCTTAAGTTGTATCTTAGTTCCACTTTAAGATATTAATAAAAAATGTATGTATTAAACTTTATTCACATTTTGTTTTAGCTTGGTTTGGGGATCTTTTTTAGGATCAAAGCTATACCAGACTATACAGTGACTGGTTTCCTAAATTACCTACCTCTCATATGTTTGATACTCAATACGTATTCCTTCAATGTTGGTTAGTATTATTATTCATTTTAAAACTATAAGTTGGTGTAGATATTTTCGATTAGAAAATTAATATTTTTATATTTCACTTACTTTGTCCCGGAAACCTAACAATATAATAGTGACATTTAATTATACAAGTTTGGTTTTAACACCTGAGATCATGGATCCTGAGAACCTCTGATCATTATTAGGTTTTAAGGATCTGTAAGTAACCTGTCTGTCTGATTTATATTAACGAATAGGATTATCTAAAAATCAATCAAATATGTTTTTCTACGTGCCACTAAATGAGGAAAGAAAGAAAGATTCAATCTGAGCTATATTAAGCTGTCGCAAAAAGACTCTAAAATATAAATTCTTTACTTTTGAGCGACTTACACAAATGTTGGCAGCAAACAGTTGCTCTATTTGGTCTAATCGGTCAGTTGGTCTGATAACAGTATCAGACAAGCAATGTAAGCAAGTTTGTTATTAAGTAATTTAATTTAATTCACTCAAAGTATCCTTAATACCAAAAAGTAAATTTTAACGAAACCCTCAAACACTTACTATAGTTCAATCTCTCCGAACGGTTATTTATAGCAGCCACCAAAATTGGATTCCTGTCGGTCACTGATACAAAATTTAGTTTCATAATTTTCATATAGAACGAGTACTTCTAACTTCATGAGACTTTTCTTATCGTTTTAATAATGTTGTGTTCTAGATCATTTTGTAAAGCTTTGTCAAAATATTGCCGACTCAGAAGATTTTTATCCCAAATTAATTTAACCAAAAGATTTGTTTTCTAAAAAGACATTAGCCGATAAAGTTATTAATTTTTAAGTAACATATTTTTTTATTCTGTCGCCGTGGCTAAATAACTTTTTTTATGTTGTTTTAGATTAACCTGTGTAGTGTTTATTATTTTAATATATTAAATATGTGCGTTTTTATTTTTAGGTATCGGCTGTCTTCTCTTTGTAGTAACTGCAGAACTATTTGACGGACCAGCCCGAGCATTTGGTTATTCAATAAGCATAATGGCAGCTTTTTTCTTCTTATTCTTAACTTCAAAATACATTGCACTAATGATTACAGCTTTGGGTCCATCTATGACATACTGGATTTTCAGTGGCATATGCTTTTTAGTTGGTACTTTAATATTTTTCTTCATTCCTGAAACGAAAGGAAAAACATTTAGTGAGATTCAAATTGCATTAGGCAGAAAAAATGTAAACACTGAGAGTAAAGAACAACAAAAACAAGATTTTTAATTAAGTAGTATTAAAATTAGACAAGAAATTTTTCATTTCAACCGCAAACCATTTTTATCTATCAAGTTATGCAATAAGGTTATTAAATAAGTTTATATATCGCAATTAGAATTTCAATGAACGTTACAATTTATAATGTATTTTTTTTTTATTTCATTAGTGCATATATTTAAGATATCAAATTTATTAGAAAATAATTAGTTACAAGGTTAGTATCGAATATTTGATGTATCTAAATATAAGTTTTCTACTATTAAGTATTAGTCATGCATGCATGCATCTTGCATGGTGTTTTCACGAAGCAATTATAATTGAGCGATCAAAATCGATTAGAAAAGTGTTATCGTTGTTAATACATATCTTAACTGTATAATATTAAATAAAACGATAATGATTTAAGGATAATATATTATATTATGATTTTGTAGCTTAAGATATTTATTTTAAAGGTAATTAATTTACGTCGTAATCATTTAGGTATCCCAAATGTCTTTTTACTTTGTACTATATTACATATTAGTAATTAATTGGTAATAAGGAATAATAAAGAGTGTATGTGCGTACAATAAAGTATGTATAATAATGTATATGTATGAATGTATGACTATTTTCTGTATTATCGATACAAACAATTTGACACGGCTAGCATGCCGTTGACGTCAATTAATAAATGATATTAAAAATGCTGAAACCGTTTTTTATAATTTTTAGAGTTCCGTACTCCAAGGGTTAAAACAAATTGCTATTTACTACGACTTTGCTGTCCGTCTATCAGTATGTAAGTCTTCTGGCTGTATTTCGTGGACCTTGTTAGCTAGGCAATTGAAATTTCATAGATGATGTATTTCTCTTGCCGCTGTAACACTATATACAAAAAATTTATTTTTTTTTGTTTTTACTATTGTTGTTATACATCATCCCTCATTCATCAACAAGAAATACTAAGAACATAATAAATATTGAAGGAGGAGCCCTCATACAACAAGAGTGTTATTGTGTGTCTTCTCAAAAAAAAAATTAAAAAAATATTTCATCTAACGTGATAGCTAGGCGGTTAATATTTTCACAGTAAGTGTATTTTTATTACTGCTAAAATTATTTTCTTAAGGAGGAGCTTTTATACAACGTGTTTTTTGTGCGTCTGTCTGTCTCCAGACATAAGTATTTAATGAACCGTTATATTTCAGGGGTGCTCCCACATAACAATTGTAGTTCTTTAGCTCGATTTTAATAACGCCAACATGTAGGCACTTGAAATATTCACTGAGTGTTTAGAATAAATAAAAATGAAATAAAACAAATATTTTGGGGGACCCCCAATACAACAAAAACTACAAATATTGGTAAGGAGCCTTCGTGCGCGAGTCCGACTCTCACTGGGCCTGTAGTTTTTGTAGTGGTACGGAACCCTCCTTGAGCAAGCCCGACTAGCAATTGACCGGTTTTTTTTTTAATCTTTCATTGACTTCAAATCGTACTGGCATTATTCTGTTGATGTACTAACTAACTATTACTAATTTCAATTCCTTTGTTTTATTTGTTATCGTTACTATATAAAACTGCGACCTCCATATTTTCCAGTAGGTTATACTCTATAAATCTATGTTTTTAATATAAGAAACACTATATCACAAATGTAAAAATTCTGTGAGTGTTAGAAAATGAAATGGAAAACAGTCTTTGAAATAAAGCAATATTCAAAGATTTTTGCTACATAAAGACGTACAAAACACTTGTGAAACGGGTTTTGATGTAATACAGACATGAAACTGCATATATATTTTTTATTATAATTTAAGAATAATTTACATTTTAAGACTTCATAATTTAAGTATGAAAACAAATCCTTAATCAGGTAAAGCCTGGACCAATTAAGACAAGAATACGTAACCAAGAAACTACTAGTTCTATGATGCTCTCCCTTTTACAAGAACTTACAGGATTACATTGACTTTTTTAAATCATAATTATTTTAATACTGCTAATAGGTTCACCTAAACTGGTTTAAACAATACTTTGATGCAGTTCCACGATAATTAAATATCACTTTACTAAAACTAATTGTATGACATTTTGCTACTATCTATCTATTTGCTGATTATCTATTCTTAAGTCTAGTAATTATTCTTAAACTGTATACAATGACTTATATAATTTGTAGACAATAGAGTCTTCCCACAATATATAATACCTACCTTGATTGATGTTGAATACAATTATGATTAGTAGAGATAATTATGGAAGGATGAAAAACCATTCAGTCATTAAAAATATTCTCGACTAAAACCAGGATGAGGAGATAGTGACGTCAATCCAATTACAAAATTCCCACATAACAAGAAACCAACTACCAGAAGACCCACGACAGCAGGAAGTAGAATCTGGAAGGAAGACTTGAATGTTGTTTTAAGGTTGCATCACGATCGATTGATCACGATGCGGTGGAAAATGTTTGAGTTATGAAAAAATCTTATTAAATACTCATGTTGTCTTGCATCGGACAGACCACGATCCTTGATCAATCACCGTTCTTACAGTGCATAAGGTGGCTGGATTATAGGCACGGCAATGATTTTTTTTTTATGGAAGAGGAGGGCAAACGAGCTGGGGCACAGATGACTTGTGATCACCGCTGCCCATGAACTCTTGCAACATCCGAGGATTTACAAGAATGTTGCCGGCCATGTAGGTAGGAGTACACGCCTTTTTTGAAGGTATCCATGTCGTACCGATTTGGAAATACCACCGAAGGGAGTTCGTTCCACAAGTGGGAAGTGGGTGGGAGTGGAACGTGGAAAAAATGATGACGGACTATTGCAGCAGCTGTGTCGCGCTAAAAGTAAACTTTCTGATCTGGGCAGTGAGGGACCAAGCAACTTATTCCACCTACCAGACGGCTAGTGTTGTGAAAATCAACCACCTATCAACTAATCAATCAACTATCTCCTGCTGTTAGGTTAGGTAAAAAGAATATAATAATCTTCTTCCAGGTCGATCTACACAGGAAACTACCATAATATCATAAGCTTATTAGTAATGCTTGTCACATTACCTTTTTTAATCCATCTCTCTTCTTTATGTAACTAGAGTCACTGGGTCTACTTCTACCTTCATTGACATTATTTTCACAGAGTTAAATACTAATTATAGTAAGTAATAAACATGACTTAAATTCAAATAATTAATAGCAACAATAACAAAAATCCTTATTCCGATTCAATTTACTAAAATTTTATTTTTTAAATGTGAAATTTTTAATATTAAAAAACAGCATATTGATATCCATAGCATCAATAACAGAACCAAAACAAGCTCGAGCTACGATTATAATATTACCAAACGATTACCGAATTATTTATTTATTTATGTTCCAAGATAGATATAAATGACAATGTATTTATGAAATAATTAATACACAGGATAACTTCAGAAACCCTTAACCAAAATAGACATTCTGTTATTGAGGGTATAGGTACGTAGCTTAAAAATTAAAATAATTTTAATTAACATAAGCTAACACACTTAAATATTTTAAAAAAATACTAAATTATAATAAATATATATAATTACATATATACCTATATGTATATACAAATACATACATACTCATAAACACATACATACAGGCAAAAATATACCGATACATATACATACGCAATATATTTGGCATAATATATTTGGCAGGAAAATCTTAAAAGGAGAGTAAATAATTCAACCTAAACTTAAAGGAAGCAAAAGAAGTCCAGTCTTTATAAATGTGATTAGAGATTGAGTTTCAGAGTTGCGGAGTATGAACAGAGAAGGATTTGCGATAGAATATAGTATTGTACCGCGGTACTTCAAGAAATTTTAAGAACAGACAGGAATGTTCTGGTAAATTTCTTGGTGGACTTATAGATTTCTTGATAGCGATCTCTCAAGTATAAAGAAGAAGATTTTTGAAACACTCTATAGATAAGCGTTAACACATGGATTTTCCAGCGATATTGGATAGGGAGCCATTTCAACTTTTGACGGTACTCTGAAATGTGTTCTAGTTTGCGCAATTCATAGATATAACGGGTGCACAAATTCAAAAGTCGCTCTTACTTGCCAAGCAGCTCATCAGTTGCATCTAGTTAACAAACGTCCGCGTAATCAAGGAGAGGAATCAAAAGAGAATGCTCTAGCATAATTTGAGTTTTAACGGAAAGGAAATTTTATATAGTCAATCCCAGATTTTTTACCGTATCCAGATAATGCAAGTTTTATCATAAACTATATGAAGCAAGTTTGTGATATTTAAATTACTGCGTAGTTGTTTGCTACTAATTATTATAGCCTGCAATTTATTAGGGATAACTAAAAGATTGAATTCATCTGCCCATAAGCATATGCTAACAAGATCTTTATTAACCGATTCGATACACTGGTCTAGCTCTGAGAAGGTGGAATGTCTGTAAAACTGTAAGTCATCTGCATAGAGATGGTAGTGAGAAAATATTATTTTGGAGACTTCGTTTATGAATATAGAAAAGAGTGAGGGACATAATACGCCGCCTTGTGATACCCCAACAGAAAGCTCGATCCAATCAGAGGAACTCTCATCGGACTTTACAACCTGCCTACGCCCGTAAAAATATGATCTAAACCAGTTTATAACGGATGAAGATATTGAGAAGCTGGAGAGGATGCCAAGCAAAATATGAAAGTCTAATGAACTAAAAGCATTACTAAAGCCAAGAATAATGACTGTAGTAAGCTGTTTGCTATCCATTGGGTAACGGATATCATTAGCGACCTTGAGTAATGCTGTTCCAGTGCTACGATGAGGACGGAAATAGTATTAAAAAGTACTTAAGAGATTATTTCTAAGAATGAATTCTGAGAGTTGCTTGTAGACAGCATCTTCTAGAAGTTTTGAAAAGGTAGTGAGTATGGATACAGGTTGATAACGAGAAGGTAAAGTAGAATTTTTAATTTTTGATAACGGAATAACGTGAGCAGCCTTCCATGCTGAGGGAAATGAATAAGTACTTAAGGAAAAATTTTAAATGCATGTGATTATTGGTAACTGAACATCGATTAGGGGAATAAGCATGTCTCTACCAATGTCATTATTCCCTACGGCTGAAGAGGAGATTGATAACAAAGACTTTTTGACATCTCCTTCCGTTAATTCCTGGAAAATAAAGGAAGAATCACAGATAGGTGGGGTGCACTTTTTCAGTTGTTGCAGAGTTTTGGAGTTTTGTTCCTTGGAAAGAGCTATGGGCGGAGTAGTAAGATGTGTATTAATTATATTTATATACCAGAAATTACAGAGAGAAAAATATTATATTATAAATTCAAAAGACTGTGGTTGCAATCATTAGATTATAATTTATTTTTTATTTTTTTTTTATTACATAATAATAAATCAAAGTTACAATAAGTTTTATATACGTGGTGCAAACATAAACTCTAATGAGTTTTTCCGTACACCCAGCCGTTGACAACTTGCAAAATAACAATACTATAATACACTACACACACACTGTTCTTATACAATATACATTATTAGTAGGTAGGAATAAAACAAATAGTTACACTAACAGTAAGGTAGTTGAGTAAAATATTTTGTTTACAATATTTTTTCACACATAGCATGATGTTATTTATTTAAACAATTCGTATTTATTAATTGTTAACTGTATATAATATTGTTTTAGTTTATATTTAAAATTTTTATTCGTTATAGCTTCTTTTATTGTCTTATGGAGTTGGTTTATTAAGTAAGGTATTGAGTAATTTAATCTCCTTTTGCCATATAAATTATTGTACTTAGGCAGTTCGAGTTTTTCGCTATTCTGAAATCTTTTTGAGTACATTTCTTTAGTTTTTTGTAATTTTTCATTAAAAAATTCTTCAGTAAGTAAAGTTAATTCAGTTTTTTCGTGAATAGGTATAATTTTACAAAATGCAAATAGTTTACGATAATCATCCTTCAAGCTTGATTTTACTTTTTTCGGAACTAATTCTTTTAGAAGCCTAATCTGAAGTGCAAAGATTTTATCAAGGTTGGTTTTAAATGTTCTTCCATAGCTTGATAGACCATAAGATACAATGGATTCAGCCAATGTTTTGTATAGCAATATGAGCGTTTGATGCGGTATTTTGTATTTAATTATAGAAAATTTGGCAAGTAACAATCTCAGTTTATTACATACGTTGTTGACGTGTTCTTTCCAACTCATTCGATTATCAATTATAAGCCCAAGATATGTATATTTATCTACTATTTCTAAGGCAGTACAGCTACAAGACCTAGGATTATTTAAATGGAGGCATTGGTGATTGTGCATTTTAAGTACAGGTTTAAATGATCCTCTATTGCGACTTGTGCTTATATACATTAATTTAGTTTTACTACAATTGACCACCAAACCAACGTCATGAGACCATTTCGCTATTATGTCTAAGTCGCTTTGTAGTTTCTTAATTACTTCATATATATTACGACCAGCGGCGACTAGACAGGTATCGTCTGCAAACTGGTAAATTTCACATTGTTTGATTGCGTTAGACAGGTTATTGACATATGTTACATAGAGCAAAGGTCCCAGTACGGAACCCTGTGCTGTGCCTTCTGTCACATGGATTGCGGCACTGTCTGTGTTGCAAACCCTCACCCGGTAAGATCTGTTATTTAAGTAATCTTCACACCATGAAAGCATTTTCCCTCTTATTCCGGATTCAGATAGACTTTTTAGTAATGTAGAATGTCTAAGTGTATCAAACGCCTTACGATAGTCTATAAAGACAGCCAATACATGTTCTTTGTTGTCCATGTGATTATATATGCTGTCTGTAAACGCAGAGAGCAGTTGCGTACAACTCTTGTGTGGTTGAAAACCGTATTGGTTTGTGGTTAATATATTGTTACTTTCATAAAATTTGTATATTTGATCGCTTATATATTTTTCTATGATTTTATCGATAGCCGGCAAAATAGTAATAGGGCGGTAGTTGTCATATTCTCCTCGGTTTCCTTTTTTATATATTGGCCTGACAATTCCAGTTTTTAAGGCTGTAGGATATTTACCTGTATCTACGCTTGTATTTATCAATTTACAAATGACCGATTTTGTCACATAAAAATTTAATGTCAACAGTTCTTATCCTGTCCACACCGGGGGCTTTGTTACTTTGTTCAACGATTTAATAATTTTGCCTACTTGATTGACGTCTGCTGGCTGAAACCTCATCGAAACATTTGCTGATGTTCTATACCTCGATGTGCTAAGTAATGGTACAGAACATTTAGAGATTATTTGCTTAACATTATTTTTAAAAGTATATGCAAATTTGTTAGCGATGACATTTGATGTGATCCCATTACCACTAAAAGAGTTCTGAAGGACTTCATCAATCGACGACTTAATTCTGCCTGTCAGTCTGTTCAAAATATTCCAAAGGTTTTTGAAATTGTGTTTATTTGAAATAATGGCCGATTTTGTGTTTTCATTTTTGGTTTTTTTAATTAATTTATTTGCATAGTTCCTAGCTTTGTTGTATTTTACTCTTATAATCATGTTATTAGTATTTTGTATCCATTGAGAAAATAATGTATCCCTGTAATTACATGCTTTAATGACCTTATAATTAATCCAGTCATTATCTTTTCGTGTGCTGTTAGGATTAATTTTAGTTACTAACTCCGACTTTCTATAGCATTTAGTAAAATTTTCATTAATATAATTATAAATTTTTGATGGACAGGTCATCTGATCCGTGTGACCCCAGTCTATTTGATTTAGTAATAATTCTATTTTATTTTTTTTTATCCCAGTTTTATATGATGAAACATCCTGTATACGAGTGCCGACGTAAGCTAGCAATATCGCTCGGTGATCAGCCAGTGTTGTACCAATTGCCGCAGTAAATAGATTTTGCGTGCGGGATCGGGCGTAAATGTGATCTATACAAGATTTACTAAGTTTTTTATTGCATAATTCAACTCTAGTATGTGCTGTGATCCCGCACAATAAACCTAAACTGTGCAACATGTTGTTGTATTTATCTTTTACAGGATTTTCTTGATTCAGATTGATGTTTATGTCTCCCAGTAGGTATAATTCAGAATCTTTCGAAAATTTTAAAATTAAAGTATGTATTTCATCGATAAAAAGGTTTTTACTAGAACTAGGGGGGCGGTAAACAGCACAAAAGTTTGCGGTATAACTTGAGTGAGTAGTTATTGAAAATGAAATGTTCTCGAAGGATCTCGTTTGTATAGACATTATGTTACATTTGTGCTTATCACTTACGTAAACAATAACGCCGCCACCTCTTCTTCCTTTTCTTAAAGCCGTAAACATCTTATAGCTGTTCAAATTAAATAAAGATCTAATGTTGTCCGATATATTAACTTCAGTGAGAATAATAACATCAATTTGTTTTTTTGCGGTTAATACACATTGTTCGAAGGTTGCAAAGTTCTTTATTATTGATCTTATATTAAAATGCACACACAGCAAATTTAAATTCGTTGTAGGAATATTGTTCAAAAAGTCATTTATATTCGTGCAATTAGAAATTTCAAAAACATCATTCATTACGCTATCCATTTTAATTTATTTTATTAATACAGTAATTTAAGCTAGTTATAAATATATGTATTTATATATAAAGTAATCTACCCTAGTTTATAATTACTTCTTGGAAAGGGCGTGAAGATCCTCCAAGGTTCTTAAGGAGTAAATTTTGGATCCATCCTCTCTGCGTGCTTTTACACACCCATTTTTAAACCATAGGTACTTATAATTTTGATTACTTTTAAGTTCTTGTTTTGCATGCCATAGTATAGTTTTATTATATTTTGTCATAGCTTCTCTTATAAAAACAATGTTATGATTCTTGTTCTGAGAGGGATAAATGTCGTCTACAACAATTTTGCTGGTTCTAGCCGCCAAAATCCATTTGTCCTTGTAACACTCGTCTTTTAATTCCACCTGAATGTTTGAGGGTAGATCTTTCTTTCCGGGAACTCTTCGTACACATTTAATACTTTCCGTCGGTTGCTTTAGTTTAAGTGCCACATTTTCTACAAGTTTAACCTGTTCCGTGACTTGACAAGGGAGGTTAGAGATTTCGATGCACTTTGTGAGCTTTTCCTGTTCAATTTCCTGAAGTCGCTGCTCGAGGGCACCAACCCGTGTTTCTAGGTTAATGTTCTTATTAACGAGATCCAAGTTTTTCCGCTCTAGTACCTTTATCGTTTGTTTGAAAACTTCGATGCACTCAACAACCTCTTCTAGCTTCGCACTATGGAATTGTAACGAATCATTCAATTCTCTCATTTCACGTTTAATAGCCTTCTCAACCTCTTTTGTGATGCTACTTAGAAGCTTATTTGGATTGATTTGGATAGAATTATGGTCATCATCATCTTCTTCAGACCAGACGATTGAGGATTTTCGTCTTGGTGATTCGCGTTGACAGTCTAGGCACGTCCATTCCAGGCCGGGCGCCGCTTTTAACGCCACGATCTGTTTGTTTGTTAGACCACTGCATTTTGTAGTAAGATGTACAATCTTCTCACACTTATTACATTTGATCCCAGGAAAAGATTTGGTTATGGATTTTGCACAAATATCACATTTAGACATTGTGGGTACTTTTAAAATAAATTAACTGTTACGTTTTGCGTGTGTTATGAACGACTCATATAATATGTTGACAGAAAACTCACACCACAACCTTTTTTCTCCCTCTACCAGTTTTCTTGTTCTTTTTCCACTTTTTTTATAAAAAAACTAGGTTAATGCCTGGCTACATTCCACCTGATGGAGAGTGGAGATGTAGGCATAGGTAGTAAGGCGCATTAACCTAGCAACCTATTCACTCTTCTCTTATAAAGACACCAACATTATATTTGGCCGAAAATACCGACACCGGCTAATTGTTCCACTTCTTCGCTGTACGCACTAAAAAAGACGAAGCATAGTGCTTCGTTCGGACAGGTGGAGTGTCCACAACGTAAGAATGGACATCTGCCGTGCGTCGGGACGTCCGATGATGGAACGGGGACGGAGGAATTAAATCGTGTAATTCCTGCGCACACTCACCAAAATGTATCCTATAGAATACTGAGAGGCTAGCAATTCTACGCCTGTGTTCAAGGCTGTAAAGGTTGGCATCGACCAATTCAGGATCGCCTATAAGCCTTTTTGCTCGCCTCTCAATTAAGTCCAGAACTGCAAGATGGGCCTTTGCCGTACCAGCGAATATGTGACCACAGTACTCAACACACGATCGAATCTGTGCTTTGTATAATATAAGTAGCTTGAAAATATCTAAAAAAATGTATAGGCATGTTAAACTTATTTTTAATTTTTATGATTATAGAATGAAAAATAAACCAACACGGGCATTGAAATATTTCTTTGATTATATACAAGTTTATTTGTAATTAATTGGTCACCTCTAGCAGGCAGCCTCTCTACATCAATCTTAACAATATTTGCTCTACCACTTTTTACAAAATCTTTATAAACAACAAAATAAATAACGAAACAATTTTTTTTGCGTGCTCTTTTACTTATTACTCTGTATGTAATTAAAAGTAAGTTTTGTAATTAAAAGTACTTAAAAGGTCAACACCCGGGCGCCATACCTACACTCAGAGTTAATGCCAGTTTAGAGACAACAAATAAACTTTGTATGGGAAAACTTAAGTTTTAAAAATTATTACTTTTAAAAGTTTGTTGCAAAAATATTGTTGATATTGATGTAGAGAAGACTTTCTTTTTAATTAATTGTAATTAATTAATTTGTAAATTTAAAGTAATTAATTACAAATAACCCTGTAAATTTAAGATGTATTTTTTGTTCATTACAGTAAACTTAATCAATCTATAGTGTATTGTTATATTTCTGGTTAAGAGCAATAATAATTTGGTTTGTTGCGTAATTATTAGTACTACAAAAAAAATAACTTCAATATATTCATTAATAGCGTTTGTAGCTAAATATAAGCTTAAAGGTAAGGTTTTTTCTAAAGCAGGTTTTAGCGGTATAGAGCTCAATGAACATCGCCGTAAAAGAGTAAGTACATTATATATTAATATTTATCATAAATGTATCATATGTATTATTAATCTTAACAAATCATGATATATTAATATAAAACAATTTCTTTAACAGATCAAGATTGGTTATCTATAATTGTGACGACAGTTTGGTATAAGTATCAAAGTGCCTCGATGCACTTCTTGTAGAGGACCCTTACTATTCAACGCTAAAGAGAGATTCAAGTAAACCTACATAAACAACTAAACAATAATTAAAGTATTATTATAAAATTTAAAGGGGCTTACTGTTACTAAAATGAATAGTGATGTTTGTTTAATATAAAATTACATTATTAAAATATACATTACGTCTAATATTGAACTCTATAGTTTCTTATTTTTTAAAACATTCTTTTTCACTTACGGGATAAATATATTGAAAGACGGATAACTTCCGGAAAAATAACACATCCGTCGAGGTATTTCGTTTAATTAATCAAAATTGTTAATGAAAAAAATATAATTATTATTTATTGCTATCTCTTCAACCAATACGAATTTGAAGAGTAACTTATAAATTTATAAGTTACTTATAAATACTTATTAATTTATATAAGTTACTTATAAATTTATAAGTAAGTAACTTATAAATTTGAACAGTACTTACTGTTCCACTGATTATATAGACGACACAGAACATATTCTGTAATATCCAGAATTGAAAAAGAGACTTCGTACTAAACGTCTGTAATGTATTGGTTTTCGAAATAACAAATTTCACTTAGGAACTTCTCGTAATTAATTAACTATGGTCACTCTATTTCTTTTTTACCATTAGTTACCAAGATATATAAATGCCAGTTTCACACTTTATTTTAAACATTTAATTTTTTTTCTAGATCATACAAAATATTTATTTTTCCGACCCATATTTCTTGCAATTATTCGACATGTGCCAAGTGTGCCTAACTATATATATATATATAGTTAGGCACGTATGTATGTATATATATATATATATATATATGTGTGTAGGAATATTTGTATATATATATATATATATATATATATATATATATATATATATATATATATATATATATATATATATATATATATATACAAATATTCCTACACAACATGATCTTAAAGTGAAAAATGAGATTAAACGTCAATGTATACATTTTTCAAAGCATTAAACACTTTACAATTATACAAAATGATAAATAAGGTTTCAAGGTCACCTATCTTTTATCATTATATAAATAATCAACACTTTGAATTTCCATTCACGCAATAAATGCGGACGGAGGATAATGAAATTTGGCACAGTTAAGTATGAATTAATTATTTTAGAATACTTAAGTGTCATTAATATTTAACACTATATTCTCTTTGTTACAAAATATATCGTAATAAAAGAAATATATGGAGAACAATATATCATTTGATATTGACACTCAATTCAGTACAATGTGTTTGTAATAAACAATGATGACATACTCGTATGACATATATGCCCGAGAGGCAGACGGGTACATAGTTAGGTATTGAAATATTACATACAACACTAGATTGAATTGTTATTCTAAGCAATGATGTACTATTCAAAGTTATTCTTTAATCTGTTCTTTTTTATACTATCACTTAATAACAAATCAGCTATCATAATCACACAAAGTTTATAAAATAGTCATAATATAACAGCAGGATATTTAGTACGATTGCTAAAATAAAAAGAATAAGACTTTTTTCATTTTATTTCTTGACTTGCACATACAATATTGAATTAAGGTCTTCACAGCAAATGATTTAACATCTACAAAAAGTTTGATTTCTTTTTCCGGGTTGAAGATTTTTTGTTACATTACACAACATCCCCAAAAATATATATAATTCAAACATCTTCTCTGCATAGGTTGATATGGAATTTTTAGACTGTAAAATTAAATTAATAAAAGTTAAGAAGAATATATATAATCAGAACCATATTTTATATCTATTATTAATTAGAAGAAATTGCAAAAACATAAACATTATAAACCTTGGTGGAATATTGCACTTTCTGCATAATAAAGATTACAATATTGATAAGTTATGAATAATTAAAATTTGAAGAGAATAACACTCATCTATAAATCGATAGTCATCATTATTATAGATAAAAAATAATTAACGAATACTGATAATTTTATGTTAAGTGGCTACTTGAGACTTCAAGAGTTTATAAGTCATGACATAAGTCTTGATAAATTAAACTTCACTTTACATTTAAAAAACTAGCTTTCGCCGATGGCTTGGGCGACATTATATATATGTGTGTAAAAAAAGCCTTGATGTACGAAAATGCCGTCTAAAAATTATTATACTATCCTTTGGGAAAAATTGTTTTTTGATTTTAATTTATGGAGCGGGAGCCTAAAATGTTTAGGAATAAAAAGGGTTAAAAATATCTTCAAGCATTTATTGTTTTGTTAATCTTATTTGAAATAAACATAAATATGTATTAAGAAATAAGTCGATATAGGTTATTGGGTACTCTATAAAATGTTAAATTCACCGAAACAGGCAGAAATACGGTATCTCAAATATAAAAGCTGTTATTGGTATCATGAAATAATTAAAACAAAAAAGTTATAACTGCCAAATCGCAGAGATACACCTATATAGATACGCACGCACGCATATGTAGTAAAAATACATTAATATTAATAAATTAGATTTACTAAAACTTGGTAGGCTTTTTCTGTAGGAATAAATAAATCATAAAAAATTAAGTATCGGAACAAGGATTTCGGCGGTATTTCCAGATCGGTGCGACATGGATACCTTCAAAAAAGGCGTCTACTCCTACCTACATGGCCGGCAATACTCTTGTGAATCCTCGGATGTTGCAAGAGTTCATGGGCGGGGAATATAAATCAATTTTCTTTGTTCAAATTTAACATAAATCACTGATAATTCGACCATTTGCTTGGCTTATAAAACAAAACATATTAAGCATTCTGGGTGATGCGATATTGTAACTTCGACATTCAATGCAAAACTGTGTATTCATATTTATTTTGTGAGGCGAAAATAAAATAAATCTGAAATATATATTTGTACTTTTTTTTAATGCTATAAGAATAAAAAGTTTTTCATGTAACGAAAATAATAAAACAAATAGCCAAAGCAACAAGATAAACTTCCATTATTTTTTTTAAACTAGAATAATACCATTTTAACAGTTCCCTTCTCTCCTGTTTTAGTACAAGATGTATTTTTTTTATTTTTTAGGTCTATTATATTGTATCCATATAACTATAACAATTACGTCTCTGAAATATTTTTCAATAATTTAAGTTATATTAAAATATTTCGAGGAATGAATTTTATACATTCATCAACCAATAAAATGCAACAAAACAGCACCAAAATAGTTCCAATAGACAATTCTCTAATTACTTTAAAATTTTAAAATCTTCAATTCATAATTTGGTAGATTGATAATAAAATAGATGTAAAAATTTTGTCACCTATTCAACAAGTTGTTCTAATCCCTAGCTGTAAATTTTGGCAAAGGTGCCTTTATAATGTTATCGATGGTTGCAACGGGTGGAATGGTTCTCGCTAGGCCCCATCGACGAAGTTGTGTCTTAGGCAAGTTGCGACACGTTGTATGATAACATCATGTGTGTGATGTTCCTAAACAGTTGTGTTGTAAATCGTGGACAGATTTGGTGACGGGATGGTGTTTGTTTTGGCACCTAGTGGACTACAGGTAATAGTAGTTCACCATGAAAGGCTGTCCCACCTGCTACGAATAATCCGAGAATAGCCCATTATGCTGATTAGAAATCAAATGATCGCTTAGATGAGTTCGGTCTTCTCAGCAATAGCCAAGTTGGGCTGGCAATGCCTTGACAATACCAAATTCGACGTCGTGTTTTACCTAACGTCTTTATCAACAGCCATTGCCGAGCCTATTCAAACAACTAAAAAAAAACATTTAAAAACTAAAAAAATGCTCTCATGCCTTATTTGGCTTGTAGCTCAAGATTAAAAATATTTTTTATCTCATCTATTCTAAAACATCTGCTTGGTTCCCGAAAAACAGGGATTAAAACACTGCTTTATTCCTTTCGGGATTAAAACATTCTTGAATTTCGAACGCCAATATTGAAAGGATGCGTTTCTTAATTTTCAACTACGAAAGAGATCGATTACGAATCTTGTATGAAAAAAGTAGGCTGAATGACTAGAAACCATCAATTTGAAAGAGCCGCATCCTTCGACATCAAAAGAACCGTCGTCTGACATTTCAAACTCTCAAGATGTAGTTAATAAAACTACAACTATAACAGACGGCCCTAATAAAACTGTGACTATGCACTTTAATAATTGCACAAATATAAATATTAACATTTATTTTTTTTCTAATAAACTGTTCTTATTCATAGCTTGCATTTTACTTGTTTTCTCATTGATGTGATAAAAAGTAGATTGTGCACCTCGGGACTAAAGCTACTTTAAGCTCGAGTGATTTACTTTGAATCCTCGCTCGCTCTGGATTAAAAAAACACTCTCCCTTTAAAGTAGTGCTTTAGTCTCACGGTACAAAATCTACTATTCAACAATTTCTTCAATATTCATGAATACCATACCAGATCATCCATTACATTTTTGGAGAGATCAGTACACACGACACGAAATGCTTGTAATTAAGTCCAAGATTATAGACGATGACGAAAAGCGAGTGTTTATGTTTTAGTAAGACAGTGGCATTAGATCAATTGAAACGAATTCAAATACCTACTTGTCAGTGAGTGGTCTAGTGACAAAACAAGGGGTTTCTTTTGGTATTTCCATTTACACGTATTGAGCTGACGAATGAAGTATGTACTTCAATCTAACAATTATATAATTAGTCACAAAATATTATTCTTATTAATTTAAATTAAACACATGCTATAGTTCAAGCGACATCTACTATAAAAAAAATAATCAGAAACCGCTTTAATTACAGCATACTAATCCATATTTTTTTTTAATTCTTTTGTTTTTTTAATTTAAAGAATATTTATCTTCATTAAATCGTATCTTCTCTTCATCTGTATTTCTATTGGTAACATTATTCTTTCCGGATTATATCATTTCTAGCTTTATTTGTTACCGTAAAAAAAAATGTTTATTCATAGTTATTAATATTTTGAAATATTTAAACATATATTATCTCTGAAAATATATCAAAACTCCAAAATACGTATCAGATAAACATATTGCTATTAAGTTTTATCTATGATATATTCTATTTCACTTTAATTCTATTTTAATTGACATGGTGAAACAAAAATTTTTATCTACACTTTAATGCAAATGAAAATAATCTTTTTTTTTTATCATAGAACCATTAATTCCATGCCAAAAAAAAAACAATTTTTATAATACCTGATTTTCAATTTAACACAAAAATGTTAAATTTTAATTTTAATTAAAATAAATCTGAAGAAGATTCTTCAGATTTATTTCAATTATATGATGTTAAGGAGAAGTTCCATATATAAAAATAAAATGTCTTATATACTGTAGTACACAATTACATAATATCTCATAACTTCAGCCATACAGGTTCGAAAATTAACAACTTCGATCTTTAAAAGAATATTACCTTTTCCTTACTATTTATAATTATAATAACTATTTATGATTTTATATTATGTCCAATATAAGCACGACGTATTCACATGCTATTCTCACAAACCAAATTATATATATTTCACAAAGAATTAAAATATTAAAAGAACATTTAATTTAATTGTAAATTAATAAAATGTTATTAAAATGGAAATCAAAATATGTATTTCATAAGGTTTTTTTTTTCTTTTAAAGGTTCTTAAAAGAGAGGAAATATATATTTAAAAAATATATTCTTTGGTATTTAAAAAAATGGTAAAATATAAAATACTGCACAAAAAAGAACACGATAAATGATCGGTACAAAACAATGGAATCTAGACTGTAGCCGCATTACTTGCACAATTAGCTATTTAACAACACTCTTTAAGATAGCCTCGAAGGCATTGCGCGCTGTGATCTGTCTCTAAAGAACTTAATTTGGTTTTATTTGTTTTACCGTGTTGCAATTATAAAACTTTACTTTGTTAAGTTTTAAATTTGTGATGAACAGTGATTAGAAAAACAAAATGAAATTTTCACTATCTCCAACGTTATTACGACAATATGCAATAGTAATCATTGGTAAATATTATTTATAAATATTAAAACAAATATGGCTTATATGTCTGTCTGTCCCACTGGGTAAGTAATACAACATTTAAATGCATTAGAATAATTAAAAGTTTTGTACATTATAATTAATTTTTACCTAAATATAACATATTATTAAAACCTTAAAAACTTTTCAAAAAAATATATAACATTTTTTTTAGTCTACTGCGTTGATTACTTAGCTTCTGTTGAGTATATACAGAGACTTATCTTTGCAACTTGTAAAAATGGTTAGTGAATTAATTACTGATACAAATGAATATCTGAGATCAGATTATAATTTAGCACTGCTCTTTGAATAAAATAAATTTGAATTACAGTACATATTTCTATTTTTCTACGATGAAGTTGTGTTTGTTTATAGTTTTTATATATTTTTTTTATATCTGTGAGTAGTAAATGATTAATGTATAAAGGTAGAAAGTTATTTACCCTACATTTATATTAAAAATATCGTCTAAACAAACTCCAATGTACTAGTGAAAGTAAGAGGACCCAAGCAAGCAAACATTAAAAATTCAATACAGTACTTTTTAAGTAATATTTTTTTTTTGGACCGTTGTATGGTCTTGTGATATTATTAGAGATAGCTTTATTCTAGATTAGCACATATCTTTTGTACTTTATTTTACTATCCAATTTATTTCGCAAATCCTTAAATATTGCTATTAGTCTTTTTTGACTTTTGTTTCCTAAAACACCCTTTATAATATTGTACGGGTTGTGTATGAAAAATTATAACAAAATAAATGTCAAAATTTTCTTTTTTACTTTAAAGCTTATTTAATATATCAGACATTAATTTAACATCACTATGCGGGAAACATTCAATGTTAGATCAATGTGTGTAATTTGTCCTGTTAATATAATTGAAGTGAAACTTCTTTATCGGGGTTGGAAAAAAAAATAGTGTAACATTTTTTCGTTACGCATGACATTTTTCCGTTACGCGCCAGCTTTTTTCGTATAGCTTCATCTCTTTTACACCATGTTGCTATGGAAATACTAAATAATCAAAATGACAAGTATGTGGATTACAAAACACAATTTACATTAACCAAAAATAAAATTATCGGATTAGAGTTTTATAATTAAATAATGAATTGTAATTACATACTGGATAATACGATTTTATGGACTTGCTATAGGAACTAATAAATAAATTCAAGATTATAACATGAAGAAGAAATTATGAAATATAATTTAAAATATTTTTAAAATACATTGATTGTCTGAAATAGTAAAATTGTAAGAATAATAAGAAATACGAGTTTTGGCTGAGAAATGGAGCATTGGGGTCCTGATCTTTACAGGGTCTGTTTTGCTATACCTAGAACGAACAACAACTCGAAACAGCAGAAACCATGATGAAGAATAATTTTATTTGTGATATAGTGACGATCCAACATGTTAAGAAGCCTAAAGTTATTATTTTTAAAGTGGATTGTGTACATTTGTCTGTTTTTATGGTACTTATGTGTTTCTTCTATGAGAATATTATACGTCAGAAACAGTCTACGTCAAACTCACGTTTTAATTAATTAATATTAATGAAAATTATGACGTTTTTCTGTTACGCGCCGTTTTTTATAAAACTTTTCTCAACAGAAGACACAAGATTCTTTCGGCACTCGTGGAAATTTTTCCGAGAGAGTCCTTCACGGTCGAAGTATACTGCATCTTTAGTGTTGTCATCTGCGAAACAATGAATTTTACGTCTATCCAACAAAAAGATAAGAGTATGAAGAAGGAACAGTGTGGGGCATAGCACGAGGCCCTAGGGAACTCCAGCATTCACGAGCTTGGGTCCAAGCAAAATTATTCTATGACAACCTATATACTCCGGCTAATTAAAAAGCTGGTGATCTACTTACATAATGTTTCGGAATGCCCATAGGAAAAATGGTTCGAAAGAAACACCTTGTGCCAAATTGCCAAATACGATCGGAACCATTCGACATATTCAAACTAACTGCCAGACCCTTCTCCATTACTTTAAACGGCCGCCACCCGTATGTATTAGGTATACCAGAAAATCACCAGTTGATCCACCATAGCAAAAGCCAGGGTGGCGAAAATTACCTATGTGAAATACAATGGCACTAGGCCAATGTTTCACGCCGGTTTTTTTGGGTGAGTGAGGTATGATGCGAGTCGAATCATCCAATTTGTGCTGCAGAGAAGAGCTAGTCGTGATTCTACAACATGTTAGAACCTTAGTCGCCTTATTATCAGGGGTACTCACAGGGTCATCGAGGGTATATTCTTACCTGAGACCGATATTCTATAGATATTTTTCATTCCATATTTATATAAATTTAAATATTTTTATATGAATTTTCAAACACTTAATATTTAGTTTATTTCCTTAACTTTTTTTTACAATTATTGTATTGCATCTAAATTAAAATAGTCAGTAGGAGCCATTTGTAGAAGTTTTGTTTATATTTTAATTAGAACTTTACAAGACAGTTTAATAGTTAACTATAGTCATTTGATATTTCTGAGATTTTCTGGGTTTTAATTGCAAATAATAGACATTGATTAATAGACATTAATAGACATTTACGATACTACTGTTTAGATATTTATAAGATTTTTCCTATGTTTTATGTATTTTACCTAAGTACTTTGTTATCACTGTCAAACAAATAATACTTTTATAAACTGTAGTTCACTTCACTTTTCTCTCTATGATCCCAATATATGTATCGAGAAGGGTCCGTCTAAGACGGATATTATCGAATGTTGTCTTTGTCTTAGGCGGACGAGGTATTTTTATTTTTGTTTGTATGACTTTATATCCAGTTCATGCAGATATTTTAAGTTTTAACATACAGCGCCATATCTCATACATCATTTCTTAGAATAATGTGCCCTGTATAAAGGGTGCTGATATTTTTCTAAAAAAAACTTAGTAATATAAAGCATTCCAAATTACGAAAGAAAATGTCGGATCATCATATAACAACTATTCTTTTTATTTTCTTAATCAATTTTTAAGTTGACTAAATTAATTATATCATTTTCACTAACGTTTATTTGGGCATAATTACCATAAGAAATGTTAGTTAAGATCTTTAACCGTCTGTCAAGTAATTTTGTAGAAACGACTAAATTCTGGTACCATGTCGAAATTGTCTATTATATGAGTCTCCACAACTACGGTTACTCTCTACTCTTTTCAATATTATTTTTACTATTATTATAATATCGGTTGCAAAATATTTATAAATGTAAGGGAGAAAAGACAACTAATTGATGTTGTAATATTACTAAATTCTGAACCTATGTGAAAATATCGCGCTCACGTTAAAGAATTATAGATCGATTTCAATGTGCACGGAGAAATCAAACAAATAAACGTGTTAACACGATACATCGGTACCAAATTCGTATTTCTATACATATAATCATTTTTATGTCTGTCTATTATGATGATGAAGATTTAAAAATTAACTATATTTTGTCCAGTGTTTATAGTTAAAACCATGACCGCCTTGTTAAACCGACTAGTATCTTTTATCTGTTTTTGTCTGACCATGGTTGTCATTAAAACGATTTTTTTTTTTGGCATACCATCGACAATATAGCAGATTATATCGCTACATATAAATAACATCAATCCCTGAAACATAAAAGTGTTTAGTGCGATAATCTTAAGTCCCATAGGAATTAAGCAAAATTCCTATTTACAAACCTAAACTAACGACTAGTTTGTCGCATGGATATTAAATTATTATGCTTTTAAAATTTTCTCTGTGAAAAAATAAGAACTACAATTTTAATAACAAGAGAAAGGAACTAAATTGTTTGGATTTGTAAACGACTTAAGTATACTATTTTAGTTTGCTTATTATTCAAATTGCTTATAAAGAGGAAATTGCTGGCAACAATCAGTAAATATTACAATGTCGATTGACTTCATTAACATAGGTACTTGTTGAAAATGATAAGACATTTGTATTTAAATAGTGACAAATAAATCTGAATGCCTGAATTACTACAACGTTATTAAACCAACATTATAAAAAAGTAAGATAAAGTTGTAAGAGGATTGTCAAGTAAGGTATGAGTAAGAAATATCAACTAAGTATGTATATATTTAACAAACTAAGCTTAGCATAACTATTTAGTAATGCATTTTTATAATTTATTAAATATTTGTATTTCATTACTATAATATTTTATGACTTAAGCAAAACTACGACCACTTAAGAAATGTATCTAATTATTAATAGTTCTTTTGTTAATGTAAATAAAAAATAAAGTAAAATACTCTAATATTTGTATGGGGAACTAATAAATTACAAAGTTATAAGACATTTAGATCAAAATGAAAGTGGAAATAAACATACTAAAAATTATAATAACATAATATGAAATCAATATATGGTGCTATGGTTGAATTAGTTAAACCTTACAATCGTAGGTGGTTACAGCTAGGATTAAAAAAATATTTTTTTTTAAAGACGAAGCTTCTTAGTAATCTATGGATTCACCGTGCGGGTGCCGGGCCCATCGCGTTGCAAGGAAAGGAGTGCAAGCAGTGCCTGGGACTTGCGACCGAGGAGCAGGCTTAAGGGGCCCCTTTATTATGCGCAAAAACGCTCTCCTTCACCCTCCACACTCCTCTCCCTACCTAACCAAATTTGGAAAGAACCTTCTAATGCCGACTTTGAAATACGTTCTAGAAATGAACTGATGCTTGTTCTAGAAAGGCCAAGGTCTTTAAGTAGGCTATAGAGAGATTTTGCTGTTATACCTCTCGCTCCCACTTCTACCGCGTACAAACTAACTATAAATTTATTCCTGATCAGTTCGTTGGTCAGTTCGTAATACTTACTGAGCTTGAATGTGTGATCCTTTGGGATGTTTGTTTCCCGAGGAACAGTAAGCTCCACAAGTATCACGCGCCTCAGATGTTTCGAATACAGGAATAAGTCCGGTCTGGATGACGAAACACCAACATCCCTAGGGATTTTGTAATGCTTTTCATACGTGTCCAAAAAATTCAAAATTTTAAAAAAAATTAAATATCTTTATTTAAGTAGGCATTTACACGCACTTTTGAATCGTCAATTACATTAAATTGGTCAGTATAGTCAGTCTGTGAGTAAGCTACCACCAGCTCGGAATGCTGTTCTACTGAGAAATACATTATAACATCAACCCTGCAAATGAGTCAATGACCCAAGTTCCACACATTTCGATCAACCAAAAACTCTTGAATGTTATAGTAAGATTTATTTCATAATATACCTTTAATTTTAGATTTGAAACCAAGAAAAGGAAGATCTAAGATATCTTGTGGAACCTTATTATATAAGCGTATACTCAAGCCCAAGAAGGATTTCTTAACTTTTTGAAGTCGAAATTTAGGCGTTACGAGCCTATTTTTATTTCTTGTATTGAAAGTATGTCTGTCACTGTTTTTTTTATAGTAATTTAAATTTTGGCGTATATATAGCAAGTTATTAAAAATGTATTGAGAAGCGACCGTAAGAATACCGATTTCTTTAAAAACTTCTCTTAGGGAGTCTCTAGCTTTTAAGTTACAAATGGGCTATTTGTATAGCTCGTTTTTGTAAAATAAATATAGAATTAATTTCGGCAGCGCTGCCCCATAGTAAGATACCGTAAGACAATATACTGTGAAAATAACTAAAATAAACGAGTCGAGCCGTATTAACGTCTGTTAATTGTCTTACTTTTTTAATTGCAAAGACGGCTGAGCTAAGTTTGCTTGCGAGTGTCGAGAGATGGGGGTTCCACTGGAGCTTTTTATCTAATGTTATACCTAAGAAAGTTGTGGAGTCAGTCAGTTCTAACACTTCATTGTAAAGGAATAAACTACAATCTTGACTTTTTACATTAGGAAGTGTAAATTCCATGCATTTAGTTTTCTTAGTATTTAATACCAAATTATTAATTTCAAACCAATGAAGAACACGTGACAGAGCACAGTTAACTTTGTCAAAATTAGCTTTATTACGATCAACTTTAAAAATAAGTGAGGTATCATCAGCAAAAAGTACAACGTCACATAGTCCTTTTACGTAAAAGGGCAAATCATTAATATAGAGTAAAAATAAGAAAGGGCCTAGAATAGATCCTTGTGGAACACCCATTTTTAGGTGAGATCCAATCGATTTACAATTATTTACATCAACCGTCTGAACTCTTTGATTCAAGTAAGAGGCAATAAGATCAAGCGCTGCACTACGCACACCATAGTGATTAAGTTTGCAAAGTAATGTTTTATGGTCCACGCAATCAAAGGCTTTAGATAGATCACAAAACACTCCGATTGCATTCTGTGACTTTTCCCATGCGTCGTAAATGTGCTTAAGAAGCGCGGCACCCGCATCAGTTGTTGATTTACCTTGGTGAAACCATATTGTTCACTACGTATGATTTCATTGCAATAAACAAATTCTGACATTTGGTTTAGTATATTTTTTTCGAAGATTTTACTTAAAGTAGGTAAAATAGAGATAGGTCTATAATTTCCGGGTTCTAATCTATCGCCACTTTTGAACAAAGGAACTACTTTACTATTTTTCATATAATCTGGGAAAGTACCGGTTACAAATTAAGGATAATTGTGGAGCAATATCATTTATAATACTTATAAGTAATTTTACTGACATACCCCAAAGATCACCGGTTTTTTTCATATTTAGATTTCTAAAAGTTTTAACAATTTCATAGGTATGATGTAACAGGTTTAAAAACAAAAATTTATTACTGACTCTTACGTTATTCGTCAATTTGACGATTGCATCACATGGTGAAGAATTTAAATTACGCGTGACTGTTAAAGGAATTTCGTTAAAAAAAAGTCTCAAAAATAGCCGCCACAGTTGAATTTGAATTTATTTCAATATTATCAATTTTTAACTTAATAGGTCCATTAGCAGCCCTATTTTTTCCAGAAACACTAGATAAAACATCCCAAGTTGCCTTTATTTTATTTTCTGAGTTTAAGATTTTATTTCTTATGTAAATCGACTTAGCTTGTATGCAAACGGTCTTAAATATTTTAGAAAAAATCCTAACTTTATTCAAGAATACCGGATCTTGATTCCATTGCCTCTCACTATATAAATCATATAACTTATCTCTACTTTTATATATTCCCACGGTAGCCCAATCGCTAAATTTAAGTTTGAGGTATTTAGTCATAGTTTTTGGCTTAAAAACATTATTAAATTCTTGTAACAAATAACCGAAAATGTTCTTATATAAATTATTTGGATTATCATCGCTCATGTCTACTTTACCCACTTTTTGCTGAACAGTATTCTTAAATGTTAGGACCCGGTTTTTTGTAATTGGTTTACAAGTAAACTTTTGGGGCTTTCCACTTTCGTGATTAATTAATAGAGAAAATTTTAGACCACAGTGGTGTGAACTTAAATTCGTCATTACTGTTTCTTCATAAATGTTACAGCGACAGAACACATTATCAATACAAGTCGCGGAAACACTAGAAATACGAGTAGGTTCAAAAAAGACGTTCAGTAGGTTAAAAGATTTAAACAAATTTAATAAACGTACACTAGACAAAGTTTCTTGTAATATATCTACATTGAAATCACCGCAAACAATCACGGACTTGTTTTTATGACAAAGCTTAGTTAAAATATCCTCCATTTTGTTTTCAAATTCATCAAAGTCACTAGAGGGGGATCGGTACACGCACAAAATAATATGTTAATTGAGCTCAAAGCAGGATAGTTCGCTCGGGGTGCGATGCCGGGAACCTCCTCGTGGTGCACCCTGGGCAACAGCGGTTACTGAGAACCTTCGGGTTCTCCCGCTGGCTGATACCTGGCGCGGTGGAGGTCGGTCATGGGGGTTTGTGCCCGGTTCATGGCTGGCCGGCGGACAGGCTGCCTTTCGGGGTGGTCTGTCTGCGGGGTGGGCTCAGGCCTTTTGGCCTGGGCACTGAGGGTGGGAGGGCGCAGGCCCTCTCTACCGGGGACAGCAGCGGGGTCGCCCCTGGTACTTCTCTGTGCGCAGAGTGGACTGTGGGGCGGTCCCGTGGCTGTGTGGGGGGTACGTGGCGGTCTCTTCCTTGCTGAGGTAGAGGCCGTTGCGCTGATAGGGTGGTGGCCCGGAATAGTCATCATCAGGTACAATAGCGCCTGACAATGATTAGTCCGGGTGAGGTGGCTGCGGAGCTCTTCCTAGGGAGGGCTCCGTTAGCGGGCTGGCGGGACGGTCGAGGTCGCATAGTCTGCGTCGTCTGCAGGTGGCAGTTTAAATTGCGGCGCAGATGTGTGTACCTCTTCCAGCCCCGTGTGTCGGGGTGGTCTTCCTCGGAAGGTCACCCGCGACGCACACCAGCCGCTGGTGGCGGCTTCGGGTTCGGACCACGACCGTTTTCGGACGTGGTCCGGCCCCGGGAGGTTGAGTCGGATCGGGACACCTTCTTCGTTGAGGGAGTCCTGATTTGGCTCGGCCGGCTTGGGTGGAGGGCAGGGGAGCCCTTCGCGATTCAACAAGCCGGCCACCGGAGTGGGACGCGCTCAAGTCAACCGGGCGCGTCACTCCATGGAGGTGGTGGTCGCTCACGCGGCCTTCCGTCGGAGCAACGCGGATGTGTACGCAAGCGTTCCCGTGGCGCTCCATTATGACGGAGAGGTGTTGACCGTCTGGTTTAGACGTTCAGTAGGTTAAAAGATTTAAACAAATTTAATAAACGTACACTAGACAAAGTTTCTTGTAATATATCTACATTGAAATCACCGCAAACAATCACGGACTTGTTTTTATGACAAAGCTTAGTTAAAATATCCTCCATTTTGTTTTCAAATTCATCAAAGTCACTAGAGGGGGATCGGTACACGCACAAAATAATATGTTAATTGAGCTCAAAGCAGGATAGTTCGCTCGGGGTGCGATGCCGGGAACCTCCTCGTGGTGCACCCTGGGCAACAGCGGTTACTGAGAACCTTCGGGTTCTCCCGCTGGCTGATACCTGGCGCGGTGGAGGTCGGTCATGGGGGTTTGTGCCCGGTTCATGGCTGGCCGGCGGACAGGCTGCCTTTCGGGGTGGTCTGTCTGCGGGGTGGGCTCAGGCCTTTTGGCCTGGGCACTGAGGGTGGGAGGGCGCAGGCCCTCTCTACCGGGGACAGCAGCGGGGTCGCCCCTGGTACTTCTCTGTGCGCAGAGTGGACTGTGGGGCGGTCCCGTGGCTGTGTGGGGGGTACGTGGCGGTCTCTTCCTTGCTGAGGTAGAGGCCGTTGCGCTGATAGGGTGGTGGCCCGGAATAGTCATCATCAGGTACAATAGCGCCTGACAATGATTAGTCCGGGTGAGGTGGCTGCGGAGCTCTTCCTAGGGAGGGCTCCGTTAGCGGGCTGGCGGGACGGTCGAGGTCGCATAGTCTGCGTCGTCTGCAGGTGGCAGTTTAAATTGCGGCGCAGATGTGTGTACCTCTTCCAGCCCCGTGTGTCGGGGTGGTCTTCCTCGGAAGGTCACCCGCGACGCACACCAGCCGCTGGTGGCGGCTTCGGGTTCGGACCACGACCGTTTTCGGACGTGGTCCGGCCCCGGGAGGTTGAGTCGGATCGGGACACCTTCTTCGTTGAGGGAGTCCTGATTTGGCTCGGCCGGCTTGGGTGGAGGGCAGGGGAGCCCTTCGCGATTCAACAAGCCGGCCACCGGAGTGGGACGCGCTCAAGTCAACCGGGCGCGTCACTCCATGGAGGTGGTGGTCGCTCACGCGGCCTTCCGTCGGAGCAACGCGGATGTGTACGCAAGCGTTCCCGTGGCGCTCCATTATGACGGAGAGGTGTTGACCGTCTGGTTTAGTGAGTAAGAGTCTCACATAACCGCTTCCATCTTCCCCTGGATGGAGGTGTGTATCCATGAGGATTCCAGACGTTAAAAAAAAAAAAAAAAAGGATAGTTCGCTCGACAGAGAGCGCCAATATGTGATCGAGACTTTAACACTACATCGTTACGAGCTAAGATAAGTGAGCCACCGCGAAAAGCTTTCTCTCTACAGAACGAACTTGACAGTTTATAATTTTGTACATTTATAATATTGTTATTCTTTGATAACCAGTGCTCTGTAATGCACAATAAACTTATGTCATATTTTTGAACAAAGAGTTCCACTTCCAATTCCTTGCCACCTAAGCCTTTCATGTTTTGATGGACAATATTTAACAACTTAGGCTTTGTCTTATCCATTAGTTTAAGTTTAAGTTTAGTGGAACGCTTATGTTCTGTCAGTAATACATTATTTAAAGTACATTTATTTTTCGTTATATCCCTTATAACGAAGTTTTTAAAATTAAATGCTACTAAAGTAGCAATTTGTTTTTTATAATATAAAGGCAGATACATTGTAACTTTTATCATCCTAAACCTATTATAAATAAATTTATTTACATCAAAGTAAAAGAATGCATCACTATGACGGTATGTCAAATTATATGTCAAATTTAAATTATATATATATATTTATTTTGTTTGTCTGAATAAGAAGATGAATATGGAAATGCACAAATTACAATTTTACAATTATTCTTATTATGTAATTTCAATAATTTTTCAATATTATTAATTATTCCAATTTTCTTAATCGACAAACCATCGCCTAGTATACGACCCGGATCGTAAGAGGTATATTTGGTATTCCGTCTACCCAGACACAGACTAAAACATTTACTTGGTTTTGTCCTCAATCCGCCCGTCCACGTACAGAAATCTTCAACTACATTTAAAAGTACCTGACATTGTTTCGGATTACGTGTCAGTATCGCGAGATCATCTGCAAAAGCTAGTATGGATTCTGTGTATTTGTTGTTGAACTTAAACCGATAACCCCACTTTTTTTCATTTCTAATTAATTTGTCTATTAAAATATTAATAACTATATTAAATATAATAGGAGAAATACAACAGCCCTGAAAACCAACGTTATAATTAAGTGGTTTTCACTTCACTTCACTTGTATTTTTAATAGTCTGAGTATGTCATCTCACTTTATTTATTACATACTTAGAACGTAAAAATCCTTAATCCAACATTAAATGATGGTTAAGGTTTTGAAGTTTTTTATTGTGCTATTTTTTTAGTAAATTTTGGGTCACTAACAACCGGGATAAGTCTATCATGGCCGTCTCCAATGATCCTGAAACTAACTAACGGAACAGACACGCCATTATCACGACCCATCACAGATGAAGAAGGATCATGGATTGTTTCAGGAGGATACTTGGCATCTGTATTCAGTAAGTTATATTCTATTATAAAATACCTTAGATGATATTATATAGAGTACGAGAGCTAAAACTGTTTGACAATAAACCATTTATATTTTTTTTTTATATGCAAAATTGATTATCAGCCGTGCAACTTAAAAATCATCTGTTTTAATAAAGTCACATTAGATATTGACTAATAATATAATCATTTATACTTGCTTTAAGGCCATTTTTCTGCTCCTCAGATTACTCTTGACTACAGAATTACTTTTATATCTTAGAAGGATTATTTGGAATAACAGCTAGATTTATTTATATTTTAATATATTGGCAGAATTCTTTAGAAATAAAACCAGAATATAATATTTTCTCCCTTTCAAACCTTATCTAAGGATTATAAAATCATCAGTAAACGGTGTTGCTAATGTCATATTATTAATTATTTCAGCAAATTTCGTGGGTGGTATTTTAATGGATAAAATCGGTCGAAAGTACTGTATTATTCTAGTCACTATTCCTAGAGTATTTGCGTCTGTTTGGATAATATTTGTGACGGAAGTCTGGATGTTGATATTATGTCGTGCGGTTATGGTTCTAACGGACTGTTTTATTTTTATTTGCGTTCCAGTATACGTTTCAGAAATCGCCTCTGTAAGTATTAATAAAATATATTAGAGATTTGTTATTAGTATATTTTTTTATTAAAATATGTGTATCTTTCCTTTCGTTCGATGTTAATGAATTTCGTTAATCACTACGTATCAATAATTTAAAATACCTTTATAGTTTACTTTTAATAATCTATATGTGTAACGTTAACAAGTAAAATCCTTTATTATTTTTAAGACCCCACTCCAATAAGCAAGCAATGAAAGATACTTTTTGTCTACGTTATGCCCTAAATATTCAGAAATACTATAAAATCTAGTAGTATTTATTAAATATATTCTTAGTATTTATAATGTGTATCTCTATGTATTTGTATCGTTGTCTAACACCCTTAACACAAGCAAATAATTTGCCTACTTAGGAGTTAGATCAATTTGTGTAATTTGTCTTGATATTATTATATATTATTTAATAATAAAATTTGCTATGAATATATTCGACGATTGAAGAGAAGAAAAAGATACTGAGACCTGCAACAACAATACCTTGGCTCTATATATTTCATGAATGAAGTTTGTGCAACGAGCATGTAAAGATAATTTCTACATCAATCGTGTCAACACAAGACACTCCTGAGAAGCTGAAGCCAAAATTCCGCGCACATTGCGGTGTGTCGTTTTTATGCAGGTTATGTTCACGCGCGGGACGCGGGGTCTACCACCGATGGAGCGGATGACGCCGGAGGGGGAGCTGGGGGTGACGATGGCGTTGGAACGGTCGAGAAGCCCTTTCACTTGCCTACCGAGCTGCGCGCACGACACTCGTGTACCATACCAATTTAACATTTAATTAGCTCTTTGACAATTGATATAGTCTCAGGTATAGAAGATCCTCCACCCAGGTAGTCATCAACATAAAAGTCACGTGCTATAGCGGACCTAACTTCCTCAGATTATATTTAATATTGGAAGATTGATCGTTAATAAAACAAGAAATAATTTCAGGTAGATCTTGTGTCGCGTTATAAGAAGGAATAGAAACCAATTTATGGTTAGGACTTTGTAAAAAGCACGGTCCTGACCACCACAAAATATTATCACCGATTGTGTCGGCATTCGCCCCGAGCGACACAAGGTCCGCCGGATTGTCTTTTGTTGGTACACGAGTGTCGTGCGCGCAGCTCGGTAGGCAAATGAAAGGGCTTCTCGACCGTTCCAACGCCATCGTCACCCCCAGCTCTCCGTCCGGCGTCATCCGCTCCATGGGTGGTAGACCCCGCGTCCCGCGCGTGAACAGGTTACAAATTCCAAAAAAAAAAACACGAACATGCGTTATTGGTAAGAAAACAGTAATAGGACAGGAAGTAAGTGGGGATATGGTTGGAGCAGGAGGAAGAGCAATCCTGGCCACGGTTAGCCTTAATCAATGCGAGGGTGTTACTTATGCCTTCTACTGCACCTCCTTGAAAGTGTTGAATACCCTTTCCCAATCCAAAATAAGTGATATAAGGAGTTACATCGCCGGCCTAGCGCTGGCCTTGTATGAGGATAAGCAACCGAAGGGCCGGGAAGAAGAACATTTTCCATACGACGACACTCCTTGTCCACGAACACAATTAATTCATCCTGTTTGATAAAGATGAGTGGCAGAGTCCCCATCATTTCACAGGTTGTATGGTATCTTACCTAACACCATAAATAACAATAAAAACGACTAACTCGTAACCGGCAACTAAAACCTTTTAAGCCGCTAATAGCAACTAACACTGGGTTAAGAAGCTTCGATCATAAAGCGTTACCTTTTTAAAACTAGTATCTCATCTGAAAAGTTTATCTAATAATTAGTAAAAATTAATATAGATTCATAGATCTTAACGCAATGTCCTCTTTAAGTGATGTCTGTATTTTTTGTTATAAATCCAAGCTCTTTTAATTTAGTCATCATTCCATGAATGTTTTGATAAACCGCATGTATGCATGTATAAGTATGAGTGACATTACCCACTTACCGTTACTTTTTCAGAAAGAACACAGAGGAGCTCTTGGTACATTCCTACACATATCCTCATGTTTTGGGATAGTGATAACATTGGCCATTGGTCCATTTTTATCATACGTGGCGCTTAATGCTATTCTAGCAACGGTGATTGTTTTGGCAGCTTTGCCATTGCCATTTATACCTGATAGCCCAGTTTATTTACATTCTAAAGGTATGGTATTAACCCAATATTTGATCATCATTATGTTTCTACCCCTATCCAAATACTAGACATATCTAAGCTTATTTTCACATTTCATTGAATTCTGAAGAGGTTTAAATTTCTTTATCCATCCGCATGTTTTCAATATTATTAATATTTTCTTTTTGAAATGTACCGTAAAATAGAACACTCAAAGTTGACAGTACCTCGTGTTAATGTGTATATCAAATAATCAATGCGCTTTGAGTTATCATTACAAATTTAAACTAAATCATTGACGACATATTCAGAGACTTCTTTTTGGTATAATTGGTATTTATCACTTCTATAATCCAGTAATTTGCAAAAATAAAAATTTTGGATTGAAGAGTACCAAAGTCAGTTTTATTGTTGAGTACCTTATTTTGAGCATCCTTACACATAAAATTAGACCGGTTTTTCAGCTCATGTTTCTATTTAAATAATTTAGAGTTTCATAAAAATATTATTCATCTTTTTAAGGTTCCGTACCCAAAAGGTTAAACGGGACCCTATTACTAATACTCCGCTGTCTGTCCGTCTATTTGTCTGTCTCCAGGCTGTATCTCATAAACCGTGATAGCTAGAAAGCTGAAATTTTCACAAATGATATATTTCTGTTGCCGCTATAACAACAAATACTAAAAATTCAAAATATATATATATATATATTAAGGCATACAATAACCGTGTTTTTTACTCAATATTAAAAAAGGTAACAGGTAGACGCTTCAAATTTTCACAGAATATTTTAATTAAATAACAATAAAATAACAATAAAGTAAATATGAAAAGAGGGCTCCCGTATAACAAACGTAATTTTTAAGCAATTTTAACTCGATTTTAATAAACGATAGAGATAACGTGTTTAGCAATATTGACTTAAATGCTGGCACGTACTGTGCACTATTTAGTTCCCATAGTCCTTTATGGATTTAATTTCGAATCGAGCAATAGATTTTACCAAACTACAACAAACGTGATTTTCTATTATAGATGATATTACGAAACCCTTCGTGCGCGAGTCCGACTCGCACTTAGCCGATTTTAAATACTGTGTTTTTTTATAAATTTATAGACTTTAACATAGTTTCGAGCTTTCTTAGACAAAAAATGTTAGAAGGTCACGATATCAATTTTGTTTATCTTACCTACCTATATTTTAAAATTAGAGTTATCAGCAGAGAAAAATAATAACACTGATCATTACAGGTCATATTGACGACTCCATAGCAATACTATCCAAAATTCGTACCTCCGATGAAATCATTAAACAAGAGCTAGAAGACTATAAATCTAGCAAGGTAGAAAAAGTCGACAAGATGGCATTACTCAAGGACAAAATATTTTTAAAATCCTTATCACTGGGTATTTTAATCTGCGGTGGGACCAACCTAGTAGGATATAATGCAGTAGCATTTTATTTGCAATCTATTTTGGAGTCAACGCAGACCAGCATACAATCAGATTTAGCTTCAGTTGTCATTGGCATAATACAAATGATAGCTGCTTTATGTACTAGTTTTTTCACAAAATTATTTGGTAGACGGCCTATTTTGATTTACACGATGATTGGCCAGTTTTTGGGTATGGTAAGTGCAAGTAACAAATACTATTTTAATCTAATTTACTTTAATGTCGTACAGTTTATGTATCTTAAATGATTAAACCATATTAACGCTTTATTTTAGCTCGGTTTAGGGATCTATTTTAGGATCAGGGATATACCAGACTATACAATCAGTGGTTTCCTAAATTACCTGCCTCTTATATCTTTGATAGTCATTACGTATTGTTTTAATGTTGGTAAGTAATATTTAACTTTTATTGGTAAGTAAAATTTAAACTATGAGTTAACGTAACCATTTCTGTCTAATATTTATGAAAACGCATAGGATTACGAATTCATAGGATTCTAATTTGAATTATATTGAACTGTAGCAAAAAGATTCTAAAAAACTATCGTTTAAGTTTTAGGTTACTTATGCATACGATGGCATCGACTCTAATCACACTAGCAAACTGTGTGAGAAAGTGTTTATTTTTTTTACAATATCTATAATCAAACCGTTAATTTTAGCAAACCCTTGAACTCTTACTATAGTTTTTTCTCCCCCATCGGATTACCGTTAGCAGCAGCCAGTAAAATAATATTCTTATTGATCCTGATACAACACTTTGTTTTAATTTTTTTTATACGATTTTTCTAGCTTCCTGACACTTTTCAGAGCATAAACTATTAATCTCCAAATTTATATTCGACCCAAGAACTGCAATCATAAATAATAATCTGCATAATCATAAATTAACTTTCCCGAAAGATTTGTTTTCTAAAATTTTTATGTTAGCTGATATATATATTTTTCATTCTGCACCGTGGACCAAAAACACTTTTTTGTATTGTTTTAAATTCACCTATGTAATGTTTATTATTAATTTTTTTTTTAGGACTCGGCTGTCTAATCTTCGTAGTAACTTCAGAACTATTCGACGGACCAGCTCGCGCATTTGGTTACTCAATATGCTTAATGATAGCTTTTCTATTGGGATTCTTAACTTCAAAATACTTTGCACTAATGACTGCAGCCCTTGGTCCGTCTAAAACCTATTTTATTTTCAGTAGCATGTGCTTTTTAGTGGGTTCTTTAATATTTAAATTCCTTCCTGAAACGAAAGGGAAGACATTTAATGAGATTCAAACTATACTGGGAAAGAAAAATGTGAACACTGAGAGTAAAGAACAACAAAAACAAGATTGTTAATTAAGTAGTATTAACACTAGACAATAAGTTTTTCATCTCAACCGCAAAGCATTTTTATCCATCAAGTTATCCAATAAGGTTACAAAATAAGTTTTTATATAGCAATAAGAATTTCCATAATAGGGAATATGCATAAAGTTTAAATATTTTTTTTGTCGAATACTTATTATCATCTTATTATAATATATATTTTTTTTTAATACTAATTATTTAAGGCCATAAAATAATTTGTGAAAATCGTAAAGTAAGGGAAACGAAACGAAATTCAAACTTCCAAAACGCGCCACCACGAAGTCAAACTACCACAGTTTTATTAGTGTTTCCGGAAAAATTACATAATTTAAACGTGCGTATATTTCGTGCTTTAAAGTTTTATAAAATAGCACGATTGCTTAAGTAATCTTAAAAACATTTTCTCAATACTCAAACAACTGTAACAAAACAACTACAAACTCTTTTTCAATAGCAGTTAGCATGCTACGACACATTACATTTTTAAAATATTTCTTCCTCTGACTCGAATAAATAACTTGGTTAATAATCAGCTGCTAAGAAGCTATTTCAATATTGTGTGTTGAATGAGAAAATGGTGACAATGCTACATTTCGTTGTCAGCAGGTATATTTGTAACATTGACACCTTTACGCCTAACCGCCCCGTTGGTCGAGTGGTTAGCGCAGACGCCTAACGTGTCACGGTGCAATGGGGCTCGGGTTCGATTCCCGGCGGAGACAGGCATTTATGTGATGAGCATAGTGTGTGTTTCTGGGTTTGGTCGTTTATTAAATATATTCTCAGTATTTATATGTGTATTTCTATGTATTTGTATCGTTGTCTAACACCCTTAACACAAGCAAATAATTTGCTTACTTAGGGGTTAGATCAATGTGTGTAATTTGTCCTGATATTATTATTATTATTATATTATTATATTTCGGTTTAATATTGACTTGCACAGCTTAGTCACTTTGTAATTTATCTTCAATATGCGAAAAGCAAGGCTCTGCTTTATGATCATCACATTTCATAGGAGAAGTACTGAGTCCCGGTTGATTAATATCACAGACATTTGTATGGGCAGTACTAGGGCTTAGTGATCACTTTTTTGAGAAGCTTCATCATTTTTTGCAACATTAGTACTTTTCAAGCTTTGCCTTTTGACTACCGACATTTACATTCTCTCAACTGGTGTTTTTGGCACAAAAATATATGAGGCACAACTCCTTTCTTCAAACTTAGATGACATTTTCTTCTTACCTTGTTTCGTTATATTATATTCAAAACAATTTGCTGTATTTTCCTTAACCTGAAATAAATCGAGAACCATAAAAACTTCGTAAAAATAAAAAAAAATGAGTTTTTATAGAAAGTTATACTGAACTTTTGTAAACTAGGTTAGGTTAATTATAAATCAAATTTTGTAATGCCCAATAACTAATGCAAAACTTACATCTCACCAATTTAAACTAAGATGTACATAAATAAAGTATAAGTACGTTTAATTGATCTTCACAACAATATAAACACGATTTAGGAAAAATACTAACACTTTTATTTACCATACTCCATTGTTTTTATATTTTTGTTTCTCTTGAAATACAAAAAAGCACTTCGTCGGGTGTAGTTTTAGAGTAAAGTAAGTTTAGAGTAAACATTTCACTGGACGTGTCATTTGACGTCACGCAAAGTGCGCGCAAAATGACGCCGTTTGAACGGCTCAAATTTATTGAATGTTTTCATTTTTTTTATAAAATATTCCATTCCATTTTTTTATCGATATAAAGAGGTAAATGATTAATTTAAGTCAAAAAACAAACATGATTATTCCTTTTTGCTACAATTAATAATGTAATTCATTAATAATTTCATTAGTGCATATATTTTAGTTATGATATTATCTTTTAGATGCCTTATATATTAGACAATAATTTAATACAGGGTTAGTATTATTAATTATGCAACCTTTAATATAGACATATAGACAATAATAAATATTAAACAGATTTGATGTATTCAAAATGTAACAGATCTCGATTAGTTATTAGTTTTCATTTGGACATGATGTTTTTACCAGGCAATTCTGATAGAGCTATCAAAACCAATAATAAGAGCAATATAGAGTATTGCTGTTATAAACATATCTTAACTGTATATTATTAAATGTAGAAACAATAATGATTTTAAGGATGATATGTAATGATTTTGTGGATTTAGATTTATTTTTAAAAATAATTAATTTATATCGTAACCATTTAAGTATCCCAAACGTGTAAACATTGTGTTAGTTTATGAGTAAGTAATTGGTAATAAGAAATAATAAAAAGTGTTTCTACAACATTTTATGTATATCCTAACAAATTTATAAAATTTATTGTATGACTGTTTTCCGTATTATAGATTCAAACATTTTGTCACGGTTAGCATACCGTTGACATCAATTAATAAATTATAATAAAAAATAGTTTATTATTTTTTTGAGTTCGGTACCCAAAGGATTAAAATTAAGACTTCGCTGTCCGTCTGTCCGTCTATCAGTCTTCAGTCTATATCTCATAAAACGTGTTAGCCAGGCAGTTGAAATTTTCACAAATGGTGTATTTCTGTTGTCGCTATAATAACACATACTTCAAACATAAATAAATAAAAATAAAAAAATAAAATAAAATAAAAAAAGCCTTTTATTTCTTACAGAATTACTAGTTTACAAATTAATTAATATAGTTAGTATCTTTCAAACCACAAAATATTATCACCGATTGTGTCGGCATTCGCCCCGAGCGACACAAGGTCCGCCGGATTGTCTTTTGTTGGTACACGAGTGTCGTGCGCGCAGCTCGGTAGGCAAATGAAAGGGCTTCTCGACCGTTCCAACGCCATCGTCACCCCCAGCTCTCCGTCCGGCGTCATCCGCTCCATGGGTGGTAGACCCCGCGTCCCGCGCGTGAACAGGTTACAAATTCCAAAAAAAAAAACACGAACATGCGTTATTGGTAAGAAAACAGTAATAGGACAGGAAGTAAGTGGGGATATGGTTGGAGCAGGAGGAAGAGCAATCCTGGCCACGGTTAGCCTTAATCAATGCGAGGGTGTTACTTATGCCTTCTACTGCACCTCCTTGAAAGTGTTGAATACCCTTTCCCAATCCAAAATAAGAGATATAAGGAGTTACATCGCCGGCCTAGCGCTGGCCTTGTATGAGGATAAGCAACCGAAGGGCCGGGAAGAAGAACATTTTCCATACGACGACACTCCTTGTTCACGAACACAATTAATTCATCCTGTTTGATAAAGATGAGTGGCAGAGTCCCCATCATTTCACAGGTTGTATGGTATCTTACCTAATACCATAAATAACAATAAAAACGACTAACTCGTAACCGGCAACTAAAACCTTTTAAGCCGCTAATAGCAACTAACACTGGGTTAAGAAGCTTCGATCATAAAGCGTTACCTTTTTAAAACTAGTATCTCATCTGAAAAGTTTATCTAATAATTAGTAACATTTAATATACATTCATAGATCTTAACGCAATGTCCTCTTTAAGTGATGTCTGTATTTTTTGTTATAAATCCAAGCTCTTTTAATTTAGTCATCATTCCCTGAATGTTTTGATAAACCGCATGTATGCATGTATAAGTATGAGTGACATTACCCACTTACCGTTACTTTTTCAGAAAGAACACAGAGGAGCTCTTGGTACATTCCTACACATATCCTCATGTTTTGGGATAGTGATAACATTGGCCATTGGTCCATTTTTATCATACGTGGCGCTTAATGCTATTCTAGCAACGGTGATTGTTTTGGCAGCTTTGCCATTGCCATTTATACCTGATAGCCCAGTTTATTTACATTCTAAAGGTATGGTATTAACCCAATATTTGATCATCATTATGTTTCTACCCCTATCCAAATACTAGACATATCTAAGCTTATTTTCACATTTCATTGAATTCTGAAGAGGTTTAAATTTCTTTATCCATCCGCATGTTTTCAATATTATTAATATTTTCTTTTTGAAATGTACCGTAAAATAGAACACTCAAAGTTGACAGTACCTCGTGTTAATGTGTATATCAAATAATCAATGCGCTTTGAGTTATCATTACAAATTTAAACTAAATCATTGACGACATATTCAGAGACTTCTTTTTGGTATAATTGGTATTTATCACTTCTATAATCCAGTAATTTGCAAAAATAAAAATTTTGGATTGAAGAGTACCAAAGTCAGTTTTATTGTTGAGTACCTTATTTTGAGCATCCTTACACATAAAATTAGACCGGTTTTTCAGCTCATGTTTCTATTTAAATAATTTAGAGTTTCATAAAAATATTATTCATCTTTTTAAGGTTCCGTACCCAAAAGGTTAAACGGGACCCTATTACTAATACTCCGCTGTCTGTCCGTCTATTTGTCTGTCTCCAGGCTGTATCTCATAAACCGTGATAGCTAGAAAGCTGAAATTTTCACAAATGATATATTTCTGTTGCCGCTATAACAACAAATACTAAAAATTCAAAATATATATATATATATATTAAGGCATACAATAACCGTGTTTTTTACTCAATATTAAAAAAGGTAACAGGTAGACGCTTCAAATTTTCACAGAATATTTTAATTAAATAACAATAAAATAACAATAAAGTAAATATGAAAAGAGGGCTCCCGTATAACAAACGTAATTTTTAAGCAATTTTAACTCGATTTTAATAAACGATAGAGATAACGTGTTTAGCAATATTGACTTAAATGCTGGCACGTACTGTGCACTATTTAGTTCCCATAGTCCTTTATGGATTTAATTTCGAATCGAGCAATAGATTTTACCAAACTACAACAAACGTGATTTTCTATTAAAGATGATATTACGAAACCCTTCGTGCGCGAGTCCGACTCGCACTTAGCCGATTTTAAATACTGTGTTTTTTTATAAATTTATAGACTTTAACATAGTTTCGAGCTTTCTTAGAAAAAAAATGTTAGAAGGTCACGATATCAATTTTGTTTATCTTACCTACCTATATTTTAAAATTAGAGTTATCAGCAGAGAAAAATAATAACACTGATCATTACAGGTCATATTGACGACTCCATAGCAATACTATCCAAAATTCGTACCTCCGATGAAATCATTAAACAAGAGCTAGAAGACTATAAATCTAGCAAGGTAGAAAAAGTCGACAAGATGGCATTACTCAAGGACAAAATATTTTTAAAATCCTTATCACTGGGTATTTTAATCTGCGGTGGGACCAACATAGTAGGATATAATGCAGTAGCATTTTATTTGCAATCTATTTTGGAGTCAACGCAGACCAGCATACAATCAGATTTAGCTTCAGTTGTCATTGGCATAATACAAATGATAGCTGCTTTATGTACTAGTTTTTTCACAAAATTATTTGGTAGACGGCCTATTTTGATTTACACGATGATTGGCCAGTTTTTGGGTATGGTAAGTGCAAGTAACAAATACTATTTTAATCTAATTTACTTTAATGTCGTACAGTTTATGTATCTTAAATGATTAAACCATATTAACGTTTTATTTTAGCTCGGTTTAGGGATCTATTTTAGGATCAGGGATATACCAGACTATACAATCAGTGGTTTCCTAAATTACCTGCCTCTTATATCTTTGATAGTCATTACGTATTGTTTTAATGTTGGTAAGTAATATTTAACTTTTATTGGTAAGTAAAATTTAAACTATGAGTTAACGTAACCATTTCTGTCTAATATTTATGAAAACGCATAGGATTACGAATTCATAGGATTCTAATTTGAATTATATTGAACTGTAGCAAAAAGATTCTAAAAAACTATCGTTTAAGTTTTAGGTTACTTATGCATACGATGGCATCGACTCTAATCACACTAGCAAACTGTGTGAGAAAGTGTTTATTTTTTTTACAATATCTATAATCAAACCGTTAATTTTAGCAAACCCTTGAACTCTTACTATAGTTTTTTCTCCCCCATCGGATTACCGTTAGCAGCAGCCAGTAAAATAATATTCTTATTGATCCTGATACAACACTTTGTTTTAATTTTTTTTATACGATTTTTCTAGCTTCCTGACACTTTTCAGAGCATAAACTATTAATCTCCAAATTTATATTCGACCCAAGAACTGCAATCATAAATAATAATCTGCATAATCATAAATTAACTTTCCCGAAAGATTTGTTTTCTAAAATTTTTATGTTAGCTGATATATATATTTTTCATTCTGCACCGTGGACCAAAAACACTTTTTTGTATTGTTTTAAATTCACCTATGTAATGTTTATTATTAATTTTTTTTTTAGGACTCGGCTGTCTAATCTTCGTAGTAACTTCAGAACTATTCGACGGACCAGCTCGCGCATTTGTTTACTCAATATGCTTAATGATAGCTTTTCTATTGGGATTCTTAACTTCAAAATACTTTGCACTAATGACTGCAGCCCTTGGTCCGTCTAAAACCTATTTTATTTTCAGTAGCATGTGCTTTTTAGTGGGTTCTTTAATATTTAAATTCCTTCCTGAAACGAAAGGGAAGACATTTAATGAGATTCAAACTATACTGGGAAAGAAAAATGTGAACACTGAGAGTAAAGAACAACAAAAACAAGATTGTTAATTAAGTAGTATTAACACTAGACAATAAGTTTTTCATCTCAACCGCAAAGCATTTTTATCCATCAAGTTATCCAATAAGGTTACAAAATAAGTTTTTATATAGCAATAAGAATTTCCATAATAGGGAATATGCATAAAGTTTAAATATTTTTTTTGTCGAATACTTATTATCATCTTATTATAATATATATTTTTTTTTAATACTAATTATTTAAGGCCATAAAATAATTTGTGAAAATCGTAAAGTAAGGGAAACGAAACGAAATTCAAACTTCCAAAACGCGCCACCACGAAGTCAAACTACCACAGTTTTATTAGTGTTTCCGAAAAAATTACATAATTTAAACGTGCGTATATTTCGTGCTTTAAAGTTTTATAAAATAGCACGATTGCTTAAGTAATCTTAAAAACATTTTCTCAATACTCAAACAACTTTAACAAAACAACTACAAACTCTTTTTCAATAGCAGTTAGCATGCTACGACACATTACATTTTTAAAATATTTCTTCCTCTGACTCGAATAAATAACTTGGTTAATAATCAGCTGCTAAGAAGCTATTTCAATATTGTGTGTTGAATGAGAAAATGGTGACAATGCTACATTTCGTTGTCAGCAGGTATATTTGTAACATTGACACCTTTACGCCTAACCGCCCCGTTGGTCGAGTGGTTAGCGCAGACGCCTAACGTGTCACGGTGCAATGGGGCTCGGGTTCGATTCCCGGCGGAGACAGGCATTTATGTGATGAGCATAGTGTGTGTTTCTGGGTTTGGTCGTTTATTAAATATATTCTCAGTATTTATATGTGTATTTCTATGTATTTGTATCGTTGTCTAACACCCTTAACACAAGCAAATAATTTGCTTACTTAGGGGTTAGATCAATGTGTGTAATTTGTATTAAATATTATTATTATTATTATATTATTATATTTCGGTTTAATATTGACTTGCACAGCTTAGTCACTTTGTAATTTATCTTCAATATGCGAAAAGCAAGGCTCTACTTTATGATCATCACATTTCATAGGAGAAGTACTGAGTCCCGGTTGATTAATATCACAGACATTTGTATGGGCAGTACTAGGGCTTAGTGATCACTTTTTTGAGAAGCTTCATCATTTTTTGCAACATTAGTACTTTTCAAGCTTTGCCTTTTGACTACCGACATTTACATTCTCTCAACTGGTGTTTTTGGCACAAAAATATATGAGGCACAACTCCTTTCTTCAAACTTAGATGACATTTTCTTCTTACCTTGTTTCGTTATATTATATTCAAAACAATTTGCTGTATTTTCCTTAACCTGAAATAAATCGAGAACCATAAAAACTTCGTAAAAATAAAAAAAAATGAGTTTTTATAGAAAGTTATACTGAACTTTTGTAAACTAGGTTAGGTTAATTATAAATCAAATTTTGTAATGCCCAATAACTAATGCAAAACTTACATCTCACCAATTTAAACTAAGATGTACATAAATAAAGTATAAGTACGTTTAATTGATCTTCACAACAATATAAACACGATTTAGGAAAAATACTAACACTTTTATTTACCATACTCCATTGTTTTTATATTTTTGTTTCTCTTGAAATACAAAAAAGCACTTCGTCGGGTGTAGTTTTAGAGTAAAGTAAGTTTAGAGTAAACATTTCACTGGACGTGTCATTTGACGTCACGCAAAGTGCGCGCAAAATGACGCCGTTTGAACGGCTCAAATTTATTGAATGTTTTCATTTTTTTTATAAAATATTCCATTCCATTTTTTTATCGATATAAAGAGGTAAATGATTAATTTAAGTCAAAAAACAAACATGATTATTCCTTTTTGCTACAATTAATAATGTAATTCATTAATAATTTCATTAGTGCATATATTTTAGTTATGATATTATCTTTTAGATGCCTTATATATTAGACAATAATTTAATACAGGGTTAGTATTATTAATTATGCAACCTTTAATATAGACATATAGACAATAATAAATATTAAACAGATTTGATGTATTCAAAATGTAACAGATCTCGATTAGTTATTAGTTTTCATTTGGACATGATGTTTTTACCAGGCAATTCTGATAGAGCTATCAAAACCAATAATAAGAGCAATATAGAGTATTGCTGTTATAAACATATCTTAACTGTATATTATTAAATGTAGAAACAATAATGATTTTAAGGATGATATGTAATGATTTTGTGGATTTAGATTTATTTTTAAAAATAAATAATTTATATCGTAACCATTTAAGTATCCCAAACGTGTAAACATTGTGTTAGTTTATGAGTAAGTAATTGGTAATAAGAAATAATAAAAAGTGTTTCTACAACATTTTATGTATATCCTAACAAATTTATAAAATTTATTGTATGACTGTTTTCCGTATTATAGATTCAAACATTTTGTCACGGTTAGCATACCGTTGACATCAATTAATAAATTATAATAAAAAATAGTTTATTATTTTTTTGAGTTCGGTACCCAAAGGATTAAAATTAAGACTTCGCTGTCCGTCTGTCCGTCTATCAGTCTTCAGTCTATATCTCATAAAACGTGTTAGCCAGGCAGTTGAAATTTTCACAAATGGTGTATTTCTGTTGTCGCTATAATAACACATACTTCAAACATAAATAAATAAAAATAAAAAAATAAAATAAAATAAAAAAAGCCTTTTATTTCTTACAGAATTACTAGTTTACAAATTAATTAATATAGTTAGTATCTTTCAAACCACAAAATATTATCACCGATTGTGTCGGCATTCGCCCCGAGCGACACAAGGTCCGCCGGATTGTCTTTTGTTGGTACACGAGTGTCGTGCGCGCAGCTCGGTAGGCAAATGAAAGGGCTTCTCGACCGTTCCAACGCCATCGTCACCCCCAGCTCTCCGTCCGGCGTCATCCGCTCCATGGGTGGTAGACCCCGCGTCCCGCGCGTGAACAGGTTACAAATTCCAAAAAAAAAAACACGAACATGCGTTATTGGTAAGAAAACAGTAATAGGACAGGAAGTAAGTGGGGATATGGTTGGAGCAGGAGGAAGAGCAATCCTGGCCACGGTTAGCCTTAATCAATGCGAGGGTGTTACTTATGCCTTCTACTGCACCTCCTTGAAAGTGTTGAATACCCTTTCCCAATCCAAAATAAGAGATATAAGGAGTTACATCGCCGGCCTAGCGCTGGCCTTGTATGAGGATAAGCAACCGAAGGGCCGGGAAGAAGAACATTTTCCATACGACGACACTCCTTGTTCACGAACACAATTAATTCATCCTGTTTGATAAAGATGAGTGGCAGAGTCCCCATCATTTCACAGGTTGTATGGTATCTTACCTAATACCATAAATAACAATAAAAACGACTAACTCGTAACCGGCAACTAAAACCTTTTAAGCCGCTAATAGCAACTAACACTGGGTTAAGAAGCTTCGATCATAAAGCGTTACCTTTTTAAAACTAGTATCTCATCTGAAAAGTTTATCTAATAATTAGTAACATTTAATATACATTCATAGATCTTAACGCAATGTCCTCTTTAAGTGATGTCTGTATTTTTTGTTATAAATCCAAGCTCTTTTAATTTAGTCATCATTCCCTGAATGTTTTGATAAACCGCATGTATGCATGTATAAGTATGAGTGACATTACCCACTTACCGTTACTTTTTCAGAAAGAACACAGAGGAGCTCTTGGTACATTCCTACACATATCCTCATGTTTTGGGATAGTGATAACATTGGCCATTGGTCCATTTTTATCATACGTGGCGCTTAATGCTATTCTAGCAACGGTGATTGTTTTGGCAGCTTTGCCATTGCCATTTATACCTGATAGCCCAGTTTATTTACATTCTAAAGGTATGGTATTAACCCAATATTTGATCATCATTATGTTTCTACCCCTATCCAAATACTAGACATATCTAAGCTTATTTTCACATTTCATTGAATTCTGAAGAGGTTTAAATTTCTTTATCCATCCGCATGTTTTCAATATTATTAATATTTTCTTTTTGAAATGTACCGTAAAATAGAACACTCAAAGTTGACAGTACCTCGTGTTAATGTGTATATCAAATAATCAATGCGCTTTGAGTTATCATTACAAATTTAAACTAAATCATTGACGACATATTCAGAGACTTCTTTTTGGTATAATTGGTATTTATCACTTCTATAATCCAGTAATTTGCAAAAATAAAAATTTTGGATTGAAGAGTACCAAAGTCAGTTTTATTGTTGAGTACCTTATTTTGAGCATCCTTACACATAAAATTAGACCGGTTTTTCAGCTCATGTTTCTATTTAAATAATTTAGAGTTTCATAAAAATATTATTCATCTTTTTAAGGTTCCGTACCCAAAAGGTTAAACGGGACCCTATTACTAATACTCCGCTGTCTGTCCGTCTATTTGTCTGTCTCCAGGCTGTATCTCATAAACCGTGATAGCTAGAAAGCTGAAATTTTCACAAATGATATATTTCTGTTGCCGCTATAACAACAAATACTAAAAATTCAAAATATATATATATATATATTAAGGCATACAATAACCGTGTTTTTTACTCAATATTAAAAAAGGTAACAGGTAGACGCTTCAAATTTTCACAGAATATTTTAATTAAATAACAATAAAATAACAATAAAGTAAATATGAAAAGAGGGCTCCCGTATAACAAACGTAATTTTTAAGCAATTTTAACTCGATTTTAATAAACGATAGAGATAACGTGTTTAGCAATATTGACTTAAATGCTGGCACGTACTGTGCACTATTTAGTTCCCATAGTCCTTTATGGATTTAATTTCGAATCGAGCAATAGATTTTACCAAACTACAACAAACGTGATTTTCTATTAAAGATGATATTACGAAACCCTTCGTGCGCGAGTCCGACTCGCACTTAGCCGATTTTAAATACTGTGTTTTTTTATAAATTTATAGACTTTAACATAGTTTCGAGCTTTCTTAGAAAAAAAATGTTAGAAGGTCACGATATCAATTTTGTTTATCTTACCTACCTATATTTTAAAATTAGAGTTATCAGCAGAGAAAAATAATAACACTGATCATTACAGGTCATATTGACGACTCCATAGCAATACTATCCAAAATTCGTACCTCCGATGAAATCATTAAACAAGAGCTAGAAGACTATAAATCTAGTAAGATAGAAAAAGTCGACAAGATGGCATTATTCAAGGACAAAATATTTTTAAAATCCTTATCAATGGGTATTTTAATCTGCGGTGGGACCAACATAGTAGGATATAATGCAGTAGCATTTTATTTGCAATCTATTTTGGAGTCAACGCAGACCAGCATACAATCAGATTTAGCTTCAGTTGTCATTGGCATAATACAAATGATAGCTGCTTTATGTACTAGTTTTTTCACAAAATTATTTGGTAGACGGCCTATTTTGATTTACACGTTGATTGGCCAGTTTTTGGGTATGGTAAGTGCAAGTAACAAATACTATTTTAATCTAATTTACTTTAAGGTCGTACAGTTTATGTATCTTAAATGATTAAACCATATTAACGTTTTATTTTAGCTCGGTTTAGCGATCTATTTTAGGATCAGGGATATACCAGACTATACAATCAGTGGTTTCCTAAATTACCTGCCTCTTATATCTTTGATAGTCATTACGTATTGTTTTAATGTTGGTAAGTAATATTTATTTTCAAACTATGAGTTGACGTAACCATTTCTCTCTCTAATATTTATGTAAACGCATAGGATTACGAATTCATAGGATTCAAATTTGAACTATATTGAACTGTAGCAAAAAGATTCTAAAAAACAATCGTTTAAGTTTTAGGTTACTTTTGCATACGATGGCATCGACTCTAATCACACTAGCAAACTGTGTGAGAAAGTGTTTATTTTTTTTACAATATCTGTAATCAAACCGTTAATTTTAGCAAATCCTTGAACTCTTACTATAGTTTTTTCTCCCCCATCGGATTACCATTAGCAGCAGCCAGTAAAATAAGATTCTTATTCCTTCTTATCCTGATACAACACTTTGTTTTAATTTTTTTACACGATTCTTCTAGCTTCCTGACACTTTTCAGAGAATAAACTATTATCTCCAAATTTATATTCGACCCAAGAACTGCAATCATAAATAATAATCTGCATAATCATAAATTAACTTTCCCGAAAGATTTGTTTTCTAAAATTTTTATGTTAGCTGATATATATATTTTTCATTCTGCACCGTGGACCAAAAACACTTTTTTGTATTGTTTTAAATTCACCTATGTAATGTTTATTATTAATTTTTTTTTAGGACTCGGCTGTCTAATCTTCGTAGTAACTTCAGAACTATTCGACGGACCAGCTCGCGCATTTGGTTACTCAATATGCTTAATGATAGCTTTTCTATTGGGATTCTTAACTTCAAAATACTTTGCACTAATGACTGCAGCCCTTGGTCCGTCTAAAACCTATTTTATTTTCAGTAGCATGTGCTTTTTAGTGGGTTCTTTAATATTTAAATTCCTTCCTGAAACGAAAGGGAAGACATTTAATGAGATTCAAACTATACTGGGAAAGAAAAATGTGAACACTGAGAGTAAAGAACAACAAAAACAAGATTGTTAATTAAGTAGTATTAACACTAGACAAGAAGTTTTTCATCTCAACCGCAAAGCATTTTTATCCATCAAGTTATCCAATAAGGTTACAAAATAAGTTTTTATATAGCAATTAGAATTTCCATAATAGGGAATATGCATAAAGTTTAAAATGGTCTAAATATTTTTTTTGTCGAATACTTATTATCATCTTATTATAATAAAAATATTTTTTTTAATACTAATTATTTAAGGCCATAAAATAATTTGTGAAAATTGTAAATTAAGGGAGCGAAATTCAAACTTCCAAAACGCGCCACCGTTGTTCGAAAGGAAATGTCGGCGTCGAAGTTCAAACTACCACAGTTTTATTAGTGTTTCCGAAAAAATTACATAATTTAAACGTGCGTATATTTCGTGCGTTAAAGTTTTATAAAATAGCACAATTGATAAAGTAATCTTAAAAACATTTTCTCAATACTCAAACAAGTGTAACAAAACAAATACAAACTCTTTTTCAATAGCAGTTAGCATGCGACACATTACATTTTTAAAATATTTCTTCCTCTGACTCGAATAAATAACTTGGTTAACAATCAGCAGCTAAGAAGCTATTTCAATATTGTGTGTTGAATGAGAAAATGGTGACAATGCTACATTTCGTTGTCAGCAGGTATATTTGTAACATTGAGACCTTTACGCCTAACCGCCCCGTTGGTCGAGTGGTTAGCGCAGACGCCTAACGTGTCACGGTGCAATGGGGCTCGGGTTCGATTCCCGGCGGAGACAGGCATTTATGTGATGAGCATAGTGTGTGTTTCTGGGTTTGGTCGTTTATTAAATATATTCTCAGTATTTATATGTGTATTTCTATGTATTTGTATCGTAGTCTAACACCCTTAACACAAGCAAATAATTTGCTTACTTAGGGGTTAGATCAATGTGTGTAATTTGTCCTGATATTATTATTATTATTATATTATTATATTTCGGTTTAATATTGACTTACACAGCTTAGTCACTTTGTAATTTATCTTCAATATGCGAAAAGCAAGGCTCTGCTTTATGATCATCACATTTCATAGGAGAAGTACTGAGTCCCGGTTGATTAATATCACAGACATTTGTATGGGCAGTACTAGGGCTTAGTGATTACTTTTTTGAGAAGCTTCATAATTTTTTGCAACATTAGTACTTTTCAAGCTTTGCCTTTTGACTACCGACATTTACATTCTCTCAGCTGGTGTTTTTGGCACAAAAATATATGAGGCACAACTCCTTTCTTCAAACTTAGATGACATTTTCTTCTTACCTTGTTTCGTTATATTATATTCAATACAATTTGCTGTATTTTCCTTAACCTGAAATAAATCGAGAACCATAAAAACTTCGTGAAAATAAAAAAAAAATGAGTTTTTATAGAAAGTTATACTGAACTTTTGTAAACTAGGTTAGGTTAATTATAAATCAAATTTTGTAATGCCCAATAACTAATGCAAAACTTACATCTCACAAATTTAAACTAAGATGTACATAAATAAAGTATAAGTACGTTTAATTGATATTCACAACAATATAAACACGATTTAGGAAAAATACTAACACTTTTATTTACCATACTCCATTGTCCATATTTTTGTTTCTCTTGAAATACAAAAAAGCATTTCGTCGGGTGTAGTTTTAGAGTAAAGTAAGTTAAGAGTAAACATTTCACTGGACGTGTCATTTGACGTCACGCAAAGTGCGCGCAAAATGACGCCGTTTGAACGGCTCAAATTTATTGAATGTTTTCATTTTTTTTATAAAATATTCCATTCCATTTTTTTATCGATATAAAGAGGTAAATGATTAATTTAAGTCAAAAAACAAACATGATTATTCCTTTTTGCTACAATTAATAATGTAATTCATTAATAATTTCATTAGTGCATATATTTTAGTTATGATATTATCTTTTAGATGCCTTATATATTAGACAATAATTTAATACAGGGTTAGTATTATTAATTATGCAACCTTTAATATAGACATATAGACAATAATAAATATTAAACAGATTTGATGTATTCAAAATGTAACAGATCTCGATTAGTTATTAGTTTTCATTTGGACATGATGTTTTTACCAGGCAATTCTGATAGAGCTATCAAAACCAATAATAAGAGCAATATAGAGTATTGCTGTTATAAACATATCTTAACTGTATATTATTAAATGTAGAAACAATAATGATTTTAAGGATGATATATAATGATTTTGTGGATTTAGATTTATTTTTAAAAATAATTAATTTATATCGTAACCATTTAAGTATCCCAAACGTGTAAACACTGTGTTAGTTTATGAGTAAGTAATTGGTAATAAGGAATAATAAAAAGTGTTTCCACAACATTTTATGTATATCCTAACAAATTTATAAAATTTATTGTATGACTGTTTTCCGTATTATAGATTCAAACATTTTGTCACGGTTAGCATACCGTTGACATCAATTAATAAATTATAATAAAAAATAGTTTATTATTTTTTTGAGTTCGGTACCCAAAGGATTAAAATTAAGACTTCGCTGTCCGTCTGTCCGTCTATCAGTCTTCAGTCTATATCTCATAAAACGTGTTAGCCAGGCAGTTGAAATTTTCACAAATGGTGTATTTCTGTTGTCGCTATAATAACACATACCTACTTCAAATATAAATAAATAAAAATAAAAAAATGAAATAAAATAAAAAAGCCTTTTATTTCTTACAGAATTACTAGTTTACAAATTAATTAATATAGTTAGTATCTTTCAAAATATATATATAATCTATAGTTTATTTTATAATAGTTAGTAATGTTTTGAAGTAGAATTATAAATGTGTTAGATACATTTAAAAATAATTTTGGGCATTTAATTATTCTGAAGGAACCCCTGTACAGGTAAAGGAAACATGATTTTACGTAAGTCTGAGACAGACTTACGTAAAATCATGTTTCTCTAGGCTTTATTTCATGAAGCTTAATAGCTGTCAATATTTCTTTTATTTTGTTTTAAGCATTTGCTGTTATAAGACATCAGAAATACACCCTCTGTGAAAATTTCCACTACATAGGTATGTGGTTTAAATATTTACAGATAATATATAGCAGCAACAACAACTAATACTAAAAACAAAATAAAATAAATATTTAAATGGGCGCCCCTACAACAAACTATAAATAACAGTAAGGTAAGTAAGTAACTGCGACCTCAACACGCGCATTGACCTCTATCTAAAATAACCTACACGGCACACCTTACCAATAACTGTTTCGCAGTTTCTACTAAATCACTCCATCTTACTAAATTACTTTAGTCTGGGAGAGTGGAATGGATCATTTGGAATGGATTAAGATAAAATTTTAATAAAGCTGGGGCCAATAAAAAATCAAGGTGCGCCACTTCAAATTAATCAAATACAAAAATCTCTATGGTAACCCATTCGTTTTGAATTTCTAGGTTCATCGCTTGGAGTCGCTAGTTATCGTTTTCGTCTTGTCGAATGAAAGGTTTTGTTATGTCTGTGTCTCGATCTTTCCTACTTAAATTTAAATGTAAAAACAATAATGATGTTAAGGATGATATATAATGATTTTGTGGATTTAGATTTATTTTTAAAAATAATTAATTTATATCGTAATCATTTAAGTATCCCAAACGTGTAAACATTGTGTTAGTTTATGAGTAAGTAATTGTAATGAGGAATAATAAAAAGTGTTTCTACAACATTTTATTTATCCTAACAAATTTATAAAATTTATTGTATGACTGTTTTCCGTATTAAAGATTTAAACATTTTGTCACGGCTAGCATACCGTTGACATCAATTAATAAATTATTTTAAAAAATATATCGTATATCCAAGCTTTTTTGAGGTTACTTATTGGTTGCTTGTCAACCTTTTTAAGATCACTTAAAAAGCCTCTACTACATTTAAGAGTACTTGACTTTGTTTTGGATTACGTATCAGTATCGGAAGATCATCTGCAAAACCTAGTATGGGTTATATGTATTTATTGTTAAACTTAAACCGATAACGCAAATTTTTTATGTCTTCTTAATTTGTCTATTAAAAAAGTAATGACTATGTGAAATATAATTGGAGAAATACAACAACCCTGAAATAAATCTATGTTATAATTGAGTGATTTTGAATATTATTTATTAAAAAATATGGAGAATTTTAGTTTTGAATAGTATGGTGCAATACAGTCGATAACTACCGTTTGAAAGTTATACCATCTTAGCGCGAATATCATCTAGTCTATACTAGGATAACGCCTTTAGGTCGGTACGACGTGAACTGATGATAGCCAATAAACCGTAATTTGTTTCTCACTAGTTCTAGCATCTTTAAGGCTTTCCAATACTAATAATATATTATGTTTAAAGCATCCAGAGATTCCGGACAAAAACCCTTTCTGGAGATTCGGCCTGAAATGTCTTTTATTAATCATGAATTGCATCATTTTTCTTTTAGTAAAAAAGGAAAAAAGACTTTTACTTTTTTAGGGAAATTTTATTTGTTATGGTTATCGGTCAGGATCAGAATGAGGACAAAACAGCTTATCCAAATGACGCTGAAATTTGCTTTCTTGACCAGACTTTACCGAATATATTTAAAAAATAATTATGGACCCACGGATATTATAAACTATATTAGAGATACCATCTGGACCTGGTGCTAACTTAGATGGTTTCATTTTAATTATTTATATTTATTTTCTCCAAAGTTGTTGGGTTGGCATGAAAGTCCTCTGTAATAATCTCAGGTTTGTGTTCGTTTGGATCTCCATATAGTGTTTGGTTATCTGGCACTTCGTATGTGCTTTTATAATGGGTGAAAATTTGCTCGATGGTCAAGAAAAACTTACCTTTTTTATATTTAAAAATGTTTTTTGAGTATTTAAAAGAAATCAAAGTCTACTTCATATTTTGCCCGAACAAAGTTATGACGCTATTTTGTTATTAGATTTAAAATGCTTTGGATTAGTTAAAGAATTCATCTCAATAACCTAGACAGTTAGTTGGTGACTGAGTTTATTATCGCCTAAGGCTTTGGCGCTACAAAGTTTCTTTATCAGGTCCCCTTTTTTCCTCCTCATTATTAATTTAAAACCATTTTCTTTAGTCTTCTTGTGAACATAACAATTCGTAGGTGGATAAGGCTTATTAAAGTAGTCGTAAATAGTATTTTGGCAGGTCTCTACTTGCGCATTGAATGCCTGATCTGAGTCCGGGTGCTCTAACAGAGGTGCTTTATTTTAGTCATGTACATTTCAGGTCGATTGTTTAATATTAAGAATGCTAAGAAGGGTCCGGATGGTCATGGACTCCTGTTAGTTTTTATTCAATGACTCAGTATGAAATATATGAGGGTACTCTATCCGTAGTGAAAACTAAACCTCTTACCGACGTATTTAACATCTTGCCGCGCTCAGCACCATTGTGTGTTTTGAGGCGTTTAATAAACCTGGCTCGTCTTTTGTAATTTTGATGTGTATCTGTGTGTCTATCTGTGGCATCGTAGCAGCCAATCGCATGGACGGATTTGATTGCATTTTTTTTAATTCAAATCCTCGTGCGTCGAGATGGTTCTTAGCTATGTTTGGTCGAAATAAAAGCAGTCATCTTCAAGATATTGAGCTTTATTGGTGATGGTGAAAGATTCTTATGCAATATTGATAGTAAATACCTAAATAAGTGAAAAACAGTGTCTATGTAAGTTCATCTAGTACTATATAGAAACCAATAACATAACTTTAAAAAGGAGAAAAAATAATAAAAAAATTAAAAAACCCCCGATAAAAAAACACCTCTAAAAAGAATAAAAATAATATTATTATGTATATATTTCGTTATTTGCCTTGACAAATAACGAAATGAAAATATCTTACAATATCAATAAGTACATAATAATATTATTTTTCTCCTTTATACAGGTCTCGTTAAATCGGCGGTTTTTAATTTTTTTATTATTTTTTTTGTAATTATAGCCCTAATGCTTCAAATTAACAGAAGGATGATTAATACAATTAGTACGATTGCTAAAATAACAATGAATATGACTCTTTTCTTTTCATTACTTGATTTTTCTTTTTATTTCTTATACAATATTTGATACAGGTCTTCACAGAAAAAAAAATAACTAACGAATTATTTTCTCGGGTACGAGGATTTTTTGTTCCATTACACAGCATCTTCAAAATTATATATAATTTTAACATTTTCAAATACATTTATGAGAAAATAAGACATTGGAGTAAGATCTTGACTTCGATAGGTATAGATTACTTGGTACTATATACAATGCTAAATTTACCAAAACAGGAAGCAGTACGGCACGATTTCTCAATTGATAGAGTGACAGGATGATGTCCCAAATGTCGCGGGTACCAATTTATTTATTTATTTTATTTATTTAATCTTTATTGGCAAAAAAATGGTACAATAGGCGGACTTAATGCTAAAAACATTTTCTGTCAGTCAACCCAGAAAAACAGTAAAAGAATTATTTTAAATCAGACGCTAAAATTATATTACCAAAACTTAACAATAACTAAAACAATAACATTGCATAAACCAAGCAAATAAAAACATTGTTGTTATATTCAATAAAATTAAATATTGTATAAATATTTGTCGGTAATAATGAAATAGATGTAAAAAAACATGTATATGACTTACACATAAACCTAGATATATACCTATATATATTTACACAGATACTTCACTACACACTACATCAACAAATACATGTAAAAACAGACAGAGACGAAGCTTCTTAGCAATCCATGGATTCACCGTGCGGGTGCCGGGCCCACCGCGTTGCAAGGAGAAGAGTGCAAGCAGTGCCTGGGACTTGTGACCCAGGAGTAGGTTTAAGGGGCCCCTTTATTATGCGCAAAAACGCTCACCTTCACCCTCCACACTCCTCTCCCTACCTAACCAAATTTGGAAAGATCCTACTAATGCCGCCTTTGAAATACGTTCTAGAAATGAACCGATGCTTGTTCTAGAAAGCCCAAGGTCTTTAAGTAGGCTATAGAGAGATTTTGCTGTTATACCTCTCGCTCCCACTTCTAACGCGTACAAACTAACTATAAATTTATTCCTGATCAGTTCGTTGTACCGTAAGTATCCGTATTAAGGGTATATGTTTTTATTTATATTATAATATTGTGAAATTTTATTGTTTTGTGTTATAGATTGACGTAATTTTTCATCTTGTTGTAAAGTATCCAATAAATCTGCTCTGTTTGTTAAAAAATCCATAAACTCTTTTAGTTTAGGTGTTGATGTAATCATATTGCGTTGCTCTTCCCATTTTCTAAATGTGGTGGCATCTAACTTTTTCATAATTAAATGAATAACTAGAGTATCCCAATATTCAGTCGGCTGACCTAGATTTTTTAAAGCACATAAAATTGCGATTAATTGAATCAATCAATTGTCTTAAATATTCACATGATTATTTATTTTTTATTTATTTATTTAGTCTTTATTGCCTAAAAATTAGTACAATAGGCGGACTTAATGCTTAAAAGCATTCTCTACCAGTCAACCTGAGAATACAGTGCAAACATAGAGTAAGGCGCTTAAAATATAAAACATGAATACAGGAAAAAGCAATTAATAAAACAACATTACCATAGATAAAATAAAACTTATGTGCATATAACACATTGTACATAATGTATACAATAAATCATAAATACTTGTTTTGAATAAATCAATATACTTACACAAATGCATATTTTATACATATATAAACATATTATACAAACATACACCTATATATACATATATATATACACAGACATATAAATATATACATATACATACATATAAATTCACAGTATAAATAGTGTTATAACTTATATGTAATACACTAAACGTAATAAATACACATATTAATTATTATTCTGTAGATGTTCATAAAAATACAGATAAACTGCCCTCTTAAAGGCCATTCTGCTAGGTGATCGTCTTATGGTTTCAGGGAGGCTGTTCCAGAGTTTAGTTGTGTGTACTGTAAAAGAGCTTGAGAGGAGCCTAGTATGGTGAGAAAGGGTAAAGAGTTTTAGGTTTGAGGTGGAGTGAAGATGTAGGTCATAAGTATTTCCCAGTAATCGAAATTTAGATTTCAAATACTGGGGACAAAGCGGATAGTTAAGAATAGTAAACAATTGACATAAATATCTGGAGGACCTTCGCTCTCGTATAGGAAGCCATTTAAGTTTTGAACGGTAAGGAGATATGTGGTCATATTTGCGAAGACCAAAAATGAAGCGAATACAGCTGTTGAGAAGACGATCTAATTTGTTTAAGTGGCATTCAGAGATGTTAGAGCAGCAGACATCAGCATAGTCAAAGAGAGGAAGGATAAGTGATTGCATTAGCAGAGTTTTAGTCCGAATGGGTAGAAAGTTCTTGTGACGATACAATGCCCGTAGAGAATTTGTAACTTTGCGAGAGATTTCACTTACGTGAACATTCCAGCATAATGTAGTGTCAATGTTTAGGCCTAAATTTTTTACTGCAGATGAAAAAGGAATGTTTATGTTGTCATAAGACAGTGACATTAAATCGCTAGATTCCAATTTAATTAGCTGTCGCTGATTACCTACTATTATTGCCTGACATTTCAAAGGGTTAACATTAATACCAAACTTTAAGCACCATTCACAAATATGTTGCAAGTTAGAATTTAAAGAAGCAATGGCATTATTAATGTTGTCAGGCTTAGCATGTGTGTAAATTTGTAAGTCGTCTGCATATAGATGGTAAGAGGTAGTGATATATGTTGTAATAAAGTTGATAAATAAAGAAAATAAGAGTGGAGAAAGTATACCGCCTTGTGGTACACCAGCATTCAGGTCACACCAATCAGACAGAGTACTGTCGATGCGAACCGCTTGCTGGCGACCGCGAAGATAGGATGAGAACCAATTTAGTTCGTTGGAAGAAACATTAAGGTGTGAAAGGAGAGCAACGAGAATGTAATGATCAACCGAGTTAAAAGCGTTAGAGAAATCGATAAGGACTAACACGGTTAACTGACCACCCTCCATTGCATCTCGGATATCTTCCACAACCTTGAGTAGAGCAGTGCTAGTACTGTGGCCAGGACGAAACCCAGACTGGAACTCAGACAAAATATTATTATTAAGAACATGGGAAGACAGTTGTTTATATACTGTTGCTTCCAGGACTTTTGATAGGTAAGGTAAAATAGAGATAGGTCGAAATTCACTAGGAGTAGTAGGATTGTGGATTTTTGGGATAGGAATTATATGCGCTTTACGCCAAACTAATGGAAATGTACAAGTGGAAAGTGAGGTATTGATAATAAAGGTTAAAGTAGGTAGAAGTACGTCAATCAAAGTGACAATCATAAGTCTAGAGATTTCGTCCTCACCAACAGCATTCGATTTAATCGAGAGCACTGTTTTTTTAATTTCTTCCTCAGAAACTAAAGAAAATGTGAATGAATTGAAATTGGGTGATGGCATGGAAGATATAAAGGAGATAGTACGATGTTTAGTATTAGTATTAAGAGTTGGGACTGTTAAAAAGTGTTTATTTAATACATTAGGGGAACATAATTTTAAATTTGGTTTGTCAGTAGAAGTAACTAGACCAAAGTTGCTTAAAAACTTCCATATGTGTGCCGACGAAGAATCAGAAATATTATTGTGGATATATTGGCGTTTAGCACCATGTCGTAATTTAACAGCTTTTACTGGAACGTGCCTGTTATAAATGTTTAAAATCTCTTTATTAAAATATTCAACCATATCATTTACATTAGTCATATTTAGGACATTCGACCAGTTTAAGAGAGAAGCATCAGCAAGAAAATTCTCTAGGTTTAATTTAGAGAAACTCCGCAAGTGCAACACTGCAGGTTTAGGTTTAGGAGGCTTCAGGGAGTAGGTTATAAATAAGAGATCATGTCTAAAGAAGCTAGGAGCGGATAGTTGACCATGTTTGATGACCTTGTCTTTACAAGACACAAGGATCAGATCTATCCAAGTGTCGGGAGAGTCTATATTAAAATGGCTAGGATTTAAAGGTAGGACAGTTAATGAAACTGAGTGAAGGATTGACTGGAGTTTACGGGAAGGAGTGGAATTAATCAGAAGGTTGGTATTAAAATCTCCCATAACTATGTGATTTACATACTCAGAAGTAAGACTTTCAAGAGTTGATTCTAAATCAGAAAAATAGTCGGTAGTGGGAGGACAGTACACAACTCCTAAAACAGTCTTAGTACCCGTCAAGTCGATTTGAAGAAATAGGTATTCAGCGGTAGCTGAACAGGTGGTACTAGTGGTAGCTAAGATTTTATATGGTATATTAGAGCGCAAGTAAATAGCAACACCACCACCCCTTCTACCACAGCGATCGGAACGGATTAAGACATAGTCACGTAAAAAATATGAAGAAGAGTTTAGATTCGGTTTTAACCAGCTTTCAGAGATTAGGATAGCATGAAAAAGATTATTCGAAAATATATCAGATAAATCTGAAAAGTGTTGGGGGATACTCTGAGCGTTGATGTGGCAACAGTTAAAATAATTTCTGTACGACCCAAGTTCACTCAAGAGCTCCTCCTGAAGAGAGGAAACTAGCACATCCGTTCCTGTTGAGCAAAATGAATTTAAACTACTAGCAGAATAATATGAACTATTTATATCAGACATTTACAATAAATAAATTACTTTAAAAATATATAAATACTTAATATATTAAATTTAAATATATTTAGATATGTATAATATATAATAAAATTTATAATTATATTAATAATAAATAACCAAAACAAAAAAACAGACAATTCCTGCACGACCAGTCTTGTAACATAAAACGAAGACATAATGTAGAGAAAAAAAAGCAATAAAACATAAAATTCTGAAAAAAAATCAGAACAATGAAAGAAATAAGATAACAAAAAGTAACTTCAACTTTCCTCAAGCAATTAACATACAACAAAAAACTCACAATACAAATAAGAACATTACTAACTACGTGCTATTTTGCATTTATACTGTACTAACGATAATTTTAGAACACATAAATAAATAAAAAGTCAATAAAAACTAAAATATGGCAGTATGACTTAAAACCTTTGTCTGCTTTTTAGCATAAACAAAAATATCTTATGACAACTGTCAACTGAGTACTGACAGTTTTGAGCTTTTTACTGACAAATTATAATATATAAATACAAAATATACTTAAATTTTAATAACAGATATACATATAACAATTTTATTCTTAAACTTGAAATATCACGAAACTAAACTTTAGTTAATATAGTAACTATTAAGAAAAAGAGTATAAGCTGATTTGACTCGAGGTAACAGAGTCTACGTTGCTAAAGCAGTGTTTACGTTGTTTGTTTTCAAACCGGTAGATTAAATATAAGAAACAAATTGAAAAAAGGAAAACCAAAACTACACGCAGACTGTTATGACCTACTTTTTCTTAATTATACGTTTAACCCGACTAGACTCAGCTCTTGGTAGTTCAGGGCCGGGCTGTGACGGCTTTGTAGTAATAACAACGGCGCTCAGGACTTGTTGAAGAATAGTCTCTAGTTCATCTTGGGAGTATATTCTCTTAATACTACCTGAAGGTAATTTAATGACAATGGTACCATTCTGTGTCCAAACATTTCGGATTCCAAGATGCTTGCGGGCTGACATGAACCAATTCTGCTTCTGTTTTGTGAGAAATTCAGCCAAAACAAAACTCGTTCCTTTAAAAGATGATTTATTATGCCAGATGGTTGCCTTAGTCTCCTCATCAGAGAACTTGATGAGAATAGGACGGCATTTATTGTCAGAAGCATTTCCAAGCCGTCGACAGGATTTTAAAGAAATTGCCTTGATGTCACTGAGCTTCAGTTTCTCATGAAATAAGGATAAGACTTATGCTGGAAGATCCTCACTGTGCTTTTCAGGAACACCCGACAGTAACAAAAACTTTCTTCTATACCTTGTCTCAGCTATGTCTACAGTTTTCAAGACTTCGGCTACTTGCTGCTGAAGCAATAACAGTATGTTCCAGACATGCTGTTTAAAATTTGAAAACTCCTCACTCAATCTGAACATTGTTATATTTTTGGACGGAGATGTTTTAAGTTGAGATTCAAACTCTGACATGCTTGCAAGTAATTGGGAATTTACTGACCTTTGTACTTCAGCAATAGCCTCTATGGTAGCCATGATCCAATAATGAACACAGATATAATATAAAAAGTAGTAGATTATTTCTTAAGGTCACAAGACAGGTGTGTGCAGGAAAAACTTAAATTGTGCTCATAGAGCCACAATTATTTATTTAAATTATTAAACACTAATTTATCTAATAATAAATCGTAGACTTTGGCCAAAGAAATTGTTTTTAATTAATTATTTGAATTAAATAGATTACACAGCACAAAGTACGTCTACACTTATTTAGGCCTACATACAAAAAAAATTATTCCCTTTGTATTGGGGTAAAATTTAATAAGGAATTAACATGGTTAGTTATTAAAAAGCGCTCGTTGTTATATCTATCTGATAATAATTGCCACGCAATTTGGTAGTTGTTGATCGTAAACTCAAGATTTTGAATAATAATTAAAGCGGTGCCTCTTAAAGCAGCTTTTAAATAATGGAATTTACTGACATTACCTGTATTATTATTTGTATGAATGAGGTAAATATACGTATCTCGGAAGTCGAGACAGTGTTCAAAGTTGCCGTCGAAGCTTGGTAAATTAATCTTCGGCAGTCTGACAAAGTCGTGTGGCTCCCGACCCCTTTGATTGCTCCCGTCGCTCGACTCGGACATAGAAAAAGCACGTTGCTTCTGCCGCCGAAACTTGTTTAAAAGCGTACGCGCCGACGCCACAAGAGAATTATATTTTGAGTCGAAATCTTCGCGTTCAACCAAGAGCTGGCTAGGATCGTCAGATAATAACTCCTACTCCGTCTGAAATTTATCGCAATCCGTCTGAAGAAGTTCCATTTTATTAAGCCGACATTCAAGTTCGTTAAAGTGGGTTTCACTTATATGGTCATATTCCCCTACTGTGTTTAAAAAAAAATGAAATATAGTAAGCTTGCCTTTTATACTACCACGTAGTTTTATAAGCTCTTTACTCTTTGCATCACTCATATTAAGCTTAATAGATTTATATTAAAAAAATATGAAGGAAAGCAAAAGAAAGAAAAAAATATATATATTTAAACTAAAAGAAAGATTAAAGTGAAACTTTAATCTATAAAGCAATATTATAAGTATGTAACCATATTCATTTGAAATAGATGGTCAAGGACAAAGCAAGCGATAAGCAAGAGACACTAAGCGACGGAAACCGGTTTACACAAAAGGTTACAGTAATTAGCAATAGTAACTACAATATTTAAAGCAATAATTTAGCAATTAATATTTTAACACTGGAAAATAAAATATATTTTTTAATTTGCACGATATTTAGAACATATATAAAAATATACTCAATAATTGTAATTAATATAAAACTTTAAGAAAAATGTATTATTATGTATTATTATGTACAAGCAGTTATTAGAGCGAAAAGCTATGAGGAGATCTCAATGTCAGATCCAAGTTGAGCAATGATCCAAGGAAGAAAATTCTAGAAAGGAACATGGAACGGACTCACTAAAGATTGCAGTTATCCTCAGTTCTCTTAAATGCCGCAACGCTGGGTTCTTTTCACTGTTTACTAATCGAAGGACCAAAATGTTGAGTAGTGTAGTGGACTGTATAAATGATTACGCAGATTGGTTGAGATACAAGTTTTAATGTGATTGCACAGTAGTATTAATACAGAAAGAATGGCGGAGCCTCAGAGGGCAAAATCTCGGAGCCCGCACGGCCGCACCTCACCCACTGCCCGCAATCCGGTTTTGATGAAGACCGAACAGCTTAGTTTAGAGAGAGATGGAAAGGTATTCAAACTGATTGACTGATTCCAAGGGTATGATGGCTTTGTCACTAATAATTGATTGTATATACTATGTATTGTTACTTTCTCTGTATGAAAATACAACTTATCTTAGACTTTATTTTATTAAAAAATATATTAACTTTATTATACAAATGGAACGGGCTATCAGGTAAAAATATCACAGGTAAAGTTGTTACAGCTATAAAGCCAGCTATAAAAGAATTAAGTACTGCGTATGATAGAAATGGGCCTACAGATAGAACTATCACTGTTCCTAGAGCTAAGAATAAATTTAAGATTGTGCCTAAGGATCCACGGTGCTCTTTCTGAAAAAATTAAACAGATAATATTACAAATAAAATACACATCACATAAAAGTAGTAAGTATAAAACTTCTTTTTTATTTCTTCATTTCTTAAATTACTTTCTAACTTAACCTACCATCATTCTTAGTTGCCGGTTTACAAGATAAACATAAAAATTATACGATCATATAGGTCACAAGATGACAAGTGATCATCGCCGCTCACTAACACTTACAATACCGAAGAAATCATTAGAGCTTTGCCGGTCTTTGCGTTATAAAAGAACTCTATTTTTTGATGCACTCATGTCGTATCGACCTGGAAACACCGCCAATAATAGTTTATTTAAAATTTTGATCTATTACCACTCGAGTGATTTGTCGCTGCACGCGGACAAAAGTTAAAACATTATACACAGTACTATATGAAAATACTCTATGTGTGGGCGGACTGCGAAACAGTCGCTCGAAAATTGTCGGCTTTGAGGCATTGACGGAAGGGTTCTTGAAGAGTAATATTATGAAGAATTGGGTTTTTTAAGCGGTAAGCTCAAAAAGATTAAACTGACTAAGATTCAGGTTACCTCTTTCTTCCTTCATTTTACCTCAGGTTCAGATTCAGGTTACCTCTTCCTGAGAGAATCCTACTCAGCCGAAATAAAGAGCACCTCCAGTACTCTCATCCGCATGGGAATTATTTTTTATTATTTTAAATCAAAGTTAAAACCAATCAGAACTTTTTTATGATTAACCATATAAAAGAAGTGGTTAACCGCTTTCATAAACTCTGAAGAATACCATAGAAAGGTAGCTTCAAGGAAGCGGCTTATAGCATACACGTAAAAAATTTTACTCAACATTCAGATTGACTGCCAGAAACTCTACTTTACTTTCAATGGCCACTGCCCATCCATGTAAGGTATACCTTACATGGATGGACGTAATTTGGCTTTTACTATGTCTCCTCGTATACGAGGAGACATAGTAAAAGCCAAATTACCAGTTATTGATCAACTAGTGATCTAAATGAATACGAGTAATGCTTAAAGTTGGGAGTTTATAGGGTTGTAATTTTATATCCATAATTAACAGAGTGAAGGAGAAGTGAAATTCTCAACGAACGATAGTCTCAGCAATCAATTAATTACCCCTAGGTATGGCGGTTGATAAAGCTTTTCATTACCTCGAAGAAAAGGGCAGTAATAGTAATAGGTCTGTAGTTAGCATCTGATTCATATTCATATGCATGCGTGCGTATCTATTTGACATTTATAACTTTTTTCTTTTAATTATTTTCATGATACTAATAACAGCTTTTATATTTTAAATAATAAAAAAATCTAAAACCAATCCCTTGGGAAACCATCCCATCACTCAACCATTTGAGCTACCGTGTTTCTGCCTGTTTCGGTGAATTTAACATTTTATAGAGTACCCATTAACCCATATCGACTTATTTCTTATTATATATTCATTTTTAATTCAAATAAGTTTAACAAAGCAATCAATTCTTAAAGATATTTTTAACCCTTTTTATTCCTAAACATTTTAGGCTCCCGCTCCAAAAATTAAAATTCCTTGAAAATTATTCTAAATTAAATTTACTTAGTACCAAAAATTAAGCGTAAAAGTCGAGGTGGGGGGTTAAATAGTATAGAAAAGAAAAAGAGGAAAAGTATTTTTCGCCTCAAAAAACTATTTTTCCCAAAGGATAGTATAATAATTTTTAGACGGCAGTTCCGAACATCAAGGCTTTTTTTACACACATATATATAATGTCGCCCAAGCCATCGGCGAAAGCTAGTATTTAATGTAAAGTGAAATTTAATTTATCAAGACTTATGTCATGACTTATAAACTCTTGAAGTCTCAAGTAGCCATCTATACTAATATTATATAGCTGAAGAGTTTGTATGTTTGAACGCACTAATCTTTGGGACTGCTGGCCCGAATTGAAAAATTCTTTTTGTGTTGAATAGTCCGTTTATTGAGGAAGGCTATAGGGTATATATCATCTCGCTGTGACTAATAGAAGTTAAGTAGCAATAAAAAATAATGCAAATGTAATATAATCTAATAGGTTCTGACTGACTTAGTTATAGCATACAGTCTAAACCGCAGGTCGTAGAGATAGTAAAATTGGAGTATACATTAGTTTTTCTACGTAGTGGTGTACTAAGAAAATATTTTTAAATGCCACCCTTAAGGGTTTTAAATATCAATTTTGTATGGAACTCGGCGGCAACATTAAAAACCACGCGGACGAAGTAGCGAGCGACCTCTAGTTTAATATAAAATTATCAGTTTTATTCGTTAATTATTTTTTATCTATAATGATGACTATCGATTTATAGATGAGTGTTATTCTCTTCAAATTTTAATTATTTATCACTTATCAATATTGTAATCTTTATTATTCATAGAGTGCAATATTCCACCAAAGCTTATAATGTTTATGTTTTTTGCAATTTCTTCGAATTAATAATAGATGTAAAATATGGTTCTGATTATATATATTCTTCTTAACTTTTATTAATTTAATTTTACTGTCTAAAAATTCCATATCAACCTATGCAGAGAAGATGTTTGAATTATATATATTTTTGGGGATGTTGTGTAATGTAACAAAAAATCCTCAACCCGGAAAAAGAAATCAAACTATTTGTAGATGTTAAATCTTTTGCTGTGAAGACCTAAATTCAATATTGTATGTGCAAGTCAAGAAATAAAATGAAAAAAGTCTTATTCTTTTTATTTTAGCAATCGTACTAAATATCCTGCTGTTATATTATGACTATTTTATAAACTTTGTGTGATTATGATAGCTGATTTGTTATTAAGTGATAGTATATAAAAAAGAACAGATTAAAGAATAACTTTCATTAGTACCCCATTGCTTAGAATAACAATTTAATCTAGTGTTGTATGTAATATTTCAATATCTAACTATGTACCCGTCTCCCTCTCGGGCATATATGTCATACGAGCATGTCATCATTGTTTATTACAAACACATTCTACTGAATTGAGTGTCAATATCAAATGATATATTTTTCTCTATATATTTCTTTTATTACGATATATTTTGTAACAAAGGGAATATAGTGTTAAATATTAATGACACTTAAGTATTCTAAAATAATTAATTCGTACTAAACTGTGCCAAATTTCATTATCCTCCGTCCGCATTTATTGCGTGAATGGCAATTCAAAGTGTTGATTATTTATATAAAGATAAAAGATAGGTGACCTTGAAAATTTTATTTATCATTTTGTTTAATTGTAAAGTGTTTAATGCTTTGAAAAATGTATAGATTGACGTTTAATCTCATTTTTCACTTTAAGATCATATTGTGTAGGTATATTTGTATGTGGGGGGCGAATGCCGGGAACCTCCTCGTGGTGCTCCCTAGGCAACAACGGTTACTGAGAACCTTCGGGTTCTCCCGTTGGCTAATACCCGGTGCAGTGGAGGTGAGATGGTCTGGGCAACTTGCGGTGCCTGGGATTTCGGTTGCCAGGTGCGATGCTGGGGCGCATTCGGTGGCGGGGGTTTCGGGGGCAGTCACGGGTGCGTCCTCAGGTATTCAGCATCGCCGGGAGGTCTCCCGTGGCTGTCTGATGGGGGGCGTGTGGGGTAGAGTGGGCCGAACTTCTTGCTCCGGGTGCGGTGCTGGGGCGCACTTGGTTGCGAGGGGTTCAGGAACAGTGATGGATTCCTCCTCAGGTATCCAGCAACGCCGGGAGGTATTCCGTGGCTGTCTGGCGGGGAGGAGTGCGTGGGAGCACGTGTGGTGTTCGGGAGGTTCGGGCCTCTGTGTGATCACCTTGGAAAGTAGGCCTGGGCGTTGGGGGTGGGAGGGCGCAGGCCCTCTTTACCGAGGTCGGCCGTGGGATCGTTCCTGGTACTTCTCTGATAGCAGAGTTGACTGTGGAGTGGTCCCGTCGCTGTATGGGGGGGTACGTATTCAGCGCGGGAGGTTGGGAAGGAGAAGGGCTCAGCCCATTCCTTCCCAACCGTAGGCCTAGGTGAGAGGGGTGGGCGACCTCTCTCGTCATTGCACAGGTCTATGACGTAGGGGTACTCCGGTTGCCCGGGGTACCCTTATCAGGGGGGTTCCGCTGTGGCGTCGCGGTGAATGCTTACGCGATCCCGTGGCGACTCATTGTAGCGATGAGGGCAACCGTTGGTTTTTTTAGTGGGGTGCCATAAAAATGGCAGTTGCCGGGTGCCGCACATACCACCCGGCCATCACCTTCCTGGCTGATGTGACGATACGGAAACGCATTTTTTCCAAAGGAAGAAAAAAAAAGGTATATTTGTATGTATATATATATATTTAGTTAGGCACACTTGGCACATATCGAATAATTGCAAGAAATATGGGTCGGAATAATGAGTATTTTGTATAATCTAGAAAAACAGTAAAATGTTTGCAATATTAATAAGGTGTGAAACCGGCATTTATATATCTTGGTAATCAATGGTAAACATGAAATTGAGTGAACATAGTTAAATAATTACGAGAAGTTCCTAAGTGAAACGTAAGAATGGATATCTGCCGTGCGTCGGCACGTCTGATAACGTTCATTTCGTTCTTTTCTATACTATTTAACCCCCCACCTAGACTTTTACGCTTAATTTTCGGTACTAAGTAAATTTAATTTAGAATAATTTTCAAGGGATTTCAAATTATGGAGCGGGCGATTAAAATTTTCAGGAATAAAAAGGGCTGAAAATATATTAGAATTTATTGCTTTGTTAAACTTATTTGAATTAAAAATAGATATATAATAAGAGATAAGTCGATATGGGTTAATGGGTACTCTATAAAATGTTAAATTCATCGAAACAGGCAGAAATACAGTAGCTGAAATGGTTGAGTGATGGGATGGTTTCCCAGAGGTTTGGTTTTCGAATTTTATATTTATTTAAAATATAAAAGCTGTTATTGGTATTATGAAAATAATTAAAAGAAAAAGTTATGAATGCCAAATCGCAGAGATACACCTATATAGATACGCACGCACGCATATATAGATAAAAATACATCGAAACCGTGAATAAAATTAGAAACTATCTTTTCCTAGGCTTCCTACACTCATCATAAATCATTAAAAACCGTGCGCCATTTGACCTTGAAAGTATTATAAGAAATGGTAAAATCCTTGCACGTATTAGAAGAATAGGTTATTATTAATGGAAATTTATTACTGTTTCTGCGATAAAATACAATTACATTTCACGTTATAAACTTTATATCGATTTATATCGTAGACTCCAGGGCTATTTGGTATAAACGACATTTTTAGCCAAATAGAGTTATAAACATTGGGAATCAGCGATATTTTCTGCATCTTTTCAACAAGGCTTATATTTTCAAAGAGCAAGGTTTTTGCACTTAGAACCCACAGTAATTTTACTCTATTTTTGTAAAATATTGTTCCAACTGCCTAAAAATTGTACTATAATGTGTGTCAGGTAAATTAAAAAAAAAACTACTTTTTTTTTTTAAATAATGGCTCAATAATTTTACCTCTAACAATTTTTAATATCAATCTGCTTTAAGACAATTTGACTTTTAGTTCAAAGACGTGTTGCTTAAAACATTCAAATTTCTTCATTCTATATTTGTAACGGCTCTTGAATAGTTTCGATTTAGGTCAACATATTTTTGCTGGATCTAATCTGTCAGATGATGAAGATGATAGATAATAAATAATTTTATTTTTCCTATTACGGAAAGTATTATTACGGAAGCGAATATTTCTAAATGCCTGTTGTGCCATGTAACGAAAATAATTAAACAAATAGCCAAAGCAACAAGATTATATATATAATAGCCAAGACAACTTCCATTAATTTTTTTTAAACCAGAATAATACCATTTAAACAGTTCCCTTCTCTCCTGTCTTAGTACAAGATGTATTTTTTTAATTTTTTGGGTTTATTATATTGTGTCCATATAACTATAACAATTATGTCTCTGAAATATTTTTCAATAATTTAAGTTATATTAAAATATTTCGAGGAATGAATTTTATACATTCAACAACCAAAAAAATGAGCAACAGAATAGTTCCAATAGACATTTCTTTAATTACTTTAAAATTTTAAAATCTTCAATTCATAATTTGGTAAATTGATAATAAAATAGATGTACATTTTTTTTCACCTATTCAACAAGTTGATCAAATCCCTTGTTGTAAATTTTGGCAAAGGTGCCTTTATAATGTTAATATAATACATGCATCGATGCAACGGGTGGACTGGTTTTCGCTAGGTCCCATCGACAAAGTTGTGACTTAGGCAAGTTGCGACACGTTGTACGATAAAATCATATGTGGGATGCAGACAGATTTGCTGACGAGACGAGAACAGAGTGGTGTTTGTTTTGGCACCTAGTTGACTACAGGTAATAGTAGTTCACCATGAAAGACTGTCCCACCTGCTACGAATAATCCGAGAATAGCTCATTATGCTGATTAGAAATCAAATGATCTCTTAGATGAGTTCGGTCTTCTCAGCAATAGCTAAGTTGGGCTGGCTATGCCTTGACAATACCAAATTCGACGTCGTGTCTTTATCAACAGCCATTTCTGAGTCTGTTCATTAGTTTCTTTTTGTTAACCAAGCCAAAAGAAGAAAGACCAAGTTTGTAATACGGTTACAGTTCTCTTGGCTCTTAATGCACCTTGCTAATATCTCAGACTTTTTCCACTCCAGTTTCACTCCTGTTCGTTACAATCTTGAGACATCGCAGCACTTGCTCTTTCTGACAAAGATTCAGATACTTTGAACACTGCGTACCTGATTTTTGTACATACACGTGGAACTACCGTTCAGCGAAGGAGTATTTTATCTCATAAATTTTGATAACGTTACCAAGGCAATTGTCCACCAATCGTTTATTGGGCAATTTTGTCTTATTGAAAAACTAAAAAAAAATGCTCTCATGCCTTATTTGGCTTGTAGCTCAAGATTAAAAATATTTTCAACAATTTCTTCAATATTCATGAATACCATACCAAATCATCCATAACATCTTGGCAGTGATCAGTACACACGACACGAAATGCTTGTAATTAAGTACAAGATTATAGACGATGACGAAAAGCGAGTGTTTATGTTGTAGTGGCATTAGATCAATTGAAACGAATTCAAATACCTACTTGTCAGTGAGTGGTCTAGTGATAAAACAAGAGATTTCTTTTGGTACTTCCCTATATACGAATTGAGCTCACGAATGAAGTATGTACTTCAATCTAACAAGTATACAATTAGTCACAAAATATTATTCTTATTAATTTAAATTAAACACATGCTATAGTTCAAGTGACATCTACTATAAAAAATAATCAGAAACCGCTTTAAATACAGCATACTAATCCATTATTTTTTAATTCTTATGTTATTTAATTTATTTAAAGAATATTTATCTTCATTAATGTGTATCTTCTCTTCATCTGTATTTATATCTATTGGTAACATTATTTTTTCCGGATTATATCAATTCTAGCTTTATTTGTTACCGTAAAAAAAAATGTTTATTCATAGTTATTAATATTTTGAAATATTTAAACATATATTATCTCTGAAAATATATCAAAACTCCAAAATACGTATCAAGTTGAAAAAAAACATTTATCTATGATATATTCTAATTAACTTTAATTCTATTTTTATTAACATGGTGAATAAAATATTTCAATCTACATTTTAATACAAATAAAAATAATCTATTTTTTATTATAGAACCTTTAATTCCATGTCAAAGAAATCAAACTTTTATTACAATCTGATGTTAATGTAATAAATTCAATCTGTAAAAGATTCTTTAGATTTTTTTGAATTATACAATGAATAGGAGAAGTTATATATATATATATATATATATATATATATATATATTATGTAGATATATATATATATCTAACTTATTGTAGTTCATAATTACATAATTTCAGCCATGCAGGTTCGAAAATTAACAACTTCGATCTTTAAAAGAAAATTACCTTTTCCTTAATATTTTTAATTATAATAACAATATATATGCAAAGCAGCAGAGGCAGCGTGGTTTTATATTATGTACAATATATGCACAAGATATTCACATGCTATTCTCACAAACCAAATTATATATATATATATATATATATATATATATATATTTTACAAAGAATTAAAATAAAAACAACATTTAATTAAATGGTAATTTAATTAAATGTTATAAAATGGAAATCAAAATATTTCATAAGGTTTTTATTTTCTTTTAAAGGTTCTTTTAAAGGTAAATATATTTTAAAAATATATACTTTTGTATTTACAAATATGGTAAAATATAAAAAACTACACAAAAAAGAACACCATAAATGATCGGTACAAAACAATGGAGTCTAGACTATAGCCGCATTACTAGTACAATTAGCTATTTAACAACACTCTTTAAGATAGCCTCGAAGGCGTTGCGCGCTGTGATCTGTCTCTAAAGACATTATTTTGTTTTATTTGTTTTACCGTGTTGCAATTATAAAACTTTACTTTGTTTAGTTTTAAATTTGTGATGAACAGTGATTAAATAAACAAAATGAAATTTTCACTATCTCCAGCGTTATTACGACAATATGCAATAGTAATCCTTGGTAAATATTATTTATAAATATTAAAACAAATATGGCTTATATGTCTCTCTGTCCCACAGGGTAAGTAATACAACATTTAAATGTATTAGATAATAATAATAATAATTAAACGTTTTGTACATTTCGCCTGTTCGCGTCCATCGCCCAGTTCGCATCCAATCGACGGCTATCCTTTCATAAAATACTCGAAAATAAGTTCATGCACTTTCTAACAAAACCAAATGTAATTTCTGCCAATACCTCAATTTATAGGAGATACACTGACACTGTCTGATACACTGAATAAAACAGATAAAAACTTCAAGGAACTGCTCCAAAACGTAGGAAGAAGACACTTCCTGTTAAAGTCACAGTAGATACGGTAGATATGGACTCTGAAAAGAAAATTTACCAGCCGTGGATAGTACAAAGTGCGCTGAATGTAATGACATTCTTATATCAGATGTAGATGAAGACGGCGAAAAAACATTGGCTGTGACAAATATATAAAATGATATATTTGTTATTAAAAATATTTTATAATATTAATTAGTTACATATTTAGACATAAAAAAATAAATTGTTAAAATCTAATCTTTCTGAATAATAATTAATAAAAATCTCCCCTACATTCTATAAATAAGTTGGTGGACGCAAACTGATCCATGAGTGGACGCGATTTAGATCTTATGGACGCAAACTGGGTAAATCGCCCAAATGTGATATTTATCACTTTTATATTTAAATCATTATATCTTTTCACCAAAACTATAAATAAATATATAAAAGACTATATTATTAACACTGTACATAAGTTTTTATTCAAAATTAGTGCTAAATCATTTTTATTTTCTCTTTCAAAGTCAGCAACTAAGTGGACGCGAACAGGCGAAATAACCCTAATTAATTTTTACCTAAATATAATATATTATAAAAACTTTAAAAACTTTATTGAAAAACTTTATTGAAAAACTATATAACATTTTTTTTAGTCTACTGCGTTGATTACTTAGCTTCTGTTGAGTATATACAGAGATTTATCTTTGCATCTTGTAAAAATGATTAGTATATTAATAACTTATACAAATGAATATCTGAGATCGGATTATAATTTAGCACTGCTCTTTGAAATAAATTTGAGTTACAGTACATATTTCTATTTTTCTACGATAAAGGTGTGTATTATATATTGTGTGTGTAAATATATAAGTGTGTTTTATATATTTTTTGTATATCTGTGAGTAGTAAATGGTTTGACACGACCAAAAGATTAATGTATAAAGACAGAAAGATATTTACCCTACATTTGTAATAAAAATATCGCCTAAACAAACTCCAATGTACTAGTGAAAGTAAGAGGACCCGAGCAAGCAAACATTAAAAATTCAAGGAAGTACTTTTTAAATTATAATTTTTTGGAACGTTGTCCATTCTTTTTGTGATATTATTAGAGATGCCTTTATTCTAGATTAGCACATATCTTTTGTTACTTTATTTTACTATCCAATTTATTTCGCAAATCCTTAAATATTGCTATTAAGTCTTTTTTGTCTTTTGTTTCCTAAAATGCCCTTTATAATATTTTACGGGTTGTGTATGAAAAATTATATCAAAATAAATTTTAAAATTTTCTTTTTAACTTTAAAACTTATTTAATATATCAGACATTAGAAACTAGACATTAGAAAATTATGCAAATAAATTCAAAAAATACTTTATAACGACCAGGTAGAAAGGTATTCAGTATTTAAACTTACCTGTTTAAATACTCAATACCTTTATTTCCTCGGAAAAACAAAATTATCGAATTGTTTTTGTTGATAAACAAACATATTGATTTTATATAAATCTCATTTAACGTAAAATTACCTATCATTTAGCCCTCTGAAGTAGGAGCAGATCAATTATAGCTAGTTGTTAAAATAAACAATTACATACTTAATCGCCCCGTTGGTCGAGTGGTTAGCGCAGACGCCTAACGTGTCACGGCGCAATGGGGCTCGGGTTCGATTCCCGGCAGATACAGGCATTTATGTGATGAGCATAGATGTCTGTGTTTCTGGGTTTGGTCGTTTATTAAATATATTCTCAGTATTGATATGTGGATTTCTATGTATTTGTATCGTTGTCTAACACCCTTAACACAAGCAAATAATTCGCCTACTTAGGGGTTAGATCAATGTGTGTAATTTGTCCTGATAATATAATTATTATTATATAACACAAAACCATAAAGATACTACTTACGTGTTTACTATATGTTACTTAGTAAACTGTAAATTTATTCATAATACTCCTAAATTATAAACGTGACGATATGATTACTATGTTGACAAGTCAACAATTGTATAGAGAATAGATTTATATTAAAAAAAAACGAAATATACAAAATAAACGATGTTTTTACTGGTATCACATCCATATATTTTAAGTACGAAAAATGTATGTTAAGGTCATTTTGTTGCCTTTATGTCTTTAGAAATAATGTGCCGGTGCCTCAACAAAAAATAGGTAAAAATATTAAAATACTTAGGTATATGATATAATAGGCAAATCATGAACCGCATAAAATTTACAATTCAAACCATTTCATTACATAGGAATAAGAAAAGGAAGTATATATTTTTGCACAATCTGTTTCTAGAGGCAGTCATCTTTGAATACTAATATCTTAAATATTGGAAGTGTCTTCAGATATAAACAGTAGGACAAAGTATTTTAAAACCATTTCGAAGGACGGCGTCGAGCGCATTACAACGACTTTCTCTTTCATGTTAACTCTGCGCACGCGCCGGCTATTATCACATGACACTAGCAAGTGGTAGACAAGAACTGCTTATTTTGCATTATAATTATTAAAAATGGGTTAAATAATTGTAATTGCAATGCAATATTTCGTTTTTATTTACAGAGAACAGTACTAAATGCGTAGGCAGACCAAAGCATTATAAAGCATCGAGGGGAGTTTGCCCCAAGAACAGTGATACGATCAATGGAGATTTTTTAGTGGTACACACGTAAACTTGCGTCTTCTAGTGATTAAATTGTACAAGATTCAGTTTACCTCATTCTGAAAAGTTCTTCCTTAAAACACTTTTCTCAACAGAAGACACAAGATTCTTTCGGCACTCGTGGACGTTTTTTCGAGAGAGTCCTTCACGGTTGAAGTATACTGCATCTTTAGTGTTGTCATCCGCGAAACAATGAATTTTGCGTCTATCCAACATAAAAGATAAGAGTATGAAGAAGGAACAGTGTGGGGCATAGCACGAGGCCCTAGGGAACTCCAGCAGTCACGAGCTTGGGTCCAAGCAAAATTATTCTATGACAACCTATATACTCCGGCTAATTAAGAAGCTGGTGATCTACTTACATAATGTTTCGGAATTCCCATAGGAAAAAAGGTTCGAAAGAAGCACCTTGTGCCAAATACGATCGGAAGTATTCGACATATTCAAACTAACTGTCAGACCCTTCTCCATTACTTTAAACGGCCGCCACGCACCCGTGTATTAGGTATACCAGAAAATCACCAGTTGATCCACCATAGCAAAAGCCAGGGTGGCGAAAATTACCTATGTGAAATACAATGGCACTAGGCCAATGTTTCACGCCGGTTTTTTGTGTGAGTGAGGTATGATGCGGGTCGAATAATCCAATTTGTGCTGCAGAGAAGAGCTCGTCGTGATTCTACTACATGTTAGAAGCTTAGTCGCCTTATTATCAGGGGTACTCACAGGGTCATCGAGGGTATATTCTTACCTGAGACCGATAATCTATAAATATTATTCATTCTATATTTATATAAATTTAAATAAGCTTAACATGGCTATACCTGTTTATAGAAATTTTCAAACACTATTAATATTTACTTTATTTCCTTAACTTTTTTTTTTACAGTTATTGTATTGAATCTAAATTAAAATAGTCAGTAGGAGCCATTTGTAGAAGTTTTGTTTATATTTTAATTAGAACTTTACAAGACAGTGTAATAGTTAACTATAGTCATTCGATATTTCTGAGATTTTCTGGGTTTTAATTGTAAATAATAGACACTGATTACATTTACGATACTACTGATTAGATATTTTTAAGATTTTTCCTATGTTTTATGTATTTTACCTAAGTACTTTGTTATCACTGTCAAATAAATAATACTTTTATCAACTGTTGTTCACTTCACTTTTCTCTCTATGATCCCAATATGTGTATCGAGACGGGTCCGTCTAAGACAAAGACTAAAATACTTTTTACCTTTATCGGACGTTGTCTTTGTCTTAGGCGGACGAGGTATTTTTATTTGTATTTGTGTGATTTTATATTCAGTTCATGCAGATATTTTAAGTTTTAACATACAGCGCCATATCTCATATATCATTTCTTAGAATAATGTGCCCTGTATAAAGGGTGCTGATATTTTTCTAAAAAAAACTTAGTAATATAAAGCATTCCAAATTACGAAATGTCGGATCATCATATAAAAACTATTCTTTTCATTTTCTTAATCAATTTTTAAGTTGACTAAATTAATTATATCATTTTCACTAACGTTTATTGGGGAAAAATTACCATAAGAAATGTTAGTTAAAATCTGTAACTGTCTGTCAAATAATTTTGTAGAAACGACTAAATTCTGGTACCATGTCGAAATTGTCTATTATATGAGTCTCCACAACTACGGTTACTCTCTACTCTTTTCAATATTATTTTTACTATTATTATAATATCGGTTGCAAAATATCTATAAATGTAAGGGAGAAAAGACCACTAATTGATGTGGTAATATTACTAAATTCTGAACCTATGTGAAAATATCGCGCTCACGTTAAAGAATTATAGATCGATTTCAATGTGCACGGAGAAATCAAACAAATAAACGTGTTAACACGATACATCGGTACCTAATTCGTATTTCTATACATATAATCATTTTTATGTCTGTCTATTATGATGATGAAGATTTAAAATTAACTATATTTTGTCCAGTGTTTATAGTTAAAACCATGACCGCCTTGTTAAACCGACTAGTATCTTTTATCTGTTTTTGTCTGAACATGGTTGTCATTAAAACGATTTTTTTTTTTGGCATACCATCGATAATATAGCAGATTATATCGCTACATATAAATAACATCAATCCCTGAAACATAAAAGTGTTTAGTGCGATAATCTTAAGTCCCATAGGAATTAAGCAAAATTCCTATTTACAAACCTAAACTAACGACTAGTTTGTCGCATGGATATTAAATTATTATGCTTTTAAAATTTTCTCTGTGAAAAAATAAGAACTACAATTTTAATAACAAGAGAAAGGAACTAAATTGTTTGGCTTTGTAAACGACTTAAGTATACTATTTTAGTTTGCTTATTATTCTAATTGCTTATAAAGAGGAAATCGCTGGCAACAATCAGTAAATATTATGGCAACAACAACAACAACAACAACAACAATCAGTAACAATGGCGATTGACTTCATTAACTATGTTAATGAACTTACTTGTTGAAAATGATAATACGTTTGTATTTAAATAGTGACAAATAAATCTGAATGCCTGAACTACTACAACGTTATTTAACCAACATTATAAAAAAGTAAGATAAAGTTGTAAGAGGATTGTCAAGTAAGGTATGAATAGGAAATATCAACAAATAACTATTTAATAATGCATTTTTATAATTTATTAAGTATTTGTATTTCATTACTATAATATTTTATGATTTAAGCAAAACTACGACCACTTAAGAAATGTATCTAATTATTAATAGTTCTTTAGTTAATGTAAATAAAAAAATAAAAGTGAAATACTCTAATATTTGTATGGGGAACTAATAAATTACCAACTTATAAGACATTTAGATCAAAATGAAAGTGGAAATAAACATACTAAAAATTATAATAACATAATATGGTGCTATGGTTGAGTTAGTTAAACCTTACAAACGTAGGTGGTTGGTTACACAGCTAGGATTGAAAAAAGATACAATTTGTTAAATAAACATGGAATGGAAAAAGTAACTCCAAAAAGTATATTTGAGAGTGTTACCCATTAATACTCAAAACTATAGGTACATAAAATATCGTTATAAATATTGCCTAAGTAATTATTTCATAGTTTTGTAAGAGCTAAACTATGTCTCTATTAAGTATAATATGAAAGAGACAAATAAAGTAGTACCAATAAATATTTCCTAGGTGTACGAACAATTGCAACATGATAATGATCTTACAATGAAAGTATCAATGATATGTTATAAACAATGTCTTCACTTGTATTTTTTAAAGTCTGAGTATGTCATCTCACTTTATTTATTTCACTTTATTTATTACTTTGAACATAAAAATCCTTAATCCAACATTAAATGATGGTTAAGGTTTTGAAGATTTTTATTGTGCTATTTTTTTTAGTAAATTTTGGGTCACTAACAACCGGGATAAGTCTAGCATGGCCGTCTCCAATGATCCTGAAACTAACTAACGGAACAGACACTCCATTATCACGACCCATCACAGATGAAGAAGGATCATGGATTGTTTCAGGAGGATACTTGGCAGCTGTATTCAGTAAGTTATATTCAATTATAATACTTTACTGATGATACATCATAGAGTAAAAGAGCTAAAACTTTTAGACGATAAACTAATTATGATTCTTTTTTATATACAAAATTGATTATAAGCCGTGCAACTGTAAAATCACCTGTAAAGTCACATTGGATGTTGACTAATAATATAATCATTTAAACTTACTTAAAGGCCATGTTTCTAATCCTCAGATTACTCTTGACTACAGAATTATTTTAATATCTTGGCAGGATTCTTTGGAAATAAAACCAGAATATAATATTTACTCGCTCGTAAACCTTATAAGGATGTTTAAAAATATTTATAAACATGTATAGCCATGTTAAGCTTACTTGAATTTATATAAATAACAAATGAAAAATAAACCGATACGGACAAGGATTCGAACTCGCAACTACTGGGAAACCGTCCCGTCGCCCTGTATCTTGATACACTAGCTCAGTTGGTAGTAGCTCAGTAGTCGTTTATCTAAGAATTGTAAAATCGTTTTAAGCTTTCACGATTTGTATTCATGTTTTTATACTGTAAACTGGACTTAATCGCGTAAAATTTTAATCAAAGTATTTACCTCGACTCTCGACGTTTCGGCCGTAATGCAAAGGCTGTGGTCACGAGTAGACTAATGCTCCATGGTATCACCGTCTTGTTGCCGCGCGAGTTTTTCGAATTACCCGTGGTTGATCTCCATTATTTTTATTCAAAACACTAAGGTCCCGACACACAACGCTCATAACATCCGACCATTTATCCGAAGAATCATAACGAACAATCATCTAACGACTAATCATAACGAACCTATATCGGTCCTCCCGGTAAAAAAAATTGTATTTCCTGATTTCAACCGCTTCACGTACCATCCTATTCTAGTAATGACGTTCAGTAAGGAGGATTTTCGGGTTTTGAAGTTTGATCCAGTGGTTCGGTCCCGACTCAAGAAAATGCTCCGCGACTGACTTGTTTACCTGGCGATTTTTAACTGCTGCTATGTGCTCCTTAACTCTCTCAGCTATCGTGCGCTTAGTTTGACCTATAGGAACTACTGCAACTGCAGTCAATCTTATAAACACCAGGTGTTTAAAACGGTATCACAGGAAACCGACGCACACAGATAGGTATTCGAATGCTATGTCTCACCACTATCCTAGTCATTTGCAATCCGTCGTGACTTCACTGTTCAACAGAGCACGGACTTGTGTGACCCTAAGTTCAGGGATGAGGAATTATCACATGTTCAGGAGGTACAGAGGCGGAATGCATATCGTGTAGGAGGATAACAACCACGGCGAAGAGTGAGAGAAAAGTGTCCAGATGTCTCAAGACAACCCGTGTTCTCAAAATATATAAGAGGAATAACAGATAAGGTTGGTGCAGTGCTAGATAGGTTTTCCATCAAGACCGAATTCATGCCACCGTCTAAGATCGCGGAATTTGTGAGAACGGCTAAGGATGTGATACCGTTGTAAACAGCTGGAGTTTATAAGATTGACTGCAGTTGCAGTAGTTCCTATAGGTCAAACTAAGCGCACGATTGCTGAGAGAGTTAAGGAGCACATAGCAGCAGTTAAGAATCGCCAGGTAAACAAGTCAGCCGCGGAGCATTTACTTGAGTCGGGACCGAACCACTGGATCAAACTTCACAACCCGAAAATCCTCCTTACTGAACGTCATTACTATAATAGGATGGTACGTGAAGCGGTTGAAATCAGGAAATACAATTTTTTTTACCGGGAGGACCGATATAGGTTCGTTATGATTAGTCGTTAGATGATTGTTCGTTATGATTCTTCGGATAAATCGTCGGATGTTGTGAGCGTTTTGTGTCGGGACCTTAGTGTTTGGAATAAAAATAATGGAGATCAACCACGGGTGATTCGAAAAACTCGCGCGGCAACAAGACGGTGATACCATGGAGCATTAGTCTACTCGTGACCACGGGCGTTGCATTACGGTCGAAACGTCGAGAGTCGAGGTAAATACTTTGATTAAAATTTTACGCGATTAAGTCCCGTTTACTGTATAAAAACAATTATAAAATTGCCAGAAAACGGTGTTGGTAATGTCATATTATTAATTCTTTCAGTAAATTTGGTGGCAAGTATTTTAATGGATAAAATCGGTCGAAAGTACTCTATTATTCTAATCACTATTCCTAGAATATGTGCGTCTATTTGGATAATATTTGTGACCGAAGTCTGGATGTTGATATTATGTCGAGCGGTCATGGTGCTAACGAACTGTTTTATTTTTATTTGTGTTCCAGTATACGTTTCAGAAATCGCCTCTGTAAGTATTAATAAAATATATTAGAGATTTATTATTAGTATTTTTTATTTTATTAAAATATGTGTATCTTTGCTTTCGTTCGACGTTAATGAATTTCGTTAATCACTACGTATCAGTAATTTAAAATACCTTTATAGTTTAAGTTTAATAATCTATATGTGTAACGTTAACAAGTAAAATCCTTTATTATTTTTAAGGCCCCACTCCAATAAGCAAGCAATGAAAGAATCTTTTTGTCTACGTTATTCCCTAAATATTCAGAAATACTATAAAATCTAGTAGTATGCAAACGTTTCTTTATTACTTATCTACCGTCTCGTTGGTCGAGTGGTTAGCACATAGGCCTAACGTATAGTGGTGCAAAGGGGTACGGGTTCAATTCCCGGCAGGGACAGCCATGTATGCGATGAGTATAGATGTCTGTATTTCTTGGTTTGGTCGTTTATTAAATATATTCTTAGTATTTATAATGTGTATCTCTATGTATTTGTATCGTTGTCTAACACCCTTAACACAAGCAAATAATTTGCCTACTTAGGGGTTAGATCCATTTGTGTAATTTGTCCTGATATTATTATATATTATTTGATAATAATTTTTTGCTATGAATATATTCGACGATCGAAGTGAAGAAAAAGATACGGAGACTTGCAACAACAATACCTTGGCTCTATATATTTCATGAATGAAGTTTGTGCAACGAGCATGTAAAGATAATTTATTCATCAAACGTGTCAACACAAGACACTCCTGAGAAGCTGAAGCCAAATTTCCACGCACATTACGGTGTGTCGTTTTTATGCAGGTTACACATTCCAAAAGAACATGCGCTATTGGTAAGAAAACAGTAACAGGACAAGAAGTAAGTGGGGATATGGATGGAGCAGGAGGAAGAGCAATCCTGGCTACGGTTAGCCTTAATCAATGGAAGAGTATTACTTATGCCTTCTACTGTACCTCGTTGAAAATATTGAATAACCTTTCCCAATCCAAGATAAGTTATATAAGGAGGTACATCGCCGGCCTGGCGCTGGCCTTGTATGAGGATAAGCAACCGAAGGGCCGGGAAGAAGAACATTTTCCATACGACGACACTCCTCGTCCACGAACACAATTAATTTATCCTGTTTGATAAAGATGAGTGGCAGAGTCCCCATCATTTCACAGGTTGTGTGATATATTATACCTAACACCATGAATTACAAAAAAAACGACTTACTCGTAACCGGCAACTCAAAACCTTTTAAGCCGCTAATGGCAACTAACAGTGGGTTAAAAAGCTTCGATCATAAAGCGTGATGGCCAACGATCCTTGTTCAATATATTTAAATATATGTCGCAGATCACGATAATTTAACGATAATTAGTAACTCAATTGATATCATTGTAATAGTGGGGTGTGAACGCCGTGACATAACGAGTCACGTGATCGGAATCGTTTGGAGGGGCACCGGAGACATTTTAAATATCCGAGAGCATCGAGACGAGAGGATTATTGTTTAGTGTGAGCCTTACAGTCCGGACCCCCCAAACGGGACCGGTGGTTCACGAAACTCTGATAATTGTATACCTACTAAGTAATTTGTGATTACCTACATTTAATACAAGTAATTGTCATATTGTGTGTGTGGTTTAATTGCCTGAGACCTACGCCTTGCATCCTGTACCAGAAGACGTCATCAAGACCGAACAAGCATCAAATATACCTCTGATCTCCGACATCAGAAGTGGGATTCACTCGGGCATCAAAACCACAAACTACCTACGAGATAAGTTTATTGAAGCTTTTGTGAAGAAGAAATCGTTGCTAATGAAGAAAGAAAGAAATGAGAAATTATGGCGGTGACAACGTGCCGCGAATGGCGGTAATGGCGCGGCGCGGATGGCAATGATGGCGCGGCGCTGATGGCGGTGATGGCGCGGCGAGGATGGCGCTGATGGCGCTGATGGTACTGATGGTGGGGACTGCTTTCGCGGTGATGACAGCCTTGGCAGCGGTGCTGGTATAGTGCGGTGCGAGCAACGCGTTGATGTCTGCGCAATTTATCCATCATCGATCACGTCACAGCATAAAGGTGATTCGTTTCAATTTACATCCAATTTTTGCGCTAAATACTCGCTAGTTAAAGAAAATTAAGCGATTAAATATAGTGGTAAGCACTTCATTATTGTTATTGAGATAACTAGTATTGAGATTAGCGATCAACCCTCACGTTCTTGTTTTTTTTAATTTTTACTGATAATTATATCACTTTGTTACGTCATTTTGTTACGTATTATGATAAATTATTTTATCCCGGATTTTTGTAAACGTGAGTGTTTGTTTTAAACTCAGAAAACAATGTTTTAAACTTTTGTTTTAAATAACTTTGTTTTAAATTCGGTAAACAATGGTAACGCGATAACTCTAAAGATTTAACCGGTTAAGACCAGTCAGGACTTAAAAAAAACTGTAATTCGAACATTATTTAATTATTAGGAACATTTTATTTCTTGTCTACCTACATGTGTAGTAATCACGAACTTACAATTATTAATTAATCGTATATTGTGAATGCGTATTATTGCCGATCAAGGCCCGTAAATGCTGTAAAATAAAGCGGTTAGTTAATTTAGCAAAAATAAGAGCTTATTATTTACGTCTTGTAAATGTTTTCCGCAACAGAGACTAGCAATATTCGATCGGGGCAAGATGCCATAGATAAAGTTCAACCCGCGACAAATTGTATAATGACCAGGGTTGCAAAAGTTTCTTCTTTAGAGTTTTTGATAGGTAAAGTTAAAAAAACCTTTGTTTTTGATATATAGCGATGCCAGAGGGTTAATTACCACTTGAAGTAGAGCTTGTAGTAAAAGCGATTTAGTAAAAGTGATAGTAGTGAATCTTAGTTCTATTATGAGTCTGTGGGACTCGGAATTAAAATCAATGCCATGAAACAAACGGGAGATTTGTTGGTAGGGCTTAGTGAAAAGCCATATGTGACGAATAAGATTCATGCTTTTGTGTTTTATTATGTTTTTAAAATACATTTTTGGTTTAAAATGTAATGAAAAGTGGCGCTTGATTTATTTTAGTGGTCATTTATTTTGATACAGAATTCTGAGTGTGATGATCAACTTTATTATAGTGGTTGTTTAGAGTCAAGTCAGGCTGTTAAGAATATTGATAGGCGCTTTTTAATTCTATTTTCACCATTTATTATCACAAACGTAACCGTATATGAGAAATATAAACAGACTAAGTTAGATCCAAAATATAAAGGAACTTTTCAAGGAATATCGTTATACTTTAAGATAATTAAATTCTAACCGTACCACAGGTTAAATTAAGTAGGAACCACGGGATCTAGGAGAGACTTGACGCCAATGATGGTTGTCTATCTCTATCTTGACTTGACGCCTATGCGGGTTGTCTATCTTGACTTGACACCAATGATGGTTGTCTATCTTGACTTGACGCCAATGCGGGTTGTCTATCTTGATTTGACGCCAATGTAGGTTGTCTATTTTGACTTGACGCCAGTGCAGGTTGTCTATCTTAACGCCAATGATGGTTGACGCCAGTGATGGTTGACGCCAATGATGGTTGTCTATCTTGACGCCAATGATGGTTGTCTATCTTGACGCCAATGATGGTTGTCTATCTTGACGCCAATGATGGTTGTCTATCTTGACGCCAATGCGGGTTGTCTATCTTGACGCCAATGCGGGTTGTCTATCTTGACGCCAATGATGGTTGTCTATCTTGACGCCAATGATGGTTGTCTATCTTGACGCCAATGATGGTTGTCTATCTTGACGCCAATGATGGTTGTCTATCTTGACGCCAATGCGGGTTGTCTATCTTGACGCCAATGCGGGTTGTCTATCTTGACGCCAATGCGGGTTGTCTATCTTGACGCCAATGCGGGTTGTCTATCTTGACGCCAATGCGGGTTGTCTATCTTGACGCCAATGCGGGTTGTCTATCTTGACGCCAATGCGGGTTGTCTATCTTGACTAGACACCCTAGGATGTCTATATTGGCTCTGAAGTTTTGAATGTTGATCTTGACTCTTGTTTGGGATGTCTATCTTGACTCCAATACGGGATGTCTATTTTGACTCCAATACGGGATGTCTATCTTGACTCTAATACGGGATGTCTATCTTGACTCTAATACGGGATGTCTATCTTGACTCCAATTATTTGAATCCAATGGAATGACTTTGATTGAGTTATGTTCTATGTAACGGCTTTAGTTACCATAACTATAGGTTTTAGAAAGATTAATGATTTTTTTATGTGGTCAGAAAGGCCGAGCGAAGCAACATCTACAGTTGTATATTGTTTGGATTTCAGATACATATGCACACGAGGGCGTGTGACTTGTCAGTATGGCCGTGTCGCAGATCACGATAATTTAACGATAATTAGTAACTCAATTGATATCATTGTAATAGTGGGGTGTGAACGCCGTGACATAACGAGTCACGTGATCGGAATCGTTTGGAGGGGCACCGGAGACATTTTAAATATCCGAGAGCATCGAGACGAGAGGATTATTGTTTAGTGTGAGCCTTACAGTCCGGACCCCCCAAACGGGACCGGTGGTTCACGAAACTCTGATAATTGTATACCTACTAAGTAATTTGTGATTACCTACATTTAATACAAGTAATTGTCATATTGTGTGTGTGGTTTAATTGCCTGAGACCTACGCCTTGCATCCTGTACCAGAAGACGTCATCAAGACCGAACAAGCATCAAATATACCTCTGATCTCCGACATATATATGTAATGAAATGATTATCTGCAAACTATCGAACAGTCTGAGTAATTCTCTAGCAATCTCTTAATTCGCATCGATGACGTTGAAGTGTCACTAGCCTCACCTGGAAAGGAAGCAATCAAATAAGGTTAACTTTTGAGTAGAGATCAAATCTTTATGGCAATGTACCAAACTATCATACAATTATTAAACGTCACCAATTATCCCAAGTCACCGCTGAAGTGCGGGTTAATCAAGCACTGGTAAACCGATAACTAAAGGGGGGTGATCTATTCGTGTTCAAAATTGTGAGCGAATTACTAATCTTAGAAGCACTTATAATATCTGCCTACTGACTAACATAATTAATTTGCGAAATCATCTGCCTATTTAACATCACTATATTTTCTTTATATAAAATGTTCTTATCTTCGTCTATTTTCAAAAGAGACCGATACGCCTCGTAGAAGTCAGTCAATTGGTTATCTTAAAATGTATATGGCGATAATAGAATCTGAGCCTTCCATTCAATATTTAAAATAGCAGAACCGCGCCATCACAACATATCAGCAATCCGTGTAGCATTTTTAATATTTATATGGAATGAAAAAAATATGTAAACCACTAAGTTTAAGATGAGTTACAGCAAAAAAGGGTATTGATGGAAGCCACGACACAAACTTAAACCGGACCACATTAGCGGCAACTATAAATATAATGACTGGTGACTTACCTGCCCACACCATTTGTGGTTCAATAAAACTGGTCACTTAGTCAGTCTGTACTAGTCAGGGATTAGAGGTTTCCCAGAATGTGGAATAAATTGTATATTATAAAATAAAAGAAATAATTAAGCGAAAAAATACTCAATTTCTCCATTGCGTGATCTCCAGTGCCACGTACACTGTATTTTATATATATTGTAATTTACATTGTGTTATTGTGTACAATAAAGAGTTTAACAACAACAACAAGACGATGATATTTACTCGTTAAACGTTAAGAACAATTTAATCACTGAAAATCATACCGACCAATAAGGGTATAATTGTCGAACCGACTTTATATAAAGCACCTTAAGTAATTAATGTCTCTTTAAGTGAAGTCTGTATTTTTTTGTAAAAATCCAAGTTCTTTTAATTTGGTCATCATTCCCTGAATGTTTTGATAAACCGCATGTATGCATGTATGAGTATGAGTGACATTACCCACTTGCCGTTACTTTTTCAGAAAGAACACAGAGGAGCTCTTGGTACATTCCTACACATATCCTCATGTGTTGGTATAGTGATAACATTGGCCATTGGTCCATTTTTATCATACGTGGCGCTTAATACTATGCTAGCAACAGTGATTGTTTTGACAGCTTTGCCATTGCCATTTATACCTGATAGCCCAGTTTATTTACATTCTAAAGGTATGGTATTAACCCAATATTTGATCATCATTATGTTTCTACCCCAATCCAATGACTAGACCTATCTAAGTTTATTTTCACATTTCATTGAATTCTGAAGAGGTTGAAATTTCTTTTCCGTCCGCATATTTTCAATATTATCAATATTTTCTTTTTGAAATTGAATACTCAAATTTAACAGTACCTCGTGTTAATGTGTATATCAAATAATTAATGCGCTTTGAGTTATCATTACAAATTTGAACTAAATCATTGACGACATATTAAGAGATTTCTTTTTGGTATAATTGGTATTAATGACTTCTATAATCCAGTAATTTGCATAAATTAAAATTTCGGATTGAAGAGTACCAAAGCCAGTTTTATTGTTGATTGCCTTATCTTGAGTATCCTTACACATAAAATTAGACTGGTTGTTCAGCTCATGTTTCTGTTTAAATAATTTTATTAAGAGTTTCTTAAAAATATTATTCACCTTTTTTAAATACTATGTTTTTTATGAATTTAAAGACTTTAACATAGTTTTGAGCTTTTGTTAGAAAAAAATTGTTAGAAGGTTACGATATCAATTTTATTTATCTTACCTACCTAAATTTTAAAATTTATCAGCAGAGAAAAATAATAACACTAATCATTACAGGTCATATTAACGACTCCATAGCAATACTATCCAAAATTCGTACCTCCGATGAAATCATTAAACAAGAGATAGAAGACTATAAATCTAGCAAGGTAGAAAAAGTCGACAAGATGGCATTACTCAAGGACAAAATATTTTTAAAATCTTTATCATTGGGTATTTTAATTTGCGTTGGGGCTAACATAATAGGATATAATGCAGTATCATTTTATTTGCAATCTATTTTGGAGTCAACGCAGACCAGCATACAATCAGATTTAGCTTCAGTTGTCATTGGCATAATACAAATGATAGCTGCTTTGTGTACTAGTTTTTTCACAAAATTATTTGGTAGACGGCCCATTTTGATTTACACGATGATTGGCCAGTTTTTCGGTATGGTAAGTGCAAGTAGCAAATATTATTTTAATCTAATCTACTTTAAGGTCGTACAGTTTATGTTTCTTAAATGATTAAACCATATTTACGTTTTATTTTAGCTCGGTTTAGGGATCTATTTCAGGATCAAGGATATACCAGGCTATACAATCAGTGGTTTCCTAAATTACCTGCCTCTCATATCTTTGATACTCAATACGTATTGTTTTAATGTTGGTAAGTAATATTTATTTTAAAACTATGAATTGACGTAACAATATATCTGTCTAATACTTATGTAAACGCATAGGATTACAAATTCATAGGATTCTAATTTGAACTATATTGAACTGTAGCAAAAAGATACTTAAAAAACAATCGTTTAAGTTTTAGGTTACTTATGCATACATTGGTATCGACTAATCACACTAGCAAACTGTTTAAGAAAGTATATATTTTTTTTTACTCAAAATCAAACCGTTAACAAACCTTCTGAACTCTTACTATAGTTTTTTCTTCCCCAACGGGTTACCGTTAGCAGTGGCCCGTAAGATAAGATTCATATTGGTACCTGATACCTGATACAACACTTTGTTTTAATTTTTTTATACGATTCTTCTAGCTTCCTGACACTTTTCGGAGCATAAACTATTAATCTCCAAATTTACATTCGACCCAAGAACTGCAATCATAAATAATAATCTGCATAATCATAAATAATAATCACATAATATTGTTGACCACGAGATTTAGATATTTGTATAAAACTTTGACAAAAGATTGCAAACTAAGAAGGTTTTTGTCTCAAATGAAATATCCCAAAAGATTTATTTTCTAAAATATTAACGTCAGCTGATCAATTTTTGGATTCATAATTGTTATATATATATATATATATATATTCATTCTGTCACCGTGGACAAAGAGCACTTTTTGTATTGTTTTAAATTAACCTATGTAATGTAATGTAATTTTTTTTTAGGAATCGGCTGTCTACTCTTTGTAGTAACTGCAGAACTATTTGACGGACCAGCCCGAGCATTTGGTTATTCAATATGCTTAATGACATCCTTTCTATTGGCATTCTTAACTTCAAAATACTTTGCACTAATGACTACAGCACTTGGTCCGTCTGAAACCTATTTTTTTTTCACTAGCATGTGCTTTTTAGTAGGTATTTTAATATATTTTTTCATTCCTGAAACGAAAGGGAAGACATTTAGTGAGATACAAATTATACTGGGAAGGAAAAATGTGAACACTGAGAGTAAGGAAGAACAAAAACAAAATTGTTAATTAAATAGTATTAAAACTAGATTAGAAGTTGTTCATTTCAACCGCAAAGCATTTTTATCTATTAAGTTATGCAATAAGGTTACTAAATAAGTTTATATATTGCTATTAGAATTTTTGTAATTGCTACAATTAATAGTGCATACATTATTCATTTCATTAGTGCCTATATTTTAGTTATGATATTATATTTTAGATGTCTTATGTATTAGACAATAATTAAATACAAGTCTAGTATTATTAATTATTCAACCTTTACTATGGACAATAATAAATAATAGACAACTTTGATGTATCCAAAATCTAAAAGTTTTCGATTAGACATTAGTTTTCATCTGGACTTGGTGTTTTTACGAAGCAATTCTAATAGAGCGATCTAAATCGATAAGAAGACTAAAATAGAGTATTGTTGTTATAAAATTATCTTAATTGTATATTATTAAATTTCGAAACAATAATGATTTTGTAGATTAAGATTTATTTTTAAACCAACTATTTATTTACGTATATCCTAACAAATTTATAAAATTTATTGTATGACTGTTTTTTGTATTCTCAATTCAAACATTATGTCACGGCTAGCATACCGACGTCAATTAATACATGATATTAAAAAAGGGATATATATTTTTTTTTCGTTCGGTACCCAAAAGATTAAAACTAAGACCTCGCTGTCCGTCTGCTCGTCTATCAGTCTGTATTTCATAAACCGTGTTAGCTAAGCAGTTGAAATTTTCACAAATTATGTATCTGTTGCCGCTATAACAACACATACTTCAAACATAACAAAATAAATATTTAAAGGGGACGCTTCAATGTAACAAACGTGATTTTTGTCCGTCTGTCGGTGTAGAGGCTGTATATGAAGAACCTTGATAGCTGTCAATATTGATTTTATAGCGGCATCAGAAATACACCATCTGTGAAAATTTCCACTGCATAGATATGTAGTTTAAATATGAACAGATGATATATAACAGCAACAACAACTAATACAATTATGTATGATGGCAGTGAAGGGTGCAAGAAAACTCAATTTAATTTATTAGAGTTATAATAAAGAGTTACAATTAATGATATTATAATTAATTATTACTAAAGAAGTGATTATAAGTCAGCGATTGACTCAGGAATGATCTATTCTTCAGGCTGATTCCCACCGATGCCGCGGTGCGGGTAGTGTCATCTTCACTTTACACGAGTAACAGGCATCAGCGTCAGCATAACCATGTGAAAAGGATTTATTACTAACTCTATTGGTTTGCCCTGGCTATGCTTGCGTAACACCTTCCCCCTTAGAACAGCGACTATTGAAGACTTTGGTCGTAAATTGCCCATGGAGACGATCTAGTCCATCTCTATGAGTTTCTGGGATGACGTAAACGCTCTGCTGTTGAATTTGATTCTTGGTTGTGTGTTGCGCCTCGGGCTTTTTATGCCTAAGGTGATATCTTCGATATATAAGACCACTAATAAGTACACATGCACCAAATAGTAGCATGTCGAGTGGTACCGTTGTATGATAGAGACTATTATCATTGTTCTTGCTGAAATGGACTAGTGACTGTAGCATTACCTCCTTATCAGTAGCGTGAAGATTTTTTAAAGTAATGGTGTTTAATCTATTATCTTCAAGACTTGACCTTTCAGTCGATCATTAAGATTTGATATTGTGATGGCTCTTTTCTGCAGCATAAATATTGTTTGAATATCAGTGGCATTTCCCCAGAGTAAAATACCGTATGTCATAACACTGTGAAAATAGTTAAAGTATACTAATCGAGCTGTTTCTATATCAGTCAACTGACGAATTCTATAAACCGCGTAGGCTGCAGAACTTAACCGATTCGACAATTTGTTTATATGCGGACCTCACTGCAGTTTCGAGTCTAAAGTTATACCCAAAAACACAGTGGTGTCAGCAAGACTCAATTCTGACCCATTTATTAATATATTCGTTTGAACTTGTTTAGTATTAGGTGTAAGAAATCTAATGCATTTTGTCTTATTCTCATTTAAAAGTAAATTATTTCATTAAACCAATGGACTACTTTAGATATCACGTTATTTATTTCATCAGTAACTGGTTGTTGACGTCTGAGTTTGAAAATAAGTGAAGTTTCATCAGCAAATAACACTATTATATACTACTAATATATATATATATATATATATATATATATATATATATATATATATATATATATATATATATATATATATATATATATATATATATATATATATATATATATATATATATATATATATATATATATATATATATATATATATATATATATATATATATATATATATATATATATATATATGAAATAAAAAAGGGCCAAGAATTGAGCCCTGCGGAACTCCCATGGTAACTACAGACCTGTAGATCTGTTGCCGTTAACATCCACTCTTTGAATCCTATTACTCAAATAAGAAATAAGAAGATCCAAAGCAGTGTTCCTAACTCCATAATGATGTAATTTCCTGACTAACGTATTATGGCATACGCAATCGAAGGCCTTTGATAGGTCACAAAAAATATCTAAGGCATCGTGCGACTGCTCCCAGTTATCATAAATAAATTCAAGAAGCTTAACACCGGCATCGGTAGTCGAGCGACCCCTTGTGAAGCCAAATTGGTTACTATTTAATAACTTATGTCGGTTGAAATGTTTTTATAACTGTTCTTATATTATTTTTCGAATATTTTGCTAAAAGTGGGACGTACTAAAATTGGTCTAAAGTTACTGGGATCTGATGTACTGCCCGATTTAAATAAGTGAATTACCTTACTATGCTTTATTAAGTCAGGAATTATACCACAATCAATACATTTATTAAAAATAAGTGCTAATTCAGGTGCTACTGTGTCTAAAGATATACAAATGTATACATACATACGAAAATAATATTTTTTTATAATAATTCTGCTATTGCCGGGACAGATATGTGAGTACAGATTTTTTTAAAGCTAATTTGCTAGGAGAACGCCTTATGTTTTTCGGGAGTCCGTTCCAGAGTTTTGTAGCGTGTACTGTGAAAGAACTTGAGAGGAAACCGGTATGATGCGAAGGAATAAAAAGATTTAGACTGGAGGAGAGCGAAGATTAAGGTCGTGAGTACTTCCTAGTAATTGAAACTTACATTTTAAATATCAACGAATTCGTGCCTTTATTGATTCGTTTTTAATTCTATATTTATTTAAAATACAAAAAAAATGTTAATGTATCCTGAAAATAATTACAAGAATAAAAATAATTAATGCGAAATCGCAGAGAGACACTTCAAACCGTAAATAAAATTAGCAATTCCCTTTTACTAAGACACAGCTTATAAAACATTTAAAAACCGTGCCCCATTTGACATTGAGAGTAAGTAAAATAAATATAAGGAGAATAGGTTATTATTAATGGAAAATTAAAATTGTTTACGCATGCTATAAAGTTTACATTGTTTATATCGCTATTTGCTCCATGGCTATTTGATCTAAGCAACATTTTTATCTAAGCTATATATCATACATATTTGGAATCATCGATATTTTCTGCATCTTTTGAACTAGGATTAAATTTTCTAGAATCAAGTTTGTGGCACTTATAATCCAAAGTAATTTGACTATATTTCTGCGAAATATTGTTCCACCTGACTCAAAATTTTACTATTTGGTGTATCAGGTAACTTAAATAAACTATATTTTTTTTAATAAAACATAAATTATTTTACCAGTAGTAATTTTTTTGTTTATCAGCACTAAGACAGTTTGCCTTTTTCGTCAAAGGCTTGAGTGTGTCGCTTATTTTTTTTGCTTTTTATCATATATAGAGGTATCGCTTGAAACATTCAAACTTCTTCATTATGTATTTGTAATGGCGTTTGAAATATTTTGTTTTTTTATTTGTTATTACGTTACGTATTTTTATATTAATTACATATTGCATAATTACGACAATTGACATTCTACGAAAACTGAACAATGGTGGTCTTTCGACATGAGGCAACTGCATCAACCATGTAGACCGCTGAGGTAGCTGGAAGCGAGCCACCCAGTCCGTGGGATTGCAACACATTGTTGGAAGCGCGGGATTGCAACACATTGTGGGGAGCGTGGAAACGGACGATGGGTCGGGGCGATCGCGTCACTCCAGATTCACACTTCGAATCGAGCACATAGTATAGTTTAAACTTAAGAATTTTATTATAATATTTTAATTTTAATAAATTAGTTGCAAAGATTTTTGGTTTCTTTAAGTCCTTCGGCTGCTGCTCGCATAATTTATTTACTTATTGTAAAATAAATATTTGTAGGTTTTCTATGTATAATAATAATTTACTTTACTAAAACTTGCTTAGTTTTATTATAAGAAACCTTTCTATAAAATTGCAACAGAATAGTTCCAAAAGCCAATTCTTTATTTACTTTCAAATTAACATTAAAAAACACAATTTGGTGGATTGATAGTAAAATTATCACATCAGATGTTAGCATTTGGTCACGTATTGAACAAGTTGATCAAATCCCTTGCTGTAAATTATGTTACCGGTGAATACAAGCGCATGGGTGGTTCTCGGTAGGCCATGACATCGGGTCTCCACACCAATAAGATTACACCCCATCTACGATGTTGTGACTTAGGCATGTTGCAACACATTGTGCGATAATATCATATATGTGATGGCCCTAAACATAGGTTTTTGTGACGAATTGGTATTTCTTTTGTCCATAGTAGTAGATTACCCATCCATAAAGGTATGCCCCACCCACAAAAAAAATACGAGAGTAACTGCAACGAGAGTAACATCGTGCTGATCGGGGGCCAAATGATCCCTTGCGTAGGTTCGAGCTTCTCAGCGATAACCAGGTTGGGATGACAATTCCATGAATACAATTCGACGTCGTGTTTCATACCAACGTCTTATTTAGTTAAACAAGCCATGAAATACAAAGTTTTTAATGCTGTTACAGTTCTCTTAACTCTAACTTTTGCTCAAAATCTGAGGTTTGTCCGTACACGAGGAACCACCGTGAAGTCTTAAAGACCCCGCTTTATCTACAATATCGGTTTTAGTAGACACAGGAAACAAATATGTGTTTACCGTTTCTAGAGCGATAATAAAGAAAAAAAAATATTATTTGATTATCTCAATGAGATGATATGGCTCTGTCACAGGACCCATCAACACCGCTCGTCTTTTTGCGGGACTTTAATGCCTGTCATCCGGGCTGGATATTTCCGTGTCAGAAAACCTATAACACTTGAAAGGATGCGTAACTTTTTTGTATTAAGATAAAAATCAGCAAATTGGGATTAGTGCAACACTTCTTTGCGCCATATGCATGACTACAGATATGTTTGTCATTTGAGGATCTTTTGAGTGACGTCGTTACTGCTGCCAATGCCGAGGTGCATTAGGCGAGTAATTATTTAATTTCATAAATTTTGGTGACTTAACCATCGGTGGTAATAGGTACTCGCCAATGTTTTATTGGGCAATTGTCATGTTGGCAAAAATTGCAACAACAGCATACTAAACTATTACTAATTTTAATTATTTAGATTTTTAATTTATTTGAAGAATATTTATCTCCATTTAATCCTGCCTACTATCTGTATTTCTATTTGTGACATTAATCTTTCCGGCTTCTATAAATTCTAGTCTTAGTTTGCTATTGTAACTAAAAAAAACTATGTCACTTTAAATATTATTTTTAAATATTAAAACATGTTATATCTCAGAGAATAGATCAAAACTCCAACATACGTATCAGATAAACGTATTGATGTTAAGTTTTATCTTTGATGTATTCTATTTCACTGTGGCTCTATTTTAATCTACACGTAAAGTAAATATTTTTATCTACATTTTAATTCAAATTAAAATAATATTTTTTATCATAGAGCCGTTAATTCCATGCCAAAAAATGCGTCATTTAAAAAAACTTTAAACACCTCGTTTAAAATTTAACACATCTTCTTTAAATTTATTTCATTTATATAATGTATATGAGAAGATTAAAAAAATTATGACGTCGATTCTCTATTATTTATTATTTTAATAACAATGTTAATCCGAAATAAGCGTTAGTACGATCAGACAGCTGAAAATGCAAAAGTCCCAATCTTTCATAAGGTTTTTTATTTCTTATTAAGAAAAAGAATAATATATTTAAAAAGCATATAAAAATCTCCACAAAACAGAACACGATAAATGATAGCAACAAAACGATAGATTCGAGACTATCGCCGCATTACTTGTAAAATTAGCCGTTTGACAACACTCTTTAAGATAGCCTCGAAGGCGTTGCGCGCTGTGATCTGTCTCTAAAGATATTATTTTGTTTTAAAAGTGTTGCAAACATAAAATTTTATTTTGTTAAGTATTAATTTTGTGATGAACAGTGATTAAAAAATGAAATTTTCCATATCTCCAGCCTTATTACGACAATATGCAATAGTAACCCTTGGTAAATATTATTTATAAATATTAAAACAAATATGGCTTAAATATATGTTATGTTATAGTAAATGTGGTCATATATGCGTAGGCTAAATATGAACCATATAGAAAGGTTCTGAAGTCTCTCAAATTTGTTTAATTTGTCTTCGGTTAAATAAAACACTGGTAAGAAATACAACATTTACCTAAATGTATAAACGTAATTAAATATTTTTTTCATTATAATTAGTTTTTTACATAAATAACTATATACTATTAAACCTTTAAAAACTTTATTGAAAAAAAATATATAAAATATATTGCTATTGAGTTTTTTTGTCTTTGTTTTCTAAAACTTCATCTATAATATTTTACTGGTACACATAAAAAAACTTATATCAAAATAAATGTCCAATTTTTTTTAACACAATAAGAGCTTACTTCAAAACTTATTTAATATTTCGGACACTTATTTAACCTCAGCATGCGAGAAATATTAAAATTACTGACATTATGACATTATATTGGATGTTATAACTCACATTTTTAACTTTTCCCTAACAACCAATTCCTTTCCATCTTCTTGGAAATCTGCACATGTCATTCCTTTGCCTAAAATCATTAATCCGAGTTCTCCCTGCCACTTTCGTCCGATATCTATACTCACATTTCTATCCAAAGCCCTAGAAAGCATTGTATCCAAACAATTGACAAATTTCCTAAATCTAAACAACCTCCTTAGTCCTCACCAATCCGGTTTCCGTACAGCGCATAGCACATCCTCTGCTTTGCTTAAGGTTACTGAAGATATCAGGTACGCTACGGACAACAAAAACCTTACTATCCTCGTCCTATTAGATTTTAGTAATGCCTTCAACACAGTGGATTTTGATATTTTGCTAGCTATTATGAGCAGTCTTAACATATCTCCACCCGTAATTTCCTGGTTCCATACTTACCTGTTTGGACGTCGACAGATTACTTGTTCTGATGATTCATTCTCTGAATGGGCAGAACTTACTGCTGGCGTCCCACAGGGCGGCGTTCTATCTCCTTTACTTTTCTCCATTTTTATTAATGAAATCACTAAAATCTTTTCTTGCCACTACCATCTCTACGCTGACGATTTGCAACTGTATAGGCATACATCGTTCCAAAACCTTAATAGCACTGTGAATCTTATAAATAATGACTTAAGATTACTAAAAGAGTGGGCCGAGTCATTTGGGCTTTTAGTAAATCCCAAAAAATCACAGGCTATTATAATTGGTAGCAGACACTTTCGAAATAGAATTATTATTAATCAACTTAGCAATATAGTATACGACAAATCTATTATACAATTTTCCGACGAAGTTAGAATTCTAGGATTAACATTTGACAAATATTTATCTTGGTCGGCGCAAATTAATGATGTTAGCAAGCGCATTCATATGTCAGTCCACTCCCTTAAACGTTTGCAGAGTTTCTTACCCTTGCGTACTAAAATCTTGCTAGCACAATCTCTTTTATTACCCCTTCTCGACTACGCCGACGTGTGCTACTTGGATGCATCTGAGGAACTACTTAATAAGTTAGAACGCCTTCAAAACTTGTGTGTCCGGTTTGTTTTCGGACTACGCAAATTTGACCACATTACAGAATTCCGTCATCAACTTAAGTGGCTCCCTATCCGCTTACGCCGGAATATGCATATCCTTACCTTGCTATATAACGTCTTCTCTCATTTAGCCCCTTCTTATTTGTATGAGCGTTTCCAAATTTCATTACCCAGTAGCCGTCCTCAACGTTCCTGCGTCATAGCAAAAACTTTCGATATTCCTTCCTATAAATCTAGCTTTTATTTCAAATCATTTTCCGTACAAGCAGCCAAGTTATGGAATTCCCTACCTAGCCATATTACTTCCAGTCCTTCCGTCATGATATTTAAGCGTAGACTGAAAAATTATTATATGTCACAATCATAAGTTATATTTATTATTATTATGTATGTAAGTGTATGTATTCTTATATATTGTAATTATGTATGTATTTTTGTATTTATATTGATATATAAGTAAGTATTTTATTTACCATTTGTATTACTATGTTTATAAAATATAATGTCATTGTACCTTTCTCTGCCCTCTATAACTACGTCTCCAACACTCTTGGGTAGCTGGAAGAGATCTCTCTGAAGAGATAAGTTCATCCTATGTGTACGTCTTTGTTATTACTCTAATTTTGTAACTGATTATGGTACATGAATAAATAAATAAATAAATAAATAAATAAATTACTGCAAAAAAAAAAACACAAAAAAACTAAATAAGTAAATTAAAACACTGCACTAACCTTTTTAAATACTCAAAAATCATTCTGTTATTTTATCTGAAGAACACAATAAACGAATAGGGCTATAATTATATAGAAAATAAGAAACATTGATTTTTTCATAAATCTTATGTGACGTTTTATTACCTATTATTTAGAGGGAGGAGCAAATCAAACATCGCTTGTTGTGAAAATAAACAAATACATATAAAAAGTCATAAAGATATTGTTTTCGTGCTTACTATGTGTTACTTAGTAAACTGTGAATTTAAAATATTTATAAATTGTAAACTAATCTAACGTTACGATATGATTATAATGTAGTCTAGTCTACATTTGTATAAAGATTTTTTTTTATATTTAAAAAAAGAAATAAACGAAGTTTTGGCTGGTTTCAAAACCATACAATTTAAGTATTAAAAAGTATGCCAAGGTCATTTTGTGGTCATTCAAAATCTTTGTCTGAACAGAACAATTTAGGTAAAAATATTAAAATACTTAGGTATATAGATAATATTACTTGAAAATCATGAACTGCATTAAATTTGCAATTTAAATTACATTTTAATACACTATCATTCGACAATAGAACATTGTCAGATAGAATAAAACCAGGACATATATATTTTTGCACAATCTGTTTCTAGATACAGTTGTCTTCGAATACTAATATATTTAATAATGATAGTACCTTCGAAAGTCAGTAGGACAGAGTATTTTAAAACCATTTCAAAGGACGGCGACGAACGTACTAAAATGCCTTTCCATGTTAACTCTGCGCATGCGCAGGTTAGTGTCGCATGACACTAGCAATTATTATTTTTTTATTTATACTCCTTATTTCACATCACAATACATGAGAAAAAAAAGTAATACATATAAAAAAAAATTGTAAAGCACTAAAGGTGATTTTATCGCCTGTCGGCTATTTCTTCTGGACGATCTTAGGGTTGTGAAAATTAAAAAAAAAACAATATGAAATACATGTAGGTAGCGTAGTTATAATAAACATACTTACTAATAACTACATATAAATATTTACTAGTAATACATTATTCCGATACTTGGCGAGGCGTCGAGGGGAGTGTACTTCAAAAGCAGTAATGTGACCGACGGTGTTTTTTTAGCGGTAAACACGTAAACTTGCGTCTTCTGGGGATTAAATTGTACAAGGTTCGGTTTACCCCATTCTGGAATCTTTTGTAAGGAAGTCTCAACAGAAGAAACAAGCAAGCAAAATTATTATACGACACCTGTATGCTCCGACTAGTTAAAAAGCTGGTGACCTACTTGCATAAAGTCTCCAAAGACCCATAGAAAAAAGCTTCGAAAGAAGTGTATTGTGTCATACACGATCAGAGGCAATAGATATATTCAAAGTAACTGCCAGACACTTCTCCATTACTTTAAATGGCCGCCACCCACAGGTGTGATACACCAGAAGATCACCAGCTGATCCACCATGGCAAAAGCCATATTGCCAGTCATTGATTAACTAGCGATCCTCATGGTACGTCAGAATCACCATCGTCAACGTATGTACAACGGTCCCCCGACGCAACGACTTCAATATGTACAAAAAAAAATCTTTTTAGAGGACTTTTTGTATCGGGGTTTTTCCGAAAGTTTTTATTTAAGTAAATAATATTAATATTTTCTTTATTTCCTTCATTTTTTTATTTTTACAATTATTTTATTGAATCTTAATTAAAATGGTCAGTATGATACGTTTATAGAAGTTTTATTTTTATTTTAATTACTTTACATGACAGTTTAATAGTAAAATATAGTCATTTGATGTTTCTGAGATTAACCGGGATTTATACGTAAACAATAGACGTTGATTATATTAACGATGCTACTGTTTACATATTTATAACATTTTCCCTATGTTTATGATTAAATAAAAGTTCCTAACTACTTTACTATCTCTATCAAAAAAATAATATTTTAACTACTGTAGTCCACTCACTTTTCTTTTTATGATCTCAATGTATGTATCAAGAACCGTCCTCTAAGACAAAGCCAAAATTATTTTTTATCTTTATCGGACGTTGCATTTGTCTTAGAGTTATTTTTATTTGTGTTTGTGTGATTTTATATTCAGTACGTGCAGAATTAACATACAGCGCCATATCTCATCTATCATTTCATAGAATAATGTGCCTTGTATATAAGGTGTTGATATTTTCCGTAGAACAACTTAATCATATAAAGCATTCCAAATTACGAAAGACAATGTCGAATCATGTAAAACAATTATTCTTTTTATTTTCAAAATCAATTGTTAATATTAAATTTATTGATTATTGATGAAATTAATTGTATAATTTTCAATAAAGTGTATCTGGGTAAAATTTATAAAAGAAATGTTAGTTAAAATTTTTAAACGTCTCTCCTGTCTAGTAACTTTGTAGAAACTACTAAATTCTAGGATAATGTCGAAATATTACATTATATTAGTCTCCCCAACGACGGTTATTCTCTACTTTTTTTAGTATTATTATAAAATCGGTTGCAGAAATATTTATAAATATAAGGCAGACAAGACTTATGAATGTTGTATTATCACTGCATTCTGAACGTCTGAAAATCTCGACCTCACGTTAAATAGTTATATATAGATTTAAGTTTTCAGGAGAAATCAAGCGAATAACCGTGTTAAAAAAACGATAAATCTACGAATCACTAATATCTGATATTGTTATTGACATATTTGTAATATAATATAAAATATAACTTTTGTTATCTAGTCAAGTGGGCTCACAAGGTTTACAGCTATTGCTATTATTACATTTTTGCCGAATAAAGTTTTATCAAAACTTGTTTAACTGTCCGATTGTATGTTAACTTAATAACGAATTACAAATGTTGGTAGTGCCATTAAATCTGTTGTACTTTAATCATCTTTTCAGAAACCAGTCTCTTTTGTCAAAAAGAATGAACTAAGAGTATGAAAAAACTTAACTAAGTAATAATACTTAAAACTATATAAATAGTTTTTTAAAATTCAAAAAGTATTTTTAGAATCTTGATGAATCTAACATAGTTTTAATTATAGAAAAAAATAACGATGTTAATGTATTACGAAATGAGGAAATAAAAATAATTCATCCATTTGGTTAAAATTTAATGAGATATAAAAATATAATAAGGAAGTTTCAACGAGGAAATTCAAAACTCTAAACAATTTATTACACTTAAGAATATATTTACATAGTACTTCGCTATCTAATTCGTATTTAAATACATGTAAATCTTTTTTATGTCTGTCTATGATTTTAAGTAAACTATGTTTTCTCGAGTGATTATAGCTAATTATATAAAACCGTGACATACAAACCTTTTAGTATCTTTTATCTGTTTTTCTGTTTGTCCTTGGTTTACATTGGAACGGCTTAATCTATTTTTTGTGAGGCATTCCATGGACTATGGAGGATTTTATGGGATTACATATACTTATATGACAACAAGACTCCTTGAAACATTAAGAGTTTCAGTGGGAAAATCAGAGTCCCATGGAAATGAAGCGAAAATCTTATATACAAATTAAAAGTAACGAGTAATATGTCGAATATATATTAAATTATTATATTTTTCAAATTTACTCCGTAAATTAATTAAAACTACACAAGAACAAAAAACTAAATGTGTGAATTTGTTAAGCAATAAGCTTATTCTTTAAATAAACCTATATCGCGACAACCAGTATCAATATAAAATGATATCAATAAAATATTATAATGTCGATTGTCTTCACTAACATAAGTACTTGTTTAAAATGATAATACATATGTATTTAGATATAAACACGATATGTCTGAAACGAACATACATGAATTTCTGAAATATTATTAAACCAACATTATAAAGAATAAAGATAAAGTTGTAAGATTGGAATGAGTAGGAAATTTTAACAGGTATAACATAATTAACAACCTAAGCTTAGCATAACTACTTAATATCGCATTGTTATTTTTTATTAAGTATTTGTATTTGATAACTACAATATTTTATGATTTAATGAAAACTACAACCACTTAAAACATTTCTTTAAGTATTAATAGTTCTTTAGTTAATGTAAAAAAAAGAGAAGTAAAATACCCTAATATTTGTATGGGGAACTAATAAATTACCAACTTATAAGACATTTAGATCAAAATGAAAGTAAAAATAAACATACTAAAAATTATAATAACATAATATGAAACCAATAGTTGGTGCTATGGTTAAGTTAGTTAAAATTGAAATTGATTGAAAAAAAATAAAATTTTTAAATAAACATAGAATGGAAAAAGTAACTCCAAAAAGTATATTTGAGAGTGTTACCTATTAATACTCAAAACTTTATATAAAATATCGTTATAAATATTGCCTAAGTAATTATTTTCTAGTTTTGTAACCTGCCAGAGCTAAACAATGTCTCTATTAAGTATAATGTTTAAGGACCGCTGAAAAGGACAACTAAAATAGTACCAATAAATATTTCCTAGGTGTACGAACAATTGCAATATAATAATGATCTTACAATGGAAGTATTAATCATATGCTATAAAGTATAAACAGATGCAATATGCAATATGTGTATATGTACACACATATTTTTATTTTTAATAGTCCGAGTATGTCATCTCATTTTGTTTATTACGGTCTTTAAACATAACAATCCAATATTCAATTATGGTTAAGGTTTTGAAGGTAAACAAAAACTTATGTTTTATATTTTTTTTAGTAAATTTTGGATCACTAACAACCGGTATAAGTATGTCCTGGCCGTCTCCAATGATCCTGAAACTAACTAACGGAACAGACACTCCATTATCACGACCCATCACAGATGAAGAAGGATCATGGATTGTTTCAGGAGGATACTTGGCAGCTATATTCAGTATGTTTCAATTCAATGACAAAGTAAAAGAAACGATTAGCAATAATGTATAAACGTGTTTAATCATCAAAGTTTTAGTAAAATAATATTGGATGTTTACTAATAATGTAATAAATTAAAATCACTTTATTCAATCATCAATTATTTCATTTTTACAATAATCTTAACTACAGAATTACTGTTTTCTAAGGCTTTCACGAGTACTACACATGGAAATAAAACTATTCTTACGGATTTAAATCATGTATAATAAATTAAATTTTAAATTTACATTTTAAATCTTTTAAATTAAAAATGATAGATATAGATAGTTATATTAAAAATGTAAATTTAAAATTTAATTCAATATACGCGAGTCAAATCCGTGAAAATAGTTTTATTTCAATACAGAATTACTTTTATATCTTAGAAAGATTCTTTAGAAATACATCCAGAATATAATATTAGTTCCTTACATATGAAGTTGGGGTTTTTCGTATTGGCCACTTTAATCACAAATTTTTCCTCTTTGGTACGCAATTACAATTTTTTTTCTGTTTGCGTTACTTAGTTCACAGAATGTAAAAACTTAAAATGTCGTATTATTTACGAGTATGAGTTCCACAGTTGCACCAGTGCTGTGGAAACGACTCGAAGGGTTAATGATGTGTATGGCAGTCGAGTTGCAAAAGAAAACGATTCTTAAAAAGCTTGAAAGTTGGGTATCTCATGAATTAACTGAAGCTAACCGGCAAAAACGCGTCGACTGCTGTGTTACATTATGAACAGGCACAATAATGAAGAGATTTTAAATCGAATCATTACCTGTGATGAAAAGTGGATACTCTATGATAATCGGAAGCGTTCATAGCAAAGGTTGGCTTCTGGTCCGCCAACCAAATCCTGTGCCAAGCGAAAATTGACCAAAAAAAAATACTTGTAAGCGTTTGGTGGACTAGTGCAGGAATTGTTCATTACAGTTTTCTCAAATCTGACCAGGTTATTACGACAGATGTCTATTGTCATCAATTGCAAACCATGATGGAAAAGCTGTTGCTTCTACTCCATGATAACTCTAGACCACACACTGCACAACAGATAGCTTCGAAATTAGAAGTGCTTCAATTAGAATGTCTAAGACATCCACCATACACCCCGGATTTTGCTCTGACAAATTACCATTTTTTTCGAAATTTGAATAACTTCTTGCAAGGCAAAAAATAAACTCCGGTGGGGTAGTCCAAATCGTCTTCACAGATTTAATAAAATCTGTGAAGACTTTATAAAATCTATTATTGACTGGTTTTTTTAGTCAAGGGATGAATGAACTACCTATTAAAATGACAAAAGTGCATAGAAAACAGTGGTTCATACTTTGATTAATTAAATACATTGTATTAAAAAATATTCGACTTTTAGTTCCTCCCATACAAAACGCCAATTTCATCTGTAAGGACCTAATATTTACGATCTGGTTAAAACTTATCTGCGAATTGTAAAATCGTCAGAAATCAGTGTTGTTAATGTCATATTATTAATTCTTTCAGCAAATTTAGTGGGTGGTATGCTAATGGATAAAATCGGTCGAAAGTACTGTATTATACTAGTCACTATTCCAAGGGTATGTGCATCCGTTTGGACAATATTTGTGACGGAAGTCTGGATGTTGATATTATGTCGTGCGGTTATGGTTCTAACGGACTGTTTTATTTTTATTTGCGTTCCAGTATATGTTTCAGAAATCGCCTCTGTAAGTATTAATAAAATATTTTAGAGACTTCTTATTAATCATATTTTTTTATATATAGATGTATATTTTGTAATGAAATATGTGTATCTGCTAGAATAACTTATATTTTTATTTTTATAAATAATGAATATCGTTAAAATCTGCATATCAGTAATTTGATATACCTATATTTTTTATATTTAATAATCTATATATTAACAAGTCAAATCAACATATCAACAAATCTTATAACGTTAACAAGTAAAACGTATTAACGTCTGTTAATTGTCTTAGTTTTTTAATCAAAGACAGCCGAGCTGAGTTTGCTGCGAGTGTTAAGAGATGGGGGTTACACCGGAGCTTTTTATTAAGTTAGGTAACAGGTGTGCTTTAGATATTCGAACTTTACGAAAAGAGGATGTTTTTATCACAGCCGATCCCGCGAAATGCGTGCCAAATTCAGAGAAAGGTCTAGACCTCTAACCTAACCTAAACATTTCTCAAGTGTCATCCGTTAATCTTTCGGCAGAAAAAGGGCAAATCTGCGTTACGCAATCTACATCCTACTAAAAATCGAGCAATGTACACTTTGACTTGGCATTCCCATTTTGCAAATAATAATAACCGATTCGAAATGGTCACGTTGCACTAAGTGAACTTAAAGTTCAAATGCTTGGCGTCGTTCCTCTAATCAAGCACCAGTTGCGATTTTCTATTACACTTATGTCGTACAACGAAAATAAATCACATAATCTATCCTTCCAACTTCAAACTCCTAACAACTTATTAAGATAACTAAATACTCCTGATAAGGACTCCAAAATTTCTAGAACAGTTTTAGGCCCCGAACTTTCTGGTTCACAAAGCCAAACCTGCCCAAATCATACATCGACGACCACCCACGACACAACCTTTGAGAAGGCAACGTCATCGTCTGCTACAGTTGCGACTACTATGACTACTATAATTGTAATGACTGGCGACTAACCTGCGCGCACCAGATGTTGTTGAATAAAAGAGTTCACTTAGTCGGTGTGTACTAGTCCAGGATTAGGGATTCCCCAGAATGTGTTATAAATAAATTATAAAAGATTAAGCGAAAAAATGATTGAGCTAAAAAAAAATGGATACTCAAGTGTTCCGTTGCGTGATCTCCAGTGCAACGAACACTTCGTATAGGACACAACAGATTCGTCACAACCAACAATTCCTACACTCACAATTCCTACATTCTTCTAATTCTACTCTAAAACTACAAAGACGATGATAATTACTCTTCAAAAAGTTAAGAACAGTATAATCACTTGAATATCATGCCGACCGATAAGGATGCAATTGTCGAGCAGACTTTATAAAAATCATCTTCAGATCCTATTCTTATGACGTCAAAAAATAAAATGAGAAAGAACCCCTTAGCTTGAACGCCTGTCAGTTCGCATAAGCAACTACATAATTAACCTATGAACTTTCCGAACACTTGTTATATTATTATTATGAGTGCCACTATTAAAATGATCTGATTAAAATAATGGAATAGTAACCGCCACATTAATAATAACACTTTTTCTGAACTCAGGTAGTTTTAATAATAAACACAATGTTATAAGCTTTAAGGAACTTAATAACAACTTGACCATTGTATATACTGTCAAATACAAAATGGTTTTGCTAACCAGCCTCTTTTCATTGACCTTAATGTATGGTAATGTTCTCTTTCTCAGTCTATCTCTTTTAATTTAGCCATCATTCCCTGAATGTTTGAACATTACCCATTTACCATCGGATATGTAGTTTCCCCTAGTTATGACATATCCAGTAATTTGTATTAAAAACTTTACAGTGTATTGACCCATTTCGTTACTTTTTCAGAAAGAACAACGCGGAGCTCTTGGTACATTCTTACACATATCCTCATGTGTTGGTATAGTGATAACATTGGCCATTGGTCCATTTTTATCATACGTGGCGCTTAATGCTATTCTAGCAACGGTAATTGTTTTAACAGCTTTGCCATTGCCATTTATACCTGATAGCCCAGTTTACTTACATTCTAAAGGTATGATATTATTTCAATATTTGATCATCATTATATTTCTACCTTATTCGATTAGTAGAACTGTCAGATCTGATTTTCTTATTTATTATAGTATGTATATGTAATCCTTGGTCACAGAATGATTCGGTATTTTCACAAGAACATGAATTATATATTTTGTTAGCGAGTCAATACGCTCTAAGATATCATTACAGATTTGAACTTATTCATCGATGATATAAACAGAGGTTTCGTATCACTGACTGGTTGGTACTCACTTATTAGAATTTATCACTTCTATAATCTAGTGAAATGTCAAAATTTTAAATTTCGGATTGAATGATCAATGATGATGATCAATGTCAGTTTTATTGTTGAGTGCTATATTTTGAGCTTCCTTATACTGATTGTTTAGCTCATGTTTCTCTTTAAATAATTTAGAGTATCTTAACGATTAATACTCATCTTCTTTAAGTACTGTCTTTTTATATTAATTTATTGATTTTAACATATTTTTGAGTTTTTTCTTAGCTAAAATTTGCTAAAAGGTCCCAAAAGCAATTGCGTTTATTTTAACTACATTTTAAAAATTAAATTGCCCGCAGAGAAAAATAACAATACTGATCATTGCAGGTCACATTGACGACTCCATAGCAGTACTATCCAAAATTCGTAACTCCGATGAAATCATTAAACAAGAGCTAGAAGACTATAAATCTAGCAAGGTAGAAAAAGTCGACAAGATGGCATTATTCAAGGACAAAACATTTTTAAAATCCTTATCATTGGGTATTTTAATCTGTGGTGGGACCAACTTAATAGGATATAATGCTGTAACATTTTATTTGCAATCTATTTTGGAGTCGACAAGAACCAGCATACAATCAGATTTAGCTTCAGTTGTGATTGGCATAATACAAATGATAGCTGCTTTATGTACTACTTTTTTCGCAAAATTATTTGGTAGACGGCCCATTCTGATTTACACGATGATTGGTCTGTTTTTGGGTATGGTAGGTACAAGTAACAAATACTATTTTAATCTAATCTACAGTTTATGTATCTTAAACCATATTTACATTTTATTTTAGCTCGGTTTAGGGACCTATTTTAGGATCAAGGATATACCAGGCTATACAATCAGTGGTTTCCTAAATTATCTGCCTCTCATTTCTTTGATACTCAATACGTATTGTTTTAATGTTGGTAAGTAATATTGATTTTAAAACTATGAATTGACACAATATATCTATCTAATATTTATGTAAACGCATAGGATTATCTAAAAACAATAGTCCCACATGCCATGTAAATGAAGAGATTATTAAGTTCTAATGTAAACTATATCTGTCTCAAAAATCCTCCAAAATATATTTTTCTAGTTTTGGGTAACTTATGCAAATGCTGGCATCGACTCTAATCAGACTAGCAAACTGTGTGTGAAAGTCTATTATTTTTTTTCACCCAAAATATCTGTAGTCAAAACGTTAATTTTAACAAAACCCATATACTTTTATTACAGTCCTTTCTCACCGAACGGGATACCGTTAATAACAGCCAGTAAGATAAGATTCTTATTGGTTCTGATACAACAATTTGTTTTTTTAATTTTTATAAGATACTCTTAACTTCCTGGCGCTTTTCAAAGCATAAACTATTAATCTCCTCTTATTTCCATTTGAATCAAGAGCTGCAAGAAATTACATAATCATTTTAGACATAATATAATCCCGTAATATTGTTTGACCACAAGGTAGACCTCTTTAATTACCTAGAAAGTAATTGTATGAGGTTTTGAAAACAGATGGCCGGCTAAGAAGATTTTTGTCCCAATAGAACATGTGTAATGTTCATTATTTTAAAATATAAATATACATATAATTTTTTTTAGGTATCGGCTGTCTACTCTTTGTAGTAACTGCAGAACTATTTGACGGACAAGCTCGGGCATTTGGTTATTCAATATGCTTAATGACATCCTTTCTATTGGCATTTTTAACTTCAAAATACTTTGCACTAATGACTGCAGCCCTTGGTCCGTCTAAAACCTATTTTATTTTCAGTAGTATGTGCTTTTTAGTGGGTACTTTAATATTTTTCTTCCTTCCTGAAACGAAGGGGAAAACATTTAGTGAGATTCAAATTACACTTGGAAGGAAAAATGTGAACACTGAGAGTAAAGAACAACAAAAACAAGATTGTTAATTGAGTAGTATTAAAAATAAATAAGAAGTTATGCAATAAGATTACTAAACAGGTTTATTTGAATTCATAAATCCTACAAATTATAATGTATACGTTATTTATTCTATTACTGTAGATATTTAAGGTGTCCAATATATTAGACAATAATTAGTTACAAGGTTAGTATTATTAAATATGCAAGCTTTATCGAATATAGACAATAATAATAGAAAATGTTGAAGTATCTAATTATAATAATTTTCTACTATTAGGTATTCATTTGCATTTGGTTATGGCGTTTTTACGAGACAAATATAATAGAGAGACAAAAATCAATTAGTAAAGTGATAAATATTTTAAATTTAAAACTATAGATTATAGAAGTTTTGTAATTTAATATTAAATATAAATCATTTCTGTCGTTATCATTTAAGTATCCCAAGTGTGTTAACTTTGTATTAGTAAATTATGATAGTTAATAATGTATGATAAAGAGTGTTTGTAACTAGAACAATTTATATATATGTTGTAATAAAATTAAAACATTTTATATATATCTGTTTTTCTGTTTTACCGATACAATCATTTTGTCACGGCAACATTAGTTGCCAGATAGGAATCAGAGCTTTGGCGTCCAATTCTATATTAAACTAGAACAATTGGCTGTTCTGCTTATAAATATTATATTTTTGTATAAATCTTTTTAATTACTTTTTAAAACTGTGCTATATAAATATAATTCCAATTTTCCATCCTAATTAAGATAGCTAGCATCTAACCGAACCGTAATTACCACAATTCATAAATGATATTAATAATTTTGAGCTGTACGTTAATATACAAATGTTTTCTCATCCTTTTATTTACATCAAATCGCACTGGCATTATTATGTTGAAGTCATAACTATTAAAATATCAATTCTTTTACTTATTTTTTTTTATATTACTATAAATAGGAGGAAGAAATGAGATTGAGCGGTAATTTCAAATATCCTATCTGCTTCCACTTAAACAATGATATATACAACATTTCTTGATAGAAAAAGGTCTAAAATATTAAAAATAGTAGGTGCTAATAATTGCCCTATCCAGGGAAGCAAAGGAATCTTAAATGCATAATAATATTTTTATTTTCTTTTGCATTTATATCAAAGTATAAAATATGACGTAATCATTGAATTTAGGGGAAAAGAAAACAAGAGAGCATTTGTTAAATATAATATTTTTGGAATGATTTGTATAAAAAGTAGCGAAATCTAGACACGCGGTAGCGTGGCGAGACAAGTTCAGGCTTACAGAATTAGCGGAAAAATTCAAAACAGTATTATTTTAAAATTTAATCGGGACGGAAAAGCTGTCACCGTTACCATATTAAAATCCAAAATGTACAGTGAACATTCTTTGTGGTACGTTGACTTACGTAGTAACTCATTTTACGAAATATGGATATATGAATAAATGTCGGCGAATAAAAACGAAAAGACAACTTGTAAGAAAAACCTCGGTGGTAGGCCATAACATCGGGTCGCCGGCAAAGTTGTGCCGAAAAGTGACCTAGTCGTGTTCCGGCATGTTGCTCGATGAAACCTTATATGGGAAATGAGTCTGAAGAGCTGCAGTGCGAACCGGTTTAACGTCGAGTTAGTGTCTGTTTCATCGGGGGTCTAGTCGAGGAGGGTAGCGGGATCCGAAGGTACGGCTGAGTGCTGGTCGCCTGCAGATAGTTGGAGACCCAATTAGTGAGTTAGCCACTCATGAAAGCCTGCCCCGCCAGCTGCGAAAAATCCCAGGCTGCCTCCATCGTGCTGTTTGGCAACCACAAGAGGTGGACCGATGGCGATCCCTGGGGTTCGGCCGTCCCCGCAGTTTCCAGACTAGCCTTCCAGTGGCAAGACATCACCAATTTCAAGGTTGGGTTCGATACGTACCGCCTCTTTAAACTGCCATGTCTATTCACTTTAAAAATATATATGAAAAATATATATAGTTTTTACAGCGGTTGCACTCTTTGTTTAAGGAGCACCTCAGTAATATCATGGGGATTGCACTTTAATATCTTACCTGTCCATCACCACCTGGAGACAAAGCAGCCGCACCTGTTCTTTTTGGCGGAGATGCAGATACGTCCTCTAAGCGCTTACTTTAAAAAAAATACCGGAACGGACAGCAATACGGTAGCTCAATTGGTAAAGCGACGGGACGGTTTCCCAGAGGTCACGGGATCGAATTTCTGCCCGTGTCGGTTTATTTTTCATTCTTTAGTTATAAAAAATTTAAATAAACTTAACATGGCTATACATGTTTACAGATATTTTCAAACATCAATTTCGGTAGTGGCATCTTTTCAATGCAAATTAAAATTACTGCAAATTTGAAACATTTTTCGAGAAGAAGCCTAATAGATATCACCACCTTCCCGATAAAGATGATCATATATAGAATGCTTAATTCACCAAGACCGACAACGATGCGGTAGATCAGGTAGAGGTAAAGGGTAGGATAGAGGTCAATTTGTAGAGCGACGGGACGGTTCCCCAAAGGTCGCGGGTTCGAATCTCTGCCTGTATCGGTTTAATTTTGATTTTATATGTTATGTTATATATTATTAATTATATAATTAAAAATAAGCTTAACATGGCTATACATCTTTTTAGATATTTTCAAGCTTATATTTTACAATGCACAGATCCGGTCGTATATGGAGTACCGTGGTCACATATTTGCTGGTGCCGCAAAGTCCCATCCTGCGGTCTGGAATCAATTGAGAGGCGAGCAAAGAGGCTTATAGGGGACCCTGAACTGGTCGATGCCAACCTCCACAGCCTTGAATACTGGCGTAAAAATGCTAGCCTCTCAGTATTCTATAGGATACATTTCGGTGAGTGTGCGCAGAAATTACACGAGTTAATTCCCCCATCTCCCTTCCATCATCGGACGTTCCGTCGCACGGCAGATGTCCATTCTTACGTTGTGGACATTCCCTCTGTCCGAACGAAGCTTTTTGCTTCATCTTTTTTAATTCGTACGGTAAAGGGCTGGAACAGCTTGCTTGCGTCAGTTTTTCCAGCCAAACATAATATGGGTGACTACAAGAGGAGAGTAAATACGTTACTAGGTTAATGTGCCTTACCAGCTATGACTACATCTCCACTTTACATCAGGTGGAACGTAGTTAAGCATTGACCTAGAGAGTAAAAAAAAAGAAACTTGTTGTACTGTTTGATTTAAAAAGGCTTATCAGTCACTGTCACTAATTTGTTGGCCCCATATTTGACAAAGATTGGACAACCCTTATCAAATATCATTACTTATCTAATGAAGTTTTTTTTATCTATCAAAAAATTATTATGGCTCAGCAGGAACCGGTTCCTGCACGAGTCGCAAATTTTTTCATAAAGAAACGCCATATTGTTTTCATAGCAGATGCACAGCGTTGCTTTTTTGATTGGTAGTTAAACAAAAGAAAGGCGCATGATTATATTGTAATCAGACGGATCTGAGTAAAATAAGAAAATATATATACATTTTATGATTTTTTTACTACTTAGTATTTAAAAATCCTAAATAGTGACAGTCGCTAATTTTAGATCATCACAAATTTATTCAGCTTGCTTGAGATAAGGTCCTAGCTCTTAACATAATATGTTTTTGTTTTCTTATCGTAGTAAGACTTGTCGTAATAGTCGTAATAATTATCGTTATAATCTTTGCCGTAACAAATACACTGGTAGAAAGTAGATCCTCGACAACCCCCTCCCTATAACACTTGTTGGAATCTCGAATATATGACTCTTGACATAGGGCCATCCTTGAGTACGTTTTTTAGCATTATCCCTGAGCGGCACTTTAAGACCTACTGAGATTCGATGCGTCTATAGTGGAGGAGGAGAGTAGGACGTACGAAGAAGATGCCCCCCTGGCTGTGGGCATTTAGCCGTCTCATTCTTTTAAGATGTTCTGTCATAGGTTGGCACTAGCTCAGTTGAGTCTGCACGCATAGGACAAACGCTGTATTACTGTGAATACCAACTACAGGAATGGAAGGTAATTAACGGATGTATCAGACGGTGTTGTAGTATATAATAACAAAATTTTCTAGGAACAGAAATTTTCCGATAAAATAGGACAATAATTGATGATTTATATGTTATACAAAAGTCAAACCATTCTCTGGTCTATTATTACAAATTGTTTGTAATTTCAAAAAGACGCTTATCGTATACATCCAAACCAAACGCAGATCGTAAGAAAAAGAAACGGGAATCTTCTCAAAAGATTAGAAAAAGATATCATATTATAAAAAGTTTCTTATACTGATACGCGTTTACAATTTGATATAATCTTGTAACAAAATTATTTATATGCATGTTATATTCCTACACATTGTAAAATCGCTGATTAGACAATAGTGCAATATATAGAGCATTTTTTTTATTTTTATTTTACATTTCATTAATTCATGACAAGCTTCGCACAAATTTGAAGTATATTTAATACTATTGCATAAATATCTTTATTTTTTCCATTAAATCTCAATTTGAAATAATTTGTTCTTTTAAGCAATCGCTTCAATATTAAACTCATTCAATTAATCCATTATATCTGTCTCTCCAGTCGGAGTTTTTCTCTCCAACTCAGATAATAAACCATAAACAATAATCTATTCCTATCCTTACTTTTTCAGTTTTATTATATTTATATTCCCAAAAATTGTTCTGTGGTTTTCGGTGAAAACGAAGGAATATTCCAGAGGAAAAGTATAATGTCGACCTTGAATCTAGGTAGAGTAAGGCAACACGGCTCAAAATATTACAAAATCCTACTGAAAGGATTTTTAGAAGATTTAGGACTGGAGTAATTATGTTATATTGTAACTATAATCCAAATTAGGTTTTGCGTTTCCTGTGAAAATAGATATATTAAAGAAAATTGGGGATATCGTGGCCACATTTATTAAATTAAAGTTTATAGTTATCGCTAGAAATCAATAAAAGTCATGGTAATAATAATACTACAAACATAAACAACTTTTTAACTAATCATCTATAGATATATTATTGTTTTTATATGTTAATTTATCAATATATTTTTTTATTTTTAAAATATATTTCTGTCTGGCGTTTCTTAGGAATAAACTGTATCTTAAATATTACGTGGACAATGGACATAGATAAAGATATAAAATCCCTTTAGTAGTTTTCAGAATGGTCAAAGATCAAACGAATGGATAGACAATCCTAAAAATAAAAATATATCTCTAGAGTATTTTACTGTGCCAGTTAAGACTATTACAAATTTAAGGGTAAGTAAAAAGATTTAATTTATAATGTTAGCCAACCTATATTTTAATACATTATATAAGTATTAATATTCTAAACACAATGACGTTTACTTTTTTTAATAAAGTTTTTTCATTTACTCAAATAATGTCAAAGTAACTTATCCACAAGACCTAATGTACCAGCTAATAGCAATATTAATCTTACACACAGATATTCATTTATTCCTTTCCTATACACTGATTCCCGTTTTTCTTCTTGAACACGTAATTTGTACAAGTTTTACATCTAATTCACCCTGAATCTCATTGAATGTTTTCCCCTTAGTTTCAGGTAAAAAGAGCACTATTAAAATAAAGACTAATAAACACATGGCGCCGAAAAAATAATATGTCGGTGCAGGGCCAATAGCTGAGGTTATTTGTGCAAAGTATTTGGATGTCAGGAAGGTTATTAGTGCACTTGGTGTCAGGCAGATCGCGAATCCAATGGCTCGAAATGGCCCGTCGAATAGTTCTGTTGTCACAACATATATCAGGTTACCAATACCTTAAAATCATTAATATAATTTAATAAACACTTCTAAATACGGTATCTAATAGTGGTAGTAGTAGGTAGACAATAACCCTAGACTATCGTTGACAATGATGATTATAACAAAAATATTATAATAAATACTAGATCCTTACATATGAAATTAGCGTTTTTCGTATTGGCTATTTTAATCACAAATTTGTCCTCTTTGGTAAGGAATTCCAAAATTCATATGTTACAGCTACTAACACATGTATTTTTGTTTGACCGTCATTCATTTGTTTATTTTTCTTCTGTTTTTTTTGTTTGCGTAATGCAAACAGAAAAAACAAGTTAGTTTGCAAAATGGAAAATTAATTATCGCATTATTTACGAGTACGTGTACCACCGTGGGCCCAGTGCAGCGGAAACTACTCGAAGGGTTAATGATGTGTATGACGGTCGTGTTGCAAAAGAAAACATGGCTTGTCTTTGGTTCCAACGTTTTTGTTTTGGAAATTTCGATCTGCAAAACAAGCACCGGCCGGAGACCCAAGTTGATAATGAAGAATTGAAGGTTATTGTGAAAGCGGATCTCTCGCAAACTACGTCCAAGTTAGCTACAGGCTGCGGAGTTAGTGACAAAAACTGTTTTAATCCACCTGAAGCAAATTGGGACGATTAAAAAGCTTGGTGGGTCTTCATGAATTGACTGAAGCAAACCAGCAAACGCCTGTCGACTGCTGCGTTACATTATTGTACCGACACAATAATGAAGGGAATTTAAATTATATTAACAAAATATTCGACTTTTTGTTCCTTCCATACAAAACGCTAATTTCATGAGTAAGCGCCTAATATAAAAGGATATTCGGAAATGTGTTTTTTGATGCATGCTAAGTGTATTTTTTTTTAATATTGTATTTACACCACTTACCAAAAATATAGCAATATACAACAAGAATCAAGGATATGATAGGCAAGTAGTTCATGAAGCCTGACACTATGTAACCGTCTGTTTCGACGATCGTGAAGTAAATGCCTAGACCCACCTGAGGTAAGAAATAGATTTATTTAATATTAGCTAAAGTCTTGAGTACCTATTTTTGTGTTATATCAATTATATACACAGGTTTATAATATAAACCTAAGTATTATTTGAGTCGAGAATTCGACCATATTTCTTTATAATAATCTTTCTATTTCAAACCTTTAAAAGAAGCTGATATCTTAAAACAATAATGATCGGGTAACTTTAAAAATAGTCGTAAACTAAAACGAATACACACCACACTCAAATATGATCTAGAAATAGGTCTAAACAAAAGTGATATAAAACGTAGGTAGAACAAAAAAACGAACTTACCATACCACAACACATGCCAAATAGAGAAAAAAATAATATAGGTCGTCTCCCAATTGTTTTCGTAATAAATAGAGAACTGATGCCACCAAATAATTGTGTACCAGCTATTATAGCCGATCCTATATCTGGCCGCAAGCTGGTTTGAGTCGCCTCCAAAATCGTTTGTAAATAGAATGATATAGCTAGATAACCTATCAGATTTGAGCCAAAACACAGCAATAGTCCCAATAATAGTGCTTTAATAAATAATTTGTTTTTCAACAATGACATCTTGTCTATGTTGCATTCCTTGTTTGATAATTTATAATCTTCTAACTCTTTCTTCATGGCTTCATCGGATCTCGGAATCTCGGATTAAAGATAGGACTTTAATGGCGTCATTAGTACGACCTGGAATATTAATTATTTAATATTATTTATTTGAATATTGTATTATTATAATTTAAATTTGTTTCTAAATGTAGTTCAGTTTCAAAAGAGCTTGGGAGAAATTGACATATTGTGCGGACCCTCAATAATTGGGATGATTTCCGGCAATGTTTAATATATAATCTATATTTAGTAAAAGCAAGCAACAGCTTAGTTTACAGAGAGATGGAAAGGTATTCAAACTGATTGACTGATTCCAACTGGATGATGGCTTTGTCACTAATAATTGATTGTATATACCTACTATGTAATGTTAACTTTCTCTGTATGAAAATACAACTTTTCTTGGGCTTTATTTCATAAAAAAATATATTACCTTTATTATACAAATGGAACGGGCTATCAGGTAAAAATATCACAGGTAAAGTTGTTACAGCTATAAAGCCAGCTATAAAAGAATTAAGTACTGCGTATGATAGAAATGGGCCTACAGATAGAACTATCACTGTTCCTAGAGCTAAGAATAAATTTAAGATTGTGCCTAAGGATCCACGGTGCTCTTTCTGAAAAAAATAAACAGATAATATTACAAATAAAATACACATCTTATTATAAAAGTAGTAAGTATGAAACTTCTTTTTTATTTCTTCATTTCTTAAATTACTTTCTAACTTAACTTACCATCCTTTTTAGTTACCGGTTTACAAGATAAACATAAAAATTATACGATCATATAGGTCACACGATGACAAGTGATCATCGCCGCTCACTAACACTTACAATACCAAAGAAATCATTAGAGCTTTGCCGGTCTTTGCGTTATAAAAGAACTCTATTTTTTGATGCACTCATGTCGTATCGACCTGGAAACACCGCCAACAATAATTTATTCAAAATTTTGATCTATAACCACCCGAGCGGTTCGTCGTTGCACGCGGTCAAAAGCTAAAACATTATACACAGTACTATATGAAAATACTCTATGTGTGGCGGGACCGCGAAACAGTCGCTCGAAAATTTTCGGCTTTGAGGCATTGACGGAAGGGTTCTTGAAGAGTAATCAGTAGCGGATTTAGGCTTAGGCCCGTGAGGCCCGGGCCTAGGGCGGCAAATTTTGAGGGGCGCCAAAATTTTAAAGATGACCAAAATTTAAAATCGATTGGGTTTTCTGTAAACTGCAAGACCAAATTTTAAAGTTTATTTTATAGCGCTCTTACTATCGAAACATAGTACCATTTTGAGGGTAGAATTTCTTTGTTAAAATAAATAATCAGGCAAGTCCTAAAATTTGAAATATCTAACAAAAAGATTTAATATTTTTTTTAATGCTAGTATATTATTTATTTACGAATTTTTCATTCAAAATTTAGTTATAATATTTGTTTGCGCTTTATTATGAAACGAAACATTATTTCACCATGATAAATTAAACAAGTATTTTTTTTTTATTTTTTTTTTTATATGAAGCATTGAACTAGGGCAACGCTTGACTACATTCCACCTGATGGTAAGTGGAATGTAGTCTTAGATGGTAAGGCGCATTTCCCTAGCAACCTATTCACTCTTCTCTTGAAGACACCCACATTATATTTGGCCGGAAATACCGACGCAGGCAAATTGTTCCAGTCCATCGCTGTACGCACTTAAAATGAGAAAGCAAAGCGCTTTGTTCGGACAGGTGGAATGTCCACAACAAAAGGATGAATACCTGCCGTGCGCCAGGACGTCCGGTGATGGAAGGGGGACGGGGGATTAAGTCGTGCAATTCCTGCGCACACTCACCAAAATGTATCCTATAGAATACTGAGAGGCTAGCAATTTTACGCCTGTGTTCAAGGTTTTGGAGGTCGGCTTCGAGTAATTCGGGATCGCCTATAAACCTCTTTGCTCGCCTCTCAATTGAGTCCAGAACCGCAAGATGAGACTTTGCGGCACCAACAAATATGTGACCACAGTACTCTACACACGACCGGATCTGTGCTTTGTATAGAACAAGAAGCTGTCCCGGTGTAAAGTACTGCCGAACCTTCGCAAGAACGGCAAGCTTTGCTGCTGCTGCTCTTGCTCTGGACTCAATGAACCGACCAAAGTTGAGGTTCGAGGAAATCTCTAAACCTAACAACTGAAGCCGGTCACTGTATTCCAAGGATACATTCTGGAAAGTAGGAGCCAAGGTGAAAGGGCTCTTTTTGGCGGTGAACAGACACGTCTGCGTTTTGGTGGCGTTGAACTTGACGAGATTGGCATTGCTCCATGCGGAGACTGCCTGAAGTTTGTCATTCAAACGTTGCACCACGGCTTCTCTTTCAGACTGTACTTGATCTCGACTAGCCCGAGTACTCGGCAGATATCTTTCTACAAATGTGCTATCGTCTGCATACCCATAGATACCGGGCTTCAACAGATCATTAATGTGCAGCAGAAAAAGAGTTGCAGAAAGAACGGACCCCTGAGGCACTCCAGCATTTATTGTCAAGGGTTCCGAGGAACACCCGTCAACAACTACTCGGAGAGATTTCAGGCTCCAAAAGTCCGTTACCCAGCCGACCAGGAGATATACCGTACGCTGAAAGCTTGCTTATAAGGCTCGCATGCCAGACCCTGTCAAATGCCCTCGAGACGTCCAGAGAGACGGCGACCGCTTCTCCTTTCTTCTCGATGGCCTCGCCTAGAATGTGTGTAGCATACACTAGGAGGTCCCCAGTAGACCTATTACGGCGAAACCCGTATTGTCGGTCACTGAGGAGATCGTTACCTTCTAGGTATGCTAGTAGGCGCGAGTTCAATACACGCTCCATAATCTTGCAGAGTATGGAGGTGATTGAAATCGGTCTGTAATTGACAGGGTCGGCACGGCTGCCTTTTTTGGGCACGGGTTGCACGTTGGCAAGCTTCCAGGATTTCGGCACTATTCCAGTCTTGAAAGAGAGGCGATACAGACGTGTCAGTACAGGAGACAACTCAGCTGCACATGTCTTGAGCAGAATGGCTGGTATACCATCAGGACCACTGGCTTTATTCACATCTAAACGACACAATGTTCTCCATACCTCTTTGTTAGTGATGCGGATTTCAGGCATCGAAATACCGCAGTGAGGAAGATGTGCTGGAGAAGCATTGCCAGTGTCTAGATGCGAATTATCAGCAAACAGAGAAGCAAATACATTTGCTTTCTCTGTTTCTGTGTGGGCCAGGGAACCATCCGGCTTCAACAGAGCAGGCAGTGAGGGTTGGCAGAAATTCGACTCGATCGCTTTCGCAAGAGACCAGAAAGCTCGACTGCCAGTTGGTCTGGCAGAGAGCTTTTCGCCATTCTTAGCGATTCGATCGAGACGAGCCTTCCGCAATGCCTTTTTGTAGGACTTGGCAGCTTGGTTAAAGGCTCTCTTCTTCGAACTTACATCCGGTGTTTTGCGGGTTCGAGCATCAGCCCAAATGAGATATGCCGAATGTTTTCGGTCTTGAGCATGACCACATTCGGCATTAAACCATGGGCGAGCATTGCCACCGATGGATACTTCAGCAAAAGGAATAAAATACTCCATTGCCTGGTGCACCACATCGGTTATAGCATCCGCGCAACTCGACAGATCCAAAGAAGAGAAGCAGACCTGCCGCCAAGAGGATAAGACGCAAAAAAGTGTCGCATCTCATCCCAATCTGCTGACTTGTATTTCCATACTCGCCTAACACCATGAGGTTCGAAAGCTGGTGGGGAATATGTAAACACAGATTTCACCAGACAGTGATCGGAGGTTCCCAAGGGGGATGTGACTTCTACACGATACCTGTCCGGATCAGTTGTCAGCAGAAGGTCCAGGCAATTGGCTGTATGGCCTACCACATCTGGTACCCTTGTCGCTTGCTTCACCAGTTGAAAGAGGTCCAAGGACAACGCAAAGTTCCGCGCTTCTCTTCCAGCATGGTCGGTCTTCTGGTACGGGAACAGCCAGTCCTGATGACAGGCATTAAAGTCCCCCAGAAAGACGAGCTGCGCCGAAGGACAAAAAAAAAAAAAAAAAAAATAATAAAAAATTGAATATGCGTCTCCGTCAAAAAGAGCAAGTGCGGCTGCTCTGTCTCCAGGTGGTGGTGGACAGCTAAAAGATTTGAGTGCAAACCCCTTATATTAGTAAGGTGCACTTTATATGAGGAGGAGTGCAACCGCTGTGTCGACTTGTTCCTTTTTATAACTTTTTCATAATAAAACAAAAATAAAAGTGAATAGGGATGAGAAATGGCAGTTGAACGAGGCGGTACGTATCGAACCCGACGTCGAAGTTGGTTAAGTTATGCCACTGGGAGGCTAGCCTGGAGACTGCGGGGACGCCCGAACCCCCCCAGGGATCGCCATCGGGCCTCCTCATCTGGTCGCCAACCAGCACGATGGAGCCACCCTGGGATTTTTCGCAGCTGGCGGGGCAGCCTTTCGTGGGTGGCTAACCCACTAATTGGGCCCCCGACTATCTGCGGGCGGCCAGCGGAAAGCCGTCGCTTCGGATCCCGCTACCCTCCTCGACTAGACACCTGACAAAACAAACACCAACTCGACGTCAACCGGTTCGCCAACGTACCGCAGCTGTTTAGACCCATTTTCCATAAACGGCTTCATCGAGCAACGTGCCCGCACACAACTAGGTCGCTTTGCGGCACGACTTTGCCCGATGGGTGGTAACTTTGCCGGCGACCCGATGTTATGGTCTACCACCAAGAAGGTGGTCAAGTCAAGTGTCAGTTGACTCATGCAATAATTTTTTTATTTTTCAATTTTTCGTAAAAAATTTATAGTTTTACGTAATGTGAAGCCCCTAACGATAAGCATGATTGATCAGTTTTATATAATCATAGAATGAATTTGAAAAGTCATACAAATATATAGAAATTAATACAAATTACGAAAAAAAATTTAAACTTGAAAAAAAAATTGCTCTGAGTCAAATATATTTATATCGTTACATTACACGGACGAAAGCAAGAAAAAATAATATTATATGATGATTCAGATAAAAATAATTTATATTTTAATTACAAGCAATTTATTATTAATTCTATATTTAATTGTTATGTTAAAAAAATAAATGTTTAATTTATACCTGAATTAGATTTCTTATTATTATTGTAATTATTTTAATTATTTTATACACACACATATATGTATATATATATGTTTATATATACATATATATATATATATATATATATATATATATATATATATATATATATATATATATACTGGTACAAAAGATAAAGGGCGCCATCTCGGGCTCGGTCGGGCTCGGTCTCGGGCCTAGGGCGTCCTCAAACCTAAATCCGCTACTGAGAGTAATATGAAGAATTGGGTTTTTTAAGCAGTAAGCTCAAAAAGATTAAACTGAATAAGATTCAGGTTACCTCATTCTGAAACCTGCGCTAGGAAAGTCTCAATAAGTGAGACAAATATCTTTCGGCACTTTATTTTTCCTGAGAGAATCCTACTCAGCCGAAATAAAGAGCACCTCCAGTACTATCATCCGCATGGGAATTATTTTCGGTATGTACAACAAACCAATGTTAAAGCCAATGGAAGTCTTTTTATGATTAACCATATAAGAGAACTGGTTAAACGATCTCTAAAACTCACAAGACTACCATAGATAGGTAGCTTTAAGGAAGCGGCTTATAGCACATACGTAAGAAATTTTACTCAATATTCAGATTAACTGCCAGAAACTCTACTGTACTTTTAATGCCCACTGCCTATTGGTGTAAGGTATACGAGTAGATCACCAGCTGATCAAACATAGTAAAAGCCAAATTGCCAGTTATTGATTAACTAGTGATCTAAATGAATGCGAGTAATGCTTAAAATTGGGAGTTGCTAGGGTTGTAATTTTATATACATAATTAACAGAGTGAAGGGGAAGTGAAAGTCTCAATGAACGAAAGTCGAAACGATCAACTAATTTCAGTTCAACGCTCGCTGCGACAGTGTAACGACGCGTAACTAATTATTTAACGCCTACCTGCGAAAACGAATAATTGAAATATGACGAAGTGTGCAAAGTTTAGCAAAATAGTCACGAAAAGGAAACCAGGCGTGCAATGCAACAAGTGCAATAAGTGGTATCATGGCACCTGTGTATCTTTATCCACCGAGCAGCTTACGACTTTGTCCTCAACAGATTCCATTGATTGGAAATGTAGGAGCTGTACCGCAACGACGGGTGGTAAAGCAAAACGATTATCTGTTATTTTACCTGACCCAGAGGATGAAGATACGGATGCAGAAGGGCAGAATAACGTTGACCAGGACAAACTGCTAATAGATCTTCGTCAAGAAATTCGTCAAATAAGGCAGACGGTTAAAGAGATCATCCGGGATGAACTTCAAAGTACCCTCAAATTCTATTCAAATAAAATAGACGAGTACGAGGAGAAAATTAAAAACTATGAAATGCGCGTTAAACTAGTAGAAAATCAATGTAAAAATCTAAATAATATATATAATAATCTTAATTTAAAAAATGCAGTGCTTGAACAAAAGGTTAATAAACTAGAACAAGCACAGATGCAAAACGATATTGAGATTTGTGGTATTGTTGAGAAGGAAAACGAGGACGTAAAGCAAATCACTAGGTTACTCTGTCAGTCGCTTAACCAAAAAATAGAAGACGTAGTAAGTGTCGTGAGAAAAAAGAAACCAAAACGACAGAATAATGATCAAGCGGAACGCTATAAGGTAGATTCACCTATTATAGTTTCTTTACGGGAAGGAAGGAGAAACGATTGGATTAAGGCTGCAAAAACCACAAGTGTTACTGGAAAGAAATTAGTTGGAGAAGGCGAGCGTTCGGTATTCATACGCGAAGCATTGACCCCGACAACAGCTTATCTACTATGGAAAACAAAAACAGCTGTAAAAGAAACCTCAATGTGTAAATACGTGTGGTGTAAAAATGGGCAAGTTATGGTCCGAAAATCTGAAGGTGATAATAAAATTTACTACGTAAGCTCAGAGAACGATATTGAGAAAATTATCAAAGAATGCCAAAAGAAATAAAAGTAAATAATTTTCGTAATATACATCGATCAACTCTAAAATATTATGACTAATTACGACTCAGGAATATTTGAATCAAATTATGAAACATGGAATAATTTCACTAAGAATATACGAAAAGAACATAATAAATTGCTATTACTACATGTCAACATTCGGTCGATGATTAAAAATCATTCACAGCTGGAATACATCGTGGACACTAGCCCAGTAATTATTCACCTTATAATAGTAACCGAAGCTAACATATCGAATATCACAAAAGATTTATTCAACTTAAATAATTATTCTATGTACACGGAACTTCGAAATCATAGGAAAGGAGGCGGCATAATCGTATACGTTCATAAAACTATTTCTTTTGTAAAAAACCAAGTGAGTTCAGAATACTGTGAGTGTTTGTGTGGTGAAGTGAAGACTCTGAATGGGTATAAATTATCCTTGTGTGTTATTTACAGACCACCGAACCTTTGTAAGTGCAGCTTTATTACTGAACTTTCTAAAATGTTATCTATTTGTACAAATAACTCTAACTGTATATTAATAGGAGACATGAATATAGACATTAGCATTATGAATAGCACTGTAAGATTATATTTGAATACTCTGAATGAACTAGGGTTTGAATGTTGTATTTCACAATTCACTCGAGTCGAGAAAAATATTAGTGGCGTATCCAAATCATGTATAGATCACATATTCATCCGCGACGTGTGCGAGCGAGGCAGTAGCGGCCACTCGATCCAGTCAGCAATCGTGCTCAATGCACTGGCGGACCACTATATTACAGGCCTTTCTTTGATAAGCCCGGATTGTACGAGTACATCTAAAACTATAACTAAACTAGATAGAGAAAAAACTCGAATTGAATTAAGTAAAATTAATTGGAATACACATTTACTCAATGAGGATCCAAATGAAATTATTGAGTTCATTATTAACAAAATTAACTTTATTTATTATAAATGTAAATATAAAACTAATATTACTACTAATACTAAAGCAAAAAATAATTGGATTACGGAAAATATGGTAAATATGAGTAATAAAAAATGGAACTTTTAAAAATACATTTTAATAAAAAGATTTAAATAATAAAAAAAATGAACTGATATATAAAAAATACAGAAACAAAACTAATAGGAAAATAGTAAAAACTAGAAATAAATCAATTAAACGAGAAATTACTGATAACTTTCGAAATACAAAAAAAACGTGGGAAATAATAAATAGACTAACGGGTAGAATTGTGAATGCCGTTGACGATATCTTGATTAACTCTTTTAAATTAAAAGCAAGAAGACTAGCAACAAAATTTTCTGAAGACTTTAAAAATAACCTTGAAAACATTATAAATTCATGCGACGAACCATTATTAGATGAGACACTTTATACAAATACACCTAACATCTCATTGCGTTTTGAAAAAATTAATGAAGAAACGCTCTCTAAAATATTAACTAATATGAAGGACAAAAAAAGGCCTGGTATTGATAATATACAAGTAAAGGATATTAAATTCCTATCACAACAGTTAACTCCTATTTTAACGCACTTGATTAATTTGTGTATTAGTAGATGTATTTATCCGGATCAATTAAAAATCGGTCTTATTAGACCCATTCATAAGAAAGGAACCAACTGATACCAACAACTATAGACCGATAACTATATTATCATACTTAGATAAAATTATTGAGAAATACTTTGGTCAATTGATTAACACATTTTTATCACATAATAACATAATTCACAATAAACAATTTGGATTTCAAAAACAAAAAAATACGTCACAACTTTTAGCTTCGTTTTCAGATGAAATTAATGCTCATTTAAATGAAAAAAAACATGTACTCGTCCTATTTATTGACTTCACTAAAGCATTCGAAACTCTTAAACATGACACTTTATATAAAAAAATGCAGCAAAATGGTATACAGGGCCCTGCATTAGAGTTGCTTAAAGATTATCATAAAAATAGATATAATTCGGTATGCATAGCCGATGAGTATAGTGAACTAAGTCCATCTACCCTAGGAACAGCCCAAGGATCAGTTTTGGGCCCTACGGAGTACTTAATATATGTCAATGATATGTGCAACATAATGCGTCACGGCTCTGTGTATCAATTTGCTGATGACACATGTTTAATCACCGCACATCATAACATGGAAATGGCAAGAGATATGATGCAAACAGATTTCAATAATCTGTGTAAATGGGCGCATGATGTTGACCTTTATATAAATTATTCAAAAACTAAGCTTATGTACATACACTCACCACATAAAAAAGCTAACTTCATTCCAAGCATTGTTGCGCATGACCATAGCTGTATGCATGGACATCACACCTCATGTGTATGTATGTCGATTGAAACGGTTAGTCAACATATGTATTTGGGTCTAAAAATAGACCAGCATTTTAACTGGAGTCCTCATATAGATGAAGTTTGTTGTAAACTCAGAACTATTTTGGCAAAATTTTATATACTTAAACATAAACTTCCATATAAAACTCTAAGACTTTTGTACATGTCACTTGCAGATTCTATTATAAGTTATGGCATCTCTAGCTATGGCAGAACTTATAAAACTCATATAGAAAGAATTTATAACCTACAAATAAGAATATTAAAATCAATAGTCCCACTGAAAATTTAATATAAATTTAGACATAACTACGACCATTTATTTAAACACTGTAGCTTAATTAACGTTTACGAAAGAGTAAATATGAACATTATAGCAGAATATCATAACAAAATTAATGTCCTAGGAATAAATGACAGAGTTGATTTCATGCGAAATCTATCATATTTACCATATTTTACAGTACCAAAATATAATAATGTATATGGAAAGAGAATTTGGTCCTACATCCTACCTTGTATTCTAAATAAGTTACCAAAGGAGTTGATTACTGAAATTAAAAACCATAATTTAAAACAAACAAAAAAAGTGGTAAAGGACTTTTATATTGATAATAAGAACTTACCACACTCACAAATGTAACATTTTAGGTATGAACTTTGTCCCTTTTTTTTTTTTTCTTACTTTTGTTAGTTTAAGATTTAGTTATAAATTTTTTGTTTTATATAAGTATTAGATTGTTTTAAGATCAAGGTAAAGTTATAATAATTTAGTTACGAAGCATGTGAACCCCATAAATGCGACAATCTTTTGATAAGATTTGTGTTTATGAATATGTAATATTGTAATATTTGAATGTAATAAACAGAAATAAATAAAAAAAAATAAAAAAAAAATTACCCCTAGGTATGGCGGTTGGTACCTCCATAAAAGCTTGAAATATTTACCTCCATAAAAGCTTGAAATATTTACCTCCATAAAAGCTTGAAATATATACCTCCTTCAGCAAACAAACGCAGAAAGTACACAGTATACTATAATTCAAATTCAAAATACCTTTATTCAAGTAGGCATTTACACGCACTTTTGAATCGTCATTTACATTAAATTGGTCAGTATAGTCTGTGTATATTGTACATGTACAAAATTAGAAATTGTCAAGTTCGTTCTGTAGCAATAGAATCCTATTCTCGGAGGCTAAAAGGGCAAATTTTTAATATAGATAAAAAATAATAAGGAGCCAAGAGTAGATCCTTGTGAAACACCTATTTTTAGGTGAGAACCAGTTGATTTACAATTATGTACATCAACCATCTGAGCTCTTTGATCCCGGTAAGAGGCAATAAGATCAAGCGCAACACTGATTACACACCATAGTGATTAAGTTTGCAAAGCAACGTTTGATGGTCCACGCAATCAATCAGATCACTCAAAACACCCCGTGGCACCCGTATCAGTTGTTGATTTGCCTTTGGTGAAACCATATTGTTCACTATGCATGATTTTGTTGCTATGAACAAATCCTGCCTTTTGAATTAGGATATTTTTTTCGAAGATTTTACTTAAAATAGTTAAAATAGAGATAGACCTATAATTGCCGAGTTCTAGTCTATTGGGACTTTTGAACAAAGGATTTACTTTAACATATTTCATTAAATCTGGGAAAGTACCGGTTTTAATACATTTGTTAAAAATTAAGGATAATTGTGGAGCAAAATCATTTATAACAGTTATAAGTAATTTTACTGACATACCCTTAAGATCATTGGTTTTTTTCATATTTAGGTTTCTAAGAGTTTTAACAAATTCATATGATGTAACAGGTTTAAAAAAAAAACATTTATTACTGACTATTACGTCATTCGTCAATTCGGCGACTGCATCAAATGGTGAATAATTTAAATTACGCGTGACTGTTAAAGGAATTTCGTTAAAAAAAGTTTAAAAAAAAACCCGAAACGTTTAAATCTGAATTTATTTCAATATTATTAAATTTTAACTTAATAGGTCCATTAACAGCCCTAGTTTTCCCAGAAACACTAGATAAAACATCCCAAGTTGCTCTTATTTTATTTTATGAGTTTAAGATTTTATTTCTTATATACATCGACTTAGCTTGTATGCAAATGTTCTTATATTTTAGAGAAACTCCTAACTTTATACATGAACACCGGATCTTGATTCCATTGCCTCTCACCATATAAATCATATAACTTATCTCTACTTTTATATATCGCCACTGTATTGGGCTACCGTGGGTATATATAAAAATCGCTAATTTTAACTTTTAGGTATTTTGTTATAGTTTTTGCCTTAAAAATATCAATAAATTTTTGTTACAAAAACTCAAAAACGTTATTGTATAAATTATTGGGATTCTCATCGGTCGTGTCTACTTTACCCACTTTTTGCTCAACAGTATTGTTAATTGTAAGGATCCGGTTTTTAAACTTTTGGGGCTTTTTATTTTCATAATAATTAATATAATAATAATAATTAATTAATAGTGAAAATTTTAGACCACAGTGGTCTGGACTAAATTCGTCATTACCGTTTCTTCATAAATGTTACAGCGACAAAACACGTTATAAATACAAGTTGCGGAAACACTAGTAACGCGAGTAGGTTCAGAAAAGACATTCAATAAGTTAAAAGATGCAATCGTAAACAATATTGTGAAACTCTGAAATTTGTTAAATTATGGCTTAGTGAGATTTGGAAGACTTGCATCAGCGTTGACGAGAACAGAAAGGAGAGACTGGAAAGTATAATTTAGAAACGAACATTCGTAAATGATGTGATGACTAAAACAGTAAAAGATTTTCTACTAACTTCATTCATAATTCAATGCAAAATAAACTTATGTTATACTTTTCAACAACAGTTCCACTTCCGACTCCTTGCCACCCAAGCCTTGTATATTTTAATGGACAATGTTAAACAGCTTAAGCTTTGTCTTAACCTTTAGTTTAAAATGGAACGCTTATGGTCTGTCAGTATCTGCCGAGTGTCAAGCTTTTTAGATTACATTTATTTTTCGTGATATCCCTTATAACGAAGTTTTTAAATTAAATGCTACTAAAGTAGCAATTTGTTTTTTTACAATATAAAGGCAGATACAATGAATCAGTCAAAAGTACATTTGCCTCCAGACAATATTCAAGACAATCTATTTATTTATCTAATAAAATAAACCAGTAATATAATATGTCCACACATATATTCCAAGACATGTCATGATTGCAAAAAAAACTTTAACAGACTGGTTGGTTAAACGTAATTATAAAAATATAAAATCTCTTACACATATATGTATATAAACATACACAAAACCAAGATCATGCCTCAAACACTCATGTTAAGTAAGTAATACACATTATAATTATATATTTTTTAGATTAAATGTTATATCACTGTGGTTGTCATTATATATATTTTTAATTCAATTCAGTTAATCGCTGTGCAAATTAAATATTATGTAAAAATAGTATATTTTGTAACTGTTAGCTTAGGTACCTCTAATTTTATAAGAGCGGGACCAGGATATACTTAAAAGGGGATACCCGATGATATATATAGAAATGAACTACTTTAAAGGAAATAAATAAATGTTTATGTGCAGGCCTCATTAAGTTTTTTTATAATATTATATCTTATTTTTTTATATTTTGAGTTTCCATACCCCAATCTTGTCAGTATATTATTTTAATCAAACTGGCTAATATCCGACATACTTAATTCAAGAAAACATATTTATAAATACTTACACATGCAATTTCTGAAGCATATACCGGAACTACTACCAAAATAAAGGAATCACATAGCACCATGGTCACTCGGCAAAATATTAACATCCACACTTCGGTCACAAATATAGTCCAAATAGCCGCAAGTAACTTTGGTACTGATACCAAAATAAAACAGTACTTTCGGCCTAATCCATCCAAAAGTATCCCACTCAAAAAGTTTACTGCAAACACATAAATAAGGATTCGTTTTAATAAGATATTTAAACAATATAGCATGTTATTATAAAAAAAAACTCAGTAACAAGTAGTACACTTGGCTATATAAGTGTATAATGTATTATTGGCAATTAAAAAAATACTAGCTTACTTGCCATAACCACCAAGTATCCTCCTGATACGATCCATGATCCTTCTTCCTCCGTAATAGGTCTTGATAATGGAGTATCTGTTCCGTTACTAAGTTTTACAATAACTGGTGACGGCCATCCCAGACTCATTCCTGTGGTTAGCGCTCCGAAATTTACTAAAATAAAAATATTATTCAGTCAGGTAATTGTATATTAAAATGTATTATACATACCACAGCAATGGTATATTTTAAAGAAATCGAAGAGTTTTGTTCCGGAGATCTGCAGAATGACAACTGAACACATGTCCTAAAATTTCGGTTCAATCGATCTCGGTTTACAATTTTAATTAAAATAATTGTTGAATTAATTAAAATCGTCTCAGTCGTTCAAGATAATGGCGAAACAGATCAAATCGTCTAACACAGATTCAAGGAAATGTAACTTGTTTCTGGCGAAGAGGCGAGATGTTATATACATGGTTATTTGTAATTAATTGGCCACCTCTTGCAGGCAGTCTCTCTACATCAATCCAAATAACATTTTTTTTATTTTTTTTATATGATCTAGGGCAATGCTTGACTTCATTCCACCTGATGGTAAGTGGAATGTAGTCTTAGATGGTAAGGCGCATTGCCCTAGCAACCTATTCACTCTTCTCTTGAAGACACCCACATTATATTTGGCCGGAAATACCGACGCAGGCAAATTGTTCCAGTCCTTCGCTGTACGCACTAAAAATGAGGAAGCAAAGCGCTTCGTTCGGACAGGTGGAATGTCCACAACAAAAGGATGGATACCTGCCGTACGTCGGGACGTCCGATGATGAAAGGGGGGCGGGGGAATTAAATCGTGTAATTCCTGCGCACTCACTCCACTCCACTCACCAAAATGTATCCTATAGAATACTGAGAGGCTAGAAATTCTACGCCTGTGTTCAAGGTTTTGGAAGTGGGCTTCGACCAATTCGACCAATTCGCCTATAAGCCTCTTTGCTAACCTCTCAATTGAGTCAGGAACCGCAAGATGGGACTTTGCCGCACCAGCAAATATGTGAACACGGTGCTCCACACACGACCGGATCTGTGCTTTGTATAAAACAAGAAGCTGTCCCGGTGTAAAGTACTGCCGAACCTTCGCAAGAACAGCAAGCTTTGCTGCTGCTGCTCTTGCTCTGGACTCAATGAACCGACCAAAGTTGAGGTTCGAGGAAATCTCTAAGCCTAACAACTGAAGCCGGTCACTGTATTCCAAGGATACATTCTGGAAAGTAGGAGCCAAGGTAAAAGGGCTCTTTTTGGCGGTGAACAGACACGTCTGCGCTTTGGTGGCGTTGAACTTGACAAGATTGGCATTGCTCCATGCGGAGACTGCCTGAAGTTTGTCATTCAAACGTTGCACCATGGCTTTTCTTTCAGACTGTACTTGATCTCGACTAGCCCGAGTACTCGGCAGATATCTTTCTACAACTGTGCTGTCGTCTGCATACTCATAGATACCGGGCTTCAACAGATCATTAATGTGCAGCAGAAAAAGAGTTGCACAAAGAACGGATCCCTGAGGCACTCCGGCATTTATTGTCAAGGGTTCCGAGGAACACCCGTCAACAACTACTCGGAGAGATCTCTGGCTCAAAAAGTCCGTTACCTAGCCAATCAGATCAGGAGATATACCGTACGCTGAAAGCTTGCTTACAAGGCTCGCATGCCAGACCCTGTCAAATGCCCTCGAGACCTCCAGAGAGACGGCGACCGCTTCTCCGTTCGTCTCGATGGATCCGCCTAAAATGTATGTAGCATACACTAGGAGGTACCCAGTAGACCTATTACGGTGAAACCCGTACGGTCACTGATTAGATCGTTACCTTCTAGGTATGCTAGTAGGCGCGAGTTCAATACACGCTCCATAATCTTGCAGAGTATGGAGGTGATTGAAATCGGTCTGTAATTGACAGGGTCATCACGGCTGCCTTTTTTGGGCACGGGTTGCACATTAGCAAGCTTCCAGGATTTCGGCACTATTCCAGTCATGAAAGAGAGACGATACAGACGAGTCAGTACAGGAGACAACTCAGCTGCGCATGTCTTGAGCAGAATGGCTGGTATACCATCAGGACCACTGCATTTCTTCACATCTAAACGACACAATGTTTTCCATACCTCTTTGTTAGTGATGCGGATTTCAGGCATCGAAATACCAAAACATTTGTTGTTTTTGTGTTATAAGAAGTAGCTTGGATGTAGATACCGTATATCTTGTGCCGGTATCTTAATTATTGATTGTTATATTTCATCATCAATCATACATGCAATGATAATAGTTATATATTTATTTATATCTCGTATATGCATCGTCTTATGTTACATTTTCATACCCATCTTGAATATACATATATTCAAAATTCGATAGTTAAATTGTAATGATGATGATGATGATTTTCATGTAAGTATATTGAAGATATTAAAATATGATGATCTTTAGATTAATGCAGTAGATTTTTACTAGTTTGCAAATATCTTATAAACCCACCGGCACGTGCATTTTTCCCTGTTATTGTATTTAGCACATCTTGAAAAGATTTACTCTTCATTCTGCAATACTAAATTAATATCAACGTTATTTAACTATATACATACACTAAAAATATATACCGCTCTGTACCGTAACGCACTTCCTTGGTCACCTTACTTATCTAAGCCACTTCTATGTTTTACCATAAGGAAACTTAAGAAATCGATATTCTATAATTTTTATCAGCAATTACGTTGAAGTTATACTTAGTAAAGGTTACAGTAAATTACCAGTACTGGTTTTTTATATATTTTTCATAATTTTGTTGTAGATAAAAAAAAGTATCTTTTTTCTTCATTTTACAATATATAAAATAAAAAAGTTTATCTATTAAGATTATATATAGGTATATATAATCTACAAACGTATGTATAGAAATCTTTTTTTATTTTTCGGTATAATTTGTATCCTATAACCTAATCCACAGACAATACTACTATATCTAACTGCATCAAATTTTCTTAAGTAGTTCCAAAATGTTATAATTCAAAGATTTTTACATGATAGATACCTTTTCAATATAATCGAAACAATGCAAAGTAAATCTAGAAACATTTTGTTCTTATTTTCAGTAGTTTGAACTACTTATTGCCCACCACACAGACAGATTAAATAAGTTTTTGTTATCTATTTCATATTTATTGTAATAAACAGATTATTAGTTCCAAAATTTATCAAAAATCAGATAAGGTACTTTTCGGTTATAGCAATACGGCAAAAATATTAATCAATTATAAATAAAAACCTACAAAAATAGTTTGATTACAGTAACAGATGTTTTTATGTACCTGTTTAAATAAATAAACCTTCTGTACATTATTGTACTGTATTAATTTCGTGATAGTTAATTCACCAATCTATTATCATCAAGTTTTTTTTTAATTTTTACCGTTCAAATCTATACATATAATAAAATTGTTACTGAGCAATTTCTGTACATGGAAAATGTTTAAAAAAAACATAATGGGGGCATTTATAAGAGCAAGAGAACCCAAAACAATGGTTTTTAATTTTATCTGTTTGTCTGTATGTCTGTATATCTGTATGTCTGTATATCTGTATGTCTGTATGTTTGTGCACGCTAATCTTGGAAACGGCTTAACGAATTTGAATGCGGTTTCAAGAATATATTGCAATTGTTTTCACTTAACATTTAGAGTTTGTTTTATTTAAATCGGTTAAGAAATAAAAAAAATATGTCAATTTATGTCAATTACGTAATGGGTATCATGCAAATCTTCTTCTATACATGTATTAAATCGGTAGAGGAATAATCTGTGTACATTTAAAATATTAAAAACTCAAAACAATGTTTTCTCATTTTATCTATTCGTCTGTATGTTTGTATGTACGCTAATCTTAGAAACGGATAAACCGATTTGAATGCAGTTTTCGGGAATATATAGTCATGGGCCGCACTTTACATAGGTATAGTGTGTTTTTACATAAATCGGTTAACAAATAAAGAAGTAAATAATTTCTAATTTGCGTACCATTTCGGTAAGGCATTTTTCCAATTCCATTTTTTGAAATAGTGGTTTTCAACTCAGGGAATAATAATACCATTTATAATAAAAAAAATATCAATGATTAAAAATAACAAAAAGATATAAATATAAATTAGAAATACTCCAACAATCAAAAACTACTAGCCGGAGTTTGATGAAACTTTGAGCTGATACGTTTTATCGAAATCTACGCGTACGAAGTCGCAGGCACAGCTTGTTATTTAATACAAATGAGGCATTCACAACAATGTTCAGTATCGACGGATTATAAACAATTTATCTGTAATAATTATAGATAAATTATAGATAACTATTCCTATTTTTATTATTATATGCAATGTCTAGTTAATGTTATTAATTCCTTGTAAATTATCACTTTCTCTGAATTATATACGTAAAGTCCGGATTCATTATTTAACTATAACATACATATAATCAAAACAAATTTCATATTTATAGCTTTCAAATTTGATGCAATATAAATAATTATATGAGACTTATTGTTCTCCTCTAGAAAAAAAAATTTTTACTCAAATTGCTCCTAACTTGACCATTCTTAACAAATGTTATACAAGATCGGTTCAGTAATTTTAGATTTAGTCGATTTCCTCTTTAGAATAACTATGTAAAAAAAATACACGTTGATCACAATATAATCTTTATTGACAAAGTTTTTAAAAGTATAGTACCTAACTATAAGTGTAATCAAAACTCATAATAGCATATAAGTCGACTTACCTGAACCACAACTGTTAATTAAAGATAAATAACAATGGTTGATATAAATTCGTTAAAAATATTAAAATCACTTAATAATTATAATAACTTTATTTTATATTTAAAATATTTACCGATAGTAACTATAACATATTGTCGAATCAAAGCTGAGGATAAATTTATTTTCATTATCGAGTTCTTGAAGCACTATTTATCTCAACTCTTGAACTAGAACTTTATTTTTAATTATTAATATTTATTTTCGTAATATGTTCAACTAGTCACATCACACTGAGTCACTGTTTTCGATTGATATTTTGCGTGTGCCTTCCGCATCGCAAATAAGTCCGAATCAGTTGATTCCGCAATACCTTTTTTTATATTGACTATGCAGATAGCCAATTGGCCGTAACTGCGTCACCGGGCAGGTGGGCGGGAGCAATGGCGCCTGGACCTTGGAGAAAGTGCCGAGCCTGAGGAATTCGGGGGAATCCCCGTCCTAAGGGTTCAATTCTAGTAGGCCGGCCCTTGGTTTAGACTTTAGGATGTCGTAGGAGAGACACCTAACTAGGGCAAACCTAAAAGTGATGTAGTCATACATTTTAGTATTTATGTTATCGTAATAAATTATATTAATTAAAGTAGGATAAAGAATCTAAGTCTTATATGCATACTATACAATAAATGCGTGTGTGAGTGAGATATGTTATTTTAAATAAAACCTAAATGTCAAACCGGTAGCTCATTTGGTAGAGAGGCGGGAAGGTATCTCAGAAGTCGCAGGTTCAAGTCATATAAATAATTGTAACATGCCTAAACATGTTTATGACCAATTTTAAATATTAACTAATGTTTGTCAACTGATACTTACTTATACTTTACTGAGCATTGAGATTCGAAAACAGTTTATTTATTTTATTAGTTTGATTTCATTTCATACTATAGTTTTATTCATATTATTTTGATGCATATTTTTATGTTCGACTTTTTAAATACAAGTAACCTACTTACTAATATACATTTATCGATTACAATTTTTAATTAAATAATTCATGTCTTTCATAATAGTAATGATCCAAGTAATAGAATAATTTGCGTGTAATCTAATCGGAACGAACCAGATAAGATATTTCCAATCGTATTAATACGCTAATCAAAACTAATTACTTTAATCTAGTGCATTACCCCAAGCACGAGTTATGACACTACGTTAACGTCAAAACTCTTAAAGGGAGTACATATCTTTTAACCAGTAGTAATTTTATCCGCTTAGAATATAGAAACAGCCCTCCGGGCCTTTCAGGGCTTTCAAAATTGGAACCTAATTCTTAAACAAAGGAAAGATATATAAATTATATAGAAATCGGTTATTTTTGAATCAAGATGACGTTTTATTGAATAATATCAACAAAGGGAAGATTAAAACTATACATTAACTATGGGTTCAGATGTAATATTACTTACTAGACACCATCGTCAGTTCAAATCAAGTAAAACGTCATCTGGCATAACTTATTTTAAAATTAATGTACTTTTTGTGTTATTATTATTATATACTTATGTTTTTTTCAACCCTCTTTTCCATGGTGAAAAATCACTAATTAAATTTAAAACGGTAGTTATAAAAAAACTGACAATTCGACATATATTAAGCTTAATTACTATTGTTATTAAGCTTATTGTAATAAGGTGTCTCTATGTGTGAAGGTCAAAAGAATTTCGACAAGTGCTTAATAAATAAACAAAAGTATACGTGAAGTCCATTGCAGTGGAATATATTGTTATGAATATTGTTTTTACTTTTCCATTGTGATCATATTTCATGGTTATAGTTGAGCGTTCCATTGTGATCATATATCGTTCTATTTATATTCTAGTAGTTTGTTCAGTTACGTTGAATATTGTAAATTTTGCAGACTGCCATGTTTATTTATGGTTAAAGTGGGTTTGTGTAGGAATTCTCTGTGATTAAAGTCTTATCCAAGTATCATATTAGCTAATTCGGTTTCGTCGCACTTTTTTTTGTACAATACACCCTTGTCTATAGCATGGAAACTTTCCCGAATGAAATTGTATTTTAGTCTAATTCACTGGTGTATAGCTGCTACCATGGGCGTACCGAGGGGGGGACAGGTTGGGTTAAAGGGGGGTAGTCGCCCCCCCACCCCCCAGGACATCTTATGCCTCTCTATTACCTTCTATAGTACATTTTTTTTTTTTATAATCAACTTTGGTATTGGTAAGATATTTTAATGCCCATCAAGTAGGTACTATCTATATATATACTTTTATAATATTATTATATATTTTAATAAGCATAGATGTTCTTATAGGTAAAATAAATTAAAATCAATAACTTGTCTAGAATTTCAAATTCAAAAATTGAAAATTCTCTAAGATTTGATGTCTGTAAGCATAAGAAAGGAAGGAACGATCAATTGATTGTTGATTTCTCTCACACCTTTTACTAACTTCAATAATTTGCAATCATAGCTTTATACTTTAGTACCTACCAAAAATATATATTTTTCCCATGATGTCAGAATGTTGTCTCTGCGAATCTTACAAATTCAAGTCCTGCTTATTCGATGAACTTTAAATCTAAGATATAGATAGATATATATACATCTAATTATGTACTTGTTTTTCCCTGCATCTTTAATGAGGAAAATGACGAGAAAGATAAGTAAAAAAGTTGTGTCCTGTCTGGTGATGAACCGCGATTGCTCCTTATTTTCTAACACTATCCTAAGATAAAGGTGTCTTCATATTTTTGCAAAAATAAATTCATTCATTCGTTCTTAATTCATTCATTCGTTCTTAATTCATTCATTTCTTTTGGTGCTATTCAAGATTGGCAAACAATTGAACTTTCATGTTAATAATATTAGCCAAATAATTAACGTCTACTTATATTTTTGTTTACAATACAAGACAAATGCGTCCGTCTACAAGCTTTTATTTCTATAACTACGATATTTTGAAAAACGATGCTGCTTTAAAGCCAACAAGATGACGTCAGAAGGAATTGTGAGCAAGAAAATATCGAAACTAATATATATTTAGCAACAATCATGTTACGAATATCAATTCACAAATTTTAGCTCAAGATCACCATTGCGTGGGTCGAAAAGAATTACATATATCGAATTGGAATTATAGGTTATAACAAGTTTTAATGATTTATAACATCTCTATATTTAGAAACTTGCTTAAAACATCGATGTTCTTATTAAATTAATAACGTTAAATATGTTTTAGATATATTATGTAGGTATTAGTGACCCACCCGATTTATCACGGATGTAGTTTGGTAGTTGAAAACAAAGTTTTTAGTATGTAATCATATCGACCGCTAAACTTTAGTTTATCGATAACGTTTTATGTAAAATAAAAAAAAAGTAACAATACAGAAATTGTTACATTTTTTTTTAATCTGTGATTTCATATTTATTTTTAATGTGTCTATTTTAGATAGTTATACATTTTATTACATAAAATAATAAAGTTCCAAGAGAATGGAGTTACAAAGCAATTACAACAAAAAGTTTTGTTAATCAGATATTTAATTCTAAACAAGTACAAAAATTATTTAGTAAGACTATGATTATAATTAATTAATAGTTAATGGTAAGACGAAATAAATAAAATATCTTTAAACCTAATAAGAACGAAAATTAAAAAAGAATCATCTATTTACCTTAAATTAAATTTACTGCATAGATACTGTGCATTTATGTTATTGTAACTGTGATAATAATTTATAAAACTTACAAATATAAAGTATATATATTTTTCAAATATTAGAATGACGAGAATTAAGTTGTCCTTTATCTTTAATGTATTTTTTAAAAGTGGCAACTCTAGTTACTGTTAGAATACTATTCTACATTTGCCTATATTTCCACAGATTACTATAATGTTACCTCACCAGTACAATATGGCCGACACCAGTGCAATATGGCGTCGGTGTTATTACGTCGTTAGCCCTGGCCAGTATGCTGGTTTGTATTTCGGAACACGGCCTCGGAAGATCTATCAAGTGTCAAAAATACTTTGACAGTTGACACTGACAAACAGTTTACAGACTACAGCTGTGTTTTGAATACGTATAAAAACAAAATATACCACTCTTAAATAACCAAATATACAATCTGCTCTACTATAGAATAATGGATGATGATGATTATTGGAATACAAGCGAAACTAAGGCAAAAGCTTTTAGTTTTGATGATGATGTCGTAAGTTATGTTATATGATTTATTATTGGACATTTATATTTTGTTTGTCCACCATCATAAATACTACGAGATCTATTGGAACTATTATTACTATTGGATCTATTTATAACTATTAAGGATAAACAACCTGACCACATAAATACTTATAACCAATGTATGCTCTCAGCTTTCACCACAAGAGATCCTAGCTATAGGACAGAAGTCATGCCCCGGCCAGGCAGTTGATAGTATGTTTACTACTGTAAATAATGCCAAAAATACTCTCTTGCCTTTATCTTGTCTTAGATTTAAGTAAGTACAAACATATTATAATTCATTTTATTGTTCATTGTTTACAGTAGCTCATTATTTGTTCATTCTATATTAGAATTATCTGGATGTTCTAATATTATCAAAAATAATAAAAATGACATTTACAACAGTGAAGTACAGTTATATAAAAAGTTTTAAAGTAATATTTATCAAGTAGATATATTATCTTTCAGTAGTCCTAGCCCAGTCAGGTAAAGATCCTAACAATATGGAACCTCAACAAATTGTAGATGTTACTTTGAAACGAATAATATTAGGAAGAAGCTTCTCATTACATACATACAAGAGCTTAAAAAGCAAAACAGAACTTTTGGATGGAGCTGTTAGTATTGGGGACGGAAATGCCATATTAATTGTTAGTATTTCTTAATTTGTACCAAGTTAGTCTTGTTTGAAGTATATATACAATAATATAAAATGATGAAGGTAGACACATTATTTCTTAATAAAATTTATGACTTATTCTATTTATTCTAAAATATTTTAGGTAGTTTTGTTTCTGATCCAAACATTAAATAAGAAGTTAGCCCATGAGTTGCTCTGTTCTCGGCCGCTAGCATTAACACATTACATCAGCTTTCTACAGACTGAGGGAAAAGTAACAGAACTAACTGATTTACTAACGTAAGTAATATTACAATTGAAAAATTTGTATTTGTATTATTTATTCAATATGGTTTTAATTGCAGAATGCTTGGACGAAGTTCAGAAGCAGCGGTAAGAGATTTTAAAATGTAAATCACATAACTGATAATTGATTAGTTAGATTCAATATAAATTATTTTTAGGTTTATCAATTCCAACACATAGTTAAAACTCAGGGTAACAGTGTGGATGAGTTATTAAGAAAACTCAGTAATCTACAATCAAATCACTTCAACCAGCCGGGCATGGACGCACATCAGAACAAAATGGTTTCTGACTATATCAAATTATTGGGTAAGAGTTTGATATCATAAGAAAAAGCAACTTCGTCAAATACACAAATAAATATAGCTATTGCTAAATATAAAAACATTTATTAAGGATCAAATTTTTTTTAATTATTACTAGTCAATTACAAACTAATGGCATCATAATTTTCAATACTTTTTCCTTTATTCATTTACTAATTATTTATTCAATCTTTAAGTATTTTCATAGAATTAAATAAAATATATAAATAAACAAGTCAGTATTTCAGCCTCTATAATAATTCTTAAGCTTTACACTTAAATATAACAATAACTTAACCACAGAGTGGCAGAAGTGCACTAATAAATCTGAGCTCCACAATAAGCCCTCGCTGCTATGTTTGCTCCACTGTGTCTCCAACCACTGGTCTGAAGGTGCCGGTAATATGATGTCACCTCTTACCAGGGGGGGGACAGTTACCTAGTACAAGGATTTCTCCAAAATAAGCGGCATCTGTGCCCAAAATCCAGAAACATTACGATTTTAATTCTTGCTATTTATCGACAGATGGCGGCTGATAAAACATCACAACAATTCTAGATCTTTCCATTTTTTCATTTCTATTTTCTATTGTGATTTGTGGCAGGTGGCTATGAAACTTAGCAAGCAAGGGTTCGAGTCGAGTTTCTTTGCTTTTCCTCTTTACTATATTCGAGCTGGTGTATTACAATATAATCAAAAGACATAGTTTTTGTGTTGTTTATAAGTAAAAAAAGTGTCTACTGGAATACGTATAAGTTGTGCTTATTTGGATGTTCCGTGTTCGCCTAGTAGTAAGACGCAGAGTACTATAAGACGTAAGTGCATTATTTTTAACTCTACCTTACTTATACTTAGATCTAAATATTACTAGTATTATACTATTTTCACGACATTACGACGAATTAACAAAATATTATAATTTGAATGAATTTAATATAAAAATGACATTTTTTATATTGTTTTCAGGTGTTCCTACGCATCTTTTTAAAAATCCTAGTTTCTTAAGCGAAACTGTTTGTGTGTTGGTGGATAACTGGATTAGACATCTGTCTAAGAATATTAAATATATAAATTGCAACTCACGTATATTATAATAATTACTAAATAAAAGCTTGATGAAACATGATGTTTTTCATTTTAAATACTTATTTAAATGTCGTTTGTTTAGTATTTTTATTTTTTATTTCTTATTGCAAAAAGTTTTTTTCTTTTAATAAATGAAGAATATAACAATATTTTCAAATTTATGGGCTTTAATGGATTAGTTCGGATTTAATTTACAGACGTCGCTCCTTCAAAATTTCCGCATAAAAATCGTCGAAGAGGGCTCTCTATATCCTTATACTTATAATACTCTATGCCTCTTACGCTCTGTCAACGACAACAGGTTGATGAAACAATAAATATATTGCAGTGTTTAGAACCTATTACATATTTAATAATAATTTTATCATTGATTTTCGTTTATATGTAAATATTAAAACAAATCAACTGATTTCCTATAACCGTATATCTTGTGCCGGTATCTTAATTATTGATTGTTATATTTCATCATCAATCATACATGCAATGATAATAGGTATATATTTATTTATATCTCGTATATTCATCGTCTTATGTTACATTTTCATACCCATCTTGAATATACATATATTCAAAATTCGATAGTTAAATTGTAATGATGATGATGATGATTTTCATGTAAGTATATTGAAGATATTAAAATATGATGATCTTTTATTAATGCAGTAGATTTTTACCAGTTTGCAAATATCTTATAAACCCACCGGCACGTGCATTTTTCCCTGTTATTGTATTTAGCACATCTTGAAAAGATTTACTCTTCATTCTGCAATATTAAATTAATAACAATGTTATTTAACTATATACATACACAAAAAATATATACCGCTCTGTACAGTAACGCACTTTCTTGTTCACCTTACTTATCTAAGCCACTTCTATTTTTTACCATAAGGAAACTTAAGAAATCGATATTCTATAATTTTCATCAGCAATTACGTTGAAGTTATACTTAGTAAAGGTTACAGTAAATTACCAGTACTGGTTTTTTATATATTTTTCATAATTTTGTTGTAGATAAAAAAAGTATCTTTTTTCTTCATTTTACAATATATAAAATAAAAAAGTTTATCTATTAAGATTATATATAGGTATATATAATCTACAAACGTATGTATAGAAATCTTTTTTTATTTTTCGGTATAATTTGTATCCTATAAGCTAATCCACAGACAATACTACTATATCTAACTGCATCAAATTTTCTTAAGTAGTTCCAAAATGTTATAATTCAAAGATTTTTACATGATAGATACCTTTTCAATATAATCGAAACAATGCAAAGTAAATCTAGAAACATTTTGTTCTTATTTTCAGTAGTTTGAACTACTTATTGCCCACCACACAGACAGATTAAATAAGTTTTTGTTATCTATTTCATATTTATTGTAATAAACAGATTATTAGTTCCAAAATTTATCAAAAATCAGATAAGGTACTTTTCGGTTATAGCAATAAGGCAAAAATATTAATCAATTATAAATAAAAACCTACAAAAATAGTTTGATTACAGTAACAGATGTTTTTATGTACCTGTTTAAATAAATAAACCTTCTGTACATTATTGTACTGTATTAATTTCGTGATAGTTAATTCACCAATCTATTATCATCAAGTTTTTTTTTAATTTTTACCGTTCAAATCTATACATATAATAAAATTGTTACTGAGCAATTTCTGTACATGGAAAATGTTTAAAAAAAACATAATGGGGGCATTTATAAGAGCAAGAGAACCCAAAACAATGGTTTTTAATTTTATCTGTTTGTCTGTATGTCTGTATATCTGTATGTCTGTATATCTGTATGTCTGTATGTTTGTGCACGCTAATCTTGGAAACGGCTTAACGAATTTGAATGCGGTTTCAAGAATATATTGCAATTGTTTTCACTTAACATTTAGAGTTTGTTTTATTTAAATCGGTTAAGAAATAAAAAAAATATGTCAATTTATGTCAATTACGTAATGGGTATCATGCAAATCTTCTTCTATACATGTATTAAATCGGTAGAGGAATAATCTGTGTACATTTAAAATATTAAAAACTCAAAACAATGTTTTCTCATTTTATCTATTCGTCTGTATGTTTGTATGTACGCTAATCTTAGAAACGGATAAACCGATTTGAATGCAGTTTTCGGGAATATATAGTCATGGGCCGCACTTTACATAGTTATAGTGTGTTTTTACATAAATCGGTTAACAAATAAAGAAGTAAATAATTTCTAATTTGCGTACCATTTCGGTAAGGCATTTTTCCAAATTTGAAATAGTGGTTTTCAACTCAGGGAATAATAATACCATTTATAATAAAAAAAATATCAATGATTAAAAATAACAAAAAGATATAAATATAAATTAGAAATACTCCAACAATCAAAAACTACTAGCCGGAGTTTGATGAAACTTTGAGCTGATACGTTTTATCGAAATCTACGCGTACGAAGTCGCAGGCACAGCTTGTTATTTAATACAAATGAGGCATTCACAACAATGTTCAGTATCGACGGATTATAAACAATTTATCTGTAATAATTATAGATAAATTATAGATAACTATTCCTATTTTTATTATTATATGCAATGTCTAGTTAATGTTATTAATTCCTTGTAAATTATCACTTTCTCTGAATTATATACGTAAAGTCCGGATTCATTATTTAACTATAACATACATATAATCAAAACAAATTTCATATTTATAGCTTTCAAATTTGATGCAATATAAATAATTATATGAGACTTATTGTTCTCCTCTAGAAAAAAAAATTTTTACTCAAATTGCTCCTAACTTGACCATTCTTAACAAATGTTATACAAGATCGGTTCAGTAATTTTAGATTTAGTCGATTTCCTCTTTAGAATAACTATGTAAAAAAAATACACGTTGATCACAATATAATCTTTATTGACAAAATTTTTAAAAGTATAGTACCTAACTATAAGTGTAATCAAAACTCATAATAGCATATAAGTCGACTTACCTGAACCACAACTGTTAATTAAAGATAAATAACAATGGTTGATATAAATTCGTTAAAAATATTAAAATCACTTAATAATTATAATAACTTTATTTTATATTTAAAATATTTACCGATAGTAACTATAACATATTGTCGAATCAAAGCTGAGGATAAATTTATTTTCATTATCGAGTTCTTGAAGCACTATTTATCTCAACTCTTGAACTAGAACTTTATTTTTAATTATTAATATTTATTTTCGTAATATGTTCAACTAGTCACATCACACTGAGTCACTGTTTTCGATTGATATTTTGCGTGTGCCTTCCGCATCGCAAATAAGTCCGAATCAGTTGATTCCGCAATACCTTTTTTTATATTGACTATGCAGATAGCCAATTGGCCGTAACTGCGTCACCGGGCAGGTGGGCGGGAGCAATGGCGCCTGGACCTTGGAGAAAGTGCCGAGCCTGAGGAATTCGGGGGAATCCCCGCCCTAAGGGTTCAATTCTAGTAGGCCGGCCCTTGGTTTAGACTTTAGGATGTCGTAGGAGAGACACCTAACTAGGGCAAACCTAAAAGTGATGTAGTCATACATTTTAGTATTTATGTTATCGTAATAAATTATATTAATTAAAGTAGGATAAAGAATCTAAGTCTTATATGCATACTATACAATAAATGCGTGTGTGAGTGAGATATGTTATTTTAAATAAAACCTAAATGTCAAACCGGTAGCTCATTTGGTAGAGAGGCGGGAAGGTATCTCAGAAGTCGCAGGTTCAAGTCATATAAATAATTGTAACATGCCTAAACATGTTTATGACCAATTTTAAATATTAACTAATGTTTGTCAACTGATACTTACTTATACTTTACTGAGCATTGAGATTCGAAAACAGTTTATTTATTTTATTAGTTTGATTTCATTTCATACTATAGTTTTATTCATATTATTTTGATGCATATTTTTATGTTCGACTTTTTAAATACAAGTAACCTACTTACTAATATACATTTATCGATTACAATTTTTAATTAAATAATTCATGTCTTTCATAATAGTAATGATCCAAGTAATAGAATAATTTGCGTGTAATCTAATCGGAACGAACCAGATAAGATATTTCCAATCGTATTAATACGCTAATCAAAACTAATTACTTTAATCTAGTGCATTACCCCAAGCACGAGTTATGACACTACGTTAACGTCAAAACTCTTAAAGGGAGTACATATATTTTAACCAGTAGTAATTTTATCCGCTTAGAATATAGAAACAGCCCTCCGGGCCTTTCAGGGCTTTCAAAATTGGAACCTAATTCTTAAACAAAGGAAAGATATATAAATTATATAGAAATCGGTTATTTTTGAATCAAGATGACGTTTTATTGAATAATATCAACAAAGGGAAGATTAAAACTATACATTAACTATGGGTTCAGATGTAATATTACTTACTAGACACCATCGTCAGTTCAAATCAAGTAAAACGTCATCTGGCATAACTTATTTTAAAATTAATGTACTTTTTGTGTTATTATTATTATATACTTATGTTTTTTTCAACCCTCTTTTCCATGGTGAAAAATCACTAATTAAATTTAAAACGGTAGTTATAAAAAAACTGACAATTCGACATATATTAAGCTTAATTACTATTGTTATTAAGCTTATTGTAATAAGGTGTCTCTATGTGTGAAGGTCAAAAGAATTTCGACAAGTGCTTAATAAATAAACAAAAGTATACGTGAAGTCCATTGCAGTGGAATATATTGTTATGAATATTGTTTTTACTTTTCCATTGTGATCATATTTCATGGTTATAGTTGAGCGTTCCATTGTGATCATATATCGTTCTATTTATATTCTAGTAGTTTGTTCAGTTACGTTGAATATTGTAAATTTTGCAGACTGCCATGTTTATTTATGGTTAAAGTGGGTTTGTGTAGGAATTCTCTGTGATTAAAGTCTTATCCAAGTATCATATGGTGTAGCTAATTCGGTTTCGTCGCACTTTTTTTTGTACAATACACCCTTGTCTATAGCATGGAAACTTTCCCGAATGAAATTGTATTTTAGTCTAATTCACTGGTGTATAGCTGCTACCATGGGCGTACCGAGGGGGGGACAGGTTGGGTTAAAGGGGGGTAGTCGCCCCCCCACCCCCCAGGACATCTTATGCCTCTCTATTACCTTCTATAGTACATTTTTTTTTTTATAATCAACTTTGGTATTGGTAAGATATTTTAATTCCCATCAAGTAGGTACTATCTATATATATACTTTTATAATATTATTATATATTTTAATAAGCATAGATGTTCTTATAGGTAAAATAAATTAAAATCAATAACTTGTCTAGAATTTCAAATTCAAAAATTGAAAATTCTCTAAGATTTGATGTCTGTAAGCATAAGAAAGGAAGGAACGATCAATTGATTGTTGATTTCTCTCACACCTTTTACTAACTTCAATAATTTGCAATCATAGCTTTATACTTTAGTACCTACCAAAAATATATATTTTTGGCATGATGTCAGAATGTTGTCTCTGCGAATCTTACAAATTCAAGTCCTGCTTATTCGATGAACTTTAAATCTAAGATATAGATAGATATATATACATCTAATTATGTACTTGTTTTTCCCTGCATCTTTAATGAGGAAAATGACGAGAAAGATAAGTAAAAAAGTTGTGTCCTGTCTGGTGATGAACCGCGATTGCTCCCTATTTTCTAACACTATCCTAAGATAAAGGTGTCTTCATATTTTTGCAAAAATAAATTCATTCATTCGTTCTTAATTCATTCATTCGTTCTTAATTCATTCATTTCTTTTGGTGCTATTCAAGATTGGCAAACAATTGAACTTTCATGTTAATAATATTAGCCAAATAATTAACGTCTACTTATATTTTTGTTTACAATACAAGACAAATGCGTCCGTCTACAAGCTTTTATTTCTATAACTACGATATTTTGAAAAACGATGCCTGCTTTAAAGCCAACAAGATGACGTCAGAAGGAATTGTGAGCAAGAAAATATCGAAACTAATATATATTTAGCAACAATCATGTTACGAATATCAATTCACAAATTCTAGCTCAAGATCACCATTGCGTGGGTCGAAAAGAATTACATATATCGAATTGGAATTATAGGTTATAACAAGTTTTAATGATTTATAACATCTCTATATTTAGAAACTTGCTTAAAACATCGATGTTCTTATTAAATTAATAACGTTAAATATGTTTTAGATATATTATGTAGGTATTAGTGACCCACCCGATTTATCACGGATGTAGTTTGGTAGTTGAAAACAAAGTTTTTAGTATGTAATCATATCGACCGCTAAACTTTAGTTTATCGATAACGTTTTATGTAAAATAAAAAAAAAGTAACAATACAGAAATTGTTACATTTTTTTTTAATCTGTGATTTCATATTTATTTTTAATGTGTCTATTTTAGATAGTTATACATTTTACAAACAAGTACAAAAATTATTTAGTAAGACTATGATTATAATTAATTAATAGTTAATGGTAAGACGAAATAAATAAAATATCTTTAAACCTAATAAGAACGAAAATTAAAAAAGAATCATCTATTTACCTTAAATTAAATTTACTGCATAGATACTGTGCATTTATGTTATTGTAACTGTGATAATAATTTATAAAACTTACAAATATAAAGTATATATATTTTTCAAATATTAGAATGACGAGAATTAAGTTGTCCTTTATCTTTAATGTATTTTTTAAAAGTGGCAACTCTAGTTACTGTTAGAATACTATTCTACATTTGCCTATATTTCCACAGATTACTATAATGTTACCTCACCAGTACAATATGGCCGACACCAGTGCAATATGGCGTCGGTGTTATTACGTCGTTAGCCCTGGCCAGTATGCTGGTTTGTATTTCGGAACACGGCCTCGGAAGAGCTATCAAGTGTCAAAAATACTTTGACAGTTGACACTGACAAACAGTTTACAGACTACAGCTGTGTTTTGAATACGTATAAAAACAAAATATACCACTCTTAAATAACCAAATATACAATCTGCTCTACTATAGAATAATGGATGATGATGATTATTGGAATACAAGCGAAACTAAGGCAAAAGCTTTTAGTTTTGATGATGATGTCGTAAGTTATGTTATATGATTTATTATTGGACATTTATATTTTGTTTGTCCACCATCATAAATACTACGAGATCTATTGGAACTATTATTACTATTGGATCTATTTATAACTATTAAGGATAAACAACCTGACCACATAAATACTTATAACCAATGTATGCTCTCAGCTTTCACCACAAGAGATCCTAGCTATAGGACAGAAGTCATGCCCCGGCCAGGCAGTTGATAGTATGTTTACTACTGTAAATAATGCCAAAAATACTCTCTTGCCTTTATCCAGCTTAGTATTTCCTAAAGTCTTAGATTTAAGTAAGTACAAACATATTATAATTCATTTTATTGTTCATTGTTTACAGTAGCTCATTATTTGTTCATTCTATATTAGAATTATCTGGATGTTCTAATATTATCAAAAATAATAAAAATGACATTTACAACAGTGAAGTACAGTTATATAAAAAGTTTTAAAGTAATATTTATCAAGTAGATATATTATCTTTCAGTAGTCCTAGCCCAGTCAGGTAAAGATCCTAACAATATGGAACCTCAACAAATTGTAGATGTTACTTTGAAACGAATAATATTAGGAAGAAGCTTCTCATTACATACATACAAGAGCTTAAAAAGCAAAACAGAACTTTTGGATGGAGCTGTTAGTATTGGGGACGGAAATGCCATATTAATTGTTAGTATTTCTTTATTTGTACCAAGTTAGTCTTGTTTGAAGTATATATACAATAATATAAAATGATGAAGGTAGACACATCATTTCTTAATAAAATTTATGACCTATTCTCTTTATTCTAAAATATTTTAGGTAGTTTTGTTTCTGATCCAAACATTAAATAAGAAGTTAGCCCATGAGTTGCTCTGCTCTCGGCCGCTAGCTTTAACACATTACATCAGCTTTCTACAGACTGAGGGAAAAGTAACAGAACTAACCGATTTACTAACGTAAGTTTTATTACAATTGAAGAATTTGTATTTGTATTATTTATTAAATATGGTTTTAATTGCAGAATGCTTGGACGAAGTTCAGAAGCAGCGGTAAGAGATTTTAAAATGTAAATCATATAACTGATAATTGATTAGTTAGATTCCATATAAATTATTTTTAGGTTTATCAATTCCAACACATAGTTAAAACTCAGGGCAACAGTCTGGATGAGTTATTAAGAAAACTCAGTAATCTACAATCAAATCACTTCAACCAACCGGGCATGGACGCACATCAGAACAAAATGGTTTCTGACTATATAAAATTATTGGGTATGAGTTTGATATCATAAGAAAAAGCAACTTCATCAAATACACAAATAGATATAGCTATTGCTAAATATAAAAACATTTATTAAGGATCAAAATTTTTTAAATTAATACTAGTCAATTACAAACTAATGGCATCATAATTTTCAATACTTTTTCCTTTATTCATTCACTAATTATTAAGTCAAACTTTTAGTATTTTCATAGAAATAAATAAAATATATATAAATAAGATAGTCAGTATTTCAGCCTCTATAATAATTCTTAAGCTTTACACTTAAATATAACAATAACTTAACCACAGAGTGGCAGAAGTGCACTAATAAATCTGAGCTCCACAATAAGCCCTCGCTGCTATGTTTGCTCCACTGTGTCTCCAACCACTGGTCTGAAGGTGCCGGTAATATGATGTCACCTCTTACGCTCTGTCAACGACAACAGGTTGATGAAACAATAAATATATTTCAGTGTTTAGAACCTATTACATATTTAATAATAATTTTATTATTGATTTTCGTTTATATGTATATATTAACACAAATCAACTGATTTCCTATAACAGTATCTATAACTGCACGGTATGACAGATTTGAGTCCTGAGTTGATTAATTTTTCTATATATATCTTCAAAATGTTTAAATAAGTTTATGCCTAGAAATGTTTAAATGTTGTACGAAAAGTTTTATTTTTTCAGGTGACACCACTACAGTACGATTGGGTGGTGCTAAATGTTCACGCAAACTCTAATAAGTGGGACATAGTTGAATCGTTGTTCACAAAAAAAGTAAGTAGAAGTAATATAAAAACGAGAACTAAGCTACATCGACAAAAATATGTATGAACTCAATGCCATCTTTCGGCGAGTTGCATGACAATACCATAAACTAAGAAAAAAATACTATCGCTACATACAGCGTATTTATCACTTCTATAATAATAATTGAACAAAGTTTATTAGAAGTTTCACATATATAAAAATAATTGTACTTTGTTATTTTAAGTAGCCACATCAATTATCAAGTAGTGTGAAAAATTAACCGTTAAACCTTAGTATTTGTTACTACTTATTAGCGCCATCTATTATCGAGTTGTATAAAAGTATTAACCTTATACGTGTGATTAACGCCATCTATATACGAATAGCATAAAAACTAAATTAATAAGAAACCTCTGTAGTCAGCGCCATCTATTATCGAGTTACATGAGAGTAGCATTACTATACGTGTGAGTAGCGACATCTATTATCGATTTGTTTGAAAGCTGCTATTGAATAACCTTATGTGATTAGCGCCATCTATTTCTGAGTAGTAGGAAAACTGAATTGTTAAACAGCCTTTTTCATTACCGCCATCTATTATCGAGTTATGGAAATGACTAAATAACTTTGTACGAGTAATTAACGCCATCTATTATCATATTGGAAAACTAATCTAAGTTTCTCATCAGGATTGGTTAGGACGTACTACAGTGTCCTCCCACATTCCGATAGAGGCGCTGCTGTGTAGACTTAGCGAACTAAAGGCAAGTTCTCAACTGTTGGCTACTTGTTTAAACAAACTTCCCGGTACCGAGGACAGATTGAGATTAGCACAGAAGCATAAGGTACTTTTTTTCTGTCTATTTTGAGACTGACAAACAGAGGTTTATTGTACTCTTTTGTTACCTTTTAGGTGCACTCTGTAGTGATAGAAACTTTCGCCAAACAGAAAGACAGAGCGTCTCTCACTAACTATAAAATGACGTTAAATCCACAATCCGAAGAGTATATGCTAGCCGAGAACACGCTTAGAGATTCTGTAAGTATATATTTAAAAAAAAACAACTATAAGATTTAATTAAACCTAGTACGGACAGTTGTCCGAAACTAGTCTATTAATATTTAAAATGGCAATACTCATAATATAAAATATTTATTGAATAATTTCTGAATATTATTTAATATTTTATTTCAGTCTATTAAATGGAAAAATTGATACGAAAGCCTTATCCAACTAAGGGGATCTGTAAGTATCTACATGACGCTGATTAAAGAATTGGTATTTAGTTGATAATGTTGCCAAGAATAAATATTTTCTCAAACAAAAATAATCAAACTATGTATAGAATATATCTATAATATAATGTATCAGAAGGGCTTAAGATGATTTACTCGTTTAAATTAAATTTTTCTCATTATTTTTGTTTTATTTTTCATTTTTTTATAATATATGTTATTTGAAATATAATTTATATTTTGCATGTTCATTTACAGGAGAATGTAATCAAAGATGATTAATTTTTATCAATTTAACAGGCGCATGAACACTATAATTAGATAAGTGTCTGATTTAACAACTGAACTTTGACATCTATAGAATCACTTCTAGTAATAACAGACCAATCTATTTTATGAGCATCATTCCGGCGACAATTATCTTTATTTAGACAAGTAGGTATTAAAAATCGCCCATTATAACAGAATGAATATAAAGGGAATAAAATCTTCGAGAATTAGTACCAGGGATTTAAAAAAACTAATTTCAAATTTTAAAAACTAATTTCAAATAAAGGGTTTTAAAAAAGTTTTAGTAAAGTTGTCATCTGATTAGTTTATTATTATAAATTTAAAAAGATTTGTAGATCGTTTATCTTTATCAAAGACAAAACTACACAATAATTTTAACGACTTTGCAAATAAATATTCGGAGAAAAAATCTAATTCTATTATATACTAGCGAACCCAGCCCGCTTCGCTGGGCTAACCCTTACTTTACCTGGTGGCAAGTTACATCAATGGGCATAGCATATTCGTTTTCTTCGAGGAAAAATACATGGTCATACCAATTTTTATGACAATCGGTTGAACGGGCCGGAAGTCGATATTTGACAGCGCCGCCTGGTGGCGAGTTACATCAATGGACATAGCATATTCGTTTTCTTCGAGGAAACATACATGGTCATACCAACTTTTATGAAAATCGGTTGAACGGGGCGGAAGTCTATATTTGACAACGCCGCCTGGTGGCGAGTTACATCAATGGGCATACCATATAAACCTTCTCCGTGGAAAAATACATATACATACCAATTTTCATAATCATCGGTCCAATCGTTTCTGAGTTCATCGATTTCATATATACAAACATCCTTCTTTATATATATAGATTAATACAAAGCCATGTTTATACAGGGTTGCCAAATAAATAAATAAATATATTTGTAAGAAAAAAAAATCTTAATATTTGATGCTCCTATTAAACTAAAAGTTGCGAGTTGCAAAGACGTCAAAGTCGAAAGCAGATGTGCAGCCGTTATTGTTGTCTTTAATAATTGATTAAACTGATTTAAAGAATAGTTTCACATCAAAACTTTACGTGAACAGATAAATAAACTTACTAGTGAGTGTTTAGTGCAATTTTTTACCCGTGGACTGTTGTGATTCTGTGGATATTCATTAAATATTACGATTCATTTTTGAAACATACTCAAATATCACAACCGGCATACTACTAACGACCTCGACCTCGTCGTAGGTCAGTGAACTCCGATCTGCATAAGTGTTTTAACTCATTATATGTGGGACTTTTTCACAACTCGTTTCTAACAGTTGTTGGTCTAGCGGCTTAGACCGGTAGATTCGTACGAAACGACGCAAGTTCAAACCTCACCAGTTTCTTTTATTTTATTTTTTTATTATTTCTTTTTTGAATTGCTATTTATAAAATAATAAATTTTGGGTGATTACGCTATATTCAAAATATGGATGAACAGTTTCAACTTTTATTCGACAAGATGAAGTTAGAGATGCAGAACCAAACAATTGAGCTTACAAAGAACATACTTGAAAAGATGGATGGAAAATTAAAACCTCTCCTAGAAGAAAATCAAAGACTGAAACTCAAAGTAGAAAATCTGGAGAAGAAGGTGGAGCTTCTAGAGAGAGATAAAAAAGGCAACAACATAATTATTCATGGATTACCGGAACAAGAGCAGTCTTCATTGGATCTAATCACATGCATTAAAAAAGTTTTCTTAGATGAACTAGGCTTGACTATAGAAAGTCATGAAATAAGTAAAATCTACCGTATTGGCACAAGAAACAAAAACGTGAAACCTAGACCTACACTTCTTTCATTAGTCAGTGGATGGAAAAAGTCTGAAATTATGAGAAATAAAAAGAAGCTAAAGGAACTTTACATAACAGAGGACTTCTCAAAAGAAACTTTAGAAATTAGAAAGTCATTACAACCCAAACTAATAGAAGAAAGGAAAAAAGGAAACTTTGCGTATATTAAATATGATAAACTTATTATAAAGGAACACCCAAGGGTCATGGATAAGAGGAAGAGGGAGAAATCAACTTCACCGCAAGCTGAACTACAGCCAAAAAACAGCAAACAATAAGCTCGACTAAAAACAATAGAATAAATGCATTTGATATGATGAGAGGCCGCTCTCACTCGCTTTCAACAATTCCAACAACAATGAAGCAATAGCAACTAGATACCGGAGATCAGAAAACAAATCGGAAAGCAGAACAAAAAGAAACAGTAAAAAGCAACTCTTCCTCAAGCCGGCTGGTCCCCGTGGGGAAAAAAGACCACAACCCTCCAGTAAACTCTGTAAAAACAAGAACAAGAATAATAAAAAAATCACAACCAACTCTCAAGATCGGAACTCTAAACGTAAGATCACTAGCTAGAACCAAAAAATTTATAGAACTAATTTACATGCTACAAAAAATAAAAATCGATATACTTGGCTTGGCAGAAGTCAGAAAAATGGGTTATGCAATAGAAGAACAACAAAACTACATATTTTGTTACAAAGGAGAAACACTCGGATTATATGGAGTTGGATTTTTAATTAGAAAAGAACATAAAAATAACATTGTCAGTTTTTCAGCTTTCTCAGATCGGGTTGCGCTATTAAAAATGAAATACAACAACCAACTGCTGACAATAATGCAAGTATACGCACCTACTGAAAAGGCTACGGACGAAGAAATTAACTCATTTTATGAAACTCTGCATGTAGCTCAAAATCAAGCAGGCAACAACGTATTGATTATCGGTGATTTTAATGCTAAGGTTGGCCAACCAAATATAGAAGAATGTCAAAGTTTTGTTCTGGGAAAATTTGGACACGATAACAGAAATGAGAGAGGAGAGAAACTTATTCAATACGCTTTAGAACATAAACTATATATAATGAACTCTTTTTTTAAAGCCCGGAAAAACCGCAAGTGGACCTGGGTATCCCCTGGTGGCAACATAAGAAATGAAATCGATTTTATATTGTCAAATCATCCCAAGCGGATTCAAAATGTTGAAGTTTTGCACGGCTTTGGATTCGCATCTGATCATCGCTTAGTCAGAGCGACATACGTGCTAGAACAAGAAAAAAAGGGGAGAAAAACATTCAAGGCGCAACCAAATATACCAAAAACCAGTGAGGAAATAACGTTCTACTTGGAAAACCTCGAAAGTAACATACACCAACTAGATACACAACAAAAAGAAGATGTTCAAACTTTCTACAACAAACTAGCCGACACAATCAAAACCAGCCTTGCATGCAGACCAGAAAACAAAGAACTAAGATCTGTTAATAAAATACTCAGTGATTCTACTAGGTCTCTTCTCACGAGACGAAATGAACTTCTGAAAATTAGGCAAAAAACTAAAGAAATGAAGGAAGAACTTAGCACGCTATTTAAAACTTCAAGTAAAGCAATAGATAAAGACTATAAAGATTACAGACGCAGAATAATCGAAAACAATCTAAATACTTATAGAAGCACGAGAAAAAGCTATAAGAAACTGATCACACACAAAAACTGGATTCATGAATTAAAACCGAAGTCAAAGGAAATAAAAACCACGAAAGATGTTATGAAATGCGCCACGGATTTCTACAAACAATTATATGCGAAAACAAATACTTGTACAACAGAAGTGAAAATAAATAGAATAGTCTCTCAATATGAGAACGATTTGCCTCCGGTGGATGAGCAAGAAGTCAGCAATCACATAAGGAAACTCAAAGTAGACAAAAGCCCTGGTCCTGACGGCATACAAAATGAAGCACTAAAAGCTGGCGTTATCCTGCTAACTCGCCCACTTACGCACCTGTTTAACAAGATTCTGAACACAGGTCAGGTACCGATTCAATGGAAAAGATCCGATATAATACTGATATACAAGAAAGGAGACCCTCAGGACATCTCTAACTATCGTCCTATTAGTCTTCTCTCGAGTGTGTACAAGCTATTCATGTCAATCCTACAAAGCCGGCTAAGTCCCAAGATCGACAACCATCAACCAGTAGAACAAGCAGGGTTTCGTTCCGGTTTTTCTACGACGGACCATATACAAGTCCTGCAACAAGTGATAGAGAAATATAAAGAGTTTAACAGACCCCTATACATTGCCTTTATCGATTACGCTAAAGCCTTTGACACAATCTCTCATGATGCTATCTGGGAAGCTCTGAACAAATGCCATATAGACGACAATTACTTAACAGTGCTGAAAAACATCTACGAGGGTAGCGTAAGCCGAGTTAAACTAGAGACACGCGGTCCTGATATACCAATCTGTAGAGGAGTGAGACAGGGGGATCCACTCTCACCAAAACTATTCATAATGGTACTACAACACATTTTTGAAAATATCAACTGGCATTCGGAAGGGATAAGAGTAAACCAAGATCGACTTACACACCTCCGATTCGCGGATGATATTGTCTTATTCGCCGAAACAAATGAAAAACTTGAAAAAATGATAAGTACTTTAAATGAAGAAAGTGAAAAGGTAGGCCTCAAAATGAACGAGAAAAAAACTAAAATACTAACAAACAGCCATACAAACGCTATACACCTAAACGGAAAGTCACTCGAATATGTAAACAATTACATTTACCTCGGCAAACAATTGTCATTTGAACTCAGAAACGAAGAACTGGAAGTCGAGCGACGCATTAACATGAGCTGGAATAAGTTTTGGACTCTGAAGGAAATATTAAAAGGCGATTTTTCCTTACACCTAAAGAAAATGGTTTTGGATACTTGCGTCTTACCTACTCTTACATACGGATGCCAAACGTGGACGTACAATACAAAAATAATAAATAAACTAATAACATGCCAGAAAGCAATGGAGAGAAGCATATTAAAAATAAGAAAAATACAAAAAATAAAAAGCGAAAACATAAGACGAAAAACTAAACTAATAGACGCCTTGCAACATGCTCTGCAACAGAAATGGCAGTGGGCAGGACATATAGCAAGATGTACCGACAAAAGGTGGACATTGGAGACAATTACATGGGAAGGACCAAAAGGAAAAAGAAAAAAAGGGCGTCCCAGTAAAAGATGGATTGAAGATATAAAAGTGATAGCAGGAAGAGATTGGAGAATTAAAGCTACAGATAGAGAGGCCTGGAAAAAGCTGGGGGAGGCCTATACCCGAGAAGGGGTTCCGATCAATGGTACAGATGAAAACGAAAGCGCATAAATTACAAATAAAAAGAAATAACGAAACAAATTAATTAAATTATTATATATTTTTTTAAGTCATATGTGTAACTGTAATAAGTGTACAATACTATTATAACGCTTGTAAGAAAAATGTAAGATCGGAAATAAACGGGCTTTATTATTATTATTATTATTATTAAACTAAAAACGTATTTTTGTGTGCTTGTAGTTCAAGCTAACATTTTTTTACTAAGTATTTTTGAAATTTTCAGAGCTTTTTTGTTGATTAACATTGAAATTTAAATAAATAAACAATTCTATTCTAATTGAATTAATTACCTTTTCAAAATGTTCAAATTTAATCTCAAAGGAAGTGTGGAAAGCCAATTATGTTCGCTAAAATCAAACCATTTTGTCATATATTTTAAGCTCCTATCAATAAAAAATGAAAAAATACTGTTAATTTTATTAAATATTACCGGTGATGACACATTAACATGTTACTGACTGTAGAAATGTTAAATACATTTCGTTAGGTCATAATGAATCATCTGTTCTAACTTATCTGTTAAATAGTTAAGTACTTACCCATGAACTTTCGTGAACCATGGTGATTATTAAATATATATTTACCCGTCTATAATCATGTAATTTTTAAACGAAATTCGAATTTCGAACCCATTCGGTGTGTATTCATGAGCTTGAATGGCCGACTCGCGGCGGGTTCGAAACTAGTCGAGCAAAGCAAAAGAATAAAGTATAATTATCAAAAATAAAGTATAATACTTTATTATAAACTATGGTTGGCAACTCTACATAATGTATCTAACGTTATAATCTATGTTAGTTAATTTATCTCTACATTATCTCAGATAAGATTGTATCAAGTGTATGTGGATTACAATTTTTCCAGGGTGATATTTATTAACTAAACTATTGATTATATCACAATATATTTTGTTTTTATTACATTTTCTATTTTATTTAAACAATAACAATATTGCTAGAGAAATCTTTGATTTAGTTGATAAAAAATGATTAATAATCCATAAGAAATGATTAATAGTCAATACAATATTTGACTCATTAAAGTCATGTTATAAATTTAATTTATTAAAGTTATAAAAAATAAAACACATTTAAAAAAAATATATAAATATATATTAATATACATAAAAAATAGTTGCTTAAAAGTTAACAGCTGATCTTAAAATTAATCATCACCACCGCATCCACATGTACCTTCAACATCGACTCCGCACATCTTCAGGAGATACACAAACAAAGTGATACAACAAAGACATCTGATCAGCTTTCCGCAAGAACCACAGTCGCAAGTACAACACATGTTAACTTTATAACTTTTGAGTTAACACTTACTCAAAATACTCAAATGTTAACTTAATATAATTACTAATTAGTTAACAAACAAATGTAGATTGACACATTTACGCTTTAATAAAACATTTAACTGAACCAGTCAGGTTATTTATCTTCAAAGTTATGAAATAAAATGGAAACAAATTTAATCGGTCTTTACTCATACTTGTTATTCAGGTACGTTATCAGAACAAATAAGATAAACGTGTCGGTGATGGCGGAAAGAGCTGAGAATTCATAAGTTTATGACTGTTTACATTAAAATCCTATTAAAATAGACAGAGTGATTAATGTGTATATAAACTATTAATTTTAAAAAGTTGTTGAACAAATTTTGGGATTGATGAAGGGAGGCTGCGTGCAAGCGGCCAATTAATTACAGATAACCCTGTATAATATATACTGCAATATGTTTTTTGTCTTTGAATTATCAATTATTAAACTTTTCCTTAATAAATATACCTTAAGTGATTTTAATCTTCTTTTAGGCAATATATACCTGTTATATACTTATCTGATGATGTCATGAGCCCAACTTTATCTGAATATGATTCATTGATTTAATCTCTACTTTTGGGTGAGTAATTTTTAATAATAAATGTTACAGTGACACACTTTGGCTAAATATTTTTACGATTTTAACATGGTTAATGTCGTTAAAACATAAAATATTATTTTGTGTACATTACTTATACATTCTAATAATGGAACTGAAATGATTTATTTATTCTATTCTTGTTTATTTGTTCTTATTATTTTTTACTTTAATTATTTTACTAAAAGTAGGTAATACAAAAATTGGTGTACTAGTCCAGCCATACATACGGTTGCTGTTTACATGCATAAAAAAAATATTAATTTCAATTTCGAACGTTAGTTTTTACGATAATACATAACTGATTTCCCGCCATTATTGTATGCTTTTTGTTTAGAAATTATTTCTTTTGAAAATGGAGTGGGGTACTAAAGAGAATGGGATTGCAGTAATTGTACTGTACAAAGTAGGTAAGGAGCCAGCCGATATTTTTGATACATTGAAAAAGCTTGGGATTAATCGAATGTTTGTGTATCGTACCATTCAAAGGTACACGAAAACTAAGTCTGTTGATGACCGTGAGAGATCTGGCAATCTGACTGCTGTCTATTCGAACTGGATGATCTGACTGCGGTTTATTCGAACAAACCTGGCCATTATTGCAGGGAAGGCCAGAAATCGTCCAAATCCCAAAAAGAAGCAGAAAAATGAGTATCCCACCGAGGACATTGCCTCGGAATATCAAACAAAACTTAGGTCTAGGGAGCTTACCGGAGATAAACAGAACCTACCTTTAGTGAGCCACTAAAACACAAGAGAGTCGAAAGATCAAAACAACTGATGCTTCCGAAAAAAACTCCTTTTTTTGCAAAAAAGGAGTGAAAACTTCAGCCAAAGTGTATCAAGATACCAATTACCATGTACCTCTCTAAGGGCTATTGGGCTTGAGCAAAATGTTCCAGACTTCATAAAGGCTGATGATTGGCCTTCGGCAAGTACTGAGACCCTTTGGACTATAAAGTGTGGTTTGTGCTAGAGGACATGGCCTGCTCTAAGCGTCACCCAAATTTTGAGAAGCTCAAGAAATCTTTGGAGGCAGCAGTGACCAAGTTTCCAATGAAACCATATAAATCCATTAACGATTGTATTAAAGTTAAGGGTGGACACTTTGAATAACTAGTTTAATACGTTAACATATCTTTTAACTCTACATAATTAGATATAAAACTTTAAAATAAAAGTATTTTTTTGGAAATCTTCGGATATTTTCTTTGTAACAGAACTTTTGGCAACAAGATAGTTACTAGGATCTAATGTACTACTGAATTTAAATAATGGTGTGATTTTACTTTTTTATTATGTCAGGAAATAAACCAAAATCTATCGCAACACAACACTTGTCAACACGACGCAACACTGTCCATCAGTGGCCTAAGTACAGGAACGGATATTTCCCATAGATCACCTTAAATTCTTGTAATGCCAGTTGGAGTTTATTCTCCTTCTAGCATATAAGTGCTCTACGAGTCATTATTTTTAAATGAAATAAAGGCCCCGGGCGACAAACGAAACAAAATATCTATGTATTTTGTATCTGCAACTAACTAACTGCGTTAAAAAATCAACAGAGAATTGATTAATTAAATTTTCAACTATCACCATTTTGTTGTTGTCATAAACTAAACTTGTTATTAAATCACTATTAATACAATTTAAACAATAGACTTATTGGAATTGGGCTATTATATAGACAGAAATAATTATTTTTAAAAATAATAGTTGGAACTTGAAACCAATATAAATCAGCTGTTTACGGCTGTGCAGGGGAGAGACAGTTACCTGTACAAGGATTTCTTCAAATTGAAGCTCTGTCTGTACTTAAAATCCAAAAACATTACCATTACTCCATAGATGTCAGCTGACTAAACATCACAACAGAACACTATATCTTCCCATTTTTTAAAATTCTAATTTGGCTGTGTAACTTAACGAGCAAGTGATAGACTCAAGCTTCATTTGCTTCTCTTCTTTATTATATTATAGCGAAAAGACATTATTTTTCTGTTGTTTATAAATAAACTATTTTACTTAAAAACGTCCAAGTTATGCTCATTTGGATGTTCGCCTAGCAGTTAGACGTAAGTTAATTATTTATATCTCTAGCAGCTAGCTTATACATAGTTCAAAATATTACTCGACGTTACAACGATTTAACGTAATATTATTTTGAATGAATTTAATATAAGAAATGAGACATTTTTTAATGTTTTTATGCTTTGTTCTTTATATTGCAATCGAAATTTTTGAATGAGAAGTTAGAATAAAAAACAGAATAAATTTAAAACATATTTAATTTACATCAAAATATTTGCTTAAAAATTTACAGAAGCTGAACCTCATTGTCACTCATTCAATCATTACCACTGCAATTACATTTATCTGCAACATCAAATCCGCACATCTTCAGGAGTTGCACAAACAAGCTGATACAACAAAGACATCTGATTATCTCCCCACAAGGACCACAGTCGCAATTACAACACATGTTAACTTTATAACTTTTATGTTAACTCTTACTAAAAATACTCAAATGTTAACTTAGTATAATTAGTTAACAAACAAATGTGAATTAGCACAGTTACGCCTTTGATAAAATATTTAACTGAACCAGTCAGGTAGCCTTCGAAGTTATGAAATAAAATATCGACAAATTTAATCGGTCCCTACGGATTCGTTAATCAGGCTTGTTATCAGAATAAATAAGATAAATATTTCGGTGGGAACAGCTGTGAATTCATATATATATAACAGTTTATGATTTTTACATTAAAATCTACAAAAAAATGGGTAATTTCAATAACATTTATAATTTTTATATAGGTATGACTAGTACAAACGTTTTTCTCTTTGAACTATCATTTTTTAAACTTTTCTCTAATTGAAATCAATCCCTAAGAGACTTTAATATTCTCTTTGGCAACATATATTTGATGAAGTCATGAACCGAACTTTATCTGAGTGTGATCTATATATATATATATAAAAATTGTCACTGATCGTTTTCTGCACATAGAATATATTAAAAAAACATAAGAGCAAGAGAACCCAAAACAATGGTTTTTCAATTTGTCTGTATGTTTGTGCATTGTGATATTCTTCACTTAACTTATATAAAAGTCCCCCTGTATAAAATTTTAAAAATATTTTTTTTGTCGTGTTGTGTGCACAACTAAAAGACAAACAGGCAAAGATTTTTAAAATGCTGAAAACGGATTCGGTTGGTTATCGCTTCACATCCTGGTATATTTTTTTAAATATTTTCAATGTACAAAGACTACTCCTCTACAGATTTATTACAAAGAGAATGACTTTGGGTCGGTACAACATGAACTGCTGATGTTCGCGCTTAAATGGTATAACTTTCCTACGGTATCATACTATTCAAAATTAAATTTCTCTATAATTTTTAATAAAAACCATTCAAAACCACTTAATTATAACTTTGGTTTATTTCAGGGCTGTTGTATTTCTCCTATTATATTTAATATAGTTATTAATATTTTAATAGACAAATTAATTAGAAATGAAAAAAGTGGGGTTATCGGTTTAAGTTTAACAACAAATACACAGAATCCATAATAGCTTTTGCAGATGATCTCGCGATACTGACACGTAATCCAAAACTCAACTCTAAAATGTCAGGTACTTTTAAATGTAGTTGAGAATTGAGGACAAAACCAAGTAAATGATTTAGTCTGTGTCTAGGTAGACGGAATACCAAATGGTATATTTGGTATTCCGTCTTACGATCCGAGTCTTAAAATAGGCGGTCAATGCGTTAGTACGGAATCAGCTCTACATCGGAACAACCAATAACTAACGTCAAAAAAGCTTGGATATACGACAATTTTTTAACATCTCGTCTTAATTGGCTTTTCCTCGTTTATGATATTAATAAAACCCTTTTGTCAAAGTTAGATGCAAGCGTCATAAAGACATTAGTTATGGCTTCGGTTAGCGCACTCAGCGGACTCTTCAACCTTCTTTAGAGACCGAAAAAATTTTGGGTTAAAATTAAAGAAACCATCGGAGCTCTACAAACATCTAAGAGTTACCAAAAGACATGTCATCGAAAAAAAAAAAAAAAAAGATGATACTGTAACTTCTCGCCCAAAAGAAAAAGTTGCATTATTTATGGAATTAAGCTTTAATAATTTTTTATGGAATTGAAGTCGTGACTCGAGCTCTGAAGCAACTTTCCTCCAAAAAATCAATACCGAAGCCTTATCAAATTTAGGCGCGGCTCCTGTTTGGACTCTCATGATGGAAACGTATATAAAACATTAAAAATCCCAGGGGACGTTGGTGTTTCGTCATCCAGACCGAACTTATTCCTGTATTCTAAACATCTGGGGCGCGTGATACTTGTGGAGCTTACTGTTCCCTGGGAAACAAACATCCCAAGGGAACACACATTCAAAATTGATAAAATTGATTAAAACAAACAACAGAGTCGTACAATGTTACCTTAGGCGCGGTGGTTGGTATGTGTTTAGAAGCAGTGACATGTCAACAAGTTAGCTCGCGACAAAAGTTGATGATGTGTGCTTCTTTATTTGCAGCTGCGCTGATCTAATTTTTGTTTGGCGCTTATGGCGGTAAGTCCAGAATTTTGGTAGACTTGTAAAAGGCTGGAGTTGTATAAGATTTATCTGACTAATATTTTAAAAATAAAATTTGATTTCACTTGCTATATTCTTATTTATATACTTGAGAGTCATTTCCTCTTCGACTGAGTGGTATTACACAGTAAGGGCGCTCAAACCAGTGATTTTTTAAAAGCATTTTATTTTTGATATGCTATTTAAGTGAGCGCCATTCCCCCTTCTTTCCCTACCTGGCTGTGCTTACGTTGAATTTACGGAATTTGCCCAACTAGGACCCCAAATAAGTTCAAAGTTAGCAAAGTTACGAATTTGCCCTACCTCGTCGAGAATATTAGAAAAAAAAATTACGTAAGTACAGACAAAAAAATATATAAAAGATTTCTATCAGATGATTAAATATAATTAATTGCAAATAGTATAATTAAACATCAAGAGATATTTGTTATTAAAATTGTATTTAGGTTATTTATCATTATTATCCATAGCGATAAGAATTTTTTTTCTAAGTAAGTTATCATATCAAATATGTTAAATCTATACGATATATATAGACATTATGTCAGCACCATGACGCATTGTCATAATAAGAATTTATTCATCAATATCTTTTATTTTATCATACAGAGAATACCCACTTCTGTTTATTATAATTATTTACATTTACCATCACTAGAGAGAAATAAATAAATATAAAAATTATATTCAGAAGAACAATTCTAATAGTTTACTAGACTACAATAATAGTTTACAACTATATTTATCGTGTATATTGAATGTGTTGCTGCAATTTTTGCGGCAGTCTTCGATGTTTATTTTGTTGTACATTAATCGCTTATGGTCTACATTTATGCGGTATAGATCTAGGCTGCCAGTGTCCAAGGTGTTGTGGAGTGAGTGACGAATAAATTTAGTGAAATGTGTATATTATAAATAACATATAATAAATTAATATTTTAAAATAAGGTTATATCTTTAGATGTAAAATGGGTTTGGCGATTGGTATGTTCTTTTATAAGAAAAGCTGAAATTTTTAATATATTAATAATTACAAGACCAGTTACATAAATAAGAAAAGAAACATACAACGGAATTCTTTATTATCTAATAGTCATCGTCCATACCAGAGCAGCAGTCTTCACAACACTCATCGAGACCGCACATTCTTAAACACCAGATGCAGCACCACACACAGCATAAAATACGCAGACAACGGCAGCAGCAATTACTGCAACAGCACATTGCAGAACTATTTTAGCCAGTCATGCTAAGATAGTTTAGAGTGTAAAACTGTCGTTGAGCCTTTAGTTGAACTTCATGATGTACTAGCCATTTGTAACAAAATTTTATAAATATAATATAATTTTATCTATGTATTTATTGGTCTATATTTTTATATAAATATATTGTTATTCTTCTTTTCCAGAAATATAAAAAGTTTTCCTGATTGAGTTTTAAAGATTCAATAATTATTTATTCTTCATATGATATATAAAATAAAAGAGATTTATATAAATATTAAATGTAGCGAAGTACTGTCAAAACTATTGAACTCACTGTTAAAATGACAATTCCAAAGAAATATTTTGTTTATCAAATATTAGGCTCAATACACATTCGAGAATGTTTTGATTTTAAAGATCAGTTACTTTTATCGTTAACTCTTCTCTGGGTCACTCTGTAAGCTAAGAACTACTTTCAAACTCAAATAAATCCATAGAGTTATTATACGTAGCGGTGACGACAGCTTAAAATGTGTCGATTGAAAAAAAAAGAAAGCATATGAGGCTACATATCTCTCTTTCTCTCATGTGTGAATAAACAAATATAAATATTGGTCTATCATTTTGTGTGTTTTATTATTTGTCAGACAGTGACACTCACAGACATGGCTATGGCTCCCCTATTCTATGCATAATAATTCTATGGTTAAATTATAAGAATCGATTATAACTAGCTATTGACCGCCTCTTACAGCAGTAGGTAGGTTATTGCATGTGTCAATAATACCGACAGAAACAGCATTATTCGCATTTGTTTTATTCTAGAAAAAATGGCAATACTTTTCTATAATTAAATTTGCTTTCTTTCTTATACAATAATTTTATCGTTAATATGATATCATAGCCGAAAATATGTTTTAAAACAAGAAGAGATAACAACTCATAGTATGTTTAAATTAAAGAATTAGTAAATAATATTAAAAGTTTATAAATACCTACCTCAATAAAAGATTTGTATGTTTGTTTACTATTGCAGTGCTTTTATATAGGTACAGGGTTATTTTTAATTAGTTGACGACCTTTTGCAGGCAGCCTCTCTACATTAATTCCAACAACATTTGTCTGCGACTTTTTAACATGTACAATTTTTTAAATTATTTTTTTTCCATACAACATTTATTTGTTGTCTCTGAACTGGCATTAACTCTGAGCGTCGGTATGGCGCCCGATCGTTGACCTTTTAAGTACTTCTTACAAAATACAGAGTAATAAGTAAAAGAGGGAGCCGAAAAATTTATGTTTCGTTTTTTTTGTGTTGTTTATCAAGATTTGTAAAAAGTTTTAGAACAAATGTTGTTGGGATTGATGCAGAAAGACTGTCCGCAAGAGGTGGTCAACTAATTAAAAATAACCCTGTATAAAATGTACTTAAATACTAAAATATCTTTGAGTCCATTTATACCTTAGTGACCTTTAAATTTGGCAAAATCACATACGTTATTATTTTTGTTAAATTATTGCCTGTATCTACTAACATTATGCCGAAAATAAAATAAAAATTTTAGGGGATAAAAAACAAAAGGGTAAAATAGGAATAGGATAGCATAAGTAATTTATATCATCAACTTTGTCCAGACGTCACAAAAACTACTATGTAAGTACTTAGGTTTACGTAAGTTTCGTAAGATTTTATGCACGGAAAGAATTAGTTATCCAGAGTTCAAACCCTTCTGAGAGTTTACGTAAAGAGTCAAAGGAACTTTTTTAAGCTTAAAATATAAAACTTTAAATTCTCTTTTAAAACAAAAGTCATATTGCAAGACAGATATTTATATTGTCAAAGATTGCTGCCTCCAGTTCACGTTGAATCCTGTATCTCGGAACAATTGGTCCACATCATCTTGGTCTAGCATCAAAGAGGCCTAAAAAGAAAAGTTTATATTATATCAGGAAAAGAGTAATTTATTTTAACGTTTTTATTTTGTTTTCAAATTTTTTCTTTACTTTTTTTTAAGATCTCAGTGTAGAAAATAAAATTGTTAATGTATTTTTTTAATAAATATCCAATGAAAAATAAATCTATACGACAGGAATCCGGAGGTTCATGGCCGGAGGCCCGTGTCGGTTTATTTTTCATTCTATATTTATTAAGAAAAAATAATAAGCTTAACATGGCTATACATGTTTATTTTCAAACATTGTTAATGTATGTATGGAAAGAGTAAATAAATTAATTAATGTATTCATATTAATATCACAAATGTAAAACTAATTGTGTCTATCTAACTTTTCACGCCTTGATGATAGAATTCGAGATAACTTAGAAAGGTTATTTATACATTGCATTTTGGGGAAGGTCATCTATACCTACCATTCTTCTCAAACTTACTTATACAGAGAAAGAACTTTGAACACTGATATTGATATGGGTATGAAGATTTTATATGAGATACCAGAATTTCCCGAGGTTTGAATTATGGGAAATCATATTCAGGCTTTTGGTAAGAAATAAAGATCAATGCATTCCACTTTTTATAAACCTTTATGAACTAAAATGGATCTCATTCAGAATAGATATCTCATCTCATAAAATAGACCGGATAGGTGGCTGTGGACACTAATCTTAAGTCACGAGAAATATCTGGTAAGTAATCAATAATAAACAAAGACAAACTTACGATGCTTGATCGTTTCCAATTATTTTCCGGGGATTTGTTTAACAGCGCATTTGCTCCAGGCCTAGACACAAGATATATTTACATACACACAATAGCAAATCTGTCTTAACTCTAAACTTTCTAAGCTGACACTAACTAGAATTTGCTTTAGATTGGGACAAGCAAAAACACAACTAATACTTATAATAATGTCCAAAGAAAGGAAGCATGAAGGAAAAAATATGAACCATCGAATTTTTAGATTTTATTTCCAAATCAAAAGGGTTTTAGACCACCTTTTAACATTTTCCAAACACTATTTTTGTAATACGAGCAATTGACATTGGACATTATAAAATTTTATTAGTTTTATGCATAACCTGTCCATGGTTTGTTTGTTTAAAAAATAAACTATACTCTGACATATAATATAATCTATATATATAAAGAAGGATGTTTGTATATATGAAATCGATGAACTCGGAAACTATTGGACCGATGATTATGAAAATTGGTATGTATATGTATTTTTCCACGGAGAAGGTTTATATGGTATGCCCATTGATGTAACTCGTCACCAGGCGGCGCTGTCAAATATAGACTTCCGCCCCGTTCAACCGATTGTCATAAAAGTTGGTATGACCATGTATGTTTCCTCGAAGAAAACGAATATGCTATGTCCATTGATGTAACTCGCCACCAGGCGGCGCTGTCAAATATCGACTTCCGCCCCGTTCAACCGATTGTCATAAAAATTGGTATGACCGTGTATTTTTCCTCGAAGAAAACGAATATGCTATGCCCAATGATGTAACTCGCCACCAGGTAAAGTAAGGGTTAGCCCAGCGAAGCGGGCTGGGTTCGCTAGTATAATCTAAGATTAATGACTGACATTATGAGTTTTGTCAAGGTCGAGACAACAGTGGTGATCGGGTGTTGCGTATACAAATTCTCTAATGAACTGCTGCTATATACCAAAAAAAATGAAATCATGACATTCAGGCATGATATCGTAAAGCTTCTATCGGATTTGCCAAAAGGCAATTTCATGACAAGGTTAGGGTGAAAAGTTCGCTTGATATATAGAACGATTTGCCATATTTTTATTATACTGTATGTTACTTTTACTGTGGCAATAGTGGTTATATACAAATTAGAACCGAAATTCGAAACTTTTCCGATAGCTTTCGGGTTCACCTTCGCCTTTATGGATTATTTTAATGATGTATCTATGGTCCATGCTTGGATCCCAAGACTATTCCAATCCACCAATCTATTTCCTAACAGAGCATGATGTTTAATGATGCACGATCAAAAAATATAAAATATTTTGTGATTTCATTATATTAAAGAGAAAATATAACGTAATTGCAGTAAACATTGGTAGGTAGTAAGTAATCTCTAAATGTAATCTGTACTTTATAACTAACCTTTGGGGTCTTATTCTTGTTTGTTTCCACCTGTGTCTCAGTGCAGCCTGAAAAAAAATGTAGTTTTTGTTAATATTGTGCTTAGAAATTTACAGAATACTACGAGGACACAGAATTATTTTTTAGTAATTTTTGTTTGTATAATTATAAAAATACTTATATATATTAAAGCTATAATACCTAGATATGTTAATTTATGTATATAATAAGTCTAAATAATTACGTGGCTAGAGATATCTTCAGTCTGAGGAATAACTCTTCGTCTATGGTATTCTGCTCCGGTGACTTCATCCTCAAACGTTATCCTTCTCAATTCGTTTGGACCCCTCGACCATTTCCTCTCTCCTGGATGTTGGTTCTCTCTAAAATATTTAATAATTATTTTTCTAACTATTAACATTGAAACAACAAAACGGGTAGGACTCGAATCTGCGACCCTTAGGAAACCGTTCTGTCTGCCAATTGAGCCATGTCTTCGATATTATATAATACCAACCTAAATAGGTTTTGGTCGGATTCAAACTTTTTATAACTGTCTATAATTAATTATAGTTTTTTGATAATTATTTAAAATCGGACTGATTACACACTATTTCTTAATTAAAACTAAATATTCATTAGTATTTTCTTTGCACTGTGTAATTAAGGATAAGTGACTAAAACACGTACCTATAGTGCGGGAAATGATGAAGGAAATGATATATACAACGATTTGAATTTATTGTTTGTTTCAGATTTTATATTTTTAAATACTTCAAGTATCTTTATAGATATTACCTACTTTTGTATAATTGGTATTTCCATATAAAACATGTATATAAGTATATATGATATAAGTAGGGTTGCCAACTTTTTTTGACGAAAATAAAGTATAAAATGGTTTGAATAGGAAAAAATAAAGTATTTGAATGAAAAAAAAAGTATTTTTAAAATTTTATTCTTTTTTTGCCTTAAAAACGTATTTTTATGTGGTTTTACCACAAGCTCAAATTTATTACTATTTTTAAATGTTTCAAAGTTTGTTTGACAATCAACATTGAAATTTAAATAAATAAACAATTCGTTTCTAATTAAATTTATTACCATTTCAAAATGTTCAAATTCAATTTCATTTTTCAAAGACATGCTAGGAAGTATGGAAAGCCAGTTATGTTCGCTAAAACCAAACCATTTTTAACTCCCGACTCAAAAAAAGGTGTGTTATAAGTTTGACCTCTCGATCTGTGTATCAGTGTGTCCGTCTGTGGCATTCAAGCAGCCAAACGCGTGGTCAGATCTAATTGCGATTATTTTAATCGAAAGCCTGGTTCGTTGAGATGGTTATTGGTTTGGTCGAGATAGAAACAGTCGTCTCCAAGATATTAAGGCTTTATTGGTGCGGGCTCTTATGCAATATTGATAGAAATACCTACTTAAACAAGTGAAAATGTGTGTGTGTTAGTTAGCACTTCACATCCTGGTATATTTTTTTAAATATTTTCAATGTACAAAGAATACCTTTCTACAGATTTATTACATGTATAGAATAAGATTTTAATGGTAGGTACTTATTACGTGATTTCCATAAATTGACATAACTTTTTATTTCTTAACCGATTTAGATGAAACAAACACTAAATGTTAAATGAAGACTGTGATAATATATTTCTGAAAACAGCAATCAAATTGGTTAAGCCGTTTCTGAGATTAGCGTGCGCATACATACAGACATAAACAAACTGAAAAACCATTGTTTTGGGTCATCTCTTGCTATCTTGGATCTTATAAAGATCCCCTATGATGTTTTTTTTTTATTTTATACAGAAATGGAAATTCTATACATGTAATAAATCTGTAGGGCAGTAGTCTTTGTACATTGAAAATAACAGAATTCATTTTCAGCATTTTTAAAATCTTTGTCTGTTTGTCTTTTAGTTGTGCACACAACACCAAAAAAAATATTTTCTAAAATTCATATTACCTAAGCAAGGGGGACCTTTACCTAAGCAGGAGAACCCAAAACAATGTTTTTCATATTGTCTGTTCTTCTGTATGTCTGTATGTTTGTTCACGCTAATCGATTTGGATGCAGTTTTCGGGAATATATTGTCATGGTATTCACTTTACATTTTGTTTTTTTTTAACAATCAGTTAACAAATAAAAAAGATAATAATCTCTTATTGTCGTACCATTGCTGCTTAGCAGTTAGATGATTTATAGATTTAAAAAACATTGGTAAGTACAAAGATTTTTATCAAAATCGAAATCTACTTTAGTTAATTTAAAATTAGGTAATTTAAAATCTAGTTTAGTTAATTATAAATCGTTTTGTTCATCTTTTCTAATTCATATGGTAAATAGTTAAATACATACCTGTAAAACCCATAATGAGTAGGTATTTTGTTCTATGTATCGCAGTAAAGCCTGGAAATAAAGTATTTTCACATACTTTATTTGCATGGAAAAGTATAAAGTATAATTACCAAAAATAAAGTATAATACTTTATTATAAAGTATGGTTGGCAACCCTAGATATAAGTGTTATTCATACTGTGACCCAAAAATGAACACTTTACTTTCTTGAATATACAACTTATTATGTTCTATGCATTATGTATTATGTAGAGTAATAGATATATGTACAGAATATAGAGCATTGTAATTCCATAATAATTTTTACCTATCACATACCTACTAGGTACACACTTTACCACATCTAAATCAAACAGAGTTAACAGAATCCTTATCAATCATATTACAATTGTAGCTGACTGACAAGCTAGGCGCACCCAGTTCTATTCGTCACTAAGATTCATTAGAATCCATACATCAGTATGACTTAAAGCTACTCCGTCAAGTAAGACGATAACAAGTTACCAAAACTAACAACAAGTGAAGATAGTAAAGTATAAAGTTTGGATTTATTAAATATTTTATATTCGTAAAGCGAACTTTATTAACAAAAACTTATCTAGAAATGATTCTATGACTATTTATGAATGAACATTTATAACAAATAACCAACTAAAAGCTGATAAAATAAACCTTATTGAAAATATTAATAACCATATGTAATTGAATAAACGGCAAAAATAAACAATTTAATTTAAATGAAATATTATACAGTAAGGTGTTTAAGTTTTTTTACACACGGTTTAGTTGAGTATATTTTCATAGCCAGGGTATTTTTATTTTTAAATATATGTCAAGAAATACGAGAAAAATGTACCAAAACCCCAGTCTATTTTGTTGAACATGTGTGAATAAATGAAAGTATATCGATTTTTAATATAAAAAAAAACAATATGATGATTTATTTACAAAGATATTAAACACAAAGAATCATTCTATTTGTTTCAATTATTGGTTGCATTACTTTAAGTTTGTATTTGTGGCAATATGTACCTAAAACTTAATAATTTTCGTCATAACGGTATACCTACGCGGTCTTAGAATCTATGAATACATAAAAATACTCTTGTGAGAATGTTTTCCTACCTTTGTAACAGTCACTAACAACTCATTATTTATGTCTTTAATGCTATAACAAAATATTTACCTTATTATTTCTGAATAAGGCCACCTGTTCTGCCAAGGATGGTATTTTGTTAATGTTATCTCGTGTTGATCTTCATTTCTTATATCCATGTCTTGTTCAAACTTTTCTACTGCTCGATGAGAGGTTTTTTTATCGTCGCCCATTACTGTTGAAGTTCTTGTATTTACTTTGACACTAGTCTCTGTGTACTTGTGCGCAGGCGCAGAGGTGGTACGAGGTCGTGTAACTCGATAGGTTGTTTCATCTTCATCATCATCTGGTTGGTCGATATCTTCATCATAATTGTCTTTATCTTCTTTAGTTTCTTGAGGAATTGGACGCTTTATCTACATTATAGAAAAGATAACCATTTTTTTCAGTTGCGATTACTTAACGTAAGATTATATAAAGATTAATTATTATTATTATTATTATAAAAGTTTTAATTTCAACATATTATTGTTAAAAAAATATTTTAAATTAATATAACTCTATATAACCCTATAAACTGTAGCAATATAATAAGTATCAAAAATTATTTAGAATTTCTCTTCGGATTTGAGATGATACATTAAAAACACAGGCTAGGCCAAGAAACCAAAGACTTACAGGAACACATAACAACGGATACGCAGTCCTAGCTTTCCTGATAGTGTGCATTGGACAAGGGGCCAATGGACCTGGTGATATAGTCTTCTGCCCAAGCATGTTGGTGTGAGAGAAGTCACAGACTAGCAACAAGCGTGTGTAGTCTCTTCCGTGTGCTACGGCAGCGCAGCCAATCGCTCGAAGGGACCACACCGCCAGCTGGCTAAAGTGGCCCCATACTGTACCCCTGTGATTAAGTTGATGTATATAATCAGAAAGAACGGAAGTGCTGTCTATATAACGTATTGAAATAGAGATTGACTAAAAAATGTAGAATACTGGCTTTTATTTGGTAATGGTATTTGTAGGTATAAATTTTGATTGCGTTTTTGAGAATAAGATAAGGATTAGCATCCATGTAATGAGATAGATACATCCGGCGATGTCGTAATATTTTTCAATTCTTTTAAAAAAATAATTTTGTTAAAGATGCATCGGAAACATTTACCATTGTCTAGTAAGCCTTAACTAAATATCAACATCTCTTATGGTAACTTCTCAGCAGCACCCACTTAGCTGTAAGTCTAAACGGAGTGGTGAGTTGTGTGGGCTGCACTCTCCGTCGTTCTCCCCACCAGGCGTCCAGTACGCGGCGCACTGCTCTCTGAGCACTCATCTCGTCGGAACAGCGCCATCGAACTTCACCCACACTCTGACCCGCGTATGGATAGCGGACTTGGGTGGTTTAAAGTAGAAATTATACCAGGGTTTTAATTATTCTAACACAATATATTAGTTAAAATAATAACAGGTCACTTCTGATTCTTACACACACATACAACTTTGGTTCCTTTTCACTTTCTTGCCGGACACGGGGGTGTTTGAACACGCTCACCTACTGATGCTATGAATGCGGATTAAATGCTTATGTTCTAATGACAATAACATATTTATTTGAAAACAATTAGCACAATAAAAGGAATAGCGCAAAATATTTATTTATTTATTTATTTACCCCTTATTGCAATAACAAAAGGCTAACTTAATGCCTAATGGCATTCTCTCCCATTTAACCTCTGTGTATGGTAAGAAATTATATGGTTTAAAAAAAATAAAAATAAATTGGAAAAAATATAAAATATATACCTTACTGATAAATGTATATATTCTGATACATTAATTAATAAACGTATACATATATCTAAATACATACATATACTTATTACTATTATTATAACATGATTTATATTCTGAGATACACAATATAAATGATGTAGGTATGTGAGTAAGTTTTATCTTGGTTTTAGTTTGCTTATAATGCCTTAATATATCGGGGCCTTTATTATTTCTTATTTATCTAATCAATATGTCCTAATTTCCGCATGTGTTCTTGATACCTAAGATAATAAGAAATGTATACCTACAACTTTGCCCATAGTTATCTGATATCTTATCTGATAAGTCAGAAAATTAACGAAATATTAGCTTTAAAACTGTAACTTTATAAATAACCAATGTTCTCACCTTACTTATAATAAATAGATTTATGTTATAACTACTTAGTTTAATTACGTAATACATAAGTATATTTAAATATGGTAGGTACATATTATTATATAAAAAAAAATGATAACATAATTTATTATAGAAATAATATATTACAGTAGTACCTGTAGCTCGGCAATCATCGTGCACAAAGTGGCATTGGTCGGCCAACCTTTGTGCCAAGTCAGCCAACTCTTTATCCCAAGTCTGAAACCAAGCCAATGTTATAACTAGGTTGTCAAAAAAGAGAATTAACAGAGTTACATTTATTTTTAATTTAAGTTCCTTAAACTTATTATTTCAACTTCAAAACCATTTTATTTAAATGGTGTGGTTTCGAAGTATTTTTTAATTTGTATATTTTTTATTCGAAAAGAAACAGATACGCAAATAAAGGTTGTAGTACACCTGCTTGGCACAAAATTCTATATGTCCCACAAAAAAATATCCAGTATGAACAACGAGTCTGACCTCTGGTCCTACAGGGTCACTATCTATTTGTCCAATGCGTAATCCAATGGAATATCAAATTTAGTTACTTGCCACAAGCATCATTATTTCTGGTCTTGGTAGATGCGCGCCACCGCGTACGCGCTCTGAGCCCGATGCCACACGTTGACGACGCCTACAAGCTATACGTTGGTATTCATTGTATTCAATAAATATACAGTACGATTAAAACTAAGCTTTATATAGAACTAAAACTATTATTAATAATTTAACTCGCGTATAATTATTTAAATTTTAAATTTACATTTTAAAACCCCATTCAAGCCACCCACAGTTGAGCGTCAAACAGCCCTACTACAATATGTGAAAGGAGTTACTGACAGAATCGGCAACATTTTAAAGTAGGTTTCTTTAAGAACTATCTACAAACCTCAAAGGACCTATCAAAGTGATATTCCTTTACAATGTGCTGGAGTATTGGTAACTGGGAGTTGCGGTCCCGCCAACTGGTGGCTATATCTTGAACTAGCGAAAACGGGTCGGCTGATTAATGACATATGTAAATTGTATGTAAACAAATCCGTTTTTAAAGTCTTATTAATTATTAACTTAATGAAAGGACATTAAGTTAAGTTAAATATAAAATTTGAGTTAAAAATAAATTTAAAAAAAATGTTCTTATCAATGTGTGAAGTGTTAGATCATTTGGACTCTACAACGAAAAGCCGAAACTTTATTGAAGGCGAGCAAGTCGTTAATTCTAATCATTTAATCTACACGGGAATTTTGAATGAAAATGATGAGCAATATGAATTATTATCTTATTGTATTCAATCATCTAATACTCGAGGAGATCCTCATGAAATAACTACAGTTATTAGTAAAACTGGTAAGGTTATTTCCTCAGTATGCAGCTGTACAGCTGGGTTAAGTGAAAGATGTAAACATAGTGCTGGTGTTTTGATATTTTGTTCACGGTACGTTTAAATTATTGAAAATGTTTCTTTATGTTTAATTTTTACTGCTAAGCTCAATAAATTATATTTTCTTTATTTTAGTAACGATTTGACTGGCTTCAAAATCGTTTCATCAACAGATAGAAAATGTCTTTGGAGTGCACCTCGCAACGCTTGTTTGGAACAATATCATCCGAAGCCTTTGAGTGAACAAAGCTGTTTTGATATAAAAAAAAATCATGAGGAACTAAGTGATGATGTCAAGAAGTCGATCAGAGAAAAACTTTTTTCGAAGAATTTGAAATCAGCTTTATCAGTGCATGTGTACGAGCGTGAATGATTTATTTATGATTGATTCTTTTTTTTTAATGAAAGTTTTGATGAAGTAAATTTTCACATAAACAATTTTTACAATTCACTGTTTATATGAATAATTTTTGTTTTTAATTTAATTAATTTTGTACATATTCACCAATTAATTTCAATTTTTTTTCTATTTTTATGGAATAATTTAATCAATTTTAATCATGATTTATACGTAACATTTACTTCATCTAAATTTCCGATTCTTTAATCATGTTGTTATGTTTACTTTCTATTCTACACAATATTTTGAATGTATTTTTCATAGAACTGGCAGACATGCTCCACTGCAACCTCCTGTTGAAACTGTCTCTCCTGAGAACTTACGACTTATCCAAAGTTTGATTTCACACTCATCCTCGTCATCAATCCTACATAATCTTTCTGAACAACCCTTTCGACCATTAAGAGAATGTTGTGAGAAACTTTTCGAGCAATTAATCGGGAATCCTTGCAATATTTGTTTAGAAACTCAAAAATTTTACAGTAACTAAGCACAACAATAAGCTTTTCTTTTATTTTCTTTCGGGGAAATACGTACACCCGAATTATCAACAGTATCTTCCATTTTAATTTTACTTTGATTTTCAACCAACAATTTGAAAAAATTAAAAAAATTGCTAATTAGAGTTCACAATACCATCCAAATTAACAATACACTTATGACAGCTGACCCGCTTTCGCTAGTTTAAATTATGAACACCACGCGGCAGCACTTGTACTTACCATTTACCAATATAAACTTGACTGCGATTGTGGCTTGACATACATAGGTCAAACAAAGAGGAGCATCGGTAAAAGAGTTAAGGAACACATATCGGATATCAATCATAGGCGTACATCGAAGTCTGCAGTGTGTGAACATACCATAGACAAGCGCAATCATTATATTATAAAATTTGATAAACCTAAAATCCTCGCTAAAGAACGTTACATTCCAATAATTGTTCGTGAGCCTATGGAATAAAAAAAAAACATCCTAATTTTATTAGAGAAGATGGTTGGGGATTATCTAACACCTGGGACCCACTCTTGAAAAATATAAAATTCCATGTCTGTGACCGCACTGTAAGACCTCAAGATACTGGTAGTGCGTTTTGTGTGAATCCTGAGCTGTACGCCCGGAAGCTTAGAAACCGTTGGAGGTAGATGACTAATTAACTGACTTACTGACAGACACCTCCATCTCGTCTTACCGTGAACACGATTGCTGCAAAGCATTCGAAACGTCGGGTTAGATTTAAAATGTAATATAAAAATTTAATAAATTATACGCGAGTTAAATCCGTAAAAATAGTTTTATTTTTACGAGTAGGTATCGTGAAAGTCTTAGAAAAATACTATATGCCTTATACTTTGGAAACATCAAATACATTAATATATAACTTTTATAACTATATATTTTGTTTTATAATAATCACCTGTTTATATAATGAGTTATAAAATGCCTGAGCTCATACGTAAATTTTATTTGTGTATAATTCTGACATGACATGCTAGGTCCCGGCTGAAATAGAAATGTATTGTAAAGTATTTATTGTAATAATAAATTTAAATTTAACTTTAACTCACGACAGGGAACTGACAGGCGACGTGGCGTCCCTTCCCCTGGCACAGTCTACGATATCGCAAGGAACAATACGGTTGCTCGTCGGTTTGAAGACTCACGTTTTCCAGTAAAATATATAGTAGGAGTAGATAAACATACATAGTTCAGAATATATCTGTTGATATCAATATTTCATTTATAGTGACTTGAAATAAGTACTATTATTTACATGATATTAACATCTAAGTATCTTTAAGTAATATAATGGCAGTCATATTGTTAATTGTTTGTCTTAATAGAATCTGATTTTCATTGTTAAAAGACTTATTAAATACTTGACGTTAAAAATACTTTTTTTTGTTTACAAATACTTTTTTTTTCCTACTCAAACAATTTTATAGTTTTTTTTTCCTCAAAAAAGTTGGCAACCCTGTCCGTTTACGATACCGTCTACGATACCGTCTACTTATTTATTAAATTAGATTAATAAGAAGTGCTTACGATAATTTAACGATAATTAGTAACTCATTTGATATTGTTATAACTGTAGGGTATAAATGCCGTGAGGTAACGAGTGACGTAACGGAATCGTTTGAAGGGGTAAATATTATACTTTAGATATTGGGGAGTGAGTCGGTGGCGGAATTCATTAGAGAGATATACTAGTTCGGAACCTCCGACCGGACCGGTGGTTTACGCAGCTCTGATAATTACATACCTACTAAGTAATTTGTGATAGCTGGTTACCTACATTTCATACAAGAATGATCATACTGTCAATCTGTGTGGTTTAATTGCCTGAGACTTACCTGTACCAGATGACTCCATCAATAACGAATAAGCTACTGATATACCTTTATCACTGACATACTAATTGTAATTAAAATTCGATGTGCTATAAGAAGAATCAATATGAAAAATGTTATAAAGTTCAAATACCCACCGCCAAAAAGCATCAAAAATATATTTATAATACATATCAAAATATCACAAAACAATATTTACAATTACATTATTAATTCAGATATAAAATAAATAGAATACGGTTGAAGATTTCAGACGCGTCTGTCAGAAAGAAAAAACAGATATAAAAGAAAAGATTTTGCGAAAACCAAAGTTATTCAAAGAGTTATTAGTTCCTTTTATCAAATAATATTTCTTACTATCCTTGTATATTTTTTTATTAAGTAGAAATAAAATATTTGTTTGAAAATATCTAAAAACATGTATAGCCATATTAAGCTTATTTTATATAAACATAGAATAATTAATTTAAAAATTAAAAAACCCCCGATACAAAAAGACCTCTAAAAAGAATAAAAATAATATTATTATGTACTTATTGAAGTCGTTGCGTCGGGGGACCGTTGTACGTACGTTGATAGTGTATATATTACGAAGTTAATCATTGAGGACTTAGACTTTATCGATATCGTAATTTCTTTATTTGCTTTGGTAACTTATTTCCATGATGGTGAAGGCATTTATATTATCACTAGCTGTTGCCCCTGACTCTTTATGACTAAGATCATAAGCCATATAAATATATTTTTTGCAGTCTACGTGGACGCAGTCACGGGCAACAGCTATCCCTAATAAAGTAGGTACCTTACCGGAGTAAATAAGTGTAAAAACCTTTTGGCCTACATAACAAGGCTTTTGTCATATATAGCACGGCACGGAAAAGCCGCTGGGTACAGCTAATTATTGCATAAGAACCTTTCACCAATAAAACATCAATATTTTGGAGACGACTGTTTCTAGTGCGACCAATCATAGCTAAGACCCATTTCGACGAACATAGCTTTCGATTAAAAAAACCGAATTCAAATCCATCCACTCGTTTGGCCGCTACATTGCCACAGACAGATAAACAGATACACAGATCGACAGGTCAAACTTATAACATCCCTCTTTTTAGTCGGGGGTTAAAAATAAACCGATACGGGCAGGGATTCGAACCGGCGACCTCTGGGAAACCATCCCGTCGCTCAACCGATTAAGCTACCGTATGTATACGATATATTTTCCAGAGGTCGCCGGTTCGAATCCCTGTCCGTATCGATTTATTTTTCATTCTATGTTTATATAAAAATAAAATATATAAGACTAAAAAACTAATACGGTCAGGACTTATATATAATCCGCGAACTCTAGGAAACCATTTATATTTATTTAACTTTAAATATAGTTTTATTTACTTGCGAATGTATCTACAATCAATGTTTCTTATTACTTATTACTAAAATAATTTAAAAACTCTTTTATGTTACACAGAACTTGATTTCTAGTCATCGTTTTATGAACCAACAACAGTCAGGATAGACCTAAAGACCAGGATAGGATAGGACCAGATACACAAAAATATATGTCTAAGGTTTAAAAAGAAAGACAATAATTGATCAGTGAAATTTTATTATGAAATACAATAATTTATATGTCAGGATATTTACAACGTTTGTTACACGTTTCGCTTACAGCTATACTTAAATACTTTACATAAGACAGGTATTGTTCAACGCAGTGTGGGCTACAATTTATTCGGTATTTTATTTTTCACACCCCTATATCAACACGTTCCTATTAAAAAAATTACACCCCTAATTTATGTCATCTTAAGCTTGTGAATGATAAAAGTACAGTCTACAGAAAACTTATTTATATTTTTTATAACATAAAAAAATATTGAAATAAAACTATTTTTACGGATTTAACTCGCGTGTAATTAATTAAATTTTAAATTTAGTTTTAGTTTTTATTTTAATGTGTAATACTCGTGAAAGTCTTAGAAAATACTAAAAATATATATATTTATAATGAAATGATTTATATTTAATTAATACTTTTAAGTATCAAGCCCACACTGTTCGCTAGGGTTCACAATTACAGTAAATAAAAAAAATGTATTTACAAGAAACTTCTTGAAATAAAAAAAAATACTACGACTAGCGATTTGAAACATATTTAATAAGTGACCCTAGCTTTACAATATAAGTTTTAGATTCAATTTATACAAATAACGTATTATTAGTGATAATTGTTCTTTAAGGACTATTACAAAACATATATATTAAAAAAAGATTATTGCAATGCACTCAAAGTATATATAAATCAAAACATACAGACGTCCTTGCTATAGTGAGGTAGACTAGTGAGCGAAACGTATAAAACATTATACAAGAAAAAATATTCAATAATTTTGTATACAATAAAAACTAAATACAACACAATTAGAATCTAGTAATTGAGATATTTTTTTTTTAATATTCGAATAAAGATAATACTTTTTGTATCTATGAAGACCTAAATATGAGATTTTAAAAACAAAAATACAAACAGACTCTATTGTAAATATTTGAATAATAAACTGGATCGAAATGTTTGGCACGTTATTTGAAGATAATATTAATATCAATAAACTGAAAATAATATTAATAATTGAGTTATATTCATTGACATTTAATCTTACAGAAGTTTAAAAAAGGATAAAAATTCTACCATTATTTAAATTAAATTATATACTTATTGGAATTTGAATGTCATTTAATTTATCAAATTATTGCCTTAAAACATTGCTTATAATGGCAGTATTATCTGATTCTAGAAATAGGATTACAGAACTATGAGTCTTTAAAAAACCTACAATTTATAAATAAGCAATAATTAAATAAATTGCATTAAATAAATAATATATGAATATAGCATGTATATATTGTGATGAATTAATAAACAAAAAACAAATATATGTGATATCAATTACTGTGATACATGTTGCTGTTAAAGTGTAAAATCGTACAAAATAAAAAAATACTACATATTTACTATTATTAACCGCTGACTAATTTAAACACGGGTAAAATAAAAAAAAATATTAAATAATATCTAATAGATTAAAAAGATGACTGGCTAAAAAATGCTGCCTCGTCTAAAAAGCACAAGGAAGGCAGTAGGACTAATAAAATTCATTAGGAATATTTGATAATTATTTTTAAAATACTTTTTATCACTAACTATACTATACAATATAAATAATTACCTAAGTTACTAATGGTGTTGTGTTCTAATTATTCAGAAAATTAGAGAAAGATAGAATTATTTATATCCTAAATCAAAACAATCAATTCTTTAAAGAATATTTTTTTCCTGCTAGTAAAAATATATTTTAATTTAAATAAATTCAATTCTGTGTTCTAATTAATGAGAAATAGCAATGGATAGTCAAAAAGAACCATTTAAATAAAATCACTCAACTTTATAAATTAAACCTTAATACCTGCCAATATTAAAATAATATAATATTTAATTCTGTTATTATAATGATATCACACAACACCGTCAAATGCCTTTACGATAGACTTTATACAGGATATACAATCAGTCGTATGAAAAATAGTATCGAGCTATTTACATATATATTTATATTAATATGTAATGCTATCTGTATGTATGTCTTGTACGTACTGTGATGATTTTTATCACATAGTTTAATCGAAATATTTCTATATTATATGAAGTGAAAAAAAATTAATGGCAGTGACATTTAAGGGGATTTTGTTTTTTTTAATTGATATTAAAAAATATTTCGATTAAAATTAATTACACATAATTCATTGTATTAACAATGGGTAAAGAAAAGTCTATTATTTTTATTGCTAAGGATAAACACAATAGTTTTATAATTAAAAATAACTAATTCATTGTGGTGACATTTTGTGAAATGCCTATTTATGTTACATTCTACTTTAAAAAAAAAGATATATTAATAAAAATGTCTAATAATCAATAAAAAAAGTGTCATTTTATTGGCATAAATGCATTTGGCAATCTCTCGTTCGGAAGTACAACTAATCTAAATTCTAAAACGTGATTCCTCGCATTTATTAAATAATTTCGAATTAAAATCTTATTACTATGTTAAAAAAAATCTAGCCTGATTTAAATCATTTATAAAGGAAGCGCATTGAGAATTCACTACCGATTGTAAGCGCATTGGCTATACGTTACAGGCCGTTAACAAAATCGGTCTTTTTTATAATGTCTATATATGACGCACTAAGCGTGAGTATTAGTTAGGTCCAGGGTTTGAGCAATGCACTAGCCTGCTATATACACTTACTTATGTCCTATTTACATTGCTGCCTCCATCTGAAACACAAGTACAACTCTTTAAATACGAAGGAAGTCTTTTTTACTTGATATTCTAATAAGAAGCGAATAGCATTTTACGTATTATTCTTTATATAGTGCATCCATTATAGCATTGACGCAAACAAACAAGAAAAATAAAGGAATGAGAATGAATATTCGAATATAATACATTTTTGTACAATTATGTGTGTGTATGCAAATGCAATTGTATATTTCTTTTTGTGTGATTGTCGTGAACGCGTGTGTGTGTTTGTGTGTTCGCGTCTGTGTATCTGTGTGCGTGTGGCCACCTTTGTGAATGTGTATGCGTGTGCATCTTTATATGTGTGCGTGTGTGTCTGTGTATCTGTGTGCGTGTGGGCACCCTTATGAGAGTGTGTATGCGTTTGCATTTTTATGTGTGCGTGTGGGCACCCTTGTGAGTGAGCGTGTGTCTGTGTGCATGTCACCTGTCGTGGTGCGCGTGGTGGGCGTGTCCCAGCGTGACGAGTGCGGAAGCGAGTGCCAGTCCGCCCTGCGGCGGCGCGCGTCCCGCCCCGCCCGCCGGCAGACGGACTACCAGCGACAACACGGCGGCGCGGCCCCAGCGACACGGTTCCAGCGCCACCGGCGCAGGGACACCTGCTTCTGTACGGGTGGGGGTTTTTAGTAACTACAACACAGCGTCATCTGGTCTGACCGTGACCGAATATAGTATTCGAGTAGGTACTCGAATACACTTAGGTATATCAAAGTTTTTTGGACGACCGGTTAGCGGTGAGAGCTTGAACGTAATTTTATATAATATTATTTAAAAAAAAAATACTACAACTTGCAGACTTTTTCCGTTCATTTTACAATAATATACATTATAATATTATTGGAAATACTATTTTATAAAATTTCTGGCCCTGACAATTATAAAAGTGCAAGTCTTATATTATTCTAGACTCACCTCCTCCCCCCCTCTCCAGCTCGATGCTCACTTGGCTGAAGGGTCGCGACGCCATCTGTTCCATCTCAACGAACAGACGCTGTCTTCTTCTATATAGATCGTATTTCTAAAACAAAATGTAATAAATAACAATACTGAGTTACAGGAAATCTCAACTAACCAAATCATACGAAAGATGTACCATACATACCTGTTTTATTTTCCACAAGGCCGCCGCAACTAGCAGCAACAGCAAGAAACATGACGAAAATGTTATAAAAAACTGTTGTAAATTTAATTTTGGGTATTGAGAGAAGGATATTTGTATCCACAGAGGCGGTCTGAAGTCGTAGACATATACGAAGAAGGTTGTTAAGGTGAGGTTGTCCTCGACTCCGAACGCGTGGTCAGACTTCGCGAATCTGTGGAGGAAAGGCCTTAGAGTCATTATTTTTGCTTCTTTATAATTAAATACATTTTTTAAAATAAACCTTTTAAAACGTAGGGTTGTCGTTTCAACAAAATAAAAAAAAAACGTTACATGTAAAGTTAAACATATATGGAATAAACGGAAAGACTGACAAATTTCGTTAAAATTAAAATTTGTTTAAAAAAAACTCATAGTAACAACCCTACAATTAAAACTATACAAAACTCACTTGTATCTAAAATTAGTACAATTAATATCACTAAAGAGTGTCCTCTCGGGATCTGACTTCGTCCTAACTGTAAGGTTCATTCGCGCATGCGCTGAACATGTGATACTGAAGTCCGCGTCTACATCCGGCTTGACGGGAGCGTTCCGGAAGTTGATAGCCGACAAATGGCGGTCCTCCTTTTTTGATAGGTTGAATGTAAACTGATAGTCCACTGCTAGGTCGTCTGGAAGTTTTTGTTGAGGTTAAAATAAATCATAATTTTTGGGACTGACCATGGCATGTACTGGAACTGAACTCGGTCAAAAAAAAAAAATGTAATTTTCATAACACATTAAAAACGATTTTTTTTAAATAACCAAATGACGAACCATTTAAATTTTCTGAGAGTAAAATAAAAATTTATATAATATGTAATAATAAGCAACTAACAGTAGCAGCCCTTATTGTAGAGGTCCGAGTGGTAGTGGTTGGTGTTGTCGCACTTGTCACAGCGGTCGCCGGCGAGCCCCTTAGTACTGCAGTGGCAGCGCCCGCTGTCGGCCGCACACGACGCCGCCTGCCCGTTACACTCACACGCTGCGACAATGTACAAGGTGTTGTATTATACAGACGTGTACAACAGGCTGTTTTTTATATATAAGATTTTTTGAAGTCATTGCTGTGTTAATTAAAATTTGTATGTGTTTATTTGTGTGTGAGTTGATGTTTGATGCAATTGGCTTATTATAGTAAATATCAACGAGTAATTATTTTTTCAGGAGATATAAAATAAATTTGTTTGATTGATTCGGATTTCTTTTTGTATATATAAGCAATAAAACGGGGTTCATTATGGTTTTTTTAAATAATGTAAAATGTATTGATATATATTTTTTATAAAATCTTCATTGAACATAAAATAAAATTTCACTCTATCGAGTTAAATATATATTGTTTAATATTTTTTTTTAATTTTAAATGTAACGTACATTAGCCAACGGCAGGCAGCTTAGTGTGCGTGCACGTGTCCATGTGTGTACTCACGTGTGCAGAGTCCTCCGTTAAGCGGCGAGCCCCAGTGTACGGGCGCGCAGCTGTTGCAGTGCGGACCGAACGCGCGGCCGCCGCAGGGCTGCACGCAGCGCGACGAGGCGTCACACACCGCGTGACCGTTGCACTGACACGGCGGGCACGACGTAAAGTGCCAACTGAGTACATAAATGGCAACCCTATAATACCCACTGCCGCTCGTCGCAGATAATGCATCTCTACAGACATACGACATTTTATTTTAATAATTATATCACCTCTAGATGTTTCTTTTAATAATTAAAAATTAAAAAAAAAAGTATGTGTCCAACTTTTAAAACAGAATATAAAACGCAAAATGATGATGACTAAAGCGTCTAAAATTTAAAATTTCCAGTCACGTAGTAAAAAAAAAGGAAACCTAAGAGACAATGTATTACACTCACCGTCGTCGCGGGCACACCTGCGGGTGGTGGGGGTGTCGGTCGCTTCCTGGCAGGCAGGTCCCCCGCCCCCCTCCCAAGCCGTCGTCGCACCACCCGCATGCCGGTTCGGCCAGGCACGAGTGGCAAGAGGGATGCGCCCCGCATCCCATCGCTAAAGCGAGACCCCCCGCCGCCCCGCCGGGCCCTGGACCTGCGCAGCCACTCGTCGACCATGCGCGGCATCCGCCCAGCGGGAACGAAGCGCCGTACGCGTTCTGTTACGAGGAAATTAACATTAGAACTACGTTTTATGTTTTAAGGCCTTGGAACTCGATGCTTTAAGCTACATTTACATGATCAACGTATTTTAATATTGAAACTAATCTTATATAAGTTATGGTGCCTTTATACTGACAACCAATCTATTATTTCATTGGTTATTTATTTCTTGTTTTAAAGTTCGTTCCTCTTTCGGGTTATGGTTTTCTGTTTATTACAAGTTTTATCATCATTATGTTATGACTGTTACTTTAATATCATTAATATTACAGTCAATTGTACAGATAAGACTGTCACACACCACATACAAATTAAGCTTGCAATGTATTCTAATAAAGCCAATCCCACACGGACGTAATAAAGTCCGCTTCACACTACCTTATCGACGCATCGTCCCGCCGACGCACACCAGATGCACTCCTCGGCGGTACAGTTAGCGCACGTACTGAACGTGGCACACGCCGCGCTACACGCCCCTGACGATGTCGCTACATTTCTGTATTAAATTGTTTAATTATTTTTGATAACCCTATTTTTTATATTTTATAAAACATGTCGGTGACCATGTGACATTTAATGTACCACCTAAACCACTAGATATGACTCGAAATATAGATGCGACATAATAATCAATATTGCAGTGCATCAAACAAATGCTATTAAAAATATAAATATAGATTATTAATAGCACTTGTTCGATGTTATTATATTATACTAATATATATTTCTTTAGGTATTTTATTTACGTGTTTTTGTAACTTTATGTAACTGAAAGCTCTGAAATGAATGTAATTTTTCTTGAAGAATATTTTAGTTCCATTTATATTTAAAATAGTGTTTCCCTTTGAGATAAAAAAAACTTCATTCAGTGTATTTGTGTCACTTACCTAATATCCGTTGAGGTGTTAGCAGGTCGGCACTTGACTGTATCGTAGTCCCAGTAACACGCTCGCTGACCTAACTTTTCTGAACCCTGAGATTAAGAATTATACAAAAAACATTATTATATTTATAAGAACAATCGATAAAAAATATAGCATATAAAATGAACATAATAAATCAAATCAAATTGAGTTATGTATACATATAAAGAAGAACAGAAAAAACAGACTATTTACACTGAAACAACCCTCTGCATATAAAAAGAAAACGTTGATAATAATAAGAGCAGCCTGTATGTGTGTACGCACGTGTGGGTGTCGATGCAGGTGTTCGTGACACGCGGCGCACGAGTGGTACCGCGAGCACGACGCGCCGCCCGGGGGACACTCCGACACCGACAGGAACGTCTGGGGACACGGGCAGTGTACTGTGTACAGTGTTCGGGACACTGTACACAGTTCACAGACTGGGACACACAATATCTATGACATTTTAAATACGATTTTTTGGTTTCAGAAATTCGTTCTCAAAAATATGTAAGATTATATTACATATTATTTTGCGCTAGCGGCTTTACACGTTTGTCATCGCGATTCTTTATTGTAAATCAAATCGATTTATCGCAATTTCAAATTTACATTATTATAGCTATGTGATTATAAAAAGTTATTATTATAACAGCGTACCGATAGATAGCATAGCTCTACTTAATAGATATTTAATGGTAGTATATATCACCAGCGCATGCGCAGTCCTGGCGCGCAGGCAGTGGTGCGCGCTGGGCAGGCAGGTGCCGCACCACGCGCAGCCTAGCGCCGCGCATGACTCGCACGTCGAGACTGCGCAGCGCGTCTCGTCTGCATTGGATCATGTTGGTGAAGGTTGGGCCATGTTGGTGGATATTTGGCATTAAACAGATAGGTATCCGTTTCAAATTACGTTTTTTTATTGCGGTCTTATTTCTTAGTATTTAATAATACTAATTTGGAATTTATACAGAAAATATATATTATATTATAGATTAATTTTCCTGGCATAAGATGAATTTGCGTCCAGTTTGTGTTTGGGGTTCGGTTATATTTCGTGATAATACTTTTAAATATGTACTTATAGTACTTGTAACTCAATTGCAATATTTATGATTTTTACAGTTGCATGCACTTTATATCCTTTAAATGGCCTTATATCTTGTTATACAATTTTATGGATACTTTATTTAAAGCTTACCTTGAGCTGGCTCGACGAGGCAGGCTTTAACGGAGTCATCAAATGAATCGTTCCAACCAACTTCTTTTATCTGCAAATATATTAACCAATATTAAAATTAATATTAAAATGTCTTCTTTACAATATATCCACTGATAATATCATCCGCTTTTTATTTCATATAAACTACCAAGTCCTATTAGACACCGTTAGGGATGTCATTTATAAAAAACCCTTAATAGTACGTACTTAATAAAATAAATGTTATAACGTCGAGCTTAGAGTATTTTCTTGGTGGTAGACCATAACATCCGGTCGCCGGCAAAGTTACCACCCATCGGGCAGAGTCGTGCCGCAAAGCGAAATCTTTTACTGTCTTTTCTTTTAAATCTTTTATCTTGCACTCAAATCTTTTAGCTGTCCACCACCACCTGGAGACAGAGCAGCCGCACTTGCTCTTTTTGACGGAGACGCAGATACAATGTCCTTTGAGCGCTGCATACTAGGATTATCCCGGTTACTCGTTAGAGCACAACTTTCACTCACGGGCCGGAGTCAGTGTGTATGCGCGGAACGATCTCTGTATTCAGCGTCTCCGTCACCTTGAAGACCCCACTTTTTCTTCCCTATGGGTTTTAGTGGACACAGGAAACGAAAAAATCCTGTATTCCTGCGTCTACCGTTCGCACAGCGGTGACCAGGAGACAACTCGTTTATTTGAGTATCTCAGTGAGGCTGCAGATATGGCTCTGTATCAGTACCCTTCGGCGCAGCTCGTCTTTCTGGGGGACTTTAATGCCTGTCATCAGGACTGGCTGTTCCCGTACCAGAAGACCGACCATGCTGGAAGAGAAGCGCGGAACTTTGCGTTGTCCTTGGACCTCTTTCAGCAGGTGAGGCAAGCGACAAGGGTACCAGATGTGGTAGGCCATACAGCCAATTGCCTGAACCTTCTGCTGACAACTGATCCGGACAGGTATCGTGTAGAGGTCACGTCCCCCATGGGAACCTCCGATCACTGTCTGGTGAAATCTGTATTTACATATTCCCCACCAGCTCTCGAACCACATGGTATTAGGCGAGTATGGAAATACAAGTTAGCAGATTGGGATGAGATGCGGCACTTTTTTGCGTCTTATCCTTGGCGGCAGGTCTGCTTCTCTTCTTTGGATCCGTCGAGTTGCGCGGATGCTATAACTGATGTGGTGCATCAGGCAATGGAGTATTTTATTCCTTTTGCTGACGTACCCATCGGTGGCAAAGCTCGCCCATGGTTTAATGCCGAATGTCGTCATGCACATGACCGAAAACATTCGGCATACCTTATTTGGGCTGATGCTCGAACCCGCAAAACTCCGGATGTAAGTATAAAGAAGAGAGCCTTTAACCAAGCTGCCAAGTCCTACAAAAAGGCATTGCGGAAAGCTCGTCTCGATCGAATCGCTAAGAATGGCGAAAAGCTCTCTGCCAGACCAACTGGCAGTCGAGCTTTCTGGTCTCTTGCGAAAGCGATCGAGTCGAATTTCTGCCAACCCTCACTGCCTGCTCTGTTGAAGCCGGATGGATCCCTGGCCCACACAGAAACAGAGAAAGCAAATGTATTTGCTTCTCTGTTTGCTGATAATTCGCATCTAGACACTGGCAATGATTCTCCAGCACATCTTCCTCACTGCGGTATTTCGATGCCTGAAATCCGCATCACTAACAAAGAGATATGGAGTACATTGTGTCGTTTAGATGTGAATAAAGCCAGTGGTCTTGATGGTATACCAGCCATTCTGCTCAAGACATGCGCAGCTGAGTTGTCTCCTGTACTGACACGTCTGTATCGTCTCTCTTTCATGACTGGAATAGTGCCGAAATCCTGGAAGCTTGCTAATGTGCAACCCGTGCCCAAAAAAGGCAGCCGTGCCGACCCTGTCAATTACAGACCGATTTCAATCACCTCCATACTCTGCAAGATTATGGAGCGTGTATTGAACTCGCGCCTACTAGCATACCTAGAAGGTAACGATCTCCTCAGTGACCGACAATACGGGTTTCGCCGTAATAGGTCTACTGGGGACCTCCTAGTGTATGCTACACACATTTTTATGCGAGGCCATCGAGAAAAACGGAGAAGCGGTCGCCGTCTCTCTGGACGTCTCGAGGGCATTTGACAGGGTCTGGCATGCGAGCCTTATAAGCAAGCTTTCAGCGAACGGTATATCTCCTGGTCTGATCGGCTGGGTAACGGACTTTTTGAGCCAGAGATCTCACCGAGTAGTTGTTGACGGGTGTTCCTCGGAACCCTTGAAAATAAATGCCGGAGTGCCTCAGGGGTCCGTTCTTTCTGCAACTCTTTTTTTGCTGCACATTAATGATCTGTTGAAGCCCGGTATCTATGGGTATGCAGACGACAGCACAGTTGTAGAAAGATATCTGCCGAGTACTCGGGCTAGTCGAGATCAAATACAGTCTGAAAGAGAAGCCATGGTGCAACGTTTGAATGACAAACTTCAGGCAGTCTCCGCATGGAGCAATGCCAATCTTGTCAAGTTCAACGCCACCAAAACGCAGACGTGTCTGTTCACCGCCAAAAAGGGCCCTTTCACCTTGGCTCCTACATTCCAGAATGTATCCTTGGAATACAGTGACCGGCTTCAGTTGTTAGGTTTAGAGATTTCCTCGAACCTCAACTTTGGTCGGTTCATTGAGTCCAGAGCAAGAGCAGCAGCAGCAAAGCTTGCCGTTCTTGCGAAGGTTCGGCAGTACTTTACACCGGGACAGCTTCTTGTTCTATACAAAGCACAGATCCGGTCGTGTGTAGAGTACTGTGGTCACATATTTGCTGGTGCCGCAAAGTCTCATCTTGCGGTTCCGGACTCAATTGAGAGGCGAGCAAAGAGGCTTATCGGCGATCCCGAATTGGTCGAAGCCGACCTCCAAAGCCTTGAACACAGGCGTAAAATTGCTAGCCTCTCAGTATTCTATAGGATACATTTTGGTGAGTGTGCGCATGAACTACACGACTTAGTTCCCCCGTCCCCCTTCCATCACCGGACGTCCCGACGCACAGCAGGTATCCATCCTTTTGTTGTGGACATTCCACCTGTCCGAACGAAGCGCTTTGCTTCCTCATTTTTAGTGCGTACAGCGAAGGACTGGAACAATTTGCCTGCGTCGGTATTTCCGGCCAAATATAATGTGGGTGTCTTCAAGAGAAGAGTGAATAGGTTGCTAGGGCAATGCGTCTTACCATCTAAGACTACATTCCACTTACCATCAGGTGGAATGTAGTCAAGCATTGCCCTAGATCGTATAAAAAAAAAATAAAAAATTTTGTTTGTGCGTTACTAGTTAGTTAGGAGATTACAAGTATAGTATCCACTGACCCCGACACAGATCTTCTCTCTCAGTTTCCAGACGCATGAGACGGCGTGTGTGGCGCTCCTCACACACGACGCCTCGTCCTTGTGGGAGGAGCACCTGGCGCCCGCCTCGAACGACAGCGCGTCAGACCGGAGACGCCCGTCGAAACTACAATCAATATACATATTTTATTTGATTTATTATTTATTTATATAAGACATATTTTTTACTAAATTATACAAATCTATGTAATGATTATTCAGAAAGTCCCCTTATTAACTTAAAAGATTTTCTTAAATGATATGTATGAATTCAATGACTTCCAAAATAAATAAAACAAAATCTTCAAATTGGGTTATGTTACAGTGGCTCAGAGGAAGAGGTTTGAGTCTTGCCTCTGTTGATATTTTAATCCTTTTTTTTTAATTTATTTTAAAATGTAGCATTAATAACGTAATCTCACCCGCCATGCACAATGACAGTGGGTCTCCTTCCCGGTAGCAGGGCGGCCGCGTGACCCGCGCGAGACGAGCCCGCCGCACCACTCGCCGGCAGCCACGAACGACATCTACGACATTTATATCACACTTATATTTGCTTTATAGAGTTTTTTAAGAAGACACAATAATACTATATTTTTTAGTTTTATCGACGACGACGACTTCGAAAGTTCGACGTCGTATAAGGGTCCCTGTGACAGGGGTAAACCTGTACCACATAATTAGCGGCTCAACCTTTATAACCGGTGGGTTGGTGCGAATTGAGATGCTATAAACATAAGTATTAGGACTGTAGGAGGCGAGGGCAGTTTTTTCATTTCATGATTTCTAATAAAGAACTTAGTATTGCACTTCGTTACGCTCTTAGTACATACAAATTTATCGCACTTTCTACATCGTAGCGGTAAATCGTCATACACTGACCGAGTGTAGTAGCGTGCGTGCTGTACCCCTATTTCGAGTATTGACGTTACGAAGACTATGACAGTTTTCGATATCGTCAAATCAAGACATACATGACATCACACAAACACACACGATTTATAGAATGATTCTAAATAACTAAAGATAATTTGTAACAGGTTGTTTAAATAATTATAACAGTTTATTTTTTACTATGTCAATAATTTTGATTCGTAGAGTGTATAATCATTCTTTGTTTAAAATTGACTATTTTGAAAACCGTCACAGATTTAGTATCGTCCAAACTAGTACTAGGGGTACTGAACGAAAATACTAGCTGTTTGTATGGCTACATCTTAGCGCTCACCTAGTGTGTAATAAATTAATGATGGACACAAAGTACTAACATATTGCAGAGCTACGTCTTCGTAGCACGACGTAGCACTTACCGTGCGTTGTAAAGGAGCGCGCTGGACGCGTAGCACTGCGAGGCGCCCGTAGCCGTGAGCGCGGCTGCAGCACTATCGTTGTGTGCGTTGCCACCGAACACTAACATGATACCTGTGTGGGTGTGTAAATTTGTTAGTATGAAAAAATGTTGGATACAATTGACAATATGTGTACTTTAAGTATTCTTTAAAATTTATTGTTTATTAGCTTGTAAATAAATACGTACCAGGAGAAATAAAAATGGCGGAATGTAAATATCTAGGGGTAGGCGCGGATGGCAGGGGACGCCATATTTTAGCTTCGACTTCGTATTCGTACAACGCAGCAGACGGAGCCTGGGCAAAAAATTTAGTTTAATTCAAATTTTATTTTTAAACACTATTTAATGAAGAATATTTAAAATTTAGGTATACAATGTTCAAATCACAATTTAACAACAAAAAACATATTGTCAAGCTAAACAAACACACACACAAAGAACTGTGACACACATCTCATATAAAACGGTCATCTCATATATACTGCAAAACATTGCACATATAACAGAGCCCACCCCTCCCCCCGTTCCTCCCTCATACAACTCACCTGCGTGGACTCCGACTCCGACACGAGTCCCGCGTGCAGGTACACTCGTCCGCTGAGCGCGTCCCACGCAGCGGAGTGGGCGAACCCCCCGCGGGCCGGGGCTCCGCGCGTGGCCGCCAGCGACCATGCACCCTCATCGATGTAGTACTCCTGGGGTTGGGGTTGCAGAGGGTTATGCAGTGGCAGATGAAACCACCCCGGATGTGCCAAAGGAGTAGGTCACAAGTATAGAAAAACAGGGTTCGACCTTTGATTATTAAGAGTATTATATTAAGTTTTAATTATGAAATGAGTTTTAATAATGTGAATTATGTAAAGTGAATAATTATGTGAAGTGAATAAGTTTTAATTATGAAATGAACAAATTGTCCATATAACAATACGATTTTTTTACGAAATAACATAACCCTAAACAATTAGGATACTACCTACTACTGTAATATTATTATGTATGCTGCTATTACTAGCACAGTATACACAAACACTTAATATCAGCTGACACTAACCTGCACTAAATGCAAGTAGCCATAGTGCGGCGAGTGTCCGAAGAACACCAACATTACTGGTTTCTGAGTTGGCCCAATGTGTACCAACACAGCTGTGTGACCAGACAGGTGGAGACCATCTGGATTATAAAAGCTTTAGATAAACACTACAATTGTCGTAAATAAAAATTATATATTAATTTTATTTATTATACATTTTTTTTTACATATTAAAATGTAATATTATGAATGCGATATATAATTTTGCAGTTATAACTTATTATTATTGTTATACAATACAATATAAAAAAAAAATCTAAAACAAAATTTTTAATAACTATTTAAAATGTTCCCCATTAATATATTCCATAAGATCCGTATCAACAATAACTCTATCATCACCCCCACTGACCGCAACGTTCGAAGGCGGGGAAGTGGTGCGGGGAGCAGGAGCGGGGGGTGGCGTTCCTCCACCCGACCCCACCCCCCGGCCCCCCCACGTGACCCACCCACAGCTCGTTACTGACGAGCCCGGCGCGGCCCTCCGCCCCTACCAGCCCGCCGCTAAGGAAATACAAATTAGAGTGACATTAATAAAAATTGAATTGGTTATGAAAATTCATAAACACGGGCAGGACTTAACCGTCCCTGTATCTGTCATCTGAGATGAGTCTTATAAATTCCCCGAATGAATATAGCATTTTATATAAAATCGTACTAAATTTGTCGGGAGAGGCGACATCTATACGGGTTTTGAAAATCTTAAACAAGGGTAACAAATTTACAAATAATTTGAAATATTCTTTTACCCCCTCTCAGGCTCATCGGCGGCAACCACGCCCCCGTACACGATGATCTCCTCCCCATACACCACGGCAGTGTGCGCGAACCGAGCCAGGGGCGCCTCCCCGCGGGGCTCCACGACCTCCCACTTGCGACGGGCCGGCTGGTACCTGGAGTACATTTGTATCACTTGTTATACCAATAAAAAAAATACTGTGTTCAAATTATTACCTATACCTAAAAATTTGGGAAATTGAATTTAAAAATAAAGATTAGTTAGATAAGATAAAGAAATAGTTTTTAAAACAGCGCCATTAATCGGAAGCAACTACCCTCTTACCTATATAGAAAGGATGCATCCTGGAACATCTCCCCCCCGACCCTCAGCAGGTCGTCCCCGTAGTTGATCAGCGCGTGTCCAGCAGCAGGTGGTGGGGTGCCCGCAGGCCGCTCGCCCCCCTCTCCCTCCTCGCGCCACGCCCACCCCCAACCAGATAAAAGCGCGTCCCGGCTGCAATCTGGCCCTGTCCGCGACGGCGTGCACTCACAGCCGGTCGAAGAACAGAAGCCGGCGCCGTACTTTGCGTTGCAGTCGTCTGATATGAAACAGATTTTTTTTAGAGTACCATAACCCTAGGGTCTTCACCCAAAGGGTAAGAACGGAACCCTATTACTAATACTGTCTGTCTCCAGGCTGTACATGAACGGTAGGAGCTAAACGGTTGAAATTTTACAGGTGCTATATTTCTGTTGTCGCTATAGCAACAAATACTATACACAGAATAAAATAAATATTTGAGGAGAGCTCCCATACAACCAACATGATTTATTAGTTCGATATTAGTGACAACAGGTCGACGCTTGAAATACTTACAGAATATTTAGTTATACAGGGTTATTTGTAATTAATTGGTCAACTTCGGGCAGCCTCTCTACATCAATCCCAGCAACATTTAATCTACCTACGCTTAAAGGTAATTCCACTTCAGAGACAACAAATAAATATTGTATGGAAAAACTTTAATTTTAAAAACTATTAATTTTAAAAAGTTGTTGAACAAATGTTGTTGGGATTGATGTAGAGAGGCTGCCTGCAAGAGGTGGCCAACTAATTACAAATAACCCTGTATAGCACTAGAATGTATTTGATAGACTATTGAATATACATTCTATTAAATAGTAAATGTCTTTTCATTAAGTATTATATCATTGTTATTGCAAGTAGTTTAATATAATACTCACTAGGACACATCGGCTGGTCGCAGGCCACGCCTACCCACTCCGGCTCACAGCGACACGAGCCTTCCTCACACTCGCCGTGATCTGGAATGATTTACTACTATATCAATTCAGTTTTTATATCATTATTGATTGAAAGCGCTATTCATGAAAATAATAATAATATAATAATATCAGGACAAATTACACACATAATCTAACCCCTAAGTAAGCAAATTATTTGCTTGTGTTAAGGGTGTTAGACAACGACACAAATACATAGAAATACACATATAAATACTGAGAATATATTTAATAAACGACCAAACCCAGAAACAGACATCTATTCTCATCACATAAATGCCTGTCTCTGCCGGGAATCGAACCCGAGCCACATTGAGCCGTGACACTTTAGGCGTTTGCGCTAACCACTCGACCAACGGAGCGGTTGAAAAAGTAAGCCAGTTTTGTACAAATCTCATTAGATAGTTCGACCCTCAGGAAGGTTTTAGTTAGATTTTATATTGTTGACATACTACATAACAATATTAAACACTAGTTAATAATATTAAACAGTACCTAAAATATAAAAAAAAACTTATACAATCGGATTCAATTTAATTATAACAGTTCTGACGTAATTATCCGAAAGACGGACAGGAAACAGCTAGTATTATATGATAGCATGTTAGTATAGTTTCTATAATTAGTTAGAATATTTCCATAAAAAAGTAGTAGTAGTGAAGTGCACACCTATTTTCTATCAATGTAATAAGGTCGTATAAAGATATGTCACATCTGAAATTCAAACCTAGATACTCTTAGCTACAAATTTACACCGTCTATTTTATTTTGCTGACACCATTCATGATCATTATAAAATAATTTACATTTTAATGGATTTTGGTCTAAAGAAAAGTTTGTGGTACAAAATTAGATAATTTTCTTTGAGTTATAAACTATATCTATAGGATCACGTTCTACCTATTAAGTTAATGACACACTGAGTTTTAAAGAAATAAAGTTGAAAATTATTTCTCTAAGTCCATTCCATTATATTATTAAATAGTATTTTCTTAGTTTTTTGTAAACACCTATCTGTATAGCTTATATAAAATTAAAAAATATATATATATATTTTCTTTTTCACTTTATATTAATTTAATATTTAAAATATTCTTAGTTCGTCACGGGTAGTACACAATTAAATAAATCTGGCGTATACCTAATTGAATTAACATTTAAAAAAAATAATAAAAAAAATCTCCCTCTTCCCCTCTTCTTGTCTTGCAAATCATTTGAAATATTGGATTAAAATATAAATCTAATTAAACGCAAAGTTCAACCCAATAGTTATTGAAAATTATTAAAATAATTATTTTAATTCGTTTTAAATTAATTTACAAAACAATTTCTTCTAATGTTTTAAACTAAAGCTTTTAAATGTGAGATTGTAGGCATCGGCAAGACAGGAGTAATCATTCGAAGCCCTACGTAGACGTCTGGTGAGCTTCTAATCGCGACTTAGCACTTATCCCTTTACTTCTCATCCAATGTATAAATGAATTTTATTTCTTGCTATAAATTAAATAATAATTATAATAAATACCTGAACAATTAGTTCGATGATCGTTCGAAGGACAGGAATATGCAGCGTACGTAAGATTAAATCCTTCCATTGCGTACGCGTCGTCTGAGAAGAAATGAAGCAACACGCTACCAGAGCGAGCTATCACCTGACGAGTCCAGTTCGACTCCCGGTTGTCTAACATACCACTAGAATCAAAATTATGTAATGTTTAATAAAAATATAGCACACACACACGCGCGCAAGCACGATTTTTTATTAAGATCGTTTTCAACTTAAAAGACGGGAGTTCATAAATATGTGCCTATAAACTAAATATAAATTAAACGTCATAAAATAAAAGCTTTAGAATTATTAATTGAAATAAATATTTAATAAAAATGCACCAAAACAGACAAGATTCAGAACTGCGATATTATTCCGTCATAAAACTTTATTTATATGAATATATGAATTTATATGCTATAAATTTAAATACTATTTCAATAATATAACCTAATATTATTCATAACTTAATAACATATCATATTTCAAACACTTACCTAAACACAGCCAATAGTTTCTCGGCCCGGACACTGTCACCATCGTAAACATATAAATGATCCCACCCACATTCAGTGGCAAAGCTCTCGAGTCGCACGCGCAGTGTGGGCGGCGTGGGTCCCACGCGTGGGGGTGTTATGAGCCACGAACACTGCGTACTCACGCTATAGTTGCCCGGACCGTCGGTTATAATACCTGATGGTGCTGTTAATCTGAAATAAGTATATGTAATTAAAAATAATATAGATTATTTTTAATTAGGATTATTTTGTTATCCAAATTAATAATCAATTTACTATTATGAAAATAAATATTTGATGGTATAAACGCAAGTCATTTATTAGCAATGTATTATAATCTTGAATATAAGATAGTAATTTCAATCTTTAGTAATAAAAATTGGATATGGAATGGTTATTGATTTGAACTGATAGAAATCTGAATCATTATGTATAAATGACTATAAATGATAACCTAACTAGTTGTCTTTTCAAATTTAAATTAATTAAATATTAAATTTTAAAATATACTGGTGATATAGGGTTAACAATATAGTATAACACTTGGTACCAATATGACTGAAGCAGTTTTATGTTATAGTACATCAGTATATTTTAAATAAAAAGTATTCAGTGTGTTGAAGATAATAAATTAAGATTTTTTAAGATTCTTATAGGTAGTACATTTAAAGACAATTTTACTTGCAAGGCATTTGTAACCTGGGCTTAAATTTAAATATAACCATTTATATACCAGCTAAAAACAAACCAATTTTTATCATAATCCATCCAGTCATTTTGAATGATATTCAAACATTATTAAAACTATGGTTAAAGAGTCGGTAATACTAGATGTAACAACTACTTTTATTGGCCTTTTTAATATATGTATATTGTTAATCTAATTGAAAAATCTAAGCCCAATGTCATTGTCAAGTTTAACAACATAATCCATACAATAGTTGTTTTATTGTTATTTATAATTTAATGACACTCAATGGTGTAGATTACTTGATAAGGTCCTTTCAAAACAGACACTGATTTTATCATATTGCATTGAATACAAACTTGATAACTTTATCAACAATATAAAAATAGAGTTAGGTAACATTATCAATATATAAAAATATTAATGGATAGTGACAAAATATTAATTAATAAGAGTATAGTACATATGCAACTAGCTTAAGTCAGCAGCGTTGTTGGTTAAGTACTATATAATGTATACCGATATGATATAGGTAAATCACTATAATTTTTTTTTTCATGTTCTTAAAATATAATAAATTTTATCAAGATTTGTCAAACCATGTTTGAAGGAGAAGAACATGCGGAGAGATAAAATTGAATAAGAAATATAATTTGTGTAAGTGTATCATGAACTTAAAGTTTATCACAATAAAAAAAAATGTAAGAAACCTAGAGATATATAGGAATTGATAGGAAATAGAATAGCACAGATATTGAATTGGATTTAACAGATAAGAAGTTGCACTTATTAATCAAAGAAACATAATAATTTTATACTCAAGCAGAATTTCAAGAAATGGTTTAAATATTTTTTAAGAAACTAAATAATATACATCCTCTTTGATAAACAGGTTACAGGTCTTTTGACCTTTTACAGCAAAATATACTCATAAAAGTCTAATAAATAACATTTAATTGCTTTATATATATTGGTTAAAATAATTCCAAACATAATTTTCCTGGTTTTGTATTAATTAAAAAGATATTTACCATTGACTATGATATGTAGGATATAGTTTTTTAAATATAATCTAAACAATATTCTTTATAAAAGAGTATTTTAAAGCATATTTTAATTTTGTTTACTTACCATTAAATGTATATGAAATTCTATTGTTTATGTACAATTAAACTTTGAGAAATGTTTCAGCGGGGAATAATTTTTCAAGAATAATAATAGAATAATAATAATTGATGACTATCAATAAAAAAATATTGATTAATAAAAAAGAATTTATCAATAAAACCTTATATTCCAAACAAAAAGATTTAATGAATAAAAAACACAACATAAATAATAATAGCCTCAAGTGGTTGATCATACATGTTTATGATTCTCCTTAAGATTTAATAAAAATTTACAACTATGGCATTCTTCAATCAAAATTGCACCAGGTTACAGCTATAAATGATGTTCACTATTCAAAGATTGGTACTTAATTGGATTGTTCACTTATTACATGGCAAGTCCGGCTTAAAAGGTGCATACATTTTATATTGTTTAAAAGGTTGAACTTACATTTCTTTTTAAAAATGTATACCAGAAAACAGAAAGGTCAACATATTCTTAATATTTTATTACTGTGCCCAAGTCACTAATAAAACATATATATTTTTAAAATGCCCTTTGAATTAAGATAAAATACATTTTAAAAATGAATAAATTATACTTTCTTTTTATATAGAACAAAGGTAAACAAAGTTTTTGTAATTGAAGATGGTACTAAAACTAATTAGATTAAATATTTATGACAAGTGTGATGACTCAAAAAGTCATTAAGGCCAAAGAGATGACAATAAATATCAAAGAACAGGTTTCAGATTATTATTTGAGTACAGCAACTACATAAATATACAGTTCAACAATAACAATTTTATTGGAACTCTAGCAACAATAACTTTCTTATAAAAAATGTCTCCAGTTTTGTTCTATAATCATTGCAGCCAGGCTTATTAAATGCAAGCGACCTTCAACAGTATGTCAGGATCAAATAAAGAAGCCCAAGAGTATAATTGGATAATCCTATATCGATGTTTTTGCAACATACTTGATGACATGCCGTCTGTCAAATAGGTCAGTGAACTGGTATACGGAATTCTTGAATTAAAAGTTCAAATGTACTCACTTTATTTTCCCGCCGCAATGCTGGCACTGGGGGCCCTGCCAGCCCTCATAACACACGCAAGTATCATTGTTGCACACACCGTTAATACAGTTATGTTCACACCTAGATAGTACACCATGACAAAACAATAACACTATAAGCACTGAACATAGGAACGGTGAAAACCACGAATATTTTCGTCTGTATTTTGATTTGAAAAGAAATAGAAACATTTGCAGTGATTCTACCATTTTGATGAATGCATTTTCAACGAGTTTTGTTAAATTCGCGGACGTTTTAAAAGCGATCGTGCGTCGTGTAGAATCAGTACGGTACTAGACGTGGTGTTGTCATATTTAGAATATTATTTCCCTGGCCTTATATCAAAAGAAATACCCCGTTTGTCCCATGATTGTTTTTGAAATAAAAACATTTTTATAAAATAAAAACTCTTTAGTAAAATGTTTGTTTTTACCTATTAAAAGAACAATAATACAATATTAAATCCTGTAAAACTAAAGTGTTATTTAGTAATTAAATGGATGTAAGCCATTTAACTGTATGTATGTTTGTATGTAATGTAACTTCAAAAAATGAAGTTAAATTATTATTCGATATTTCCAATACTTGACAAAAAAACGGGCAATAATTATATATGGCAGCACCTTCGGAAACACCTACTTTGACATTTCCGAGTTGCTATAAAAATATCTTAGTTAAGCACAGATAAAACACAAAAAGATTCAAGATTTCATTTAATTTTCTTTTCTTTTATAATATACTGTACATCCTTTTGATAAAAAATATAATATATAAAACTATACTCGCAGGGTATTATTTTTAGTATGCATGCTATTTTTATTGTAATAACAAAATATAGTCTTACTTGTTTTGAAAGAGCGACATCTGTGCAATTTTGTAGACGTTATAAACGCTTGATCACAAACTAGATGGCACTAATTTTTCAATTTTATTTCAAGAGTTTCTCTCTGTTGTTTCAGATAACTGATATAATCGATATATCGATATAATGATTTGGAAATCGAAATATTTTTGTTAAGGATTTCTATTACCAAATCTTAACATGATTTTATTTGTTAACAAAATCAAAATATTATTCATATTTATTAAGTACATTTTAAACTACACTTAATTAGGTATAGTGACGACATTTTTTTTAATATAATATTATATATTGTTTGTTCCGTAATAAAATACTCGACAATGACTTCAAAGTTTTGACAAAAGATGGCGCTGCCAAGCACTACTGATAGATTATTTGTTTTTAAAAATACATTAGTATTTAGTATGTAAGTATGTAGTTAACTCACAATGTAAAGTAATAACTACTTTTATCTTAATTGGTTTATGAAATATGAATGAAATGGTTTAAAATATATTATGGCCTTGTAAATAAAAACAATTTGTAAAATATTTAGAAAAAATATACCTAGTTGTTTTGTTGAATTTAAAAATAGAATAATTTCTTTAAAAAAATCTTAAAAAGATCTCCAATAAAAAAATATATATAATAATTTTGGGATATTTACTTAATTAATAAGGTCTATTATCATTATTTATTCAATTTGGTATTTTCAATAAAAATAATTAATTACCTGATTAACAATTGCAAAAACATTAATTAACTTCCTGTCCTTTCATAATGCAGCACGTTAGTGGGAGAATTTATGGTATTCCAAGAGTCCCTGGTTCGAGTCTCTTACATGATTTCAAGACGCTGAAATCGTTGCTGTTAAATGGGTGCATACAGTGCACCACCCCCACCATCTGCAGTAATAATGATTCTGGTGCATTTTTGTAGGTATGTAATGGTAGCTGTAATAAATTAAAACTGATATTTTTTTCAGGTTTATGGCTTACTTTCACTTATTTTTAGATAAGTATCGAATTTTACCAGATTGTATTTGTTTTTAGTCAAAGTACAAGGAATGAAAAGAAACAAACTTTTAAAGGCGAAATAACAAAAAAAAATAGATTCAAGTTTTTTTAAAAATAAACATTATTTCATTTTCGTTTGACAGATTATTAACAATAGCATAAATCCAACCAAAAACAGACCACGAAAGTGATAATAAAAGTAATCAAAAAAATAAGAAGTTTTGTTTTAAAACAAAACAATGTTTTTAAGAAAACATCACGGAAATTGCTACAATTCTCTTTTGTTAGTGGAAATCTCTTTATGTCGGACCCCTCCCCTTTTACCCCTAGGAGGCTAGGGGTCGTTCTAGCATTAGTTTTGGACATTAATATTAAAACTGTTCCGTAGATATTAATATTTATATGACAGTGATTAAAACTAAATTGGTGTTTTTTATGATTACGAAGAAAATCTGAACAAATATCCAATTATTATAATTCTTTAACATGTCTAAGTTAAAATCGAGAATTGAGAATTGAAATGAATGAGACTATTCAAACTTGATAAGGTCATTCACCTGAAGTTTATCAACAATAGGGTATGATACAATTCTAACCGACAAAGATTAAACATACCTACCTCCTTGGTGTTATAAACGTTTAAAATATTTAAAAATAGAATTAATTATTCCAAATGTCACGCGACAGTGACAGGTGATCCCATGTTTTTTGTTAGCTTGTAATTGTATTTAATAGCTGATAAAATTATCGCTATAATTCTAATTGAAAATATTAAAGGTCAAAATTAAACATTACTTCTATAAATATATGTATATTAATAGAAGTATATATGCCAACCGAATAATAAAACTATAAAAAAATCTTAATGCTTCTTTTTTTAAAAATTAAAATAAACCTAGACGAAACTTTAATAAAGTAAATCAAAAATGTATAAAGTTAACTATAGTTTAACTTTAAAGGTCTTTACAGATTTAATAACTTTTTTGCCCTTTACAATAATGTAAGCACAAATTAACAAAACAATTTTCACTATGGCAGTAATTAAAAATAAAACAATAATTAATCTAGTAGCTATCTTATTTACAACACTGAAGCATAAACAAAACGATTTTTTTTCAGCCAGTGATTTAAAAAGTGAAATTTAAAATAAGAACATCACCGAATTCCGAGCGCCCATGCTAAATTGGCGGCAACGTCCACGCAGCTGCGTGGCCAAGGTCAGTGCTATTGTGCCAGAGTGCATTGCCCAACTGAAAAATACACACACATGCATACTGTGTGCATGTGCAATGGTCTATACGAAAAGTATCCGAATTGCTCGTCAAAGAATACAAACTCACAGAATTGCTTTGATAAAATTCTCTTTCACATAACTTAAAAACTTAATTTATGATAATTTTTTTTGTTAACGCCCTTGACCTTCAATGTCAAAACATGTTAAATATAAAGATTTCTGTAAGCAAAATGATAACACAAAACTTATGCATGTTGTTTCCAAACTACCCAACAATATCTTTATACATTGTAATATAAAAATAAAGATTGATAGAAGTTGTTCTATAATCTTTGGAACCACAAAAAGGAAACAACAGCCAGTCAAAGTACCCGAATTACACAGACGCACACATAAGTAGCGAGTAAGGTCATGGTTACATTCGGCTGTTTTCGTTTTCGTTCGGTGCTCAAGCGCAGTTTTCTTTTTATGGCGGGAGAAATAAACCTTTTCTGATGGTACATTGTCATTGTATATGTAATGTAATGTGCCATATTTGTTACTAGTTGAATTACTTACAATCTTTATTTGTGATTTGGTTTTCTTTGATTATGATGTAACAATGCTTTGTTTTTATTAAAATTCAAACAAATGTTAAGTTTTTTCTCGCATATTTTATTAATTTATAATTAAAAATTATTAGTACAATAAATAATTTTAAAAGTTTTGATAAGAAGTTAATTTTGTTCTGCAAATGATAGATGGCGCTACCATGATATAATATCAATATAAAAGCTACACTGAAGTTTAATAAGATTACTGCTTATAAGTTATAATTAAGATACAATAAATTATATGTCAATAAATATAAAATAATCATAAATTCATTAATAAAATAATAAAATGAACGTTAAGGTCATGTAGTAAATAGTTTGGATTCTTATAATCGTAAATATGAACCAGCTCGGGAACGGGTTATTATTTGAAGCAGCACAAATTTACTTGACGCCATGTTTATATTGTATACACGGCCTTGAGTGCAAGTGCCATTGGCCCGAAGCTATTCGAAATTCAAAATATACCAACGGAACTTAAACCAAAAAGTTTGCATAGGATGTATGTTGTTTGCGGTTATCATTATGTTGGTAGTTTTTATTTTTCAACAGTTGGCAAAGGAAATGTCAAATTAGTGGAGCGATTTTAAAATTAGGTCTCGAGGTTATGAAGCGGTTTATTGTGCGTCAATCAACCAATAGCAATATAATATTTATATATATTTTTATTGTTTTTAAAACAACTCTCGCATCTTAAAATCATCGCATCGGGGCTTAAAAGTACCTACACCCAGACTCGAAAAAAACAATCTGTGAATCACCAAAAGTATTGTCCCTTGTTTGAATCGAACCCACAAGCTTTGGTTCAACCGTCAGGATCACTAACCACTACACCAACATTAAATATTAAATATAGGATTAAAATAAAACAAAATAAATTTCAACAAATGAAAGAAATTTATTGTATACAGGTTTCAAATATCCTCGCACAGTACGCCACGTCCTTAGAAGTAACGCAAGATAAAGATCTTATAGTTAAAAGTCAATACATAAGAAAAAATGTCACCTCAAATGATTCTACTATATATTAGATACAAGAGACGCCTACATACAGTGCAATTCCACAAATCAAATCAATCGCGACTTTGGACGTTAATTTTAAAAATGTCAGTCGAATTAAGCTTAATTTTATGCTCTATTTGACTAGATTCAATAATAGCCAATTTAATTTTGAATATGAACTGCTTTACTGAGTTTACTGAGGAGTTAAGTCATTGAGTCGCTGAAACAAAATAATATAAACTAAAGGAAAACAAAAACAAAAATCAAAGGGCGAGTAGTATATTGAAATAAAATATCCAATTATAACTTGTACTCAACAATTAACAATATAATAATTTGATCTGTCAGCTCTGATACATTGGTCCTTTCCTAAATCATGAAATCACAAATAATATATATATAGCAACATTTAAATAAATGTTCCCCAGTAGGTGTGATGTCAAATAAGCGTTCAGAAATAATGAAATTACCGATTGATATTTAATAAAGATAACATTATATTTAATATGTCTAAAATTAAATGCTTTCTTGTACATATAACCGCCTCTGAGAACTTTCAAACAAAATCTCCCCGAATCGCGATAATTCTATTATATTAATTACTGTTATAAAAGTACAATAATTTGTTTAAAAATTAATCTTCTAGACATACATAGATATAGAAGAAAAACAATTAGGTGAAGCTTACAATACAAATGTGTGAACCTTAGCGCACACACGCGCAATATACACACACACAAACAAACAACATGTGTTTAATGCTTACAAATAAGATCTGGCAATGTCTTTTAAATGATCTCTAGTAGGTATTAAGCAAGACCAAGATGGTCTCTCGGAATCTTAAATTAGGTATGTTTAGTAAAAAATGCAACTTCCCTCATTGTCTTTTGTTCCTGGAACAGCCGAGGACCGCTCGAGATTATCCTAACCCTTAAGAAATTTATTACAAATACGAAAAAAAAAATTAACAAAATATTAAAGAATTACTACCGCCTACCTATAATTCAAAATTACACTACTTTTATAACTAAAATACTTAAAAATATGTGGAAAAATGAATGAACAATATACAGTAATAACGATTCACTAATAGACCAGTGATCTCGACGAAAGGAGGGTTGGAACTTAACCTCAGGACCGGGGTGAATGACCTGATAACACCAGAAATTCGCGGATGTAAGTAAAACGTATACAAAAAGTAGTTTTGCAATTTAATTGCCTGGAACTTTAGATGTGGAAGTTGTCGTCTGCGGAGATCACTGGAGATAACATTAAGGCGGCGTATACCATTTGTACAGACCGGCCGAGTGTACCCGGCATTTACTACATATCAGTCGCAACTCTCTTTAACCGGGCATCGAACCCCAAACACTTTGCACAAAACAATGACATGTATAACATCTCAATATAATATTATAATATATAGGGTTATTTAAAATAAAGCCACTTAAAAATTAACTAACGTTAAAAATAAGATTAAACAACAAAATCATTTGTTCCCGATGCGAAAAATATTTATATTAATTAAAAAAAAATCTATTAACATTCTAAACGGAATGTTTTTTAACATCTAAATTCTCTTTGCAAATTGTCCCATCCTATTATTTCTGTACAAACTTACACAAAATAACTTTTTTTAAACAACAAATGTCTGGCGACATACAGATAGTGTACGTATTTAAAAAAAAGTTGATCGTTTTAAAAATTTTAATTTGGAATCAATTTGTATTGCGGTCTGGTGGGCGCGGGCTCTCGCCAACAACTTACATATGTCTTTTATCATTTTATACAAGTCTTTTACCAAAATAAATGCATAATATAACAGTTATAATAGATTTTTGAAGATTAAACATTAAAAAGACGTCAAAAATTATACGCAGGTAAGGAAATTAAAATGAAACATGTTATCGACTAGTTTAAATTTCGAATATAAAAATTTTGTTTTTTTTCTTACTGAGTGTGCGTTCGACATCTCGGCAACGGATATGTATGAGAATTTCGATACTTACATATATAAACTTTTTTTAATAAATTACTTTTCCTGTTCTTGAATAAATGATATTTGTGTCGAAATGTCGAGGTCACTCTCTACTCTATTTCCCCTCACTCGTGGTCTCCGAAGAAAAATGTACGACAATAGTTTATTTTGAACTTGTATATAGTATATTATGTATATCTTACCTACATACGTCATACACAATACAAAGATTTGTTATTTCATGAGGCGCACAAGTACACAACTTACTACATTAATCGTATGATAATTATATATCCAAATATTTTTACCTAAATTTATTTTGGGAGAGCGTATACATTTTTTTCCTTTCGTACTTCATAATATACTTTGATTGAACACCAAAAATGTCACAAATGTGAAGATATCAATTTTTTTTTGAGGTTTTTTTTGGGCTAATTATAATTTTTAAAGTTGACAAGAATATAATAATGATTATTCATATTTTTGTATAGTCGATAAAACATTTAAAACTTGGACCATGAAAAATAAGAATATATCTTCTTAAGATACAATAATAGTACATAAAATATATAAGTTCACTAGACGTAGGTGTAAACACCGAGCGGCTGAGGCCACGCGTCCGCACGTATCCTAAATATCACATTTAGTAATATGGAATCAACGTACACACATTAATTACTATTTTTTTACAAAATAATAATTGCACAAGTCCGATGCGGCTTCGTCGCCGCGGATGTACCTCTCCCTCTCTCCCTCGCACCGCACGCGACAGAGAGAGACAGCGTGATCCCGCCACAGATTACCGTTTCATTCAATATATTACCTATCTAATTATAAAAACACCGCACAAAATCTGCGTTTATTCACTTAAAAATCGATAACATTTACACTCATAGCTAGCTTTATAATTAATTTGTTACATTGTTTTTTATTTACCTTAAAAATATTTAAATAGTTGATTTCATAACATTAACTTTTGGTTGTCTTTTACTTAAAACAAGGTCTAAAATGAGGCTTTCGGAATCAGGAAAATGTAGGACAACCTGGTGACGAGGCGAGCGCGGTGTTGCGCTCCGACACAGAGGCAGTTGTGACGTCACGAGCAACACCGGCGCTGGGGACTACAGCAACGGTCTACGTAACGACGAGCGTCTAAACTATTTAATTGTGATATTGCATTAGTAAAGCTGTGTCATATCGAATCGGTTGTGACGTTAGGTAACTATTGTGATATTTGGTGATACATCGCGTCCTGTGAGGACGCGCGCGGAATGTACTGTACAGTATCACGGGCGGGGCGGGCGGAGGCTAGGCGCGCTCGGGGGCGGGCGGGGGCGCGGGCGGCGGCGTAGGCGTGCCGTTGCGCGGGCGCAACTTATCGGCGCGCAGGCGCTGCACCGCCTCTCGCATGTCGGCCGCCAGCTGGTGGTCGGCATCGAGGCGCGCGCGCCGAGCCGCGGGTTCGTCGCCACCGTCAGCGCGCCGCCGCAGGCCTGGCTCTGGCGCTCCGCCCCCCGCGCCCGGCGGCGACGCGGGTGGCGCGCCCGGCCGCTGCAGACTCGAGCGAATGATGCCTTCCAGGAAGGAGCCGTTGGCGGGCGGGGGTGCTTCCTCGCGCAAGCGCCGCATCATGTGCGATGCGTACAGATCCGGCGGCGCGTGCGGCGCGAACCCGGCGCCCGCCCAAAACGGATAACCGGCGGGGTAGCCATCAGGGCCATTCAGGCCGTTCGTGAAGGGCTTCGTCGGCGGCTTCGGGGGCGGCTTCGGTGGCTGCGGCTTGACGTCCGGCTGCGGCTTGGGCTCGCGTTTCCGCGGCCGCATGAGGTGGCGCTCCTTGACCTTGTACTCGAGCGTGGAGTGCGGCACACCGTAGTACGATCCGGCGCGGTGCACGGACATCTCCCCGCGCTGCACCGCCTTCACGGCCTCCACGAGGCTGTCCCTGTCGTAGTTGCGGTACTTGCCGCGCTTAGGTCGCGTGCCCTTGCCGGTAGCGGGCTGGCCGTTGTTGTTAGACGTCGCCTTGGAGTTGCTCGGCATCCCGTACCGCTGATCGGGTGGCGTCTTGATGACGGATACATGGCGGTCGGGCGCGCGTAGGAATTGCAGCTCCGACGGCTGAGGCCTGTCCAGAGGCTGTTGAAACTTTTGGCTGATGCTCTTGGCTATGACGTCGTTCAACGACGTGAAGAGATGCCGGGGGGTAGAGGGATCCGCGAAGACCGACGGTGACAGCAGCAGCTGCGAGGCTGGGTTGAGAGGCGGCTGCGGTTGAAGGAGGGGCGTGAGCGGAGTCACGGGGGCGGTCACCGGACCTGCCGGTGAGGGGCTCTTGTCGTCGGGCGGCGGGAAGGTCGGTATTTTGAGGATAACCGACGGCGGGGAGTCGGGTTTTTCCGGCTCGCTGTCGGGGTCGGATTCCTGTCCGGTGTCCGGAGCGAGACCAAACTTATTGACCTTGTTCCGCAGGGTGGAACGGGGGATGCCGTACACGACGGCCGCCCGCCTCGTCCCCAACCTCCCCGACTGAATATCTCGTAAGGCCGACTGTAACTCATCCTCTGTGTACGCGCGTCTCGTGCTGTTCCCTGACCCATCCAGCACTGATCGTTTCAATCTGCAACAATCAGATACACACATCAATTTAAGTACATTTTGTATGGACCTTATAGTAATATAATTGTGTGAACATATACTTAGTTAGGTATATAAGTAAAGTTTGTGTCAGTGTCAGTAATAATACTAAATGTTCAATTTATCAAAAATCGGTTGACAGTTGTCTTCATAATAAACCGTAAAACTACAGCTGATTAGTGCATTGACTCATCGATCATGTAGCTGTAATCTGACGACATAAAGATAAACAAGGGCTAGTCTCAATCATACAAAAGAAAAAGTTAAAGAACTGAAATGAATCATTAAACAATATAGGTCAAAACTTGGTCAACAACCTACAATCGGTCGCAAAACTCGTCTAAATTCAATATTTCAAAACGGCCGCTGTATTAATTCCAGATAACGCCAAATGCGAAATATTTACTCATGGACTCACCGATAACGGACTGCTATGAATGCGTCTTTATCTTTTTCCCTTCGTCTTTTATTTCCGAGAGCTCGCGACGCAAAATGAAACTCTATCAGTATAATTTTACGGTTCAGTTTCCTTTGAATGGGATAGGTCGTCTTTAGTTTCATCTTGGATTTTACTTTCTTATTTTTCGATATCATTGACAGGGGATATCAAACCGTATTATGAGAGACGAGAGATGATTTTGCTGTCCACCCCCCGCTCAGCGAGGAGCAAGGTCGATGCACCGACTATCGGTGCATTTTTATTTGTTTTGGCCAGTCGTGCGACCCACATCGCGGTCCCCGAATGAATTTATTCTGTTATCGATTGGATATTGTGCATAATATCGGTGCTGAAATCGAGACAGTCTCTTATTCTTGTACGTGCTTTGAATTTACTTGAAGCGGACGTATCGAGTAACGAGGAATCGTTTGAGTATTCAATGATGCGATGTGGGCTTAATAATGCGAAATGTTACTGTTCTACATCAAATTGCTGACCTGCGTTTTATACATACTTTATTGTAGCTACATAAATAATAACTAGCTTCTATCTAAAGAGCACTGTCTGTCCTTTACCTTTGATGTCATACATTCAATGTCGTTAAAGTTATCACTGGACAACTTTTGACAATTTTCCTCATTATTTCCTCACACGGTTTTTTAAAAATATGAATATAATTCTGCTATTAATTCCGTGTTTCTGATTGGTTGATTTCATGATAGAAAGACAACTCTCGATACAGTTGTCAAATCATTTTTAATTTAAACTTCCATGTAAGTAATATTATAAAACTAAAGTAGAGGAAGTAAACATTTATTGAATTTAATAATTTATCTCTAGACGTAATGACTAGTATTTAATTAATATAAAGGATAAATAAATATAAAATAAAGAGAACTATATTTAATAGTTTATGACACATTACAAGAAATATTTTTTTATCTTTATAGTTTAAATGATTTGATTGTCTCTTGGAACTTACATGAAGAATATAATCTACAATATTATAAATTAATTCTGTGTTTATATTATTTTATTAGAACATCGTTTCTTTATTGAATGTATATTAAAACTATCTTAACAAATAATTAGCACCAAAAGTTTATTTTTACGAGTTTCTGGTGCGCTTTTCCGTGCGTAATTTTTAATATATTATAATGATAATAAATGGCTATTATATATAAATTTTAATTATTACTTATATAAATTACATCATTATATATATTCAGATTAAACTGTATGTATTTCAAACAAATCGGCATCGTCAAACTTTACGTTAAGTCAATGTTGAACGGATAAAAATTAATAGGTTTTTTATGTAGATTGACAAAATTACGACCATAACAATTTGTTAGATATGTAAAATAAAATACAGAACGGAATATAAACTGATACGTCTAGGACTCGAACCCACGACCTCTGAAAAACCGTTCCGTCGCTCTATCAAATGAGCTACCGTGTTGCTAACTTCGATAAATTCGGCATTGTATTATTTGATCGTTACTAACATTGACTGATTACTGATTATTCTATAAGGCTATAGACGCCAATCGAAATATATCTAAAACATATGTGAAGATTATTCAATTTAAAAAAAAAATAAAAAAAAAAAATATATATATATATATATATATATATATATATATATATATATATATATATATATATATATATATATATATATATTATAACACCTAGACTAGATTTCATAATAAAAGACGTCTAAATTTAGTAACAGCAACCATTTAGGATATTTTAATAATAAGATAAATACATTTAAAACTATTGAAGTAGTAAAAGCTGATTGATGAAAATACGCTTTTGTAAAAATCGCTTCAAGTACGCACTACCCTTTAATTAATTATGCATTCAATGTTAATTAAAATAATTTAAAATTTCAGTCTTTCAGCATGTCAGCCATTTTGTTTCACATGAGTATTACGTTGTTTTAAATATGTCTAATATTGATATTTATGTAAATCCTTATCGAGTTATAAAATTCATATCTACAGACGTGAAGTAATGACGGGATCATTGACATGTTTTGTTGATCGAGTTCCTTGACCGGCTGAATTATTCAATTATTGACTTTTTTATACGTTTATGTCAATATTTTATTTTGGTATATAGGTTTGTTAGTACCTAGAGTTATAAGAGTTATAGAGTTATAGGAACCTTAGAGGTTTTTTCGTAGGGTCCTTCTTTTTATTGACCAAATAAATATTTAGGTCTAAAATTAATTCATATAATGCTATGATTGAAAATAAGTGATAATTATTAAATAAATTTAAGTTAAAAAAAAACGGATTTATCTAGACAAGCCTGATACTACTAATTCAGTGAAATGAATACATCCTGAAATAAATAAAAATGACGTTAGATTTCTGACAATTTTAAATATAGGTATACGTTATTATATTCATTTCAATGGTTATTATCTGGATTTAATCAAACTTTATTATTTAAGATATAATTCAATAATATTAAAAAATAATGTAAAAATCAATAAGGGCGACGTCAAAAGTTCGTTGAACTGTATTAAAGTTTCATTTTGCAAATTTAATGAGTGCGTTCACTCTCATTGTTTATGTAATATGACGCCATATTTCAATGGGAAGTAAACGCAATGAATGTTATGTGCATAATAGCCATGGCTTGACCATGTCGAATCACTAGGTTCTAGGACTTCCTCCTAGTTCGATATCGCTTCATTTGTTATAAAACATTATTTAAGCTTTATAATATGTTATTTATATTCTTTAATATAAATCTAATAAAACATGTATCGATTTGAACCAAGCAAGCACGATTCGAACCTGAGACCACTAGGAAACCGTATCATCATTCTGCCAATTGAGTTATTGTTAATACCTTATTTAAATTCTTTAATACAAAGCTAATTAAAATTTTAAGTATGAAAAATTATCGATTTGGGCAAGATTCGAACCGGAGACTGGGAAAACGTTCCGTCATTCCACAAATTGTGCTATTGTACATAGGGTACGATTGATCGAATATTTCAAATTTAACATAGCAATACATATTTATAGTTTAAAAAAACATAAACATTGTTTAAATTAAATTCAACACTTTTATTTATATTAAATTTATTTATAATGTAATAAACCACTTCACCGGTTTCTACAACTTTCTACAACTTGAAAGGGTTTTAGAAGTCTAGCTAAATATTAGGTATTATATAATAATAGGTGATACATTTTCAGTAATATTAGGTTCAAAGTGAGTGAAGGCACGTCGAGGGCAAACGTGTTGCAAGTCAGTAAATATTCAATAGCCCTCTGAGGGCTCTTGGGATTTTCGTCTCGTGATATTTAGGGCGCCTCTGATGGCCTCCAGCTTACCGTTGTATGAATTTTATTAGTCTTTATTGAGAATGAATTTTCTTAAACGCGTAAATTTTTTTTGGGAAATTTAATATACTTTATGTCTTCTTTATTTTATTATCATTGTGTGTACACACATGTTTTTTACTTTTTTTTTTCAATATTTACAAGAAAATAAAAATAATTATAATAACATGATTGCTATAAGTTTAATGCAAACAATTAACTAAATAATGTGAACATTTGAGTTTATATATATTTTGTATACGTTAGAAGTTATATTTATACCCAATTTTATTTCAGTCACGTTACTCTGAATCCCGCGGGACGAGAACCATTTTACTAATTAGGTTTTTATCCACTAAACGAGCTCAAACATCGCCAATAATTTAAAGTGTTTCCTACAGACTTATTTTTAATAAATATTGCGATTTTTTATTTTCACTGTTCAATAGATTTGTAAAAGTAATTTTTAAATATTCATTTGGATGTTTGTAATTATTTAATTGATTAGCTTTTCCCCTGACTGTTGTCACAGAAGGTAGAGTTGATTTGATTGTTGTTTGGTTTATTTTTCTAATTTATTGAATGTTTTGATTTAAACCAGATACAGCTTATATGCATACAAACAAACAAACTTTTTTTTTATAATATTAGTATTTAAACTGGATATTTGTTGTGACGGTAAGTGACTATATGTATTGTCCTAAATTTGACAGATTCCTTTATAGACCATTACAATTCAAACCGAATCTGATAGAATGTGTTTCGAATTCGAATTTCGAACCGAATCTAAAAGTGTGTTTTACAAGAATATTAAAACTATAATTTTAGAATCAATTAAAACTTATTTTCGTAATAAAAATAATTATTTCAATTGAAAGCATTTCACCTGAAAACTTGTAAAATAAACAGATCTTAGTTTCATTTCAGTGAACAACGTATTGAGAACACATCAGTTGAAGGCGACACCATTGCTACTGACAGACGACGGAAAGATGAGAATAAAAGACACTTGGTAATGGAATTGAACCAAGAAGAGAGATTTTTTTATTATTTAAGAATTAACTGGATTCTAAGATGTTAATTTAGTAATGGGGCTGCAATCATAAGTAAAATATTATGGATGATTTTCCAGTATGCTTACCTTGTGTTGTCCTGGGTCTTTTCGGGGGGCGGAGTCCCACTGGTGCTGGAGGTGGATTTGGCGCTAAGGTCCAAAGGCTGTTCCGCGATGGTTGGTGACGAGCTCGGCGCTTTGTCGTCTAACCTGAGGAAGAAATGGCGATACAGTATGGTCCGAGATATTTTTTGTATCGTATAGTCAAAAATTTTTTTGAAATATTTTTTAAATAAATACCTACATAATACATTTATATGTAATAAATAACTACACTCTATAGTTATATATTATATTATCAAACAAAAATAAATCATTTGAACGAAGAATTATAATTAATCTACTATCTAATAGAAAAACATCGCATATGCACTAAGTGTAGGGGATGATTACCCCATATTGCGTTCTTTTTATTACCCCTTTAAGTGACCTTTACAGGTAATTATTAATTTTTCAATCAGAGTGAATCGAGTGTTTTATTGGACTAAGTAATTAATTTTTTAAACAACATTGTTTATTGGTTGACTGGAAGAGATCGCTGTTTAGCGATAGGCCAAATTTGTACCATTTATTTTATCTGTATTTTTTTTTGAATTTTTGATTTGGGTGACAATGAAGAATATTATTATTATTGTTCAATGTTTATACATTATTACTACAATGTTTATACGTACTTATGTACGTAAGTAGATAATAAAATATATTTTCTGATATATAGGCATAATATAAAAATATATGGTTAATCTCCTGAAAGAACACCATATTAAAAAAAACTTAATTATAAAAATAATTCCGAAACATATTAAAAGTTTTTGATTGAATAATCTTTATCGTATTTATAAAATGGACGAAGCCGCTGTCAAAAGATAGTATGACATATGTTAATATACGTCAAGGCAGTTTAATATTCATAACAAAATCTATTCGTATGTAAGTTTCCGCAGCCTAGATCTTCACAATTACAGAAACTTACATATTTCTATGAATACGGGCTTCAGAAACGTTTCATGTCGCAGTAATGAATAGCGCCTCCGTCGAACTGAGCATTGATATTATACTCAATATTATATTAAATATTACTCAGTTTGAGCACCAGTTTGGACTAAACTGTACCTATATAATATGATTGTTGAAATCTTTACTCAAACTATGTTAGGTACTTATTTTTATTTATTTGGATAACAGTGTAGAAGTTTAGATATGTATAAAATATATATAAATTGAGAATTAATTTGGCTGGATTGGATAATTTTTAACATTAGATTATTTATTTAATTTTATTTGAAAATGTAAAGGATAAAAACAATAAATTTCTTATTTAACAAAATATTTATATATATAAATAAATTTGTAACTGTATATGAAATATAAAGTAGGTATACATAGAAAGTAACTTTTTACCATAAAGTAATAAAACGGAGTCTAATAGACATAGACAATGTGAATATATTATTTTTATTATGTCTCACCTCATTATGACACAAAAACGAAACCTCTTTGTTTACATATACGGTAAGATTATATATAACGTTATTTACACAGTATTGTAACGGTTAAAACTATTTATAATGTAAAAAATATACATGACGAAATATTTCAACATTCATGATTTCTTATTTATTTTCATATTTGTACTTATAAGACACAGATATGTTACTGGAAATACAACTATTTATCATGTAAAAATACACATGACAAATTAATTTCAACATTAATGATTTCTTATTTCACACGTGTTTTTAAAAGTAATATTCTTAATTTTTATAAATAAATCCATATATAGTATGATTTTTTTAAATATAAATCATACAATTTAAATATATTGAGTACAAGTGTTTATCTTGAAGTATGATAACAATAACTATCTGCTACAGCGGATGTTTCAAACGAAAAGCGGCTCAATAGACCGACTACAAAGGAACCCAGCGATATTGAGTACAGGTATTGATATTTGAGTTCATACATTTCACTTAATTTTGTTATATTTGAATGGTCTTTTAAGATTGTCTTCAACAATGGTATCATAAAAGATCGATTGTTTGTTACTGTATCGATTTTGGTGCAATTTATGTAATAATAATATTAAGTTGGTGGAGTTAAAGCTTAAGAAAAAATATTTTTATCAGCCCTCGCTGGACAAAATCAGCTGCTAATTGAATGTCAGATTTTTGTTTATTCCAAAAGTATTTTAATACATCTATGAACATTTTAATTTGTGTTACCTGAGTTTTTATTATTTAACATTGTATTAAGAATAGTTCATTTGGTTTCTAAACGTGAATTGTTTTTCATTTGAATATAAAATAAATTTATTGACAAAAGTATTGTACTTTTTTTATTGTTTTCTATCTATTGTGTTTATGCTTTTGACAAATGATTAAATTAAATACAACAATAATAATATTGGTATAGGTTTTCAATTCACAGAAATGTAACTACAAATTTTGTCGTAATATATGAGTAAAATGAAAACGAATGATTTCAATAATAATAACACAAACCCTAGATCTAGAAACCTAACAATTGATGTAAGGTACGAACTCTATCTCCGTAAGCAATGAACTGTAAAGATTGTCGGCGCAGCATCCGCTCAGATGTATCCGTGTGTCTTATTAATGTCTTTAAGAACCTGATGTGATGTTAAGAAATTGTATGTTAAATTATTAACTTTTCGAACAAACTCTACATACAGTGTTAAAATGTTTTATATATATTTATATATATATGTAAATAACTAACAAGTAGGACAACAAAAAACATTCACACGTTGCCAACTACTTTGAATATGTAAAATCAGCTGCAAGGTAACATTTAATTATTATCTAGTGCTAAAAGCAAACACGGCTGTTTGTCTGTTTGGAAGTTGACACCTGTTATTAATAGCGAACCAACGCTATTTCACTAAGTATATATAGAATACATATATATGATATACCTATTACTAATATGAATAATAATAAAAATCTGACCTAAAATGTATATTAAGTAAATTCACTGTCATTCTAATTACTGCCCTAGTTGCAATCTAAACAATAGCCGATACTGGACGCATTTAAATTTCAAATTGGTCTAAATATGCAACCTTGTGGCACTCCGCTTTAAATTTGTTGATACCTCATGGATTTGTGGTTTTGTATATATCTCTTATATTTTAAAAGCGAGTAGAGTATATATAAATATATTTATAAAATATAACACCATCATTATTATTATCTAATTTGCGTGTATTCTTTGTTATTCAATGTCAAACGTGTGAAATGCGTTTGTAAAACCTATTATGATTTATAAAAATATATGTAGTGTTTATTTTTGTAATAGCTTTTAACTTTATCGAAGAAACAATTAATATTTGTTTATTATTGATTCAGTTCAGTATTGGTACAAACGTCATGATTACTAAGTAGAACAAAGAAAGAGATAAAATATTTTAATAAAGTTTTATTCTGGCTGAAATTAATATACTTTAAGTACGATAAATATTTTGTTTTGGAGGTCTATATATAATTCAAACCTCAAATACTATTAAAATATCGTCCGTAAGTTATTCCTTTCCATCGTGTGTTTGTACGCTTGTTACATAAAATGCTAACGAGCCAGCTATCATCATCGAAGGTTACAGAGATCGTGAATTTTCAGTTTTATGTCTGTTTGTTCTTTATATATTTTCTATTAGTAAATTAGATAGGAAGACTTTAACATATGTAAATTGAATTTCGTTTCAGGTTCATTTATTTTTAAATATCTTAAATAAATAGAATCTACTGTTATTTAGAAAAATATACCAACCTTGACAACAAGTTCAGGAAAATAATCAATCTGATCTAAAACCAGTTTAAACCGGTTTTTAGGAAAACCGCGGCACACAGATAGTTCAGTATCGAGTAACGATTCGAAGCACGTCTCAAGGATTCATCTTTATTTATAGGGACACGCTTGCCTATATGCTTTGGTGTTCAATAATGCACCGAAACACGTTTATAATAAAGTCCTTTTCAGACTGGTGTTGGGTTACATCTGTAATAGTACTGATATCAGGCATTGAATTTACTGTGGCGATTTTCATATGACTTAATAGTGCGCAACAACTTTGATTTTAGGATATATCAATGTTTTGTTTTGTAAATATTATTAGTGTTGTTAATTATGCATTATTTTTCAGTATTAGATGAAATGGAAGCTTTTAATTTTAACAAAAGCACAAAACTAATATCTGGGACAGTTTCTTTATTAGAATTACTACTCTTATATCATTAAGCTAATATCAAAATAATTTTGCTTACCGAAAAATTCACAAAATGCTGAAAATATTTAGGTTGTCAAAATTTTGAAAACATTATTGATAAAAAAAGCCATTTTACCTCTTGTTATTTTAATATCTTATGTTTTTTTTATAATTTTATTGATGGAGTAAGTACCTACCTACTTATTATAGGTTAAATTCCATATTTAATTATTCTGATAAATTTACCTTAATTCTTGATAATTATTGTCTGTTTCAGTGTTTGATAATTAAGTCAAATGCTAATATAACATTTACATCCAGATATTTGAACTTCCAATGCCATTAGAAGGGATCGCATTAAATCGTTTAGTATCATCATAAGAACCTTGTAAATTAAGACATTTAGCTAGTTCTGTTATTTTAATTTATCATTTGTTATGATTTTATCTAAGAAGAATTTAATTTAATTAATGCATAAGATCTATCAGAATTTTTACATGTTTAGATTATAGAATTATATTATTATTTTAACTATTATAGATTTTAATTGCAATGTCTCCAAAAGCAGACTTTTCTGATTATAGTGCTTTAAGATTTACTAGATAAAGATTTTTCCTATAATGATTTTTACGATGGAAATAATAGATATGTAATACGGATAGATATCAAATTCTACATTCAATGTACCTAATACTTTAAGTGAGAATAGAAAAACTGAATTAATGTTGAAGATCATAAGTTATATTTATTATTATTATGTATGTAGGTGTATGTATTCTTACATATTGTAATCATATGTATTTTTGTATTTATGTTCATATATATGTAAGTATTTTATTTACCATTTGTATTACTATGTTTATAAAATATAAAGTCAATGTATCTTTCTCTGCCCTCTATAACTACGTCTCCAACACTCTTGGGTAGCTGGAAGAGATCTCTTTGAAGGGATAAGTTCATCCTATGTGTACGTCTTTGTTATTGCTCTAATTTTTGTAACTGATTATGGTACATGAATAAATAAATAATAAATAAATAAGAATTATTTAAAATTTGCTTCAAAGTTTTATGTTATGTTAACATTTTATTGTTATAAATATTGCTTAAATATATTTTTTTATATTATTTTTATATTTTATCATCGACTACTAAATTAAAAGAAAAATATGGAAAACATAAGATATCATAAAAATAATTAGTGATTGACTCACCTTTCCGTCTGCGGGCGGCTCATCATCTTCTGCATCATCCAGGCCTGCGACAGCGGCGGCACCAGCCCCGTGCCCAGTGCCGCCAGTGCTGCTATCATCTGCTGGAACTGCACACATCATCACATCACATATAATTTTTATCATTTTATCATCATCAATGATGCCGTAGTTTTGATATACTTTTTATAAATTATTATGTTAATGGAAAATCCATTAGTTTGTTGTTTGGAATATGATCAAAATCTGATGTTTTATTATACATATTTTGTTTCCTTGTACCAATATACTCGGTAATATTTTAACTAATCAATTGGAATTTCATACTTTAAATTAATTAATTATAGTAGGTACCTATATTTATATTTACAAGAAAATCTGATTATATTCTTGCAGTATTTTTTGCAACCTTCTAAGCAAGGTTAATGATTCTCTTTAAATCATTTTAATATTTCATTTACAAAAAGTTAGTAATTAAGCGAAATTATAAACTACTTTTTATTATTATTTTTACCATTGTTTAGAACTGGTTCTAACCAGATTTAAATATTTCAAGGGTTTATTATTATTTAATTTAACTTTATGGCATTTTGTCTAAAACTACATCTAGTTTCTTATAAATATTATTTTCACAACCAGAATAAAAACTCCTTCAAAGTTGCTACTAATAAGTTTTTGCTCTTGGTTGCTTCTAATAAATCTCTCCTATCAGTCCTCACCTGGGTGAAGGCTTGAGGGTTCTGTCCTTGCAGCTGCAGCTGCAGGAGGTGCTGCAGCAGCGGCGGGCCTGCAGGACTCTTGGCGCCCGAAACCGAGCTGCTGTCGGACTCCGACGCGGGACTCTGCAACAATATTAGTTATGAGAATATATTTCATTAGTTTTGTATCACCTGTATGATGTTTTCGTCGCTTGTGTTTTGTAATATCATTTTATAATATAATAAATGACAATAACAAAGGGATAAACTTATTTGAGTGTGAATGAACCTTTAATAATTAGAAAAGAGGAAGGAGTATTAAATAAATAATTATTAAACCTCAAACGAGGTTCAAATTATATATATGTATAAAGGATAATTTAAACACTTAATCTAAAACTGTAATAAATATATAGAAATATTTATCATTATAAAATATAATAGAAGTAAAGGGTATCTTGCATTCCTTTATATTATTAAAAAATATTTTTTTCTTAGTCAATAGAAAATTATTATGGAATAAAATAAAGAGATATTAAAAACCACCCTAACATTTTTTTTACCTGTGGATTTTATTTACTGAAACCTCAATTACGGTTTTTATCTGTATATAAAAAATGACGACGTCATTTGTCTGTCAATTGACGTTTGTTGTTTGAACTCAAATACCGCGTTATAATAATAAATAATTTAATGATATACATAGAGGAAAATGGCGGTTACATAATTAAATTTTAGATAATTGGTAGCCATTTTGAAGGCTGGTTTTACACAGACAATAATATAGCATTGTAAACAAAATTCCATTAGTCCTAGTTAATGAGGAAATAAATACAATATTTGTATTTAAAATGAAACATTGAAGGGTTGTGTTTTATGGATAAATTTTATTTTCAATAAAAAAAAAAGAAAATCTATTCAACAATTTACTTTTCTATGTTTTATTTAAATTCGATATTATAATTAATATGAATGTTATTTTACTTAAATTTATTTTATTAAAGTAATAAGTAAAATCTGTTGTCGCAACCCTGTTAATGGATGACTCTAAAACAAGTGGAAAATTAATGCTTCAATTCTGAACAGGAAAATAGCAACGAGTTTAATGTTTAGACATATTTTAATAAGACCTTATTGTAAGTTTTATTAATGTAGAGGAATAACAAAACAAAACAATAATATTAAATGTCAGCGTTCGTAATAAAAGTTAGAACTATTATCCTGTAAGGATTAGGTAAAAAACCCATTGTTAACGAACGGTAATAAAAAATACTATTCTAAATTCAAACAGCCCATTATCAAGTTCCCACGAGCGCCATGTTGGCTTGTCCTCGAACCTCATTGGTCGAGAATTAGAATTAGAATGTAGACCCCATTGGTTAGTAAGTTGTATTTTTTCAAGTTCAAATACGAACGACAATGGGGTTAGAACTCATTACAAATATATATTTATCTTTTGTAATTACGATGCGTTGAACTTTTTATCATTAATTATTTAATATTTAGTTTAAGTTACTTAGACATTCAATAACATGTTTGTTGTTTTGTTATTTTATTATTTATTGATTTGTTTAAATGTTTATTTGTTGAAGATTAATTATTTATATTCTGGAAACTTCTGTAAAATAAAAACTTCTTATGAGTTTGTTTTTATGACTTTTTTTGTTGTTTTAAGTTATTCTTTATACTAATAGAGTTATGTACAGAAATGTGTATTTTTCCTTATATATATATAAATATATGTTTGCAAGGTGTCTGTTAGTCAAGGTACTCGTGATTAGCAAAACACAAGGTAAGACCGGTTTTGTATACTTTAATAAATAAAACAGCTGGTTTGTCTATATTTGTTATTGTTAGAAGAGTACAGGGGAATATTAAGGTTTTCAATAAATATTTTCAAGTTTTAAATGTTTTATTTTTTATTACTTTTTAAATAAACCTTCCCATTTTATCTTCTATTAGACTGTAAGGCACTTTTTTTATGCTACTTATTGATTTTTTTTTTGTGTAAAATACTTATAAAAATTATTCTTGTTATCAGAATTTTAGAAAATCCTTATAATTGTTTCTATAATGTGATAATTAAAAAAATCCTTTGAAGAAATCATAAATTATTTTATTTAGGTATGTGATACCTACCTATACAAATTTGACAATAAGATTTTTCAAAAAATATATTTGAATATAACCTATAAGATAGTAAATATTGTAAATATCGTATAATTGTAATGCTCCATTCATTTATTAATAGAGACTTCATTTGCAGTCCATTACAAGACAAGCGCCCTCGTAATGAGAGCCTTTCAGTGAAGTCATTGCACTCTTAAACATGAGTAAAGTAAAGAACATACCTCCATACATCTGCCAAAATCTTTAATTACATGTTGCAGAACGCATTAAACCATATGCTTTATCTATTAAAGAAAAAGTATTTTCGAATTCCAAACGCAATAGATAACCAACTAACCATGAAATCGCCTCATGTTCTGTTTCCATCCATTTCACATTAAAAAAACAAAAACACTCAAACAGTAAGCGCCTTCTCATTTACAACATTTCCGCCACTTTAACACGAAAGCGCGATTAAAAAGTTAAATTTCGCGGGCTATTTTTGAAAATGGAATTCGAAACGTCAAAAGCGCTGGCCGGTTTTCTTTTTTTTTTACGAGCGGCAATGATTAGTAAAGGCGTTCGTACACTGAGGCTATTTGGCCGCACGTGTTTCGCTGAGGGGTGGGTCTTCACGTGAATTTTCCGAGGTTTCCACCCTCTGCGGACCGCCCCTATAGGCTTTTCTGTCCGGCCTATGCTGTTTAACCGATCGGATAGGGAGTGGAATGGAGTCGCTTGTTCGTATATTTTTTATTATTTTTTCTTAATTTAAAAATTATTTATTCCAATTATGATCTTGTAATAAGACACGTGATGTGAGAAATCGTGCACTGGAAATAAAAAAAACACAAATTGTAAATAATTTAATTGCAACCAACAATCAGTATCTCCAGCAATAAATTGTGGCTGCAATTAGTTTTATACATAAATTTAAAAATTCAAGACCAAAGTTATATTTTGTATATAGCAATGTATTTTAACAAAAAACCTATAATTAGTTCCGTTATTGCAACGATCCAGTTTGAGCAATAAAATTAAATTTCACAGACAAATAGAATGAATTTATTACATGGTTCGCATAATTTTGCTCTGTAATTATGGTGGCGTGGTACATCGTGGGGTATGACTTTAAGGTCAAATTTAATATGCCAAGAACGATATTTACTTTTTTCTGAATGAAAATATATATTAGAACTTTGTTGCAGTATATTTATTAAAATTATTTAGAATTTCAATATAAAAAAACAGGTATATTTATCAAGAAATATCAAACAAGTTTATTCAAGTTATTATACAAAAAATATTCAATCTAGCAAACGAAGTCACAACTTCATAATTGTTTAGAATTACTTAAAAGTATCATAACTCATTTTGCTCTCAAGTTCTTGCTCATTCTCTCAAATTAACTATAATACAATTATACAAAACAACACTCAGCTTAAAGCACAATTATACAATCGCCACTCCGCGCCACTCTCTGTTCAAACACTGCCTACTTTTCATGCTGTACGCCTACACGCTCACTATTTCAGTAACAAAACCGTCCGTAAGCTAAAATGAACTTTAATTTTAAAACTACACAGCTCATTCTCCGCTGCGACATTAAAGCTCACGCACCCCATCTCTTTCTCGCGTATTAATCAAAATACTAGTTTTCTACTTTGACGTGGAATCGTAGCAAATGGATAAGGCATTGTTTCGTAAATTGAAACTATGGTTAGCCGTACGACCGGTGTACGTTGACCTCTTCTAGTCCCCTCGGTTGAGGGAAGTGCGTACGTTTAGACGGTCTGTATGGAGTCCCGGAGGTCAAGACGAATGGTCGTTCTAAAGCTTGGTTTAGACAAGGTACATAATTGCTATTGTAAGCTAAAGGGTTTACAATATACTGCAATTATGGGCAGACAATGATTAGAAATGTTGATACGGATGCGACTCTTATTAATTAGTCGAGGAACGTTTATATTCTATCATGAATGCTCTTTGTTATATCTTAATTATAAAACTAGACCCCGATAGCGACTAAAATATTATTAAAACAAAGAAAACATTTCAATTAACAATAATGGCTGATATTCAAGTTGATCGTCTTCCTAGCGCGCCTACGAAATAAGAGATAGCTGAGGTTGACGTCTTTTAATCTCTTTGATGACTCTCTGTGTACCTACATTTAAAGGAACAGTAAGCTAAATAAATGTAACAGAATTAAAAAAAAAACTTTAAAAAATATTAAAACTTTTAATAGAATAGATCGTCCATATATATTGCATTCATATATTAATGTTACATATTTTAAATTAAGAACAAGTACTCAAAATAAATTCACAGAATTCAAAAATTTAATACTAACGTTCGAATTTTAAAAATAAAATACATATTACACATTTATTTTAATTACATGTGTATTTCTATAGCATTATATTTAAGTACAATTAAAATAAGAAAATAACTGAACTTTAGAATTAGATTTATGGTTTAAAAAATAGTAATAAAAGTTATTATTATGTTTGAAAGTTGAAATGTATTCTGAAGCGATGTATGTAAATTAACAAAACAATAGTTTTAAAAATGGAATAGCAATTGCGTGTAAAATAAATAAAATAAGTCGCGTGTTCGTTTGTTTCAAAAGTCAAGATATAAGTTTATTTATTGCAGCCATTATTTCACACATATGTGGAATAAATAAATTAATTAAGAATAATATATACCTAGAAGTTATTTCGGAAAATATTTCAAGTCAGAAGTAGTTCATAATTGTTGTAATTAGTTAAGTGAAGTGATTCTCTGACACTAACCAACGATCAAAGGTTTCCCGACATTACAAGAAAATATAAGTGTGATTACGTCGTGGGAACAAGATACCGACGAGGTTTGTACTATTTATTATAGAAATTATGTTTTTAAATGATTTTCACTAACGCCAAATGCAAAGACTTGAGATTTTTTTTTAACAGCCAAGATTTTTCTCCGTTCAGCTTTTAGAACTTATATTACCTATGAAGATGAACCTATGTCCTTATAATATTTGTTTGCTACAATTCCCTTGGAGGTATTATTTACCTGAGGTCATCACAAAGTTTAATCATATAACAATGAAAATAATAATTCTAGTCCGCTGTTGAGTTAAAAATTTTCCAAACATTGCGCGAGCAAAAGTTTCTTACATTTTTCCTCTACAAAGTTACAAAATAAAACAATAGTGTAGAAAATCCTTATTTTGTTAGCTTTGATAAAACTTTTTATGTGAATTGTGTATGTTTGTTTGTTTGTTACGGTAACTCTGAAAATGTAAATAGGAAAATATACAACTGCAAATATAGTAGGTATATAAATGAATATTTTAAACATTAATCATTATTTTCTGAGTCAATAATAAGATATTCTATCCAAAGGCCAAGGCCGCCATTTTGAATCACAGGTGAGTGACGGCACTCATAATTGTAATAATAATAATATATAACCTATTAATTTACAAGCGTGAAATCTATGAAAACATACCTTGAAATAAATAAATTATACACCTTTGTAATGTAATAAATATTCAAAGGTTCTTGAACATCAAACGCAAGAACTAAAAAATAGAATAGGTTTTTTTATTATTTTTTTTATTTTTAGTTATTGTTATTCAAATATATACGTTACTGTACTTATTTAAATTCCCCTACAATATTTTAATTTTATTAGCTGTATAATTTTATTTTGTGAAATGAATAGATAGGTGGGTATTTAATTATTCTTTTTTATAATTATTATTAATTAACAGATAGGTAGGTACTTAATTCTTAAAATTCAGTCTTAGAAGATTGTAAGCATTTTTTGTAATATTTTTGCGTGTATTTAAATAAAAATAAAATGTGAGAATTGTCTTAGATTCTACAAAATTGAAGGAATAAAATACATAATAAAAACATTATTCATAAAATTATTCTTAAATAAGGAAACACTAAAAAATAAAACAAAATTAAAAAAAAAAACAAAGAAAAAAGTCTTCATAACGCCGAAAGTTTTCACAAGTTTGAGATAATATTTTGTTAACGAGATTTTAGCATAAGAAGCAAACACACAAGGCTGCGAGGGTGTACAGCAGTACTTATATACCTACGACTCTGAACATCTGGCTAGTAATCACTTGAGATCCGGTTCAGATGCGTATGTACCGTCAGCAACAAAAAATACATCTTTATATTAATAGTCAATATTTTTTTATTTATCATATGTAGACCTACTCTTTTTGTAACAATTCATAACACATTATCATGTATTATTATTGATATTATATTAATATTAGAAATGATTTTGTTATATTCATTAAGTACACGCACATAACTTAACGAAATACATTAATATCAATAATTTAAAACCAAACATTAGGAAAATTGCCAAAAAATACTGTACTCACTGTGGCTCCCGCGGCTCCCACCTCCCCCTCCCCTTCACCCCCCTCCCCGTCCACGCAGAAGTAGCACCGGTCGGGAGGTTTCCAGTCCGAGGGCTCCTCGGGGACCTCCACCTTCGGCTGGGTCGCAGGCCTCTTGATCAGACTCTCTAAAATGGTCTCCGGGCGCTTTTCTCTCTCCTGTCTCTCCGGCGCGTTGATCTGCTCTATGGTCTTGATCTTGAGACCGGGAGGGGGGTCTGACGCAACAATGGAATCGTCGTCGCTCGAGGGCTCGCCCTCTATCCGTTTTGGTATCAATCCGTCTTGATATAGTTTCCATTTTCGTCGACCCATCAACTCCTCTGCGACCCGTTCTAGACCTGGAATCAAGGATATTGCAGGTTAAAGAGATTTGTTTATAAATTACACGAAAACTAACAATTTTTTTTTTAATATTTAAATTACATCTATTAAAAAGCATATCAATCATTGTAGATAAAAATCTTTATTTATATTTAATACAAATTATATATCAACAACCAATAAACACTCAATAAGGATAGAAACTAATAGACGGTTGTTTTCAAAAATACACGTAAAGATATCGTTAAACACAAACTAGTTCAAGTTCCAACTCTAGTTCCAACAAAAATGTCGTCGAACTCAAATTATCATAAATAACTGTTTTCGTCTCACTCGTATATAATTATCGAATATTAATTGATGATATTGACTGCGAGCGATGACCACTGTTTTATTTATGTTATTGGTATTCGTGAGACGTATTCTATATTCAAATATAAAATAGAATACGTCAATAAACATGAGATAGGAATTCAAAAAAGAATACAGGAATACAAATGTCATATGATTTTTTAAACGTTCTACGAAAAGCGTGTAAATTATTTAAGATATTTTTTGAATTACGTATTAAGGTAATTATACTTTATTTTATTTAAATAATTTAAGTATCAATGTATTTTTATAGAAATATTATTTAAGAACGAAAGAATTTCATGCATCTAAGGTAGTTAGCAAGTTATATTTAATTAAAGCTTTTGAAGTGCAAAGTAATATTATTTGTTTGATTTTAAGTTGTATCCATTTATTTATTTTAACCCAGAATAAGTGTGTACGTTAGTGCAGTCGGTCAGCTAAAATATATTTTTCGCGATATCGATAACGAACAACAAGATGATTAATGGCTTGTATGAATGTTTCACGTTTCGGTCTATTTATATTTTAAAATTTATTGCTTTTGGCGAATGTAAGTTGTTTTTGTTGTTACAATAATGTTTATTCATATTTAATAATAAATAATTCTTAACGGTTTTTATTTGATAACTTTAAAAAAGATCTAACATTTTGAAGGAGAATATTTCTGAAATAAAATATAAGTGATACTAAGAAATCAAAATATATATTTTATAATCAAATAAAACACCACAATCATTACAGAACACATTCATATAGTTCCACTACAGTAACCACCCACCAACGACTATAAAAAAATATTAAAAAAGAACATCGATAAAAACGGTCCGCACTATTCAATACCATTTGCTATCATCAAATCATTAGCATAAAATATCGAGTAAAAACCAATCACTAAATAATCAAAGGTTTTTCATTTAAAAGATACGTTTAAACCGTTAAAAAACGATTTCGTTTTAGAATGAACATTTTTAGTTTTTAGTGAATTTAATCGGAATGAATTAAAAGAGGTGGAATCATAATTATACACCAAAAGTACGTCAAAAGTGTATGTGTATTATATTATATGCGTATATTAAAGACGAGATATAAGGGATTTAAATTTCGAACATTATGGTATCATTACGAATAAAACAACATTTGAATTTCGAACATTATCGTAAGATTATGAATAAAACTAGATTTAAATTACGAACATCGTAAGATTATGAATAAAACTAGATTTGAATTTCGAAACAAATCGACGCATCAGTTAAATATAAATAAAAAGCCAACGGGTTCTAACCAATTAATAGAGACAGGTGTCATTATAAGTGGAGGGGCGTATATTTCTAGACTTTAATTAATGCACTTGATTGAATTTATTCAAGAAATTAAACTACATAATATATCAAAGTTGATTTTGATGTATGGCGCGGTAAAAACCTTTTTCTATTTTTAGAATATTTAGTCAATCCAGACGAAGATTGAAAGCGGGTTGAAACTTGGAACTAGCTAACTTTGTACTATAGTGAATACAAATAATTGCATCATTTTCAATGTGCTCACGTAACGCCTGATAATCACGCGTCGTTTAGATAAGCAGGGTTGCCAACTTGATATGATTTATCCAGTGTTTATGATTGCAGATACTTTATTTGACAAATACTAGTGTTAAATATGAAAAACATACATAAATAAATTAATCATAATATGAAAAACTTGACAACCCTAGATAAAAAACGTAAAAAAATATTATTTTCAGCATCCCGAACCTTTAAAAGTCACTGGCCATAATAATTCCATAGAATTTAGCACAATCCAACCAACTGAAGCGAAACCGTAGAAGTCAACGACCAAAGAGTAATTACCCATCGCATGTAAATCTACATATAGGAATTACTTGGACTCTTAATTGTATTCTCTATCATTAGCCACGGGGTCTCGGTAAACTGGTTTAGTTGCATTTCAAGTTTAAGAATTACTTATATAATTAGTATTAATTTTATATTCAACTAAGTATAAAAAATTAGATCTACAATATTTTAATTTAATTGATCGGTATATTAATCGTCATTTACTTTTGTAATAAAAAACTTCGCAATAGAAAAAATATTATTAGATTATATTTGAATCGGATTAAAAATAATAATATTAACATCATATTACAATAACGTATAAAAAATTCTAATCATCGATAATCCTATTAATATTATATTTCCAATCCCTATTTTAAATTATTTATTAGTTCTTTGTTTTTTTGACGTCTGTATGTGTGTGTAGTGGTACATTAGATACCGTCTTAATAAAAAATAATAAATATATAATAAAATAGTAACGAGGCTAAATCTGTATTATTGTAATAATAAAAAAGAACAGCTTGCTTTGCAACGTGAACACAGATCTACATATATATAGCTTTTCAATATTTAGCCCACAATATATTTGTTTATCTATTTGTTTGTTAACGCATGAAACAAAACGCATCATTATTTTACTGAAAGAATTTTAACGATATTTGGTAAAAAGTTATAAATCGTGTTTTTTGGTAAAAAGCATTAAAATTTTTATGAGAAAACGCTAGCACCGATTCGGGTTATAACTAGGTACAGTGAAACAAGACTACTAAGTAGAGTTTTATAATATTTGGTGTTGGATTGGTTTATTGTCTAAGTAGAGGGTTTTTCATATCAAAATTATAATAAGGCAAAGTTTTTGTGTGAAGATAGATGGCTAATAATTTAGATTTGAGGAGAAAGCTGACGAAGTAGCAACGAAATAGCAACAGCTAGGAGTAACAAATAAAATATGTACCTACCTACCGAATAGAAAATTACGACCAGTCATTCGTTCATAAACAAATATTTAAACAAATTAAAACCTATAAGAATAAATAATAAACTAACAAAAGGACAAAAGCATTCATATTATTGAAAAATATTATAACACAATAAAAAACAAAGGATTGATATTAATAAAGAAAATAATTATAAAATGTACACAGCTTAGGTTAAGTATAAAGGAAAAATACCAAATATAGTCTTTATCAACATTTAATTGAATAAAATTTAGTTATTAAGAGTTCATAATATAATGTTTAGAGTACCAGGTGTAGAACAAACAAAGCGTCGTGTACTGACTGCTGATTGGCTGAAACTATTAGACCAGTCTATTTCAAGGTCGGTCAGTGCGTGTGTGAGGCTCCAGTTACAAACTGAAGCGGTTATTAGAAGCGGTAGCGTTTTGAAATAAAATAAATTTGTAAGCCTTTGTTTGCTATTATAAAATTCTTGATATAGACTTGTTTCTGTTGTTGTGTTTAGATTATTGTTTTATGGGATTATACTTTTTACAATAAATAATGTATTAAATGCAGTATACATTAAAGGGTTGTCGTTATGGCTCTCCATAATCTATAAGTGGTATTTTATATAGTAATAATAATAGGAGCTTTATTCAAGTAGCACACACAAGTAAGAATATATTTACCATTGAGAAATTATTACAGGTACAATAAAAGATATGCTACTGAAAAGACATGTTCTCAGCTGAAAAGCAGCTTTAAGCTGCTTTTCAGTTTATGTCTCGTGCTAATGCTGCCACAGTATGCAAACACAATTAACAAAGCAAAAAAAGAGAAGACTGAAAACCAAAAAACAAAACAAAAACAATTACATCATAAATTTTCACATTATCAATCCACAAACTTGCTTTTATAATTACAATTGACAAGGTATTATAACATCACTTACTAAAACTGCATTTTAAGTGGCTTATCTACTTCAAGGTCGCTGTTTGTTTGAAGCAAAGTATGGTCTAAATCAAAAGACGAAAGCGATCAATAAACTGAGTAACTTATCTTTAGTACAACTGAAATGTTAATTAAAGAAACAAAAGTGTTTTAATATAGTGTATCTAATTTGAGATATTTTTTATTGAATGTCATAGTTTTGTATTAAACAGCACAGACAATCAACGGTTTGAAATCTCAGTAATACTCCGGCCATGCAATTCGATTAAGATCATTAATTAAATGTTCAAGCTTTTATTGCGTAAGCGCAGAATGTTACTGTCAGTCACTTAATTGGGTAGATCTATACAAATACCTTAAGTAAGATTGAAATGCTTTTGTTATGACAAAGTCATTGGGCTATACTGGTTTTGTGATATTTAAACTATTTTTATATATTTTTTAGAACTATAGCCAACTCTGTACACATTAGATGTGTACAAAAACTATGTAGGTAATAATTGTAATCTTATTAGCGGTTGTTATTCACTCAAATGGACGTCAATTATTTACTTATTGTACATAGTTATCAACATTCTTTACACTTTTAAGATTTATTTCTTGTGAGAACTGTCCGTAATAATCTGTTATGGACTAAACTAAAATAGTTTCTACAAATATTATGCATATATCATTAATGATTTGATGAGTAATGAACCTCTAGCAACATATGTTTTACAACAAAACGCTGAAATTATAATTTAAATAGGTTTGCTGATATTACAGCTATATGTAGCAATGATACAGTTATGAATCACGTTTAAATCATCTTATAAAATCGCGACATCTCCCGCTCGCCGCCCACACTTGTACCACGCCGTAAATCAACCAGGAAACGCACATGTCCTTGTTTAGCGTCGAATATGCGCATAGCATTGCACATACGTTTAATTATCATTATTATTGTCCTTCTTTAGATTTTTATTTTATGGTCATACTCCATTTATGAAGTATGTCGAATTGTTGTTCGTGAGATTGTTATGTAACATTTATTTATTATTGTTGTTATAAGTTCATGGTAATTGAGTATTGATGAAAATTATATGTGTCTCCAACCAAATAAGGAATCTTTTGTATCCCACGCTGGTTAAAGTTCAAATGGATATTCAACTATATTTAATACATCTTCTTGTAGTAAGAAGTATATTTTTTTTCAAGGATTTTGGTGTCCAAATTCCAAGATTTCATTGTACTTGTCTTTAAAATAAGTATTATTAGTTCATAAATATAAAAATAAAAACTTTTTATAATAATTATTCTTTTAATATAAATATTTTTTTGTGGACTGTAACTAACACATTACATCAATGTTATGTTACTAGTAAAGCGAAATCTGTTACAGGGACAGTCGCGAGCACAAGGTTACGATTCAAGTACATTTGCAGAAACAAGTCCTTTATTGGTTGCCGTTACTAGCGTTATTCATGTACCATCGCGCGCACAAATGTTAAGCCAGTCAATAAATAGCTATAGTAGTATCGATTATCGATCCCTTTTAATGTTTTTTATTCAAACATGAGATAATAAAACGATGGTAATGCTAACGACGTTTGTTAACGACGTACTGAAATTTATTTCATGACTTCAGTTAATTGTGTTGAACTGTGGTAATGCTTCACGATTGATTAAACTGATAACTTTTTTATGTTGAAATGTTTTAGACTATCTTTGACCAATAAGCTTATTATTTGTAAGACTTAAACACGCAAATATAATAATATCATCAGGTACAGTTACTAGAACAAACATTTGTCTCATAAACATCACGTTGAACGAGCGACTATCCGGCTTACACAAAATTACAGTCGCGCAGACAAATGTTAAGTGCAAGAAAGTGAAAGGAATCTTGAGATCGCTTTGTACTCTAAGATACAGTGCATGAAGGAATTCTTATAACTCAAGACTTCACAGCGTGAATGTACCGCGACATTCACAGGTACTACAGCGCAGACAAGTTACATTCGCACAGGTACCGCCGCGTGGGGAACTGGGTGTGATGCTGAACTCAAATCTGCGCCGGACGCGCTTCCGACGACCTCTCAGCTGATTGTAACATCTTTAACTTGTTGGTGGACAAACTCACCAGAGAACACAAACCGATTTTATTATTAAGTATTTTTGTTCAATTGGCTTAGTTGTACGTTCGTGTTCATATTGTCTAGTTAACATGCTGACACCATTATTAGCTAATGTGAATTGGAAAGTGCACTAACTAAATTATATTTTTATGATAAACGTTTTTGTGAAGAACAAATTAAAGCATACATAGTTTTAAACATTTATTGAATGTTTTTTCTCAAGAACGGAAAAGGAATTATTTTAAAAACGATTAAAATATAAAATTACTTGCCTTCATTCACATTATTCTCTCACAATTAAGTTTGCCTTGTTTAGAAATTAATAAGTTTTTCCGAAATCAATTTTAATTATTCGAATTAATTATATCAAAATGACCCCCAGCGGTTAAAAAAATCCTGAAACGGTAATATTACAAATGCCTTACCTTAAAAGCGGTAAGTAAAAATGTAATTAAGAATCCTAGTAGAAAGGTTATGCGCCTCTGGAATTCGATGCGAGCCATTTGAATGAGGAATTAGAATAAGATGGCAAAAAATATGAGCATTAGAAAGAGTGGAGCGGTCGCTGTTAGAAAGGGAAAGAGGACCAGGGCGGCTCATGATTGGCTGACCGCTTTTTATGCCTTAGTTCCCCTAATCTTCGTTTCGAACAACATCTGCTACGCTAATGTTTAATCGAAATAGCTCTTTAAATTTATTGACTTACGATCTAATTTTGGATTCACGACCGGTCGTCTATAATTTTTTTCTATCTAAACGGTCGATGCACGCAACTTGTTATTTCAATTTTTAATACATCTCCCATCGAATGGCTTCCTTTTAAGGTCACTGTTGGGCCAGGTTCGATTTTTAAATTATAAATTATTCGTTTTTTTGCTGATCGGTCATTGGTCGACAGATGCCGCGTTAGTTTCTGCGTTGTTTAGCGTCTCTTTTATTTATTACTTACATAACCACACTTATTATGTCCTTGTAATAAATGATGCTTTTAGTAGTAGTTATGCTGGTATTTTTAAATAATAAGGCTGTTTTTAGCTGTTTCTTGAGGACATATTTAATTCTATTTTAGAATGACTTTACAGACACGATTTATATTGAGAAATGATTCATATTCAAACTATCTTTCATAGAAAGATTAAAAATATTAGATACTAAATAAATGAACAAATAAGAAATATAAGCAGTTCTGTGTACAATTGTACCGTTTACATTAATTATAAATGAATAGATATGTAATAATTATTATCATGACTTCATAAATTATTTTTTAAATATTATTTTAAGTTTTTTTATTTCATTGTAGGTACTGCACCGTTGGCAAATTGCGTTGTTATGATAACTGAATAGGTTATTATAATTGTATTTTTAAACTATTGGTTTTTACTCATGCCAAGTAACAAGGCATAGGTAGTCATACAAAATTGGTATTTAATGCATACATTATTAGTTTTATTGTAATTATATCTTAAACTGGTTTTTGTGTTATCCCCTGAATATTAGGAAATTTATCATTCGTATTGATTCTTAATAAGGTGCCACATTATACCTACTTATTTATACAATTTGCCTGCGTCGGTATTTCTGGCCAAATATAATCTGGGTGTCTTCAAGAGAAGAGTGTATAGGTTGCTAGGGCAATGCGCCTTACCATCTAAGACTACATTCCACTTACCATCAGGTGTAATGTAGTCCAGCATTGCCCTAGATCATATAAAAAATTAAAAAATAAAAAAAAATCTAATACCTATATTTTTTCAATACCTACTTTTGTTTTATTGTAATTATAGCAGAAATTAACTATGAATTACCGAATAATAAAGTATCCTTACTGTTGAATAATATTAGTACCTACCATTAATATTTGTCGAAATTCGTCTGGTATCTACTTTTAGTCTAATGTACAAACAGACATACAGAAAAAAACACCACCTTCTTAGGTAGGTACCTACTTAATACTTGGCAATACCTATAATAATAATTACCTATTTCAAAAAATACTTATTTTATTGTAATGTAATTAATTGTAAGTATTTAATTTTCCCTCCTTTCTATTTAATGCCTATGCATTTTCAATATAGACATTCAAGAATATTTAAAAAAAAACAGTTAAAAAAATAATATATGTATATCAATATCCAAAAATGTTTAATTTAAATATAAATATATGAATATTTATATAAAGTAGCGAAGTTTCTCACGAGTCTCCATTCAGCCGTGACTTTAGTGTTGCCATATTTGGTGTGTTTTTTGCATTACCCTGAACCACGGGTTCTGGTCGGTTAACTGAGCATAGACATTAGTTTTTATACATCCGATGATGCAATCAATTTAGACGGTTAAATATATGACTCATAAATTTAAAATCATTCTAGAACTTTCCACACAGTTCACCCATTCATAGAAGGTTCTAGATCACAGGTGGTTCTATGAATGGGTGTAAAGATCAAAACAAAATTGTTTAAACTAGACGACGGAATTTATATAACAATCTATTATTTAAATAACCTAAAACATTAAAAATCATAAACATGGTTATTGTATGAGTCGCGCGCAGGTGTTCAAAAGCGGAAGCGAAGTTGTTTTAGGATTCAATATTAAATAAAAAACACATGATTTATTAATTATTATAGTCTTTTAAGGAAAATAATTATATCTTTTTTATTGTACATATTCTTGTTAGGTGTTTTAAGTGAGGGAATTATTTTGTTGACAATATGCAATATCCCAACGATACTGGCCGGGGTTGGTCAAACTATTCCAATATGGCGACCATTGATGCCCGGAGGCTTGCAGGAAGTTCTCCAACTATCCTCATTGAAATTGTTATGTTATTTAGATTTCCATCGCTTTTGTGCTACATTAAAAGAGATTCAGGTATACTTGGGATAATTAAATTCTTAACTTTAGTTATGCATAATTTAAGTTTTGTATTGATATATAGTGAAGGGAATATGACTTAGTATTTTAACCATAAAATTTAAATAGTAAGTTTATTTCATAATAAAGGTATTCCTAATATAACTCTCTCAAGCCAAATTACTTTTTAAACGACACAATCACTGGTAATAACAAGAACCAGTAATTTAATAGTTCAACCATAGATAACTTATAATTTCACAATGGCAACACTACCTAATGACAGCTGAGAACGAATTCCAGCGAAAAATGGCCGCCACAAAATGACGCGTTTCGAATCTCTCAAATTTCATACAATTTTGACATAAACGACGCTTAATAATATCATCGTGGTGTTTTTTAGTTCTTTATATATAAGTTAGTTGGCGGACGTCACTGTGACAAGTCCACTCTAAGTAACTACACAGGACTTTATTTCTTTGGGGAATTATAATATTACTTATAAGCGTTTCCATTCGATGTTATTTTAAAATTCATATTTGCATATCCATGAAATAATAAATATAAATGGCAATAATAGAACTCAATAGCAAAACCATTTTCAAGAGAAAACACAAAAATGTTCACAAGATAAATTGTTTGTAGGGTTTCCTTTACGTCAACATAATAATATATCGAAAATATTTCAGTAAGGAAATGTATGATGTTTCATTGTTTTAATATTAAAAATTATTTAGGTATATTATTCAGTTATTTCTCGCCCCATCATAGGGTATTTTACAAACTTAGCACGTTGCCGCGAAACTCTTGAAGTAGCGAATGGATTGATTTAAAATTACCGATGCATAAAATCGAATGACGAAAATATTGTATGCATATGCATGAATTTATGTGAGCTTAGTTATTTAAAACCCTAACTGCGACCGCTAAAAAATAAATAAATAGCACATTTTGGTCATGAGAGTATGGGGTAACCTGTGTACAAAATTTCAGGAGTTATGGAGGATGCAGACGGACAGACGAACAGACATCCCTGACGATTCTATAAAGTAGCTTTAACTACTTAATAAATACATTAACAGAGAAACCAAAAGTGTTATTGTCAATAAAATTAAATATATTTAAATTACCTAGGTACCTACCTAATATCTTTGTAATATTCACATCAAATACTTGTACCATAAATTTTTGTATGTACACAGATAAATTCTCGTAAGTATAGAATAATGTGATGCTGGATACAGTGATTAGAGGTCACAGGTCAACTTTCTACCTAAATAGAGAAATTACAAGCGAATAAGGAATGGAAACCGCAGAGAATATTTTTGTTTAAGATCTTGTAAGTACAGACAGACAGATAAAATAATTATTGTATTAATATGACATTTATTGCATTTTTTTTAATATACCTATCTAAATGATTAAAGGCTTGTACTTTATGAATGGTAGCTTTTAGCCTAGGTGGTAGAGTCCAGTTAAAGTTAGTTGCAGAACGTATACGGGCTAGCTCGACCATGGTACCTACCACCCTTATTCAGAAATATATATAAATCTATTTGATATTCCTATGTGGTAGGAGATAGCCCAGTTTTTCTTGTCTATATTCCTCCTTATGTCTGTTCCTATAGTAGTATCTGCATTTTCTCATATTATAGACAATATTGTTTTATCCGAACTGTCTTCTTATTTATCTCCTTCTACTTCTAAAAAAGTACCCTATACTATACGATACATATGCAACCCCTAAATTAAGGCGTAAAAATAGTCTACTCCAGAACATTCCAGTAACGTCTAGAACATTCCAAACATCACCAGATAAATATTCAACAAAACCATTAAAGTATTATATCTATTGTTTATATATTCGTAACATAAAGTACTTGTAATCATATTATTATCAAACATCAGCACAAGGTCACACACACAAGCGTCGGGTATCACATTACGCACACACGCTTGACCCTGGCACACAAATGCAAAAACATGCTATCTAGTTTTTAGGTCTATATTTAGGTTTTATCAAGCTGCCTCACGTTTATGTGAATTATTTTATAAAAAATATGTGGGTTTTTTATTTAATTCCTAAGCTGTTTAATGCTTCGTGGAAGTGACAGGAAAACTATTATAACATATAGAAGGAAGGAAACCAAAAAACTATTGAATTCTAGCTATTCTAATTAGTTCTAGTTATTAATTAATAGATCGGTAGGTAGTGTGCTTGTGTGTATATTTGTGTATGTGTGTGTTCAACTGGCAGTCATTATTTTTTACTATTCTATCATTTTCGTGTCATTGTCTTGACCTCGTGAATTTAGCTGACTAGCCTCGCCTATTTACATACTTACTAAAACCTGTTAGCTAAATACAAAGAACCATTGTCACTCACACGACGCCATTTTTAAGTATAATTTATATTATAATATTTCCTTTCAATTTTCTTAAGTTACCTAAATGTACATATATATTTATTATAATATATATTAAATTAATCATCGACCCGTCATCATGTGGTTTGTAGGTAACGCCCAATGATAACCACATTTTAATACTATTGGTCCAAAATTGTACCGGAAGTCATGTACACAACTCTGATAATTATTTAAATAAACAACTTTTAAACGCGACTTAGCTCGGTTGAATTCCTGTTGACGTTCAGAGTAATATGAAAATGACAATGAAAAATAATAATACGTATGTAATTATTTTTGTATAAAACGTCAATAAATAAAGTCAAAACACTGTATCTCTTTATTATGTTACTACGCATTTGTAAATTGCAATGACCTTGAAGCGTTCTAATCCTAAATGGCCATGTTTGTGTCCAACTCGCCAACCTTGGTCCAAATCACTAATTCAAAAGCCTCATTTTAGTGCGATTAAATAACTAAACTAACAAATCATTCCAAACGCTCAAACTATTAACGACGCCCATTTTATCATACGAAAACCGACCAATGCCATGTCAAGTTAGATACAAATTATATAATTAAACACTAAATACATCTTTATCACGACCCATTACGGCTTAAAGTTCAATAGCAAATAACCGTCAACGTCATCTATGTCAATGTGTGTGTGACAAACACAGTGAATGAACGCACACGTCCTAAGTGTCACGAAATCCAGCCTGTTTCTAGGTTAGAACATGCGCGGGCGCACTCGCGGTTACCATGATTTGTTTTGTTAATGGAAAGTATTTAGCAAATAATACTTGTTTTCGATATGATAAAATGATAAATCAAATATTAATAACACATATTTTTTACATAATAACAATAATATAATTAAATTAAATCATATTATTATTTACACCTTTTGCAACTTTAAAAAAAGATATGAAGTTTGCGACCTTTTGTTATAACTTTAAGAAAAAAAATCTAATATACTCAAGGCCTGTAAAGCTAATTCCAAGTCTCTAGGTCTTCTGTAAGGCTGTGCGTGTCAGTAATTGAATGTTAAATAAATTATATCGAAAAAAGTGCTTTTCTTTCAAATAAGCATACATTGCACTTATGAAAAAGTCCATCTTTGGTACTACTACTGAAGAAAATTATATGAACATATAGATTTCTTAAAACAATCACATCATATCCACCCTTGCGACCTTGCAGACCAGCGATTCACTATTTATTTGATACGAACCTGTTTGCTTTCCACCAGCTCTGTTACAAACATACAAAAACATATAGTTAGTTGGAATACCTGAGATGATTTCGAATTATGACTTACGACGCCATCTTTGTTTTGTTTGTTATATTTCGTTTCACAACTTATTTAATATAAGTAAAGTGTATATTATTAACATATTTATAAAATACACGTCAGAATAAATAGCTTTAGTATTGCAAGTTGGACTTTACATGTGTGTGTGTGTCTTTATTTTTGTAATTTTTATAATTTGAAATCATAATTTCGAAATGCTAAGAAGATGGCCAGCTATCAATCATATTTTTCTGGGTTTTCTTTGTCCGATAGAAGGAAAACCTATTTATTATGCTTTAGCTCATTTTACAAAAAATATATTAGGTATTAGGTACAAACTTCTAAGAAGTTATTACGACCATGAATATTATAATGTTTGATAGGTAAATATTATAAATTACATATACCAATGACGCGTTTAGTTATTGAAATTCCTAACTAGGAACATTATTAAAAAAACAATAAAAATATCATAAGCAATTATTTTTGGTGGCCATATATTTTAACGACTCAGAATGTGATAACAAAACTATTTACATATTGTCTTTGGTAATAAATTTAGGTTCTTTTTCGAGTTTCGTTCTTCAAGGTGATAACGTAACCAAGTCTTTAGACAACAGCTGTTATAAAGTTCAAATGCTAATGTAATGTCAATTGTGTTTTTTTAGCTTGTTGTCGACAATTAGCCGCCATTAATCATTTCCACTGGTCAGATAGCTCGTTAGTCCGAGGCCACACTCCAAATCATTCAATGTCACTATAAAGAACCTATCCATTTGAATTTGAATTTTATTTCTTCGAATTCAGAACAAATTTGAATTTCGAATTGTTGTTTTTGCTGTTTCTGTTTTTCTCAAGTAATATACCAACTTATTTTGTACAGTTTATTTATTCAAAATTGTTTAAAGTATATTTTTAATAAGGTCCATATTTATCCAAGTAAAGTGTTCGTAAATTAATTGTTTATTTTTTCATTAGTAATAAAATAGGCTTCTTATGTTTATTGGATCTTAAATAAATTTATTTCTTTTAAGTTACAAGAAATTTAATTTGAATTACGAATAGATATTTCTTTGTTTATTTTTTTTTACTGTTTTAATTATAATAAAGTATATATTATCCATTTGGTCTTGAAACATTTATTTATTTGTAACCATATAGGTATTTTGTAGGTAGGTACGTGTTTTGATTACGAAGGAATTTGATTTAAGAATAGATTATTTTATGATTCTCATATTGTGACGTCATTCTATTATATTTTACAACATATATAAGAATATAGATTATTAGATAATATAAAGTATGTAATTACAGACAGTGATATTATACTAATATTAAGACGAGGTTATCCTCGCTTCTCGGTTTACTTTACAATGTCTGACAAACCGGCCGGAAACAAAATATTATTTAATTTATTATTCAATAAGCAGTTCTCGCAAATAAATATTGCCTAATATGTTTTGAAATATTGAAGAATCCCGTCGGGTAAATGATTTTTTGTTATGATAATTTAAAATAGATATTCTATATAATAATTATTCTTTATCACAAAATTAATTATTCGTTGTATTTAGTATATACATAGTTTTAAATATTTGTACATTTCGGCTTTAACTAACTTACTTACTACTTACTTACTTACTTACTTATAATGTTATTTATTTATAAGCAAACTAGGGTCATTATATAGTACCTAAGTATGTACTAACACTAACTCACTCTAATACATTTATTTGTTAAACAATTCTTTTATCTTTCGTGTTTCCGCGGCAGCTGTGCAATTAATATTAGTAATATTATTTATAAAATATATTTCTCATTAGGATATTAATTAAAGGAACTTCTACAGGGTGCTTGTTTTGGATATCTTATCTTTAGTTAACACAGGCTGTGTTTTTTGTTGTCCGTAATTTAAATATTTTTGTTTCTATATAATTTAAATATAAAGTTAATCATTAATATAGTTTTTTGTTCATAACATGAGTAGGTAACAGTGATTATAAGTCATAATGAAATTTTTAGTCACTAAAATGTTATCAAAGTTAATATTAAAAAAAATTGCAAATATGGAAAGAAAAATGAAGTCAATATAACAACTTTTGTAACTTATAATTTTATAATTTCTCATAATTCACTTATTTAGTATTAAAAGAAAATAAGTAATATTGACCTACTAATATAATATAGGTAAAGAAAGTTATGTGTAGGTTTATTTATTAATAACTTTCCAGTCGCTCCCGTGGTTCCCAACATGCATAATAAATACTAAATATTATATTTTCAGTTAATTTAAATTTGTCTCCACAGTCCTAGAGCTCACTCAAGAGTACTTACGATGATTTTGAAGTAACTGTATGTTTATTTCGAGAGCCAGCTCAAATCTCATGAACTATTTCATACTTTAATTTAAGGGTTGGTGACATTTTCCTGAACTATTTTTACGGATAATAAATATTTAAAATGACTGAAAAATAATTTAACTGATTACAAAATAATTAATTTCTATTTACAATGGACATAAAGCAATAGTGAATTAATTATATCCATCAAAGTCAACTCCAATGCCGCCATTTTGTTTCATCACTGTCATTGGGTTTTCTTCCGTCATTTATTTTAAATAGATTTTTGCAGTTTAAGGAAATTCTAACTAATCTTGTTATTCAGCGCGAGTCTGCTTAGAGGTCGCTTCCGTGTTTTGAGGAAGAATAATTAATTTTAAAAATACCCTTCTAAAGTGAATTGTTTATTTCTAGGTCTACAAACAATGTTGGCAATTACCTACTGAATTAATTAGTGTTTCTATTAAAATATGTTTTAATTGCAGAATGGTTTATCTGAGTTTGGTGCAAATAATTATCATAGTAATGATTATTGGCCCAATAAATTATCAGATACGGAATATATGATTTTACAAGTAGGTACATTGTTATAAACACGGCTTTTAAGCCATTTGTTAATATTTTTACGAGCGAGTGTTTTCACTAAATAAAATAGTAGTCGTATAACTAATGACATACATACATACGTATGAACTTTTCTTCTTTTCCAAATTTATTAAAAAAGTTTATGCTTATCTTACGAAGCCCTATCTTTGCTAGATTTGACAAATAAAAAAAACAATAAATTATTTGAATAAAGAACCAGATTCTTATGTGTCCTCCCAAAACCCAAACTGCTAGAATCTCTTTGCTTAAATGAAAAATAAAACTGTCCTCCCGAAACCCAACCTGCTAGATTCTCTTTGCTTGAATGATAAATAAAAGATTCGTAAATGAAAATTTGAAAAAAGAACGAGGTTCTTTATAATGTCCCCAAAAGTCAACATAATGCGGGAAGTCGATGCAAACCGTTTGAGCCGTTATCTAACCGTGAAAAAATACCCATCCCGCCCACCGCGCCTCTCGCTTACGGTATTTCGATCGTGCGAAAGAGACAGCTAGCACCATTCTCTAGTCATAAAAGGGACAAGCATATTTTTGTTCGTTCTTAGTTTGGCCTAAATGCAAGGTTTTATTATATTAATTGCTTCTAACTCGCCGTCTATAGATTATAATCGTTGACCTTTGAAAGACAATTAAACACTAACAAGTTGAAAATTGTGTGAATGTTTCTGTCTTGTTATAAATTGTGCGAAAAAGGTTTTATTTAAATTTATTTTAACAGTTAAATAAACAGATAATAAAACAGTATTGACTAATATTACCATGAATTATTTTGTATGTAATAGGTATAATATTAACAAAACGTTAATAATTATAAATAGCCGCCATCTTTGGTAGTGAAGCAGCATTTAGTCCATTCAGCGCCATCTCCCGGTGAACATGTAGCGTAGTAATTAGCATGCCATATTACCCACTTGTAACGGTTCACTGGTTCAAATCCCGGGCTAGGCAAGCGTGTGTAAGTTTATAAACGTGCTAAATGATTGCTTTTTAGTTTATTGGTTCGCTTCAAAACACCTTTTATGGAGTAATTGATCGTTGCAAAGTTGCCATGTTGTTAAGTATTGTCTGTGGGTAGTTGGGGAAAAATACTAAATATGGGAAAAACTAAAAAAAATATATATATTCATACTAACGTGGGAATGTATATTTTTAATAAGATGCATATGCCTTTACAAGCTGTTATAGATTCCATGAATACTAAGTATAGGAGAAGCATCAATTTATCACGTTTCCAATATCAGAGATAATATTAAAATCAATATAAACTAAAAAAAGCACTGTATCTATGTATAGACTCACTCTATGTATATAAATATTATTTTCATAATAAATACTGACATGACTACATATTGTTAAATCAACGAAAAATATCCGTTAATTATTTCAATATTACACAAAGTGACTACTCTAGATATATGAATGAATATACTGTTATAGTCAGCGCAAATGTATTTTGAAAATACTTTGAGTGACTTGACTCGACAAAAAAAAGGGAACTCCAAAATATTAATATTTATTATTAAACTTTACTTATCCGAATACAATGTGGGTGTCTTCAAGAGAAGAGTGAATAGGTTGCTAGGGTAATGCGCCTTACCACCTAAGACTACATTTCACTTATCATCAAGTGGAATGTAGTCAAGCATTGCCCTAGATTATATAAAAAAAAAAAATCAAAAATTAAAATGAATATGGACCCAGGTGGAGAAAGCATATTTTGAACATATTTTAAGTGACTTGACTATACAAAAATATAAAAAAAAACTATTTACATTTATTAAAAAAAGAAAGTATATTTTGAAAATAATAGTGACATGACTCTACATAAAATCGAAAAAAATAAATAAAAATGTTTTTTGATTATTATTAATATACAAACTAGCCGACTCTATATATATAGAGTCAAAGCAATAAAACTAAATCTCAATAAAACGATAAAGCGACCGCAATAACCTTGGCACATCCAATTAGAACGCACTGCTTCGGGATTAGCGTATCTCTCCAAATTATCTCTGTACGCCATTTTGTTTTTATCAAAGTGATTATTAGCTGTTATCTAAGTATGTTTATGACATTATAATATTTTAAGGATGGTAGTGTGCGTTGACAGTATGACATCAAAGAGGTTTTATATTTGTTCAATTTCAATTCCTAAAAAGGTTTTTTACATTAATATGTAACTCTCTAACTCAAATCACTGCGAAGTTGGCTTTTTGATTAAAAGATAAGGTATTATATAATAGTTATATCCTATTATTTTGAAAGTTTCACAATCAGAAACAATGTTTTGTCCTTATAAATATTCGAACTTCATAAAATTTGTAGAGTGGTTGGATATTCTATTCTAGTCTTTTATCGGCAATTTTACTTGAATTTTTTAATTGAATTTGTTGTCACATAAAAATGACTGAACCAATAATCAATGCTATAAAAAATGTAAAGATATGTATTTTAAAAGAAATTTTAAGACAACAAATATAATAATCATAGATAAGCTCTAATTCTTATTACTAAATACATATAATAATAAATGATCTAAGTACTATTCAATTATTTTAATCACTATAAATCTGTCTGTGACACTCACACTGTACAAGATCTATTTCTTGGGACCTCGGTCACTGAGAGATCTTGAAGGTCTATACAGCAGAAAGGTCTTAGCAAGTATAGGACCTGTGTTAAATATATTATAATTTATATCCAATAATGAAAAAAAAAATTCTTTTATAACCAGTCAGATTAAAAATATATTCAATAATGTTTTCGTTTATAACACGATACGAAAATTATTATCATTATTAGAACTCTAAAATAATATATCAAGAATGTTATTTTTTTAGTCGTAGTCGTAGTAGACGGAGTCGAAGGCAACAGTTAGCTTCTAATGAAAATATAAATAAATTTCATTTTGTACTTGAAATTATTAACGAAATTTACTTCGTAACATAACTGGGTGTAATTTTCTATTGGAAAGTACGAGGAATCAGAGCATGTACTGTCGCCGACACATGTATTTGTACCAAGAAGGGCGTTTTAACTGTATGTATGTATGTTAATAATGTGCTATATCAAAAACTGTTAATATCTTTTAAAACTGTTTGTATAATTTCTTTAATATTTTTTACAATATTAAAATAATTACATTAAATTCATTAATAATATTAAATAAATATATTTAAGATTTCACGTCTGTAATTTCATCTTATTCAAAGCCAGGGTCTCGTCACACTAACCTAAATACCTGTACTTGATACTCGATGTATGTATGTCTAATGACAATCAAAACTATCGAAATTCAAACGATATTAATCAAAATTATAATTTAATTAGAAGCAATTCATTATTTTAATGTTATTTATTCGAGTGCAATTAATTGTGAAATACGAATTAAGCAACCTTGTGCGACCTGTTATCACAAATGCAACAGATATGTTATCAGTAAATACACCACGAGATGGAAAGAACCTCGGATAGTATATAGGGTTATTTGTAATTAATTGGTATCCTCTTGCAGGCAGTCTCTCTACATCAATCTAAACAACATTTGTTCTACGACTTTTTAAAATTAAGTCTAATGATAGTTTTAAAAAATTAAGTTGCCCATATTAAAAATATTTGTTGCCTCTGAACTGTCATTAACTCTGAGCGTAGGTGTGGCCCACGGGCGTTGACCTTTTCAGTACTTCTTACAAAATACAGAGTAATAAGTAAAAGAGGTACCAATATTTTTTGTATTGTTTTTTTTTGTGTTGTTTATCAAGATTTGCAAAAAGTCGTAAAACAAATTTTGTTAGGATTGATGTAGAGAGGCTGCCTGCAAGAGGTGACCAATTGATTACAAATAATCCTGTATACAATAAACAATATATTAATTAGAATTAAGAATTGCCTCGTAGCAATTGCATTTTAATTCAATTAATGTATCAAATGTGAGAAGTAGAGACATCTATTAATCAAAAGAAGAGATAAGAGTAGAAGTAGTCTATAGATTAGACTTTGTTAGGTGTACTATACATATATTAAACATACTATTTTTTTCTGGTTTTAGGAAAACTTTTATGAGATTTAATTACTCTTCAGACATTATATTTTAAATAAAAAAAAACTAATAGTTTTGTAACATTTCTTTCTTTCTTTACCATAGGTCGCGAGTTCGAATCCTGTTCGTATCGGTTTATTTTTTACTGTATATTTTCTTTCAAAGATTATAATAATCTTGAGATGTTTATAGATATTTTGAAACATTTATTTTTTTTTATTTGGATAATTGCAATCATGATGGTCACCCTAGCATGCATGTGCAATGCAATTTCGGTTTAAACGAAATGAATGCACTTGACTGCAGCTATCAGCTCTGATAAGATACGACTTAATCTATGTATACTGATAGTGCATATAACCATTTTACATGTTTTACCAATTTTGATACTTGACAGATAAATTTTGATACATTAATGTATTTAAATATAAACACACAAATATACATTTGTAAAAACCCTGAATATATTTCAAACTCGTTATGTAAAAAAGTGAATTAATTTAAATTTTAAAACCTTCAAATCGATATAACATTTTAAAAACAAATAAACTGACAGACAAAAAACGAATACGACAATGAACGAAATGTATTTATGTGTGGGACGTAAGAAATCTGTACACTGTAAGATATGCTAAAAGATATTAAAGATATAAAAAAGGGGAATTGTTTTTTTTATGTGATTTTGATCTCTATGATGCAATTCTTATTAATAAATAAATATAACATAAATGTATAAACTTTGCTATTTTATTGATATAATTATTATTTTGTTTGTAAAAAATTGTTATGGAATTTAATTTGTAAGTAAAAATTGTGCATAAAATATTAATACATATATCTATAATAAAGAATTATAATTATTATCGTAAATCAGTATTAAGGTATTGTGTAGTATTACGTTATTTTCTTGTTAGTAGGTCCATGTCCCACAAAGGGTTTCCTATATGGCTTCGTCTACTGAAACGCAAATTCTTTTAGACACAAATAGGTTTATTTTTAGATATTTACTTAATTAGTGCCGCTTATTATTATATTAAATATTAAAGCGGGTTTTTTATTTGTTTGGAATTTATTTATATTTATAAACTGGATTTTTAGTTAACTAAGATTTATTGCTATTATTTTAATTTTATTGATACTGATTTGGGTTTTTTTTATAAACAATAAATATATATTTTTGATATTATATCTGTGAGTATGGTCAGTCCTTAGGTCCGTGAACCAGACACTGGGTAAGTAGGTCAGGTCCAATTCGGCAATAAAGGACAATCACTCTCATATTATTCATTTATTCAATGATTCCTTTAGACTTTAAATTTTTTAAAGGAATTTGAGTTTGAAATTTAAATGTTGATATTTTCAATGTTACCTATGTAGGATGTTTCTATAATTTGTAATTATTTTAACTAATCAAGATATTAATTAAAAATAAATGCATCTGCAATTTTCATAATTGCTTAATAATTCAACATAAAATCTCCGAATTGAAGTTTAAATTGCATTCGGTTAAACCGTGAAATAAGTTGTTGAAATTTTTGTTTCACAATTTTCAGCAAACTTTGCAAAGTAACACTTATAAGGAAAGACTAGAAAAACTGTCTGCGGTGAAAATGAAGTTTCTTAAAACTAAAAGTCGGACCTACGAAATTACTTCTTGGACAGAGCAATAAAACTCTTCGGTGTAGGGTCGCAGTGCTGGCTGTTGTTTAATAATACTTTACTTGATATTATATTCAAATACATGTTTTTAGATGTTGATAGAATAGAAATTGCCATTATTTAAAACGTTTACACGTATTAAAAGAAATTTGGGAACACTACACAATATAAGACTAGGTATATATAACGAAAATCTAGAAAAGTGAGCTTACAAGAAAATAATAAATATTAAACAAGAATAATAACGAAGTACAAATTGCATTGCTCAAATATATATTTTACATCTTCCATCTTCGCCAGCAGTGTGACCGCACCCCATGGGAGATCCGGGGGGAGGGAGGGGGAGGGGTGGAGGGGACGTAATTGGGACTTTTTCTTGCTTCTTTCCCCCTTTTGTTTTGCAAAGTGACTCCTTTCTTGTCTCGGCACAATCGATTGAAGACCTTTTTTTTTAATTTTCTTTAATATTGCGGTTTATTGCGTTCTCTTGATTTGGGATCAAATTTGTTTTTTTTTAGGTATTTTTTTTTGTCAGCACACGGATAGGATGCTGTAATTACAATGCTTTGGTTAGATAATTAACTTCCTCTCAAATATTATCAAAAATATCCAATACTCAGTGACTGTGTTGCATTTTAATGATTTAATTATGAATAACGAAACATGATAACGAGCGGTCGATTTAAAAATATTTGTTTTTTATAAATAATTATTATCAGAATGAGTTTGTATCATAAATATTAAATACCACATCCGGGTAAAAAACCTAATATTTATTACAAAATCTAAGTGATATTAACTTAAAACAAAAGACACAATGGCAGATCATTCTTTGTCTTTAAAACGAAATTACAAAGTTGTTTGAAGGTAATATTACATCATACAAGGAAGTACCTCCATTGCTGGTTGTTGTGACTCAACAAGGAACGCCTTCTTAGTTTCCATTCAATGGAAATCAAATAATTCTTTGAATCTTTTAACATAAATAAATTACGATTACCTTTTTGCATAACATTTAACCCTAAAAATTTGACAGTGAATATTTTTTATATTTGCCAAAAAAAAAACAAACGCTTGGAAAGCGTGTCCCAAATAACATAAAAAAATCGTATTCAAAATAATCCGAGTAGAGGCAGAGAGGACACGTGCGACACAAAATATTACCGCGTAACACAAGTATAAATATTTATTGTCTCTAATCTATGTTAAGTAAGTAAATTATTTTTAACTGGTTGAAAATAAAAACCTAACAGAAATAGACAAATATTCACGCGCGAGTCACTCGCATGCAAGCTGCTAGACGCCAGTGACCAGCTGTCGGTCTATTAATGCGAGTTACTGCCACTACAATACATAATTAAAAACTAAACTAACATTACGTAATCTATATTTTAAAACATATTTTATTCAAAGCGTAATCAGTCTCGTACATCGATAATTCAAAGGGCTTTCTTTACATTTTAAACATCGGAATATCCCTGTGATATTATTTTATTTCTTCGCCTACCTTTGTTCGTCCCCCTCTCATTAGCGAATGTAGATACAGTTTAGACAATACGGTAATGAAGGGTTGAACGGTAAATGATTCGAAATTTTAATTCTCTTTTTTCTATGACAAGTATGATTGAAAATGTTCCAATTTTAAATTTCTGAATGGATTTACTGATTGTGTATCTGTGCTTCCATTTTTAAAACATTTTTAAAGCCAGTTAACAATAGGTATGAAGGAATAAATGATAGGAAATAAAAATATGTCGGAAAAAGTATTTTAATTTTGAAATTCCACTCATGAATGGATTTATAGATTATTGGTTTGTTTTGTTAAAAAATATTTTGTGTGTTTGTGGATCTTTTATTTTTTGATAATTAATAATTATTGTACCATTTAAAAAAAATACATTTTAATAGTATTTTTTTAAATAATTGTTGTGATGGTTAATAACACCCACAGATAAAATATAAGCTTCAAATTACGTAGGTATTACATTTTCTCTCACAATACAGAGTTTAAATTAAAAAGGCTAATAACATACAGAGTTGTTGTAGTGTGCGTGCACACACACAAATACTAAATACGTTATCTATGTGATAGGACACCCTAGCAATTTTTGCCTAGGTCCCGTCTAGGTTTGTAACGAGCCTAGGGAATAGGGTGCCTAGATAATGTAGCGACAGCAAAAAAGGTGTATTTTTAGGTTTTTTTTTTTAATATTTTTATTTGTTTCTAAAACTGAAGTCCTTTTCATAATAAATAACTTATTATGGATATTTTTTTAAGTGTATAAGTTTACATATTGTATATTTAACTTTAATAAAAAAACATACACAAGTAGGTATTAATTGAACATACATGAAACAACTTCGAAAGATTTTATAAAAAAAGTTTTTTTAATACATTTCTGCGAAAAAAAATTAAAACAGCGCGTGAGTGGATGCAAGCCGCTGCTAAAATCTTTGTGAGAAACAATATGCAAATAAAAAATAAATAAAATTATGTAATAAAAAAAAAACAATAATTACTATGTTTTGCTGCTGTCTATATTAAAACCGAACCCTCTCCAACGATTTGTTTTAGAGGTCATCGCCCTCATTCCGTCCCGCTCTCACGTACCATCAAACCCATGTTGCGTCCCTCTTCCACTATGGGGAAACGCCTACGGTAAGACCTTTGATTTTTTTTAAACAACCGGAACTTGGGTTTTCGGAGACATTTTGTTATTATATTTTGAATTTAAAAATTAATTATTGAAGGGCGGATTTGTACATACGTTTAATACACTGTGGGTTGTTTTAATTTTTTCTTATATTTTTTTATAAAAATAAATTATGTACGTATGGAATGAGTCAGCGCCTTTTTTATTATAAGTACAATTAACGTTATTAATGAAATAATAATATGAAGGTACACACATTTATATAATACTTATCTATAATAAATAATAAATAAAAATAAAAAACAAAAAGTATTTGATATTATCTTTTTTCAAAGTCCTCTTTTAAAGTAAATCATTCATATAAAAGAATTAAGGATAATAAGTAACAATTAAATAATTTATAAAGTTTCTTGAATTTTAGAAAAAACCTCTATTTTTTAATATTTTTTGTATATTTCCAAAAAAATTTTTTTTTCTAATAAAAAATTTACGAAAACAATTATGTTTCAACCCTAGTAAATATGTAGGTACAAAAAAGTATATCATTATAATATTTTTATTTTTAAATATTTGACATTGTCATGTAATGTCATTAACATTTTTAAAATCTACATAAAATATAATAAATAAGCAAATTAATATAAAAAATGATTTGTTTTAAATAAGAAAAGATATATATAATTCATATAATTTATAATTTTAAGAGAGCTAGTATATGATCGTTTATATCGAAGCGGATTCAAAATATGCTGGTTAATTAATTAATTATCAACATTATAATTTACCTATTTACTATTCTAATTTAATATGTAATAATTAATAAATATGTACAGTTTATTAATAATTAATAGTCCATATTAATAATGATTAGTCTATATTAATTAAATAATTAAAATGAATAATTAAAAAGAAAAATAATAAATAAAAGAGTAAGATTTTTTTTAAGCCGTATTGCTAAAGGTACATCCAATACTATGTATATTATTTTATAAAGGATTGACGTAGGTCAGTGACCTGGCCATTCATTCCAATTTCAAACTTGGAATTCCGCGTGAAGAAGCCACGCACACACACATACACACACTCACACTATTGAACACTAATTTGTATTTGTATTTATGTGGGCCACTCACACATGTGTAATTATATGGGTCGACTCACAAATACAAAGCATGTTTTATGACTTGTTTTATGTACCCGTTTACATAAACTCACTAACTACCAAATATTTTTTTAATAGTTTTAAGGCGATAAACAAGTTGCCATGTTTCTGTTATGTTCTAGATCATTCGATAACCCACAGATATTATTAATAATAGGTACCAGTATACGTTGATATGTCAACTGTTTTAAATAACAAATTAAATAAATAAAATATAGTATATCTGGTTACATTTCATTCACTTTTAATTTATAGCACTACAATAAACCGATTCAAGATTATAAACTGGATATTTTGATAACCTACAAGCTATTTTAAACTTTATTGCATTTAAGAAAAGATAATTTCTCCACAACTGGCCTCCTTAAATATTATTTATTTGAACACAAACGTTCCCGCCTTAATAAATTGTCTAATCCATTTGAATTCAGACCGTATAATAAGAAACAAACAAAAAGTTCTAAAGGGTCTAACACATTTGAATTTAGAACATAAAAAAAGTAAAAAAGAAACAAATCGAATGTCTCAATACGCACGCACACTTTCAAGAAGTTAACACAGACACAACGTGCGTCAGCTTGGGGTAGGTCCGGGACGAATTGGGGGCCGACGAATGTTGGGTTAGGTCAGGAACAATGTAGTAGGGGAATGAAGAATTGGCCTGTGGGACTTTTTATTCTTTGTTTTCTAACCCTTTATTTAGCCTATTTATATATTTATAGATAAATAGTACTTAGTTCTTTTGTTAGAATAAAATTATATAACGAGGCATTGTATAAGAACGACCGCAACGCTAATCATGACATTCTGATGACTCATATTAGTGGTTTGCAATGTCAATAGCATTTTGTAAAACGGTTTGTTACAAACTGCACTTGTAAAAACTTAACCGAAGTTATTAAACTTTAGGAGTTTAATATGCGCATGTGAACTCATGCCTATTTCTAATTGCAATGTTGCTGAGACCACAGACTTCCAACTGAGATCTCAATTTAGCAATCACGAAGTTTACTTGGTCGACTAACTTAAATAGGCCAAGTCAACTATTAGAGAAATCCTATTCACCAAGTACCAATTTGTTTTCATGTGTACAATTTATATCGATGACTTCATCTATTGGAGTAACTATATGTCGTTTTTAATGTTTGGAAGATTACCTATTAGATATTCGAAGTCACTATTCAAAGTGTTATCCAGACTATGTCTGATGACTTTATTTTCATTTCATATTTGGATGTTGGCCTCTTTACATTTATAGCGGTACTATGTAAAAACTAGCCATTACCAGTTTGGACCGGTGTAAACGGAACAAGGTTGAACCTCAAAGCGTTAGCTGGCATTGGTGGAAGATTAATGTTCTAAGGAGACCAGCTTGAAACAGATCGTCGGTTATGATAATTAAGTCACTTAATAATTTATATAAAATTAAAGCAAAAATTAAAGATAAAAATAGATAATTTCTACTTCGCTCTTAAAATGAATTTGCTCAGCGAAGCTTCAGATTATCTGTAATCTAAATAAACGGTACGTGAAGAAGTCAAGCCGGTTAATAAAAAAACACTGACATCATATCCCTATTCCCACATAGGCTCGGGTATCGACTGATGCGATCGAGTGAACGATCTTTCGGATCTACAAAAAAAAACCTCCAACGGCCAATGTACGACGAGAGCAGTACGCGGTGCGACTGCGTTAGCTCGCAAAAAACTCGGGGTTAACGACCTCGCCGCGTGTCCTTCGAGCTTACGCTTATGTGTAAGTGCGTACACAGATGCACTTTGCATGTGTGCGTGGATGCCTTCGAGTGCGTTAACTCGTACGCAAAAAATGCGTTTGTGCGTGTGTGAGTTACGCATCTCTTAATTTTGTCATTACATTGTGGACAAAATTGCATCGGACTGTGATTTTTTGCTTCTATTTTTGAAATTGTAGCAGAATTTAATGACGCTTTTAGACATGCTTCATAATTTCGTCGTCGCTTCATCGTCTTGAAAACCGATGTTTGATGTTTTATGCTTTTTATGTTTTTTAAAACTTTGCCTTTTACTGAAACAGTATGAAATATTATAATTGTGATAATATTTAGATTAAGTCAATCATGGAATAAATAAATTTGTTTATTCATTAATTTATATTTATATTGTCAAATCGTTTGCCGTCGGCATCTTAACTTGTTTTCTTTTTCTTTAAACTACGAAAAGTAACAATTTGGGGAAACATTTAAAATGTTAAAATATATTTATAAAAGTTAATGAACATATATAGGATATTGGTTTAGAAATATTTATTTGTTACTGAGAACACATAATATTTTTTATTTTACGGGACACATTATAGTTACCTATGTTATATGCCAATGAGATATTATGTTTTACAATTATTATAAATTGAAAAAAAATCAGGAAAAACACTTTATTTTATTAAAATAATAATGTATAAAACAGAGTTCAGTTTGATATTGGAAATCATTCCATTTTTAAAAAAGAGCGTCAATTAGGATAAAGGCCAGCACACACTGAACAAACATAGCAAGTAAATAAAGGTGGACACACAGTGTGTGATATGGGCGCGGCTGATATACAAGCTTTAGATATTGCTTTAAACGCTTTAGATATAGAAATATATAAGATATTCACGAAAGATATAAAGGTAGATAATTTAAAGTAATAAATTCATCATTAATTCAAGTTTTTTTGAAATAGCTAAAATCTAGGAATATTTTTATAATTACATATACAATACAATAATTATATATATATATATATATATATAAATATATATATATATATATATATATATATATATATATATATATATGCATTGTAAATAGATTAGAATTCTAAATATCTTAGAACATTTTAAAGAGACCTTCTAAATTATTATAATTATCCAATGACTCTGACAAGTCTTAGTAACCACGTACAGCTACCAAAGAACAATTGATAATCTATTGCGACAAGCTCATTAAAAAAGTAGGTACAATTACTAATGTTAGTTTTGATGGGATATTTATGTAAATGTAAGTATTCAATTTCAATTAACTTCGGTTTTCTAGACATTTTATTGAAAACAGGAAAACCTTGATCCATGTCCGTATCATTTTAACTTTAATAAATAGCTATTGTTTCTGTTATACTTGTAAATATTATGTAATTTGTTATAATTTATTCTTTTATAAAAAAATGTATTTGTTCTTAGAACATGCACATAACTGTACATTTATAAACATTTCAATATTTTTAAGATACTTTTTTGTGTTCATTACTTAATATATTATATATTTAATAATGTAAATATAGTTGTAGGTAGCTCTCTAAAAATTCATTTTTTATAACAACACTTTTTTATTCATAGGTAATACTTATATTTACACTACGATGCATACTTAGGAACTGTTTTTAGATATCTTTAAACTTAACTAATATAGTGGGAACATTATTTTCTGTTTGTTAAACTTGAAAGGTATTTTCAACTCGCAATAAGTTTCTGACTTTATCTAAGTTTTAAGAAATAAAATTTATGTCGTCAGAACCACGCCCGTAACTGGACCCAATTTAATCAGAGTAAAAGTGTTCAGTGTGCGACGCGCCTTAACATTTGCGCGCGAAGAAATTGGCGGGTATAATAGTGACAGATAAAAATACTTTTTACTTTTTTTGAGGTGTAAGTTGTATTGTGTCAGAGACATTTCTTTTATATCTTTAAGTAAAAGAGGTCTTATTTAAATCCGTTGCTCGGGTTCATAGGAAAACCTTATTGAAACAGATGTGTATAAATTTGATAAAGTGCATAATATATTATGCATGTATAGGTTCAATTGTACATGAGGCACGTTTGACAGGAAAATGAGTCATTTCTGAAATGCGTAATTTGCGATAAGAAAAAACTAATATTAACAGCTATTGCAGTTTTAACGAACTATTTAGGTATTATTTTTTCATTTTAGGTAAAGCAAGAAGATTTTAAAATGGCGTCATATTGCCAGTTTTATCTACTGATAAATTTTCACTTCCACGTTTCAACAAGGTGACTTACGTGGGCACAAATAACCGCATGTGATTGGTTCAACCCTGAGCCAATTTGTGTGTTATCTAATACACACAAACACATTTTATCTAGCACTCACGTTCCAATATTAAAAATGGAACACAAAGGGTCGATAGATTAAAATTCGAATTTCGAACGTGGCATTTAATAAATGCGAGTCTCGAAACAATAAGCGCGAGTCTATTCTATAAACAAATAGAACGGTCGGCCATTTTGGTTCGTTAAAAACATTTTAGAAGGCGGAACTAGGTTGGGGTTTTTGTACAAATTTCGAAGCGGTCCTCCAATGGCGTGCGCGGGCGGAGCCTCGTACGACTGACTTCATCAACACTATCACCATTTTTATATTCATTTGATGATTTCGGTTAGTTTTCGGGCATCAGCGGTATTTTTGTTCGCTTTGTGGTCCCGGTTTTTTCTCATGTTCTTCATATCCATGGTATTTTTACGATTGTATGAGACAGACAAAGGGTTTTGAAAACGGTCTCGGCTATTATGTTAAAGGAAATGAAATAGTTGAAAAAAAGCGCGAAAAACAACGGTTTATTTTTCTCATTGTCAATGAAAATAAAAGAACATTTATTGCCAAAAAGCACTAAGCAAGGCAACAGACCACAATGTGTCTGATGATGCATTTTTATGAAAAAAATAAAACATTTTTTTCAAAAACAAAAGCCTTTGATAACAGAAACATTAAAAATATATAAAAATAACACAAAGATTTATTGTTATAAAAGCTTTTTTAAATTTAATATTTTACATTACATTTTATTGAAAACCAAAATAATTAAAAAACTAAATAGAACTCTCTATTTAGTTTAACAAACATGAAAATATTAAATATAATTTCTATAACAAAAAGCTAGCTTATAGTTTTATAAAAACATCTTATAGCTCCAAGATTTCTAAAACACCATCTGACAAAAACGATACATATTCATTTAAAAATATACTTGAATATTCAGGTTAAATATAAAAATATTAAAAGAAAAATTATTAAAAACAACACGCTGTATGTTGTTCAAATAATATTTATTACTAATGTTATTCGATTAAAATTCCAAAATAGCCTAAATTGCGTAACGAGATTGGTTCAAATAACAAGTTAAAATTACCATGACCTACTGAAATAACCGTGAAAAAAATAACTGAAAATACCATTTTATTCTCATTTGTACAAATATTAAATATTTATAGACGTGTTTCAACAAGTTTAGACCTGACAATACATCTTGGACATTCATATAAGAAAGTATATGAGATAGAAATAAAATAGGAAACAGATAAAAATACATAAGACCTGTAAGAACTATGAAGGCTTCTTGGGTCCTTTCAATAAAAATCTTTGAATAATAATCCCAAACTATTAGTTACCATGTCCACTGAGTGCTGAAAGTGAAACAGGCAGACTGGCGCGTCGCCAACTGATGCTGTGTCGAGATTTGCATCTTATCAAACTATTATTGTTTTCAGTTTTATTTCAGTAACAACTTGGTTGCTATAGTTACATAAAATATACTCCATTATATATTATACAAGAACTATCAAATCACAATTCTCTATATATACATTAATAACAACAAAATACTTGTATTCCAAAAATAGTTGTTAGTATAATATAAAATATATAGAAATATTGTAATAGACATGTCCATGTAATAGTTTCGTAGCTCGGTTCTAAACTGTACTCTCCAGGGACCTTTGACCGTCTCGACACAGGAGCTATGACGATTTATTAGACGTTGGATGAGACATTTACTGTTTGTACTTGATGATAAACTTATAAAATATTTAACAACCTATTTTTTTTTTCAATATGTTAATCCGTAAGACGATATGGTTTTATTCATTATTGTAAAAGTTAAAACATTAATTTGAATTTTCTAGTATCAAAGAGAGTTAATACATAATTCAAAATTATTTCCGAATCACGTTAATAATAGTTTACTATTAATCAATATCATATACAATTAATAATATAATATGCCATATCGATATTTTATTAACTCGTTGTAATGTCTTCAGTGGGTCGTCGATTCATCGATCGCCTCAACTGGCTTTGTCTTAAAAACTATTTTATTACATAAGGTTCATGAACGATTTAAAATACCTACATACAAACAACACTTCATACACGTATAGTAATAATTAAAATAACTTGCATTATATAATAATGTGATAAACTTATCACTATAACAAATTTACTTATTAATGAAATTAATTATTTGTTTCATATTTTGTATGTAAGTTCAAAAGGTTATCGGTGTTCAAAAAAAACTGGTCAAAGGTCATTGACCTGTCCAGACGGTAGACGCGGCTATTATCTCGATACTCGAGATTTGGAGACTGGGAAGATTAACTCACTGCTTTGACCTAAGATATACCCTATTAAGAAATTGAGCTTTTTCATACATATATTATTATTAATATATTATCTAATTAGCTAGACCTAACTAGACCTAAATACAAATCCTAAAATTGGGAAGATGTTGAAAATTTCAAACTTAAATTTCTAATTTTGCTATATATTATTGTTAATAATAAATGTAAACCTTTTTTAAGTATTTCAAGATATCTAAATTGTCATTAGATTATGTATTAATACAATATAAAATAATACTTTATAAAAACATTAATTAATAATAATTATTGTTACGTTAAACAAAAATGTTGATAAAATTTAATTAATGTTGTTTTATAACACAAGTTGAATAATTCATTGTCAGTTCTGGATCTCGTCTACATGTAGGTATGCGCCGGCGCAGGCGGTTAGGGAGTGAATAAAACTATAAAGAACTGACTCATTTTGTAATACATTGTTATAAGAATTAATTAATTTCAGCTTCTTTGTAACTTTAACCCATAATTACACTTAAATGTGCAAATAAATGAGTTCATTACATTATAGTTCGACGAACCACACACATGTTGACATTTAAATTATCATGAAGATATAAAAAATAATAATTGTCTATCAAAAGTTCATTTCACTTGAATAATTAAATATAAAGGAAATCAATTTTTTATGCGTAGTCTGTCAAAACAATTTATTATCTGTGTACCTTTTTACATCCCGCCATTTATGATAAAACAATCTGAATGAATTTATTATTCTTTGTTTTTTAATTTTGTTAACGAAATAATTAAGGATGTTATTACAATAAAATCTTATACTTATTTGTTAAACTCTCTATCTCTTTCTATCTCTACTAAACTCTCGGCATCATGGTTTCTAATTGACAGGTTGGTATTAAAAGCCCCGTGAGTCCGACATTATCTCGAAAGATGATAAAAAATGGCAACAATTCAAAAAGAACGCCTCAAAAGCTGTCAAACCAGCGATGATGGAACCTGCCCTACCTCAAGCGGTCATTCACTCTGCAATTTATTTCGTTTTTTACCCGCATACAAACACACGCACAGATATGTAATACCTTATATATTAAGCATAACTTTCGAACCAAACTGGTCCAAACTGGATTCTTGGCGTTTAGAATTAAAATTCATTTTAAATTTTAATCTATAGAATATTATATATATATTCCTTTAATCAAAAATATATATATATCACAAAAAGATCATAGACAAAACAAAATGGAGGCAACAAATTGCTGTCTTAGAACCGGGAATCGCATCGCGTGTTTTTGTCACTTCTTATTTCTCGTTTTATTCTCGACGGATAGCATTAGTTTTTACTTGCAGGAATTTATTTAATGTATAACCTGATCTTTACCCCACGACGCCATTTTGATTTGAATCTGAGCTACTTGAAATTATTGGCGCGGGAATCATTTTTCATTGTCAGGTTTATATTATTTTTTATAATTACTTACGGATATTTATATTTATGTTTTTACGTTTCATATGTTGATTTATATGTTTTAGTTTTGTATAGCAGAGTTATGTCAGGGATTTTATTACAAAAAGTCGTTAAGTCAAGAAAATGTCTTAATAAGTATAAAATACAAGGGTGGTATTAATATTATAAAAAATATTTTTTCAATATATATATCATCAAGAATAAAAAAAGAAACAATATAGTTTATAGAAGTCTATATAGAGACAAAACAAATCTCGCATTTGACAATAATCCCCATTTCACAAACACGTAAGTAAAAGACAAAGCACACTAGTTAGTCACATACACACACGAATTTAGCACACTAGTCAGGGTCACTAACTAGACCAGGCCATATAAAATGATTTATTAATATATCCAATATTACAAATAAAATAAGTGACAAAGACTTGTCAATAATAATTTCCGTGTATGATATATAAAGAACACATCTGTTTAAGTTTCGTAGATATCATCAACAACAAACAAACTAACACGGAAGAGTTTTCATACATACGAAATGACAAATTGTTATGAATACCTCAGAATATATAACATTATTTAATATTACTCAATACATTACTAATAGTGATGTCAAAATTAAATATACATTTGAGAATATATTACAAAAACCCCCACATCTCCTTCAACTTAATTTCCATAAATGTATAAATATAATGACCCCCAAAATGAGGTCATTATTTGGGTTCGTGAGTGAAAGTAGCAGGCTTTGTTCACTTTCGGTGAAGGACGAACTTGTATTGTTAAAGATATTATTGACAGGATGAAGTTAATATTATGTAAATATTAATAGTACGAATATAAAAAAAAAATACTTAAATAAATATATATATAGGTTATTTATTATTTATTTATCAGAAAATAAAAGTTTTCTAATTATTCTAAACCCATGAATATAATAATATTTTATTGTCATATATATATATATATGATGTAACAAATAAACATCCTGTATGATCCTTTATTTGAACCAACGGAATGAGGTCACAGAATTCGGGAGTGACAGTGAAAGTGTATGTTTTTTTTTCATTACTTTCTGTCTGGAGGCCGCTGTGTGTTACTGAGAACAGGACGCGCTCACACTGATGTCTGGACTTTAACTTATGTATATAATAACAAATAATAATTATATATAATATATTGCATATATTTTTCTTTTTGGCTCTTAAGAAACAGCTTTTTTACTATGAATTGCCAATTATTGTAATGTAACCAGTTTTAAATTATAAAATTTATACAATGTAAGATATAATAATAAATAAACCAACGAATTAAAAAAAAAGATTCAACTGTTATAATAAATGAAAAAAAATTGATAACCTTACCAATTTAAAAATGATTCAAGTATTATAATAAATAAAAAATAATGAATAACCCAACCGATTTAAATTGATCCAACTATAATATATAATAATATTTAAATGTATGTACAGTGTAGACTCGTCCTAACGGGATGCAACGGCAGATGTTTTCGGATAAATTGAGTTGTGACTCAACCGTCGTCCTGACTGAGTTGTGATTGTGTGTGTAATTAAAATACAATTAACATAATTATATTATACACACAAATAAAGATATTCTTAATTTAAATTGTATATTTTAATGTTACCCTGATTTAGTATTAACAACAGCTGCGCTAAAATAAATCGGTTTATATGTATAATACTTTTTTATTTAATTTCTATATACACAAAAACAAATATCATATTTATTAAATATTAGAGATGCGCTGAATATTCGTTAAGTATTCGGCATCTTTTTTAGTATCGTATTCGGCCGAGTTATTCGGTTTTGGTTCCGAATATACTTGTTCTATTTTTATTTTCTTGGCTATACGAAATACGAATAATAAGATGAATTAAGCTTATAAGTATGAAGCAATTATGCTTCAAATCAACATTTATTTCTAAAAATATCTGGTCAACATATATATTTTATTGTTCCTTACCTACAATTAGTATTAAGTATTAGTAACATTCATTATGACTCTCAAATCAGTATTTATTTTTAGTCCTCAAAATTTTAAAAACAAATTAACATATTTACCTATTCATCTAGCCAGAAGTCACATGTAAGATGTAACATACTTCTTAGAACCTGTTTATGAGAAACAAGCAATGAAATGATAAACCGAATAGTTCGGCCGAATATTCGGTTTAGTAATAGTTGATCCAAATAGTATTATTCGGTAAAACCACTATTCGGTGCATCTCTATTAAATATTATACACTGTTAGAAACTAAGAAAGGATTACCATTTAACTGATATTAACTGAGAATAAACAATAAAAAAGTAAATTACTTAATATAAGTAAAAGTAAGTAATCATATTCTCATAAAGTAAATGAAACATTCTAAATTTTATTGTTCCAAGAAATCATTACAACTAATACAGGTAGCGATCTACTTGACGTTACTTTCAAATGCGCGCACACAGACTTACATAAGATACACAAATTGACAAACTTTCACTATTATATGTATATTTATTATAATATATATATATTTATTAAAAAACAAAACCATTGTCTGTATAAAACCTTGGAAGACCTTTAAAGGACATATCAAGTAAAGTTTATCGCGTAGCCTTCGAGCTAGTATTTCTAACGCAAGATGGCCGACTAGGTTGTAGTAACATTGACAGTTGTGTAACGTTCGCCTTGGCCGAGCGCATGCGCAAGGACTCGCCGCCAGCGCAGCGAACTTGAACTTTTGAATTTGGAACGCATATTTTTATATTAAATAAGGTTTTATATGTTTTATTCGTTTTCATTTCTTTGTTTAATTTTATTATTTATTAATAAAATATACATAATTAATTCATTTATATAAAAAAATATGTCATAAATAATATATTTATTTATATACAACATTATAATTTATATAATAAATATAATATAACTTGCCTGTGTTTTGTTATTTGTCCTTTTATATTTGGGTTACTTTATCTTTTTTTTTTATATATCCGTGACCTGATTTCAATAAAAGTGTTTTACAACTAAATATAACTTATTGATAAGGAAATGAAAGTATTTGAAAATAAAATATTTACAAAGCAATTTTTAATAAAAATATGAATCACGTACCTAATTAAAATTTTCTTTATCTTTAACATTTATTAATATTCCAGAAAGTATTGTTTTTAACTAGCAGTTGTTTTTGTTTCAGAAAATTGCTTATATTTAGGATTATTTAAATTCGGATGTTCCAATTTTAAAAGTGAAGCAACAAAAAGTTCCGACGGCTGGGTTTTAGCCTACGACCCCGCGTAGCCTCGTAGCGACTTTAATAAAACACATTCAAAACTTAATAAAACTTACTTCTAGCTACTTTTATTTAAAAAAAAGCATTAAATATGTTTATTCATAGATTTAAAGCTTTTTGGACTAAGTTCGAGATAAGTTTCTCACAAAGTGAATTTTCAAAGTTCGGTTTCGGAATTCGAGTTAAGACGTGTGAAAATTTTAAATATTTAAATATGGAATAGAAATCTAGAATAGCATTTTCTCTATGCCGTCACTGGCCTTCGATCAAAATATAGGTTGCAATTTATTAACGCACACACGCGCATAAACGCACACATCGCTCGTCATAGAAAAAAGAGTGGGACAGATAGTTAACGAGTATAGGTGGGGCGATGGTGGGGGCCCGTAAGAAAACACAAAAAATGTGCGTGAACCCTACACATACGCACACACGCAAAGTCAAGGAGAACGCAAGATTAAGGGTGCATTATAAAAAACCTCTTTGTCGGTGCACTCGTACTCACATGCGTCAGAGGTGGCCTGTTCCTCCTCGGTCCAGTTTGACACTTCGGTGGTAATTTTTGAAAAAAAAAAAGAAAAACAACGAAAAAGTTCCACTAGGTAACCGGCGTCACCTGGTCATCAACACTCAATGTCAGCCGTATGCAGCGGCGGTTCACTGCCACGGGTATCACACATCTCACTAAATTTAACCTAATTACAAAATAGTTCGGGTCCTAAGTTTCCATCTGATATGTCATTCATCGCAGTTAATTCGCAAAAAATTCACTAAATCCGAAAAATATATCGCACTTTTTTTTAATATATTATTTTTTTTATTAAAATATATAGTCTGTTTAAAATATTTTTAATTTGGGTTCCTGTTTTTTTGGAGGTTTTTAGCGGTTGTCGCGTGTGTAGGAGCGGAAATGCGACTCTCTACGGATTGTGCATAGGCGGCACTGCACCGACGGCGCACTCTGTACTAGACGGCGTGCGTACTTAGCCATTACCTTGTATTTACTGCGAGCGGCTGACGAGCTATGCACTCTTGATACTTGATGCACCCGCGCATCTATACCCGTATATCATCGTTATTGTTTTAGGTGTTTAGTTTTTTAAATATAAATATAAAGTTATTTTTAATGATTAGTAGAGTTTAGTACATCTTACTGTAAAAGGATGATTTTTTTTATGATTTTGTTGTTGTTTTTGCAACACGTTAAGGAAATAATTTGAGAAAATATAAAGTATAATTTTATATGCCTTGTATTATTTTAAATATATAAAATAGTGATGTTAATAACCAAAAATAATAAATGGTTTATTATTAAAATAAAAAATATATTATGAAGGTAATAAGAAATTATTCTTAATGTAAGCTAAAATAAAATAAAGATATGATAAATTCAAAGTACGTTACCCATTTCAAGACTCCCTGAGCGCAGTACACGACACACATGCGCAGAATGCACCGTCGTTCATGAACCTTTTGCGAGTGTGAGTGCCCGCGCTTGTATTCGAACCTTGAGCATTTTAGTTATACTTACTTATCTTATCTTTTATAATAATAACCCCAAAGACTTGTGAATTTAATCTTTACTTTACGTTACTTTAACACGGGGCTCGATACAGGAAATTTGAAAAAAAAATAAAAATTTGAAAATAGAACGCAATCCTTCTTGCGCCTGTGTGCAAAGTAAATTCGACTAGTGTTTGTGTGCAGTTTTTTATCGTTTTTTTCTCAGAGTGTGGGTGCGTTCGATTGTGTATTCATCGGTGAGGGTGTGTGCGTCAGTGCATACTCAGTGCATCTGTGTGCGTTGTTCTTGTAAGAAATGGTTCGGTGAAAAATGTTGTCGGAATCCGTATAGATGGCGCTGTAACTATGATGCAAATAGCACCATCAAAAATTATGATTGGATAAGTTCAAACTGATACGGCTCCTATACCAAGGGGTTAGAGAATAAAATTGTATGTATGTAATTTAAAAATTTGAGACTAGCATGACTACTCATTTTCCAATCGCAGTTAGGAAGCCATTTTATTTCGTGACGTGTAGAAGGTTATTAAAGATAATAGTCAGTTGGTTAATGGCAGTTAATTATAATGATTGTATCAGGATGTGATCAGAAACAGATAGAATTAATTTTATTTAGTTTTTACAGAATTCTTGAAATAATGTTTCTAAACGCAGTATGCAAGTAAATTAATACCTTTTTTTATTATTTTTTCTAGAATCATTTTATATTAGGCGACACGCGACTGCTTAATTATATAAAATCCATGATTCTAAAGTAAACATTTTTTAAAATATTATGTAACAAGCACTGCTTATAAAACTGAAATAAAAGATTGTTAGAGATAAAGATAAATAGGACTGTCAAATTAACTTTTCAGATATTCTATTTTTAATTTTAATTTCATGATTATAACCAAAATGTGAAATGTGTTAACAAGTTTTTTAGAAAATTCAGTTCAATATATGTCTACCATACTAAAACATAACATTTATTAAAACCTATGTCTTTTTAAGGAAACTTAAATTTATGTGTTTAAAATTGTGTTCTTATTTTTGACTTTACTCCAGTTTTTAACAGCGATGACTCCACTGAGCTCAAATTTAAGATAAATTCAATATTTTATGAGCAAATATTAAATCATCGACTCTCAAGGTCTGAATACTTCATTTTTGAAACCCTACAATGATATCAGACAATTAGATTTAGAGATGCTAAGTTAGTGCAAAATGCTAATTAAAATACGACATATACAAAAAATTATAAAAAAAATAACATATAATACTAAATCTATCAAAGTTAGTTGACACGATAGCTCAGTTGGTAGACCTGTAACTTATCAATATGACCCAGATTCGACTTCTATTTGTTTTGTTTTTTTTATTGTTTCTAATTAACGCAAATTACATCATTTGAAAACTTATGAGGTACTTAAATTTTCGTTTATTTTTTGTGGTTTTCTTAATAAATTATTTAATAATTTCTTTGTAAATATAGTTTAAAATTCAATAAATATCAAAACAGTCAACAAGGAGTTTATTGTCATAGTATTAGATTAGAAAATATAAAGTTATTGGAAGTTTACATTTTATATTTGGTTCTGAAAATATTAACATTTCATCGTTAGAATATACTTTTTCAATACCTGAAAATGATTATTTGCTAGTCAATTAAATAATATAATTCAAGGAAAATAAACTAATTATATCAAAAACTGAATAAAATAAGATCCAAAAATAAATTCTGTTTTTACTAATGTCATCTCGCTGTGACAGCTCACGGCTCAGTGGTTGTGTCTGTGACTGACACACCTTCAATTCCCGGGTAAGAAATTCGGTTATAACTTTATTTGGCAGACGAGGGTACTTCCCAAAATAGAACGTGACAGCAACAGACGTTATTTGTAAAAAAAATCATAAAAAAATTGGAAAGCAAATTTTAAAATGCTCTGTTTCCAAAAAATCCTATGAGCTTATAATCCAATCAAATAAAAAAGGTTTTATAAATATTTGATACTGCGTCCTACTCGCTGTTTATCTTCTGAAATACACCACCGGCCACATAAAGTGGATACCTTAAACTTATTTTTATATATAAAATAAATAATATGTTTATTATTAAAAAAAATATTTTAACCAAAAAAAATGAGATTTTTTGTTTGTTATTTACAAAGTTATTTTTCTTCAAATGTTTTATAATATTTACGTAGTGTAATAAGTGTTAATAAAATGAAGACATTAATCTATAAATAAAACATCGTCTAGTCTGATGTTATTTTAAGTTTTTTAACATAAATGTATAAGTAAATTTATAAAGTGAAATTATAATATATATTTTTTACAAAATCTGATGATATTATTTATCATGTTTTACTTTTTTATAATAAATTTTTCATTAAATCAAATAAATTGAAAGTTTTAAGGAATAATAAATATATAAATAAAAAAAAAAACCTAAATACTTTAAACGATCGTTGTGTATTTTCTGGTTGAGATCGTAACTTTGTGGTGCGTAGTTTTTACGGCTTATTGTAACGCACGGTGGACGGTGGATACAATATTTTCAGTATTTTCAGTGTTTTTCAGCTTAAGTGCTATTAACAATACCCACGACCTAGAGCACTGAAGTGGGCGAGGTTGAGAAATATTATAAAATACTTTTCAATTATAATTTACTTTAGAAATCTTGAAAATATGGTGGGTAGTTCTTAGAAATATGAACAATTAAATTACTTTATTTTTCTATTTTATGATCATCATTAGAATTATTATTTTTTATTGGTTTTTATTTTATTATTTAGTATATATCGTCCAGTTGGTGAACCCTGAACAAGACTCGAAGGAGCGGTAACTTTAATGCACTCGCGAAAAAACTAGAGCAAATTCCTTTTATAGACGCCGCCATGACACTTTTTTTGTCGCCGACCTAAGATGGCGCATCACATCTAAAACAAAAGAACTATCGACCCCACCCACAAAAATAACGGACAAAATTTAAAAATTTGAATCATTCAAATACTGAACAAAGGGATCGTGAAACAGCAAGCAAAAAAAAAATAAGCAAAATAAATAACGGGATGCAAAAATAAGTTAGTGAATCCCGGTCCCGGGACACGTAGGACGGTACATAATCCCGCAAAGCGGGCATGCAAAGTCGTATAACAGTGGCACAGTTACCGGGAAAGGCATCAGGCGACCACTTGTTGCTATTCCCAACTTCTCGCTCCCACGACGTTGCTAAACTTCGGGTATTCACCCTTCCTTGCTCCAATTATCCGCACTCGCTACCAAGTATTGCGTTCTCGTGAACGAAATTTAAATTTCGGACTCGAAACGTTCCAAATTTAAATGTTCTGAATATTTAATTCTATGACTATTATTTAAAAATATCTTTTTTTTTATATATTTATATTTTAAAGCAAGATCACTACGCGAAGCCTAATTAAGCCAAACTTTACACGGAACTTTTACAGGAACTGCGATAAAACGTGTAAACGTCCACTTAAAAAACTTTAATCGGATTTAACTTTAACAATACTGATTACAAAATATAATATAGTTTCAAAGCACCTATTTCAATCAATTCTCACAGCACTTCACTAGCGTCTTAAAACTCGCGGAGACACTTAGACCGCACTTACAAGAAATGTGACGTATTTCCGAAAATAGGAATTTGGACATGGACTTTGGTTTTAATATAATTTTACGCGGGAAATATTCAATGTAGGAACACGGATATTAATTTTGAATAGATTGGTGATAAATTTAGAATTTTGCTTGTGATTGCGGAGCGTTGAAGTTGCATTAGTGCACGCCGGGCTGGTTGCAACAGGTTGTTTGGCGGAGGACCGGCACGGCGCATGCGCGCTGTGACGAGACGATGCACCGCGCCACAGTGGTCACACAATGCGCTTACTTTATTTTATTTTACAAAAAATACTTTTGAATTTTCGGTCAAAATCAAAACAAGGTTGCAACAATCTAAAGGAATCTCTTTTATAATTTTTATTCTAAATTAAAAAATATATTTTATCACCTATAAGGACTTAACCAAATTCCTAATCAATAGACATTATTATCTCTATAAAATGAAATAAAATTATATATATAACATATTAAATTCCTTTACATACATGCATCCATTGTGGAACGAACCGTGCATTCGCTCTTGGCCTCTATAGCCGCGTGTAGAATTAGGTACGATCCTTTATCTCAATACCCATAGACACTGCTTAGATACCAGATACCGGGATTGTTTCACCACTATTGAAGATTATGTCGTAAAATTTTGAATTTGGAATGTTTTGTTCGATATGTTTAAAAGACTTTTAAAATTTAGAACATCACGTAGAAAGAGCATTATCATTCAAAATAATTTTCCAAGATGGAAGACAGATTTCAAGATGCACTTTAAATTCGAACAGATATAGTATTCAATAAAAAATATGAACAAGAAATCACATATGTACGTATAATACATGTGCCTTATTGCACAACATAGATTTCAAAAATAAATCAACGGATGTTAATAGTAACAAGAATAATATATGTTACTTCTTTATTTTAAGAAATGTCTATAAGTCACAGTTGTCAATTTTATGGATTGGGCAGTCTCAAGAATTCAAGGGCAATGTGATGACGTAAGTTTTTGACATTACTAACACACAAAAGTATATAAAATAATAGGAAATTCTGTGAATGTGACAACAAAAAAAAATGCCAAAATATTCAAGTTCAAATCTACTTACAATTATATATTTTTTTGTTTTTTTTTTTAATGGAATAATTTTCGAACCATGTGCCTTTATCTGGTCATAAAAGTTTTTGTCATGGAGAAATTAAAAATGACCATTCAATTATAGTTAGAGTCATAATCATATTGATTCTCTATGAATAAAATATTCTTTGAAGTAGCTATTTTATAGTAACAGATATATGCAATGTATCATTAAAAGAATTCTCACTTTTGAAAGTAACAACAAATATGTCACGTATATATGCCACATATATACGTGACATATATTTATAATCTCATCATCTATCTCCAAAGTATCGTAATCTAATCCGGATGCTTCAATCTGAGGGAGGCTGCATTTTGAGCTATTTTGTAACGAGATTATAAAAGTGGAACGAACTTTTCCAGTTACATATTAAACATTTATTTAGGGCGGCTTTTGGAGTGGCTCGTCCCTTAGGAATACGTATCGTATGTATTATATAATTCCTCTAATCTTAAAAAAAATATGATCTAATTAATTATAACATGATATGAACTAATACTTGAAAAAAATTAAAAATTAAGTCATATATAGACAGATAACTATGACATCTCTTCTATTTGGCTTCTAGTATCTTCATTGAAAAAGTTTTGTTTTAATGGAGTTGAATTAATTTTAATAATGTCATTTAACTTCAATTGTCTTTGACAACTAATTAATAAGAAAAGTTTATCTGTTACATCTGTTTTAAAAAAAAATCGTCGCAACATAAAAAAAATAGAAAAAAAAAACAATCCACCATAAAGGTTATATGTTAAAGATATTTTCATATTTAAAAACTAAGCAACTCATTGTAATTGCAACTTTATCCGTTTTTTATTTTATTTTTCACAATAATATTGTGGAATTTAATTATTTAGTATTTTCTAAATAAATATTCACATACGTATACCTAAATACTCCGAGACCAGTACGGTCAAGTACAGTACAGTAAGTTCAAGTCTTTTTATATTAATGTTTTTTTCATTAAATATTTATCTTAAGAATATTTTATCACTACCTAGAAATGTCACTTTAAAAGAGTTTTTTTATTATTCAAAGACATTAATATATCTTATGTGCAGAGGAGAATAATTTAAGAATAGATATGGAGTTGTACTTATCTTTTTTTATATATTTTTTTTTTGTAATTTTGAAAAATACTTTAAATATACTTTTTTCTAATCTGTAAAACATTAAAAAAAACTCCTACTAACGTTAAAAAAACCGTTATCCGGGTTATTCTACTGAGCTATGTGGAAATTCTTTTTCATGAACATTTTTTTTTAAGTTTTAGGTACGTACCTACCTACTACATTTTATACTAATTCATAACTAACTTATAAAAACCTATACTTATTTTTGAAACTGAAACTGTAAATGGTCTAATCCCGTGTTTTCAGTAACTTCCATTAAATTAGTTTTTTAACATTCAACTTTGTATTTTCCTCAATCCTTCATTACTCGTGATAAAAGCTACTAAAACGACTACAAAACGAAATCAATCTCACGTAAAGTTTGAACTCTCCAAAATGTTTAGTAGCAACTTTGAGTAATAACCCTTTCCTTCATAATATGAAGCCTAAGGCTATTATTGTGGACAGGCGATAGCGGAGGCTGAAGCGTATTATTCGTTCAAAAATATAAGTTTTTATTCAACTAATTCTTCATCATACATAAATATATAAAGATTGACAACACATAAAATTTAGATATAAATCAACAAATATATCAATTAAAAAAAACACTTAATAAAAATAAAAACAAATCTATGGTAATAGACAATAATATTTTATAACAATAAAATATTTATTAACTATCGTTAATGTCAAAGTCCCGCTCCGCCATAGAGTCACTGATCGCACAGAGCAAACAAAATTTCAAGCAAGTAGAATGAGTATGATATTAACTAACCGCGTCCGCTCAGTCGGTTTAATTTCAAATTTCGAACCCTACATGTCTAGAAAATTCTGAACTTACTCCTGTACTTTTTTAATCACATAAAAACATGTTATAACTAAGAACTTTATGCTATTTTTAAAGACAGCTCCGAATGATATATTATATTATCATTCTTTACAAACATATTAATGACAGATAAAAGTTACACCCATCATAACTACAATGGGAATCGAACGCACAGCCTTTGATCCAGCAGTCAGTCTCACTAACCACTGCACCAATAACTCAAGTGCACCACGTCATTTCATATTCAAAGAGTCTGACCAAAAAGGTTGACCCATGTATTTGTTGTGTTAGTTTTTCAGCTATATATATATATTTCGTTTTATGGTTGGCATATTCATACAGGTTTATTGGTCTTTCAGTAGAGCCTTAATCGTTTCAGTCGACCGGAAAAAAGCCACTGTCAAAATATATTTCAGCAATCGAATTTGTTAGAAAGCAAAGTTCAAACGCTGTGGAAGTGAAGCCACGATAGAGTGAAAATTAGAATAAATATTTAAATCGTTATTAAATTAATTTAATTACTATGGTTTTACATGTGGTTTATTATTATAAGATAATTATAAATAAATAATAAAATTAAATCCATCTCGAGTAAAATTTATTTATTTTTTAAATAAAATATATCTATGAGTCATAATAACTCGGGATTGAACCCGGGACTAACACTCACCTAGTATATAGACCATGTTCTTTGTCCAGCGCTGCAGTTCTCTCCGGATGGTGCGTCGTTCCTGCTGGCAGCGAGCGAACGAGCACTCTGCCATTGCACACACGACCTGTGACAAACAGACAACACTCATATTATATATATGTATATATATACAAGCTTTAGGATGCGATCTATTATGTATACTAATACCATTTAGTGAAGTGTTATTTGAATATATCGTGTGACAATTTTTTTGATGTCTCCAATTTTTCTAACTTTTTCTTTATATTTTGATGTCTACCTGCTCTAGATTTTAAGCTTTCTAACGATGAAAACGATCTCAATGTGTTTAAATCTTTTTCAGTGATACACGAACATACCAACAGTCATACTGATCAGTGGACAGACACGGTAATATAAATATATATTCGAGGTATTACTACGATTAGTATCTTATTATTTTTTTTAAGTTATATCTCCATGATAAATATTGATAAAATGATTATATCGTGTAATGTCACGGACAAATCAGTAAATCATAAAAAAATTAAATAATATATATAGCCACCAATCCTTCACTGAGAATGGTGGGTTATGCTCCGCGCCCTCTTCATACTTTTAAAGCTTCAGGTGGACATGTAGGTACTTTTATAAAATTATTAAAAATTATGTAATGAAAATTTATATTAAAAAATATCTGAATTTGGAATTACAGTGATATTTAGCAAGGTGTCACTTGAGCAGGCAATTATCTTAGAAAAGATTTTGAATTCCAACAACGTAACAAAATTGAAGCCAAAAGATCAACGAACAACAAAACAAAATGGCTATATATATATATAATAGTAATTCAATACTACATTAAGCTATTCGATACAGTCCGTTAGAAGATCCAATTACTATAACATTCATCGTATCGAGTCCGCCGGTCAATGACCTCGAGCTAACGGAATTCCAAAAACCTCCTCTCATCAAGACACCCTTACACCCCCGAATATGCCCGAACCACCCTATTTTGGCCCCCGAATTCTTATAGGACCCTTTACCTAACACCAGCTACTCGCTCCACTTACTAGAATCAAATAAGAGTTTGTTTGAGTCCTTTCTAACTTATATTATTATTTAAAACAATGTTTTGAACATTGTTATTATTTAAATATCAACAAATAATTCAGAAATAAATATTTAAATAAAGTATTATTAGATCAAATAAAAATAATATATAATCTATTAATTCAGATCGTCTATTGGTGAGAGTAAGCGCGCCATTATTTCGAACTCCAGACGAACGGGGAGGCAGAGGGGGGTATCGCGAAACTATTCTTATTTTAAAATCTCTCTCCACGGAATATGCCACGAAGAGGTTCTTATTTTAAAAATATCACGCTCCACCGAAATTTTCTTTTTAAAACCCTGAGGGGGTGGGAACGTTCTTCCGAAATCCACCCTTCGCCAGCGGCCAGTGATAATTTTCTTATTTTATTCAAGACGCCATTACGCTCGAGTAGGAAACGAGATGTCAAATAATACTGGTCACGTTTAATGGGATGGTATTTAATTATTGCTAATTAATTTTCAGATACATTTTAAAATACATTTTATAGTGTGTCAGTGTGTCACTGTGTATAAATAATATGTCAGCCATAGTTTCCAAAATGGTGGTTTCTAAAAGACTATGCATATGATGCACTTACATTATTAAATTATATTTTAAGATAAAACTTAAGAATAACGGAAAAATGGATAATAGTTATTCAGCTCTGTTTAGTTTCTTACTTTTTTAAATTTCAACCTCTCAGCAATATTTTTCATGAGATAATTTTGCAAAATTCTTATAAAAATGAATCATAAATGTACGTTATATAAAATAGCAATTTAAATAAAAATTAAACTGTACCAGAATTGAATAAGACTGTTAAAAGTCAAACATTTCAAATTAAGAACTCCAAATAAGCACAATGGCTTAAAATACTGTAAACAAAGAATCCAGACATTAAAACAACCGAGAGACAAATAAAACTGGCCGCAAAGAATATAACGCTTCACCGAAAATCTTTTTTAAACTTAAAGGAGGTGGAGGTTATACCGAATTCCTCCCCCTGGCCAGTTATGATATTCTTATTTTAAAATTGCTTGGAGCGTACCGATTTTGTTATTAAGACTGTGTGTGCTTTATAAAAGTGTCCTAAGACGCCACAAAGGAAGTCTTCGCCGTGCTCACATTTAAAACTGATAATTACTTTTTTAAGAACACTGTGGATTTTGCTTTGAGTTAGAAAGAATGGCCTTTATAATATGTATGTGTTTTTACTTGGGTCGATACTGGATTTTCTCATATACCTATTTGATAAAAAGAGAATGGAATAAAATAAATAAACAACTAATAATTTTATTTTATTATAATTCTATCAACCAGTATGATCATAATTGTAAATAGGCGCAGGTCAATTGAAACTGGTTATAGAGAAGCTTAATTCGGCAATGAAATATTTGGACAACGTCGAGTCACTGAGCAGATGTATAAATAACATAATGGACTTTATACCATTGAAATAAAAGCTGTATTTCAATAAACCAACTGCATGAGTATTTTGTGTCACTAGAACATTTACTGGTTAAAGTTGAGGTTCGAGGCCGAAAGCGATAAGTGGTTTGACCATAGAGAATTTGATTCATAGACAACTTGAGGCTTGTTTTGTATGAAAAGATTTTCAATATATAGTTTTTTCTTATAAATCTAATTTTCACTATAAAATAATTAATAATTAAGTAGCATATATAATTCAGCTACGATCCAGGTTTAAACCAATCAGGTTTTAAAAAGAAAAAGATTTCTTATAAAACAAATATGTACTATTCCGAGGGAGGGTAAAATGGAACTAATTTATTCATAGCAACCAGATTCCGATACGAACAAATGTATGCTAATTAAAAAAAAAAAGTACTAACCAATAATCTTTCCCGCCAATTTCAATCGCTGTCAAATTCGGGTCTCCCCCTCCCTGCCCCCCTAGATCAATTTACGATAACTCCGTCTTGCGTCTCGCTTCATCTTAAGACATTTTCTATACCCTTCTCTAGTTAGGTTCTAGAACCGGCTGTTGAGACGGAAAACTAGGTAAAGGCGTTTTTATATCTCAGATAATTTTAATTACTTAAGTACTAGGTATAAAAATTCTTTTTAAATGTTTGTTTGTTTTATACAATTGATCTAATTGTATCTATTATAATATTAAGTTCTATTTTTCAAAAAGTTAATCAAAAAAATAACTGTTTCAATAAAAATAAATTGAATAAACAAGTTTTTAAAAAATACATGTCATGAACATTGAATATTTTAGTGGACTAAAATAATGAATATCTTATCAATATCAGATACAAGGTTCTTTACATCCCCGGACCATTCTCACGCGCCCCGGGACTGTCTGTGTGTGTGAGTGGGTGGTCTGTGCGTGTGTGTGTGCGGTTGAAATATTCCCCCGTACCGCTCGGAATTGATGTTTTTAATTAGTTTCGAACGCTTTTCGTCGGTCGCCTGTATTGCATTTTTATTATTTATTATTAAATTAATTATATACGTGGTTGTGATTCTAATGATCCTTTTTGCAATTAGTACATCTTTTTATGAGCTAATAACTTTATATATTAAATTTATTAATATTCTCAATTTATCCCACGTGTGGGCACAATCCGAGGTATCTTGTCGGATATAAAAGCAGCGTTAGACAGCGCGGTAAAGTTGACTATTGAATTTTGAACAATGCAAACTTTCCGGCCGGGTTACCGTTTCGTTTTACATTTTAAGCTTCAACTTTGACCGAATTGTTTCACGCTGTATTCAATTAAACTTTATACCAATAAGATTGGCTTTCTGTTGTTTGATATTTAGTCGCGTCTGTTTGGATGTCTCGTAATAGTTTATTTGTATCGTCACGTAGAACACGTTCCAAATTCAAATGTAAAACATTTTTCAAATTCGAACATTCGAGAATAAATTTCTTCCCGCCCATTGATTTTGGTCATACGAATGTGACCCACAAATATTCAGCCAACACTATTTTCCATTCAAAAAAAGCATTAGAACATTGATTCTGTTTTTAAAATAAAATTTTGCAATCAAAATTAGCCAGAGATAATAAATACTATATATTTTTTAAAAACAAAACGCGTTTTGACAAAAGAGTTTCTATTTGTTAGTGCCTGTAGTGTAGTGTAGTCTGTAGGTTGGATACCTGTTGCTAGCGTCTCTTTTGTTTTTGTTGATCGCTAGTTTCGGTACGAACAAGTTTATTATGGAAGCGGCGGAACTAACAGACATGAAGGTTCATTTGCACTGAATTTTACATTAATAATTGTTTGATAATAACTAAACTATTTAACTTAACTTACGTAATAACCATTTACTGTATTTATTGGTTTATTTTCATTATTAATCTTTTCCATTTTAATTACTATGAATACTAACATACATAACGTAACTCCATCCATATCCATCCATCCATCTTCTATAGTCTATACAGACGCACACTACGTCTGATACATTATTTAAAATCCATCAATACTTTCTATTAACTTAACATCGTCGTCCGAAAAAAGCCTTATCCCCTCTTACCAAGTTCCGGGGGGGAGAGGGGGGGGATCTTCTCCGCGCCTGTGTGAAAGAATGCAGGAATCAATACAGCCTGTACATTAAATTGGCCTGGGCTTTGGAACCCCCTTTTGGGGGGATTTTGGATAATTAGAATGATAGTATTAGTTCACAAAGTAATAAATTTGTTTAAACTCATAAATTTAACATAATAATAATATATTGTTTATTATTGTGGTTAAAATGGCCGAACTGTTAAATAATTTTCCACGCAATGACTCAAAACATTATTACATATAATGGCGGTATTTCAAAGAAGTTATTATGTTATTCAAATTCATCCAAAATGTAAGCCACAAACTATTTTTCCTTAATTGTGAAACAAATATTTGTTCAACGTCTCGAGAAATCTTAACTCAAATGAGCCGTCGGGAGACAATAGTAGGAAAATAGTGCAAAATTGGTCATAATACCTTCACCCTTCCCCCCAACACCCTGCACCCCCCGCCTCGGGTTAAGCAAGAAATAAAATTTTAAATTAAACTCGCGAAAAGACAAAACGTATAAAGCCGCGTATACATTAGTCTTCATTATTTATCTGTCAATATATTTGTGAACTACGCTGTATTTTTTGTTTTTATAACTGATTTATTGCATATATTTAATATTTTTGTTTATTTGAATATTATATGTATGTAAACGCCCTTACAGTCTGAAATTAAAATTATAACTTAATTACATTTGCTCTTATATTTTACGGATTTTTTAGTCTGCGATGTTTTTAAAAACAAATAGAAACATAATTCAACTCATTTGTTAAAGTTTAATCTCCAAAACATATTCGTTTACTGACACAACTAACCATTGTTATTTGACCCCTAAGCTACATAATTTAATACAATTCCGGGGTTCTTTCACACTGGTTTTATTTGTAGTACAACTTATTACAAAAAATATTAAGTGACGTACATTCATTTTACTTCTTTAAAGTTTTTTTAAATATTATCTTAGAAATAAGGCTTTTATAAGGGCAAAGAAATCAAGTCTCGTCTGTGGGTGGGTTATAAGGTTACGGAGTTACCGGGACACGGTCAGACATACATCTATAACAATATATACAAATATATTAAATGTTAAATGGTATCCAAATAATGTTACTTCTCACTTTTAAGTTAAAAATCTCTACTAACATTATAAATTCGTTTGTACCTTAGAGAGTTACTGAGTTACAGGGAAGAGCTGTCAAACATAACAAATGTTAATATAAAAAATTGGTATATTACAAATTGTCTGTCTATGTAACGTTTTTTTATTTTTAATTTAACAATGAAAAGAAATATCAAAATATTATAAAACAAGAAATGTTTTTACTTTAATTAATATTAAGAAAGTATTATTAATTCAAAGCAAGCTTAATTAAAAAATATTATAACAATAAAAAAAAGCTTTACAAGTCCAAATAGATTCAATATAACAAAAAAAACCTGGCCATATTTATGGGAGCACGAAAATAAAAAACATTCACAAAGTAAATATAAATCAAGAGTAAAATAATTAAAACCGGCCAATAATCTAAATATTCAGAGTGACCACAAAATTCAATTTGCACGGAGAATACTCCTTCCAGACGTATATAATAAAAACATGCTGGGAAAAAAGTGGGGGCGCCCGTGGGGGGAAGACGTTGGATGATTAATTATAACTTTGTATGTGTTTTAAAGATATCGTAGTGGGTGTAATTATAGAGAATTATTATAGATTGGATTATGTATTGATTGGAAAGAGATGTCTGTATGTCTGTCTCATTCACTGACGTATTCATGTAGGTTGAGAATTTAGTGTTATTTTGTAATGAATTATTATTAATAAATTGTTAATAGAGGTGAAGTTTTTATAAACGTTTTGAAGCTGGCACGTTTGTCGTATGGCGATCATAATTTTGCTTGTTCTTCGTTCATATTACCATTGAAGGAATCTGAACCTTAATTATGGATGATAAGGTTGGTTTTTGTTTGGAGCATGACGGCATTATTAGGATCGTGACCGCATTGACCCAGAGACGGCTTCGCATTATTTTGTACCATCGGCTTGAGTCGGGATAATATTTTTTTATTTAGTAAATATTAAGTGTATATTATAATCATGATAGAAAATCTTTTATATCAATTATATCTAATCTATAGTTATTATATTATCCTTAATTTATAATAAATTTTCTTAACCCAAAAGCAAACTTATTATAACTTTGAAACTGATGGTAAATTAAGTTCGTCGGTAAAAGTTTGAAACTTATAACATTGTGAGAGATCTAATGTTGCAAACAAAATACAAATTAATAAGGAATCTAATATCTCATTACCGGGTACAGTTTAATCTCCAAAGGACAAAGGTTTCCTAGCGAGGTTCTAGACGGCATCTCACAAAGGAGACGCCGAAAAATTGCATATCCAAAATCTAATTAACTGGTCCACCAACAAAGAATCCTTTGTAACATCTTACGTCCGAGAGAGAGCGGGACCGCGAGAAAAATGCACCCCCCTCCCCCCACCGGGAGGCACCCCACTCCCAGGCGAAAGGGTGGCTGTATACATTTTTTCTTTTCCTTTTCTTAAGACGAAAATTTGTTACGCTTTTTATACCTATACACTTGGGGGGGGGGTTGGCGCCGATCAATAGCACGGTACCCCCTTATCACACCACCCTTTATCAATATTTCGAGCTACAGTTTTTGTGCTATGCGTCTTAATAATTAATTAGGATTCAACTTAGTCTGAGCTGGATTCTTTTATTTGGGTTTATTTTAGTCTCCGGTAATTATTGTCGTGTTCCTAATATCTTTTTTGGTAATTTTGTCCGGTTTTATTTTTATCACATTTGCTAAATTTACGAAATGTTTTTAATATATTGTTAAATGATTATTTTATATTTTAAAGAAAATTATGTTAATTAATGCTTTTAATATTTAGAAGTTAATTCCAGTGTAGTTAATCTATCGTCGGAATTAGGTCAAGTAGTTTTTGTACTAGAGTAAATGTAGTTTTTAGTTTTCTTGAGCAAATTTGTTTAACTTTAAATCTCTAGGGTTTGATCTTCCTATTGGTTTTGTATTTCCTTTTACAATTCATTCTTCATTGTTGCTTTGCAATTAAGTAATTAGTAATTGATTTATTTAAGGTTTTAACCTGAAATAATTATTAAATATATAAAGCTTTTTATCTGTATTATATATTACATTAGCGATTAGCTTTTAGTTTGATATATCCTTCTCTCTCTTATTCGGTCCAATGATTGAGTTCAAGTTTTGCGTTGGTGTTTTCCGTTATTTATTTAATACTTAATAGTATGCTATATATTATTTGCCCCGGTTTTGCTTTAGTGTAATTTATGTATACAAAATGAGAGAGAGAAAATAAGTTTGTTTGTTTTAAAACATCTCTATATACAAAGATTGATTAAGTATGTGTTGTCCGTCAACCTGCTCGTCATGTACATTTTTATTCAGATTTTCACGCTAAAAACTATATGAACTTCAGACTTTTTTGTTGGATTTTCCTGATTCTATTATCTAAGTAAATAGGTGTCTATAGATAATCACTCAATATATAAGTCTGGGAATTCTTTATCCTCGGACTATGCCATACTAAAAGCATCTAGTAGGTAATAATTAACACAGATCTTGAAACAAAGAAATATAATTTAAAGTACTGTCTTTCAATTAGCTAAAGGCCTACTTTCTCGAAGGTTGTTATAAAATTTAACTAATTTGTTATCAAATCTCGTGTTAACGTTTCTGATTGGTTGTTAACGTAATAGACATGTCACAACTTTTGACAGTGCTGTCAAATCATAATAATTTAAATAATCCTTCCAGAATCTTCTACATTAGAAAACGATTATCCTACATATATATATTTCTGAAATTCAGAAGGCAACAGGTAGACTGAATATAGTACGTAAATTTTTACAGTCGTGCAGATAGCCGCAGGCGTTTCAGTTTTTTGTTAAACTTGTTGAATAAACTGTAACATTTCTTGGATTATCACAAATTATCTCAACTTTAGTGCGCTCTAAAGTAAAGTGGTTTCTTTTTTAACGTTTTTAATTTTGCAACGCCTTTTAAAACTTTCTGAGGTGAATGAAGATATTACTCATCGTTCTCTTAATGTTGTTTATTTTCTTCTGTTTGTATAATTCTTTAAAATATTCTTAACTTTAGAATAGGTTTTATAGCCTTTTAAAAATATAACAAAATGAGTATATAAGCAACTTGAACTAGTGACTCAGTCTTGCTTCACACGGGTGCAACTTGCAATAACTTGCAATACCAAAGCTGTTGTTCTGAATTCAGTTGATAAAAGAATTGTCAACCTGAAAATCATATTTATAATGAAATTCAGAAACTACTACCATCTACATCTCTGTTTAAGGTGAATTAAAAAAAGTCATACTGAGTTTGATTACAAAACAACAAAAAAATCTTAATTTTATATAAATAAAGAATGAAAAAAAATATATATTATTTTTTTATATTATTTTTCATTCTTTATTTATATAAAATTAAATAAGCTTAACATGGCTATACATGTTTAAAGATATTTTCAAACAAAAAAAAATCTTATAAACACGTGGTAATTTTTATTTATTTCTGAACAATAACAACTGTATGGTAACAGAATGTTCAAACAATTTTATAAATGTACACATGTATCACATGGTAATAATTATCACAAACACTAATGTGATAGAATGGGCAAGTTTTAGTTTCTTAGAAATATTATCTGCTTATCGTGATACTCAACCAAATCAATGCTACCATTATCCACTTATGTATGATATAAAAAATACATATGAATTAAACACGGAACAGAACACATTAATGAAGTCGTTATTCTTATACCTTTTATGGTGTATGTATGTATTGAGTAATCCATTTATAGAGAACTACATTCTACGACACTAGAACAAATACCGATTACAGATATTAAATAATTCAAAATATCTTTAACGATACGTGCTGAGGAAGTGACGTACGACTATAATAAGAGAACATTGAATTTTATTAATATTAACGTAACTAATATTAATAAAATTGAATTTAATTAATAATTTATACATTTAATTTCTTTAAAAAAAAATAGATATTTAATTATTATTTTATTTTATATACATATTTCATAATTCTGCACGTAATACGTAACTACGTGTAATAAAAGAATAAGGATTTTTTTTTTGACAGCACTGAAAATATTTATTTATAAGATGCAGGTGTCTTTCATGTCAACCAATCAGAAAAGTTAACAACAAATTTGACAGTTGCGAGACTCTGGGTGTGATTTTCCTCACTTGTCTTACTTTAATCCGGTATTCTTTATTATGATTATATTATTAAATAAACATATTATTTTATATTCAATACTACTCCTTGTGGGCAATATTTATTGCGTTTAATTTTAAATATAATACAGAAGCTGATTAAGCCCTGAATACTTATGAGCATTGTTGATAGTAATAACAAAAACATTAATATATTTAATAAAAACCCAACTAGCATTTATTTAAAAAAAAAAAGAAGAAAAAATAATATTTGTTCATAAAACCGTAAAATACAAACGATTAAGAAACTAGTAATAAACTACTTGCAAAGACATAATAGCTATTACAAAAGTTTATTAAATATAATGTTTTTTAAACCATACGTTATTATCCTAACAAGATATGAAGTTATGAAGATAATAAATGTACAAATTAAAAAACTCAAAACCGGTCAACTAATTAGCAGAAACAATGACATGATGCGTAGGAGCATCCACCATTTTGTATTTTCGACCAATCAGAAGCCGCGTGGCAAGGTCGCGCCCAATGTCAAAACGCTTCCTAGTAAATTGTTCTAGGTCACTTGTTTGTTACTATGATAGATAATAGTTTGGCAGCCATTTTGTTTCGACACTATCTGCGTGCGGGTGATAAGTGAAGTTAAGGTTAAATAATTGTTATTTAAGTTGGATTTTACGTTTATAATCGTTTTTTTTTGTTAATAGAGTTTTTATTGTTCAAAGATTATTAAAGATTTGATTTTGCCGCAACTTCTAATATATTAACATATTTTTTTTTATTAATAATGACGAATACTGATCATTAAGTATAATAACGTATATTTCAGAATATGGGGTCATTTCGCCTGTTTGCGTCCATTTAGTGGAGTTGCTGACTTTGAAAGAGAAAATAAAAATGATTTAGCACTAGTTTTGAATAAAAACTTATGTACAGTGTTAATAATATAGTCTTTTTATATTCATTTATATTTTGGTGGAAAGATATAACGATTTAAATATAAAAGTGATAAATATCAGATTTGGGCGATTAACTCAGTTTGCGTCCATAAAATCTAAATTGCGTCCACTCATGGACCAGTTTGCTTCCACCAACTTATATATAGAATGTAGGGGAGATTTTTATTAATTATTATTCAGAAAGATTAGATTTTAACAATTTATTGTTTTATGTCTAAATATTTAACTAATTAAATTTTAAAATATTTTTAATAACAAATAGATCATCTTATATATTTGTCACAGCCAATGTTTTCTTCGCCGTCTTCATCTACATCTGATATAAGTATGTCATTACATTCAGCGCACTTTGTACTATCCACGGCTGGTAAATTTTCTTTTCAGAGTATCAGTATCTACTGTGACTTTAACAGGAAGTGTCATTTTCCTACGTTTTGGAGCAGTTCCTTGAAGTTTTTTTTCTCTATTCGTTCTTAATTTCTTTTTCTTACTGCTTTGTTTTTTTTTCTCCATCTGCTCTTTATGTTCATAATACTTTCTCGATGCAGACGAAGATATGGCCGCTGGAGTTCTTTGATTTTCTTGCCATGCTAAAAATTTCAGCCAACATCAGGTGGCTTTTAAATGGATCAAGGGTTTCTGAATGTGAAATGCCTTGAATAAATAATGAAGATGATTGTAAACTAGGAGGCTTTTCTATAGGTGAAATAGATGGTGATACAGTTGATGCTAAATGAATAAAAGCAGTCGGAGGGGGTTCTGATATTTGTTGCTTAGTTTTCTCAAGACTTGGTGTAGTATGAGTTGCCATATCTTCTAGTGGTAAAATAAGAACTTCATCTGAAGACACTATTGAACTAAGCTACAGGTAACTGCCAAAAAGGTGTATAGGCAAAATCATTTTTATTCATGTCATGAGTTTCAGAGTTGCACCTTGATACACTGTGATTTCACAATTTCTAATTTGTTCAATCAAATAAATCAAATAAATTACGTTAATTTTTTTAATTATAATTTATTGATCGTACTGTATATATAATTTTATTGAATTTAAATAAACTATACATTTTTAATTACTTTTATAAATAGATAACAAGAAAACAAAGGTGGACGCAATCTGGTCTGTCCTAAATAATAGGTCATAAAATTCGCGTCCACTGCGGACGCAAAGTGGAATTTTTAAAATTTGTATGTAGTAGTTCGCGTCCACCTTATTTTAACTGTCAACAATTAAAAAACTTAAGTAAATTCATAATTATGTTTTTCCTTTCTTTATTATTTAGGCCTAGAAACATCTATGTATCCTTAACTTAACATAAAACAATTTAAAACTAACCGTAAGTGGTGTTGCTGCTCACTATTTTTTTACTAACATTTAAGACATTCGCAGTCTTTTGTCCCGTGGCTCAGATAAATTATTTTTTTTAAAGGGAAGGATTGCGCTCAAGGAAATTTTGTTTATGACTGTGTATCTCCTATATATTGAGGTATTGGCAGAAATTACATTTGGTTTTGTTAGAAAGTTCATGAACTTATTTTCGAGTATTTTATGAAAGGATAGCCGTCGAATGGACGCAAACTGGCGATGGACGCAAACAGGCGAAATGACCCTGTATAGTATACGTTTCACATCCCAGATTATGTTTAAGAATGAAAAACCGATTAAGCGGTCCTCATTTTATTGACGTCATAGTACGTCACGTGTCAACATCCCAAAATAAAAAAAAAACATCCTGATGTAAGTACTAATACATATTGCATTGAATAATATAATGCATTTAATAGTATAAAAAATAATCTTGCTTTTAAGTATTGAAGAGGGTAAGAGTGAACTCTGAACTTAGAAACTGAGGAGTTAAGTTTATTGCATAGGTGTATTCAATATGTCAAGTTAAAAGTTTTAAGAAGGTAAACTCATTTTGATATGTTTGTATTGTCATAAAAACTTTTTTAATTTAATCCACTGTTTATATGTGTGTAATCAAAAAATATGTTTTGAAAATTTTTAATGGCATATTTTATATACACAGGCGTGTCCATATATTTAAACTGAAATATCCTTAGTATTTGTTTAACTGACTTAATTGACTGTTTGTTACTAATACAAGGTGTTTTAAATACAAATATTTTTATTTTTTAATGCAATATATTTAGGTAAATGCTATTATTCTGTTACCGATTTCTTGATAGATAAGTTATAATTTTAAGCTTTACTTTTTTATTTTTGTTGCAAGAAATTTTTAAATTTTATGATGGTATGTGTTTAAAAAATTTAAAAATTATGCATATCGAAATTAAATCATGCATATTTGCATAACGGTTCAATGTACTTGGATACTTAAATATGAATAATACCTACCTTGTACACCTACATTCAGAGCAAATAAATTATTATTATTATGATTAAAATATCATAAACACCAGTGAGTGTGATGCTTTACAATTGGGAATAAAACAAGAATTTGGGTTCAACAATGTGAGCGCGTAGCCCAGACGAAGATTAACGAACTAAGTGTCTAGTGCTGGGTTCATGTCGAGATTTGGTAAAGAAATATTATACGATACTATACCCTTTATTGAACAAATATATAAAACACAAACAAAGAGATAAACACAAATAAAAAAAAAACAATATTTGCCTTATTGCTAAAGAGCAATCTCTTCCAGGAAACCTTTGGGTAAAGGATATGAAGTATTAGAGTGGAATAAGTTTTTTTTTAAAACAAAGAACATATTTCGTCAAGACTATAATTATTCTAATTATTATCGAAAGCCAGGCAACTAAGCTGGACATATAATCGTATGCAGGTTCGATAATTATTAATTTAAAAAAATTGAAACTAATAATATTTTTCTTGTTATAGCGTAGGATTGAAGCACTTTGTTATTACAGTACTATGACTTTTTTATTTTCTTGAACCCAGATTTATCTGTAACGCATTTTATATTTATTTTAGATTGCTATGTAGATTATGACAGTTCGAAAAAATCACTAAAACAAACAAGACAGAACACTTTAAGCAACAAATCGACAAATTTACACATCACTATTTATTTTGAAATCGTATTATATTACAATCAGAGAATACGACGTGGTTATATTTTCCTGAAAGTTTCAGTAAAGGCTAACAAAGAGTTTTCAGTGTAGTCGGCATTAAATAAATTTTCACTCTAAAGTCTACTGGTAAAGTTGAGACTGGCGTGTAGTTTCGAAAGGTTTTCTATGTTGTTTTCGGATGCAACTTATTTGTGAAAACATGCTGAAGTGAGACTGCTGTGAGACTCGACTGTGGGGGGGAAAGAGAGGGGGATACACTAAATTTACCAAGCCACAGGTGGCGTACCTCGGGTATAGCTACAGGACATACTGGATTCAAGTTTCATGAAAAAAATATTCAAGTATTTATAACTATAAATTAAATAGATGGTGTTATTTTTTTTTAATATATAGCCCATTTTAGTATTTTGTAGGATATTAAGTCATTTAATTGCACCTCGTGCGGGCTGGCTCGACCGTAGTAGTTCCATCCTCCCACAGAAGGTTGACGTAGCTATTATAGAAATGTTTCATACAATGAAAGCCGGAAGCTCAAAAACTATTAGCTATCTATAAGCTTCCTTTTCATCTCTCTATTTCCGAAGGATGGTAACACATTTAGATCTTTGTTTCGTCGCTGGACCAACCATGTATCTACCACTTACCATCAGACTTTCTGTTCATTTACACCCATAAAAACCTAATTTTATTCTGCTCTCTTAAAAGGTTATATATAATTGAAATCTAATAATATCAATAATATATCTAGGAAACTACTTTAATGTAAAAACGCTGGATAAAAAAATACTCTAGATTAAGATTGCTGACCTTTTTAAAGTCTCATAATTTTTTTACTATTTCAAGAGTGGTGAACTTTGAAAGACTTTGAAGTCATCTTTCAACCTACAAAAAGTGTTCAATTTCTTTCTGATAGCCATTTTTTATCGTATTTCATCTACTACAATATATTGTTTCATGTGTTCAGCTTTTATAAAAACACTAAATGAAAACCAAGAAAAAATATATTTATAATTTTAACCCACTTTTAAATTATATTAAATTATGAAAAAGTATAAAAAACATTTTATCATTCTGTTATTTCCTTATAAGCAAACACTACTAATACTAAAAGCTCGATGTACAGAAATAATTTACCAAACAGCCGTCAAATTCCCATTGCTGTAGAAAAATGGTAGAACTAAATTTCTTTGTGCATTGACAATGAGAGTAGTGAATACTAAATTATTTTGTATTCAACGAATTATACATTTTTTCGAATTACTATTTAGCTAAATATGGGTAATTTAGACTGTTTTTTTAATGACATTATACAGTGAAAAATATATATGTATTATGTATGAGAACGTAGGTGGTGGTCACTTCACATCAGATGACCTGCAGGTTTGTTTTGCCTTTTAATATAAAATAATATAAGCCCTCCTAAATAGTAATGATGTCAAACAACTGTGTATCTTTATCAGTTAACATTATTTAAAATTATTATTATTTTTCTCACAAAAATGGCTAATTGTTTAGTAGAAAACTACTATTTTTGTTTGAAATTATCTATGAATATTTATAAGTTAAGCTTATATAAATTTTAAATATGTGTAGAATGCAAAAAAATGTCAAGGGTAGATTTCGACCCCGCAACCTCTAGGACACGGTCCTGTCGCTCTGCCAAATGAGCTACCATGTTACAACCTGAATAGACAAATCTGGCATTCTATATACAATGGTATTTATCAGGACGACATATATTAGGATTCATTCGAGTATTCTAAACAATATTTCTATCTTACCAACATAGACTAGCATTGAAAAGATGCTACAGACGAAATTAATATTTGAGAATTTTTATGAACATGTATATATGTTATGCTTATTTCAATTTCAATGTATCATTTTATGTTTGTCATTCATATGCATATAAAATTTTGGAATAAATAATATACACTAGTAATTAAATATTAAGTAATAATGGAATATAATGATAGTCTGTCTGTAATTACATCGATATGTCACAGCTGTGTCTGAATAATACATTCAGAATTATTATCATACGTCTGTATGTCGGTTGAATTTATTTATTAATTTATGTACATTTTGTCTTTCGGTATTCGAATTTTGAAATATATATTTTTTTAATTTTCTTCTGACAACTGAATTTCTGAATGTAACTGAATGAAGTATGGAGGCGAAATATTTTATGTGTATAGAAAGCAATCTAATACTCCCCAATTTTTTTTTATTATTTTATCATGTAATCAATTTATTGTATTTTTTTTATTATTGTATTGTAAAATAATGTTAGTTTTGTTATTATAATTTAGAAAAGTTTGTTTCAGTACCTATATCCTAAATGTATAATAATCTTCACAGTATACTGTATTATTCTATATTATTACTATATTATAATCCTTGTTCTAAATTAACAGTACCAAATTCAGAACTTCTAAAAATATTTATTAAAAATATTTTTATTGAAATTAATTGCCACCAATTAAAAGTAAATATGAACTGTCCTGTAAATTAACAACTCTATTCACAGATAAATCTATTGAGGTCACCAAACATTTCCTCTTGTCTAAGGTATAACAAGGAACTTTGATAAAAATAATTGAAATATATTATATAAAAAAACTTCATTTTTTTTAATAATAATCGTAAAATATTGCACCTACTATAAATTTTGTAATATTTTCCATATATGTCACATAACTTTTAATAAAAATGGTTCTTCAAGATTTTTCTCCTATTTATACATCGACCTTGTAAGAACGCATTGGCTGGATGTAAATTTTACTAAACTAGGTCTTATTTAATTTCAAAACGATTCACGAGGACGAACTTGATCTAGTCAGAGCTATCACTAACTGCAGGAGGTCTACTTATAAAAGATGTGTATAACCAACATTTATGAATGTAATTACAGCTATTACTAGATTTTTTGATACAAAATTCGTAACCAGAATCCCCTGCGTGTATACCTAACTGTTGCGCTCAGTTCCGTAGCTACGCCCGCACAGACAGACGTGATGTTAGAGACACTTCCTTTGTATTGATTTTATTCGATGCTGACTACTGAGACGCCTCCACTTTTCAGTACACATTTGCAATGATACTGTAACTGGTTTTATTTACAGTCGCTTTTATTTTTTTTAGAACAATGATTTATTATGTCATAGAAAAATAGATTTATTTAGTAAAACGACATTGAATCACAAAATACGAATCATAATTAATTTACATAGACGATTCATAAATAAAAATCGAGGTACAAAGTTGTGTAGATTGAGGGAGAAGTGTGAATGTATGCTTTCCATTGACGAGTTACATCGTATCTGAATGACGTACTCGGGTTCGAACCCGCGATGATATTTTGATGAAAATTTAACATCTTTTGAATCAAAAGCACAGTGACCTATAAAGTAAATCCATACAGAACTGTATATATGGTTGTATGTCTCCTTTACTGCACTTATTTTGACGTTTTATTAATATTAGAAACATTAATCATTTTAATTAAATACTTTCGGTTTTATAAGAGAATTATAATATTAATTATGATTATATTAAAGTTAAGAATAATTCAGTTCTGAATAAACTAATAAATAACCGAAATAATGATAAATGGAGTAATTTAACATAATGTGTCAATAACCTATTTAGTCTAGACATCAAGTTAGGCATGAAAAATTGCCTGAACCTTTGTCTGGTTTAAAATGGGGGGGTGGTAAGTGGGGGGAAAATCAATAGGGGTGGCGGGCTTAAGTGGACTGCACCCCAGTTGTTTACGTTTTTTAAACCAAATAATTAATATTTACCCCTTATTAATTGTGGTATGGGTTCGATGTGTTATCTAAGGTTTTATTTAGAATATATGAAAGAGTTGCATTCCTTTTTTAAAATTTATTAAATTTAAAGATTATATTATATTCTAGATATGGCACCATTTAGCTGGATACTAGGCAGGTCACGTTGTCTCTTAATAACGGCTTTTAACGATATCACGGAACCCTAAACGAGATTAAACTATACGATTGGAATTATTTATTACATTTAGAATTAAAAACGAATTCTAAATACTGTAATAAGTACTTAATAAGATTATACTACAATAATATTTTATCAGATTTTCATTTATATGTACGGTACATATACGTTGATAATAAATATTCTTTAAAAAAGATAAATATCTCTAAATATATTTTGTTTTTATTTATGATTGACTAAAATGTATATAAATGTACATAATGAAATAGAACTTCTTTGGTGCATATAGTACCACCACACATATAAACATAATATACATACACATATATTTATTATATTTTGTACATGCATGCTCATCAAGGAAAATAAACATATATACCAACCTAAAACTACTAAAAGTGTTAGAATAAAAAAAGGGTTGTCAAAGAAACAGCTGTTATGATATAACCTTACTTGACCTTTTAATTTTTTTATAGTTATTACGAAAGGTTATTTTATTTTTAGAACCAGACAAGCTGTAGTTTTGTTCTATTAATATAGGTCTCAACATGTATAAAGTGATGTATATTAGTTTTTTGTTAGTCAAGTCCTGACACAGAACTAGTTTAGGGTTTTATGAATGTTGTCAAAATTATTTACGGAATTTTAAAAGACGAAAAATAATAAAAAAAAATCTTTAATATTATAGACATTCTTACAATAACTAGAATACACGTGTAATATATACCTATGTATAATATATGTTATGACGCCTTTGTGATGTCAAAATCAACAAGTGAGACTTGGTCTATAGTGCGATCCATATTGTATAGTTTCATTTTATAATGATACTATAAGAATAGTGATAATATTAGAACATAATATATCATTACTATTTTTTATTATGTAATGTTATGATGGAAATTAATAGTAGTAAAAGATGTAAGTAAGAGGTAGTTTGAAATTACAGGTTGTAGAAACGGAGACAAGTAATAGTTATGGTATGATAATAGTAATGAATAGATGAAAAGAGTAACGAGAAGAAGTCTTAAGTGGTTATGTGGATGGTTATAAGAGAAGATGGCGTTTGAAGAAGACATGGATGGAGTGCGAGAATAATGATGACAAAGAAACAAATCTGAGATAACGTATGATAAAAGATTGTTGAAGGAATTGAGATATTGAACCTACAATAATTGGGGAAAGGGTACCTAAATTAATAATAGAATCAGTAATAGGATGTTATAGTGGTTAGGATGCATATAAAATGTTTTGTTTTACCTGTATTTTTATAATAGACTCTAAGTTCGAGCCATGTCTATGAATACGTCACATTCGTACAATATTGGATTTTGTTTGGATAGAATGGGCTTCTTTTGGCTCTAGATGTTAACTTTGATATAAATTCATATCTAGCTACTGTATATGATTTGATTACCAAAAATATTTAAAATATCATCCTTTATTTAAAGACATTATTATCTCATAAGAGGATTTAAAATTCATGATAAGCAGATCAGTAATTGAATGAATAATTAATGAGAATGTGAAGTTGGGACTTGTACTGAATGTAGAACCGAATGAATGAAGGAACAGTATTCTTGTCATTAAAATAATAAAAATATATTGATAAATCATTCAACACGTTTAGTTATTGTCCAATTTTCCATTGCCTAGGAATGCAGTATTCAAAGCATGACCTATTCAGAGTACTGAAGGTCAGCTGACGAATGCATTTGTTTTAGATTCTAGCTTCTCGTGAATGGCCTAGACCAGTCCAGTGTCATAATATTTTAGTTTTGCGTCCTGTATGATATCATTTTTAATACAATACACTTAACTCGTAACCATTTCTTTCCCGTTATTGTTTGATGAATGAATGAACTTTCTTTTTTTAAATAATTATTGTTGCTGGTTTTGGAGATAAAGATAGATAGATGAACTTATACTAATAGAATAAAATGTTGGGTAACCACCATCCGTCTATACAGGGGATTGAAGTTTTATTTGTGTATATATTTTTTCTTTTATTTTTAATAAATATTGATTATTAATTGTAAGGCACTCTAGGTTCCTACATATAGGTAATTTTTTAAATGTTCACACATTTCAGTTTTAAGTTTTTCTAGTGAGCGTAATATAAATTTGCAACCTGAAGTCAACACTGTTCGTAGGTCAGTTAAGTTTTCAGTATCATATTTTTTGTTATTTTCTAGACGTTTTATTATTCGTCTAGACAAAAGTGCATTTGGTCGAGGTCACTGCATTTACCGTGTTTGTCAATGTGACAGGAAATTATATTAAAAAAAAATATATATATAGTTCATGGACGTCTGACGTTGAAAAAAACAAAGAATAATACATCGAATATATTTTTTTCATTCCAATAGTATTTTTATTACAATTTTTAACTATTATCAATGTATGTTCTAAAACTATTTTCGTAAAAAACATGTCTTACAACATTGAAGAATTAAAAACATTTGTTTGATCTAATCTTATTAAGAAATAATAAATCAAAAATAATTTTAAAAATCTGATGGAATATTTTTATATCATACACTTACAGACAAACACGCATAACTTTATATTTATATATCGAGAATTATAATTACTCTTTGAATTTACTATAATTATAAAAAAAAAATCTAATCTAACATTTTTAAGCCATGTCTAATGATGAAAGTAAGACATCAAACAATATCAAGGCACACTAAAACCTGCTTACTAAAAAAATCTAATCATTTCTATAGTATTCATATTACATGCGAAATATTTAAGTTGACAATTCACACGGTCACCTGACAGTTGACAGTTGACACCCGCATTTCATTTGTTCAGCAAATTTCATAAAATGCTCTAAATAATATTAGTACGTATTTTTAAACTAGCATGTCATTTTGACTTTCGCTTACTATACAATATATGATACAAGATTCGAGGTAATATAAAATTTTGTAAAAAATATTTTTAAATACTTTTTTTTTACCAAATTATATATTTTCAAAATAGGATAATTTATATTGATATTTAATAGATTTAGGATTTAGAAATAGTGCTTTAATGAAAATAATATAAATATTTAAAAAAAAATCAAATACCGGAGATGATAAAACAAATAAAATTAGATTCTAAAAGTGAAAAACAATAGACAGATCCAACAGCATCGGGCACAAGGACACGTCGCTACATGTACCTGCATACCAACACAATACATGTCTATTATATGTATATCTGTCCCATTTTTAATCACCTAAACTATTAAAACAAAAAAAATATGACTGAACAGATTTTGATAATATCTATTTTAATACTAACACAATTTGGTAGGTCTAGAGCTATACAAACTAACAAGATAGTTAGTGGCTTGAATAAAATACCCTTGGGGGGGAGAAGGGGGTTTATTCATTGAAAGGGGGGAGGGTTTACTTTTCAATAAAAACACAAACACTAAAATCACTGAACATTACAAATAGTATTTTTTAATGTTTTAATCATTAATTTATTACAAATGTATTCAGTAAATATCAAATTCTAATTCATTGTAATTTAACTCGTAACAAGATACAAATAACGTCTGTTTTTGAATAACAATGATAGATACATATCGAGAACAAGGTTAATAGTATCTAGGTTAGGCGATTTGGTACCTAGATATAGGGTTGAACATGAACAGATTTATGTAGTTATTTATGGATTATATTGTAAGTAAGTTAGATGGTATGTTAAGATAACTGGGCTCTACCACCCAATACGTACCTATAATAAAATAAAAAAATATTAAAAAAGATATTTTTTTACATTAAAGCATTTTATAACAAATAAGAATAAAATAATGGTTAAGAATTTTAATAATTTTTCTAATAATGATTTTAGTGATTTTTATATTTATAAAGGAAATAAAACAATATTACGATTTTTATACAATATTTTGATCAAAAATTTTAACAGGTATGAGTAAAGCAATAGTGTCAACCCTATAGTAATCTAGTCTAGGGCCAACTAGTAACCTAGGATTTCGGTGAGCGGTTCCTTTTAAGGTCATTATATAACCCTGAAAATACGTTAAATAAATAGCAGCGTATTAAGGATAAAATAACTAATTAAATATTAATAAATACAAACGTTATTTAGTAGATATGAGGTCTTCGAAATGATCAGATACAGGGTGTTTATAGGATTCGGTGGTGGGGTGGTAAGTGGTACTGTTTATAAAGATCTTAAAAATGCATTCCCGCTCTTGAGATTATAGAGATGCAGGAGACACGGAAGGAAGATTTGGGCATTCCATTCTCTGGCTATAGGAAATCTTTTATGATAGGGTGGTACCACAGCGGTCGAGCCAGTCCGAATAAAAGCAGCAGTCTAACTGCACATAGACTCTACCTTGTTGCATAACACATCAAAGCAATTTTATTATAAATAATACTAGTTCTCGCTACAACTAAAATTATAATTTTTAATTGGAAATCCTTTTTTTGAAAACCACATAGTACCTTAACTTTAGACAATTTTCTTATAATAAGAATGATAATATTTTAATTTAATTTAGTTAAATAGTTTAGGAAAAACACAATTTCAAACAGACATACATTGTTAAATACATTATTTTAAGCACCTAAAATACTTCCAAATATCACATAACAATGAACGTAAAGAAAATTAATCACAACGTATGAAAAGAACATTTAAAACTAACCAAAAGCCGCTGGATGCTCTATTTTCACATTTTCTATTTTTTGTTCGTTTTCCCTATTAGGCTGTTTCGTTGTTTTTCACGAATTTCACTCGCTTTCAGCCAATGCGATTTAGTGAAGAGTTGTGGACAATAATGTATGGAGTCGTTATTGGTATATTTAAATATTGTTAACATTTGTGTGTAAGAGTAAAATTATTATCATTGATTGAATTGTTCGAATCATTTTATTTATTTAATAAATAAATTTCATATTAAATTAATTATTTGTCTAAAAATAAATATATGTATTAAAATAAAATTAATTACACATTACGCATAAATCCAACATATTTAATACCAATTACAATATGTTCTCAAAAAACAATAAGTGAAGTCTCCATAGATATTTGTCCGGATCAATTTCGGGTAACTAGCTACTGCGATCGACGGACACTGTCCGATGTCGTGACGGCTACGACACGACCGACGTTTTCGACTTTTTAGCACAAAACCTTTTGTGAGGAGTGAATGAGTGAAGCGTGTTTGAATGAATCTGTAATGAATGTAGGAATGTATCAGACTTCGGCAGGGATTTGAGTTTGTTTGTAAATGGTTTTACTCTATCCGTTTTTATTGGGTTTTCAATTTTTTAAGTCATTTAAGCTGCGTTGTATCGTTTTGTTTGTAAAACTAAAAATGATAATGTTGCCAATTAAAATAACTTTTAAATAAAATATTTAAACAAACAGATATTCATTTATCTTTATAATAGTTATTTAAGAGACAGGTTACTGTTTTATTTTAGTTACCATGTTACATAAGAGTTAAGAAAATAAAAACTACTGAATTGATGTTAATAATTCTTTCACACATATTTACAAAAATAATTAATCCAATTTTATATTTACAAAAAATTTCATCCAGAATTATTATTTGTGAAGTATATAAATAATACCTTTATATTTAACTATTTCATCTGTGTAATGGATATGTTTGTCAATAAATAGAATACTACAAAATCTAGACCTGTATTGATGCGGTCAAAAACTTAATTATTTATCCACAGACAGACGAAAAAAAGCTAATAATATATATATTTAATATAGGTACGTCTCATGGTATGCTATGGTACAGTCCACTGGTAAGTACTGAGTCGTTTCCCGTCTTTGTCTTTTTCGGAAACTATGCATTTAACTGAGCAGCCCACCCGTATAATGGCTGCTTCTGTAATTATCCTGTAAATTTCAGTACCGAGCTGAATGGTTTCAGCATACGAGGTAATACTTAAAAATGACTTTTTGCTGTAAATATATTTTTGTATATAATTTTGCTCTATGTGTATTTGTCACTGAACTCTTCAAAAATTTCTTTTGGATATTTCCGATTTTCTATTACTGTTGCATACCGCAAGAAAGAGGTTTATTTTTCATAACAATGTATGTATGTATGTGACCTTTGAATATAAAAAAATATATTCTTATAAAATTAAATAAAAAACAATTGGAAAATGGAATAAAAATTATTTACCACTAAAATGAAAAGACTCAAAATCTAACGCCGTTTGAGTATTTAAGAACAATACCAATAAAAACTTCAATAAAAAGATTAAACTGAGATCAATGTTAAACTGTAGTTAAATGCCAGTCTAACTGCAGTTTAAAGTACAGGTGTATCGTTTAGTTTCGGTTCGGTTCCGGGTAATCTCGCCAGATTTCGCTGACGCAGACGCCGGCTGCATATCCGACAAGTACCGTCAGCAAAAACGTATTTTTTTTTATTATTAAATTGTTATTGCTTGCAGGCTTTGATTGATAAATAACAAATATGAATTGTTTATCTATAGATCTATTTTTCCTAAAGAAAACACCAATATGACAATGAAGCAAAGAGATTTATTTTAAAATTGTCTATATATATGTAATATAAAAACTCTGTTATTTAAATAGTAGAGACAATTTAAATCTATTTCATAAATAATTATATTAAAAAATATTACATATTTCTCCTGTTTTGCTGACGGTACTTCCAGATCTTCGTCGATTGTATTTTAAGCGAACACCCGCCTATTCACACTTTCAGTGTTATTGATATGTACCTATAGAACTTCTCTTTTAACCGACTTTGAGATGTAGGTACTTTTAAAATAACTAAAACTAGGAAGTTGAATGTTTTGTTGTTATTTAACTTCTTATGTGTAAGTTGCTAATATATTTAGTTTAGTATTATGCTCATATTTTGATTAACATTGATGACTAGGAATCACACCTGTGATCTTTTCATTAAACATTCACGACGCCTAAATGATAATTAAAATAAATAAACTCAATTAAAAAATAGCATTGTTTTACGCCGCTAAAAATAAAATATGTGCTTCAAAATACAAAATTTTGAACCTAATAGATTAAACACAACAATACTTAAAGATATTACTAACATACATAACTATATAAAATATACTAAATTGTTATACCTATATATTTAGATATCAATCCCAATCGTACAAACATACATACACATAAACTGGCATAAAAATTGAATTAATATATATTGAATGGGAATGAATTTAATTTCCTACCGTCACTAAAGCTGAACAATGAAACTGGGCCGCGTGAGCACTTACACCAATACATAGACCGACATACATATTAAATAAACTACATTGTAACCAAAATATACTTTTTATATGAAAAATAATGATATACTATTAAATAATTTTAACTTGTATCCATCAGTTCTTCATTGGTTAAATTAAAATGTATTTTATTTTTCAGTTTGATTCTTTGTCATTTCAATATCAAAATGGCAGAATTATCATTAATTTATAGTTTATTATTTTCTTGATACTAATACATATCATATTGGATTTGTTTGAATAAAGCTTGAATACCACGTTATTTTTTATCCTGAAAAATTTTAATAATTCACAATAATAAAACTGAATAACATAGAGAGTAAAAGAAACAGAATTTGGTACGAAATTTGAAAACTAAGGATTCTTTATGTAAATAAATATTTAGTATTAATTCTATAAAAACATATCGTCAATGTAAACACGTCCTACGTGCTATGCATTTATGAATTTGATAATAACTATAAATTCTAATTAGTTATATTCAAATTTCGTTAGATGGCGGTAAATTAAGTATTTATATATTCATATCGCGAGCCAATAGTTGAGATTGATTCTCGTATGCTATTTTAAGCCGTATTACATTGTGATAAGGTTGGGTTTAAGTTGTCTTGTCATGATGGTAATGCGTACTTAATGGGAGTCAAGGCTAACCATGTATTGGCCCTGTAGACATTTTTACAATTAGCACTTTATTATATATATGTACTTATATAATGAGGTATATATTAACGTTGATATTTCTGATGTATTGGTTGAGAATTAGATTTTTTATAATCTTTTTTCTGCCAGATATGACGTCATAAATAAATGGCCAGAGCCAAACTTGAATTCTTAGTATTATTTTGAACAAATTCTTTTCGAATTTATTTACGTGTTCAATATTAATCAAAATTATTTTCAATCTACACATTGTATTGAAATGAATATAAAACTTCCATTCTCATTAAAAGGAAAACTAACAAAAAACATTAGAATTCCATATTTATTTTTTTCTTTTAATATTTTCCGGGTCAATGTTCATGATATCCAGCCAATATTACAAATGAGAACGAAGGGGGTTTCAGTTTTGTAGACAATAAGTAAAATGAAATGTCGCTGTTCGCCGAAAGCGTTCTCAATTCAAACAATAGCTCGAGTGTCCTTCCCCGGAATTTGCGCGGAAATTTTTGTTATCTTTTCGTGTTCCCCGAACGGATTTAAAATTGAGAACACAAATGTTGGGGCCGCTAAAATGTTGTTTGCTTGCTATCAAATTTAGGTTTTTGATTTCTCATATTTATTTTAGGATATGATAACAAATTATACTTTCAAAAAATAAAAATGATTTTGTTATAGTTTTGTTTATATAATACGATAATCTATTCTAGGCTAGCTAACCATCCTTACTGTGGGAAAGGTGTGAAGGGTAGTCCACCACTATGCTTCACTGCGGATTTACGAGCATAAAATGTAGAATATATTCAAGGTATACAATGTATTAAATATACATTCATATTTATAATACAATTATTTTTGTCCAGTAAGGAATCGAACACGAGACTCATACGACTGTTATGAGTCTCGTGTTCATAATAAACTATAACGTCTTTATATATTTAAAAGCAATATTCACACTTCCACGACAGACAACCCTCTTACTGATAGTTTATTTATGAATCATTGTTTCTATTTGTATTAATTGTATATAATAAATCCGAAGAGGTTTTTTTTGGTTTGAAAGCGCTAATGTCTGGAACTGTCAAGGTTTGTATGTATTTAATTTAATATTTATTTAGGAAGGGTATAGGTTACAAACAATCACACTACCACCATTGCAACTAGTATTAGGAACTTCAAATAAATACATATATAAATATGAGGATAACGACGTTTGTTGTTTTAATAAACATTGAGGAATTGATGATTTTTTCATGAATTCCATCTTCAGAAGTAAATCAAATTTATATGGAACTCATAAGCCCCAATAAAATATAAATAACATTACAAGTGTCAAGGAATCATTGCAGACATAAACTGTTAAGTTATTAGCTAGTTAGTGTATGTATGTATGCATGTGTATATAACATGTCAACACACCCGTAACGTAATAATCTGAAGACGTACATGGCTTGAAGTAGTTTTGAACGACAAGGGCTTCGCTACATTTGCATCAATTGTGTATTTCACCTAATATTTAAGCCAATCAAAATTAAAGAGCTAGTTATTGTATCTTTTGTTACTACAAATTTACACGGGTATTAGTGGTAATTACGAATTTGTGGACAATGCTGATTGTATATATGTGGCTATGAAAAAGTTAGAAAATAAGAATTACAAGTACCTAATTTTAAACTAGCTATTGCCGATGGTTTCTCTCTCCTTTTTCTTTCGAGAAAAGGAACAGAGGACTACTTAAAATAAATAACTTAATAGACAACAGTGTCGTTTTCTTCACAAAATCAATATTTTTCGTCATGGTTTATGATACACAAATAAAAAAAAATATTTTGGGAGAGTGTACTAAAAAGACAAACTATATTTAGTATTATATAATATTAAATATTTAAACACATTAACACCCACACGCCACGTGTTTGCTAATTACACTAGTGACAATACGTCGCTAAAGAGTAGCGCTCTATGTAAGCAGTTGACTCACTTATTAGTTATTACGTGATTTATTTGCAGCTTCAGCGAATATCTTATCCATTTTGGCTGTAAATTTGTTTTAGTTTAACAAAATTTAATGCCAATCCAATACATTACATTATTTTTAAAATAAATAAAAAATATTTTCGTTTATTTTTTCATTCAATTTAATTTTCGTTTTCAGGATGTTTAAATGCTGTCATTGAAATCGAAACCGAATAATATTATCATATCAATGCAACTTAAACTATTTGAAATAATAGTCATAAATTAATCGTTTTTGTACTAAAAAAAAGGGAAATTGTATTGAATTATTTTAAAAGCTACAAAGCGTCATTTTAGAGGCTCAGTTTCGTGTTGCCGTCATAATCGTCGGCGATAACAGCGCGATGTTGTTTAATACGTTTCGATTTACGAAACTCTTAACACATCAATTTTAGTTTTGTCTATTCTAGTTATCTCAATTATCTGTTAAATAAACAACATTATTACCGACTACTTATATACTTGTTTTACCTACTTAATCATTTTTTTACATAAAGCCTACATCGTAGAGAATAATGAGATCAGCGTTAAAACGAAGTGAATTACGCCAATAAATCTAGACCTTGGCACTTTAACTAACGACGAGTGACAAAAAAGTAATAACATCAAGTCATATTAAATAGAATACACGCTCGTGGGAACGAGCGTACCTAATACAACAAAATCAATTCAAAGATCAAGCCTAGGAATGTAACAAGCGTCTATTTACCTAACAATTTTATCGGCAGCCATTTTGTGCGAAAATCAACTTTGCCGCGCGAAATTAAAGCTGATGCGAACTGTCAAATTAGTTAATAGTAACTTAAACCTTAACCTCAAAACAGTGACGCGTGCACCGCCATACTTGTGTCGTTCGGCTATTTTCGGTCTCCCTCGGTGTTGGTCGCTGACAAATATAGATTGGCCTCCGTCTCAATCAGCCGTAAGTAGTATTTATGACATAATGGCAATAAGGTCGGGTGGTTTAGGGGTCACGTTGAGTGGACAGTTGCCATTGAATAGATAAGAATGTCTTATTATGAACGAGGATCTCAGATTGTGATATTAATTTACAAGGCGCGAGATTTGTTAATGAAATCATTGACAGGAATATAAAACAGATAACAAATAAATTGAATAATTATTGGTTTATTTGGAATTTTGTATAAAATAATTATTATGAATATTTTCTAATGAAAAAACTTTGGAAATATATTTAACTGTATTTCAATTATTCTCTGTCATGTTTTCTATATTTTATAGCTTTAAAGGTTAATGATAAACCGGTTATCCAAAGGTTGTCAATTTACAACTGCTTGACACGCCAAGATTAATGTAATTTTAAACGGCCATTAAATCGAAAAAAAAAAATTGAACCTATTTAAAAAAAAAAAACATATTCATCATAAAATCTATAAGGTTAAGTTATTTTTAAAGCTTTCAAAAGAAAGCTTTTATTGGTTTTGGGCGAGTTTTAACAGGGGTTCACTAAATATTTTACAGTCACGCGACATTACAATCTTGAAAATCGATACACGAAAATATATGAGGGAAAACAATTTAGTACTGAAACACGATCCACTGGTATTTTGTTCGCAAACTTTGAAATAATACGCTGTAATGACTTTTGGTTATGAATTATTTATTTGAAGGGCTTAGTCCGGCTGACATGGATGGATGTCATATACAATTATCTAAATAAAAAAGCATAATAATCTACTTATATAATATTTTAAAATAATTAATGACATAACTATGAATTCTTCTCTTTGTTTTCAAAGATAAATATTTTAATATCATAGTTATATATTTGAAGTAACAAAAACTTTATTATGAAGAAGCTAACAATTTCTTCACATAGGTGTAAAGAAAAATGAAGCAAAACTTTCAAGTCGCTATCCGTGGTAGGGGAATGATCTCCGACGAAAATTACATTTCATAGCAAAAACGAAATACATGCATTTCACTTCAATGTATTATAATATTTATCTCTCTCACAATAAAGTTTAGATTAGATTGTATTTTATAATAGTTATGGCGTTCGTTCGAAATTCAAAAATGACTAGTCGAGCCTAATGACAAGGTTAAGTGTATGAAACGCAAAGAAACTGGTTCTAAAACATTCGCTCGCCGTTAGCGCATAGACAAAAAAGTCGGCCATCTTGGACATCGTGATGACTGCGCTCAAATTACGGAAGTTTCTAGATATCTTATATAACGTCTAGCTTTTTACAGCTCGTAAATGTTGCTTTATATAATTATATTAATAGAAATCGTATAGTTCTTTGTTCAAACTTGGACGAAGGTAAGTTAATTCGTTTCATTACATCTAAATTGAAGTTATTGTTTTATTATATTCTATATTCAATTGTCCCACTGAACTATCAAAGCCACTGAAGAGTTCAGCTGACGTGTAAACAGTGACTAATATGACCTCAATATATATATATGGCGTGACAGAATCTAATATAGCCTGTAAAAACTAAAAAACACGACTCAGCCCGATCACTAACGATAATATCCGACCTGCATGGCAGCCGAATTGTTTTTTCCGCGAATGCAGTTCACCCTTAAATGTGAATTGTGTTCATGACAAGGCAGCTAATAAATATTGCATTATATACATACTTTTTCGTAAATCATGTAATCTAATAAAAGGTTCACTGGAATCCAAAGCATTGCGTTCTGGATTAAAAAAAAAAAGGTTTAAAATAGCTCCAAAGGGCACTGACCACTTTGACAGTTGATACTGTGTACTTAACGTAAATAATGGGGCTCTGTAATGGGTTTATGTTCATTTTTATTATTCTATTTACAAATGGGAAATGAATTTTGTGATTTAATAAACTCTTCAATGTGAGGATAATTACTAATTGTGGAACTCACTACAGATGTATCTACCTTTTTTTTGTAATTTTATGTTTTTTTTTATAATGTCGAATGATACAATGATAATGAACAAACACCACAATTTCCATTATGAGATAGATCATTATTTAAAAAACCAAATACGTTATTTAAAAGAATAGCCTTATATCAGTTATGTGTAGGTACCTAAATATTATTTTTACATTGTAATTTCGAGGTTACGGCATTGTTATTTTATATTAAGACGAATAATCAAGCTAACGAAGTGTGTAAAAGTTAAGAAGCATTCATAACATATTACAAGATGCAAGTAGATGTTATATTATTACAGAATTATATTCTACTTTAGTTTAAACAATCCCATCATAATAGAATATATATTACCTATATATACTTTATAAACATTATAAGTAATTTTAAAATATACGTGTATATTATTGAATGTTAATATTAGATATAAAATGACTTAACTAACTATTTGAAATTTACAACAAAAACAAATTATATTTCCTAATAATTTTTAGCATTTAGCAATAGTAGGTTGGATGATAAGCTATTATAGTATGTTTTAATAAAATGCATTTTTTTGATAATAAAAAGAAACGAAATGTAAACGAAAGTCTGAATAGAAAATATCGTCTTTATTTAATTTATTCCAAATTTAAAAATCAATTAATTTTAAGTCACTTGTAATATAGACGTTACATAAAGCAAAGATTAAAAAAAACATTATGTAATCCCGAAATAAAGAAATTGGCAAACTTTTTTCGCTACTTATTTATTTTACTGACAATTTTTTTCTTATTTAGCACAAAGGATTTAATATATGGATACTTACTATAAATTTTAGGCGTAGCTTGTAGTTTCAGAGATTTCAGGATAATACAGTGGTTTTCCTCGATATATATAAATAGTTAATTTTGATGAATGGTAAATGTTTTATTTTTTAATAATACTTATTGTTTTCGGTTATTTATATTGTATTGTATATTTTCGTCTATAATTGCATTATCTTATCATAAATTACGGAACACAAAACATTTACTGCGCAGTTACTTTGAAAACTGATTTCATGTTAGATTCTTAAACAAGTTTTTATTGTGTAATTTATACAAGAAAAAAATATATAAAACGTAAAAGTATTAATTATATAGGTAGATACTTATTATAAGAATAGAAAAATATACATTAAAAAAAGTGTTTTTCCCGCGTAAAAAGATATATTAAGTAACTTAAGATATTGTAGATATAGATAAATATATGTGGAATAAAGTAGTTTCTTAATAAAAACATACGATTCTTGGTACCTTTGGATACGAAGAAAAATCTTTTTCTATATTATATAGAATCTATTATAAAATAGGTAGGTATTTCCAGTAGTTTCCTGCAACACCTATGTACGAACACCTCATAATGGCACAGATAATAAAAACTATCAAAATTTTTCTAATTTCTTTAATATTGACGCCAACTTGAACATCTCAAAGGATATATAAAAAAAAGTAAAATAGGTATATAATATTCATTAAAAGATAAACCGATAATATATTTAATAATAAAGCTAAATCGTATACCTATAAGAATAATCTAATAAATATAGGTAGTTCTCGTTTATTGTAGTGGAATACTTATAGGAAATAAATATTCAGTTGAATCATAATAGTAACCTTAAGAGTACATTGCGATAGTACACGGCCATTGGACTTCATAGCGAAAGTATTGCAAGCGAAAATCAACCGAATACGGTTTGAAAAATTTACAATAGTTCATACAAATAATACAAGTAATGTTACCTTTAAAGTGATAACAGAGAAATGTCAATAAAGGCGCAAATCGAGTGAACCGCGAATTAGCAGTTCACATGAGTGAATTGCTAGCTCAACTAGGAATGCACTTGATGTGTGCGAACTTCACTCCAATGCAATCAAGTTCATAGATTAAGATTGGCGTTCCTTCAACATAAATTACCTATAACTGTAATTAAAACAACTCGTACTGGTAACGAATGCCTTACCTTATAGAGATTATGCAGTAGTCCATAAGCAATTTGAAATGTCCTCGGATAATCTTGCTCAAAATATATAGTTCACTAAAACTTTAAACTAGTTTCTACCTAATTTTGCACTATGACATCACAATTATATATTAGTTTGTACGTAAGGCACTATGTCTATCATCACAATATTGAGCAAAGAAAAGTTTCACTTTAAATTTGCGAAATTTTCGCGTTCCAAATTTAAAAGTTTTGATTGGGGCAAAGTTCGGAAAGTTAATTCGGCGGGGTTCGGGTCGCCGTCGGGGTCCATTCGGCGGATTTTCGTCGGTTTTCGTAGCGGATGCGAAGCGCGTGCGGGGACAGCTCGCGCGCAACTGAAGATTGTCGTAGGTTAAGTTTGGAAAAAAACACCGCTACTTCAATTTTCCGCCAGCGGGCCACCAAATTCACCGCATCATAACTCCTCGCACGCTCTGTTATCGTATTCACTGTTCTTTCGAGGTTACTATTGTTTTGACAGCTCCAAGTATTGCCATGCGTGTGGTAAATAGGGCAGCAGAGGGCAGCACAGAAGACGATACGAAAAGCGGTACCCAACCAAAGAAACTAGCAACGCGCGTAAACACAACGAAATTACTGAATGCCACTTTTCATTATTTTATTTCGCTATGCACCGGTCGACGTCACCCAAAAGCGGTCGCGGAGAGGTATGTCTGTCTCTTTCCAGCGCTGGTTAAGCGGGACTTTATTTTGAAAATGGAATGACATTTAAACTTTTTTATCCAAATTGGGTTGTTTATAGTCTGCAGTTTTGTTTTGGCGCGCGCTGCATAGATGCACACCGACACACAACTGTGGTAGTACTGAGGCTAGATGACATTCGCTGAGGCTTAAACTCAAGTTCATACATAGGCGTCAATAAACTGGCCGCTACGTAACTTCGGACGATGTAATTGTATATCGCTTACATCTATACTATTGCTGGTTAAAAACTTCTTTCAATGACTTCTTTTAAGACCTATTCTTAATTCAAATTGCAGCCAGTAGGTACGCTACACAAATAGGTTTTATATTTCAACCGCTTTTCTCGGAAACAGAAAGAAACCCTTACAAATAAAGTAGAGCCTATGGGAATTTTATAAGGTAAGAAACTTACGTTAAACTTATATTTATTATACGTAATTTCTTCTCAAATGAATGAATTAATGACCAAATAGAGTGAATTATTTATGTCTAATATTTACCTAGTTAAAATATCAAAATGAATAAATACTTCACAATTAATATTATGTTATATACAAATGCAAACACACACGTAGAAGTTATTGTCAGGGCCATCTACGCATTTATTTTATCTATTTAAGTAATTAATTTATGACAGATCAATCTGATCAGAATCTTTTCCAACTTCTTTATAATAAGTAGCATTAAATATAAACCTCGTTTTTATTTCATTTTCATCTTGTTTTAGGATATTGTTCTATTTTCAAATTAAATTTTATAAATAGAAGGGGGTTTAGAACACAAAATTATTCTATGTTAAAAGTTAGTTACAACATTTACCGCCAAGAAAGATTTCATACAACTTGTAACCTTTAATCAGTACGTCCTTCAAGATGGCGACCGATAAAATTACTCAAAAATTAAGTAAGCTAATAAGGAAATTGTTATGTGGGTTGTTCGTTTATAAAGAGAACAGAATAATACGTAAATACAAAACTTTAAATAAAATGTAGGCCACTTTTTCGTTTTCATTTCATAAAATACAGATGATTTAAACAACAAAATATTTCAAGCTTCGCGTTCCATATTTAAAAGTGAATCCTCGCTCAATTCAACGAAAGTATTCTTTTTTTAAACACAAGTCCTGCCAAATGCATCGGCCTCGGTGCCAATGACCTCAAGTATTCGGCCAACGTACTAAAGTTGGGAAAGGTCAGGTCTGTGTGAATTGTGCATGTGTGCGTGTGCTTTTACTTTCGCTGTCACCTTTTTGGAATCGGTTTAAATTTTACTTTTTAAATCCAGGCCGGAATTCGAATGCATTCGAAATATAAAGCTTTTGCTTTTGTAATAATTCGAGTGGCATTCATTTAAAACTTTACAAATATTTGGAATATATTTTTTGTTAAAAATTTTCAGTTTAAAATTATTTTAATGCTCTTGACTCTGAAACGAGAATGAATCTGACTGCAGTTACTAGAACGTGTTAAATGTGTTTTGTTTAATAATGTAAATAATGTGAGTGTGAGTTTGCTTGTAGCGCACAGAGTGATTTGTTTTAAGTCATGTTTATGTTAGAAGTATGACATAGACTGTCTTCTAGTGACAATTCTATAGGTAGGTACACGAGCAAAGTCATAGCGTAAACTTAGTATTCAAGTGAAATAGTTCGGCTTATTAAGATCAAATTACGTCAAGGGGTTTAAGATTACCAAAAGTCAGACAGTATTTACCCGAAATTTCTTATCTTATCATATCGTGTCACTGACCTGCCAATTGTGCACATTTTGAGTAAGGTCAAGGCTCGTGCTGTCCTCCTCACTCCTACGTTATCGTGTAGCCCTCTCTCTTTCTAGTTACAATGCCCTGTTGTAACAGGTGGCTTAAAAATGTAAGACAAAACATTACAAATTTTTATTTAATTGTTTTTTTAAACTGTCAATGTCATTTTGATGTAAAAAGGTTTTATTGAAAATGTACTTGTGTACCTAATAGTTATTCTGTCAAAATTTTAAGTCATAAGACTTGAGTCACGCAGTTTCTCTTTTCCTGTTTTGTTTTAGATGATTCCTAATATTCTTGTTGTTTTAATTTAGTGTGAATAATTAATTAATTAAACTACATAAGTTAATCATATTTCAAAACCCACTGTGGGTAAATACCTGTCAAGATATACTTAAATGCCAAATATAATAATGATTTTGTCTATCTGTTGTTTTTCTGTTTTTCAAGACATTTTGAAACTGAAGAGTACGATTTTGATGGAACTTTTACTGATAGATATACAGTGGTAAAAAATACTTATTCTTTGAAAATTATGATTTTTGTACTATAATAATTGTAGGTAATTGTATTATAATAATTTTAGTAAAAAAATATTATAATTGTAGTGGTTGTTGTAATTTAAAATTATAAAGTTTATTTATAATGGTAGTATACTCTAACACACAGACAACAAATTTGTTATATATTTTGAATGATCCTTCTCAAAGACATCCAAAGTCGAAGACTAAACTAGGGAAATAAATTTAACATATTGGTGTGTATATAAAACCGGAAACCACAAAATAATAACTAGAACGACAATTAAAATGAATAAGTTTTGGAGATTGTCCACGTGAGGAAAATAAACATCCAAAATCTGAATTCGTAGAAACTTTGAATGTAACAAGAAATCAATACGAAATAACTTCAATAACAATTTGAAATAACTTCATTATACCTACGTATTTACATTATTAATGAAATAACAACTGTAAAAATACAGATTTACCTATAAACATATCAAAAAAATATCACAAAAAAAACGTATAATAAAATAAACAAAAATACCTATTTACTTTATTTTATCTTGAAATATTTAAGTCTTCGAGCCTTAACTAAAAACAAATTACAACTGAAAATATCTTTTTTCCTTTTCTTTATTTATTACTTGTGTCAATGGCTACATTCAGGAATTTACATTTATCATTGACTGATAACAATTTTTACTCAAACGTTATAAAAATGCCGCCAGGTACCATGTTATTGACTAACTATAGTGTATTTAGTATTTACACTTCCCACAGCTGGACAAAACTGAAACCCACCATGCTACATTGTGGACTGGCGGGTTGTAACATGTATGTCATAGGAAGTAATTTGTATTACTATATATTACTAACTATACATATGTTAAAGACGTAAAGATGATTTAGACTCATTAAAGATATTTATTGAAAGAAAGGAATCTAAGCAATACGTATTTTAAGAATCTTAAATTTTGTTCTCATACATCAGTGTACCTATGCATTTTGCACACTTGAGGATTGGAATAATTAAATTAAATAAAAAAATATATTTATAAACTCAAACGAAAAACCAATATGTCTGGTGTTGAAGGTAACTTTGGAAGAGGATCTACCACCATTCTGGTTCCTGTAATCTCTGGTGGTGGTAGTTATCCCATCAGTGTATCTCAATCTGCGGGTATCTCAAATTGTTCTTCGAAATAATTAATAAAGTTAACAGTCAGTCTGTCCGCCCGCATCTTACAATACTGAGTTCTTCGTATTATTATATATTATTTAGTTTTTATATATAGGTACTTAGTTGTTTTCTGCTTATTATATTTTTATAATAATATGTATCTATGTGACTTTTATATCGCTCGACTTTAAATGTTTATTAGAGTTTGGCACTACAGCAATATGCCTACCTCTACCTACATACAGGGTTATATTTTGTAATTAATTGGCCACCTCTTGCAGGCAGCCTCTCAATAGTAATCTCAATAATATTTGTTCAACAACTTTTTAAAATTAATAGTTTTTAAAATTTAAGTTTTGCGATACAAAATTTATATGTCGGCTCTGAACTTAACTCTGAACGTAGGTATGGCGCCCGGGCGTTGACCTTTTAAGTACTTCTTACAAAATACAGAGTAATAAGTAAAAGAGGTAGCAAATTTTTTTATGGAGGGTTTTTTTTGTATTGTTTATCAAGATTTTTAAAAGGTGAACAAATGTTGTTGAGATTGATGTAGAGAGGCTGCCGGCAACATGTGGCAAATTAATAACAAATAACACTGTAGGTATAGGTAGTACCTACCTACTACCATTGTAGTGTGTTCATTATTGTACTACAAATATTAAATTTATTATATCTGATCTGATCTTCTGCATACAAACTATAACTGTGCCAGATTTGCCTACAAACAAAAAAAACCAAAAGGTTACAAACTTATTCTCCATGTCTCTACCTAAGGATAGAGAAGACTATGGGTGGTAGCGTTACCTATCGTTAATTGAGTCAGTTCGTATATGGGGTAACTCACTCAAAGATAAATACTAACTTACTAAATGATACTGAAGTAGGTTATGGTATCTTTAAAGTTACTTAATATAATTATTATTACAAATGTAATTTCTTCAAATTTTCATAATGCAATAATGTTATTTACTAACTTACTTAATAAAGCCTTATTTACGACTTTTCTTATGTCATTATATGTATAATCATTTAAATATAAAACATACAAACTTTTCGAAATTTATAAATTTGATCGAAATAACTCTAACATAATTGATATATTATTGAATACAAAACAAATATTCTAATATAATATACTTATATCAAAAACAAGTTCCCAGAGTTGTCCATGTCGGTTTATTTGTCATTCTATATTTATATAAATTTATATAGATGCTGTAGATTATTCAATAAATATTAAGATGATTTATATATTAATGAACGTAAAACAAATATTCAATGCATATAAAAACAATACCAGGAATTATAATATTAATATAATTGTGAATATTAGTCTCATAAAATTTATTATCGTAAATATAACCATGAGAGCGATCATTCACATCAATAATAACCTCTGTTTCCTCAAAAATTAGAGTTTTATAATTAACGAGCCATTGGAGAGGTCAGTGACACCTGATAACAGGAGCCCTACTAATATCACTATAAACTCCAAGGAGGTACGACTTTGAGACGTCACCTTTTTTTTTACCATGACATTTCAGGCTTTATATTGTACACCTATGTTAAATAAAAATATAAATAACTAAAAAATATATTGTTATAAATATTTATTATAATTTTATTTTCACGTTATTTTTATATTATTATTAAAAGCTGTTATATACAGATATATAGTAAGCAATCAATATTTTTATCATGAACAAGAAATATCGATTCAAAATCCAACAAACGAGAACAAACAGTAGCTGACGCTGAGCGACATTTTGAAACTTTTATTGTGCGGTCGTATTTAGGTCAAATATAAATAATATTATCGAACGTATTTACATACTATGTTTTATTGTTAAATTGTTATTTGTAATGTTCATAAGAAATCTAAAAATACAAATACATTATTTGGAAAACATTTAAAATTATAAATCTTACACAAATATAATTCAAATTCAAATAAAGCTGAATGTAAAATCCATTCCAAATACGAATTTTGAATTAAAATTCGAAAATTCTTTTTTCAAACGTCAAAATGGCAATCAAAGATTCCGTCACTAAGCCTTACATTACTGTAAACGATTCTCGCCCTTATTTGCTGATTATTAAGGTGTCTAATACATGTCACTTACTTCCCTACATGGATATGTAATACGTGGTGTCTCATCAAAATGTGGGGTCATTGCACCCGTCTCAATGTCTGAATCATGTCTGTTCATCATTTGTTTGTGTGCGTCTATCTCTTTCTGGCTTATCTTATCTTGGACAGTGCAAACTTTATCACGCAATTTTCGGTTCTTTTTTAGACGATTTCCTAAACTGTCTTGGGTAGTTTTTGTGTCGACGAGTAAATTAATGTCACATAAATTTGAAAAAAAAAAATAGTTTACAATATGTATTTTATAAACAAAGAATTTGGTTATTTAAAAATAATCAAATGACTAATAAAGTGTGAGTGAGTTCAACGACTGATAAGCTTTCAGGTGGCCGTGAAACTGAACACTAGTTTGCACAAACAGACGTGATTAGCGAATATTATGAATAAACATTATTTACTTTGTTTCAGTGTTGCAACAAATTTTAATATATAATAATATCCTCTGAATTTGTTAAAATATATAATAATACTTAATACTAAACCAATGTCAATATAAAATAAATAATATCAGCTGCCGTCAGTTGTATTCAAGACAACGGAAGACGGCAAAACGTAATCTACAAAAAACCCAAACATAACTAACCTAACCCCACAATGCGTACGATCCCCTCCCAAATTTGCGTTCAAGGCCGTTGAGGCAGGTCAGTACCGTGACGTCACGCGCCCTCCAAAACGAGGGTCGACGACCGCGCCGCCATCGCGGAAACTGTGTGCGCGTTCGGAATTCAAATTGGAGCCTTTTGTTAGTGTGCGTTAAGTGCTATAGATGTGTGCGTGTAATTTGGGGTTTTTTATAGCGACACAATAGCAGGACCCTTCTGCATTTAAATCGTTTAATTATTTGCTTGTGCTGCGATGATTTTAAACTCAAACTGATTTTTTAAATTAATGGTCGTTTAAATGAAGAATATTTTAATTTTATCACTAATTAGGTAGTATTATTTATTAAGTTATTACTGGTAATAAAAATATGAATCTACCTTTTTGCTGATTTTATATATAAATACAATAAATTACAATACAAGAAACATATTTTTATTATGTTATTAACGCCTTAAACCTCTAATATCTTATAAACCGTCTTCATTTGAAAGATGCCATGTTCTTTACAAAAAATAAAAATAAAATAAAAGACCAACTCAATGTTTACTCGCTGTATAAAAACCTAATCGACCAATCATCTAACGCATTTCAAATTTCGGAAGTGGAGGGGAGATGTTAGACGCACACTAATGTATTTAAATATAGAATTCTGAATTTAAAAACATTGGGGTGCTTTGGGAATAATAAGTATGTAAGGATCTGTCAATTAAAGAATTATTAATACCTATTACGAACTTGACACAATGAAGTAGAAATGTTTTAACTTGTATTTTATTTTATTTAAAAAAAAAGAAGGTACGTTACAATATATCTAAACTATGGTTTAGGCCTTAAGGGGTCAATAACCTTTGAATGAAAAATATTAATCTAAGGTATAAATAAAAACTTTGAAAATAAACTAATATATAGTATAGAACCAACCAACCAATGTTGAGTATTTTGGCACGTATCTCCGTCCATTCACGACGAAATATAAAAGACCTCTAATTTTTTCTAACCCAAAACTAACCAATGAGAAGCGCCCAAATATCTACCTGCGTGTGAGTGGCCGAAAAGTTAGACACAAACAAACAAACAAATCCACATGATTGAATATCATGCCTAATTTTCCGTATATATATTTATATTATTATCTTATATCAATATATTGTAAAATAAATGAAGAACTACAATTTATCTTAACAAAATTTATGATCATTCAATCGTGACGTTAAAAAATATCTCCTAAGTTTTTCTAACAAAAATAAACCAATGGCAAGTCTTTAAATTTAGAGGTTGCGTGTGAGTGGCCGAATTTGAGTTAGACGCACACACGTATTATCTGTGAGTTTTGCGCGTGTGTGCTATTAGCATTTAGTGAATAGGTGTCGGTTTGTGATCAGAATAATTTGCTTAGAATTCGGTGGTGGGAAAGAGATAGAAGATAATATGCATATATTTAATGCGAGGGGAATAGTTATTTAAATAAAGAAAGCGGCGTAGTTAAAAATTATTTGCATTATTTTTACTTATAAGTACCAAAACATAAAATGGAGTTAGAAAACATACTGATAATAATTTCTAACTAACAAGAACAAAGCCGATGGTAGATAAGAATAACTTTTACATTTAACTGTTGTTTTAGTCGTAAACTTGATTCTTCGTTTTAGTTTTATCTGGTCTTAGTTTTTAAAAACTTTTTAATCTGTGACAAACAATCCTTATATCATAGATTAAAAATGTTTTATTACCAATGAAATTTATTCTGAAGTGCGTTCTCCGTTACAACTACCTAATATTTTTTTTGCAAAAGTGTGTTTTCTTTTACATTAAAAAAAATAGAGATAATATTTTTATACAATGTTATTATTTCTATATATTAAAAGTCGCTACTAAATGTGGTGCAATATTTTAGACTAATCTCCTCAGTTCATCTTGTGAAGCATTCGTTGCTCGCTAGATCTAATAAGTTAGACTCAGACCCTCTAAAATAATATTTTTAGGAAATATACAATATTACTGTTTATTTGTAGGGTTGTTTTGAAATAATTATATCATTGTATTATGTAGTTGTTCCCACGCCATCATCTACATTACTATCAATGGTAGTGGTGTAAGTGATGAGGATAGACGGACATACAACGCAAGTCGCGGGTTTAGGGTCAGAAATTTGTCAAATTCCTATGGAATTTTAAGGGAATGGATGTATAATCACGTGACCTGAATGTGGGTTTGTCGTCATATGTCATAGAAAAACTCCGTTTGTAATAAAAATAGTTTTATTAAATATAAATAATAAAAAAATCTTGATCTTCTAAATTATGTCTACAACCGCTTTCCGCTGTCACTCATGACTTGGACCAGCTGATGCTTTTAAGCTTATTAAGCAATTTCTAGAAACTTTATTTCTTACTTTTCTATCAAATTGTATAGTTTTTTCTAAACAAAAGATTTTTTTGCAATCAAACTATTTCAACATTCGTTTTTATTACAAAGTAAAACGTTTGACCACACTTGTGTCGCTGTTGGGCCTAGAAAGGATATTTTTATAACACATATAATAAAATAGCTCATACAGAGATAAGAACCATATACAAATATCCACGACTGACTCTCGAAACAGGGATCCATCAATTACAAATCACTCCTATAAGAATATTACACATTGAGCAAGAAGACCTTCCAAACTCAAAATCGAGGAATTAAACCCAGGACTTTCCGAGCTAACCATGCAGTGCTGTTAAATCACTGCGTGTGTCAATAAATAACGTAATAATGTTGTGCATCCGTTGTAAGTCGCTCCTATAATATATGTTAGACTAGGGTGACCATCAGATTACCTAATATATATAAATATGTCTTCAAGAGAAGAGTGAATAGGTTGCTAGGGCAATGCGCCTTACCACCTAAGACATGCTATTTACCATCCGGTGGAATGTAGTCAAGCATTGCCCTAGATCATAAAAAAAAATAATCTATATATATATAGAAGGATGTTTGTATAGGTATATGAAATCGATGAAATCAGAAACTATTCGACCGATGATTATAAAAATTGGTATGTATATGTATTTTTCCACGGAGAAGGTTTATATGGTATGCCCATTGATGTAACTCGCCACCAGACGGCGCTGTCAAATATAGACTTCCGCCCCGTTCAATCGATTGTCATAAAAGTTAGTATGACCATGTATGTTTCCTCGAAGAAAACGAATATGCTATGTCCATTGATGTAACTCGCCACCAGGTAAAGTAAGGGTTATCCCAGCGAAGCGGGCTGGGTTCGCTAGTAATATATAAATAAATAAGTATTAATTAAAAGATTCGTTGATTGATACATTTTTGTGTTTCTATAACATTTTTTTTGATACATTTTTGTGTTTCTATAACATTTTTTTTTTTATATGCCTGTATTTTGGTTTACCTATTACTGTCTTATTACATTGATTTTTGTATCCTTATAATATTTATTTGTGTATACAAATATTCATAATAAAATATAATAATAGAAACCGAAAATACAACACCAAACAAAACAAAAAAATAGCCATTTGAAATATATATTTTTTTGTTATTAACTACTACTTTGCCACAAGACAATCCATAAGACATCCATGCCAAGACAATAATAATAAAATGAATGCTACACCACTGACAGTCTCAAAAAATCTCAATGAGAGTTCAGTCCACAGCATCTTGAACCATGGTCACCCCACTAGAGAAAGTACGACCAACCAATTATTATCTCCCGCTCGACACATTAGGACCCCCCGCAGGTGGCGTTTATGTTGTGAATGAGGTAAATTAGGATGTAATTAAGATTTAATAACATGTTCACATCTTTTGTTATTTATTGTTTAAATTAAGTAGATATCTACTTAAGCAGAAAACGTGAAAATTTGAAAAATACTTACAACAAATTTTAAATGTAAAAAGCGTCAAAAATATTAATACCTACTTATTTATTTAAGTTGGTTTAAATAATTTATAGTAGATACCTACCTAGTGGGAGTAGATTCTGTAGTTATATGTGTTTTAAATTGTATATTTAAGAAATAAAAAATTTAAGAAAATACCACCCTCTGAAATTTATGAAATGAAAAAGGTTACAAGAGTGAAATAATATATATATAAAGAGAAAGAGCTAACCTTTATAAAAGATACAATATTGATGATCTGTTAGTTTTGTGGTTAATGATCAGGACTAATGACCCAAAGGTCGTGGGTTCAATTACTAAAAGGACAAGGACAAACTTATTGTAAGACTTTGTATCCGTTATTGATGTGGAATCAACCACGACACTAGGAACATTCTGTTATTCAAAAGAAAAAAAAAGCACACACGCGCATAACACACAGATAGTGCGTGTGTGCGTATAACTGAAATTCGGTCACTCACACGCAAATTTAAAGACATGTCATTAGTTCGTTTTTTGTAAGAAAAAACTTGTATTTTTAACGTCATGGTTGAATGACCTGAAATTTTCTTGTAATTTTATTAAACTACAAATATATACATCATAGAAGCTCTAAGTCTAGTATAGATAGCCTAGACCCAGTAGGCGTAACATTCCAGTCAAATTACCAGACCTACTATTTGATCAACCTCAATTACTTGTCTGTCTTACTTTAGTCTAGATTTCTAGGTCCTATTGAGATTATTATTAGTGTTGGCGCTAGTTTACCTATTTATAGCTGAACTATTTACTCCACAAAATGTTGAATCTGGTATAAAATTTGTTTTTATATATTTCATTCATAAATATAAAAATTATTTATTTTAAATTTATTTCTAATAAATAGCATATATAGAATTCAAGAAACAAAAAAGGTCGAAAAAAATATTTTACAAAATTTAATTACAAGATAGGTTTAACAAAAAACAAGCCATAAGACTAACAAGAAAACAATTGTTAAAAAAAAATCAAAAGTATCCTAAGTCTGTACTAAAATACAATATTATATTATTTTCAGTCTGTAGCATTTATACAATGCTTGTTAAACCTCTAGTTAAAACTGAACGCATTAGCACTGAAAAGGCTTCTGTTAACTGTAAGTCGATTTATTTCAGCTTTCAAATATACACCTATTGGTGGAAACAAGAATACAAGATTAAATATTCAACCATCATGCATATTTCTTGCATGGTGGGTTGTGCCATATTGATTATAGCAACTTTTAATTTATATTTTCCTTAATGGAGAATCAAATTAAACCTTTTTATTAGGAAAATAGTTACAACATCATATGATAGATACACACACATACTCGTACATACCTACTTCACAAATCCAACATTATTATACAAACAAATCTTAAATACAGTAAATACCTAACAGAAGTGACAAGTATATAAATACATTTATAAAAACATAAATACCAACATTAAAATAAAAAAGCAGTCTGATGTTAACATGAAGCCTATATTCATTTAAATATGGCGAATCGATAGAAGTAATGGATATATAGAGACTAGATGTGGCCCTTACAAATATTATTGTTTACAGAGATTATTGTTTTGAAACATAGCTTTATTTTTAGCTACTACACTAACTACAAATTGGAAAGTAGTTTTAAATTATAAATTAGTTTATAACTACTGACAGTACCACGGGTCCGCAACATTATCGATCTTTCACAATATGGGGCAGTTCCTTCACATTATTAGCCTATTACCTATCATAATAAATAATACATCAAATATATATTAATTAATTGGTTTTTAATAAATCTACTTCACTACGTATATTATACCTATTTAAGGTAACAAAATTTACTTTTTAAAAAAAGATCAAATATTTTATTTTTTAACCGAAGATTCAAATGCCACTTTTATTTTCTATTATTATGTTTTATACACAACTGTCATCTCGTAGTTATCTAGTTGTAGGACTGGTGCGTGTAAAAATACTGTCCTAGCCCACATAAAAAAACCTACACTAAAATCTAACCCCAGACTTCGTCTGTATTTTTAAAAAAGTCAGAACAAGAATCGCTATTAAGAAATAGATAAATGAATTATATATTTTGGTGATTCAAGACTATAATATTTAAATCAAAATAAGTGGTCAAAATAAAGCATTCGAGGTCATGATTAAAAATTCCAATAATTTGTCTTAAGCTGACCTTTGCAGACAAAATAACAGAAGCGAGTCGGACCGGTTTACCAAATTAAATATACTTAAAACAAAACCCATTTCCTTATTGTATTTATTGGTTGTAGAAAATGGTGGCATTTAAAACTTGACTTAAAGGTGGGAAATTGTCTCAACATTGATTGAGGTTATTGAATAGGTTAGTATTATTTTTTACCAATTTAATTATGTCCTACAGAAATAACACCAACTGTATTTTCTACAGGTTCAAAACTGATTGAACTTTGAGTACATTATTTATCAGATGTCACTTTAGAAGTCTTAAAAGATCAAAGCAATCATATATAGTATAATATAATTTTAAGGTCTTAGCTAACAGCTGTATTCATATCATTGCAGCTCGTATTCGGGCTGGCTCGCACAACCACTCACAGACGATCGGTATGAAGTACCTATTATTTCGTGTGGTAGAGGTGACTGACCAATTTCTCCCTTGCCAACACTATTTTTTGTCTGGCGTAGCGGTAATTAATTGGTTGTATAGGTCACAGGTTCATTTCCTGGAAGAACAAAAGTAATCGTGTTACGTACCTTCACCTTTAAGTTTTTGGATCTCATCGATAAATAAAAACACTATGAACAATTTTGCATATTATAGAAAAACCGACACACAAAGACATAAAGGTGGGTCAAGAAAGGAATCCTTTTCATAATTGGATAGTCGTAATTTGCCGGCTCCCAGTTTCAGGCACGAATACAGGGAGAGAGAGGGGGACATTGAGTGCGAGGTCCCCCCCTCCCCTCCCCCCTGATTCAAGGAGCAATTAATTTTAAAATATATACCCACTCTTATCATCATAAAAGTAATTCTACTCGAAAAGTATTAATAATATTTCAGTAAGATATTTTATTTGTTTTGTCTTTGGCGCATATTTTTTCTGAGATTAATCAAATCATACTAAGTAACCTCCCTGAATCCGACACACCTCCCCCCTTTCACCAAATACTGTATTCACGCCTAAGTAGTGTGACATATTTTAGCTAATAGAGAATAACATACTATGAGAGCCACATCTAGCACTCCTAACCCCACGCTAGCATATCGTTAGAAAACTACAGCGCGTATAGTTTTGTAACATTTCGCCGGACATTATCGGCGCGTCGGAACTCGTCGGACGACGTCGTACAACTTCGTATGCTTCCGTGGGGAGGGGGGGTAATATACAATTGTATTTTTTGATGTTATGATATATTATAATCATGTGAATAATAAAATTAAAATGATTTCATTTGTTTTTTATAAGCAGCATGGTAACTTCTCATTTACTTAATACTGTTGATAAAAATATTTTATTTTAGTGAAGATTTTTTTTTTTATTAGGAATAATTGGTAGGAAACAAGGACGTTAACTTAATTACGTGGAAAATGAGAGGTGAATGAGTCAAAAGCTCCCAAGTATATAATCTGGTAAGGAAATTGAATTTTCGTTAGTTCGTCCGCAGGCAGTCGCATTTTTAACTGGGGCCATCCGGTCACCATAGCCCCAACAATCAGTCACCAAAATTGAATATATCGATTTTATTTAACAAGATTAATTTATTTATATACATATATATGTATATAAAAATGTATATATACATACATTGTTTTTAATACATATAATAAATATCATTAATTGGATATAATTAGTCAGTTCGGTTCTTTATTTTGTTTTCTTAATATTATTTCACTCTAATACCACAACTACAATATTAAAGAATATGGCCAAATTAAGGAATATTTGTTCTACCACATATATCTCTATCAATTGATTAATATTATTTAATTAAATAATAAAAGACAATAGTACCTTCCACATTATGAGTTCGAGTTCAGATCTAGAACCAATGGTAATATTTCTCTAATGTGGGAGGTGGTATTTATGGGGACATTAACTCGGGTGTCACCCCCACAGACACACAAACACACTGACTTATATGTCCCCTGGCACCACTGATGGTGTTGAACCAATCAATAACTATATTTAGTTTCTGGACAAATATATCATAGCTTGTGTTTGAGTTTCATTTATAAATAAAAAAATATAATAGCTCCATTATGAGTATTGTTTTAATTCTTAACAAGGTTTGAAAATGTGTAAGATCGTTTTAAATATCGTTTGTTTGGTAGCAAAATATACTATGATTTTAATATTCTTACCCGCGACTCTAGTCTCATAACGGCTTTATAATTAAATGTGATCTATTTATAAATCCCGAGATGAAATATCCATTTTTTTTAAAAGGCATTGAAACTGCCAAATTATTTCAGAAGGTAGTTTAATGTAACTTATTACTTTTACTTATTACTTTCTTCCATCAGGTTATTCAATGCAATTTTTAAATTTCATAGTTTTAGAGATTAAGGATATGAAACAAAAAATATATATTTAAAATGTTATGTCTATTATTTGTTCCACTACTGTACCTAGTAATGCTAAGAATAGGCTTAACCCATCTTTATAGACTAGATTAGTTTTAGTACTCAATTAACTAGAAGCATCTAACTACTGGATTATTCTAGACTTTCCTAATCCTTTACAAGAAATTACTTAGACTGAGAGGAGCTTTAGCGCATTGTCAAACATTACTAGCAGTTGGTTCCGCCTGAATTTCAGTAAAGAGATTTTATTATGTATACATACTGTTTATGTATACACACACAAACACACACAAACACACACACACACACACAATTTATACCCTATATAACCTAGACTAGTTCTAACTGCAGTTCGTATGCGGGCTGGCTTGACCGGTGTCTCTTTTAGATGAGGTTGAAAAGAAGGCAAATATATGTTTCTACCATGACTTAAAGAGGAACACGTATTCTTTGTCTCATTCTCTCATGTATACTTACATCGTTCTCTTCGTCTCATCTTGTTGTCCGTTTATTGACCATAAAACGAATTGCTTTGATTATTACAGAGAAATAAAAAAAATATATATTAACAAATTATAAATACAAAATAATCACTTAATCTAATATATATTTCAATTAGTACAATAGTTATAAACCCACCTTAATGGTTCCATTTTGTTTTACGATCATTACTAAAGAGAACATTTATAGTTTGAACTCTTAAGTACAGTCACATGTAAGTACTATAATAACAAGTCAAGGCTATTATTACTTTGTATGAATTTGTATCAAAAAATAATAATAAACTAAAATAGTACGTACTAACACCAATATATGCCAACAGCACGGCCAGCTTGGCCCAATAAATATGACACTTATTTCATATAAGAAATTCAACAAATAACGTTAATAGTTATACCAAATTGACAGCAGCTCGCATACGGACTGGCTCGACCGGGGTAGTAGTAGACCTTCCCATATAATAGACTGAAACCCTTTTCGCTCCTTTCCTTCATCCTTTCCAGCTTGCAGCAATGTGGAACTACTTCAATTGCTGCTACAGCTGCTGCCAAAACAAAGATTAACTACTTAGGTGGGTAGTTACTATATAATAATAAGAAAAAGTCAAATAAATATATGTATTTGATATAGTTCTGATATCCTCTATGATTATTTAATATAACTTCAAAATAATCCTTAATTGGCAGGCATGTAATGCTTGAAAGAGAGCTGACACGATAGCTCAGTTGACGCTGCGACTACACATACAATGAGTTGTAGATTCGAGTCCTGGTAATTTTTGTACCATTTACTTAAAAATCTATGTTAAAATCTAAATGAACTCATCAGCCAACTAAAAATAACATTAAAAGGGTAAGTACTGATAGAAGTGATTGTAGGTGAGTTAGTCACGCGAGTCACCAAAACATGTTGGGATTCCCAAATGTAATGAAACTTTTAATTTACGGATTTCAATATAATGTGCCATATTAGTATTATTGAAACCAAATAGTAAATAATAAACACCAAATAGGTATTCTTAGATTTTCAAAAGTAGGTACCTACTACAAATTGAAAAAAAAAATCATTACGGATTTAACTCGCGTATAATTTATAAATTATTTGGATTACTGCAACGCTTTCGAAATTTAAAAATTAGTTATAAGTGAGTTAAATTCGTAAAAATTTGTTTGTTTTCAATTACCTCTTAGTTTTGTTATGAAAGCAAAATAAACTATTGCCTTTAGTGTGTGTAATTAAATGAAATATAAATAATCATATATTATTATATATAATAAATATATCATTTTGGTCTATGACACCTTTGAAGTAATAAAAATCCACGCCTGTGATCACTGTGCGAGTAATTGCCCAATCAGCGAACCGAGAACCAACTCACGCGTTCTGTTTACTTTGCCATTCACTGACTGCACCACCTATCATAGTTATTTAATTTCCTAAATACAAATATATATATACACCCTATATGTTACATAACTAACATCCACCATATGAATATAAACACCCTGTATACAACTCAAATAGAGGCAGAGCGAAATAAAACAGTTCATAGATTTGTATTCGTATTGTATACCGTGTTATTTGTAATTAGTTGGCCACCTCTTGCAGGCACCCTCTCTACATCAATCCCAACATTTTTTCTACGACTTGATAAACAACACAAAAACTAACAAAACAAAAAAAATGCTCTCTCTTTTACTTAGTTCTCTGTTTTTTGTAAAAGAAGTGCTTAAAATGTAAGCACCCGGACGTTAATGCTAGTTCAGAGGCAACAAATAAATTTTGTATGGGAAAATTTAAATTTCAAAAATTATTCATTTAAAAAAGTCGTATAACAAATGTTGTTGGGATTGATGTAGAGAGGCTGCCTGCAAGAGGTGGTCAACTAATTACAAATAACTGTGTATAATCGTGCTTAATTGAGTTGGTTGACATTTTAGCTGAAAAAAGTTATTTTTGCTCTATAAAATGTATAGTTTTATTATTAATTTCTAAACTATTTAATATATTATTCGTCTTTTTTACATTCTGTTGTTTCTTAATATTGGCATTAACTAAATAACTCCTGGGGGGTTTAAACATTTTTGACATTAAGTCATAGTTATGAAACAATAATACGATATATATATTTGTATATCTCCAGGTATTGCTACTTTGTTTCTTAATAAGCGTTGAAGAAATAATATTTGTTTGTTGAAGATATCAGAAATATATAATTTTTCAGATAATGAGTTGCGACAATCTAAAATATCTCACACAATTAATAAAACAAATGTTCAATAGTCATACATACATAATTACATATATGATACATAGTTTAAATATTTGTGTACATTATTTATAATGTAAGTTTTTTTTACTTATTTGCTAAAATATCAAATAAAGTCAGTGAGTATAAATTTCACAATATCTGTTTTATTAACGATATATTTTTTTTTACAAAGCAAATTCCTACTTGTTCAGTAACCTGACAGAATATAGTTTTAAGAATTGTGTGTTTGTTTGTTCAACGCAAAATCTACTCAATGAATTTTGATCAAATTTACTATAATGATAAGCTTTAGGATACTTTTTACTATGGACTTTTTTATAGTTTTTACGAAGAAACTCAAAAACTGAATTGTGTTATATTTACAATAGGTACAACAAAATTACTAAAAAAAATATGTTTTTTGATTTAGTGTTTGCTTATGAATTATGTAAGTCAATATATAGAAAAGTTTACCAGTAGAAAATAATCAATTTTCACAGACAAATTCAAACACTCCCAACTTTATGGTTCTATTTGAGTCGATATGGTTCTATTTGATTTGAGGTCGAGGGACAGAGCAGTCGAAGTCGCGAGTAACAGCTAGTTAACTTAAAAGCTAATTAATTATTAAATGATTCTGAATAATTAAACTAATTCAAATTTGATGTAAACTTTAAGCAACACTTAAATGTGTATTAATGTGCCTATTATACCCTATATTATCAACAAAATATAACGGTATTTCTAATTTATTCAACTTCATACTAATTTAACTTAAATGTCAAAAAAATAAATGTCAACATTTAAACTATATTTCATATTTATTCATATCATAATAAAATATAATTATAAAAACATATTTCTAACATATTTACCGAAAGATAAAAGCAAACGTCTCCACTTCGTATCCATATTTGGCAAACCGGTGTTCACAGCACCTGCCGCACCTGACGACTTAGAATTTACACCGAAGCGTAACATAGATTCATTATTATTAAATATTTATATTATTTTTTCATTATATATTTATACAAATTTAAATAAGCTTAACATGGATATACATGTTTATAGATATTTTCAAACATTAATTTCGGTAGTGGCATGTTTTCAATGTTTATCTATACTACAAAGTTAGACACATCGGTTAGGATTTTCGAAAGAAGCCTAATAGATATCACCACCGTCCCGATAAAGACGATCACATATAGAATGCTTAATTCAGGGAGACGGACAGCAATATGGTGGCTCAATTGGTTGAGCGACGCGACGGGGCGGTTTCTCATTGTATTCAGTAGCGGATTTAGGCTTAGGCCCGTGAGGCCCGGGCCTAGGGCGGCAAATTTTGAGGGGCGCCAAAATTTTTAAGATGACTAAAATTTAAAATCGATTGGGTTTTCTGTAAACTGCTAGACCAAATTTTAAAGTTTTATTTTATTGCGCTCTTACTATCGAAACATAGTACCATTTTGAGGGTAGAATTTCTTTGTTAAAATAATTAATCAGGCAAGTCCTAAAATTTAACAAAAATATCTAACAAAAAGATTTAAAAAAATTACATTACAAGCAATTTATTATTAATTCTATATTTAATTGTTATGTTAAAAAAATAAATGTTTAATTTATACCTGAATTAGATTTCTTATTATTATTGTTATTATTTTAATTATATTATACACACACACATATATGTACATAAATGTTTATGTATATATATATATATAAAAGACATTACAAAAGATAAAGGGCGCCATATCGTCTCGGGCCTAGGGCGTCCTCAAACCTAAATCCGCTACTGATTGTATTTCCCATATTATTCCCATATTATGGTAAGATTATTTAACAAAATAATACTAGAGTCTAGTTGAAAAAATGTGTGTATAGACTGGATCAATCAGGAATATACCAGAAAGTGACGTAAGCGTCTTGTAAGAACAACTCACCTTTCTTCCTTTGACATCTCTCTTAGGATTTAGGATTATAAAATATGATAAAAATTGTAGATATTATTTAAAATAATTTATGAATGATCCTAAATAACTAAGGATAAGTATGTTTTTTAAACAAATTATCTTAAATATTTCAATAAATCTTGTTTTCTAGAGTGTATAGTAAATATATGTTTCATTTTACTATTTGGTAAACTGTCGTAGTTTTCGTAAGGTCAAAACTCGTAGTAGGGGTTCTGTTCTTTTGTAGCCTGCTTTTTAAAATAAAAAAAAAACCTGAATGAATCATTTTTCAGGCTCAATATATTGTATCATTGAATATATATTTTATTTTTGGAAAAATATTAAACCCTTATTTATGTATTTTGATTTATAACAAATATTAATGAACTTATTTTCTTGTATTTTGTAAAACATAAATAAAAGTACCTTGAACATTTTAAAGTATTAGTGATTGTATTTATAATTAGTTATTTAATTTTTTAAATTTAATACTAGGAAACTATGACGAATATTGTTTCATAGATTCGCGGTGGTGTGACAGCAGGACGCCATGGTAACTCTAAACATGTTATTCTCGTCTTATAATCCAACAAATCCATCCAAACTCGGTGTATTATTACGAAAAACTATTGAAGCGAAATAAATTTTTGCGACTCAATGCGTTTTTATTCGATAAACATAATTATAAGTGACATGTTAGTTCATTGAACTCTTAGAAAGGTTGGGAAAAGACTTGGGTGAAAGTTAATATATAATAGATGTCCCACTGCTGGGAAGAGTTGAAGAAATATTAAGGTTTTCGTTATTTAAAATATATAGAAAATCACATTCAATAGGATTTTTTTTTATTTTGAGATAAAATTAACATAGAGAATAAATTCAAAGTCTTATAAATGACTATAAAATAAAGTTAAAAAATGAACAGGGAAGTGATAAAAAAAAGTTTTAAAATTATTAAAAGGGAAATAAGTGTACAACGATGTTATTACATTTCGCAATAAAACATAAGAGAATTAATACAACCATGACCTATCTCACAAGTGCATTACAAAAAACGGTGTCAACGAACGCGACACACACACACACACACATACACACACACACTCTCACACATACACAAATCAAAACGGGATCCGATCATTGCGCGAGCGCAATAATACACACGATATCACATCTTAAGATTCAGATCAAATATCAACATTTTGACCATTTTTAATATATTATTATAATAATAAAATTAAATAAATTTATTATTAATATATATAAAGTATGTAGGTACTAACAGTAATTGTGATTAATCTTAAGATATATTTGTATGCAGTTGGCGCAGATATGCAGTTTTGGGTGTTTGTCCCAAGGTTCCTCTCGCTTCCGTAATAACTTGGCTTACTCACCGACATTTACTTCTTTAACATACAAAGGCATTGTTTACCTTAATCAAAATTTCATAAAAAAATATATACATTCAAAATTATATATATTCATACATCAGTTGTTTATCAAGCTTTTGTTAATACAATTACTAAACCAATCACAATAAGTTTAGCCGAAAAGTTATAATGATAAATGATATGTATGTCCGTCGCTGAGTTCCCGAACATAATGTTAGCTTTATTTGCATTGAAGTAATATTAATCGTTACATTACAATTTGAATTTTAAATTTTTTACATTAATCTTAATTTTGCTTATAATATAATATATAAAAATATAATTATGCTACAATTGAATTCTCCAACAATGCAACATGCTACGTCACAAAATACATGTATTCATGCGCCTGAGCAGCCTCGAGGTACCTACATGTAACTTATGATTTAGAAAAACAGTGATTAATTATTAATTTCATAATGTTGAGCAAAATTTATAAGACTTTTTCATTATTTACTTAAAATAGAAATATAGGTTTATTAATTTTAACTACAATGTATTTGACGGTAGGAGGATACAGACCTTTACGTTTATTATATTTTATGGTTTTTATTTAATACATTGAATATTATTTATAATGTCAGACGGACAGGACACGCATGTATACATATATATGTACACACGCGTGTCACGTTATGTGCATTATAATATTTACGTTACTCATAATACATATTATAATTATGTTTAATTTAAAATATTATAAGCGTGTGATAAAATACAAAATTTTAATTATATAAGAATTCATCTTAATAATCTATTTTGGGTCTGATTCGATTTTACTTGAGTTTCATATTTGTATTATTTTTGTAAGGTTTTAAGGATATTTCCTACAAATAGACTTGTTTGGTTTTGTCAGACAATCTTGGTGCGAATTCGTCGCGGCCTTGACGTCGGTCGACGACTCGGTTCTGTTTTTATTCGCGAAAGACGAATACAGGGAGTGAGGAGTGAAGAGTGAGGAGTGAGGAGTGGTTCAATCGTGACAGATTTAATGTGTCAACTTAATTGACTTTTATATTTTTAAATATGCAAAAAATAAGATTGCATCGTGTTATAAGCAGACATTTCACAGAATCATATTTTTTGCTATTTAGCTACCTAATAATTTATTTGTTATAATAAAATTAAATATTGAAGTTAACTTACGAACGCATCTAAAAATAACATAATGATATTTCGGTAAAAAATATAAAAGAATTACAAAAGGCGTACGAATTTAACAAAACTAAAAAAGTAAAGCCAAACTGAACTCGCTGAAGGCCAATGGCCTTAGAAACGTCATTCTTTATCAACTGCATTTTGGATCAACGGAACCGCTAAAAATATATCTATCTCGTTCTCACAAATGAATTTCGTTGTTGTTATCTCGTTTTTTAGAATTCGGCGTGTGCGTTCTTTTGAATGTGTGAAACAAAAATTATCTTCTGCGTTTGAGTTGAATGTGAATTGGTACAAAAATCGCTCTTTGAATTTTTATGACTTCCATTATATTATGTATGGCTTTGACCCGTGACTGTATATTTGTAATAATATATTGAGAATGCATTTTTAATCTCCAGTCTTTATAGGTTATTGACATATCATTTAATTTACCAAATGAACTCTTCTTTAAAAATAGAATGAGATAAAAAAAGCAAATATTATATATACATCAACCCACACATATAAAACAATAAACACTAAAACAATTCATGGGCCATTTGAAATTGGAACGCAATATGTAACGTTTTTTTTCGTTTGGTTGAGGCAGGTCGGATGTTTTATGTGTGTGCGTGTTACGTGTTCAGGTTTTGGGATTCTAAATTCAATTTGTTTTATTTTTTTAGTTTGCTGTTTCTGTATTGGTCGATTTAGATTGGGTTCTTTTATGTATCGATTAGTTACGGTTGTTTGGGTGCTATGTTATTAGGTTCTTATTGTGAATTGCCTTTTTTTTGGTTATATAAGGTGGGGCTTAGTTTGTCTTGTTTTTTTGTTTATCCAAATGATAGTTTTAACATTCTAAAAGAATATATATATATATATTATTTAAATATAGAATAACTGTTATAAAGTATAGACAAAAATAAACTAAAGATAGGCATAAAATAAATGTCATTAAATCAGCACGGAACCGGCTCGACTGCTTCGCGTTTTTGTGGCGCAGGTGACGGGATACAGTCGTCGTTTTGTTGGACACAGACAAACACCTACATAGATAGATAGATGTTAAAATGCTTTCATCTAACTGAATCTTATGAATCAAATGTAATAATAAAATCTATTTAAAACTTCTCATTACATCGGCTAATTACTTCCACCTGCATCTATTCAGCGGTCATTGAACCAGTATCCCGTGGATTAACGTAAAAATGTAGTTTGTTGTTCCCACAAAGGCACTGCCGACCAATCGCCACCCCACCTATAGATAGGGGATGGTTTGGTAAAACAGCAGAAAGCGCTTCATAGATAACTTGCAGCGGAATTAAGCAGTTTGTTGATTTCTTTTATGTACCTTTTGTTTTGCAGTTTGTTGCTCTTTGGTATTCGTCAATATGTTATTTTTGTTGGTAGTTATTCAAGTGAAATGATTGAAAACTAATTAAGACAAAAAGTTTTATTACAACAATAATTAAAACGTCTATTTAAAGTGAAATAAGTATTAAAATTCTATATTTATTTTAAAATTCATTAAAAAAATAAAAATATTCAAATAATTTATTTCCGCTGCTAAGAGTAATAAAGATTTTAATACAAGATCTTCGCCATTCAAATTATTTATTGAAAAACCTAACGAGTCTAATGCTAGTAATCTATCCAGCGCTTTCCGCTGGGGGGTTTAACAGCCACCCCTAGTCCTAGGCCCATCCCCACTCTTTGCCCACATTATTACTTTGATGAATTGCCTCATACGGTCATTCAACTTGGCCGATACATAGAAAAATTACAATAAGCGGATGTATGTATGCCTTTTGATTTTTAAATGTTCGTGAGATTGCGTATTTAAATTATATTAAACGATCATACATACAATTTCATTATTTGTATGAATGTGTTCAATTTCGTCGAGAAATTGCAAATGTTTGAAATTATAAATAGGGCTTCTATATTTTAGCTTTTTGTGTTGATTAAAACTATGAGGTAGTGACCCTAAATATTTATAAGTATTCAATGAACGAGTAAATGTATTGAAAATGCTTTTAAGTAAAATTACAGTTTTGAAAACCAAATATTAAGGGCGGGATAAAAGATATTAAAACAGAGTGTAGTATCTATCTTTGATGTTTTAATTATAATTATTATTAGAAATATTTACATATATGTATTTAAAAATATTAATAATACGATTACAGATTAAAAGAGGTTTATTTCATTTGAATATTTTTTTTTATAATCATAGAAGATATTTAAGAAAAAAAGTTTTTGCAATTTTAAAACCGATTATTCAGTGCATTTTAATTTTTATGTTTTAAAAGATAAAAGATTTAGCAATTTCAATTCGTCGATTTAATTACTTTTTTGAATATTTCAAGTGTCTTAAAAATATTAATGGAAATTTAATAAGAAAATAAACAGTACTCTAAAAATAATTTCTATTTGTTGTAATTAAAAACTGTATCCTTAAAAGTGAGCTAGTGGAGGGAGGTCCCCCTTCACCCCAAAATATCAAAAAAAGCGTTCATTCACCTTCATTTACATAATCAAAATTCGGTTTGTATGTGTGTGATTTAGGATATAAACACTTATTTGTACCTGCGGTAATGTGCGTGTATTTCGTAAGTTCGTTCACCTCGGCAGTTGGGGAAGTCGGGACTGCGATGGTGTGGAGAGCGATACTGTTAAATATTATATTAAAAACGATTAAAATCACTTTTTTTAAATATTTTTTTCAAATATTTTTGTTTTTAATTTTCGCATAGCTATTTATTAGCTTTAAAAATATAATGTCTTTATGAAGATGTTGTAATTTTCAAATTTAGTAATATACCAAAAATGTATTGTATTTTCACTCATCTTTTTCTCTTATTAAATTGAAAAGGTAAAAAAAGTTTTTTAACTCTGTCTGTGTGTTGAATTTATTTTGTAACTTTTTAAACATAATTTTTATTATCGATGTAAATTATTTATTTTAGTAATTATGTCTTTTTAGACTGGAGATTATCTTTCCAAAATAAATAAATGAAAATATTATGCTAAAATTGTTTTACGTATTGTTATTTAACATTTCGTATATAATTAATTTAATTTAAATAAATATCTTTCAAAGTCAAAGTCAAGTCAAACACTACTCCATAGTACTCAATACGTCCAATATTTAACCAAGTCGTGGAGAATTTTTGCCACGCACGCACTTACCGCGCCTGTGTGAGTGCACGCACACATACACACATACACACACACATGCATTGCGTGCGATAAACGATATTTCGTCCTTACGTAGGACTATTTTGCTTTTGGTCTAGTGGTTAGAATGTTTTGGATTAAGTGTCTGGTGTTCAAATTTTTGGATGTAAATCTACTTAATATATTTTCTTATTACTTGTCTACTTCTATCTAATTATATTATTTAAAGAGTATTTTAATTAAATAATATTTCTTCATACATTAATTATATTTAAAAACAGTTTTTCAGACAAATGTTAAATCCCACTTAACTATTTGTTTTCAGCAATATAAAACCTTTTACAGTTATTTAAGATTTTTTTTAAAAAGAATTTCAAAATGTACTGAAAGAATACGGAGAATAGATAATTAAGGAAACAAAAGACGCTCTAAAATGTTTTTAAAAAGTGAAAAACATAAGAATAGCAGGGACTTTTTCTAGTCTAAATTAAAAACTAAATACTAGTATTTTACGAGAAAAGTAACCCTCTAGCCTTTAGGGGTTGTGAATAAGGGTGCGTTTACATTGTCGCGTGTTTTCAGTTTTATAATACGATACGGTAATTATTAGTTTTATTTTAAATTAGGCTTTAGGTAGAACTGTAATGTATATATACCTAAATAAAAACGTAGGTATCTAGGTATAAATATATATTAAACGATAATGGATAAGGCATTTTTAATATAAAAATATAACACTTTAAGGGACGGAGAAAAAGTTAACATATATAAACCAAAATATAAACAGAATGTTTATATTTAGAGCCTAAAATGAAAAGTAACCAAATTATTAAAATACGATTAGGTATATGTTAATAAATGTGTCTCTGAAACATTGATATTAATTTAAAAAGATAAATAAATAATTTAATAAATTTGTAATAAACATAAAAATATGAAAAGCAAAATTCTTTATCATCACAGATTCGAACCCGCAACCTCCGAAATATCATTCCGCCGCTCTGCCAACTGAGCTATCGTGTCAGCCGTGCAAACGTTCTATAAAACATTTATTTGTATTTTTATATTTTAGAGAAATATTTTAATTGCTATATAGATATAACTTCCCGGTCGAGTGTAATGGACACTTAGTCTATAGATGACTATGGATCTAGCCTAAACTAAAGTGGTGGGGGATGTTCATTATATTTGGAACTGGAGGGTGAACTATATTTGGGTCTATTGAATAGTTTTTGCCAGCGGCGTGTTTGGGAGTATTAATTACTTTTGCTTTTGTGGAGATTAAAAATGTATTTTTGTCTAGGATTTCGTGATTTGATGGGTTTTTTGTAATGTTTTGCTATCGAAGATCGTTTTAGAGTTATCATCGTTGAGTTAATAAGTAAAAATATGTCTATATGTTATTGTGTAACTGTTGAATCTGTACTTACCGCGTTTATTTGAAATATCCTATAATATTATTCTCATTGAACTTATATTATAAATCTGAAGGAAAAGAACTTCCTGTTGACACCAAAAAATACTTAAACACATTACCCTTCACTTCCCAGTCGGTTGGATAGTTTCTCCACCCTATACTATCAAGCCGTGACATTTATTAATATATATACATAGATAAATCAGTGTTTTAGGGTTTGAACCCTCTCCCTTATTTCGGCGTCTCAATTACACTACTAATTGTGAAGATAAATTAATGAATTCCCGATTTTTTCTTTTTGATGTTATTTAAATTCTATGGTTATTACTATTTAAATTTCTGTTCAAGAAACACATAATTTGCTTTTGTGTTATTAGTTTTTAGGGTTCCGCTGTTATTTACAATAGTTATCTACGAAATTAATGATGCAATAAGAAATAAAAACGTACGAAAATACTGGACTGATTTTGATGAAACATAACTCATAGCCTCGATTTAATCAACTTTGAAATAAATGTAAATTCTTACGATAATACTGATACAATGCTACAAACGCAGAGACAGACAGAAGAACGGGAAGATAGAAAGAGGCACACGAGAATTAATCTCTATGGACCACCTGGCTCAGGTACTTAACCCAGCCATGAACCATACTCCACTTTTGCGGCTATAGTCAATAATAATATATTTCATTTGTAAACAATAAAGTAGAAAATCAATAAAAATCAAATCATACTATATTTTACAGGTTTCGCGTTTTATGGTATGAAACAATTATTAAATATTTTCTACCAACCAACCTACTTTCTAACTTAAGCTTTAAAAATAAATTATTATTCATAATCAGACATTTATTCTTGACAAAATAAATTAAGGTTATTAATTGTCTATTATGAAAGTTTGCAAGAAATTGTTGTAATTTTATAATGGCGTCACATAAGATAGAAAACATTCATAAGACGCTGCTCAACCAGCTCCTCACTGACTCAGGGCTGGAGTGCGTCAGGTCACCTCCTGAAACTCCTGAAGAGACTTCTAGTTCGGGAGAGGTGGAAAAGATAGGTATTTATTTTTAAGAACAATGATTAATCTTGTGTTATTTATAAATTAAGGTAGGTACTGCAAATTATTCGAATTTGGTCTTTAATTTTGATATATTTTTATTTAAATGCGAATGAGCATGAGCTCATAAAATTTATTTGGTTGGAAACATGAAACGAAGAGTTTTTGCATCTACTAATCTGTAGATGTAGATTAAAGATAAATTTTTTGTTTGTTTTAGGTGAAGTCGAAACTGTCAAAGATGAAATACTAGAAGAACACCCTGTAGAAGAAATAACAGAACTTGAATCTGAGGATGTCGTGGAGGAACAGCCAGAAATATTCCCCTCTCCTTCCTTAAGAAAAGTCCTACCAGAAAGAATTCGAATATTTGAGGAGCAAAACCGAATTCATGTTTTACCTCTAGAGTTCAATGATGTTGTTGATCCGGCCTTAATTCCGAAAATAGCAATAACAGCCCAGCAGAAGTATATTGACATTCTTGCAGAGATAACTGGATGCACCAAGTATAAAATAAGTTTGGCTGAATTTTGGTTTCTGGACACTCTGGCTAATTTGTTGAGGCGAGCTCAAGAAGATGAGATGGATAGACGTAAGTATCACTAGAAGTTTATATAATAATAATATATTTACTGCATCCATTATTCTGTGCTAAGAATTTACTAAAATTTTGTTTCCAATTCCGTAGCTTCCCAAGCTGTGTTAATATTATGGTTTTGTGAGTGGATGAAAGAAATGCAGAACTTTGATGCTGCTGACCGAAAACGTATGCTTAAACGATTTCAGGTGAGAGCCTTGCTAAGCTTCTTAACTAAATTGTGACAAAGATGTGAGCCTATCAGTGAATGAAGATTTAATAATACCAACCTTGTAATGGCCCTTCAGGACAACATGATGTCAGCTGCAAGATTTATAGCAGAAGAAGAACACCTCCCGACTCCTCAAGAGGCAGGAGTTTCTTATAAAACGCAGGAGGATGTCCTAAGCAGTAAAAATGCGTCTCACACAGCGCCAGAGACCAAACATTTAGTCAAATTTGAAGGAGCAGCATATGAATGCTCCTTGCGAGATCTTGCTAATATTATACATTATATATTTGATTTGTGAGTTTTTTATCTGAATACACGAAATAATTTAATATTATTGTGTGGTAATTAATATAATGAGTTTGTACTCTTAGATTCAGCACCGATTATCAATACTATTTGGTCCGCTCAGTATTCACCAGCTCCCCGGACTACTGTCTTATTGATACTCCATATCAAATGCGTAATCCGAAGAGACTATTCCCTCCTCTCAAGGTGAAGCCTAGAAAAGATCTCAAGTCACCGAAAAAAGACAAACCTTCGCCTGTCAAAGGAAAGAAGAAGGAAGTTGATACCGAGGAATATTTGGCACTTTTGGAGGTTATGAAAAGTATTTAATTATGGATTACTTATAAATAGTAATATTATAAAAGTGAATACTTTATAGTTTTAATCAGATAAAAGAATATTAAGTCTCGTTCTATCATTTATCTACTTGTCTTCTAATTTTGCTTGAGATTCCGTAAGCAAAAACAACAGTTTGTTAATCAGACGACAAAGTATGCGTATATCCTTAATCAGTCATGTCGGTCGTATGATAATTAATAATTAAATTTGCTTATAAAACTCGCAGATCAGAGCAAAAGACGAGCGCGAACAAGAAGAACAAGAAGAAAAAGACCGGGAGGAGTGGCAGCGACGCTCTCATATCCTGCCACTAGCCTTCGCAGCTGACGACGAGTTCTTCAACAAATATTGGCCTCCCCCGCCACCGGAGCCCGAGCCCGAACCGGAGCCCGAACCCAAGGGCAAGAAGAAGGGAAAGAAATAAAAAAGAAGTAAGGGAAGATGTAAAGTCTATTCAGAGTTTGTTGTGAGGAGGACTGATAACGAAATGGAAAAGATTTTAGGGATTCTTGTTGAAACTTATTAAATGGGGTAATGAGGTTCGGTATTGATATAAAATTGATAAATTATCCACATTTCATTATCCCAATTATTTGGGATCGACCCAATAGTTTAATTCCATAACATCAAAGCTTTCTATCATAGGTATGTCATTTCAGTATGGACTTACTCTCCCTATAATTTCTCGAGTGTTTCTTTGTTCACCCTCTTCTCCACATCTACATTACCTTTATCTGAATGTTAATAAAATTTGTAAAAGAACAATAAAGATATATTTTCTTTTCATTGGTAAGTTTCATTTTTATAAATACAAAGCTGTTAACGGTTTTTTGTTAAAATATTTCAGAATGAATAAGTTCACTCATTCCATGTCAATAGACATTTCAGATTTAAACAAACCTTCTCACTATGTTGTCTCCAATATTTTCAAAACACGTGTATTCCATTTTAATTACTTAAAATTGTGTTTATTTTTAAAATATAACTATTATAAGGGCCACGTCCAATTGTATTGTTTCACAGATTTTACTACTCACTCTTCACTTTTGTATACTTGTATTTAATCCTTCCTTGGTACTATCCAGCAGTGTCTGTCCCGAATATCGTCCTAACCGCAGTTTATATACCCTTCTTTATTAACTCCCTCTTCACATAAATAATAATCTCAATCAAATGAACTACTTTAAGCATACGAAAATAACCATTACTAGACATAACAATTCTCAATATTACTATTTAAGTTAATAAAATAACGATTTAAATAATTACACCTTATTGATTTTTCTTATTACAGTTAAATTAGTAATTCATTAATTTATATGCATCAATACAGTGACCATCAAAACATTGAAACGAATCAAAACATTACGGATTATTATAAAATAGTCGTTTAACAATAATGTAACCTTACACTATTGATAGATTTATGTAAAAATATCAAATTATAGGACTTGACAAAATAGTTGTTTTGTCTGAAATCCGTATTGTCTATGATTTAATTATTATAAGTTATGGAGGTGAGGCAAAGAAGAAGCCTCTTATATGGACGGGAAGTTGAAAATGTAGGTTCCGAAAATAGTTTCTAGTTCATACAATAGTGCTAGTAATAAACTACAATATGAAGTTAGGCGTTCTTTTGGGTTACTTACTTCACATTATTTAATATGTTTTCGTATGAAACCTATTTAGTAAATAAAACCAAAAACGACATTAATTTCATATCTTTTCAGTGTTGTCAAACTATAGTACCTGTCTATAATACATAAAAAAACAACTAATTCTAGCTTCCATAATATAAATACTTTGTTTATTTTTAGATTCAGGTAAGAGTCAAGAGTAAGTCAAAATGCACTTGAACCTAATTCAATAACATGCTTAAAAAATAATTTACTTTTGTTTCAATAATTAAAAAAAAACTTCTTCGACCACTGAATATTTTGTCAATATTCAATGTCTCTTTTTAAGGATTCCGTACCCAAATGGTAAAAACGAAACCATATTACCAAGATTTCGCTGTCAGTCTCCAAGCTGTATCTCATGAAACGTGATATAGAAATATTTGAAAGGCCGTATTAAGAATAGAACATTTATATATTCACATTAAAAGTAAATAATTCATATTAAAATCAATGTTTAAGGGAGGCTCCCATACAACAAATGTGTTTTTTTATATATAATGGTGCGGAATCATTCGTGCGCGAGTCCGATGCGCACTTGGCCGCTTTTTTAAATTTAAACAGTTATAAATATCAAAATGTAGGGTAGGGGATTTTATTATGACATTAAAAATAATACAAGTAACAGATTACAAACCATATTTATTGTATTACATGACACAGTACTAATAATAATAATAATAATGTCAAAAACATATAGATACTAAATTGTGCTTGGTAAAATAAATCAAACAATTGCAATCAATATTGGAAGATAAATTTATTTTTTTCATTAATTAGATGATATTTTTTTTTCATTAAAAACAATTGAGCCAATATTATATAACTTTAATTTTTTCAAATATATTTTTTGATACAATTTTGTAAGATATAATTTTCAAATATATTTTTTCCTATGTAAATTGGAATGTTATATATTAGTCTTTTAATAAAATTATATTTTCTTCCAGTTTGATATAGACATTCCTTGATATTATTCATATGCACAGATATAAAACATTTTCATATATGTATTTGTGTATGCAATCTTATATTAATCAATAAATCTAGCGACTAAATCTTAAACACTATTACATAAATATTTAAATTGGGTAAATGCGTTAAAACTTATACTAAAGATACAATGAAATATAAAGAAAATATTTATAATGTAATAAAAAGATACATTTTGGTAATTTGAGCAATCATATTTTTTTCATAATTTAATGTCCTTTGATTGCTTTTAAAATATTTAACCAAATTGTTGACTGGAAATGACTGGAATGTTTGTGTCTTTAAAAATTCCGTTTACAGAATATAGAACTTAAATATATATATATATACAAGAAACCAAAAATAATGTAAGCCGCCATCTATCGGCTCCACTCTTAACCTAACAAACGGTCTCTCGAAGGCTGAAATAATATTTTTTTCTTGACAGTTCTGCTAAAACATTTTTACTTTAAAAATCCTACCAGAAACCATAAGAGTTATAATAAATTCGAGTAGGGCTGATAGGTAGGCCTGGGAGTGCGAGTGTAACAAATAATAAAAGATAGATGGAAGACTTATACTTATCTTTGTCTAATCATACAAAAAAAGAGAGAGATAGATAGTCTCATTTGCTTTCGTTTTTTTTTCTGACACTTATTAGAATGGCCCTCCTACTCTATGAACAATAACTCGTATGTTCAAAACCGACTGAGAACGAACTTGACTTTGGTATAAATCTTGTATATAGTATTTATTAATACAAATACTATAATAATAGCTGCACATGAAGCAATCACGAATAGATAGATGGAAAAATAATATTTATATAGATAACTATATATCTATAGTAAGTCATAGAAAACCGCTGTTTTATAAAACATTTTTAAATCAACACTAGAACTCGAACCGTGCAATCGCTCTAACAACTGAGCTATCGTGTCTTGACGAATTAATCATAATATTGTTACCGTTCCATTATGTGTCAGCACGTTTCACTCTGGCAGTGATAAATGTTATTTTTAAAATCTATTTAAACCTATGTAACATTTAAGTTTTGAACATTTTGAACATTTTATAATATCAAACTACTTGGTAATATTTGCTCTTAAATACTTCATATTTATGGATATAGGACTTATGATAAATAGACGTGAGAAAAACAGAAAACGGTAACAGAAGAGAAATTATTTTATTTTAAACTACGTGACTATGAGATTCATAAGCACGTTCACTTGAAGGCAGTGCTAAGTTAAAACCGAAAGGAAAATTGATTTACTAGAGCACTTACTTCAGCGCCATCTATTGGCACCATACTTCAACTAAGTTAAGTAGAAAACTATTCCAGTATAGAAATATTAAATTTAACATACAAAGCTAATTACAAACAGCTCATAATGACTTCAGTCTTATGGCAAACCGATTTACACCTAAGTTCTTAGCTATAAGGTCTACAGTGCCTTGATTATACGAATATATAATAGTGGTTACAATTATTGCCTTAATCTTTATTACTCTCTGATACGCAAACTAACTTGTCTTTTAAATGTCATTCTAAATGCGAAAACTTTTATATATATTTTAATGTATATTTGATTTTTCATGTTATTACAGTAACTAAAGTTCTTTAAAGCAATTTTAGCAGCCATTTTTCATTTATAATTTTATTATAACCAATAAAGATTATTTTATGGCAAGTCCTAATAGTCTAAGCTCCTGCATTTAAATTATATTCATTTGATATTTTAAATTTTGAAGCGGGATCTCTGACTATAACTAAAAATATTTACACTTATGTTTTAATGACTAAACCCTAAGATTATATTTATTATTATATCTTATACATGTGTGTAAAATGTAAGATAAGATTTGGTCTCGTAGCACACATTGAAAGCAAAGTATATTCGAAACATTTTACAATCATAATGTCTGAAATAAGTATAAAATAGCTAAGATACAGCCTAATAAAAACAAATACATTGCACAGTTTATAAGCACATACACCATAGTCAGATGAGCGCGGGAGTTGTGTACGCTCCCGCGGCGGGGACGCGACTAACGCTCCTCGGCGGCGACGCTCTATATATGAAGCGCGGGCGCGGGGCGCGAGGAGGGGGGCTACAGCAGCGCGCGCCGGCACTCGTCGCGATATGCGCCGGCTGAGCCCCTGTTTCATGTCTGCCACCTGCCGGGGTTGGTCATTTTATAATAGTTATGTTGTTTATTATTAAGATCTTGAGCGAGAACGTTCCCTTATTTCGTTAAATCAGAGATTGAAAGTATTTACTCTCAATTTTAATGCATAAAATTGGAAGGAACAAGGACGCATAACGCGTTATATACGATCCATGTCACAAGAAACCTCTCAAAGAATACAAATTGAAAGTAAATTAAGATCCTATTATTTCAATCCAAAGTCATGAAACTCAAGAATCGGATTATAATTTAAATATTTAGAAAAATAAATTGTCTCAGAGTAATTAATTTGGTCCGGTCCGTACCTGGCCTTCTGCAACTCAATCTGTCCCTCGAGGGTCTTGGCGAGGTAGATGACAAACAGCTGCGCGAGCGCCACGCCCAGCGCCGCCGACGCGATGGCGTACAAGTTACGCTCCGCCCACGAACGAACTATCTCGATGCAACCGCTCGTCCATACACGCTTACCAGCCTCCGCCACCTACACAGACAGGTAATGAACGAACGAATGAATAAATGAATGAATAGCTCTATTTTATGAATTGAACAAAAATAGCAAATGATTTGATTAAATGAGTGAGCTATATTTTGTATTTTATTTCAAGTAGGACTTTCACTGTAGGAATGGTTTGAACTTAAATCCTTACTTCTTTAATAATACAGTTTGGATTATTATTTTTTGTAGAGTCTTTTAGTTTCGTAAAAGTAATTATATATTTCCTCTTAATATTATTTTTAGTAAATTTCGATCCTACTGAACTCTACTTACAGGATAATTCTGCACCCCATAGCCACACATAATATTAACCAATCCAGAGCTAATATCCGTGGCGTTGATGCAGCACGAGAAGGGAACACCACACCTCTCTACAGAGGGGGAAGTACAGTTGTAATACTCATTCTTGGACCAGTCCATGTAGCCATCTGATGTCAGGCCACAGCAGTGGAACTAGAAATAGTGACGATAATTATTTAAATTATTTAAATTTAGTTGTATTATATATATAGTTCATATATAATTCTAGTTTAATTATAATTATTAAGTTTATAAAAGTAAACAAAAAGTAAAATATGTAAAACACTATTTAAAAATAATCATCACATCTAATATCATACAATCCATCCATAACTATATGTATACATATTTAATATGAACAGTTGGCCTTATTATTTTATGTGTATAACATTGTTATAAATAATACAAAATATTATGAAAAATTATAATAATAAATAATTAAGGAAACCTTGCATATTTTGCATAAGTTTAAAAAAATTATCAGCAAAAATAATGTTTTTTGATACACTGCATAAAATAAACTAAAACGGCTTAAAAACATATTATAAAAACTAAGTATAGATAAGCCTACTTTGAGATGCAATGATGTGTTAGTGAACATACCCAAGTATCAGTTGAAGAAAATAATAATCACATCAGAATAATGATATAAAGTGAGCAGCCATTCACTAGTGCTATCAATATTTTCTGAGTCAGTTATAATATTCTTAAACAAGAAATAATGAGGAATGATTACAGTCAAGAAATGTCTCAACATATCAGATAATAATATTATCAATATACTTTGAATAACCATACAATCCAACATTTAGAAGTTGGGTAGAACTATTTTGATGGTCATAAAAATCATATTAATAGATTTTTATCAATTTAATTGGCAAATTGACAAAGAATGTGAAAAAAATCAAAGAAAAAAAGAATGTAAAAAAGGTCAGTTATCAGATGTAAGGATGAAAACAGTATGGGCAATGCTTATGTATGAGAGAAGTTAGTGGGAGATATAAACATGTTGGGCACCCATCGAGAGTGGAATAACAGAGAGATAAACGTGTTTAATCTATAAACAACCTATAACATATGTAACATACGTTTCTGAAACATGAGAACATCAAAAAATAATAAATAAACTCACATCTTTCTGTGCAAAGTCAATGAAGTTCTGCAGGTCGGGGTCGTCCCTGTAGGAGTGCACGGCGTGCTCCGGGAAGCCCAGCGCCAGCAGACCGTGCAGCGGACGAGGGAACACAAACCCACACACCGCAGAGCCCATCTCCACCAGGAACAGCACCAGCAGGCACAGCGAGTACTGCAACCAGATGGAATATTACCTAGATCATGATCTCTACTCGTACTGCGAACAAAATATTGCTCTACTAAGATAGTACCACCCTTTCATAGAAGCGTAACGTAAAGTAAACTGCATAGCATTGTTTTTGAAGGTCAATCTGAAATTTGAAAACCGCACACTTTTCACTTCCCTTTCTAAGCTTTTAGAAGGTTGATGGAACCTTCTAAATTACTTAAATGTGACCACACTTTTGTACACTGTGCACACATTTTTGTACACTTCTAAATATCCATGGCCAACCATACAATTTATCATCAAGTGAAATGTATCCCCTTTGCCACTCAAGCCAGTAACAAAAAATAAGAGATGTTGATAGTAAGTAGATGATAGTAGTATAGGTCAAATACTAAGTAATTAAAATAATGATAAACTAAAAGATAAGAGCATTACTTTCATATTTATTTATAATCAACTGGTTTTCATTATTTGAAATAAAATATGTTTCCCCAAATAATCCAATAAACATGTCACACAAACACATCTGCAAACTTATCAGTAATAACATATTACTGCAAAAATATGTACATGTGCAATATTATTATTAAAAACCATCATTATTACTTACAAACTTTAATAAACAAGTATTTTCTCTCAGGGCTCCGATGCAGCCAGCAAAACTCACAATGAACACCACACCACCCAGGAGAGCTATCAGCAGACTGATGTTGAGAATCACATCATATAAGGTTTCCAACTGGAAAAAGTAGATATGGAGCTTAGAAACAAAGCATATGTTTAAGTTATTTCCTTAACAGTGGTAATGATAAAGACTTAGTCTTAATAGTTTTATTATAACTTTATTTTACCAACAAAATATTGTAAACAACTCAATAGTCAATTCTGTTGTAAAGGGCACTTGGCAAGTAAATTAATAATTTTATTTTAAAGACCCACAGTGGGCTCCGTGGAAATACATTACATAAGCGCAAGGCATTGAATAAAATAGATTAACTTTGGAATTAACCATAATTTAGTTTAAAAAAATGATATATAACATACAGTTTAATTGATACTTCTATTAATACTATAATTTATAGTATAAGTTATATACTTAGTATTTGGATAGTTACCCTAACTTGTCCTAGTGCTTGCCACTTGTCAATAAATGCATACAACCCCACTCCAATCATCAACCCTCCAAACAGCTGGAAACAGTACACATAATTAAACATCAGCCTAACAACGGCTGGACAGTCTTACATTTTAATTAGGAAAAGGAAAGAAGGCCTGTTAAAAAGAAGGAGAACCTACAAAGCTGCTGCGCTGAGTCAGGCAGTGATCCTATCCAACAAAATAATTAAATGATTAATAAAATTATTGTCTTCTATTGACAACATACTACTAGTACTACTGACATACCTGGAAAAAATATTTATGATACAAATGTTTGGTCATTGCCCAAATCAAATCCAGTATTAAGAAATTTAAAAACAAGCCTTGGTAGAGGGCCACTAAATCCTTATCTTCATTAGACATTAATTAATTCAGATATTATTAATCTTAATAGTTAAATAAATCTGTTACATATATATGTATATAATTGTTTAACTACAAATATATATAATATTCTCAAAAATCACTTCAGTAACATCTATATTTAGCTATTTATTAAATGAAGAAGATAATTTACCTATTTATTAAATGTTTTTCCATTGTACTCTACTTAACATATAACCAATGTTCATACTAGCATTATTAACAACTACATGTTCAGATACATCAAATCAATATATTAGTTAACAAGAAAATTTTAGAATGTTCCTATTAATAAAATTTTTTTTTTAATAATAATGGTTTAAAATGTCCTTTGGTGATCTAGTCATATCGACAACGGAAACGGCTAAACGAGACATTATATATTATATATAAGTCTCTCCCACATTATCATGTTAAACAATGGTTGAACGAACAATTAGGGAAAATATAAACATTCACACAAACAGCGAACAATGAATACAATAAAAGTGTTTGTCACAAAAAATACAATTGTTAGAAAGAAAATATGAATCATTCTTACTTACCCAGAAGACAAAATTCAAAACAAAAATCATATATTTAACACAGCCGCTGACATATGTAAAATTAGGACCTCGTCTTCGATGCATTTTGAATTAATTTCCTTCAAATGCAGGAGATAATACGTCTTGAATTTGTTATATCAAGTTATAAACTGATAATGTTTTCATTTATAACAATGATTTTTAAATAAGAATGACCCGAGGCCTGTCGTTTGTCGATTGACGATTAATATTTGATAGCAGTACGCATCCGTCAAAATCTAGGCATTGTAATGACTAATGCAGTGTTGAATAAGTAATCTGTAATATACTCTGTAGTCTGTGATCTGATATTAGTCTAGGGATACGCAAAATTTCAAAAGTATCGATACCTACCCGATACCAAGTATCGCATCAAAAGTATCGATGAAGAAAAAGTATCGGAACAAATTTAATATTACAAATTTAATATGACCACGTAGACAATTTATGGTAGGAATTATTTTGCTAGCAGTGGGGATGCGGCATTCCATTCGCCTCGGACCGCAACATTGAAGAAAGAAGAACAGGGAAATATCGTAGAAGAGCCCTGAATAGCAACATTGTATGGGATTATCGTAGAATAGCCCACTTATTATAAGGGATTATCGTAGAAGAGCCCTATTATTGTGCGGGAGGATCGTAGAAGAGCCCGATCGGAAGCTTCTCGTGACTGGGTTTACTGAATGTTCGTACATTCTCGTTTTAATTACCCCCTTTGAGTCGAGACCCTTATGTCCATGAGAGACGAATCACCGGCGCCCGTTAGGAGTGATCATTAGTCACCCGACTTGACGTCACTCCTGCGGACAGGGTTCGTTTCGCCCTACAAAGCGGAAGGGTGCGGTAGCTGAGGTCTGATCTAGCGACCTCAGCGTATCGCCGCTCCGGTCTTTTAAGACCGCAGCCCCCGACTGCGATATTATTGTACTATTATCGCGACTCCCTAAAGACTGTAAACTTATTTGAAGATCCCTCAAAACCCTTCACAATAATAATATTGCGCATTGTATTCACAAATTTAAATCCAGTCTAATCCACCAATTAATGGATATCAACCTAATCTCGATAAAGACAATTATATATATAATGAAAATTCATCAAAGCGGTAACTCAATTGACAGATTTACGGGACTGTTTTCCAGATATCGCAGGTTGGATTCCGTTTTGATAAGTTTTACATTCTATATTTATTTATTTAAAGACGACTTTTTAGTGATCTTTAGTATGTAGAAAGATCATTATATGCTATTATTAAAATATTTTGACTATTATTGCTGTAAAGAATTGGATTTATTCCTAATTTATTAGAAGCATAGATAATGATGATAATCCCTATTTATATTAGTTTTTAAAAAATATATATTTTGCAGTCTAAAGAGAATTATATTCCATAAAAACTTCTTCGAGAATGATCTGATAAATATTCTTCTAAGAGAAAATATTAATATATTATATATTTAAGATTAAAAACTACAAACTACAAAGTTTATTACGGAGGCTGTCTGTATGGACGTGTGATGAAGTTACTACTCTTAATAGGGTAAGTACCTATTTACTGTGTGAAAATGATTATTAGTGAAATGATTTCAAGTATAGATAATATAAAGTTAAATGGATTGCAGTAGATTTTGCATATAATAAAGTAGTAATGTTATTAAAAAAATATGTTTTTATAAGGTGCCCTTAAAATCAGTGTTAAAGAAAGTTACTTCTAAGGTTTTTTTTTTCAAAAATAAATTATATTTGAGTCAAAAATTTTTCGCAGTCATTTAGTATATTTTGTCATGTGGTTTTACAACAGAATCAAATATTATTTTTGTTTTTAATATATTATCAACGTTTTGTTAATTTTATCATTATTGTTATTGCACCTCTTTTAACGAAATTTACGCTCTCGGAGGAAAAAGTGCAAAAAGCTATTATTTTTATAAAACAATGCACTTTTGATATACAACATTATTGATAAAAAAAAACATTACAATACAATTACATTACAACACACACACATTACATTACAATGCAAAATATTGTACAGTGCACACGTATTTTGTAATTTGTTGTTTACGTTGATACTGTCAATGTCAAATGTCTATTTCTCTACTCACTAATGTCAAATAATCTCACAAAGTTGATTGTCGCTGAATGTAATAGAATAAAAAACGAATATAAATACGCATAGAGGTGTAAGTCTTAACCCTACTAAACGTTAAAGGTTAAGAGTACGTTTGAATTTTTGAAGTGGGGAGACCACTGAAAATATAATGTTAAAAATATACATTTTAGAAGACCTACCTGTTTTACAAAGAAGCGTGGTTTAAGCGTCTAAGTGTAATCATTTGTTATTTTTAATATTGGCTTAATAAGCGTCGTACAGCAACGGAATTAGTAATCATTAATTATCGTTGTTTTTGTAAAACAAAAAGCAAGCTGCTTTATCTTCGCTAAAATCGCATTTAGTGACGCACAACTCCCTGCAAAACTATTAGTTTTTGCGATAAATTTTCTTTGTTATGGTATATTATGGTAAAAACGAGAAAATATTCGTTGTGAATAATACTCTATAAGTTAGCTCAGATAATAAACCGACCCCACACTATACTTTATGAAAATCTAATTATGATGTGATATCTTGGCTTGGCGGAGCTCCTACCTGGGGTCCGTGTCTCCATGTTTCAGAATATAACGACGAAATTATAATTACAAATGGTACGGTACAAGCAGCCATAAAAGACTTAGAAGACGACACATCACCAGGGCCTGACGAGATTTCTGTTCTTATCTTAAAGAAATGTGATATCACTGAAAATCTGGTTAATGCAGACGTCATACGATACTGGAATTATACCAGAGTTATGGAAAACTGCGACGGTGATCCCTGTATTTAAAAATGGAAACAAGTTAGATCCAAGTAACTATAGGCCTATAAGCTTGACAAGCATAGTATGCAAGTCATGGAAAAAATAGTTGTCAAGCATATCCGACAATTTATGAGCTGACACCAAATCATATGTCAACAACAGCATGGCTTCTGTCCTCGAAGATCTACAACATCAAATCTTCTGTCTTGTTTGTCTTCATGGGTAAACAGTTTTAATTCCCGAGATCCAATTGATGTGATATTCCTGGACTATGAAAAAGCATTCGACAAAGTACCTACAGGAATATTTTTGCAAAAACTAAAATTTATCGGGATACGAGGTAAATTGTTGAAATGGATAGAAAACTTTTCAAGACAAACAATATTTCGTGTGAAAATTGGCGACTCACTTTCAGATAAGAAGGAAATACTGAGTGGGGTGCCGCAAAGATCTGTGTTTGGTCCGGTTCTATTTATTATTTATACATTTGACTTGCTTAAAAGTTTGGCATGCAATATAAATACGTTTGCTGACGACACAAAGATTTTTAGCAAATCGGCTCATTGCATCCGCGCATCTTCAGTCTTATTACAAATAGCAAAATGGTCAAAAGAGTGGCTTCTTAAGCTTAAGCTTCTTAAGCTTCAGCTTCTTAAGCTTAATGTAGACAAGTGCTACATATGCTGTGCAAGTATTACATATCGGAACTCTTTTTACATTACTATATCATTTGATGTGTAGACTTTTTTAGACACAGGGGAGAATATTTGGGACCGCATGACGCACACAAAGCCTGAGGTCATTAATTTGAGCAATGGTGATATCGCAGTAGACTCACACAACAACTACAAACGAGATGTGGAAATGATGAGGGAACTGAGTCTGAACTGGACTGGACTGGAACTGGGTGGATGTTTATAGGTTCTCATTAGCCTGTTCCAGAATGGTCTAGCTAACAAAGTCAGCAAAGCTAGAATTCAGTTCTATAACAATTATATCGATGAAATGCTTAAATACAATATTGAGCCCCTGGTTACGTTGTACCATTGGGACTTGCCACAGAAACTACAAGACTTAGGAGGTTTCACAAACTCCATGCTTCCTGAATGGTTTGAAGATTACGCCAGAATTGTTTTTGCAACATTTGGAGATAGAGTCAAACACTGGATCACTTTTAATGAATCAAGAGAAATTTGTTACGAAGGATATGGTTCTACCACAAAAGCTCCTATCCTAAACGCAACTCATCTATGTACTTACTATTGTGCTAAAAATCTAGTGCTTGGTCATCCAAGGGCTTATTACGTGTACGTAAAAGACTACAAAATAAGTCACGGTGGTATATGTGGTATCACAATTAATATCAGCTGCTTGGGTCCTTTGACTAATTCAGAGGAAGACGCGTATATCGCTGAAATTAAAAGACAAGCAGAAGTAAAGTTTGTATATCTATTTTATACATGTATACATTTTAACATAATACATTTGTAAAATGTCTTCTATTTATTTGATTCTAGTGGGGGATCTACGCAGAACCTATATACTCTGAAGAGGGAGGCTTTCCTAAAGAATTTGCTGAGATTGTTGCCCACGATCTCGTATGCCAGAATTCACTGAAGATGAAAGAACCTTCGTACGTGGGACTGCTGATTTCTTTGGAGTTAATCATTACACCAGTTTCCTTGTGTTAGCTAGAAAATATAGGACTGATTATCCGGTACCTTCATTGCTTGATGATGGTGATGTCGGGACCTATGTTCCACCAAAGTGGGCGAAATCGGCTTCTGTGTGGTTAACATTAGGCATTGGAAATGCTCAAATGAATCTAGTTATTGCGATATTTCGGTATATTTTTTTTACTATACCCAATTCTTGATAGCACACACCGAATAGTATCTACAATTCTCTTACTCATCGTCACTCGAGTGGCTGGTCTTCCACTCCTGAAGCTGATTCTAAAGATAAAGACAAGGTCAGATACTACAAAGCTGAATTGAACAGCGTTCTGGATACAATGGAGGCTGGGGTAGATATGAGAGGGTATAGGTAGGAGTTTGATGGACAACTTTGAATGGATGCAGGGCTACACGTAAGAGTTTTTTTTAATATATTTACATCAGCTTACAGCAGTTTTGTATAACTTAACATTGATAACATATTTCTATCGGATATAGATATAATATCTTAGCTTTTCGTTTTTGGGATTGTATAATTGAAAATCAATTATGGTTAAATAAAAACAGTTATATATAAACAGTTTAAATATAACTTAACATATTTTAAAGCTTGTACATATATGTAAAAGAGAACGTTTCGGCCTCTACCAAGTTGACTTCTCGGACCCAGCTCGCACGAGAACTCTTCGTAAATCTGCCTTCGTCTACAAACAGATTATAAAAACAAGGATTGATGAAGGAAAATAAACTTTTGAGTACTAGGAAGTCTTGTATTTATCATAATATATATATTTTTATTTTCTGGTTGTGATTATTATTTTATTAATATTATAATTAGCCTATAAAACAGCGAATGAATTGAATAAAATTATCGTCTTTAACCGTCTCGTATTACATTCAATTCTTAATAAGATTTGTATCTGAAAGTTGTAGAAAATCATTATGTGCGTTTGGATAGTGATAGTCGTATTCAGTTATAGTTTTATTCTAAATATGTATTGATATCTATTGATTCAGTGTCCATTAATATTGATTTGTCTTTTCAGTTGAATAACACAAAGGATACATAGTTGGGCTCTCTTAGAAATATAATGTACAATGAGCCCTCCACGTATTTAAGTATTGGAAACCTCATTTTATCTTTAAAATAGTTTTGCTTTATCCATAGATTGTCTGAACTTGGAATCTGTTAATTATATAATTTCGAAAGACAGTGCGTCGGCCTTACTAAAGAAACAAGATCGTTCTTCATTATTTTCTGATCGGCCACTAAGTTTCTTCTCTGGTTACCTCAGCATTCCACATTCCACAAATCTACAATGTTTTGCAACTTATCTCTATTATCAGAATATGTAGCCTTTATTAATAACTATGTGAGTATTTGGCCAAAAAATCCGCAGTTAGAATTACATTTCCTTTAGTCCACAATAAAGAATCACAAATTGCGAATGGCACAGATTTTACAAATTCCGTCGCATTACTTTGGCGCAACGACATTCTTCTCTTGCCTTTAACAATTCTGTTTGCTATATTGCTCCAACTAATCTGTCTACTACTTTTTACTCCGCAATTTGTCTTCACTGTGCCGGTACTCCTATCTGTTTGCTTTACGTGATAAAATAAATTTTCTTATTCCTGAATAGGTATACATCATTGTATTTATTTTACTATTAGGATAAGACTATTCTTAAAAATTTAATAATTTGCAATAAAAGAAAAGTAGGCATTCCATCTCTCGACTTTTATGTAAAGTCGTGTATGTTGGGTCCAGTGGCGTAGCGTAGTGGGGGCGGCGGGGGCGGCCCGCCCCGGGCGGCACTTTATAGGGGGCGGCAAAATTTAACAATAAATAAAAAATATATATTTTTATCGTAACTACAAATTTGGACCGATTGAAAGGAGCACGGAATTTTTCATTACTTATTTTGTGACGAATTCGGGGAATTCCTTTTCTTTGAATGATATTTTGTAGCGACTGGCAACAACGTCTATACTGACTTGTGGGAATTCCCCGTTTATGACTAACAATCAGCGAGAATGACTTCTATTACATATATATTAAGTTCAATATAGTTTATCACACGTACGAGAAAGCCCCTTTAAGGTACGGGGAATTACGTGCTTTGACAAAGTTTGACAATTCAAAGAAAGTTTTATTGATGGATCGTCAGTTGTCCAATTCACATTGTCTCGTATTTTAATTATGTTACGCTTTCCAAATTGTGATTTTTGTGCAAATAAGTGCGTGTAGTGGTTGTGAAATTATTGAACAACTTTCAACTGAGTGAGTATTAAATATTATATTTATCTAATTGTATGTTGGACTATCTGATATGTTGTTCAAACTTCAAACTTTAATTTATTAAAATAAAAAAGAAACGCCGAAGTGCATAAAAGTATTTTCACATTTCAAAGGGATCTTGATCGGAAACTGTGATATAAATTTCAATTTAATATGTGTAAGTAAGTACTCGTTCCTATGAAAAAAGGTCTTGACAGACAGACGGTCAATGAAATGATTTAATAAAAGTAAAGATAGATAAAGGCTCATTTTTTTTCCTTTTGGGTACAAAACCCTAAAAACGGAAAATTTCAGTAAAGCAAGGTTTTTTTTAATATCCTAGGTACTTCTTTTGAAATGTTCGATAATTTTGTTTACAACACTAACTTGTACTTTTCTCATTTAATATTTTTTTGATTTTAGCATCAAAAATGAAAAGAGTAAAAGAAAGTGGGGCTTCTTACCGTAGTAAGAGAAGAGCTAAGTTGGAAAATATTAGAGCAAATGAAGGAGCTTTACTTAAATATGTGAAAAGTGTTGTTCCTGACACGTCAGATTCCTCGTTAGGCTTAAATTCATCACAGACAACTGGGCCTTTAAACCCAGAACAAGCTGAAAAAATACAAGAACTTGACATTGTTCCTAAAGATCAAATTCCAACAACATCCACTGCATTAGTGTCTCCATCTGTATGTTCAGACATGGACATGCATAGTTCCGAAACAGAGATTGATACAACATCATCATTGTCTGCTATTCAGTACCAAAGACGAAAGGAAAATTTCGACGATATTGGTAAATGGCCTGAACACATAGACGACAATATTCGATTGCATCTCATTCAGCAAGGACAGGAAATTGTTCAGCATATTGATACTAATTTCGCTGAAATGTCAACAGTAACACGCTCAGATTCGTGCTCTTTAAAATCAAAAGGAGAGACAAGAAGGCTTACTAAGGATTGGTTTTATCGTACATTGACTAACGGCGAAAAAGTTTTACGTACTTGGATGGCTTATTCTCCAGCTAAAGCATCATTATTTTGCTTTTGTTGTCGTTTATTTGAGAACGTAAGTACACCGAATGGATCTAAATTTTGCTCATCTGATGGATTTAATACTTGGTGGAAATTAAATCCTAAGGTTTGAAGTCACGAATCAAGTGCACTACACATCCAAAATGATTGCAAATGGAAGGAGTTGGAGAGCAGACTTCAAAAATTACAGACTATTGACAAAAAAGAGCAAGACATAGTGGCAAAAGAAATAAAGAAATGGCAGGAAATTCTTATCAGAATGTTTGATATTATAAGATTCCTTGCCAAACAAAATTTGGCTTTACGTGGACATATAGAAAACGACACCGGTACCGGTGTCGTTTTCGTTTCGTTTTCGTTTTCGTTTTTGATAAGAATTTCCTGCCATTTCTTTATTTCTTTTGCCACTATGTCTTGCTCTTTTTTGTCAATAGTCTGTAATTTTTGAAGTCTGCTCTCCAACTCCTTCCATTTGCAATCATTTTGGATGTGTAGTGCACTTGATTCGTGACTTCAAACCTTAGGATTTAATTTCCACCAAGTATTAAATCCATCAGATGAGCAAAATTTAGATCCATTCGGTGTACTTACGTTCTCAAATAAACGACAACAAAAGCAAAATAATGATGCTTTAGCTGGAGAATAAGCCATCCAAGTACGTAAAACTTTTTCGCCGTTAGTCAATGTACGATAAAACCAATCCTTAGTAAGCCTTCTTGTCTCTCCTTTTGATTTTAAAGAGCACGAATCTGAGCGTGTTACTGTTGACATTTCAGCGAAATTAGTATCAATATGCTGAACAATTTCCTGTCCTTGCTGAATGAGATGCAATCGAATATTGTCGTCTATGTGTTCAGGCCATTTACCAATATCGTCGAAATTTTCCTTTCGTCTTTGGTACTGAATAGCAGACAATGATGATGTTGTATCAATCTCTGTTTCGGAACTATGCATGTCCATGTCTGAACATACAGATGGAGACACTAATGCAGTGGATGTTGTTGGAATTTGATCTTTAGGAACAATGTCAAGTTCTTGTATTTTTTCAGCTTGTTCTGGGTTTAAAGGCCCAGTTGTCTGTGATGAATTTAAGCCTAACGAGGAATCTGACGTGTCAGGAACAACACTTTTCACATATTTAAGTAAAGCTCCTTCATTTGCTCTAATATTTTCCAACTTAGCTCTTCTCTTACTACGGTAAGAAGCCCCACTTTCTTTTACTCTTTTCATTTTTGATGCTAAAATCAAAAAAATATTAAATGAGAAAAGTACAAGTTAGTGTTGTAAACAAAATTATCGAACATTTCAAAAGAAGTACCTAGGATATTAAAAAAAACCTTGCTTTACTGAAATTTTCCGTTTTTAGGGTTTTGTACCCAAAAGGAAAAAAAATGAGCCTTTATCTATCTTTACTTTTATTAAATCATTTCATTGACCGTCTGTCTGTCAAGACCTTTTTTCATAGGAACGAGTACTTACTTACACATATTAAATTGAAATTTATATCACAGTTTCCGATCAAGATCCCTTTGAAATGTGAAAATACTTTTATGCACTTCGGCGTTTCTTTTTTATTTTAATAAATTAAAGTTTGAAGTTTGAACAACATATCAGATAGTCCAACATACAATTAGATAAATATAATATTTAATACTCACTCAGTTGAAAGTTGTTCAATAATTTCACAACCACTACACGCACTTATTTGCACAAAAATCACAATTTGGAAAGCGTAACATAATTAAAATACGAGACAATGTGAATTGGACAACTGACGATCCATCAATAAAACTTTCTTTGAATTGTCAAACTTTGTCAAAGCACGTAATTCCCCGTACCTTAAAGGGGCTTTCTCGTACGTGTGATAAACTATATTGAACTTAATATATATGTAATAGAAGTCATTCTCGCTGATTGTTAGTCATAAACGGGGAATTCCCACAAGTCAGTATAGACGTTGTTGCCAGTCGCTACAAAATATCATTCAAAGAAAAGGAATTCCCCGAATTCGTCACAAAATAAGTAATGAAAAATTCCGTGCTCCTTTCAATCGGTCCAAATTTGTAGTTACGATAAAAATATATATTTTTTATTTATTGTTAAATTTTGCCGCCCCCTATAAAGTGCCGCCCGGGGCGGGCCGCCCCCGCCGCCCCCACTACGCTACGCCACTGGACCCAACATACACGACTTTACATAAAAGTCGAGAGATGGAATGCCTACTTTTCTTTTATTGCAAATTATTAAATTTTTAAGAATAGTCTTATCCTAATAGTAAAATAAATACAATGATGTATACCTATTCAGGAATAAGAAAATTTATTTTATCACGTAAAGCAAACAGATAGGAGTACCGGCACAGTGAAGACAAATTGCGGAGTAAAAAGTAGTAGACAGATTAGTTGGAGCAATATAGCAAACAGAATTGTTAAAGGCAAGAGAAGAATGTCGTTGCGCCAAAGTAATGCGACGGAATTTGTAAAATCTGTGCCATTCGCAATTTGTGATTCTTTATTGTGGACTAAAGGAAATGTAATTCTAACTGCGGATTTTTTGGCCAAATACTCACATAGTTATTAATAAAGGCTACATATTCTGATAATAGAGATAAGTTGCAAAACATTGTAGATTTGTGGAATGTGGAATGCTGAGGTAACCAGAGAAGAAACTTAGTGGCCGATCAGAAAATAATGAAGAACGATCTTGTTTCTTTAGTAAGGCCGACGCACTGTCTTTCGAAATTATATAATTAACAGATTCCAAGTTCAGACAATCTATGGATAAAGCAAAACTATTTTAAAGATAAAATGAGGTTTCCAATACTTAAATACGTGGAGGGCTCATTGTACATTATATTTCTAAGAGAGCCCAACTATGTATCCTTTGTGTTATTCAACTGAAAAGACAAATCAATATTAATGGACACTGAATCAATAGATATCAATACATATTTAGAATAAAACTATAACTGAATACGACTATCACTATCCAAACGCACATAATGATTTTCTACAACTTTCAGATACAAATCTTATTAAGAATTGAATGTAATACGAGACGGTTAAAGACGATAATTTTATTCAATTCATTCGCTGTTTTATAGGCTAATTATAATATTAATAAAATAATAATCACAACCAGAAAATAAAAATATATATATTATGATAAATACAAGACTTCCTAGTACTCAAAAGTTTATTTTCCTTCATCAATCCTTGTTTTTATAATCTGTTTGTAGACGAAGGCAGATTTACGAAGAGTTCTCGTGCGAGCTGGGTCCGAGAAGTCAACTTGGTAGAGGCCGAAACGTTCTCTTTTACATATATGTACAAGCTTTAAAATATGTTAAGTTATATTTAAACTGTTTATATATAACTGTTTTTATTTAACCATAATTGATTTTCAATTATACAATCCCAAAAACGAAAAGCTAAGATATTATATCTATATCCGATAGAAATATGTTATCAATGTTAAGTTATACAAAACTGCTGTAAGCTGATGTAAATATATTAAAAAAAACTCTTACGTGTAGCCCTGCATCCATTCAAAGTTGTCCATCAAACTCCTACCTATACCCTCTCATATCTACCCCAGCCTCCATTGTATCCAGAACGCTGTTCAATTCAGCTTTGTAGTATCTGACCTTGTCTTTATCTTTAGAATCAGCTTCAGGAGTGGAAGACCAGCCACTCGAGTGACGATGAGTAAGAGAATTGTAGATACTATTCGGTGTGTGCTATCAAGAATTGGGTATAGTAAAAAAAATATACCGAAATATCGCAATAACTAGATTCATTTGAGCATTTCCAATGCCTAATGTTAACCACACAGAAGCCGATTTCGCCCACTTTGGTGGAACATAGGTCCCGACATCACCATCATCAAGCAATGAAGGTACCGGATAATCAGTCCTATATTTTCTAGCTAACACAAGGAAACTGGTGTAATGATTAACTCCAAAGAAATCAGCAGTCCCACGTACGAAGGTTCTTTCATCTTCAGTGAATTCTGGCATACGAGATCGTGGGCAACAATCTCAGCAAATTCTTTAGGAAAGCCTCCCTCTTCAGAGTATATAGGTTCTGCGTAGATCCCCCACTAGAATCAAATAAATAGAAGACATTTTACAAATGTATTATGTTAAAATGTATACATGTATAAAATAGATATACAAACTTTACTTCTGCTTGTCTTTTAATTTCAGCGATATACGCGTCTTCCTCTGAATTAGTCAAAGGACCCAAGCAGCTGATATTAATTGTGATACCACATATACCACCGTGACTTATTTTGTAGTCTTTTACGTACACGTAATAAGCCCTTGGATGACCAAGCACTAGATTTTTAGCACAATAGTAAGTACATAGATGAGTTGCGTTTAGGATAGGAGCTTTTGTGGTAGAACCATATCCTTCGTAACAAATTTCTCTTGATTCATTAAAAGTGATCCAGTGTTTGACTCTATCTCCAAATGTTGCAAAAACAATTCTGGCGTAATCTTCAAACCATTCAGGAAACATGGAGTTTGTGAAACCTCCTAAGTCTTGTAGTTTCTGTGGCAAGTCCCAATGGTACAACGTAACCAGGGGCTCAATATTGTATTTAAGCATTTCATCGATATAATTGTTATAGAACTGAATTCTAGCTTTGCTGACTTTGTTAGCTAGACCATTCTGGAACAGGCTAATGAGAACCTATAAACATCCACCCAGTTCCAGTCCAGTCCAGTTCAGACTCAGTTCCCTCATCATTTCCACATCTCGTTTGTAGTTGTTGTGTGAGTCTACTGCGATATCACCATTGCTCAAATTAATGACCTCAGGCTTTGTGTGCGTCATGCGGTCCCAAATATTCTCCCCTGTGTCTAAAAAAGTCTACACATCAAATGATATAGTAATGTAAAAAGAGTTCCGATATGTAATACTTGCACAGCATATGTAGCACTTGTCTACATTAAGCTTAAGAAGCTGAAGCTTAAGAAGCTTAAGCTTAAGAAGCCACTCTTTTGACCATTTTGCTATTTGTAATAAGACTGAAGATGCGCGGATGCAATGAGCCGATTTGCTAAAAATCTTTGTGTCGTCAGCAAACGTATTTATATTGCATGCCAAACTTTTAAGCAAGTCAAATGTATAAATAATAAATAGAACCGGACCAAACACAGATCTTTGCGGCACCCCACTCAGTATTTCCTTCTTATCTGAAAGTGAGTCGCCAATTTTCACACGAAATATTGTTTGTCTTGAAAAGTTTTCTATCCATTTCAACAATTTACCTCGTATCCCGATAAATTTTAGTTTTTGCAAAAATATTCCTGTAGGTACTTTGTCGAATGCTTTTTCATAGTCCAGGAATATCACATCAATTGGATCTCGGGAATTAAAACTGTTTACCCATGAAGACAAACAAGACAGAAGATTTGATGTTGTAGATCTTCGAGGACAGAAGCCATGCTGTTGTTGACATATGATTTGGTGTCAGCTCATAAATTGTCGGATATGCTTGACAACTATTTTTTCCATGACTTGCATACTATGCTTGTCAAGCTTATAGGCCTATAGTTACTTGGATCTAACTTGTTTCCATTTTTAAATACAGGGATCACCGTCGCAGTTTTCCATAACTCTGGTATAATTCCAGTATCGTATGACGTCTGCATTAACCAGATTTTCAGTGATATCACATTTCTTTAAGATAAGAACAGAAATCTCGTCAGGCCCTGGTGATGTGTCGTCTTCTAAGTCTTTTATGGCTGCTTGTACCGTACCATTTGTAATTATAATTTCGTCGTTATATTCTGAAACATGGAGACACGGACCCCAGGTAGGAGCTCCGCCAAGCCAAGATATCACATCATAATTAGATTTTCATAAAGTATAGTGTGGGGTCGGTTTATTATCTGAGCTAACTTATAGAGTATTATTCACAACGAATATTTTCTCGTTTTTACCATAATATACCATAACAAAGAAAATTTATCGCAAAAACTAATAGTTTTGCAGGGAGTTGTGCGTCACTAAATGCGATTTTAGCGAAGATAAAGCAGCTTGCTTTTTGTTTTACAAAAACAACGATAATTAATGATTACTAATTCCGTTGCTGTACGACGCTTATTAAGCCAATATTAAAAATAACAAATGATTACACTTAGACGCTTAAACCACGCTTCTTTGTAAAACAGGTAGGTCTTCTAAAATGTATATTTTTAACATTATATTTTCAGTGGTCTCCCCACTTCAAAAATTCAAACGTACTCTTAACCTTTAACGTTTAGTAGGGTTAAGACTTACACCTCTATGCGTATTTATATTCGTTTTTTATTCTATTACATTCAGCGACAATCAACTTTGTGAGATTATTTGACATTAGTGAGTAGAGAAATAGACATTTGACATTGACAGTATCAACGTAAACAACAAATTACAAAATACGTGTGCACTGTACAATATTTTGCATTGTAATGTAATGTGTGTGTGTTGTAATGTAATTGTATTGTAATGTTTTTTTTTATCAATAATGTTGTATATCAAAAGTGCATTGTTTTATAAAAATAATAGCTTTTTGCACTTTTTCCTCCGAGAGCGTAAATTTCGTTAAAAGAGGTGCAATAACAATAATGATAAAATTAACAAAACGTTGATAATATATTAAAAACAAAAATAATATTTGATTCTGTTGTAAAACCACATGACAAAATATACTAAATGACTGCGAAAAATTTTTGACTCAAATATAATTTATTTTTGAAAAAAAAAACCTTAGAAGTAACTTTCTTTAACACTGATTTTAAGGGCACCTTATAAAAACATATTTTTTTAATAACATTACTACTTTATTATATGCAAAATCTACTGCAATCCATTTAACTTTATATTATCTATACTTGAAATCATTTCACTAATAATCATTTTCACACAGTAAATAGGTACTTACCCTATTAAGAGTAGTAACTTCATCACACGTCCATACAGACAGCCTCCGTAATAAACTTTGTAGTTTGTAGTTTTTAATCTTAAATATATAATATATTAATATTTTCTCTTAGAAGAATATTTATCAGATCATTCTCGAAGAAGTTTTTATGGAATATAATTCTCTTTAGACTGCAAAATATATATTTTTTAAAAACTAATATAAATAGGGATTATCATCATTATCTATGCTTCTAATAAATTAGGAATAAATCCAATTCTTTACAGCAATAATAGTCAAAATATTTTAATAATAGCATATAATGATCTTTCTACATACTAAAGATCACTAAAAAGTCGTCTTTAAATAAATAAATATAGAATGTAAAACTTATCAAAACGGAATCCAACCTGCGATATCTGGAAAACAGTCCCGTAAATCTGTCAATTGAGTTACCGCTTTGATGAATTTTCATTATATATATAATTGTCTTTATCGAGATTAGGTTGATATCCATTAATTGGTGGATTAGACTGGATTTAAATTTGTGAATACAATGCGCAATATTATTATTGTGAAGGGTTTTGAGGGATCTTCAAATAAGTTTACAGTCTTTAGGGAGTCGCGATAATAGTACAATAATATCGCAGTCGGGGGCTGCGGTCTTAAAAGACCGGAGCGGCGATACGCTGAGGTCGCTAGATCAGACCTCAGCTACCGCACCCTTCCGCTTTGTAGGGCGAAACGAACCCTGTCCGCAGGAGTGACGTCAAGTCGGGTGACTAATGATCACTCCTAACGGGCGCCGGTGATTCGTCTCTCATGGACATAAGGGTCTCGACTCAAAGGGGGTAATTAAAACGAGAATGTACGAACATTCAGTAAACCCAGTCACGAGAAGCTTCCGATCGGGCTCTTCTACGATCCTCCCGCACAATAATAGGGCTCTTCTACGATAATCCCTTATAATAAGTGGGCTATTCTACGATAATCCCATACAATGTTGCTATTCAGGGCTCTTCTACGATATTTCCCTGTTCTTCTTTCTTCAATGTTGCGGTCCGAGGCGAATGGAATGCCGCATCCCCATACTAGCCGTTTATTAACCGGCCGGCTATACCGTAAAGAGAGCCGCTGAATAGCAACGCGTTTTACGCGAATTTTTATCTACGCCCCCGTGACTGAATTTAACTTATCTTTATTTGCTCAATGTACACAGATATCATAATATAATATTCAAAAAGGTGGCAAAATCACCTTCAATACACATATAATGATTAATAAAAGTTATACAAATACAAAAGTTATGAGAAATAAAATAGTAAAAATACAAGAAATTCTATACAATATAAACAGTTTCAAAGTCTTATTTCTTATAAACTATCATTCTCCCCTATAAAGTGTAATACCATATTATGTTCGCCCCGTTATATACTATGCATTTAATTTACTATTAACAAGTTTTATCTAATTTTATATTTCTTCGGGGTATATCGAGAGCGAAAGAGATAGCCTTCGAATGCTATCTCTCTCTTTCTTATTTGCACAAAAGAATGCTCTGTAGCAAGTGTGACAAATGCTTACTATTTAATGTTTCTAAGTGATTTTAGTTTTATAACAAGTTATATAAAAATAATCAAATAATGAATTTATGATGACAAAACAATTAAATATTATAAATAATAATGTCATAAATTGTCGCCGACATCGTCCCCCTCGTGCGAAGCACCATTTCTCAGCTAGGTGATTCGATGCTCCCTCCCGACGTTGCGCTCCTACGAAGCCGTCGTCTCGTCCGGTGGCGTCCCGTTGCACGTCGTCTGGTGCGGGACCAACAGCACCACCTTGGAGCTAGGCCTCTTCAAGAGACCCCCGGCCGTGCGCACGTCAACCACGCGCGTGCGGCCGTCGGGTCCCGGGTAGATCTGCACGATCTCTCCGCGTGGCCAGGTATTCCGTGGCAGCGTAGAGTCGACGATGAGGACCACGTCCCCCCGCCGCAGGTCTGGAGCGTTTCTTCCGCCGTCGAGTTTCCTCGGGATGAGCGTGGGCAGGTACTCCTTGACCCACCTCGCCCAAAAGCGGTCGGCCAGATGCTGCACCGCCTTCCACGTGTGTCGTCTTATTTCACTGTCGTTGAAGGCCCCGACCCTCGGGGCCCCACACGACCTACCTATTAGGAAATGGTTAGGGGTGAGGGATTCTTCCTCTTCGGTCTCGACTAAGGGTGGAGAGTTTACTATGTGCTCTGCCTCTAGTAGCAATGTATGTAGCGTTTCTTCCTTCGGCTGTTTTTCTTTAAGGGTTACCGCCAGGGCCGTCTTAATGGAGCCCACTAGCCGCTCCCATGCGCCTCCCATATTGGGCGCTCCTGGCGGTATAAATTTCCAACGCATGCCTATAACTTGCGCCTCTGCAGCCAGCTTATCTTGGTCGTGCGTGTTCCAAGCATCTTGTAGCTCCTTATTCGCCTTCACGAAGTTGTCGCTGAACATTATCCGTGGCGTTCCCCTGCGTGCGACCATACGTCGCAACGCGAGGATCATGGAGTTCGCCGTCAATGAGGTAACTAGCTCTAGGTGAACTGCTCTGGTGGTTAAGCAAGCGAATAGCGCCCCCCATCTCTTCTCGTTACGGCGGCCTACGGTGACGGTCATGGGTCCGAAGTAGTCCACCGCGGCGCAGGTGAACGGTGGTTCACCAAACTTCAGCCTCTCCTGTGGTAGGTCTCCTGTAGGCGGCGTTTTCGGTGTGCCCTTGCGCACCTTGCACCACTGGCACTCGTGGGCCGTCGCTCGCACGGCCGATCGTAGTCCTAATATCCAGAAGCGTTACTTCAGTTCGTTCATGACTGTCGCGTGGTTCCCGTGGTTGAAGGTATCGTGATAGTGCTTGATGATCAACCTAGTTATCCTGTCCTTCGCATTCAACACTATGGGTTGCTTCAGGTCGCCGTCTATACCCCTTGCCGCGTTAATCCTTCCTCGGACCCTTAGTAGTCCGTCTGCTATGGTGAGATCCAGCCTTCTAAGCTTGCTAGTTCTGTCAAGTTGCCTTTTCTCCGACGTGTTCTTGATCTCGTTCTTGAAGCACTCTTGACTCCTTCGTAGCAGCAATTGTTCCGCCCTCAACAGGAGGTCGGGCCCTAATGGCCGCGCGCACGCCTGTTCGTTGGGCGTTGAAGACGAGGGCAACTTCACCCTTGCCTTCTTACCGTATCTACTCCAGGCTGGATCCTTTCTTCGTGTGATTAACGTCTTCTCTTTCTTTCTTCGGCACAAGTCGATGAATTGTAGTACCCGCGCCGTCGATCTCCACAGTCTCACCCACCTGGAGAACCTCGCAGGTTCTGGTGTGGACGAGTCGCATGCGGTCGTCGCGGCTACTGTGTGCTTCACTTCTCTGTCTTCGACTGTAGGCTGCGACTTGAAACTCTGGTGCTCGGGCCATTTCTCCTCGCTCATACTAAGAAACTCAGGCCCCGTGAACCATCTGTGGCCCGCCGCGAACTGTCTCGGTGCTCCCCGGGTCGCGTCGTCCGCCAGGTTCTGACTCGTCGGTACCCAACGCCACTCGTTTGGACGCGTCGTGTCTTCTATTTCTGCCAACCTGTGCGCCACGAACTGTTTGAACGTCCGGGGATCCGAACGTATCCACGATAATACTGTACTTGAGTCCGTCCAGTAAGTCTTCTTCTTTGGGGCGATGTCTAACTCTTCTATGGCCGATTGCGCCAGCCTCGTCCCTAGTAGCGCGGCCTGCAGGTCCAACCTCGGGATGGATATTGGCTTGAGCGGCGCCACGCGCGCCTTTCCAGTCAATAGATTTACCGTCCAACGGTCGCCTTGACGCTGCCTCCAGTACACCGCGCATGCATAGGCCGTCTCACTGGCATCTGTGAAGATGTGTAGTTCTCCTTCTTCTCGAGACGGCGCAAAGCACCTCGGTAGCCTCAGGTCCTTTAACAACTCTAAGTTTTGTAGATAAGATCGCCAAGTCTCTTCGCACTCAGGCGTTATCGCTTCATCCCAACCGATGCCGTTACGCCACAAGTCTTGAAGTAGCCTCTTAACGTACGCGTGTCCGCTTCGCGTCTCCGGTCCTGTACGAGGACCGGAGACGCGAGACCCAGAGGGTCGAATGTAGACATCACTGCGCTCGTCACCTGCCTCTTCGTCGGCGTCATCTCTGCGTAGACTACGTCCTCGTCTAAGTTCCGAAAGCAAGTTCTGAAACCTAAGTGGTCGTCCCGCGTGAACCAACGGAGACCCAGCGTTTTCTCTTCTTTCGACCCCAGTTCTACCTCCGAACTCGCTTCTCTCTCGTCGGAGATCGCCTGGAGTACCGCAGATCGGTTTGAGGCCCATCCCCTCAACTCGAAACCGGCCTTCTTGTGAATCTGGAACACTTCGCGAGCGACCTTCTTAGCTTCTTCTTCCGTGTCGAAGCTGTGTAGATATTCGTCCATGTAGTGGTTCGCTCTAACGGCCTCAGCGGCCGCGGGGAACTCCCCCTCGTGTTCAGCAGCATTTGAGTTCTTCACGTGGATGGCCACGCTGGGAGAAGAACAAACACCAAATGTCACTGAAGTCATGCGGTAATGCTTTGGAGGCTTCTCTCGTTCATCTCCGCGCCACAAGAAGCGCAGGCTGTCCCGGTCTTCAGGCCTCACTTTAATCTGAAGGAACATCTCCTTGATGTCGGCCACCACGGCCACCGGCCGCTGACGGAATCGTAATAGGACGCCGAACAACGATTGAAGGAGATCTGGTCCAGGTAGAAGCATGTCGTTCAGGCTTTTACCCCCGAACTTTGCTGCGGCGTCGAACACCAGCCTCATCTTCTTCTTAGTCGGGTGAGTCACGGCGAAATGAGGCAGGTACCATTTCCTTGCAGACGTGGATCCCTGCTGAACCTCCTCTGCGTAGCCGCTGTCCAACAGGTGCTGCACCTGTTCTCCGTACTCCTTCTTGAGCACCGGATCCTTATCTAACTTCTTCTCGATATTCCGCAGCCTGTTCTCAGCCGACTTTCTGTTATCGAGTGTTTCTTCGTTTTCGTTCTTCCACAGGAGCCCGGTCTCGTACCGGCCGTCTTCCATTCTCCTTGTCGTCCTAACGAGTTGTTCTAGCGCCTTACCCTCCGCATCGGTAGAGGGTCGGCGCGGTTGGACCCCGAGCGACTCAATCGCGAAGTGGTCCTTCATCAGCTGCTCCAGTCCATCTTCTGAGGCAGCGGTGTGCGCGCACGCCATCGCGTTCATTGGTCTCGACGCTCCGCCGTCGGAGCCGTGCAGCACCCACCCCAGCTGAGTCAATGATGCTACAGGTTGATTTCTTTTTCCTTTTCTTATGACCCGCGTTATGATGATGTGCCAGTTGTCTTGACTGATGAGCAATCGAGGCTTCTCCTCGTCGTATACTAAACGTTCTAACATACGCTTAAGGTGCGTGCACTTCTTCAATCTTGTTTTATCTAACCTCTGAGGTGTGAAGTGTAGATCCTTTATTGTTATCACTCCTTCGAGTGTCTGCCGCCGCGAGTGATGTACACCTTTCAGCTTGAGATTGACGCGCATGGAATCTTCACTCCCCAGGATCTTGCCTCCGACCGTCTCCAAACGTAGAGGCTCCTTCGGCCCCTTCAGGCCGATCTTATGTGCCACTGAAGCATCAAGTAAAGTCACTGTGGACCCTTCGTCCAATAACGCCAATATGGTAGCAGCCCCCTTCGGGCCGTACACCTCTACCGGAACCGTCTTCAAATACGCCCTCGGCGCGGTTAATGCGTTCACCGGTAGCACTACGTTGTTTGACTTTTCTTTCTCTTCTTGCTTCTGGCCTTCTCGCTTGTAGTAGTGAAGCAGGTTATGATGCGTCCTCTTGCAGTCCTTGCAAGGCGGCTTCTTACAATTTTCTTTTCTATTCTTGCCTTGCAGGCAATTAAAACACACTCCGTGCTTTATCACTATGTCCCATCTCTCTTTGACGGACGCCTGCAAGAACTTCTTACATCCCGCTAATGGGTGTTCCCCTTGACAGTGCGGACATGAGGGCTTCTTCTCAACACTAACATCGACCGCGGCGTGCGCGGCTTGTTGTCTGTACGTACCTTGTCTCCTTATTGTAGTTTCCAGAAATGCGTACGGCCCGCACCGATCCGCCTCTCTATTGAGGAAGTCGGCCACTGTCACCAGGTCACTTTCTTCATGATCGGCGGCGTAATCAAACCACCGATACTTCAACACCGCAGGTAGCTTCTCCACTATTGTCTTCATTATCTCTGGAGATTGTAGATACTGCGGTTTTCTTAATCCTTTCACTGTAGCTACGATGTTGTTCACTTGACTTGCGAATATACAAACGTCGCGCGCATTCTCGCCGTTCTTCGACAGCCCCTTCAGTTTGTCCATCTCGGCGAGCACTAACACATCCGGCCTCCCGAAGCGACGCCTCAAGGCGTCTATGACATCTTCGGGTGGACACTCCGAATACAAGAGGCTTTTCACCGCCTCCCTTGCTGTTCCTTTGATGGCCTCACCATGTTCTGAGGGGGTGTAAACAGCCCTCCCGTGTCTTCATACACGGTCCTAAAAGCGATCCATTCCGCCATCCATCGCGCCGTCGAATAGGGGCAGCTCCGTCATGTAACTCGGCGCCGCTGTCCCCGCCTTCGGCACCGCTTGTTTGGCCCTAATGATCGCCTCAGCCAAATCTTTGTTCCCCGAGACCGATGAGTACACTTCTGGTTTGACTACCGCCGGTGACGTAACTTGGATACTCGGTGGCTCCTCTAGGCTCTTCCTAGGCACGTCGCTGGCTCTATGCCCCTTCCTGGGCACGACACTGGCAGCCTCTTCCAACCATTGATGCACTTCCGCTTCTTTATCTTGAAGCTCTTCGTCGTCCGAATCAGCCAATCGCGACAGCTCTAGGTTGGCTCTGGCCACGGCGGCCCGAGCCTGCGCCTCGCGGAGCTCTAGCTCCGCTAGTTCGGCACGTGCCTCTAGCTGTTTCTTCTTAGAAGCAGTGCTTCTAACTGATGACGCTCTTTCGCGTACGGTGGCGGCTGTCGGCGCGTTCTTCGTGTTATTATCGGGTTTCGCCGTCACTTCGTACTCATAGTTTCGTAGCTCGTTGTGGTCGCTTCCGTCGTCAGCTCCGTGGATGGCTCCGTACTACTCTCCCGTCCCGGAGTACGGGGAGGGGTACGGGCGACTCCCGGCGTTCCGGCAGTCGTTCTACCGTTTCGGATCCCTTGGGGCTCCTCGTGACCGGCATGTTTGCTTCGAAACCACTTAATATACACCCTTAATGAATCTAAACCCCTTAGATCCGGCTCGAAGGACCAGATATCGCGGTCGGGGGCTGCGGTCTTAAAAGACCGGAGCGGCGTTACGCTGAGGTCGCTAGATCAGACCTCAGCTACCGCACCCTTCCGCTTTGTAGGGCGAAACGAACCCTGTCCGCAGGAGTGACGTCAAGTCGGGTGACTAATGATCACTCCTAACGGGCGCCGGTGATTCGTCTCTCATGGACATAAGGGTCTCGACTCAAAGGGGGTAATTAAAACGAGAATGTACGAACATTCAGTAAACCCAGTCACGAGAAGCTTCCGATCGGGCTCTTCTACGATCCTCCCGCACAATAATAGGGCTCTTCTACGATAATCCCTTATAATAAGTGGGCTATTCTACGATAATCCCATACAATGTTGCTATTCAGGGCTCTTCTACGATATTTCCCTGTTCTTCTTTCTTCAATGTTGCGGTCCGAGGCGAATGGAATGCCGCATCCCCATACTAGCCGTTTATTAACCGGCCGGCTATACCGTAAAGAGAGCCGCTGAATAGCAACGCGTTTTACGCGAATTTTTATCTACGTCCCCGTGACTGAATTTAACTTATCTTTATTTGCTCAATGTACACAGATATCATAATATAATATTCAAAAAGGTGGCAAAATCACCTTCAATACACATATAATGATTAATAAAAGTTATACAAATACAAAAGTTATGAGAAATAAAATAGTAAAAATACAAGAAATTCTATACAATATAAACAGTTTCAAAGTCTTATTTCTTATAAACTATCATTCTCCCCTATAAAGTGTAATACCATATTATGTTCGTCCCGTTATATACTATGCATTTAATTTACTATTAACAAGTTTTATCTAATTTTAAATTTCTTCGGGGTATATCGAGAGCGAAAGAGATAGCCTTCGAATGCTATCTCTCTCTTTCTTATTTGCACAAAAGAATGCTCTGTAGCAAGTGTGACAAATGCTTACTATTTAATGTTTCTAAGTGATTTTAGTTTTATAACAAGTTATATAAAAATAATCAAATAATGAATTTATGATGACAAAACAATTAAATATTATAAATAATAATGTCATAAATTGTCGCCGACAAATAAGTTGCATAGAAGATTCAGATAATTATATCATAATACAGACGGACGGACCGTCGTCCGAACGGACGGTTAATATAATGTTAATTAGCTTTTATAAGAAACAAATAAAAGAAGAGTCATTGGCCTAAAACATTATTTTACTTTTAATTATATTGATCTAAAAGTAACCAAGTTACTGACGTAATAAGTTATTGCTGCAATTACATGTTATGTAACAGAAAAATGCTATATGAAGATTCATTTATTATGCACTTATTCTTTATTGCATTTTGCAATAAAAAATAAACTTATTATAAAAAATGATGAATAAATTACTTAAAATTATTTCATTATTTTATATTATTAGTAGGTACCTATAGTCAGTCTCTTATCTGTAAAGAAAAAACTATCTGACTACTATTTTATCTGAGAAATGAATCTCATGGAATGAAATGAACCTCTGGAAAATTTGATAAAAGTATAGTTATTAATAATAAGAAAACGAGTCAAATACTTGGGATAGCTTGTATAGAGATTCTGGCGTTATCTTTAACGTAAAAATTTCAGTGATAATCGCGTTCAAACAACAAAACTTGTTTTTCAGTACATTACTAGTATTATTGTTTAGCCATAAATGTTGTTTTCAAATTTAAAAACGATACAATACATATTTTGTTCTGAATATTTTTTTTAATGCGTTTATTGTTATAAAAACTTCGATGGGTTACCTTCCCAAAAATGTTCTTTACTTATTTATAAGTTTTAATATCTTTATTAATATAAAAAAAAAGCGATTGATTATCACTACAACTAGCAAAATGAGAAAGTGTAACGTGTACTTGAGGAAGTGTAAGGAAGTGTAAGTGTGCTCACAAATCTTAAGAAGATGCGCAAAAGTGCAACGTGGCCTGTTCTTGTTCTGTGTGATCTTGGTTGCGTGTAGATTTTCATACCAATAAGTCACCAAGCATCATTTTTGTCCATCTTAGATCATGTTATGAAAGCCCTTTATAGATCATTTCAAAAATATCCTGTACGTTACAACATGATTCTGGACCTGGGGCACAAAATCGTAGTTCGTGCTGCAAGCCTGGCTCGAAGCAAGAATTTGGAATTAATAAGAATTTATTTAAGACTGGACCTCATCTAGCTCAGCTCTAAACATTATGGACTATAATTTAAAATCAATTATAAAAAACATGGCCTTTCCTAAACAATACGCTGACATGGAATCTCTTAAGAAATGCGTACAACATTGCGTATGTTTTTTCTAACACTTGAATAAATATGTATATATAAGTTTCGTTAGGATTAAATTTTTTCGAAATATAAATGAATTTTCTTTTGTAACAGAACATATGTTTGGAATGATAGTTAAAACATCACAATCAATTTATAATTACAACTCTGTAATACATCCTCACTATCAAAAAGAACACAAAAATCTTAATTTTAATTAATTATAAAACAACTCAAATATTTTTCATTAAAATTAGAAGAATGAAGATAAAAATCAAGAATATATCGCAGTATAAAAAGACAATAATTTTCCGTTAAATGGCAAAGTAATAATAATAATACGCAGGACAAATTACACACATCGATCTAAACCAAAAGTAAGAGAATCATTTCCTTGTGTTATACACAATATAAATACTGAGAATATATTTAATAAACGACCAAATCCAGAAATACAGATATCTTTGCTCATCACGTAAATCTGTCCCTGTCGGGAATTGATCCGGAGCCCCATTGTGCCGCTATACGTTAGACGTCTGCGCTAACCACTCGACCAACGAGGCGGTAATAGTATGATAATTTCGCTCGTATTATTGAAAAATAATATATATATCTACTATTACTTATTTGTAGCTTAGATCACAGGCTTTCAAATAACCATATGTTAGTCGTCACATGATCCTAAATACCATTGCTTTTTCATTGAAACATATCCTAATTCCTAAGCCATTCCTTTGCTATTGGTAAATATCCTGATGCTTCGAAAATTGTGAAATTATTCCTTTACCTAATAAAGTCATGCCATCAAATATCGATGACTTCCGACCTATTTCAATATTACCTTTCCTATCCAAAATCCTTGAAAATTTGCTATTTAACAGGTTTGATATTATCGACTATACTAAGTCTGATACGTTCTATTAACATCACTACTTGGGATGATAACCTGTTTTCGGAGTTACCTCACAGAATGTATACCTAAATCATTATTGAGAGTTGAGATGGAGAAGTCCTTGACATTCCTTGACATATGTCTCGGCTAGTACTTCAGTATTCTGTACCTCAGTTTTTTACTATGAGATTTATAGTATGCTATTACATACCTATATTAAAAAAATATTAGCGTATTTTATTTGCATATTTTTAAATATTAAATATAATTTAATTTAGTAATTTATATTTATTATATTAGTTATAATTGCCGTAAAAGGAACGACACCAGCCCACATGAGGTTTATCGGTTGACGATACTTTCTTAAAAAAGTTCATCCTTAAAAGAAAGATGATAACCAATCTATTACGGCCTAAATTGAACCATATGGACCTAGACAACTTGTGGTTCCAGCACTTTGCTACATGTCACTCAGCGGACGCCGATGTTGATGTTCTGTATGAATAATTTGAGGTTATCTCTAGCAGAGATGATGTGAATTGGCCACTAAGATTTTGGGGTTTCTAAGTGAGATATTTATGCGAATAAACCAGAGTCGAACGTTGCCCTTAAGGCACATAAGTCATAACACAGGCCATCATTCAAATCAATCAAATCTAAGAAAAGTGTTAGTTCATACATCGGGGAAGATTTCAGACTATATGACTTTAAACTACGACCTTTTTAAGAAAGTATAGCAAATGAGCGAAGTAGCGAAGCACTCCTTTTTCTGGAATAGATCAGTAAGTAGTTCTGGACTAACGAATTTATCTCCATGGCTGATGGAATTATTGAAAACAGCTGGAAATCATATATGTATATCAAAAATATTGACGTATTATTATAGAAAAACCAGTATCTCGAGCTATCAATATCTAAAGGCCCTGTGTTATTTTCTACAACTACCAATAAGTCAAGTAGTTCGGTCTCTTAAATATAAAAAGTATATTTTTTTAATTAATTTTTTATAGCTATTAGTTTAGTACAATATGAATAAAAAAAAAACGACAACTTCTATGAAGTTTATGACATTTATTAACAATTTACAATGCTTCCCCTTGAAAGCCTTGGTTCAAGATTTTAATTGCCTTCATCAATCCACATTTCTAAACTTTCAGGTTGATATTCCGGGTCAATGACCCTTGACTTGATGATCTCTTTGAACACGAAGGCAGACTTGCGAGGAGTTCTCGTGCGAGCTGGATCCGAGAAGTCAACTCGGTAGAGACCAAAAAGTTCTCTATTAAAAATATAAAAGTTTTAGTTATGTAAAGGTAATTAAAATATACGTAAGAATAGTAATAAACAATTATATATAAGTACACGAAAAAACCTTACGTGTAGCCGAGCAACCATTCAAAATTGTCCATCAAACTCCAGGTCATATACCCCCTCAGGTCCACTCCTGCCTCCCTTGTATCCAGGATGCTGTTCAAAGCAGCCCTATAGTAGGTGATTCTGTCATCATCGTTTACATCAGCTTCAGGAGTCGAAGACCAGCCGTTTTCGGTGATGTAGAATATTGGACCGTTGTATTTTTTATGAAGGTGGGTAAGTGAGTTGTAAATACTGTTTGGTGATAGCTGTTGAAAATTGAGTTTGTTTAAAAATATAAACATATTAGATTTGCTCGAAAGCTAGATTTGTTTTTAAAGAATGTAATGCTTACTGTTAACCAACTCGAAGCAGATTTCAGCCACTCTGGTGGAACATAGGTTCCGACATCAGCATCATCAAGCAATGAAGGTACCGGATGTTGAGATTTGTATTCTGTCGCAGATATAAGGGCACCGGTGTAATGATTGACTCCAAAGAAATCAGCGGTTCCACGTACAAAGGCCTTCTCTTCTTCAGTGTATTCTGGCATACGAGATCGAGGGTAACCTTGTTCAGCGCTTTTTTTTGCAACAATCTCCGACAATTCCTTAGGAAAGCCTCCATCTTCAGAGAATATAGGTTCTGCGTAGATCCCCCACTAGAATCAAATAAATAAAATACATGTATTACGTGTACCATATATATAGAATACACGTATATGAATTATATGAATTATACTTCTGCTTGTCTTCTAATTTCAGCGGCATATGCATCTTCCTCTGAATCGGACAAAGGACCAAACCAGTTGACACTGATGGTTATACCACATTCACCACCTTGGCTTTCTTTGTAGTCATTTACGTATGCGTAGTAAGCTCTTGCGTGACCGAGTGCTAGATTTTTAGCACAATAGTAAGTACCCACATCAGTTGCATTCAGAATAGGAGCTTTTGTGGTGGAACCATATCCTTCGTAACAGATTTCTCTTGGTTCATTAAAAGTGATCCAGAGTTTGACTCTATCTCCAAACTTTTCAAAAACAATTCTGGCGTAATCTTCAAACCACTCAGGGAACAAAGGGCTCATAAAACCTCCTAAATCTTGCAGTTTCTGTGGCAAGTCCCAATGGTACATGGTTACCACCGGCTTAATATTATATTTAAGCATTTCATTGATATAATTATTATAGAACTGAACTCCAGCTTCGCTGACTTTGTTGGCTAAACCGTTTGGTAAAATTCTGGACCAGGCTAATGAGAACCTGTAAACATCCAGACCCAGTTCCCTCATCATTTCCACATCTCGTTTGTAATTGTGGTATGAGTCTGCTGCGATGTCACCATTGCTCAAATCTACGATGACATCAGGCTTTGTATGGGTCATTCGGTCCCAAATATTCTCTCCTTTGTCTAAAAAATTTAATAAAATAGTGACGATTGTAAATATTTTATCAAGAAAACTTGTCTTCTTTTTTATATAAAAACAAACGTAATTAAAAACACTAGAGGATAATATGGGTGGTCTTATTGTTTATGTTTAAGTTTATTATACAGAGTGCTTTCTACTGTTGAAAATTGTGTCATTTTCATAGGAAAATGCAAAAACTTATTTATGATATAGTTAAAATTACATTAATTGAAAACGACAGGATTTACACTGATGGTACTAAGTTTAATGACAGATAGTTCGACTAAAGTCTTAAATTAAATCGTGTATTACCTCGGGAAATAATGAAAAGAAAACTCTGGGACAAATACAGGTAATGATGATGTTTCTTTCTCTTTTTCGGTGAATAGGTCTAGTGCTATTAGTACTTAGTTCAGGAGAACTATTTCTCCTAGCCTATAACTTTTCTAGTTCATGTAGACAGAGCCGTTAAAAAAGACCAATTATATTATAAAAATAATAGATAATCAAATCATATAACCTTTCGTTAAAGGACAGATAGCTAAAATTATTTAGTTATTATTAATACTTGTTCTTTTTTACTATCTCACGATTGATTGATGATAGTAGACCATAACATCGGGTCGCTGGCAAAGTTACCCCCCATCGGGCAAAGTTTATGGGAAATGGGTCTGAAAAGCTGCGGTGTGTTGGCGAACCGGTTTGACGTCAAGTAGGTGTCTGGTTTATCGGGCGTCTAGTCGAGGAGCGTAGCGGGATCCGAAGCGACAGCTTTCCGCTGGCCGCCCGCAGATAGTTGGGAGCCCAATTAGTGGGCTAGCCACCCACGAAGGGCTGCCCCGCCAGCTGCGAAAAATCCCAGGGTGGCTCCATCGTGCTGATTGGCGACCAGTAGAGGAGGCCCGATGGCGATCCCTAGGGGGGTTCGGGCGTCCTCGCAGTGTCCAGGCTCTTCCCAGTGGCATAACTTAACCAACTTCGACATCGGGTTCGATACGTATCGCCTCGTTCAACTGCCATTTCCCATCCCTATTCACTTTTATTTTTTTATTATGAAGAAAAACCAAAAAAAGAAAAAGTTTGTACAGCGGTTGCACTCATCCTCATTTAAAGTGCACCTCAGCAATATCAGAGGCTTGCACTCTAATATCTTACCTGTCATTCACCACCTTGAGACAGAGCAACCGCACCTGTTCTTTTTGACGGAGACGCAGATACAATGTTCTTTAAGCGCTGCGCACCTGGATTATCCCGGCTACACGTTAGAGCACAACTTTTGCTCACGTGCCGGAGTCTGTGTGTACGCGCGGAACGACCTCTGTATCCAGCGTCTACGTCACCTTGAAGACCCCACATTTTCTTCTCTATGGGTTTTAGTAGACACAGAAAACGAAAAAATCGTGTATTCCTGTGCCTGCCGTTCGCAAAGCGGTGATAAGGAGACAACTCGATTATTTGAGTGTCTCGGTGAGGCTGCTGATATGGCTTTGCATCAGTCCCCTTCAGCGCAGCTCGTCTTTTTGGCGTACTTTAATGCTTGTCATCAGGACTGGCTGTTGCCGTTCCAGAAAACGGACCATGCTGGAAGAGAAGCGCGGAACTTTGCGTTGTCCTTGGACCTCTTTTAGCTGGTGAGGCAAACGACAAGGGTACCAGATGTGGTAGGCCATACAGTCCATTACCTGGACTTTCTACTGACAACTGATCTAGACAGGTATCGTGTGGAGGTCACCTACCCCTTGGGAACCTCCGATCACTGTCTGGTGAAATCTGTGTTTACAAATTCCCTACCAGCTCTCGAACCACATGGTGTTAGACGAGTATGGAAATCCAAGTCCGCAGATTGGGATAAGATGCAGCACTTTTTTCCATCTTATCCTTGGCGGCAGCTCTGCTTCTCTTCTTTGGATCCATCGAGTTGCGTGGATGCTATTACCGATGTGGTGCATCAGGCAAAGCTCGCCCATGGTTTACCGAAAACATATCGGCATAACTTATTTGGGCTGAGGCTCGAAGCCGCAAAACTCCGGATGTAAGTTCAAAAAAGAGAGCCTTTAACCAAGCTGCCAAGTCCTATAAGAAGGCATTGCGGACGGCTCGTCTCGATCGAATCGCTAAAAATAGCGAAAAGCTCTCTGTCAGACCAACTCACAGTCGACCTTTCTGGTCTCTTGTCAAAGCGATCGAGTCGAACTTCTGCCAACGCTCACTGCCTGCTCTGTTGTAGCCGGACGAATCTCTGGCCCATAAAGCAACGGAAAAAGCAAATGTATTTGCTTCTCTTTTTGCTGATAATTCTTTTCTAGACAATGGCAATGCTTCTCCAATACATCTGCGGTATTTCGATGCCTGAAATCCGCATCACTAACAAAGAAATAAGGAGCACATTGTGTCGTTCAGATGTCAATAAAGCCAGTGGTCCTGATGGAATACCAGCCATTCTGCTCAAGACATGGGCAGCTGAGTTGTCCCCTGTACTGACACGTCTGTATCGCCTCTAAAAAGATTGGTATAGTGCCGAAATCCTGAAAGCTTGCCAACGTGCCACCCGTGCCCAAAAAAGGCAGCCGTGCCGATTCTGTCAATTACAGACCGCTTTCAATCACCTCCATACTCTGCAAGATTATTGAGCGTGTATTGAACTCTCACCTTCTAGCATACCTAGAAGGTAACAATCTCCTCAGTGACCGACGGGTTTCGCCGTAATAGATCTACTGGGGAACTCCTAGTGTATGCTACACGCATTTTAGGCGAGGCCTTCGAGAAGAACGGAGTAGCGGTCGCCGTCTCTCTGGACGTCTAGAGGGCATTTGACAGGGTCTGGCATGTGAGCTATAAACAAGCTTTCAGCTTATAGCTTATAGCTCACATCGCCAACGACAGTCGTTCTATTCTTTAAAGCACTTTATGACACTGTTTACAAATACACCAAACTGTTTACCATTTAAACTCTTAACTATCACTGTTACACAACTTAGTCTCTCGATCACACACTCTGAGATTTATTATAACTGTTACACTTTTATCACAATAGCACCACCACACAACTTGTACTCCCAGTTTCACAATGCCTTATCTTAACCGAGCTGCGATTTATATACTTCTTATTCTTAGCCAAATCAGTATCCAATATTACATTTATTTTATCAATTAAACTTCTATACAGGGATTCAATTATTTTAGTCAAAGCAACAACTTATATCTTTATTTTTAGTCAAAACCAAACTACCACATGAATAAAAGCTAAAATGATCGGCTGGGTAACGGACTTTCTGAGCCAGAGATCTTTCCGAGTAGTTGTCGACGGGTGTTCCTCGGAACCCTTGACAAAAAATCTCGGAATGCTTCAGGCATGCGTTCTCTCTGCAACTCTTTTTGTGCTACACATTAACGATCTGTTGAAGCCGGGTATGCAGACGACAGCTCAGTTGTAGAAAGATATGTGCCTAGTACTCGGGCTAGTAGAGACCAAGTACAGTCTGAAAGAGAAGCCATGGTGCAGTGTTTGAGCGACAAACTTCAGGCAGTCTCCGCATGTTGCAATGCTAATGTTGTCAAATTCAATGTCACCACAACGCAGACGTGTGCGTTCACCGCCAAAACGAGCCCTTTCACCTTGGCTCCTTTCCAGAATGTATCCTAGGATTACAGTGACCAGCTTCAGTTGTTAGGCTTAGAGATTTCCTAGAACCTAAACTTTGGTCGGTTCATTGAGTCCAGAGCAAGAGCAGCAGCAGCTAAGCTTGCTGTTCTTGCGAAGGTCCGGCAATACTTTACACCGGGACAGCTTCTTGTTTTATACGAAGGACAGATCCGGTCGTGTGTTGAGTATTGTGGTCACATATTTGCTGGTGCCTCAAAGTCTCATCCTGCGGTTCTGGACTCAATTGAGAAGCGAGTGAAGAGGCTAATAAGCGATCCCGATTTGACTTCCACAGCCTTGAACACAGGCGTAGAATTGCTAGCTTCTCAGTATTCTATAGGATACATTTTGGTGAATGTGCGCAGGAATTACACGATCTAATTCCCCTAGCCCCCATCCATCACCGGACGTTACGACGCACGGAAGGTATCCATCCTTTTGTTGTGGTGGTTCCACCTGTCCGAACGAAGCGTTTTGCTTTTTACTTCGTACAGCAAAGGATTGGAACAGCTTGCCTTCGTCGGTATTTTCGGCCGAATACAATGTGGATACATTCAAGAGAAGAGTGAATAGGTTGCTGGATAATGCGCCTTACTACTTAAGACTTCATTCCACTTACCATCAGGTGGAATGTAATCAAGCATTGCCCTAATTTATATATAAAAAATAAAATAAAAGTAATAAAAAAAAATGTTATGTATGTCAAATATATTATGTATCTAAGTTATTATTAAGTCAAGCAGGATAAGAATATATAATACCATAAAATTAATATGCATGTCTTTGAGCATTACCATCAGCGTTCCATCCTCCCTCTATCTGGTAAGCGGCGGTAGCAGTTCCAAAGAGGAAATCATCAGGGAATCGCCTCTCCTGGCCCTGGCTTCCGATCACTAACCTAAGAAATATTATTTAGGATATTTAAATATATTTCTGATTTACATGATTTATAAGTATTAGATACACATATTTTTTATTTTTAAATATCTTTAAGAACATCTTTTAAACTTTTATTTATTTAAAATATTAAAACTATATTATAATCACTAAACAAAAAAAAATCGAAGACATTTTTACTCTTTTTTTGCATAAAACCTTAGGTAAAATTATAAAAAATATATATTTTTACGACAAAAGAACATTATATAAAAACACATTTTAAAATAACATCAGTTACCCATTGCAATACCAACTAATGCAAAAATACTTAAATTAAATCTACTTGTAATAATTTTCTCTATATTTTTTTCACATCAATATATAGGTATGTACGTACCCTATTAAGAATAATAACTTCATCACACGTCCGTACAGACAGCCTCCGTAATGAACATTGTAGAATATGGTCTTGAAAATATATATTTATATATTTAATATCTATGCATCTTATATTAAAATCTCATTGAGATAAGTCTTTACCAAGTAGGTACTCCTTGTTTAATGCATAATGCATGCCAAAAACTTTAGATTAAACTGCAAAATATTATATTTTTCAACCTAAAACATCAAGTATGCATATCTAAGTGATTTATGTTTATTGAGCTGAGGTCAATCAAGCTCTTTACTTCCATTTGTTAATCATCTCCTCCGTAACGGAAAGATCTATATTCAGAAAACTTGTTACAGATCTTGAACAAAGCGGGTACTTTGTCTGGAAGTAAATTGAGATAATTCATGATAGTATTTTTTGAGATAATCTCCAAAATGGTTCCAGTAGAGCTAATATCTGGAACGTCCGTTCTTTCGCTCGCGCTGTACGTTCCACTCTAACAACCTTCAGGTTGGCTCTTATATGGCAAACTGTTTTGATACCCGGAGAGTAAAATCGCTGGAATTTTCGCAAAGTAAGAAACTATTTTTTTTTCTTATTTACGATTTTTTTGAAAATTTCAGATTATAGGTTTTTAAGGTTATTGATATAATTTATGCTCAATCGACATGTAATATGAAACGAATTCGGGGCGCGAACATAAATAAATGCCATATGCATTGTTCTTTAATAGATGCAGAAAACTTGTTACAGATCATTTGTGTCAATACATATATAATGACATATTATTTAAAAGTCAAAAAATAAAAACCTTTATAACACGTTCGCTGCGTTACGAGGTCTATTAGATCTCTTGCGGGACTTTCGTATTGTGCGTGGACTGAAATGCTGTTTTTTCACTCCTTGCGGGGGGCTCTAACTTGTAAAGTTCTTTATGTATGAGCAAGACAAATATACACATTTGTATCCTACTTGAAGGTGAGTTCATAAACATAATAAAAGGATGGATTAGGTCCCTAACGCACAGTACTGTACTATAATTTTTTCATTACTTACGTTAGGGGATATTTTATTACTCGTGGAATCATACGTAGGTAGGCGGCGCGGGCGCTGCGTGTCTCGTTTTAGTGCTGTTCAAGTATCGATGTGAGGGGACGCGCTCACGTTTTAAAAATAGCACTCGCGTAAATATATCGACGTGTTCATATTTTAAATTGTTTTAATTGTTGTTAAAAATAATGAGTTACTTAATTAATTAGTTGATAGTTAATTAGAGTTCATTTTGGTGAGCATTCTAAGAAAGAAAAATAATCGCCGGTTAATACCGCGGCATTATAGAGTAAAATAAAAAAAAATCCTGAAGGAAGATGTGTTGATCATGTTTTCCAACGAGGAAACAAAAAAAAGACGTTGCGTGGGTTGTTATGAAAAATTACGACGCACGGTAAACAGCTCTGAAGCTTCTAAAAAAACATTTTGTGGCGAGCAGCTAGATCTTTATTATTGTGCAGAATATCTTATTATTAAAAACTTCAAAAGACTCCTCGTCGCTTTAAATGTTTTTTCAGACAAAATTGGATTTCGTTTCCAAGAGAATCCTGAAGTCGAAACCCTGTCGGCGAAAAAACGGCGTTATTAATAGTCTTCAATTCTTTGCTCCTGGATCAGTTGTGCTTTGTACAGGTGCCGGTCCAAGGCCATACGCAAAATCCATCAAAGCGAAGTCTGCGAAAAAGCGAGTTCCTGTGTACGGCAGAAAATTGACTGCATCGAGTTTTGTCTGTTTTGTACTTCAGTTTTTATGTACAAAACGGTGATATGTGGCTGACTTAACTATAATTATAACAACTATTATAATGTTAATGTTGTGATGAAAGTAGTGGAATAGTGATTATACATAATTACATTTAAACAATTTATAACATTGCTTGCTATACTATAGTTGTATTTTAATTATACATTCTGCAAAAGAATAAGCCTTTGAAGGAGAGAGATAGTTTTTTTTTTGTTTGAAGGAGAGAGATACTTTTTTTTTGTTTTGCAAGGCCATAATGAAGTTATATACCATATAAGCGACCAAAATGAATGAACTGACTAATTAAATAGTATTTTTCGAAATCAGACTTGTAATTCCAAACTTTACCGGTACCAAATATATAAAAAGATCCTTAGAATAACATCAATTGTTATTGTAATAAAAATAGCAAAAGAAATTAGAGTATCTATAATCAGCATTCTATATATAAATGATATTTTCTTTATCTAAACTTTAATAACATCCTCATATGTAATAAAATACCAAGTGGTCGAAGTTGATAAAAGTATTTGTTACTTACATATCATGTTTTATCTCCTTATTTAATCTAGCGGACGAATTATTATGAATTTTAATGTAATTTTAATGTAATTTTATGATATTTTTAAATTTAATATATAGACCTTTTCTCATTTTTGCGGAACAGTGACTGACGTAAGACTATAGTACACTAAAACAAAATTATGACACAAATAGAGATATTTTTTTAATATTATTTAACTTCAGAAAATGATTTCTTAGCATAGATTTTATAAGCTTTTTTTTTCCTTAACGCTTCCGCTACAGTTTCCACTTCCGCTGATGTTTTCAATCCTACTACAGGTTCTGTTCTTAGTACCGTCTAAACCTTAATGATATCAGTTGTGGGACCGGCATTTCCGCTTGCATCCTTTGGTTTTCACTTTCCTATTGCTTTTGCTTTTTCTGTTACTACTTTATCTTTCTCTATTAATACATATATATTTAAAAAAGTAACTAGTTAGGAACAGGTATGCCGTTAACGAAATCTTTTGAGAATATTCATTGATTGACTGCTTCTTAGTTCAGGAATCTGGCTGAAACTACCTGACAGATTATGATTAAATCTAACCTGGTGCTAGCATATGATCTACTTCTCTGATTGTATATTTGTCTATCCGATCTATATGATTTTTTTTTCCATTAAATAATTGATGTAAATGAAACATAATCTATCGATACCATCGATAAAGACAAAATTGCATGTTTAAAATATATTATTGGAGACCAGTTTCTTATAATCGTTGGTAATAATTGGTAAATTGTAAACTTTTGTTAAAATTGTCCCAAAATACATTTATCTTTAAATATGCAAATGAACCAATACCTGATTTAGAACTGTAAGGTTACATTATTGTTAAACGACTATTTTATAATAATCCGTAATGTTTTGATTCATTTCAATGTTTTGTTGGTCCCTGTATTGATCCATATAAATTAATGAATTACTAATTTAACTGTAATAAGAAGATCCAATAAGGTGTAATTATTTAAATCGTTATTTTATTAACTTAAATAGTAATATCTAGAATTGCTATGTCAAGTATTGTTTATTTTCGTATGCTTAAAGTTGTTTATTTGACTAAGATTATTATTTATGTGAAGAGGGACATTTGCTTAATTAGTAAATACTTGACTAAGCTAGAAAAGTAGGAACCATTAAGACTTCATAATTAAAACCAGTATTTAATACCACTTTTACCGATACTTTCAATTGTTCTTTTACGAGTAGTTGTTATTTTTCCACGTTTAAAGTAGTTGATTTGACTATTATTGTTTATGTGAAGAGGGAGTTAATAAAGAAGGGTATATAAACTGCGGTTAGGACGATATTCGGGACAGACGCTGCTGTATAGTACCAAGGAAGGGTTAAATACAAGTATATAAAAGTGAAGTGTGAATATTAAAATCTGTGAAACAATAAAATTGGACGTGCCCCTTATAGAACTAAACTGATATTTTTTTGTTTTTGAGGAATAAAACAATTGTTTTGTTTGTTTACGTTTTGTTTTTGAGGGATCTTTAGAAGGTAGCTAGATAAGAGAATTGAGATAGATTAAGATAACTAACTTTAGTTATTTGGAAGATACGAAAAAAAAATAACATTATATTATAAATTATCGGAGGAATGGTGTATGTCAATAACAAACTACTTAAAATGACAGATGTTTTTTATCAAGAGTGACGGTGGTAAGGGTTAAGATAATTGACAAAAAAATTTCTTTCAAAGTACTTTTTCATAAAGTCATCATAATAATAAGACAGTGATAATCATAATTCGATTGCTTGTTGAATCTTTTCTTGAACGTGATTAAAAAATATTTATTGATTATTTCAGAAAGACACAAGTCCTAAAAAGATAGTTTTCATAAAATTACATTTGTAATTATCAGTAGGTACTTCTTTAGGATGCTTCCGATTGTTGTAATATTTAATACATTACGACTTAGTACTACTAAAAGATTTTGGTAGTATCAGTAACATTGGGTAAAAGTACGATGCTCTTCATCGTACTTTTAATCTTCTCACTTGAAGTGGGCCCACAGTCACAATGATGCTCTCCCGTTGTCTCACAGTACTCTATTTACAATCTCTTTTTACAGTAGGTACCGTCCCTAATCCAGGGGAAGATGGGGACGGTTACGTGAGACTCCTACTCACTAAACCAGACAGTTGCCACCGCCTTTACAATGGGACACCACGGGATAGCTTTCGCACTCAACCGCGGAACTCTTTTTAGAAAAGGTTTATCTGGTCAAAATTGTCCTTATTCTGGGCAAGTCGATACACATAAAGACTCAATTCAATCCAAGCCCAAAAGGTGAATCCAACAAATTTATACATTGGTCAATCTAAGCGTACTAAAATTTGTGGTTCTGGAGAGTGTTTATGAAAAAAAACTGGTTCCAGCTCATGTCCTTAAGATATAATCAATCAAAAATGATTTACAGTGTTTTGCATTAAGTTAAGCGGACGCACGCTTTATCTTTAGTGTAGTTGAGTACGCACGATTTGGGGGTGAATCTCTTAAAATTTTCATACCGTGTCACTTAAACATTAACTTAAGTATACATTTCTGAGCTCATTCGCTTGACAATTAAATAAGAATGGCTGTCAACCTAATTACATTATAAGTATTATTACTGTTACGTAGGAAGGTATGTTAAATAATATTTCTTATGTTAGTGATCGGCAGCCAGACCCAGGAATGGAGGTGTCCTGATGATTTCGTCTCTGGTATTGCCACGACCGCTTATTAAACAAAGGGAACGCTGATGCGAATGCTTAAAGACATAAATATATATATAATAATTTCGTCTTCTCATTTTTATCTTGTGGATACAATTAAAATTATAGTTAAAGTTAATTATATTTAAATTTATTTATTAATTATATGTAAATTTAGTTATTGGTTCGAAATTTTATCAATAAATAATATTAACAGGGGATGATAATGCCTTATAATCCTAATCGTAAGATAAGTAGATTTTTTGAATATTTATATTATGTATCTACCAACTGTACGGGAAATAGAAAAGAGAATTTTGAAACCCGAGCTCCGAGACCGAAATTTCCTTATTTTCCATATTGATTTATATTACTTTCTTTGGAAGTGAAATATTCAAAAAAGTAAATATGAATAAATTTAATATCACAAAATAAGCTACCATCCTACCAAATTTTACTAAAACATTTTTGTTGTTTTAACCGGCTTTCTCAAAAAGGAGGAGGTTCTCAATTCGGCCGGTATATATATATTTTTTATGTATGTACACCGATTTCTCCGAGGTTTCTGTACTGATTTACGAAATTCTTTTTTGTTTGATGTGATATAGTTTCGAATTGGTCCCATAAAAAAATTATTCAGGTAGACCCATTAGTTTTTATTTTATGAGCATTTATGTCCAAGTTTTGAACTAGCTCCCCTGGAAGGAAATCAAAACGTGGTGTGACTAATGACATCTGTTGTTTTGGATATGTGAAGTCTGACGCGCTGCTGCTAGCTGGTTGTCACGTTGCTGAGTAGACTCGGTTGCTGTACGGTTTCGTATCACTTCTAATCTATGAGCCCTCTGCTCAGTCGAATCGTTCTCTTAACGCTCATTAATGAGGTCAAGTCTATTAGCTCTCTGCTCAAAATACTCATTCGCAAGACGCTTTTGGATCTTACCAAGTCTAGAATTATGCTGATCAAGAATTTCTTGACGTAATTGTGATTTCACATATGCCTTCATGGCCAACCAACGTTTTTTACGATCTTTAATAGTCTCATAAGAACGTGAAATTGTGTTTCGAGGAGCATTTTTACGGAGGACACTACTTTTATCCGTTCCCGTTTCTTGAGATCTATATTTTTTAAGGCGTGCAGCAGCTTTTGTAGGTCTACATGGCTAATTGATAATGTAGTAATAAACTAAAAAGTAAATAATAATAAAGATTTAATCATTTAGGTGGTTAAATATAATTATTTTTTTAAGGCTTGACACCGACTTCAAACCTATTAGTAAATAGGACATATAAATAATAGGTAGTATATAATAAATATTAAATCTTCATTATTTTTTACTTTTTAGTTTTAAACTCGGTTTTTTAACGTAGTTATTTTTTATAATTACAATTATCATTATATATTTTTTACAATTCTAAGGCTAAAACTTTTTGAACTCAAAATCATCTTATACGTTATGTTGTAGAGTAGACGACAACCATCACTAAGTTTATTTTAGTTATTTTCATAGTATTTTGTCTTACGGTATTCTATTATGGGGCAGTGCTGCCGAAATTAATTCTATATTTGTTTTACAAAAAAGAGCTATACGGGCTAATAATAATAATAATAATACTCTTTATTGCACACCACATACAGAAACGTTACATATAAATTCTTTATAAGAGGTATTGGTAATACAACAAGGCGGTCTTATCGCTAAATAGCGATCTCTTCCAGACAACCTTATACTGGTGGGAATGAAGAAAGAGAGTACAGAGTGGTGCATAAAATATATATCAAATTTAAATACATGTAAGATTTACTACACTTACAAATATAATTAAATATACATATTTATATGTAGTGATACTAAGAAATAAATATACATATTATAGTAAGGACAAGAGAAAAAGTAACAAATATTAATAACATATTTAGCATAGAAATATAATTATATATACATGTTAAGCATAAATTTAGGGACAAGGACTACTAAATATATGAAAATTATAGTACTGAATGCAAATTCAGGTTCATCTCAAACGTTACCTGAGTTAGAAATAATTCAAAGCTAGTAGTAAAGAGTTATTGATTTATTTACTAAACGAATGAAAAAAGAGAAAAACCTTGAAATAAAAGTAAATTAGATATGCTCTTACAAAACATATTATTACTTTTCCAAAGATAATCGTATGGATGTTTGAAAATATTTATAAACATGTATAGCCATGTTAAGCTTATTTAAATTTATATAAATATAGAATGAAAAATAAATCGATACGGGCAGGGATTCGAACCCGTGACTACTGGAAAATCGTCCCGTCGCTCTACCAACTGAGCTACCGTATACGGTACCATAAGATACGGTATTATTATTATTTAAAAATCGCGGCTATGCAGGGCTATAAGAGCCCAGTATCACTGCGACCTAAAAGATCTATTGTAATCGCCACTGCCTACAGTTCGCTATAAAAATCTGCCACTCTGAGGTATTGCAGAATTTCTTTTGCAGTGAGGTGTTGGACATCTACTGGGTCCAGGATATATTTCCCCAGGGTGTTACTGCGTTTACGCATCAGTGGACCGCACTCGCATAGCAGATGGATCTGCGTACTCGCGTAGTTGCGCTGAAGGTTCAGGTTCGCACGAGCAATTATGGCCTAAACCTATGCCTGAAAAATAGAGACGTACCTGCGCTTGCTTAAGCTTTCCCTGTGGCCTGTGTGCCCTCTGGCCCTTGGCGCTATTTGTAATTTAAGAGGTAGAGACTCCCTAAGAGATGTTTTTAAAGAAATTGGTAGGTATACTTACGGTCGCTTCTCAATACATTTTTAATAACATATTATATATACGTCAAAATTTAAATACCTATACTAAAAACAGCGAATAATAAGATAAATACAAAAAATAAAAATAAACTCGTAACGCCTAAATTTCGATTTCAAAAAGTTAACAAATCCTTCATGGGCTTCAGCGTACGCATATATAATAAGGTTCCAGAAGATATCTTGGATCTTCCTTTTCTTAGTTTTAAATCTAAAATTAAAAGCATATTATTAAATAAGTCTTATTATAAAATTCAAGAATTTTTGGATGATCGAAATTTATGGAACTTGGGTCATTGACTCATTTGCAGGGTTGATGTTATAATGTATAAGTCAAACATTGTTAAATTTCATTTAAAAAGAGCAACTGGTGAGTTTCTGGCCAGCTCTTCTCAGCAGAACAGCATTCCGAGCTTACTCAGAGACTAATTATACTGACTAATTTAATGTTACTGACGATTCAAAAGTGCATGTAAATGCCTACTTGAATAAAGATATTTTGAATTTGAATCTGAACTTGTACTTTAGCATTGGGACTTGCCACTGAAAAACACTCGAACTTAGGAAGTGAAATGAGGCCCTGAACACCTGAGGGAACAATTCAGGGAACACCTGAGGGACTCGAAGGTTACTCGAAAAGTTTGGAGAAGAGTTTATTTCAAATGTAGATTTTAAAAGTAATTTTATATATGTTTTATTATTTATTGAGAAAGATTACCCTCACAATGAGTAGCGCCTAAAAATCTGGCGATTATAAAAGTCTATTATGCCGAACGTATATCAAAGGTCTTTTTGTCCAATCGGATGCAAGTGATGGAAACAGACTTGACTAACTAAATAAAGATCATATATACAAAAACAAGTTTCACATATTGTTTTAGAATTAAACTATGAGAACAAATATCAGAATATAAGGGCCCTGTTATATTTTCTACAACTGCCATCGAGACTTGTAGTAAGGTAATGTAAGATATAGAAAGTACCATTTTTTTAACCCATTTTTTACACTTACGAGCTAAACCGTTTAGAACAATATGAGTAAAAAAATATCGACAACTTCATAACGTTTATTTACAATTTACAATGTTTCCGAAGGATCCAAAAGTTTAATTTCCTTCATCAATCCACATATCAAAACTCTCAGGTTCATATTCTGGGTCAATAGTTCTTGACCTGAGGATCTCTTTGAACACGAAGGCCGATTTGCGAGGAGTTCTCGTGCGAGCTGGATCCGAGAAGTCAACACGATAGAGACCGAAAAGTTCTCTGTTAAAAAATATATGTTTCAATTATGTAGTATTTTTTATAAAGAATATTTTTAAATACAATTTAATTTTTATAATAGACACTCTGAGATGAAAAAACATTAAAATACATAAATAAAAAATAACATTTAAGTTATTTAAAAGGGCTGAAAAATCTTAATCTAAACCTTATTCTCATATATAGCTTATTAAAATATGCGTTAGGAAAGTAACAGAAAATCTTTTGCTACGAATGTTTTAAATAAATACACAAAAAGTCTTACGTGTAGCCCAGCAGCCATTCAAAGTTGTCCATCAAACTCCATGTCATATACCCCCTCAGGTCTACTCCTGCCTCCCTTGTATCCAGGACGCTGTTCAGCGCAGCTCTGTAGTATGTGACTCTGTCATCATCGTTTACATCAGCGTCAGGAGTCGAAGACCAGCCGTTCTCCGTGATGTAGAATATTGGGCCGTTATATTTTTTATGAAGGTGGGTAAGAGAGTTGTAAATACTGTTTGGTGATAGCTGTTGAAAATTGAGTTTGTTTAAAAATGTAAACATATTAGAGTAAACGAAAGCTGGATTTGTTTTTAAAGAATGCGATGCTTACTGTTAACCAACTCGAAGCAGATTTCAGCCACTCTGGTGGAACATAGGTTCCGACATCAGCATCATCAAGCAATGAAGGTACCGGATGTTGAGATTTATATTCTGTCGCAGATACAAGATAACCGGTGTAATGATTGACTCCAAAGAAATCAGCGGTTCCACGTACAAAGGCCTTCTCTTCTTCAGTGTATTCTGGCATACGAGATCGAGGGTAACCTTGTTCGGCGCTTTTCTTTGCAACAATCTCCGACAATTCCTTAGGAAAGCCTCCCTTTTCAGAAAATATAGGTTCTGCGTAGATCCCCCACTAGAATCAAATAAATAGAAGACATGTTACATGTAATAAACTATTATATACACATACTAGATAAAGGAATCATACTTCTGCTTGTCTTTTAATTTCAGCGGCATATGCATCTTCCTCTGAATCAGTCAAAGGACCAAACCAGTTGACACTGATGGTTATACCACATATACCACCTTGGCTTTTTTTGTAGTCATTTACGTATGCGTAGTAAGCTCTTGCGTGACCGAGTGCTAGATTTTTAGCACAATAGTAAGTACCCACATCAGTTGCATTCAGAATAGGAGCTTTTGTGGTGGAACCATATCCTTCGTAACAGATTTCTCTTGGTTCATTAAAAGTGATCCAGTGTTTGACTCTATCTCCAAACTTTTCAAAAACAATTCTGGCGTAATCTTCAAACCACTCAGGGAACAAAGGGCTCATAAAACCTCCTAAATCTTGCAGTTTCTGTGGCAAGTCCCAATGGTACATGGTTACCACGGGCTTAATATTGTATTTAAGCATTTCATCGATATAATTATTATAGAACTGAACTCCAGCTTCGCTGACTTTGTTGGCTAAACCGTTTGGTAAAATTCTGGACCAGGCTAATGAGAACCTGTAAACATCCAGACCCAGTTCCCTCATCATTTCCACATCTCGTTTGTAATTGTGGTATGAGTCTGCTGCGATGTCACCATTGCTCAAATCTACGATGACATCAGGCTTTGTATGGGTCATGCGGTCCCAAATATTCTCTCCTTTGTCTAAAAAAAATCAATAGTTATAAAAAAATACCAAATAGACTATCATAATTAAATATTTTATGTATATCATAAATAAAATATGTCCTGTTTTATCTAGAGTGCTTTCTTCTGCGGCAACTTATGTGATTTTCACAAGAAAATTCAATAACTTATTTGTTGTATAGTTAAAATAACCATGAAACAAAACGACTGGATTTCTATAGACGAGTAAAGTAACCAACACCAGCAATTATGAAAACAAAACTCTGGGACAAGTGCAGATAAAGCTGTTAAACTAATTTGTATAATCTGCAACCTCTCTGATCCATGCAGACAGATCCGCGGGGAACAACTAGTATATAATATAAATAGTAACCAATCTGGTAACCTTCCATTAAAGTGTAGATAGCTATTATTATTAATACTTGATCTGTTTTGTTATCGCACGATAGATTGATAACAATTTGTTATGTATTATTATTCAAATATTTATCTAAAATTTAATTAGGTCAAACAGAATAAGAATATATAATAATCATAAAATTAATATGTATGTCTTTGAGCAGTACCATCAGCGTTCCATCCCCCCTCTATCTGGTAGGCTGCCGTGGAAGTTCCAAAGAGGAAGTCATCAGGGAACCGCCTCTCCTGGGCCTGGCTTCCGATCACTAACCTAATAAATATTATTTAACATACGTCAATATATTTTGTCTTTACATTATTTATACGTATATTAAAAAGCTAACTTGACAAAATTTGTAGAATCAATATTTTTGTTAAAAAGTAATTGCTACGTGATAAGTGCACGATACAAAACAAAACATTATATAAAGCAATAATTAAACAAACGCTGTGTTTGTTTGTTGCACATCATCTCAACCAATAACCAATTGAGCTAACGTGTCTAAGCCAGCCTTGGATAATTACTTGGCTTGCGAAAAATATTAAACGTTTTCTTACTAATAGGGAACATTCACGTATTTTTTTTTTGACGTAAATTAATCATTTACCTATCTATATCGTAGAAAAAAATATAAATGGGCTTGAAAAGATTCTAGTTTTTTTTCAAAGTGAAAATTAAAACATTGAGTAAATTTGACCCGTTTAAACACCGCCATTTTGCGCGCGTTTTGCGTGACGTCAAATGATACGTCCAGTGAATGTTTACTATGAACTTTTTAGTTATTTCATATATATTTTAAGTTTTAATTGCTTTACAACTCATGGAAGAAGATAAAAATCATCTTACGAGTATTGTATAGTACCGGAGTGCAAAAATAATATTAGAAAAACACCCGACAAAGTGTTTTTTGTATTCCAAGAGATGCGAAAATACAAAAACAATGGTGTATGGTAATTAAAAGGGATAATATATGTCCTAAATCGTGTTTATATGGTTGTGAAGATCAATTTAACGTAAGTATACTTTATTTATAATAAGTTTAATCTAATAGTTTAAATTTATAATAAGTATTAAACATTAGAAAATTTGAGTTTAAAATTAACCTAACCTATCTTACAAATTTCAGTATAACTTTCTATAAAAACCGTAATCTTTTTTTGTTTTACGCATTTTTTATGGTCTGTCGATTTATTTCAGGTTAAGGAAGATACAGCAAATTGTATTGAATATAATATGTGTAACGAAACAACAAGGAGAAAGATGTAATCTAAGTTTGAAGTAAGGAGTTGTTCTTTATATATTTTTGTGGCAAAAACACCAGCTGATAGAATGAGAATGTGCATAGTCAAAAGGCAAAGATTGACATCGGTTAATGAAGCCTTTTCAGAGTTAGCTATCAAAAGTAGTGTTTAAACAAATTGGTGACCTTTACAAAGAAGTGATATAGGTAGTAAGTCCTAGTACTGCCCATACAAATGTCTGTGATATTTATCAGCCAAGACTCAGTACTTCTCCTATTGAATGTGATGATCATAAGGCAGAGCCTTGCTTTTCGCATATTAAAGATAAATTACCAAGTGACTAAGCTGTGCAAGTTAATATTAAACCGAAGTATGGAAGTAAAGGTGTCAATGTAAATATACCTGCTGAAAAACAAAATGTAGCATTGTCACCATTTCCTCATTTAACACACAACATTGTTACACAACAGTTTTAAAAGTAAAACTATCTGTTTTAAAAAGAAAATTGTTTACTGAAAACACAGCTGATAATACTTCTATAGCATCTTATATCTTCTATATCTGCTGATTATCAACCAAGTTATTTATCCGAGTCAAGTGAAGTGAAAAATGATTCAGAGGCAGAAACATTTTAAAAATGTATTGTGTAGTAGCATGCTAACTGCTATTCAAAAAGAGTTTGTAGGTATTTGTTTTGTTAGAGTTGTTTGAATATTTAGAAAATGTTTTTAAGATTACCTAAACAATTGTATCATTTAATAAAACCTTTAAGCACGAAAATATAGGTTTAAATTATTTATTTTTCTCAGTCACACTGATACCACAGTATGAAATAAACGCCGATATATTGAATGGCGTGTCAAATGACGTCACATTTCCTTTCGACCAATGGTGGCGCGTTTTGGAATTTTGAATTTCGCTCCCTAAATTTACACTTTTCATAAATTATTTTATGGCCTTAAATGATTAGTAAATTAAAAAAAAATGATTTTATTATAATAAGATGATAAAAAGTAATCGAAAAAAAAATATTTGGAACCATTAAATTTTTTTTGCATGTTTCCTATTACTACTGTTTCTAACACTGCAGTTTACATAAACTACGATGTAGCAACATAATTTGATGTTCGAAATCATCAAAAAATATACTAAACCTATTTTTTGGAAAAACATGGAATCAAAAAATTATCACCATGAGCAGAATGTGAACCTGTGACCTCTGGAACACCATAACTCTAATTTTACCGTATCGTCACCCGCATCTATAAGTTGACCATTCTTTATATTTTCGTCGTAATTTGGAAGGAGCCTAGTAGATGTCGCTTCCAATTCGATACCGTCAGTTTTTTAAAGCGTCGCTTTAAAAAACTGATGGTATCCCAGAGGTCACGTCCACGGTGCAAAATATTTCTTTTAATATTTGAAGATAAATTTATACCTACTAAATAAATACTAGGAAGAAACACAGAAATTACCATTTTGATATGTAACGTTAAGTGTTACAAATAACGTTAGTGATATAAAAAATAATGTCGAAGCAATAATTTTTGCAAAGTTTGTATAGGAATTGGAATATAGTCTGTTATAAATATTAGAAAGATATTATTTTTATGCTAAATATTTTTCTAAGAACATTTTAATAACTTTTTTTTTGTTAAATTATTATCACATGAAATGGATTTTTTTTAAACCCTTAAAAATTCTAAATTAATTTAAGTTGAATTTTATTGGCATACAACCGTAGAAAAAACTTTTAAAAACACAGATTTTTGCGGCTGCGTATATATTAAAAAAAAAACTTTTTTATATAACATTCATTAAATAAATACTTTTTCCAAAAAAATATTTTCACACAATAAATACGTACCCTATTAACAGTAGCAACTTCATCACACGTCCGTACAGACAGACTCCGTAATAAACTTTGTGGAATATGATCTTGAAGATATATATTTATATATTCATATCTAAGCATCTTATGATATAATCTCAATGAGATAAGTCTTTACCAAGTAGGTACTCCTTGATAATACACAGCAAAGGGGGTTTAGATTAAACTGCAAAATATCATATTTTTCTACCTAAAACATCAAGTAGGCATATGTCAATGAGGTATAGTTATTATAAAATAGTAATGAGGCCAAGTGCGTACGTAACATATATAATAATGATAATACCTATAATAGTATATTTTAAATAACAGTACATATATATATTTCCATGTACTTTGTACAGATAAATATATAATAATGTTGTCTTTTTGTCGTTCTGTATATTAGTTTTGTTAGTGGAGAGGAAAAAGTTCTTAAAAAGAAATTTTACTTTAAAAACTCAATAATAAACTTGAATTGTATGAATGAAAGGAACAATAAATAAGGGCAAGATTACAACAGATATATTACTTTAAGAAAAATATTATGAGTAATCGAGAAAAATGACTAGGCGCTTGAATCAGAGATGTTAGTCATTATTAATTTTAAATAGGTTTTTCAACAAGGAAAATTAAAAGTTGAAAGATAATAAAAATTATGTGTCTCCGTTCTGCCACTGCATACAAATAAAAATAGTAATTTTGTTCATACTTAAGAAGACGCTAAGGAGGGCAATAAAGCGATGCCACATTCCATTCTTCAGTATTCCGACACGGATCCTATTGTTCTCATTTTCAAGGACTTGCTCAGGGATCCAGCCAAGAAACCCCCAAGAAATAGTTTATCGCAGTTAAATTGTACGACCTTACAATTTACATCACTTGGGCGAGAGCTTATCTTATCCTCAAATAATTCAAACAGATTGTAATTCGTGACGTCTGTTGTATGACAGGTCACGCCATCTTGGTTTAAGCAAATATTGTCTAGGTCAATATGGTTCAATTAGGGTCAAATAAATTGATTATCGTCATTCAGTAGTGCACGCTGTTGTAGGCTAAGGTTTCACCATTAACGTTTTGGTAAATTTACGGACCAATGACGCCATCGCATAAAAACCCATCTGATGAAGCTCGTGTACGCTGATGTCGTTGACCATTCGGGAATTTGCTTGTTAGCACAGCTATGATTTTGTAATCATCTTCCAAAAGACGCCGAAATCGAAACCCTGTCAAACAAACAGTTGTATATGGACATGATTTTCTAACTCCTGGATCAGTTGTATCTTTTACGGCTTTTATGCCTCGGTCCGACACAAAATTCGCCAAAGTAAAGTTTGCGATAGTATGAGTTCTTGTGTACCGGGGAGAAACAACTGCCTGGGGTTCATCTGTATTCTTTCGTTTTTATGTATAAAACGGTGACATGGGCCTGATTATTATAACAATTATAATAATAGTTGAGATGATAATAGTAGTGCATATAATGATTATACATAATTACATTTAAACTATTTATACCATTACCTGTTACGATATAGTTATGACATTTAAAAAAAGATTGCATAAAACATTAAACCGACGAGTATGAAGGAAAAACCATAATTTCCATTTTAAGCACTTCTAACCCATTTTCTGTATTTTTTTCTATCCAACAAAACAGTAACGTGATTATATATTATAGAATGGAACAAAATGAATCTGCTAAAACTATTTACATATAAAAAAATAAATTAAAAAAAAATATGCGTGTGTGTATTAGTGTACACATGTAAGAAGTGAAACTTCTTTATGACATGTAAATATAATTCACATTTTCTTTTAAATGTGACTTAGAAATAAAGATGGCGCGTAACAGAAAAACGTCATAATTTTCATTAATATTAATTAATTAAAACGTAACGTAAGGCTTCGCACGCCTTAAATTTGTTGTAAAACAATTTTCACTTCCCTTTTTTTGTATTGGCTTCAATATGACTTATTTTAAGTGATACGATCAAAATTACGATATCAGCAGACATCGCTTACTGTCAAAAGTATATTTAAAGTTTTTAATAAGGATACAATATTAGGTGCTGTAATTATTTTTATACCTCTCTTGTTTTTCCTTAAACGTCCATTTACATACTTCTTAGAATTTCATGGTACCTATTACGTGATTGACATAAATAGTCATAACTTTTTTATTTCTTAACCGATTTAGATGAAATAAATACTAAATGTTAAGTGAAGATTGTGATAATATATTACTGATCGCATTCAAATTGGTTAAGCCGTTTCCGAGATTAGCGTGCACAAACATACAGACATACAGACATACAGACATACAGACAAACTGAAAAACCATTGTTTTGGGTTCTCTTGCTCTTATAAGGGGGCTTATGATGTTTTTTTTTTTATTCCATGTACAGGAATCGCTCAGTAACGATTTTATTATATGTATAGATTTCTTCTGAAGAAGAAAGTTAGTCGTGGGGTGTAGTATGTCGGGTCGTGTGGTGTGTCACCTCTAGCAAGTTCCTGGGCACGTATCCGTCGTCGTGTTGGTTGGTGCGACCACATGACACGATACGCCACACGACATGATACGCCACACGACACGATACGCCACACGACACCATACACGACACGATACACGACACGACACACGACATGACTCACGACACGACACACGACACGACACACATCACGACACAGCACACGTATGTATTTTAAAAATATTATAAATTATATTTCATAATTTCTTCTTCATGTTATAATCTTGAATTTATTTATTAGTTTCAATAGAAAGTCAATAAAATCGTATTGTCCAGTATGTAATTACAATTCATTATTTAATTATAAAACTCTAATCCGATAATTTTATTTTTGGTTAATGTAAATTGTGTTTTGTAATCCACATACTTGTCATTTTGATTATTTAGTATTTCCATAGCAACATGGTGTAAAAGAGATGAAGCTATACGAAAAAAGCTGGCGCGTAACGGAAAAATGTCACGCGTAATGTTAAAATGTTACACTAAATTTTATTCCAACCCCGATAAAGAAGTTTCACTTCAAAAATAATCCTTTATTGCTGTTAACATATAAGGACAATTAAGTGGAACCTAATACTATATATTTTAACTTAAATTCTAATTAATAATTATTTGTACTTACATACTTTAAGAAATTTATTTATAAACAATATAATTATAGTTAAATCGGTAAACGGATATTTAATGTTTTTATTTTGTCACAGCTTATCCTCTGACCACGGTACTCCAGTGATTTCCATAAGGTTCTATCTTTCACAAGGCTACATTTTTTTATTTTGTCTTTTTTCGCTTGTTTTGTCTTCCTTGTTTTCTCTTCGCATCTCGTGTATACCATTCTGTAATTGTCCTGTCCAATGCCATTTTAATTCCTCCTCTGTCTTTTCTTTTCCCTCCAATTACTCTTCTTTCTATACTATTCTAGTACACCTTTATTGTTTTTGCAAACTGGGCTGCCAGTGTCCAAGTCTGACTGCCTTATAGTAAACGGGAAAGGATACACACATTGGAAACCTTCCTTTTTTAACCCCCGACTAAAAAGAGAGGTGTTATAAGTTTGACCTGTCGATCTGTGTATCTGTGTATCTGTCTGTGGCAAATTATCTGTCTGTGGCAAATCCGGCCAAACGCGCTGACGGATTTGAATGCGGTTTTGTTTAATCGAAAGCTATGCCCGTCGAGATGATTCTAATCCATGTTTGATTGAAATAAAAATAGCCGTCTTCAAGATATTGACGTTTTATTCTTGCGGGGGAGAGGTTCTTATGCAATAATTAGCTCTTTGCGGCCCAACGCGTGGACGGATTTGAATGCGGTTTTTTTAATCGAAAGCTATGCTCGTCGAGATGGTTCTTATCTATGTTTGATTGAAATAAAAATAGTCATCTCTAAGATATTGACGTTTTATTCGTGCGGGGGAGAAGTTCTTATGCAACAATTAGCTGCTCCCAGGGGCGTCGCCTGCGCTATATAGGAAAAAACCTAGTTATGAAGGCCAAAAGGTTTTTACACTTACGTACTGAGGTAAAGTACTTTATTAGGGATAGCTGTTGCCCGTGACTGCGTCCGAGGAGACTGTAAAAATATATTTATATGGATTATGATCGTAATCATAAAGAATCACGGGCAACAGCTAATGATAATATAAATTCATCATAGTGTTAATATTAGTATATATGAAACCTACCTACCTACCCATAAGAAAAAGTCTTGAATCATGTTACTTAATATATTTATAATTTATTACATAGTCGAAACTTTCACGTGGATCCTTATTTTATTAAATATAATATATATTTCTCGTATTAAATATAACCTTTGTACATTATAATATAGGATTCTAATGCTAAAAGATTTTTTTTTAAATCGGTCCCGTAGTTTCGGAGCCTATTCAATTCAAAAAACATACAAATCTTTCCTACTTAAACAATTGAAAATTTTGTTTCTGTAGGTTCATTTAGTACAATTCAGAAATTAGTAATAATAACTTTAAAAAGCAGAAAAAAAAAATTAAAAATTTAAAAAACCCCCGATACAAAAATACCTCTAAAAAGAAGAAAAATAATATTATTATGTGCTTATTGAATTCGTTGCTTCGGGGGACTGTTTAATAAAGGAAGAAATTAAAATGCAAGTAAGTTAACAAGACAGATAAAGAAATTACGATATCGAATCGTATACTCTAAGTCCTCAATGTTTAACTTCGTAATATATACACTATCAACGTACGTACAACGGTCCCCCGACGCAACGACTTCAATAAGTACATAATAATAATATTTTTACTCTTTTTAGAGGTCTTTTTGTATCGGGGGTTTTTTATTTCATAGGCATGTCTTTGTTTTTCATTATCTCACTAAGAGACCAGAATCTTTTCCAAGTGTTCTTTATTCTTCTTGTGATTTCTTTGTGCATGGAACTAAGCCCTACCTTGGTACTTTCGTAAGTGTTGTAACATTGATTATAGAGTTTTGAGGAGATTTTTTCAGAAAATAGGAACAAGTCGTCAGCAAAGCGTAAGTGACTGAGGGTTTCCCCATATATATTCAATCCAAACTGAGTCCATTCTAGCTTCCTGAATTTACTTTCCATAAATGAAAAAAGCTTGGGCGAAATAGGATCACCCTGGCGTACACCTCTTGCGATGGGAAATTCCTGTCTTGCATATTCTAGCTTTACATGATCTATACTCTTAGTATATATTTTTTAGTATTCTTATATATTTATACGGTACCCCTTGTGTTTCTAAAACGCTTCACTGTGTCCATATTCCAAAGTGTTATAAGCTTTGTTACAAACAACATATGTTAAATAATATATCATAATAGTACTTAAAAAAACATGACATACCCGCTGAGTTTCTATCGCCACCTTTTCACAGGTATGTAGAAATTATTTTTTAAGGTAATGGTAACTTTGATAATTATATTTTTTTTTGTATGAAACTTATTTTCAATAAAGATTTTTTGATTTGATTGGTTTTGCATAATAAATTTTATTTTTCAGAAAAAAAAGAAAGTTTTTTTATATAAAGTAGAGTATTAATAAGCAGTATTCTAAAGAAAATGTATTATTTTTATCTCAAGTAACATCCGTATATGTATCACAATTCCAAGTGGTAGAAGTTGATAAAAGAATTTGTATCTACTTACATAATAAATACATTTTTATCTGTTGTAAAAATGATTGTCGTACGTACATCTTTATCATTTTATATATAATTTATTTAACTTAAATTAAAAATAATATTTTTGCCTCTATTTTTCTGTGATTTTGTTTTATTGTAATACAGGACACATTTTGATAACATTTGGTATGGTGATAGACTGTCATATTAAAATGTAGTGTGTGAAAAGAAAATCTATGAAAGATAAGGTTAGATACCTTAAGTAAGATATATTGTAAGAGTTCCAAAAATAATTTTAGTTAGATGTGGTGGTAGAATGACAAAATAAATAAAGATATTTATTGTCATGTTTTTCAAACCCAATTTGGAAATAAACTAATGTTGTATTATTTTTGAGAGATAAAACTAATTTTCGATATTTTAAAGGTAGTCTAGCTACCTTTTAATTCAGAGAACTGAGATAGAGTAAGATAACTAATTATTAAGCTAGATAGCTATATAGCTTTTAAAGATAGCCTGGTATCCTAAGAACATATTTTTATAGCATTCCTTATAGAACAAACAGTCCGTCTCAAAGATGCGAATGGAGTAGTTCTTAATTAGTTTAAGCTAGTAAACTTAAAACATTTTGGTACTCTTATTAGTATAGGTGCAGAAGTGAGAAAAAGAGCGTGGGAGAGATATTACCTCTCAATTTATGTATTTACAAAGATGCTCACCCGTTGCCTTGCAGTGCTTTCATTGGACGAGGACATCATATAGCATACTACCATAGCTAGACGAAATACTACTTACCACCAGACAATTTTTACCTCCCTGTCTTTTTAAAATGACACTTCTAGGGCATGGTACGTTATATATAATAAATTGCTTAGAATTTTGTTATGTGCTCTTATGTTGAGAATACCGTGGAGGACGTTGCACTTATCTCATTCAAAATGTTCAAAAGATACCTATAATGATATCTGGCTAGATAAATTACCTAACTTACAATTTGTTACGACGGCGCGACGTACGGATGTAAGATGAAGTTTTTATTCTTACTAGGGTATGTAGATTTCATATGGTTTTTACTATTTACGTGCTACATTGAGTTTAAAGATGTTTTTATCTTATCAGCTGCTCCTTCGCAGTTATTTAAAATATATATATATATATATTTTGTTTTATTCTAGCGGTTCTCCTTTGAACTATATTTAGTTTTTAGAATTGCTTGTGATGTAATTTCAAAACAAATGAGTTTAAGAGGTCTTTGGAGACTGCTTTAATGGGGACAAATGACAATTTTGAGGGTCTACCTTAATCTCCCACACGAATCAATGATTGCCTCACTCCTTGGTATGATCGAACCAACCAATAAAACTTTTTAACTTACTCTGATGATTTTCTGGTTTGCTAAGAATATATTGCTATGATGGTAACAATTGTTATTCAGATTGAAGAGTCAACATTGGTTCGACTAATGGTTGAAATTATGCGATTGTGATCCGAATGAATTGCAGTCCAGAAGTATTCTATGATTTTAGATAGAACAGATTTTAGAGCAGATAAGATTTCTAATAGGTTAGGATTTTCTAGGTTTGTAATAGGCAGCCTAGCCCAGGAGAGGAGGTTTCCGGACGACTTCCTGTTTGGAACGGCCACAGCTTCTTACCAGATAGAAGGTGGATGGAACGCTGATGGTAATGATCAAAGAAATACTTTGTCATTTTATTTGAATTACACGTTTTTATAGAAATAGGGTTATCCCCGATGATTTAGGTATCTATTCTTCTACCATACAACGCCCGCAACACACAACATCCGCAAACCGATACGACTAGCAATACAAATCAACGGATTTGATGCTGTCTCTTCCTCTCTCGTCCTTGGAATAAGGTTTATGTCTTTTCGGCAGATTCTAATGTACTTTTATACCAAGATATGTAGTGTCGATCGATGGCATATTGAGGCCCTGGGCGTACGTCTTATAAAGCAGCTGCTGCAAGGCAAATCAATCTTGTAAAACGCTGCTTAAGATCCGAACTTTTGAGTTCTTAAAAGAAAATGCAAAAATATGTTTTCAGATTTTTCAATTGGTAAATAGCTAGAGATAGGTATATCGTCAAAATTCGCAAACAGGACTGTTATATTATCGGGATCTTATAGAAGTTTAGAAAACACAGTTGTTTTATAGTGGGTATACCTACAATGGTAGGATCCTGAATGCTGCCGAATATTACTACATAATCCCACGTGTAAGTTATGTGAACATAATTTATAAAGGTTTTTTTCCATTCAGAAAAAGGTCATATTAGTTTTTACCACGTTTTTATTTAAATTTTTAATTGTAGTGGGTTATTTTTGTATGGTTATAATAATCTTTACACACACACATTGAATATGTCGTCGTCGTCAAAAATATTTTTTATTTAAACTAACGTTTTAACGACAATATTCTAAACGTTTTTTAGTAAAAAAAAAACCATAGAAGTATAATTAATATTTTCTTCATCCTCAGGATATCACAATAATATATATGAAACCCCTAATATGTAATTCTTACCATTTATGTAATTGATAAGGCTTGTACAATTTTTCTATAAAAGGTCTGAAATTAAACATCTTTCTAACCAAATTATGCCGTAAGATTAATATTTTAAAAAATAAAAATATTGTTTCAGATAAAGGAGAAAATATTTGGGACCGCATGACCCATACAAAGCCTGATGTCATCAAGGACTTGAGTAATGGAGACATTGCAGCAGACTCGTATAAAAACTATAAACGAGATGTGGAAATGATGAGGGAGTTGGGCATCGACGCTTATAGGTTCTCATTATCCTGGTCCAGAATTCTGCCAAATGGTCTATCTAACAAAGTCAGCGAAGCTGGAGTTGAGTTCTATAATAATTATATCAATGAAATAATTAAATACAAAATTAAGCCCATGGTTACCTTGTACCATTGGGACTTACCACAGAAGCTTCAGGATTTAGGAGGCTTTTTAAATCCTCTGTTTCCAGAATGGTTTGAAGATTACGCGCGGGTTGTGTTTGAAAAGTTTGGAGATAGAGTGAAGTACTGGATATTTTTTAATGAACCCAGAGAAATTTGTTTTCAAGGCTATGGTTCCACTACAAAAGCTCCTATCCTAAACTTAACTGATGTGGGTACTTACTATTGTGCCAAAAATCTCTTACTTTCTCACGCCAGGGCTTACCACGCATACGCAAACGATTACAAAGTAAACCAAGATGGTACATGTGGTATCGCCATGAGTGTTAACTGGTTTGAACCTTTAACCGATTCGGAAGAAGATCACTTTGCTACCGAAATTAAGAGACAAGCTGACGTATGGTTTTATATTAATTTAAATAAACTCTAAGTAATCTGTCAGTAACTATTTTAGAACTATTTTTTATTTCAGTGGGGTCTGTATGCGGAACCTATATTCTCTGCTGAAGGAGGCTTCCCTAAAGAATTAGCAGAGAAGATAGCAAAGAAAAGCGCTGAACAAGGTTACCCTCGATCTCGTTTGCCAGAATTCACAGAAGATGAAAGGACATTTATAAGTGGAACTGCTGATTTCTTTGGAGTCAATCATTACACTAGCAACCTTGTATCTGCGACAGAATATAAGACTAATCATCCTGTACCCTCATTGTACGATGATGCTGATATCGGAACCTATATTCCACCAGAGTGGCCTTTATCGGCATCTGCATGGTTAGCAGTAAGCATTGCATATTTTGAATGAAACAATTTAGTGACGATCATTTCAAATATCAACATATTTTTTAAATAAACTAAATTCTTAACAGGACGCTCCGAATAGTATTTACAACTCTCTGACCTACCTTCACAAAAAATACAACGGTCCAATATTCTACATCACGGAGAGCGGCTGGTCTTCGACTCCTGAGGCTGATATCCAAGATGATGACAGGATCAGATACTATAGAGCTGCGTTGAGCAGCGTCGTGGATACAAGGGAGGCTGGAGTAGATCTGAGAGGCTATATGGCCTGGAGTTTGATGGACAACTTTGAATGGATGCAGGGCTACACGTAAGAGTTATTCAAAAATAATATATATTTTAGAATAAGAATTTTCAATTGTTTTTAATAAGCATTGACAACATTATTTTCTCCGATAAAATTATATCATAGTTTTATTCATATGGGATTATGTTATATAACTTATATTATATTTAAATATAATTATAGTAAATAAGTACATAACTAAAGCTTGTGTGTTTTATCAGAGAACGTTTCGGCTTCTACCGGGTTAACTTCTCAGACCCAGCTCGCACGAGAACTCCTCGCAAGTCTGCCTTCGTATACAAAGAGATCATCAAGTCAAGGACCATCGAACCGGAATATGAGCCTGACAGTCTGGACATGTGGATTGATGAAGGAAAATAAACTGAAGTTTTGAAATTGCTTTATTTATACGTAGCTATTACTTACTACTTGTTTGTACTTTTTTTGCTACGAAAATTATTGCTAGCCGTCAAGGAATAAAAGTAACATAAATTATTTATCTTAAATAAATACTTAATACAATCTGAGAATAAAAAATAATTAATACTACTGTTTGGACAATTATTATACCAAATATAATTGTTATTATACGTACTCCTTGGCCGGGTTGTCAATCACTTACCTATAAAAAGGTATATAAGATTAAGGTTTATTTCTTTTCCATGGAATTAACAAGAGTCTGACGTATCATAAGTACAACGTATGTATTATCTGAAATATACAAATGTTGACTTTAAGTTGAATAAACTGTTAGTATATATTTTTTTATTGTTTAAATTACTGGAATAGGTAACTAAATTACAGTTATTTTGAAATGTTTTTATTGTATAAACAGCGGTTAATATATGCTTGAAGAAGTTTTTGCTAACTATACAAAAAGCTCGATTTTCCTTCTACTAAATATAATATCAAATATTGTTACGAAATAGTCAGTTTTCAAGAGCAGTAATTTTAAATATTTATTTTTTTAACGGATTAAACTTCCGTATCATTGGTTTGGATAAGTATAACTGTCAGATATCTATATCTAGTCTATCCGAGAACACAACTATGACAAAGCACTGATAGTAATACTTGAAAACACAAATAGTAATTCTGTATTTTTATATATTTTTATCATATGTATGTGTAATTGATCATCTATTTCAACCAATAATGTGGTATACAAATATGTATATGTATATTTATTTTGATAATAATTAATTGTTATGACATTTCATCAATAAATCGTTAGGAAAATTATCTTACTAGTTTATATTAATAACATAACACATCTTGATACGAGGTAGTGCTGGCTATCAGTCCTTATCCGAAGGGCAGTGGATTTTATTATATACTAGCTGTAGCTTGCGACTTCGTCTGCATGGACAGAAGAGAAGAAGAAGAAGAAGGGAGTTCTGATCAGATCTGAGAAAGATTAATCGTATTTTCCCTTTTTTGTTCCTCTCTTTCGTAGAAGTGAAAGATTTTACTAAATCAGGAGATAAGTTTAAAGTTAACATTTTACCAATTTTAATTAAGTGATTGTTGTAGTTTTTTTCGTAACCATAAAATTCTAAGCCAGTTTTCTTGTTTTTCCTTGAAAGTTCAATCCAAACCAAATCTTAATACTATATTGTAATTATAGTTCTAATTAAATTATTTGTTTTGCATCTGTAGTCTGAGAACTTTTTGCACTTAAAATAGTATTATATGTTAAGTGCGAAAATAGACAATAATCGTTGAAAATTCATTTAAATCCAGAAAAAAAAATCGGTGATGCGCTATTAGAGAGATATTATTAATTATTTAGAGAATCATCACATAACTCAATCTGTACATAACTCACTGTAGAGATCATGTACATAACTCATCTAAATAATAAACTCTATCTAACCTAAATAAACTCATTAAAATATGTTAAAATTAAAGTAGATGTTTATATAAGGGAGATAATATTTCGAACCTCTTGTGAATCAAATGGGTCCAAATACCATAAAGCTTGATATCATCGTAGATTTGAGCTAAGGCGATATCGCAGCAGACTCATAGAACAATTACAAACGAGGTATGGAAATGATGAGGTAACTTTGTCTGGATGTTTACAGGTTCTCATAATCCCGATAACTAAGCCCTCCGTCAGCGAGGCATGCGCTTGCATGTGTAAACTGTAAGTCCGTTCGGGGGTCACAGTGGTTCGGGTAACCCCCTGCTTAAAGATTAGATGGATATGCTAGCGTCTATCCGGTCACCTGACTGTAGCTCAGGGTAGACTTGCGGCCTGGCTGCCTGACAGGAGGTAAGCGTGTCTTACAGCTCTGGCGTCAGCTGGAAAGTGGTAGTTAGGTAGTGGTAGTAGTAGCCTCCCTGACGTCCTCAGTAAATGATAATGCAAATGTGAGAAATCACACGAGACATGAGCGTGCCTACATTCTGAACCTTTCATGGAGAAAACGTATCATGGTGGTCGCGATTTGACTTGTCTATGACCGATAGCCTTGCCAGCTTACTAGTCTTGTACTGCTGTTGTCAGACGACTTCGGTGGTCAGACCTGCCGTATAATGGTCGTTGTGCTAAGAGTAAACCTTGCTACAAGAATAGTGGCTCAATCTTGGTTGGTTGGTGAGGTTGGTGAGGTTGAGTTGCTATAAACATAACTGTAGGTAAGGTGATAACTCCAACTGTACCACATAACGTACTGGGGTTGATGTGGATCTTACACCCGTGACAGAACCTCGTACAGAGGTTTTCTTTAGTCGAACTAATTGAGTTGCATTCTCGCTTATAAATGAGGCTTGTGATCCAGGATCAATTAATGCTCTTAACGTAGTCTCATGGTCCAATACGAACCGGATTGAAGAATTATTATTGCAAGTGATCTATTACCTAGTTGTCGCTGCCGAGTTTTTTATATATGAAACTCATTAGTGAACAAAAGAGAATCGACGACTGTTATACAAACTTGTGGGTATATAGTGTAATATGCATTCCAGTGCTAAATAACGAAGTGAACGTCTTATAAAGAATCAAATATTGTTGATTATAATTATGGAGAACATTAAACAAATATTAGATGTTTTGGAACACTATTCAGGCAGTATATTGAAGATAAAGACAAACTATAAAAAGTCACCGAAAATAAGAATTACAAAAGGTTTTATGGAAGCAAGGTTACAGTGTGAGGCTAGAAATATAATTAAACATATTCAAGTTCCAGAAGCAAATTATAACAGGGCTTGGGAAACTTTGAAAAACAGATACAGTCACAAGCGACTCATAGTGAATGTAATATTGAAAAGGTTATTTACAGTTAAAAAGGTTAACACGCAATCGCCGGGACAGTTAAAAGTTCTGATATATAGTACACAAGAGTGTTTAAATAGTTTGAATTCGATGGCTATTTCAACAATCTCGTGGGATCCCATGATCATTTATATTACTGTGCAAAAATTAGATTCTGATACGCACAAGGAATGGGAATCACATGTAAGTAGAGAATACCAGTATGATTTACCTACTTTACAAAATATGATTACTTTTTTGGATAATCGCATACATACACTCGAATTAACTTGCTCGCCTTCGACAAACATTCATAAAACACATAAAGAGCGTTCATTCCATTCGTCAGCTGTAACCGTCACTTGTAAATTATGTAATGGCCAGCATCTTCTCTGCCACTGTAAAGAATTTGTAAAACTAGATCCCGAGAAGAAATATGAATTCATTAGAAACAATCGCTTATGCTACAACTGCTTGTCACCAGGTCATCCAGTTTATTATTGTAAACAGAAGATTTGTTGTAAGATTTGTGGACGGCGTCATCATTCACTTCTTCATCACAGTAAGAAGGGAGAAGATTCTCAGGATATAGAGAAGAATAGTAACACACCTGGAATCTCCTCAATGCACACGCATAACGAACAAGAAAATGTTCAGGATGAGTCATTTATAGTGAACTTCGCATACAAGCAGAGAAGAGCATTATTAGCGACAGCGTTAGTACCGGTCAAGAGTAAATGTGGCCGTGAGACTACGTTAAGAGCATTAATTGACCCTGGATCACAAGCCTCATTTATAACCGAGAATGCAACTCAATTAGTTCGACTAAAGAAAACCTCTGTACGAGGTTCTGTCACGGGTGTAGGATCCACATCAACCCCAGTACGTTATGTGGTACAGTTGGAGATCTCATCAAGGTGTGATAAGCAATTCAGTCTCCCTCTGAAAGCATATGTTTTAAAATCACACATAACGTCAAAGTTGCCAGGGTCTACAATGGAACCTAATTCAAATTGGACACACTTAGATGGTCTAATGTTAGCTGATCCACAATACTTCATGTCAAACAAGATAGATCTATTGCTTGGCATTGATGTATAAACCGAGATTGTGAAGAATAATTTAGTAAAGGGACCACCAGGTACACCTTCCGCTCAAGAAACCAGTTTAGGTTGGATTTTATTTGGTAACATTTCAGAACATACCAACAATGATATAGTAGTCATGCATCACCATCTGGACATAGACATGGATAACCTTTTAAAAAATCTTTGGAGCATTGATGATACCTCAAACCGCAAACTCACCTGTGATGAACTCACATGTGAAGATATTTATGAAACAACACATTCCAGAGATTTAGATGGAAGATATATCGTTAAATTACCCTTTAAAGTACAACCGCAAGAAATAGGATCAACGAAAGATATAGCATTAAAAAGACTAGAACAATTGGAAAGAACATTAAAAACCAAACCACAACTAAAAGAAGAATATTGTAAAGTAATGGAAGAATATATACAACTTAATCACATGGAAAGAGTTCCCAAAGAAGAGATAAATAATTTTGCTATATATCTACCACACCACGCTGTCATTCGAGGAGACAGCGAAACCAGAATTGATTGTCAGAATTGTTTTTGACGCGTCATGCAAAAGCTTAAAGAACAATTCACTAAATGATTTGCTATTAGTGGGACCACAATTACAAGATGACCTGCGAAATTTAATAATGAGATTTCGTATGAATAAAATCTGCTTCATAGCAGATATACAGAAAATGTACCGTATGATATTGGTTACAAAGAAGGACGCAGATTATCAGCGAGTATTGTGGAGACAGGATCCAAGTCATGAAGTAGAAGACTATCGCATGCTGAGAGTGACATTTGGTACAGCCTCGGCGCCCTACCTAGCAATCAAGACGATAAAACAATTATCAATAGATGAAGGGGATAAATATCCTATAGGAGCTAAAGTTTTAGCAGAAGATTTTTACGTGGACGATTGTATAAGTGGGCACAATACGGTAGAAGCAGCAATAGAAGCAAGTCGAGAATTAAGAGAATTGTTAAAATGTGGAGGTTTTACATTACAGAAATGGGCATCAAATAGCAAAGAGTTTATTGATTCAATTCCACAGCCATTGAGAAGCATAAGTTGACACGAATGAAAGCATTATTAAGACATTGGGTCTATCCTGGAATATGAAAACAGATACTTTTCATTACCAAATTAAACTGCCACCTAAATCAATTGTGTTTACAAAAATAAATATCCTTGCTAACACACAACGCTTATTCGACCCTTTAGGATGGATATCACCAGCTGTTATTCACGCCAAAATTTTAATTCAGAATATTTGGAAAGAACGAATTGACTGGGATGAAGAGGTTAAAAAATCACATAAAGATGAGTGGAATAAAATTAGAGACAGTTTTAATGATTTGCATAAAATACAAATAAAAAGATGGATACATACAGAGACAGAAAACGAAAGGTTAAGTATTCATGGATATTGTGATGCTTCAATCAAGGCATATTGTGCAGTAGAATATATTCTAGAGTAGAAAAAGAAAACGGAGAAATTAAAATAGGAATAATCGCATCCCGTACTAAAGTGGCGCCAGTTAAAAATATTTCCCTACCCCGCTTAGAACTCTGTGGCGCGGTACTTTTAGCCAAACTATTGTCACAAGTAAAAGAGGCAATGAGGTTGCCAGAAAAGGAAGTCTATGCTTGGACGGACTCCACAGTGGTTTTAGCGTGGCTTGCAGGCGATCCAAATAGATGGAAGCAATTTGTCAGCAACCGTGTTGTAGAGATCTTGGATAACGTTTCTACCTCGCACTGGTTTCATGTCAGGTCAAAAGACAATCCAGCTGATATTGGTTCTAGAGGGATGTATGTAGACAACCTAATAAACAGTAAATTATGGTGGGAAGGACCGGAATGGCTGAAAAATAAAAACATTCAATTTTATAAAAGCATAAATCCTACTGAGATTGAATTAAAAAACATATCAGTGAATTTTAAAATGATGAGAATTAAGTTTGAAGACTTAAATACACTACAAGAACTCTTGAAAACAATTATTTACTGTATCCCGACGAGGAAGGTGTGCTCAAGTATGGAGTGATCACGGACGGAATTTTGTGGGTGCTAATAAAGAGTTACATTCAGCATGGAAGGAGGCTAATCTTGATTTACCAGGTCATCTAGCAGATATACTTGCAGCAGACGGCACCCAGTGGAACTTTATACCTCCGTATAGCCCGAACTTCGGTGGGCTATGGGAAGCCGCCGTTAAGTCTACCAAGTTCCACTTAAAGCGAACCCTAGACACTCACTTGACTTACGAAGAGGTGACTACAATACTTTGCCAAATTGAAGCTTGCCTCAACTCACGGCCATTGGTACCCGTTGATACAGCAGATACTGAACTAGAGATATTAACTTCCGGACATTTCTTGATTGGGGAAGCCCCTGTTACAATACCCAGCCCAAATTTAAGTCAGGTCAACATTAAGCATCTGTCGAGATGGCAGCTCTGTCAACGACTGGTAGCAAATTTTTGGCATCGCTGGCAGAGCGAATATCTTACTCGTCTACAAACTAGATCAAAATGGATTAAGAAGCAGAAGGAATATGAAGTTGGCGATATAGTGATATTAAGAGATGATCAATTACCACCTGCTAAATGGGCTCTGTTTAGAATAATCGCAAAACATCCAGGTGGAGACGGTATTACTCGCGTTTATAGTATTAAATACCGTAGTAACATAGTTCAAAGATCAATTTCTAAAATTTGTGCTTTGCCAATTAATAAGGAATAACTTTTGTTATAATATTTTATTAGGTGTTATTTTGATTGTATAAAATCAGAAGACAATTATTTACTTTATTATTTACAGTCCTTATTTAGTTTATTATATTTTAATTAGCTTAACTACTTGTTAATTAGATATTAACCTTGTTCACTCTAATTATGTAGTAAAGGACTAGGTCCTTTAGTGGGCGGCATGTTGAGTTTGTAAGTGTGCGTGAGCGCCACAAGTATTATAACTACTACATAGATAATTTTTGCTTATATATTTTTAAAAACAGTTCCAATACAAACATCGTCCTCATAACCCGTGTTTCATTAAATTACCTGGTTATCGACATCTTGGGTACACAATCAACAACCTTATAGTCATATAAACAATAACCATTAGGACTGAAGGAGGCGCAGGAAGTACTATCCTGGTCCAAAATTTTACCAAATGGTTCTACCAACAAAGTCAGTTAAGTAGGAGTTCAGTTTTATAACAATTATATGGTTGAAATGCTTAAATACGACATAAAACCTTTGGCAACCATGTATCATTGGGATTTGCCACAGATGCTGCAAGATTTTGGAGTTTTTATGAGTTTCTTGTTCCCTGAGTGGTTTGAAGTTTACACCAGAGTTGTTTTTGAAAAGAAAAGTTTGGAGATTTTTTCAACGAAAAGTTGAATTTGCACTTGTAATTGATCCCAATTCTCATATTAAATCGATAACATTGATTCATAATAACTTATCTTGTAACACTTGCACTTATCATAACAATTATAAAAATATATTATGTAGTTTTAAAAATGGTATGATAGTTAAAAAAAATATCAAGAAAGTAACATGTTACAGGTAAATGCTTTGAATAAGGAATTGCTCATGCCCATATATGTTTATCTGAATACGTTTATCTAAATATGCTAATTTATGAGTAATATCGTATCATATAGTCAGCACAGAATTATCTCGAGTATAACTTTAACAGAGAACTCCTCATATGTCTGCCTCCGTGTTCAAACAGATCATCTAAAGGATCATTGACCCAAAATATGAAACTGACACTTTTGGCATGTAAATTGATGAACGAATAAATTGTAATTGTGAATATTTATCTCTCTGTTACTTACTAAATTTTTCCTGTCAACCTACAAACTACAACCTGTCTGTCAAGAACTACACTCAGCTCTTAAGTTGTAAAGCTTTGGTTCCATATAGCATTTTATTAAATAAAAATCATTGTAAATTAATTAACGAAATTTAATTCTTCCGACTGAAAATGTTGCCGACCCCTGTTCTAGGGTCGTAGAATGATGTTACGTAATATTTTTCCTTATTAAGTATGAAATGCAAATATAATTGTGAATGATTGCTATCTCGGATTGCAGATCGATTAATTGTTAGTTCATGTTTGTAATCTTATTGAGCGAGGCTCATGTAGTTGGCAATGCTATCTCCCTGATGCTTCTTCTCCAAAACTACTGAATCGATTGTCATCGGGTTTTTTTTTTATTTAAAAGCAACATTATCATCGATGGTTAAGCAACAAATCTATGTTCCGTCGTGTATTAGAGTAATAATCACCGAAATACAAAATTTCGTAAAATGCGATAATAAAATCATTGAATCTGCGGTCAACTAACAGTCAGACTGGCTGTCAATCTAGTAAGAACCATATAGATAACCTATATACATTGTCTTGTACTTACTGGGCGGTTGAGCGTATACCGAGGTCGAAGGTGGTAGTACCACAGATTACATTATATACACTGAAAGGTACAATTTGCAGGTAAAACTCTACCTGCAAACTACAAAATTCAGTAACTACTGACCAGAGCTGGAATAATATATGTTGCTGAGCCAGTCCTGATGCCAATTGAAATAAATCACATGTTTGTTATATAAGAGTATGGATATTGAAAATATTATCAAAAAACCATTCAAGGCAGCTAGACTTATTCAATATATCATTTTAATGTGTAAATGGTTGTCTGTTTATCTGCTTGTATTATAATGTAACAACGAAATTTAAAATGTGTTAAACTAATGGTGATTATGAAATCGAATGTTTATCGATTCTTCGGTCTTCCAATGGGCTTTTATCTATAAATTCACAGGCCATTGACATAAAATAATAAATAATACTACGTATTTATTTTTAATGTGATTCAATGAAGTTAGAATATATTTCTATTACCTACATCAATTTTTTATATTTTTCTTATGATTCATTCAGATTTCTTGCGTGTTTGCTAGTAAATAGTCTTTTTAATGCAATTCTACTTTTATTGGTTTTATATTCTCTTTAATTACCATTATATTTATATTTTATTATAATTAAGACTAGTTTTTGTCCGCAACTTCATAGATGTGGTTAACACAAGCCTGCAAGAAAATACTGTTTGTTTTTATACGCAGCGTAATTCTTCGTTTTTGGGCGTGCTAAGAATTTAGATATCTATATCACGTTAAACAAGTTATTATCTTTAAAGGAAAAATAAAAGATAAAAACTAAAAATATTTATATATATAATTGTGTAACCCTTTTTTATATAAAGTTCATTCATTGGTAAACACTAAACCCCAATGTGACTCATTTTGGTACATTTTCGTTTGTGGGAAACATCTGGAAGGATCTCTTTGAAATCTCATGAAATGGTTTACCTTGCTCTTCACTCACACCTTCTCAATTTTTTGGAAAGTAGTCGGGGCGTAAATGAAGAAAATGTACTTTTAAAATAGGTAACCAAAGTCTTTAAATGCTTTTAACATTCTTTGATTAGTTTCTAGTTAAGATTTATATTATTGCCAAAAATAATTCCTATGACCTCTTTAAAGGCACCCTTTTATTTGAAAATCCGCCATGGTCCACGCAGTGGATTGTCAGGTCCAACGAAAACACCTTCAACTTTGCCTCTAAGAGGCCTGGAAACCTTCATATTAAGCATTTGAAGTAATTTCCATCCCTTGGAAGTGTCTTTAACAATTTATTGATCAATCCTAGCTATAAAGCTAGGATTCTTTCTAGGTTCTTCTACCAGAAGAAGAACTTTATGAGGAGGCACAAAGTTCCATGCAACGTTAAGCTCCTCGTTCTCGCCAAGCTTTCTCGGAGGTTAACACTATTTTGTGGAATACTCGGTCTCTTCTTTCCCGTAAACACAAAAAGCTAAGTAATTTGATGAATCCAGATTATTGTCCGAGCAACATGCTCAAGATTTAAATAAAAATAAAATTTAACATAGCCAAATGAATTTTTTTTTTTATAATAAATCTTAATGTTAATCAAAATGACCTGAGTTTTTTTTTATGTTTTTGTAATTACATATATAGAAGTAATGAAACATCCAGTCAGCATTTAAGCAGACCTGTGTTACGGAAAGGTGTTCAAAATATTCGGTCTGAACTAGCATTGAAACATTTGCCTTTATATAATACACTTGGAATACTTTGCTATATCTTTTTAAAAGGCGCCTTATACTGGTTATAAAGTTATGTATATAAAATTGGTAAATGTATTGGCTATATACATTTTAAATACTCATGTTAGTTGCAAAGTTAAACGTATTGTTTTCTAAGGTTTTCACGAGTACTACACATTGAAATAAAACTATTTTTAAGGATTTAACTCGCGTATATTGAATTAAATTTTAAATTTACATTTTAAATCTAACCCGACGTTTCGAATGCTTTGCGGCAATCGTGTTCACGGTAAGACGAGATGGAGGTGTCTGTCAGTAAGTCAGTTAACACGTTCCCTGCGACATCATATTTTAAAAACTTTCAGCTTGTGCGTTAGGGATCTAAAAGATCTCGAAACTAATTTATCTTCGGGTGCGTTGGGACCTAATCAGTCCCCTAAAAGTACAATTCTGAAAATAAATTATATCTTCAACAAAAACAATGACATATACTTAAAAATTTCGTGGGTCAAAGATAGTCCACTGTTCTATATTTTGCTAGGTTCGCACGCAGTTAAGACCTAAGAATAAGCCACAAATACAAATCAAAAATTAGACATCGATTGTAACTTGTTCCGCAACCAGAGATAGAGCAATATGTGAAGTGACTAGTGATGGGAATAAAATAAAATGTCATTTGTCGATAGAAAAAGTTTAATTTACGAAGTAGTTATTTATTATAAACTACGGAAAATGTTTGTCATTAAAGCAAGCACATCGACTTTTCGCATTGTGAGCAAATCGTAATGATTTTTTTTTATTTTTATTTTTTATATATGACACACTGAACAGTTTGCGGCCAATATGGGATTAGATATTCTGCACAATAATAAAGATCTTGCTGCTCGCCAGCGTCCTCGCCAGCGTCGCAGAAACCACATCAAGTCACCCACAGTTGAGCGTCAACCGGCCCTACTACCATATATGAAAGGAGTTACTGACAGAATCGGCAACATCTTAAAAAAGGTTTCTATTAGAACTATCTACAAACCTCAAAGGAAAGTGAGCCAATTCTTGAGACCTATCAAAAGTAATATTCCTTTACAATGTGCTGGAGTATATAAACTTGACTGCGATTGTGGCTTGTCATACATAGGTCAAACAAAGAGGAGCATCGGTAAAAGAGTTAAGGAACATATATCGGATATCAAGCATAGGCGTACATCGAAGTTAAACGTGTTAAAAAAACTAAGTATTTAATTTTATATTAGATTTGTTACTTTAGGTATCAAATGTTATCTGTAGTGATAATTATCTTTTCTATCAACTAATTACACTTATCATTTGTCGCTGTCACGCCGGGACTGTGTAGTTGTGTGGAAAATAATGTTTTATTTAATTCTCTTATTATGGTAAGTTGATTAATTTATATAACATTATCATTTAATAACTTAATTTAACGTAGTGCTAATATGAAAATGAAATACTATAATACAAGAGATTGTATCTTTACTAAATACCTAAATACTTAGAGATTTTTATCATTATAATTTTATTTGTTTTGTATTTCTGTAACTAAAAACCTTGTTACGCAAGAAAATTTAAAACATATAAACTTTTTTTTGAACTCTACGTCGTGTGTATATTTGTCAAAACATTTATGCAATTTTAATACAATAAATGTAATTTATTGAAAACTTATATTTCTTTTCCTTTTAGTAAATATTGTAAACAGTAAGTACTTGTTGTAGATTCTAAGTGTTTATAAGTTTGTAGGATACCTAAAAGTCAATTTTGTAATTGGCGGTTTACGAATTTTTAATAAAATATTATTTGAACTTTAAGTATTACAGTAGGTAATGAATATGTTAAATATTAAATATTATATTAGTGTTCGATATTTCAATTAAATATGTATTAAGTAACTACGTAAATAACCTTTTTTAACACAACGATAATATTTTCTTATGAACGATATTCGGTAACAAAGTCATTTTGAGGGTTACTTGTCCTTGGTGATTCCACATGACTTGTGTGTTGAACCTTCATAGGGAAGGTCAATGTAATCTGAGTATACAAGTCGCAAATTAACCACAATTATAAGGTATCTTGACATTACTTCCTTAATGACTCGACAAATATCAGTAATAAGCCTGCTCATCTCGCATGATTATAAGTTAGTTGACCTTGAGAGCAAGGTCAGATTGACTCCAAAGTCTCTTATTTTTCTATGATAAACCAATAGTTTATAAGTTTAACTATATTACGACTTCGCCTTGTTACATGATAGACCTGAAAGAACGTAATGGTCGTACTGAGTCCTGAGTACAAATTGACTGACTAACTCTTTTTTGCACTCTCTGGGCACAACTGTATACTGATGGGGATGTAGTTCCAACTCGCCTGCTTCCTTTTCATAGTACTTAGATTAAAAAGTACTTCTACCTATAAATACCTACCTATAAATGTTTTTTCTTATGACCTCGCCCGTGAACCTAGTAGGTACGTCTTTCATATTTTCTAGTATGTATCATGCGTCATCTTAATATAAATCTACAAGATTTATCTATTTAGATAGATTCATGTTTAATAACAGAGTCTTAATTATATTTTTGTTTTAGTTTATGTTAAATATAAAAAAATGTAGTAATGATGTAGCAGTCTTTTTAATGATTCTGAGAATTTGTTGTTTTTTATTTCGGATGTTGTAATTACCTATACTGATTACAGTACATATATATAATACAGACACATTATGCATTAGCATAATGTGTCTATATTATATATATAATGTAATGGTAGGATTCGAAACAAATTAAGATATGAAACTTTTCTTATGACGGCAGTATAATACTTCTAGATTGTTCATTTGTTTGTTTGTTTGTTATTATTGTTATACAATTGATCTAAAACATTACTAAATTTGTTTTTCAGTGGCAGTATATTAGTTAATGGTTGGTCAGATAACAAAATTAGACGGTTTCCTGATGGCTTTATGTTTGGTGCAGCGACCTCAGCCTATCAGGTGGAAGGTGCTTGGAAAGAAGATGGTACGTACAAACAACCCTGTTATAGTCTTGTTCTAGCAGTGCTTATATTTAAAGTATATTTTTATTAAATTAATTTAATGTTATAAATATGCTTACCTTTATGTTTCTAAAAATCAGTGTAGGTATTCTAAATTAGTAGGTCCTTGCTTAATAAATATATTCCTATTTATTTTTTGTTTTATAAAAATTGCAAGAAACATTTCTTTCGTTTTGACGTATTTCGTCCTTATTTCTTTTTTAGGAAAAGGTGAGAGCATCTGGGATAGATATCTTCACGAGCATCCAGAGGTTATAGCTGATGGTAGAAACGGTGATGTTGCGTCTGACTCGTACCATAATTACAAACGGGATGTGGAAATGTTGAGGGAGCTTGGTGTTGACCATTACCGCTTCTCGATAGCTTGGAGTCGTGTACTGCCTGATGGTAAGTGGTAGGTCTGTGAATATAGTGAAAATCTGGTGAAGGCTAAAGTCCAAAGAAATTAATGTTCAAAGAATCTCTCTTTCTCCCCGTGTCTCCTAATTTCCTGCAACACTCAGAAATCCTCCAGGGTGGTAACCCTTTTGCAATTTGCTGCGATGGTACCACTTCTCAACAAGTATATCGTCTGCGAGTCACCCAATCAATTAAAATAAGAGAGGAAATTTTCGATGGATGGAACATCATGCTTTTAAACTATATTTTGATGTTATTTTTTCCTTTTTATGTTTATGGTTTATTCATTAATGTTTTCAGGTTTTACAAACAAAGTAAATGAAAAAGGTCTAGAATATTACGACAAGTTGATTGACGAATTATTAAAATACAATATTAAGCCAATGGTCACGTTGTATCACTTCGATTTGCCACAACCGCTCCAAGACTTGGGAGGTTGGGCAAACTCCTTGTCAATAGAATGGTTTGAAGATTACGCGAATCTGATCTTTAAGGCGTTTGCTCATAAAGTTCCTTATTGGATAACTATCAATCAACCGAATTCCATCTGCGTGGAAGGATATGGCCAACGTGAGATGGCTCCTGCGATTGGTTCAAGTGGTATTGGCGATTATATGTGCATCAAGAATGTGTTGTTGGCACATGCCAGGGTGTATCAGTTATATCAAAAGGAGTATAAAAGTAAACATAAGGGTAAGTACGTACTTATAATTACGTAATTGCTTAGATATTGTATTGTTTTTCTGTTTTATGGTCACATACCTTTATAAGTGTAAGCTGATTGATTAAGAACCTAAATAACAATAAATTATTCTATAATTAATAACTTATTATATAGAAAGGTTTTTTTTCAGATCTATATTTTTTCTTTTTTTGTTTTTCAGGTTTAGTCGGTCTGGCGGTGGCTCTAAATTGGGCTGATGCTGCCAACAATAAAACAGAAAATGTTGAAGCAACAGAAGTATACAGAGAATTTATGGTAAATCTTTATATGTTAAAATATTTTTTTTTTCAATCGCTTTTATCTCAAAAACTATTTTACGAGTTCTTATACAAGTATTTATCAATGAACAGACAAACTCTCAACTCAAGGAACATGTATAATTGAAAAATATTTGCGTAGTTCCAGCCATCTGGGACAGTCATAATTATTTTTCCTTAAATAACTTTTGAAACCTAATTTCTTTTTCAGATTGGTATGTACATGAATCCCATATGGTCTAAAGAAGGAGATTTTCCAAAAATAGTCAAAGATAGAGTCTTGGAGAGGAGCATCAAGCAAGGTTTCCGAAAATCTAGATTACCTTCCCTGAGTAAGGAGGAAATATCACTTTTAAAGGGTAATTATGAATATATAAGACATTTCATTTACATACATATATTTATGACTTATATTTAATGATTTTTTGCTCAGGTTCATCCGATTTCGTAGGAGTAAATCATTATACTACGGTTTTAGTTGAAAGTACGGAGAAGGTTTTTGTAGCGCCGTCTATTGACGACGATATGAGAGTCGATTTGAGTTACAGGTTGGAATGGAAAGGCGCGACTTCAAGCTGGTTAAAGGTACATTGAGATAGTTTTTAACATCCATTATGTTATATTGTATTTATTTCCTACTACTGCATTTTTGATTAAATATATATATTTTATATTTCTTTGAAAATATCTATAAACATGTATGGCCATGTCAAGCTTGTCATGGTAAGATGTCACCACCGTCCGCATAAAGACGATCACGTATAAAATGCTTAATGCACCGACACGGACAGCGATACGGTAGCCCAGTTAGTAGAGCGACGGAACGGTTTCCCAGTAGTCGTGGGTTCGAATCCCTGCCCGTTTCAGTTTATTTTTCATTCTATATTTATATAAATATTTTATATTTCTTTGGTTTTAGAGCGTCCCATACGGTATATATAGAGTGTGTATTTATTTGAACTTCAAGTACGAATACCCACCGATGTTCATCACGGAACATGGCTGGTCGACCAAGAAGGTTTTAAGAGATGAGAGCAGAGTGAAGAACCTGAGGGAGTATTTCAAAGCACTGTTGTTTGCAATAGATGATGGAAGTGAAGTCAAGGGTTATACTGCCTGGAGTCTGATGGACAATGTTGAATGGGTCGCTGGCACTAGGTTTGTTGACTAATTTTGTTTTAATAACTGACGCCATGGGTTTTATAATTACTTATGTTTTTAACATTCTATGATCTCTTAAAAATTAATGTGGTGTATTAAAACCTGTATCTGTCTGTGTTTGTATATCTTTAGCGTCGTAACTCCTAAACAAATTAACATATATCAATGAAGTTCTTTTAAAATTGTTTTAGTTTAGATGGTTCCTTGTTTTATTTCGTCAAAATCTTTTCATATAACAACTGCTATAAGAAAGCAAATTCTATTTTTCAGCGAAAGATTTGGTCTTTACGATGTAGATTTTGATTCTGAAGACAAGAAGAGAACAGCACGGATGTCAGCTTTAGTCTACAAACGAATCATAGAACAGAGGATAGTGGAAGATAACTGGAAGCCTACCAACTTAAGGATATCTATCACCAAAGGTTCTAAAACAGAATTGTGATAATACTTATAGCAATATAAACTATATATTTAGGTATATTGTAATAAGCCGGACAAAATTCCGATAATATTACGTGAACATAGCCATAAATATATATTAAATAATCATAATGGTTAAAGAAAGTTTAATTACAAAATATTGTACATTTTAATACTTGGTGGAATAGGATCTGACTTTGACATTTGACTGGAATTTTGTAGAGATGTGCCGAATATTCGGTAAGTAATATCAGGACAAATTACACACATTGATCTAACCCCTAAGGAAACAAATTATTTGCTTGTGTTAAGGGTGTTAGACAACGATACAAATACATAGAAATACACATATAAATACTGAGAATATATTTAATAAACGACCAAACCCAGAAACAGACATCTATGCTCATCACATAAATACCTGTCTCTGCCGGGAATCGAACCCGATCCCCATTGCGCCGTGACACGTTAGGTGTCTACGCTAACCACTCGACCAACGGGGCTGTAGTATTCGGTATTCGGCATATTCGGCATCTTTTTGACTATTTGTACTCGGCCGAATTATTCAATTTTGGGGCCGAATATGTTCGGTTCGATTATTTCTATTTTATTAACTACACGAAACGGTATAGAACTAAAAGACAAAACTAAGATTTATGTCAAAATATTATAAGTCAAAGAAATCATATATATAATGTGTACAATAAAGCTTAATAATATAAAGCAATTGAGCCGCATATCAATATTTATTTCGAAAAATATCAGGTCAACATATTTATTTTATTATGCCTAACTAGGGTTGCCAACCGTACTTAATAATAAAGTATTATACTTTATTTTTGGTAATTATACTTTATACTTTTGAATGCAAATAAAGTATGTGAAAACACTTTATTTCAAAGTTTTACTGCGATGCATAGAACAAAATACTCATTATGGGATTTATAGGTATGTGTATTTAACTATTTAGCATATTAATTAGAACAGATGATCGAAACGATTTATAATTAATGAATGAAATGTATCTAACATTACATTCAGTCAGTCAAATGTCAATAGGAATCTGTCATCACCCGAAATATTTAATAAATTTATTACTTATCAGTATCCTTTCACTTTATATTGATAGAAGCTTAAATTATATGACAAAAAAAAAATTAAAAATTAAAAAAAACCTCCGATACAAATGTTCGTGTGCGTGGACGGATTTGATTGCGGTTTTTTTTAATCCTAGTTTGTCGAAATAGTTCTTGGTGTGGTCGAAATAGAAACAGTCGTCTCCAAGATATTCAGGAATTATTGCTGCCGGTGTAAGGTTCTTATGCAATATTGATAGAAATACTTACACAAATGAAAATGTGTGTGTCTTTAGGTTCATTTAGTACAATAATGGAACCAGTAACATAAATTTAAAAAGCCAGAAAAAAAATAAAAATAATAAAATTATGTACTTATTGAAGTCGTTGCGACGCGCGGGGGACCGCTCTTTTTGTATGTTTCGCATGGGGTTTTTTTTATTTTTTATTTTTTTTTGGCTTTCATATAAAATACGTTTCTAAGGCAATAAAAGCATAAAATTTTAAAAATACTTAATTTTTCTTTCAAATAATTCTTTTTCTTCACACCATATTATACTTTTTTTTCGTCAAGAAAAGGTGGCAATCCTGTTCCTAACCTATAATTACAATTTAGTATAGCCAACATTTATTTTAAACTTTAAATCAGCATTTTTCTTTAAACCTCAAAATAATATTTTTAACCAGAAATCAATATATTTATTCAAACAGCCAGAAGCCACATAAAACATAAATGTTAGAATTTGTTTATGAAAAACAAACAATGGAGTGCTGAACCGAATAATTCCACCGAATATTCGGTTCGGTAAAAGTTAAACCGAATAGTATTTGGTTATTCGGTGAAGCCACTATTCGGCGCATATGTAGTATTTTGGTATTAAAATATTTTAAAATGCAATATTACGTTTAACAGGTCTTGACAGTCAGGCCTGAAGAATAAAAATATATTGTTAACAATAAGTAAATTAAGTACCTATAATATGTACAAATAAATATAAAATGATTAAAAACTTTTTTATTACACCGCCATCTAACGGTTGTTCTAGTTTACAAGAACATTCTGGGAAACACCAACTCGTCATAGAAATATTAAAAATAAATAAAAGATGTCGCTTAAATAAAAAATATGTTTCACCATTATTGTTATAAGCGCCATCTTTTATTTAAAATTAGTTGTAATAATGATTCCATAGAAATCTATTCAACGCTAGATGTCACTTTTACTAAAACAAATATACTATTCGACAATAGATGTCGCTTCATTTACATTTTTTTGTTAATATTATAATTATTACATTTTAAGTCTAAAAGTACCACAAAATATGTCTATATTTTATTATATGTATTATGATAAAATAGTCCATTATCAAGAAATAGGGAAATGTTTTGAATTAATAACAATTACATAGATTGTTTTTTAGTTGATTGTTTCTGAAAATCAAACCCACAGCCCACATTTTCAGTAATTGAAGTGTCTTTTTAGATGGATGACTGCGTGATACGTGGAGTCTGTATTGGAATGCACCGTTGAATTCCTTTTGGATTGTTCTCACAATGTTGAACTTACAAACTGAGATCTTTTAAAAATCTGGCAACTAATTAAAATGAAATACATAAAAACATTAAATATGTACCTAATTCCGTTTCATTTTATTAATGATTATACAATTAAATATTGCATGCATGCATTGCATGTAATATTATAAAAGAAATCATATTATAAAAGAAAAGAAATAAATTATAATAGCTATCTGGAATGAAAAATAAAAGACTCTCTTTATAGTATAATTAGACTTTTGACTTTTTTGACTCTGAATTGACTACAATATTAAAATTGTAGGTTAGGCCTTTCTACATTTCACATAAGTTGAACTAGATATAAAATTCCCTCTATAATGATATTGATCACCGAAAATTACAGATAAAAAAAACAATCCATATAACAAGACTAGACACAGACTTACCCTCATACATAATATTCACACGAAAACAAACACCCGTCAAGCAAATAACAACAATAGTTTATCCAATTTTTACACTCATTATATTCGGTATTTAGTTTATTTAATAATGGGCGGCAAAAAAATTGCAACAAAGACTTGGGCGGACAAAAAAAATGTATCTAAAACAGACTCGGCGGGTGGCGGCGTACAATAAACAAGTACTTGGCTGATATCACGAATGAATTAACTTAAATTCAACCATATGTCAGTGAAATAGAGTTGTTTTTTCCTGAATAATAGAGTAGATAAAGCTTTTAAAGTCAATGAGTCGTAGCTACCGATGGAAGTGCTTGAAATCGGATCATACTGATTCGTTTCGGTTCTTAAGATCTATAATTTTTGTATTAATCTCAAAAAGATGCCGATTTTTTAAATAACATTTAATAACACATTTTTTTTTATTATTTTAGTTTCTTTGAAACACTAAAATATGGTTAAAATGATACACATATATCAATAATATATATCAAAATGAAATAATATATACATTTTAGAGAAATTGGAAAGAAAATATTATACGGCAAAAAATATATTGAATTAAATCCTACTGTTTTTCCAGTATTACATAATTATGAAATAAACTTTTACTATTTTGTAATTAAGAGTATGTTAAATATAAATAAAGATATTTAATAAGTCTAGTTAGATAGTCTTTGATTTTTATTAAAAAATTACATCAAATTGTTTTGTTTCAATACATATTGTTAGACTATCTGTCTTCGTAAATGTTTTCAAACTCTACGACGGTGTTCAATGTTTAAAATTCGTGTCTCTGTGGCATTAAAGCTCCTAAACTTATAAACCAATAGTAGTAGTTGTCTTTTGATTCAATTATTTTTTATTGACATGATTCTTAGAAAGAAATAAAAGGAGTATCCAAAATCAGCGTAATGTTCAAGGATTTTTAAATCTTATCACTACTTTTTTCAGGAAATTATAAATGTACAGAAATATAATTATGATAAAACCTGTTATAACCTAAATTACTAAATATCATAAGATTACGAGATATAATAAAAATAAAGTTCAAAAAACTGCTAACTCTGGTATCTTATAAATATGTCTCAACTCTGAAGGCGATGAAATGAAACGAGTGTGTATGTTGTAGTGCGGAAAAAATAACAGGTATATTGGGATATTACTAGTATATACATGTAAATTTATTTATTTTTTCATTTATTTAAGGATCAAATTGGTAAGTATACTTTAAATTTATGATTATATAAATTAAATACAAAAACAATTTTAATTTCTTGCCAATTATAAGCAACTTCAGTTTAACTAAATTTGTTTTTTTTTTTACTGTATTTAGTGTATTAAGATTTCAAGTTGAAGAAACAATACTTTATATTAAGTTTTCATAATATTTCCATACACATATAACTACAACATATAAATACACAATGGGAGATGAAATACCTACGGCTGAGAGGCTTTTATTATATTTTCTTGTAAAATATTGTTTGATGTAAGTTCTGTTGTATGGAGACCGATTAAGTATTATATTATTATTGTATTAATATTAAATTATGAAAATAATATTATTATTATAATTCATAACATGATTAAGTAAACAGTATTTGATATAATGTAATATTTTAATACTGAATGTATTAAAATAATGCAAATATTTAGTTACCAAATATTAATTGTATGTATGTTTGTTAAAAATTAGCTACTTATATTTTTTGGCATGACACTGATATTATGTAAAACAACCTGAAACATTTATTTAATATATAATTGTGTGCGTAACAATTTTTAATAATAAATAATCTCTTTCCACTCCACCAACCTTTTCCATACTATTCTTAAGAAATCTCCTTCTCTTAAAACACCTCATGTCTTTACGTTGGATCTCCATTTTATTATTTTATATATTTTTTTAAAATTATTGTCGATATATGAAACTCTTCACCATCTTTAGAATTTATACTGAGTTATAAACCTTTTTTTAAATACAACAGCAACATTTATTTCATTATAATTAATTGTATGAATTTTTACATTCAAAATTAAAAAAAAATACTTATTGGTCCTAATAAAAAAAACATGATATCTAACCTCTTACTCTACTTTTAACAAATAATTTAAAACTAATATCCACTACATATGTATAATATAATTTACATACATATAAAATAATCTAATATTAGTATAACAAAGGAAGTCATAAAGTATACCGAGTGCACCCATCGTAAGCGGTTGTATCCATAAAAGCTAAATCCAATTTTCTAATAGCCATGTTATGTTATATATGAAATTCTTTGATCTATTTTCCTCAGTCGGTAATTGATCAGATATGACGCCTTTATTATTATCATAAAAGATAAAAGTAAAATCTTATAAAGATGTTCGACATTATGTATTTCATATAATACATATTTAAATGTATATCACAATAACCTTTCTTTAATATGTGATTCATGAAGGTTTTAGCAAGATATTTGTATTCAGATTTTACTCAGTTAGATTTTTAAAATTAATTTGTGTATATGTGAGTCTGTCTCTGTGTGTATATATAAAATGTGTACATGTGTATACTATGTGTGTATATGTTGTGTGTATGTATGTTGTGTGCGCGCGTTTATGTGTGTATGTGTGCGCGCGTTTATGTGTGTATGTGTGCGTGTGTGTATAATAACTATTGAACAATTATTAACAGTTGAATGATTTCTCTAGTATAATCCCTGAAGGTGACCGATACATTGTTACATTGTACTAAATAATCTTATTGATAGTATTTTTTATATGTTAGAGTTCCTCCACATTGAAATTGAATTGCATTGAAATATAAAGATTATTTAAACACAATAAATTAATATTTTTTTGTTTTATGGTATATCTCTTAAAAGAAAAATTATTGAATTTTAATGATTGGACAGCACTGATAAGCAGAGAAAAATCAAATCTTTTCTTGAAAATCAGCCAATCAGAAACAAGAAATTTATTAAATAAGATTTTTTTTATATTAAGCAACTTTCAACTTAGCTAAAGTTGGAAATACATTATTAATAATTGTATAGTTCAGTGTGAAACACCTTAAAGATTACGCAAGCTATTGTGTGTATGTCTTTGTGCGTTAATCTCCGCTCGAGTGAGTAATGTGATAAGCTTTAAGTGCTATTCATGGTACTTCTATGGAATTATTTTATTTTACTGACCGATATTGGAATACTTATTAGTGGTAGAATTATATATATTTTAGTGTTATATTGAATTGTTAGACGATTATATATAGAATGATTGATTAATTGTGGTGACACGACAGGTCAATTATCAGAGTGACGGAATGGTTTTTTAGATGTCGCAGGTTTGAGTTTTGTTAGCACCTGGGTTTCGATGAATTTTTGTTTTATGTGTATTTTAAATGTATACATTATTTAATATCAGTATTGTTAATGTTACAAAAATGACTAAATATAAGGCATGGATAATAAGACATATAAAGGAATATATGTCTAATTTGGTGTTTGTCATACAATTGGAATGTTTTTTATTTTCTTTTAAAATTCATCTTAATCAGTCATCTCACTAGAGATACGATTACAATTGCACAGCTTCCAAAGATTCTTAAGTATATTTGGTGTTGTCTAAATCTGTAAACATTGATAACGCCTTGTCGAACGCACAGGGATTAGGGTTCTGTAGGTAAATATTTTAAACTACAGTTTAATTATTTGAAAATGGAGGGATTTTGTTTCAAATAATGATTAAACTATACTGTTTATTAGTTTTTATATTGCTATTAATATCTTTCTGAAATTATGATTTTCTTTCACTTTATTGTTACTATGTATTCAGACATTAAAAACTATTATTTTAAGTAAAAACTTTTTTAAGTATGTTTTATATGACATTTATAAACATGTTTTATAATGACAGATATATATATTTATATATATATATATATGTCATTATAAAAACTTTTTTTAGTATGTTTTATATGACATTTATAATCATGCTTTAGACAGATAGACATATATATTTAGAAATATTCAAAAACTACAGTAATTTGAATATCAAGTCATGAAATAAGAACAGAACCATTATTACAAAACAGAACTCCAATTGCCACGTCATTAGATAACAGCCATTATCAGAGCATCAGTGTTACTAGAAACACTTTAAGCGCCATTATTTACGTAACATTATACTTTGGCGGTTTTTGTCAGATTTCCATTGGCATTTTTTTTTAAAGTAAAAGTGCGAGGATTAAACGACAATGCCGGCGGAGCGTGAAGGTACTACTGGAATGTGTTTAGGATTAATCTTTATTTTTTTAAATTGTTTTTTTTTATTTAAATTCCAATTTATTTAATGTATGAAAATAGTCGCAGGTTGGAATCCCTGCCTGTGTTGGTTTATTTTTCATTCTATATTTATATAAATTTATTTAATGTATTTTTAAAGCTGATATTACTGGTAATGTTTATCGGGTATATCATTAAGGTCCCCCCACACGTGGGCGCAATTTGCTGCCATATATCATTTTTCACTAAACTAACGACTACACAATTAGTGGGGTGATAGTAGTATCATTTAATTTACCTAAATTATCTTTATGGGACTCTAACTTTTCATTAAAAGTGAAATCCAGCTTAAATATATGAAATTGGTTATTTCTATTGATTATCCAATTAATTAAATATTGTTATTCATTTATTTATTTGAAATTTTCGCCAATATTTTTAATTATTTTTTTACAAAGAAAAATATATTTATTAAATATTAATATCTAACCGAAAATAAGATGTTTATAATACACATTTTAAAACATACTTAATAAATATTCTCATATATCGGTTCATTAAAATAATAGTTTCGATATAACAAAAAAACAGACAAAAGTATTTTGAAAACCCTCTCCACTTAGTGAAGTAGAGCCACGCGTCGGCCATTACCGCTTTAATTAAATAAAACGCAATATGCCTGGGAGAATGCGGAGTTGGCTTTGTGATTCGATTTTTGAAAATGGAATCAAACGGAAAAGGTTTTAATAGTAATGTTTTTATAGCTATTTTGAAATTTAAATGTTAGTTACCAGTGTTCTAATTCTATTTAATATTTGAAAATGGAACTACATATATGTAATTTTTCAATATAATATAATGATGGGTATCTCTCTCGCTCTGTATCATTCTAATATAAGTATTTTTGAAAATGGAACATTGATTTAATATTTTCATTTATAATTTCAATATTTGAAAACGGAATCACAGACGAAATAATAAAAAAATGTTCTTTTTCAGAATTTAGTTTGGAATGAACATATTATAAACTTGAGTTCGAAATGAATATATTATACAAGACTATAGTTTTTTTTTTACTATTAATGTTACTTAACAATTAAAATATAAAAATGCCTGAGTATAATTTATTTAAGTGCATTAAGAGTATTTTTAACTGTGAAAAAGTAAATTGTTTATCGCCGCGTGCCACATATATGATACTCAAGTGTGATTGATCCCCTTTGGTAATATCTATGGCTTATCATGCATACAATAATGGCTAAAATCCCTTAAAATTATTTACCCCTTCAGTAGAAGAGCTCTTCAAGTTTTTTGCCACTAAAGAACATTTTACACACGCTTACAATTTAGAAAACCAACTCTTAGTGGTGAGATTGTTAGTAATAGAGGGTAGTGAAAATATTCCTTTTTTAGTAAATTCTGTCTATAAATACAATTTCAATTCTACCCACAAATTGGATAGATTTACGGAGCATCATAAAATAGCCGTTTAGCTGTGTTGCCAGATTCAGTGGCAAATTACATGACTCCTAGCGGGGGTTACACCCCGCGTTCCAATTTAGACGTAATGTGAAAGGCTTTGAGGTAAATCAGGTGTTATTTTATAAGGGTTTTTATAAAATACTTTATAAATATTTGTGTGAAAGTGTGAAGCTTACTAGAGAAAATTTGGAAATTTATATAATAACTAACTCGACAAATGTATAATAATCATTCTTCAATGTTTTTATTCGTTCGTTCTTATTAACGGAAAGTAACACACCGATAATAAATAAAACAAAAGTACAAATATTATTAATACAACATGGATTTATATTTTTACTAATTTGAAATTCAAAATTGGTCGAAATAAAATTTAAGAATATTAGGGACATATACTATCTTTAAAATTATTTATTTACGAAGCCATTTAAAACTAAATCCCGGGTATCCATATCGAACGTGTTATATAAAACAAAATATCATCAACACTTTCAGAGAAAATAAACCTCAAAATAAATAAATTCAGGGCTAACCAGACGACAGTGAAAGTTAATTTGAAAATGAGATAAACATGAACCGACCAATCACGAGCTGCCTCGAGGGAGCACCGGCCAATCAGAGTGCGGGAATTTTCGCGCGCTGAATTTTTATTAGCACAGATAATAAGGCCATTTTGTGACTCCCTTCCCCGTGTTGCCATATGAGATATTGAAGACGTAAATGGGATCGGATACGTGACCAATTCGTTTGAGATATTGTATATATTCTTTTTGTCATATGAGATGGTTCTTCGATACAAGATGTCTATACATTTTGTTAGAATATATATTTTTTAAATATATTACACTCAAATTACTTTACATGTTTTGAATTTATAAACAAATCTTTATCTTTTTTATATTAATCTTTGTATTATATAAAAATACGTTTTTTTTGCTCAAAATTCACTAAGGAACCCTAACTATATTTACTATGGATCTACTTAATACCTTAAAACCCTCATAAATTTACAAACCTTACTATTATGGGAATAGAAAACGAGTAGTAAAAAGGGATGAATATAAAAAACAATGACAAATATACATTTCTTAATAAATTTTCTTTCACAAAATTTACTAAAGACATTATTAACTTGAACAAATATTAATTTAATATTTTTTTATAGAAACCCAGTAATAAAAATAAACATACTTAAAGTTACCTTAAACAAATTCGAAAACACATTATTTGTAACACTGAACAAAAATTCCACATTCAAATTGAATAACAAACTCCGTAGTTACAGTGCGGCTGTATGGCGAGCTTCCTTCGCCTGCGGCTCTGAGAGCGGGACGGCTAATTATTTCCCGCCTTTTCCTTCCCCGATCAACGCTTCCGGATTTTGAATTTCGAATTGCGTTCCGAATTTAAATGGAATATGGACTGGGATTTTACATTATTCATGTTATTTTAGCGAAATCAAAAATGGTTTCAATTTTATTTATCTAATACAATAGAAAAATTACAATTAGTACATAAAATTAACGAGAATATAGATTTTTTTTAATCTATAAATTTCGATATATTCGAAATTTGAAAATCTTTTTTTTTTAATTTTTCCTTATATAATTGTCTTAAATACGAAAAAGAAATTAAATAAATAAATGAATATTTATAGATATTATATTTATAAAACTGAGGTCATAGTGATGATATTATATACTTATATTAATTATTATCGTTGTAACACAAGTAACCCCTTATAAACGTTGTCTGTCCGTAATTAGCCCCTCAGATGTACAAGTTTATTTATTTCGACTCGCCTTCATTTAAGAGGTTTGGTGTTTGCATGGAACGATACATCTTGATACTTTGGTACATTATTATTATATTTATTCTTATCAAATATATACATATTAAGGAATTAAGAAACTTAATTTACTGACCTTTAATGATATTTAGAGTTTTTAAAATTATCAGACTTGAAAAAATATAAGAAATGACAAACAGGGGGACATGGTTATATTGAAAACAAAAATAGATAAAATATTTGTTCGTGTTGTTTTCTCCATCCGAGTGTATGTCATCTATTACTTATCAATTCAGGACAAAGAACAATATAACTTATATATTATGTATAAAATAAAAAAAAGAATCTCTAGTTGATTTATATGGACATTCATAAATCTACCTATGTAATTTCAATTATTAATAATTATTTTCGGTTACTCACAAAATATTCTTTGAACTACTCTTAATATGCTGTTTATTAAATCTAAAATAATTTATGAAATATTTGAATTTGGAAATAACATATTTTTTTGTTTATCAGAATATTTTAGATTTTTTTTATCAGAATAAAAAAAAAAAAATTGTATGGTAAAGTGTGTGTCGTAGCGTTATTGTAGCATTTCGTAGCACTGATACAATAACGCTACGGAGGGTGCCACATACATTTTCTTAAAAAAGTGTTAATTTGTCAACGGAATTTTAATTTATTCTTGTATTATGCTGTTTAGTTTTTCTTACTTACATTTTTTTTTCTCTAGGTAATGTAATGTATCTTTGTAGTAATTAGTTATATGCTATTAAATATATGTATACTTTTTATATTTTTTTATACAGAATACATATTATTTTAAAATATCAAGACTATCAGTAACAGTATAGGAGTTTATTCATGCTCTTTAGAAGAATATCTCAAAGGTGTAGAGCTAAGTTACAATATGAGATACAATCGCGTACACAATACTTAGGTATGGTATATTTAACAGCGTATAAATTTATAACATAAATATAATATAAAGGCATTGAAAATATTATAATTTGATTATTAGGACAAAGAAATACTAATAGGAGATTTTATACTTTTAACTGAGAGCGCTATAGGGTATATGGTGTGACAAAATATATTTTAGAGGTAACGTGAGTGGAAAGATCGACTCCTGAGCATTTATACAACTGTTTAATCCCAGACCGAAAAACCGTTTTATGCATATAAATTTCATTTCATTTATTTGATATTAAACACTTTTCTAACCTACTGTACCACGCTAAGATGTTGTCTCCCGCAAATTTGGCCGACGCTGCTTAACGCTAAATGTTATATCATACGCCCCCTCACTCCCTTCCCCCTCTTATCAAGGGGAGGATTAGTGCGGATTGGCGGATTATAGTAAATGTTGTATTTAGTATGAAAAAAATACTTTTTGGTTTAGTGTCAATGACTATCTTTACAGTGTTTGGTCCATTACGCAAACGCAATAATTTAAATAAAGAATGTTGATATACTTTCGTGTTAATCTGGTACTGGTCCATTCTATTAAACTAAAACATTTTATTTATAAATTTTTTTACTATTATTCTACTATAAGTATATAAATTAATGCTTTAGTAAAAAACGCATACCATATGACGTGTCCATACTAAGCTATCGCTTCCAACCCAAGGGAAAAGCAAGAAAGTCACAAGTAAATTTTAAGTAATTATAAGAGCGCTAATCAGGCGAGCTTCGTAATTACGATTAACGCGCCCGCAAGATGCTATCGCCTGTATCCGTGTTCCAAATTTGAATTTAGAGTAATGATGAACACAGATGTTACTTGACAAAATTTGAATTTCCAATGTTTTATAAATGCTTATCACTTTAATTCCAAATTAGATTTTCAGAATTAAGAGTTACGGTGAAGGTTTTAATTTTTCTATTTTTAATGTTTTATTCTACTATTTAGTTAAAAAGGTAAAAGTTATGTATAGAGACAGCTATTTTATATATTATGTATTACTGTATTATGTTTGTTTTTATGGTTTTATTTTACATCTACATATCACATATATTTTTAATAAAAAATAATCTATCAAAATATTTCTCAAAAAAAAAAAAAATATATATATATATATATATGTATATATAGAGATATCTTTATCTATGGTAATGTTATTTGTTGCAACTGTCAAAACGTCCCCTCGGAATGTTTTCGTGTAATAAACAAATTGGGTCGGGTTCCATCTTAAAGTTAGACCCTTAGCTTTATATTTAGTTTTCAAAAGCGTTTTATTTATTAACTTAACTTTTCCACTTGATAGCGACCTTTGATGAGACTTACGTAATATGGCGGCCATGTATTTGATAATCTTCGTTGATATTTAATTAGTTATGTTTTATCTGATTTATAAGTTAATAATAAATGTCTAATATTTATTCAATGTGACAATATTTAGTTATTATCTACCGACATTTTTGAAGTTCGAAGCCAAGAGCACAATTTTAGTTTTTGTTTAATAGTATATAGCATCAAACAGATAAATATATTTCTTCTTCTTTTTAAAATTATGGCAATCTCGAAGATTCGAACTCTGCCAGTCAGTCATGAGAGCATCACTTCAAATTGTTGATCGGTAATTTTTGTTTTCTATCCGGGTTCTTGAAACAGAATAAAGATTTAGACCATCACCATAGTTATAGTAAATTAACAATATTTATTTAAGATTTTAATTTGTTATGTTTAATAAAATTACACATAACTATAATAAAAAGAGTAAAAGAAAGAGCTAGAAGCGATTTGAAACCAGCTAACTTATTATATATTTCATGGGCAAAATAAATATGTTAAATTTATTAACTTAACCCAATTGAATTGAATTTAAAATAACGCCAGTTTAAGATATTGAGATTTGTAACAACAAAAAATCTTTTTTTTTAGGCATCAAATTCCAAATTCAAATAAAATTCAATGTTCTACCATTTATTTTCGATATTCTGTTTGAGTTCAAAGACACATTTTGCGTTCGATTTTCAAATTTGATTCTACATTTCAAAGACAAATGTACTCTGATGAAATCTACGTCTCCTTTGTAGTGGTTCTTGTATTCAGGTAAGTATACGTGACAATCGATCTTATTTGTATTAGCATAAAGGCTAGTTTGTTCTGTCCTATAATAAAGGATATAGGAATTCGGGCTCCCAAGGCTCTGCGGTTGTCGATTGTTTTAGGACATGTCTGGTGTTTTGGTGTGTTTTTGGTGACTATTTAGAAATTTAGAAACAAACAATAACATAAAACAAAAAATTAATACCATTAACTACAAAGGAAAAATAATATTTAATATACATTCTTATACTCTTTGATTTAAAGTTTTAATGACTAAACGTTTATTACGATACTCAATTTCCCTCAACACATGGGTATCTTATTCCGTTTGTTCTGTTTGAATGTGAAAACACCTGTTTGTGTGTGTTTGTTAAAACACCTGGTGTGTGTGTGTGTGTGTGTGTTTGTGTAAAATACCTGTGTGAGTTTGTGTAAAACACCTTTGTTGGTGTGTGTGTGTGTAAAACAGCTGTGTGTGTTTCTAAATCGCATATGCAGTTCCGTCACAGCTTTTCCGGTTCATTTGTAGCACACAGGTCTTTGAGCTGTTTGTAAATCGAACTGAACGTCAATCAGACAAATTGGAGGACCGGAGACGGGTTGAATTTACATTACATTGAAACGATTTTTTTTTTATAAAATTTAAATAATTGACACATAAATATAATTTGCTACCGATCATATTTATGTTACGTTTGTTTTTATAAGAGACATATTTGTATTTATTGGAATATACAACATCGTTACTTTAAAAATGTCGGATCCAATATCGTTTCGATATCGTGTTATCGAGTGCGCTCGCAGTCCTTTCAAAATTCTCAATTCAAATATCAAATTTGCCACGTTTTGAAATTAGAAATGAAAAGGCGCCTTCTGTTTCAATGTTCAAATTTTTCAACGAATAACTAGCCTTTTGATTTTGTTTGAAATACCTGGAATCGGATATTTTAATAATTGCAGTATTTTGGTTAAACATAGAGTCTAATAAAATTTTATAGCTATATTATATAACATACAACTATCATGAATTTAATATTCAAATCTATGATATATATTAAGTTATTAATAAATATGTCATATAACCCACACGCGGATTACTGTCTAACGAGAGCACTCAAAGCATAGATTTAATCACCGGATAAATCGTACGCGAATCAAGAAACCATTAAACAACCAATCCGTATTTTATGAGTTGCAAAAACATTTGCCGCCAAAAATCATCTGTCATTCAAATTCATGCTCTGTTGCGGGAGCCATAGAGAATACACAAACATTGCGGGAACGTTTTGACAGGCCTCCATATTTAATCACCTACAAAGGACCTCGTTGAGTTCAGAGCTACATACACGTATTGAAAACTAACAAAAGAAAAAAAGCAATCTTCTCAGATTGGCATTTGGGGGCCACTGTACAAAAGGGGCCTCCTTTTGGGGGAATATTGTTAGTAGAGATTGAAAAGCATTTTGTCGTCAACATGTTATTCGGTAATTTAGTGTTGCCCGATCGAAATAACTGGGGTCGTAATTGGAAAGGAGGTTTTAATGCATGTGTGTCTGATTGATTGCTTTTGCGAATCTATTTGAATATTGTTAGATTAACAGTCCTTTTATTAAGCATTGTCGGTGTTAAAAGATTATATATTATGAATAGTTAATTGGAATTGTTTCATATTTTATGGAATGTTCGAGAATTTTCCTACAAACTAGCTCCTAAATTATTGTATATTTCATGATTACTAGTTTATACTTTGAATATATCATATATAGGTTATTTTATTTAGAAAAATACTTATAACATAACATTTTATTATGTAGATGTATAAAACATCCAAATTTTTTATTACCTACTACTACGAGTGATAGCGAATTCTAATATATCTGTCTATATATAAAATCCCTGAAAAATAAACCATTAAAAACAAGATGAAATCATTAAAAAAATAACAACATACAAATAACAATTTTTTTTTTGTAGTAGGTTTGTAATTTAAAAAAAGTAGATATATTGCTATTTACTTATTTGTTTAAAATACTAAAATAAAGTTTTTACAAACTGAAAATAAAAGTCATTGGATAATATTACTATGTATATTATATATATTTTTTAATTTTTAAAATAAATTTCATTTGTATACATATAATAAAAAAATGCAGAGGCAAATTGTATTCAACATATTAAAGAAAAATATTTCATTAATACTTTGTTATATTTTTTTGTTCCCGGATGAATTTTGGTAAAATTGGTCCCGGTCTACATGTTATTTGTTACTTTAGAAAGTACTCTCTTTTTTACAAAACTTCTTTGAGTTATAATTTATATATCTACAACCAAAATACAATTTCATGAATATAGATAAAATCATCAACGCGTCAAGGACTCGAACCGGCAACCACAGGTAGTCCGTCTCCGCCGCTTTGTCAACTGAGCTATCGTGGTTGTAATCACTTTGATGACTTTAGCATTCTATATTTATTTAACATTGATGATTTATTTTAGAAAACATTGTTCTTGTAGACATCTTTCGGGGAAACAAATATGGATGAAAGAAAACATATAAGAAAATGTTTATTTTTTATATCAAACTTAAATTCTTGACTTGAAAATATAAAATATATATTTAAAGTTAGTTGTCAAGGTACTAGGTGGCTGGAAATAAATTACTTATGCTCAAGAATCAATTTACTGAAGAAATAAAAAATGTATTTTATGTTTTGATGATATCTATTAGACTTCTTTCGAAAATCCTAACCAATTTTTCTAACTTTGCAGTTTAGTTAAAAAACATTAAAAATATGTCACTAGCGAAATAAATTAATAAAAATCTATAAACACGCATAGCCCTGTTAAGTTTATTTAAATTTATATAAATATAGAATGAAATGTATAATATAATATATACTTAGTCTGGCCATAAATACTGTTACAATTAAAAATAAAAAAATATTACATTTGAATTTGGAATCTGTACATTTTTATACGATTGTTCATTGTGTTTTCTCATTTTGGCGCCAATACATTGTACAATATTTTGCGATAATAAAATAAAGTGGGATGATAAAGAGAACAGAATCGCTGTGATTGCATTACACAAAGTAAGTATGGAGCCAAATGCAATTTTTAAAACTCTCCATACATTTGGTATTAGTCAAATCTTTGTGTACCGGGCTATTTATAGGTACAATGAGACTTCCTCTATTTGTGACAGAGAAAGATCTGGCCGTCCATGTAGTATTCGTACAAAAAAGGTGGTCAAAGCAGTAAGGGAAAGAATTCGAAGAAATCTTGAAAAATCATCCGACTTCACTGATGGTTTGGTGGGGCTTGGCTTGGTTAGCTATGAAGGAGTGACTGAGCCATATTTTTGTGAAAAAGGTATCAAAACATCGGCACAAGTGTATCAAGATACCATTCTTGAGAAGGTAGTTAACCCCCTTAATAGCACCATGTTCAATAAGCAAGTATGGTCCTTCCAGCAAGTCTCGGAGCCGGGTCATAAAGCTCGGTCCACGCAGTCTTGGTTGGACGCGAACGTCTCGGACTTCATCAGAGCTGAAGACTGGCCGTCGTCTAGTCCTGATCATAATCCACCGGATTATGATTTATGGTCAGTTTTAAAGAGTACAGCTTGCTCTAAACGCCATGATAATTTGGAGTACCTAAAACAATCCATACGATTGTCAGAGAAGAATTTCCTCATGGAAAGAGCGTGTGTTTCTATTGATAACTAGAACCAACGTTTAAAGGACCTTATTGCAGCCAATGGACACCACTTCAAATAAGGTTTTTATATTTTCAATTGATTTATATTTGTGTATTAAACTAATACACTGTAAAAGTAATAAATGTTATTTGAAATTAAAAAAAAAATATTTATTACAATATACATGGCAAGACTAGGTATAAATATTATATTATATTTTATTCACAAACACACCCACACACACACACAGATATATTAATTAATAGTGAAAAGGAGAATGATATTCATGGACTTTGAAGATATTTTAATATATATTTTCGAGTGTTCTTAATTTAAGATGTAGAATAGGTTTATAGTTTTTGTTTTTTATATGTATCTCCATAATGCGTAATATACTGGTCGGATTTTGGTGTAATTTGTTGTACTTAGTCATGGTTTATTGCGTTTCTTTTCGTCTTATTATTATTATTTGAGTGAGAATGGGGAGGAAGGTGAACAGAGTCAGTCGGAGATAAAAGCAACTGAATATTTAAAATTTGAAAAAAAATGTATTATAATATAGGAAGCCATAGCTATGAATAGCATGTTTACATAAGCTTATTTAATTTATTTTAAGGGTTTCAATATTAAGATTAATTTTGATGGTTATTCCTAATAACATTTATTGCAATACGTCATGTTACACACACAAATATAGAAGTGAACTTACACTTACGAGTTACGTATAACATATTTTATGTTTTATTATTATATTCTAAATAAAATTGAAATATGAGTTGTCACAGAGTCACAGATACAAAAAAAAGTATGAAAACAATACTTAAATGTCAATTATTATTAAAATTCCACTTAAACAAATTTGAATATGTCGATTTTTCATACCAATAAATAAAATATCAATAGCAAACAATTATTTGAAAATATTTTTTAAAGTATTATCTAACACACATAATAGGTATGATTTCCTTCAATATTTCACTTGGGAGTAGTCTCGGACAAGTTTTAATACGAAAAATGGTATTATCATGTTACAAAACTAAATTATCACAAAATATAAAATCAGTCCAAAAGCAACTTAATCACAATGCAATAAGAAGCAATCGCTGTCAATTCACACGCAAATTGAATTTGTATTCAAACCAACTTAGGTTGTGATATTCAGAATAAAATATTGCTTCTTGTTGACTTGCAATAAGGTTTATATTAGCATGTATTAAGTGTAATGTTATATGTCATCCTTTCACCTGACTTGTCGTATAACAGAAATTGTTTAACATTCGACTCCAACAGTTTTTTCAATAAATATTAATGAGTTTCAGATGATATTGGATTATTTCTGTTTTTCCATACTTTGATTAATAAAGTTGCGTTGTTTCGCGACGTTATTATATTTATTCATTGAATATATTTACACTTTTTTTTGTTTTTTTTTTGCGTCTGTGGTTGTATTTTTATATGCCTGTATCTTTAGGTTTTATAGCTTTTCATTTTTAATATTAGTATTAGTTGAATTCGTTTTCAGTATGGCTTAGAAGCCTCAAGATATTGCAGGGTTATTTTAATAAAAGAAAAAACTAACGCGTTTCCTGTTATATAAAAAATCTACTTAATTATAATAAAATATAAAAGTACAATCAATAGTAATCATTTCTCCAAAAGACTTGTATCCAAGGCTTCAATCAAAAATGGAGCATAAACAAAATTGTTTTTTTTTCTCGTCGACAAAGGCACACCCGTCAAATGCCATTGCTTAAATGAGAACGCAGTCATCCGCGAGTGTGGTGGAGCGGAAAAATCATTGGATGAAAAAAAAGAAATGTCATTTTTACCGCTAAAATATGTCGAAGGAGGTTGTAATTGCGTGTTATAGTTTGAGATGAGGTTGTTACACATTATTGGGCTAGGGCAGATAAATGTATTCTTTAGTGTAAGTTTTTTTTTGTCATTTATTCTATAAAAGTAAAACTTATATGACGCAGATACTATTTAGATCATTCAATATGTATACTTACTTATATATATTTTTGTATATTAAGAATAACCATATTATTATATCATTATTCGAGTATTCATTTCAAGACCGATCGTAACAAAACTAACCTTGTTTAATCATAGTATTAATTAAATAAAAACATTTGCTTCACTAGTTTTTAAAAACTAAAAGTCATGTTCCTAGTCCTACCTACTCAACATTCTTTTAAATTTAGAACAACACAGAATTCTATATTTTTAAATATAAAATTATTCATACAATATTTTTGAAATATAAAATAAAAATTACAAATACACAAAATATTTAAAATAGTAAAAATTATAAATATTTAAAAATGTCATAACACTCAAGAACTTTTGAATTTAGAACTTTATTTTTCCAAATTCAAAATAATACATCTTCAATTCATCAAACATTTGAAATATACAAATATAGTCTAAAACGAATATGATATCTGAATATCAAAAGTTCTTGTTTCTATTTTAGTATATAGGACGCGAAATCGTTTGGAGCCACCTTTGAGGTGTTGATTAAGAGACATATTAGATAGGGTTGGCAACAGCGTTATTATCTTTATTTTGTATTTACATCGTAATATATTTTTACATCATAATAAATAAAGAGTTTTAAAATAATTGCCAATAAATTTATTTAGAATTTAGAAATTTAACTAATAATTCTTTTTGAAAAAAAACTTGCAAATAATATTGGTTTTCAGGAGCATTTATTAAAAAACGATATTAAATAAATAAATGAACCGCCAGCCCTAGCTGTGATTGGCGCGTCGCGTGCCTCTGGGAAATCAAGCTCGCTCTGGCTATAGCACTGTGTACACTGCGCCCAGCTTCTAGATAACATGGAAATACTTAATTATATACACTTAGCCGTGAAAGGTTTGAGAGGGTTTGTTTTGTAGAATACTTTTGAAAGTTATTTTAAATAATTTCGGCAATTAGTATTAAAGATTTATCGTATTTAACATAAAAAGAAGAGTTTTAAACATTTCTCTTATTTCTTGTTCTTACAAAACCATTAATGAATAAGTATTTCCGTGTCTTTACTAGCATATGCTTAAATTAAAAAAGAAAAAACCAAATTTTAATTTTTTAATTTTAATAATGTTTTAATTTTTTTTAACATCTAAAATTCAAATAACAAAACAAGTGTTCCAAATTCAAATACCTATGTAGTCCTACCCCCGCGGGCGAGTGGCGTCGGATCCACCATTTCGCGCGCACAGAGCGGCTACTCGCTGTCGGTTGACAGCTTGGATCTACCATTCGTCAATTGGATAAGCAATTAACAACTAATATTTCACTACTTATTTATCCTTAATCGCACAGTCCCGTATTCTCCTCTACTTAAGTTCTTTCACCTGAAGGTTGTCTGTCAGAGATTGCTCTTAGCAATAAGACCGCCTTTGCATACTATTTTTAAAAGTTAAAACTCCGCTGCATGTTGTAATTTTTTTTTATTTTGTGTGTGCAATAAAGTGCTTATCTATCTATTTATCTATCTAAATAGTTTATATTAGTGCCATTATAAAATCATATCAATGTTTTTTTTTATTTTAAATAAATAATCTTTGCACTTATATTACGTCAGACACTAGTTGCAGATCAATGAAGAAAACCGACAAGAAACCATGGATAACTTAAATTTTTTTTCATGGCATTGATTATTGATTTACAGTCATATTTATGTGAGAAAAAAATATAATTCAAGTAAAAGTACTGAAAACAAGACTAGAATTCCAATCACATTAATACTAGCTCTATAAAGCTAAAGCTCTAATATTTAAAAGATTTTAAAGATTTCTTTCTGATTGTAAACCTTCCAAATTATAGTATATAATTATTATATAATACCTTTACTTTTAACTAACCAAGATAATAGGCAATTTCGATTTAGTTACAGTTAGGAAGAACATTTATTTTCAATTATCTCTTATTTAATCTCTGGTTAATAATTATTTTTGTGTTAATTATTTTTCTATTTTTTTAAACTGTCTAATTATAAAAACCAAGGTTTCCAGTATATAATCGTTAGATGATTGAATATATTACATATAATTAATAATGCAATGCGAAATATTATATCTTTCAGTAATATTACAGCTAGTAACTGTCAGATGGCAACTAATCCGCGGTAAGCCCGTACTTACTTTCACCTGAAATTGTCCTATTTCATTACAATTTGGCTTTGAAATATGAAATAGCAAGTTATTAAAACCTTAATCCTCATATTACTAAAAAAAGTAGTCAAAAACAAACTCAATATTTTAAAACTATATAAATATAAATTATAATTAAAAACTAAGAAAATATCAATGAAACCTAATTTGTCTATTACGACCATTCAACAAAATAACAAATATGCTCTCCATCACAACAGAATACAATTACATCACCAAATAGAATGAAGCTCAGCCGAAAATCATTTCAGTCACCCTCCAAATCACTATCGAATAGCTCAATAGACATGTCTTAATTTACACACTGTAAAAATCAAACGAAATTCAACCTTACTTAAGTTGGTATAAGATTCAATATATATATTTTGTAATCATACAATCATAGAAATGTAAGTCCCGAATCCAAATGAAAAAGGTGTCAAAGATCGAATTTACGATTCATTATACTTAAACCGAATAAAATCGGGGAGACCCTTTCGATGGCGTCAAATATACTTCAACCTTATTCGTTGACACATACAGTCAAGATTCGATTAAATATAAAAATGACATTCGATTTTCAAAAAAGCATTCCAAGTGCGCATGTAAGTGCCCATTGTGGTGGCAGATGGTCCGTTTGAATTTCGAACCGAAAGGTCACATGTCTTCGAAAGAGATGCTTTTATTACGAACATATAAAACCTATTTTTGTATATTTTAATCATCTTTGATGGCGACCTTTAAAAGCTCGCATGAAGATGAATTGTCGAGTGCTTAAAAAAGTAATTCGTTGTTAAAACACGCAGAGGGTGTGTAATTAAGTCTATATGAATCAGTTTCCATGTCAATTAGAGTTTATGAATAAAATTACTACTGGGTGTGACTTTAATGGCATTAAGCCTATTACAATTTAGCGGCAAATAAATGACGCAGGAATATATTGTTTTGAATAAATAAGGTTTTTAAACGAATTTATTTTGATTGCTATCTCGTTATTTATGTACACGTGTGTCATAGTAGTAATAAAGATAATTTATAATATACTAACAAGGAACCTCAACTTTGCTCGACCATTATACGTAATGTCTATTACGATAGATACACACTATAAAGAAAATTAATAAATTATACATTTAATGTATCACTTTGTGACAGTCACATAAAAATCTGCACAGTATTTTTGAGCTTATTTGATATTTACTGATTATGTTTTATTTTATTTACAAAATGTATTGTAATTTAAAATATATGTAAATATTTGTTAAGTAAGCTAAAGCACATGAGATAATAATCGTAAAAAAATCATCCGTAATAAAGCGGGGTACCACTAATAGGTCGGAATGAATTGAAAATATGTGTCGGGGCCATTAGCGGAGCGCCATTACTTGTCCCGCGGGCGCTCTGGAGGCCTAATGTAGCATAGAGGAGAGACGAGAAGTTGGAAATATCGCAAGTTTGATAGGTACAAGATTTAATTTTAGTTTTTTTATATACCATGTCAACTTATATATCGTTGTTTTTTATATCTTAGAAGTAATGACAGTTCTGCGTGTCTTTTTAATTATATTTTAAGATACAAATATCCCTTTTCTTTCATATTGCATATAATGGAATATATTTTAATTAAAATCAACTGTCTTCTCAATTAACGTCCATTTTAGACATGAAACCTTATTCTAAGAGTGACCTCTCTGTAAGTATAGTCTGTGTCTCCCGCCCCAATGTTTTGTGTTTGTCCGAGGGTCGGATTTCGCGCCATTTGGCCAACTGGTCGTGTAATAGTCCAGTTAGGTGCGACGGACACAGACCGTTTTGACGTGTTCTATTATATTTATTGTAATATGTTAAGGGTTACTTTCTGTAAGATATGTTTCATTAAAATAAATTTTCTTCAGATTTCTTGAAATGTATTTAGAATATTGAATTTTAGAAAACACTATGTGTGTCATGTTTAAGAAATAATAGTTTAGCCGTTTGCTAATGAAAAAAGTAACGGTGTCTTGAAAACCATAATTAAAAGGTAATAAAAAAATATTTTCAACAAAACAACAACAGTGACTTAATAGTATTACTAACCCAAAGTATTAATATTATACAAGATCAAATTTTACCACTACATATAGCTTTACACATTTTAAAAACGCCTAACAATTTACACTATTCCTATATGATATAAAAAATGTAAATTAATTTTAAAAGTAAGCTCAGTGTACGTTGCCGTTTCAAATCTCTAATGTGCCTCTTCAGCCATCATTGTCTATTTGAATTTAGAATAAGCCGTCTCGAAATTTGAATTGAGATGTTTGTTTTCATTTCAGTGGTTTGATTTGATTCCGTATTTAACAATTTGAATTTGGAACTGGCTCGAATTCCGACTGATTGAGCTCAAAACAATTGTTATTATACGAGCCAATGTTGTTTGATTTCTAATTGCGATTAATTAAATATATAGTTTAAAACATTATCAAAATAATATACATAAGTATATTTCTAACAAGAGTAAAAATGAATAAATTTACTATTTGTCATGTAATTAAATTTGTTATTTTTTTTTATTTATTTTAAGGGATGACAGAAAAAATATATATATAAAAATCCTTATTTTTAAAATTATATATAAAATAAAACGCTGGTTAATATATACGTTAATAATTAAACCATTAACTAAATCATGATATTAATATAGATAATATATATATAACCACTCAGTGAGGCTGTAAGGACCACATCAAAGAGAGACGATCAAAGCGATCACGTGATATCTGTCAGTAATTACTCCATTACTGGTCAATACGTGGGGAGGATAATTGGACCTTCATGCCGAGTTTTGTTTAATTTTATATTTTTAAAGGCATCTAAGCTTCTGGATAATCTGTATTGATGTTATCCTGCAAAATTGTGTATGTTATGTAATGATGGTATACCAATTGTTTTTTTTTGTCAGCATTATTGATTTCTATCGTAAAGGATTTGATAATGTTTAAAGTTTTTTATTTATACATATTTTAATTTGGTTCCTTTTTATTATAGGAAAGAGTATCATTAATAAGTTTTTTATACTAAATATATAATGTTGTTACTAGAATAAACTTGTTTCAAATTATTTAAAAATATTTTTCTGTTCATCATCAACAGAAAAACACTTTTCATTCATATTTTCATAAACAAGAAAAAGCAATAGACTCATAAAGCTGGCCACCAAACAATACTATATGACATATTTATAAAAAAAATAACACAAGAAAAAAAAACCGCAAACGAAATTGCTCAAACAACTGGCAAAACATGTCAATTTTATGGACATATCGGGTGATCCCGCGGGATCGCGATGTGCGTCCCGGGATTGGATCCCGGGATGGGGGATCTGAGTACTTAATGATTATAAACACTAGTTAAATGATTGAATGCATGGGGTGGGTTTGGTGCTACCATACACCATTTATGTTGTCTATGCTTTACATTATGACATTTAAGTTAAGAAGTATTTGGTATTTAAAAAAACTTTTGTATATACATACACATTTAATATATATTTTTTTACAGTTTAATTTTGTTAGTCAACTTTACAGTTTAAGAGTGTTTTGGGAAAGTCCTCATTTTAAACTATCTAGAATTGTATAGAGTTAGTAAAACTTAGACTTTAGCTCTCGCTTTTATCTACCGTTTAGTCTGTTCTTTGAATGCTCAAAACTAATTTTAGATAAAAGATACCAGAGAGAGCAAACTCTATGAAACAGCATGACTTTTGATCTAAATCTAGAGTTTGTAGAATTAAGTCTCTTCATGGGATCTTATGACTCTTTTTCAATTAAATAATGAAACTTAAATAAATAAATAATTTGTCATAATTTATTTCGATTTTTTTAATTTATTTAATAAAAAATCCAAAGATCTAGAAAGTGTATAATTTAAACTTAATAAAAAAATTAGTAATAAATATTAACAAAAATGTTAATAAACTTATTAAACCAGTGTACCAACATAAGGGTACTTAATTCTGCAATTACGCGCCCCTCGGAGATGATACATGATTTTGATCTCAACCACACTTATCATATCATATTAGTATTTGAGTCAAAATTACAGTTATTTGTTTTATATTCTAGTATATTTAATGCAATAGATATTCGTATATAAAATATATGTCTCGATAAATCTAGAGTAAGTACCAAATTCTTTTATTTCTTTTCATATTTATTTTTGAAGGCACATTTTTTTCCCAAGAAATAGCAGTTTTATTGATTTTTAAATTTTAACCAGTATACATTTATAAAAAATATTTTTTAAGGATCTCGAGAATTTAGATTTAATTTAATAACATACTACGAAACTCTTGTACTTTTTAAGTTACTACTTTCCGAAGTTATACTAAATGTATGGAATTTCCAAAAATCCTTCTTTAGTACGACCACTTAACGCTTTCAAGCTTATGAAAAAAAAGAATTTTAGTTCCAAATTTCAACTTTTCAGACTTGGTTATTTTATGTGCGTAGCATAATTGTAACAATATGTTTATATACACAATAATAATGAGTATTTATTATTACAAGACAACAAATAAAATACAATATATACAATGTTGTTTTAAGTAATCTTGTTAGGTTTATTAATTGTCACTTGTGTTACGTCATGGTACGGCGGCCACTGAAAATCAGCGCTGGAGTCAAATAAGTATTCCAGCCACAGCTGAGTGGTCATCCATTTTGGATGTCGCAGTAAATATTTATTTTTTCTATTTGTTTTTTACTTCATCTAATTTTCTTTGTTTTAATGCTTTTGTATTTTGTATTGTTATATAATAATGTATGTGATATCCAAATAAAGTTTATTTAAGTTAATTTTAATTTAATTTAATAAACATGTTCTACCTGTCATTACTCACATTATCAATTTCTCCCTTTCCACTGGTTCCTTTCCTTCTGCCTGGCGTAATGCGCTTGTCATACCTGTCCCCAAAGTATCTAATCCTTCTTCGTGTGCTCATTACAGACCCATCTCTATTCTCCCATTCTTGTCTAAAATACTAGAAGGTGTTGTAGATAAACAATTCTCATCCTACATTTACAACAACAATTTCCTCAGCCCATTCCAATCTGGTTTTAGACCTGGTCATAGTACCTCCACTGCTCTCCTTAAAGTGGTTGAAGATGCTAGGGCAGCTATGGAGGAGTCACGTCTGACAGTCCTTGTCTTAATTTATTTCTCCAATGCCTTCAACTCTGTCGATCATGACATCCTTTTGGCCATCCTTTGTCAACTGGGTATTTCTACAACAGAACGAGACTGGTTCTCTTCTTATCTTCGGGGTCGTCGGCAGGCTGTTCGCATTGATGGCAATACGTCTGATTGGTGCGACATACCTGCCGGTGTTCCCCAAGGCGGCATCCCTTCCCCATTATTGTTTTCGATTTTCATAAACCTCATCACCTGTAATTTTAATTGCTCTTACCATTTGTACGCGGATGATCTTCAACTGTATACGTTGAGTTGAATGATGCCTTAAAATATATTGCTGATTGCTCTCACAAATTTGGAGTGGCTGTAAATCCGAAAAACTGCCAAGGGATTATAATTGGTAGTTCCCGCAGAATTAGTACAATTGATCTAAAAACAATTTCTCTTTTAGTCTTCAATAATTATCAAATTCCTTTCCTTTGTCGAGTTAAAAACTTAGGACTGCATATTGACTGTACGTTATCTTGGGAACCTCAAGTAGACGAAGTATGCAAGAAAGTGAACACTGGACTACGAACTCTGAACCGACATAAAAATTTTCTCCCTACAAACACCAAACTACTTCTGGTGCAAACCTTATTATTACCGATTATTGACTATGCGGATGTGTGTTACTCTGACATCAATGTTTCGCTGCTAAATAAACTTGATCGTCTTCTCAATAATTGTATACGTTTTATTTTTGGTCTTCGCAAATACGATCACATCTCCAACTATCGTTCTAAACTTAAATGGCTTTCTGTCAAACATCGCCGAAGTTTAAGAATTTTGTGCACTCTCTTTTCTATTTTATATGATCCATGTTCTCCTAATTATTTAAAATCTCGTTTTCATTTTCTTGGTGATACTCATAGCCGTCAACTTCGCTCCACTGAAAATTTAACACTTCGAATGCCTCTCTGTCGCACTGACTTTCAATTCAACTCATTCACTACACAAGCTATTAAACTCTGGAATGCATTACCTACCGACATTAGGAAAGCTCCTAACAGAAATATTTTTAAAAACCATTTGATATCTCAATTTGATAGCTATTCCTTTGTAAAAAATTCTTATTTAACTTTGTGTTATCCTATTATTCTTTAGAAAATTTTGTTAGTAGATTAGTAATATTTGTTTTTTTTTAATTTATTTCTCATTTTTTTATTTTTTTTTATTTAAAAATAGTAGTTATATATATATAACTTTTTTTTTTTTTTAAATAGTAGTTATATATATATAACTACTATTTTATTTTGGTTTTGTTATGCACCTTGATGTATTTACTGTTTATTTGAGGGCTTGCTGGAAGAGAATGCTTGTGGCATTATGCTTGCCTTTGCAGGATATGTGCAAAAAAAATTAAATAAATATAATTAATAAATATCCAAAAGCAAAAATAGCACCAATATTTTTTTTATTTTATCAAATATGCATATATTGCACTTTTGATACGTCAAACTCTACTCGCACGGTTTCAAATGGTAAGTCCATGCAGAAAACGGCAAGAAACTCCATGGATACTCTTTTATTTATTTATAAAATTACAGTATAATAATATATAGTATTTGAAACGTCATAACTACAATGAGAGAATTAAATAGAAATCGAGTAAAAGTACCGAAAAAAACCTGAGACTAACCAACCATTAACAAATTTAATGAATTTCAAACATTAAAAATAATAATTATTATAATATAATACATACTTATCTCATCTTCAAACTAAGGAATTCATACTATGAAATATGATAACCTTTAAGTATTTATGTTTGATTGAAATTCCAAGATGACTGACCATTATAACAAATAACAACAAACGTGTCCAGAAGCTAATTGGTGATATAGCATTTAAATTTCTTTCATACGTCAAAACAATTACCACAGCTCGTTAAATTACAATGATATTGTCAACAAAATGGTCTAAGTCCAAATTACCGCCATCTGCCATCTGACAGATCCCAAAGGGTTTTGGCGCGCTTTGCAACTGTCGGCCATCTTTGTATAGACAAAATTTGCAATTTTACGCGCCATTGATTCCAGTTTTGTGAAATTAACCGCGATTAATATATTTATTTCAATGTTGAAACCCGTTAGAAGTATTTGAAAATAATCATGTGGAAGAGCCTTTGGTCTATCGTTTTCGCATGTTTTTGGTTAAATTCCTTCATATTTTTGTTTTTTTTTCATTATAATTTTCAGTACTAATAATGTATTTTATCTATATTAAATATAAGAACATTCTTCACTCGCCCTTATCTGCTGCACTAAAATTTCCTGGAAATCAAAAATACATATCGTATTTATAATAAATCTTTTATAAAGAAACTTCCAATCCAGGCTGTAAGTAATACTGAATATATCCTTCTTAATGCTTTTAATTAATAATCTGAGACCTATATATACGTCACATCTAAGAAATCGTATTATAGTGTTTAGGTCATAAACAATGAAAACCGTAACCTGTTATTGACACTGTGACAACATACGATATGTTATAAACCATTTGAATAAAATATTTAATAAAACCTCGTTGAAATTAAATTCTTATAAGTACTATTTAGCTATAAGATGAATGATTTATATTATACCAAAAAAAGATCAAAGATTTAAACAAACTTTTAGGTATAATATAAATGTAGATTTAAAACGGTCAGACGAACAAATTGAAGCACTCCCACACAGAGCCGACGGCGCGTAAAATATGGCTGCATTCGACAAAGGAGCTAATAACTCGTGTGAAACACCCTTAACACCCTCGGAGGGGGGAGGGGAGGTACTGTAGCGGATTGTTAGTGATTGTATCGTAAAGGTTCTATTAGCCTTGTAGATGTAATCTTACAGTTTTCCATCTAATATGCATATATTCTAGTTGTTCCCTGCGACCAAAGGATTCACGTTTTGGTAATTTAGTTAAGAACGTAGAGGAAGTAGTTTTATCTGCATCGACCATAATATGATTTTTTAACGTTTTTATATTTTTTTAAGAATTTTAATAAGGGCTACAGATTGATGTTATTTCTTCGAAAAATGGAAAAAAATGATTTAAGCCCAGCTGTATCCAAAAAATCAAGTTTAAACTAAAACAAACTCTAAATATATTAGTAGGTATAGATAATCATAAAAGTTTAAACAAAACTTAAGCCCGCCGTTACTTGTACATTGTACCATAAATATAAAATATTATTTATCTCAGTAGCATCGGTAACTCCTTTGTCGGTAACTATTGTTCATAGACAAGCTTCTTTTTTTCGTGGCGTCTGCCATTTTTTTTAAATCGCTCTTGAATCGATTGTTTTCTACCGAAGCAAAAGTGTTTATATTTTTAGTTTTGTAGTTTGAGCATTATGACAGGCGATGTTTGTATATAAAAACCGTATTTAATCTTCTAATTGTTTTTTTTTTATATTTAATTTTTTATATAGTACAGTAGTATAAATTTATTCAAGTTTAGTTTTGAACCTAGAGGTTAGTTAGAAGTAAAAAAATTAGGAACCGATAACATCATCAATAATCATTACTAAAAAAATAACTTGTAATTTTATTCACGACGTATCAATCGTAAGAAGATGATAAAAATCTCGGATTGCGGATCGACTACTAGTTTCGGCCTTAGATCGACTCCAGATAGTAATTTAGGATGACCACTTGCCTTGCAGATGGTTCGTCACCTCCATCTCGTCTTACCGTGAACACGATTATTGCAAAGTATTCGAAACGTCGGGTTAGATTTAAAATGTAAATTTAAAGTTTAATTTAATATACGCGAGGTAAATCGGTAAAAATAGTTTTATTTCAATGTGTAGTACTCGTGACATACTTATAAATAATTTTAAAGAGTACACTGTGGTAATGAAATCGGCAATTTATACCTAAAGATTGACAACACGTAATTATTTTATAGAAACCATTATCATATTAAATGTACAACAATTATGTTGAACACACTAAAATTTATTCTTAACTTCAGTAGGTACCAAAAAATATAATATTGTTTTCAAACTAACTAAAGATAAAAAACCACAGTATGAAACTTTCAAAACATAAGAGTGAAAGTAGTTTTTGTATACTCGGGGTTCATCAGGACATCATTTTTGGTCCAAGACAATTCTTATATTTCGTCTTTGAAAAAAAACCTAGGAAATGATAAAAACACAAGAAAGTAACTATAACTTCATTGAGTATTAGGAAAATAAAATAACAATATACAAGAGCCAAAAGCCAATAGTGAGTAGTTAGTTATAAATACATACTGTACACAGATAAATAGATTAAACTTAAGGTCTACGCATACGTATATACTGGTTTAAATTTTACTAAAGTATATAAATTGAAACTGGATGTTTTTCTGCTGCAAAGTTTATTTCTATATGTAACATGTTCATGTAACTGATCCAAAGTTTCAATAAATGAGTCGCTTCCAACACTCCAGTGAACTTAATCTACAAACAGCAACAGTAACAGTAACTTGTATATAGCTTTAAGAATTTAAATACTTACTTTAATTTCGAATATAACATTTAGGTAAGAAGGGAATGAAAATTCATTCATTCAATCATTCCAATTGCTTAACAAAGGTCCGTGAACCAAACGGGACTCAGTGACCATTCATCCATCCAAGTTTGGATCTTTTTGATAGAATGATCAATTCACATTAAAAAATATAAAGTTAAACTTTTTTATATTCTTAAAATTTTTATATTATAATAGTAAAATGATAACGTGTTCAAATCTGTGCAGTAAATATTTTTCTCCAAGTAATTGTTGTAAAAACAAAACATTGCTATATGTAAACATTAAAATTAGTTATAAAAATTAAATAAGAATTTAGCTAATATTACCAATGTTAGGAAATACTAATAGTTTCATAGGAATAAATTTTACTTAAACAGCTTTTTACTTAGGACGAATAGGAATATAAACTTATCTATATATTTTGTTACACTGATAGATAAGATATTGAATGCTATGATACAACAAACATACAGCATTATATAGTATATATAAAGTAATCCGAACTCAAAGCTGGTCTGTAATAACGTTACGTTGCTGAGCTTTCGATTTTTTGCAACCCATTTGGAGCGCCACTTTTTAATTCTTTTGACGATGGGCACACGTGTGAGAGATGTACCTATATATGTATCGATACTTTTAAATTATTTATTATACGTTTTATGAATCAAAACGCATTTACAGATTTGTTCTTTCTGTGATCTAACCAACTGTTATGTGAATTGTATGACTATTCTTGACTTGTGCTTTTGAACAAGCCCCGAAAATACTTGGAAACGATCAAGCATCGCATGTTCTCCTTAGCTTATTATTTTTTACCAGCTAAACATGTTTTAATAATTTTCCTTAGGTTTTACTCTCTTTAAGCGGACTACATTTTAACCAAGACGATGTTACTCTCTCCCTTCCTCTCTTTATCTTTCTCTAGGATGGCAGTGCTTCCGCAATCCCCCTATATCCATGGGCTTACCATTAAGTAGAGATCTCTTTCCTATTATATTTTTATCGATATCGATAACCCCGTCCTCAGTCACTTCACTCGCATCACAGAGCCATCATATTCCATTTTTATCATTTTATTCAATCCTTTGCCGAAACCATACTGTTAGAAGCTCTCTTTTAATTCGTTTTGCGATCACTGCGCCCGACTTTTTATTATTCGTTGAATATTACTTTTGACTGGAACTGCGTGGCTTCTGATGACTTCCCGTTGATGTCTGTTTTTTGAAACCCTACGAATTATATAAATGATACACATAATTCGATGTTGGTATCTTTGTCTACCAATGTTACCAATGTACAACGTACTATTTTATACACAGACAGGTCGTTGTCTGGAATAGGACAAACTTTTTGAAGGCTCACAAAGGTAAAAGGACTTTCGTCACTAGAAAATGCTAGCGCGATGCCACTTTAGTTTAGTTATTACCCACTGCTCCCTATTCGCTATCCACGTGAATGAAAGAGGTAATTCTTTATAGAGAATATAATAAAATACGTTAGGTTTTAAGCCTTGATTTTTTCTTCTATTCAATAAAATATAAAACAATAAAATAATCCAGTAAAAAAAGCTCAATTAAAATATATTCTTATTTATTATTGCAGCATTCAATATCGTTGCCGTAACGTAAGTTCACTTCAACGCGTAAATATCAGTTATACAGTCATTAGTAGGACCGTACTTTACGTTCCCGTTACGTTATCGTAACGTATGTGTCACGTATTTGTTTTCGTTTACTTCAGGGGTAGGTGTTTCAATTTAGAAGGATTTTACTGTTCTGAGTAATATTTACTTTTATCATATGAGGATAGACAGACGGTCTTATATACTAGATATATATAAATATCGAATAAACTATATAATGTCTGAACTGGAAACGATTTCACGACCCATTGATGATACATGTGATTGAGATTTGCATAAGTTTTAATAAAAAAAGTTTTAATAAAAATATTATATACTTATATTAATACTTTTTAGCATGTCTGTCTGTCATGCCTTTAGAGGTTACATTAGGAACAGATGTACCAAATTATAATATTATAAATATAATGTATATATTTAATAATCAATTAGTTTAAAAGCTGTTGTTCCGAGAAGCAATGTCTGAAGTGATGCGTTATCTTTATTCTAACGTTATTTGAATAAAAACACAATTACATCATGTTTTGATCGCAGTCGGTTAGATTATATCTGTTTAGTGTGCACTGAAACTGTGAAGTTAGGAACATTTTAAATGAATATATTTTACTGATAATTTTAAAATAATTTTGTTAAATAATATATTGTTTTTATTTATAGTTAACCAAGTATATAATTAGGGACAATAAAAAAATGTTATGTTTATAATTTTTACGATGTTTTTGTTAAATAAAACCTTGAAAAAAAATTTATATATATTTCTTAAAGAAATCAAAAACAATTTTGGTTCTCATAACAATCAAAACTAAAAAGTAAAATGTTCTGAAGTTCGTATCATCAGCAGTAGCGAGGGGAGATAGTATCAAGTCTTGTCCAAAAAATTGTTTTAAGGCCATTGTTAGTTTCGTTGATATTAATTCAATTATATCATTAATTCAATATTATAATGAGGTCTTGTATGTTGTGTTGTTTATTCATTTATGAGCATTAATCTTGTGTGAGTGAGAAGGAAATAGAAAGACAAATATGTTTGAAAATATCTATATTCTATAAACATGTAGGTTCTTATAGCCTTGTTAAGCTTTTTTTATGTTAAATACATATGAAGTGAAAATAAACCGATAAGGGCAAGGATTCGAACCCGCGATTTGCCTGGCGTCGGCCGCCCGTATCGGTTTATTTATTTAAAAAATAAAAATAAGTTATTAGTTATGCCGCCTTACAATTTTCTTCAGCGGCACGTAAGAAAATTTTCCGCAGTAGATTTTTGTATAGCCTATTTAGAAACCCGTCAGTCTGTCCGTTGAGAATTGAGATGGATAACACGAACATAACTATTCCGGAAATTGTATGAAAAGCATACACTAACAATATTTCGACGGTTCCAAAACTTTTTTGACTACGTGTCATTTTTTTATAAAATCGTGATAGGTATAAGTCTATTTGACATCAGCGTTTTTTCTAATTCCAAATATTATAATTTGTAATCTAAATATTATAAATCCGCTGGGATCAAATAGTCTAGGAACCGTCGATTTGATAAAAAAAATTGTAGTTGATACTTTTTCTGTGTCTGATGCATTAAAAGAAAAAGGAAGGCCAGGGTCTTAGATTTTTATTTCTTAACATAAATTTAATATTTATCTTACGTTTATTATACAGGGTTATTTGTAATTAGTTGGCCACCTCTTGCAGGCAGCCTCTCTACATCAATCCCAATAGCATTTGTTCTACGACCTTTAAAATTAAAAGTTTTTAAAATTTAAGTTTTCCCAAACAAAATTTATTTGTTGCCTCTGAACTATCATTAAAACTGAGCTTAGGTATGGCGCCCGACTCATACTTGACCCAGACATGACTTTTTAAGTACTTCTTACAAAATACAGAGTAATAAATAAAAGAAGGAGCAAACATTTTATTGTTTCGTGGTTTTGTGTTGTTCATTAAGATTTATAAGAAGCCGTAGAACAAATCTTGTTGGGATTGATGTAGAGAGGCTGTCTGCAAGAGATGGCTAATTAATAACAAAATAACCCTGTATCAGGCATAGCTGTCTGTCAGCAAAGAATTTTAGATTTTTGATAAATGTTGCGGAAATGATAGATAATATATTAATAATAACTTAATCTTATACGAATTATATAATAGAATTACGTTACATATTATCCAAATCAAATTTGGTGATGGTAGAAGCTAATAACCTAGACAATAAGGTTTTATTAAATTCAAGGATCTAATCGAAAGTAATAATATCGTTAGTGAACTACAAACATGGCGTCTAATATACAAAATACACATTTTGTTAAAAATAGACATTTGTGCCTACTTTAAAAAAAAATTCTAACCCATATTATTAACATAATAATAATTCAGTAGATAAGATGTGAAGGACAATTAAACATAGAATTAGGGGAAATTGTCACCTTTAGTTTTAATTGTGACATTTGACCATCTGCTCTCCAAAATAATTGTCACTCTAAAACTTATTTCTAAAATTAATAGAATACAGATTAAATATTATTCAATCTTAATGACTATGAGAAGACATTTCACAAATCGTTGCATTTAAATTCATTTACCTATTTAAATAATAATCGTAAGCTTATTATCTCATTTTGTTCCTTTTTATTTATACATTTAAAAACATACCCTATTGAAAATGTATACAGTTCTATTTTCTATGACATGTTTAAATTACAATCCTAATACTTAAATGCTTTGCAATATGACCCGATAGTATTTACCTATTCATTTTTCAAAAAAGGAACTTAACGCCCAAATCGACGCGTTAATACTGGACAAAGAGAAAAATAAACGCTTTTGTGTGATAGGACAAACTTATTAACACACTAACAATAATATTACGATCCTTGTATGTTTGATGACAAGGTCTAATTTAGATTAGAACAGTATTTATTTATCGCATAAGTAATTTGGTTTACAGAAGCAAAAGAATGAAACAGGGCCCTTCTTTTTTTAAATTGTAATTCGTAGGTTCAAGTTGCGAATGCGGCGTTCTAATTTCAAAACATCAGTAGGTGTCATGCGACACTCCCATTTCTTTGGCAACACGAAAGTTTTTCGATATAAAATATTTTATTATTAGAGTAAAGAATGAAGTCATTTTAAATTAGATAAAAGTTCAAAATAAAAAAAAAAAGATCGGAGAAAGAAGTATAAATAACATTCCAATTATAATTTTATTTAACGAGAATATTACAAATGATCAGTTAACAATGTATTTATTGGTAGCAAACGTATTTCAAGTATATAATTGACACCGCATGCAACGAGCGGTACAATGTTAAATACAGTAATCAAATTGATTGCTGATACAAAATATTATGTTAATTTTGCTGGCCTTTTATTATTTTCAGCACAGGATTTACAATTTAAATAAATGTATTCCTCCGCAATATAATACAGAGCAAGGTAAAAATATAATTATATTATTTTAAATGCTTCACGGTATAAAACCCTATTTTAGTTTAAGTAATAATTGAATAAGATGTGGGTCCCGATGTTTTTAAGTTTTTCTTGAGGCTGAATCTCTTGAGAATAGACGAGATTAGATTGTTTTTTATTTAATTTATGTATTACCCATCTCAGAAGATAAATACGTATTACGGAAGCTTAAAATACTAACAATTCCCAAGAATAATAAACTAATAGATAAATGATAAATAATATATGTAGTACCTTTTCTAAACAACATTATATCTATTAATAGAAATGTTTTATTCCTTTTATTTATTTTAAAACTTCTTTACCTTAACAAAACTTTCGTCCTCCTATGTTAAAATTTGAAATTGGAATCGAATGTTTTTAAACGTGACGCGTAATGGCATTCAGATTGTCGCCTCTTTGACACCTTATATTTAAAAAATAAACAATTAATTTAAACTATATTTCTATTGCAATAAGGTCGTTAATCAAATAATGCATGTGTCAAAACTAATTCCTTCAATTGTACATGATATTTTGTTTGAAGAAAACTGAGGTTCTTATTTCAAATTTCTAAGAATGTTTTTAAGATTGTATCTATTTTATCTATCGGTTCTAGAAACTTTGCTTTACGATCAGTAAAAAAATATATATTATTTATTTACTGAAATAAAGAAGTGTAAGTCTATTAGCGTCAGAAACTGGATGAAAAAGATTCGTTTGACAAAATATTTAAACCTTTACAATGTCCTACTGCCTGAGATAGGTTTGTGCTACTTTCTGACTAATTATATAATAATTATTATACTAATAATATGAAATTATAAAGTAAAAAAAAAACATTTTTTCTATCTAGGTCGCATTTGTCTAAAATTTGGATAACTAGAATTCTTAGTGAGAAGTGTCGTTCATTCATTTTATTACATAGTATATTTTTTAAACTAATTCGAAATCATTTTAGTTCTCAATTATTATTATTATTAATGTTATTAGGTTAACACTTATTTAGATCAGAATTAGTCTAAAATAAGATCTAATTTTATTTAGATGTTGATTATAAGTAAAAGATACAACACGCGTGGCTTGACTCACTGTCGCTTAACCCACACCCTCAAAATTATAATTTAATATAAAATCAGAATATTTTGGGTCTTTGTCACTTTTTTTTTACAAAAAAAGTCATTGGAATCGTTAAATAGCTTAAAGAACTACCCCTGGGGTAAACTACCCTTATCTAATAAGTTAATTTATTGTTAATCCGTCTGTATGTTAATGTGTGCACAGGCATAATGCAATTTAGGAAATTAATTGTTTTTAGTTAATCGTTGAATTTTTGATTAGGTAAGTAATTGTGAAATTTTAATTTATTGCTGTATTTTTAGATTTAATTCTCAGGACAGTACTGTTTGACTTTTTATATTTTTTTGTTTGTTATGTAATAAAAATAACTTTTAAATTAAGAAAATAACTTTTTAATATTTTTATCTTTTTACAGGTTTTAACAATGTACGTAAACCAATTTTATCAAAATTTTCTACATCAAAATCGTCACAGTCAAACTACCTAACACACAAACCCTAACTAACTAACGGAGTTTGACTAACCTTAGTTTAGTAAAAATAGGGCTCCAACTAAAAAACTAATTAACATAACAATACAAACACGTCTGTCCGTTGCATCGCGGTTAGATCAAAGATTATCATCCGTATAATTATCCCCAAATTTAATGATATTCTTTATTTACTGCGCGCGCGCACGCCATCACTTTTATTTATGACTTTTGTCACTGATCTGTACACAGAGTTACGTCATTTATGTAGTTAGTTTTTATAGTTAGAAATATTGTTTTATGGTATTTAGTACTAAGTTTTTTTCATATTATTTAGTTAGTTTTTTATAACTAAATTTAAAAATTAAGAGTAAAAAGTTTGTCTATAGTTATTGTAAATGTATAGTTACATCAAATAAATATCACGGCCTGTTGGTCTAGTTGATAGTTACGATGATTACTGAAGTTAAGATTGCGGGTTCGATTCCCAAGCAATACTTTTTGTGATCTACAGATTGTTTTCCCAGTTTGTGTGTACTCTGTGCCCTTTATATAATTGTAAAATGTGTCAGAAAGGGATTATTTTTTTTCCTCAAATGAAGCGTTGTTATATTTAAAAAAAACTACACAAAAAATATAAAAAAGAACATAGTTAATTTTGCAACCAAGTAAAAATATGATTTATTAATAATGGTCTGCTAACGACCAAATACCAATATCTTGAATTAAACCTATTTCTATTAAGGGTGGAACACACAGACTATATATTATCATATTTACTATGAAGTTTGTCAAATAACCAGCTATAAACCTGATACAGCTTTAATAATATATTTTGTTCGGAAATAATATAATGTATAATGTAACAAACTACAGTTATGTTACATGTTATTACATATAAGTGTAATAACAATAATAATAATGTTGGTATAATAATTTTATAAGGGTTTCAGCCGCTGAAAATAAAAAAAAACTAAAGCTATTTTTTTTTTCAATAATAAAAAAAAATCTTTCACACAATCATATAAGCATATAAACAGAATTTGCACGATTATTTATAATATATTCTCCAAATAGAAATTTAAAATAGCGTCAATAGTAAATTAAAACAACATCCATAAAAAGTAAATAATAATTATTATGAAAAAGCTTAAAAAACTCACCCTTAACTCCTAAAGTCATCGAGAGCACGCTATCCCCTCGTTATCACTCATCAATTATTGTTCAGCATTCTATTCTAAGGTAGGTAGCGATAGCAAAAAATATCTATACTTAATATTATTTATTTAACTTTAAAACATTCGTAGTAGCAAAGACAATTAATAAAAAGGACTTACATATTAGAGATCTCTATTAGAAACTCTTGATTTAAGACATTTGTGTATATGTATTGAATTTTGAATTTTTTTGAATTTTGAATAAATAGTAATATATGACCATAGGTACACACATACACACACACACACACACACACTCCGAGATACATAAACACATGTATAGATATAAGGATGTGAATAGAATGTAAAGAAAGTGAAAGTATTTCTTAAGCCAAAATTAAAATACAATATTATGTATTATATATTTAAGAGCCTTTATAAATATAGAAAACGACTCAAGAAGACTTGCATATTGTTGAGAAATGTCAGAACTATAGCGTTCAGGTCTTCGTAATTGTAAACATTCCTGAAAGAGTAGATACTACCTATATATGCTGGTGAAAGAGACAGAGTTATTTTAACTCACATAAGAGAGATATTTACCAACTCTGCACTCTATAATACATAAATAATTTTAGTTTAACGAATAGAAAATTGAGAGTTTTTACATCATGATAATACTACGGTTTTTTGAGGGGAAGGTATCGATATTAACAAGAATATCGATTTTGAATATTTTCTTGTAGTTATATATATTTTAATTCAATAACATTTTGGACAATATTTTTTTTTCGCGAATTATAAATTCACGATGATGATGATGATGATGATTTATTTTGATATTTCAAAATATTTAATAATTAATAAAACATTGTAGTGTTTTTCATAATAATTAAATCGTTTGTGCAAATAAGAATCAAACCACCATCAATAAATTTCCGATGTTTTGTGTTTTTTTAATCAATATACCTACTAATTTTTACGATGTAGAGTTCAGTAATAGTAAGCTTTGTGAATAAAATGTATACCGAACAAACTACTATTAATTATAATAACAATTGTTTAATTTTGAATAAAGCAACATAGATAATAAATTATTATCTGTCCGTCTACTTATTTTGTATCATTGTCACAATGATATAAGAACTGTTTTTTTTAACTTTCATTAAAAATGGCATTTAGTTTTGGTACCTCAGAGAAAGCAAGTTTGATTCTATAATTGTCACACAGTTTAAAAGTTTTCAAAAAATATATTATTAATAATTTATAACAATTATTATATACAATTTTTAAAAGACATTTTGTGTTTATTAATTGAATAGAATATAATGAAAATAAACTTACAAATAGAGAAGCAATTATCAAAACCCTTTCTTTATATATTAAAAACTTAATTAACATTGAAACCTCCGTTCTATCATTTAGAAGTCACATACATCATATCAATGTCATTTACGAGTCATTAAACAGTTTAAAAACATCTAGTAATTGTGATTAAACAGATCATTAACTTTTTTGTTGTTCGCAACAAAAAATATAATTAAGAATGATACTCTTATTAGAAGGAATTAAGGTCTAAAATAAAAGGAGATTTTGAACAAAGTTAATTTGGTCAAAACATTGGCCATAAACAATTTATAAGCATAATTATAAAAAAAAAAGTTCTCAAGTCTATACCAAGAAGGTTTCATATTGCGTAAATAAAACTTCACAAAACGCAAAAGTAAATGATACGCGTTGAAAATCGATTAACGTATTCGAACGCATCTGCCATTCCAAATTTGAATAATTACAAGTTTTAAAAACAAACATGGTTGACAGAGAGCCCGCTATTAGTGGCCATTTCGCTTATCTCTTACATGAACTGACAGTATAGAGGATATATCAACATTTCAAATGTATTATCTGTTTAATTAATTGGATCGCAATTTTGGCTTTTATCAGGCTTAATTTATTATGCGATAATTGTTATGTACAAATAATGGTTGACCTATTGATTTGTGGGTAGGATAAAACATCCTGAAATAAGTAAATTTGTAAATTGAAGGTTCTACAAAATTTTTTAATGAAAACTTTTATTTCGTTGAAACCACTTTGAGAATGGAATTTAAAAAATAGCTTACGTTTTAAATTAAAATGTATGTATTAAAACATTCATACTTCTAGATGACTCAAGACTCTAAAAAAATATATAAAATAAATCTAGAAATATAAAAGATAAAATTAAAATTATATATAAAACCCTTGTTAACGCTTAAAAAAGGAAACCTAGATAATATAAACGATAAAAAAGCCTTATCTCAGACAAAGCTCTACACGAATCTTAAATCTTGGTTGTCTGAAACTCATCAAATAAAAACTATTTACTATTATTTATTTTTACATTTGGAAGGTTTGAAGTCACATATTATTGTATGTATGTTAAAATTAAATCCACCTAATAGCGGCATACAATTTTCATTACGGAATCTGTAATATTGGTATTTTAATTTACAAAGTAATAAATAATATATAAAATAAATTTAATCACCATAGCCATCGTTTTTTAAGTTGATTGAGAAGTTTGATAATTGAATAATGTTGGTAATAGAATCTCTAAATGTTTCTTTTTTTGGTTACCTATACTTATACTTACCTAGTTTCACAAAATCCAAAAAGTAGTTCTTTTTTTGTAGCGAAACCGTGGATAATTATACATTTTATTATATGAATATATTTTGAGCTTCTTAAATGGATTTTTTATATTAAATAGCAATCATGAGTTACGTTAAATATTTTAAATATATAAATAGTGCAATAAAGAACTTATTTTCACTTCTACGTAGTTCAAACCTGTAGATATATGAAAAGTTGTCATATTTTTTTTTAACTCGCATCACTAAAAAAGTATAATATCAAAGTTATTAAATCAACTTCCATTGTAATTAAAGATCAATGAACTTGCTAATCAGCTCAATCTTAAAATACTCAAAACAAGCAATCAGATAAACTGGAAATAAAAGAAACATTCCAAATTCAATTTCGATAATGAAGTGACAGTTGAATAACGAAAATCCAGTCGTGTGGCAGCACTTTGAGGCACGCGCGGTAAAACGTTCCAATTTTAATTAAATTAACATTCCGGAACGAATTTGATCTAATATGAGATAGATGACACCTCCCTTGCCAATTGACTTTGAATCTTATTGTTACGGCACAAGGTTAGATTTTTTATAAACAAAAACTATTCAGCTAACATGATTAGAAAAATAATGCTTTTTGAAATTGGACTCTATCTTATAATACTTAGTGTTCTTTTTTCATTGTTCTATTTGTTTGTAGCGTGCGCTTCCTTGTACGGCAGTAATTAGAAGATTGTCGTGATAAAACAATGTAATCTCTATTACCGAGCGATAAAAACCAAATTGCTTTATGGCATGGCGTGACGTGCTGGCTCGTCGTTTGCGTTAGTTTTTTAAATTTTACGAGGAGTAATAATCGAATTAATATCGCGAATCGCTTAATTAAATTGATATCTTTACAAAAAGTCAGTTGTGTGAGTTTTGTTCATGTTTCTATTAATATAGTCGATTATTTATCTAGAGTATATTGTATTGTTAGAACATAAATATTTAGAATAATTATAGTTTAGAAACTTTTAGAACCAATTCAACTATAATTTTCTAACAGTTAATAGTAAAATAATAATAATAATACGAAATATTTTCTGTCAAACCTATAAATTGAATGTTTTGACTGAATTATTAAAACCTAATTTTGCTTTTAAAACAAAGATAAACAAATTACAAGTGTAAATCTACCCTCGCTTCCGGCGGACGTGTGCGGTGTTGACCGGAAGTGATGGTTCAACAACGTGTGGCGACGCTTAGCTCTCTTCTAATATTTATGATAGTATTTATTGAGGGGCAAGAATACTTTAAATTGTCATCTAAAAGAAAAAACAATATGCATTGCGTGATGACTTTATTCGCCGCTTCATTTCAGCATTATAATAGTTTAATGTATTACGAAGATAGTTACTATCGTTAACATTAATATTTAGAAAGCATTAGGCTAGCAGTTACAGAATTACACTGACGACATGGCAACACTTTATACAAAACTAATCTTCAATTTGGGTTGCTAGCATTAAAAATAAAAACTACCGAAATATTCACTTCACAATCATTTCGTTGATACGTTGGACAGAGATAATAATGCAATTTAGTTACAAATAATGGTAACATTTGATATAAATATTTAAACAATAGAAGCACATTCCGGTCGCTGATTCAATACTTATGCTATTTACAATATTGGCTAGCACAGAATAAATACAAGAAGATATTAAAACACTTTCTCTATTTACAATAATATACAATGTGGAATGACAACGATTTTTTGTACGTTACATTTACTTCAATTAGCTACTAACAATTATTATTAATAAATTACGATAGGATCTTAATTTGGCATTTGACAGCTGTGACATTCACTGACATGACTAGTCCGCGTCGTTATTAAAAATAAAAAACGTTCTATATTCAAAAGTGTCCCGCTGCGTCACATCTTCGAGCAGCTTCAAGCGAACACTACACTAGACTAGACAGGGGAGCTCTGGAAGTTACCGGCGATGACGGGAGCTGCTGCAGCTGCTGTGGTGCTTGAGGTTGGAAATAAACACCGGCTTCATTGGAGAATTGAGGATGCAGCGGCAAAGGTGTGTGCGGCATCGATGTTGGCCGGGATTCATGATACAAAATCGGAACGCGGACCAATCTTTGTGCCGCATGAGCCATATTAGCAGCCTCCAATTCAGCAGCCAACTGTCTCTTCCACTTGTTCCTTCGATTCTGAAACCATATCTTCACTTGGGTTTCCGTCAGATGCAAGCTGGCAGCCAGACCAGCACGCTCTGAGCTGCTGAGGTATCGCTTCATGTCGAAGGTAGACTCCAGTTGGAATACTTGCGAGCGGGAGAAGACCGTTCTGGTCTTCTTCTTTCTTTTGCCGAGACTAGAACTAGGATCTCGTTTTTCATCTTTGTCGAAGTCATCGCTCTCGTCAACATCTGGGTCTGAGTCTTGTGCGTCCGGCTGCTGGGGGTACAATGCAGGGTGGAGGCGTGGGGAACGGGGGGAGGAGCGAGATGGAGAGGGGGGTGATGGTGCCCGGGGGGGACTGCGGGGTCGAGGGGAGCCACCTGCAGAACCATCCTCGTTGGTCGTCGAATCCTCTGTAACAAACATTCTTGTATAAGACCAAAGCTAGAGTATTATTGTATTAACAAATCAAATTATTTATACTGGAAACAGTTACAATCGTTTTTATTGAAACCTTTCAAAGGTTGTTCAAAACAAATCGACACGTTTTAACGATTTGGATCCAATTACGTATATTAATCTGATCGAAGGATTTAACGCCTGTGATTAGGCAATTTAGCAGCTTTTTGTAATAATTTAAAACAGAAGCCCTAGATTAATTTCTTAAATTCTATAAAACATTTTTTTTTAACCATTGACCATATTTCTAATGTTTTTTTAAAGGTGTCACTTATTTGACCTTATGATTATAATTTGATTGTAAAATTGATGTAAATTTGTTTGTTTAAAAATTTCATATTCTAAAAAAGTTAATACATATTCTAAATTCAAATTTGTTATACTAACTACTACTAACTAAAAAGAACAGAAAGTGTTTTTTTTTAATAAATCATCATCAAAATTTATTGAAAATAAATACTTTTCAATTAAATGTAAAACCGCAAGAATGTTATTCCAATTTCAAATAGAACACGAAGGCGCGAACTCAAATGTCATCAACGCTGTTGAATGAATCACTACAATCGAATCGGGAACACTTCAATTACATACAATGCATTTTATACTTTATTTCGCAAGTAAAAGGCCCAAATTAGCTTGTCCAATTTTCGTATCTTTTAGGATCACTTACCAGTATAACAAGACCCGCTTTTGTAGGGACAACAATAGATAAAATGGTTCTCATTAAACGGTTGCTCCAGCAGTGATTCGCATTGATTTTAGAAGCCATATCAAGTAATCCTTTGTTACTGTTGGTTTGCTGTTTACACAAACGCTTACTAGTTAAGCAGTTTATGAATATGGAGTTGCGTTTAGAAATTATTTAATAAGCGAGAGATTTAATTGATAATAAATACGTTTTTATTTATTCATACAGTTGACACGGATATTATCTGTAGTTTTAAAATTAGAATGACAAGTTTATAGACGTATTTATAAAATGCATTATTTATATTAATGAGTTCGAACAAAAGGTCCAATCAAATGAAAGTTACTTTACTGGGGTATACAGACAACGTTCATAGAAAAAAAAACTATTTATTTGGTGCATTCATTCCTGACGGTAGTCAACTTCGATCACCATGAAAAAAAAATAAAAGAGGCCAACAAATGCACTCACAGCAATCCGAACAAACCGCATTCGAAAATTAAAACAACCGCGTACATCACCGAACGGTAACATAGCTTTTGGTGCTATATCGGGAAAATCACGAGTGCAAGCGGGATAGATATATGTTTGACAGTTTGCCAGTGTTGCTATACGTATAAATGTAGTAGGTTGGTAGAAAAGCATTGTTCGCTCGGTTTGGACCGCGTGAAATGGCGTTCGCTTTGTTTTCCCCGGAGATGGGTTTTGGAAAATTAAAGCGGAATGAGCGGGGTTGAGAGAGCAGACGAGATGACGATTGCTTGTTTACCATAAATATAGCCTGCTAACATACAAATAGTGAATGTGAGAACTTTTCGCTTGTCGTCGCAACAATGGTGCTCGGATGAATTATTGTAAGACAGAATAACTTTGATTCTACTCGATAGTTATCAGACTGTTAAGAATATATTTGTACGAATTGAAGTTTTCATCAAAACTTTGTTATAACATGTTTTATTTCACAAATCAAACACATTAATTTATCATTTATCAAATGTAACTTGATTATATTATCATTTTAGGTCTTTGTACTCATTTTGTGGTAATTAAAAAGTAACCTTATGTCATAAAATGTTTTATAAATCTATTTCCGAATTTCATACACGTGCTAATAAAGAATTACCATTTTAATTACTATTTAAATGTTTCATTTATCTAATGTAACTTTATTGTATTATCATTTTATATTTCTTATCAAATGTCGCTTATAGTAATTAAAAGGTTACTAACAACCCTTCTTTAAATCACGGTCGTTGTTCAGATCGATATGCAACCTGACACCACATCAGCTGTGCATTGCGATTACTTGTGTTGTCACACACTAAGACAATTAACTTTAAAAGGAAATTTTGTATTCCTATAATAACTATAATAAAGGTTATTATATAATAACATTATGTTTATAATCTGTCAAAAGTTACCTATTTACAATTCTTATAATTTAAAAATATTATATAAAATACCTGACGTCTAAACCATTTTGAATGTTAAAGATTAAAATATAAGTATAAAAACCTAGTTATGATCCGCTAAAACCAGTTTTAATATAATTTTCGGTATACTAATCTAACAAATCGATTAGGCGAAACCCTAGCAATGTTAATCCTTGTAACGGTGACATCATTCTGACATTAATGTTTCGTGTTGCCATATTCATATTTCATGTTTCTACCATATTAACTTTTAAGGTTTGATTGTTAAATAGTTGGAAAAGTACAAGGATTTATGTATGTTGGTATTAAAATATTTTTGTAAAATAGATATACTACTTTGTTTCACGTTTTACTTTTGATTTTTATTAGTACTAACATTTGATGTATATTCTGGATTTGTTTAGGTTATAATAGTATTAAAAAAAACTGATTAAAATAAATAAAAATAAAATACTACTCTACGATGTCTACGATGTGTAACCATTTAGTATTAACGGGTTACAATATAATTTTTTTTTGCAAATTATACTTTTTATACTTAAAGTTTGTGCCACACTAGATATCAAGTCACTACTTCTAGTATACGATTCGATTATTCTCATTACCACTTGCAATAACTCCAAAAGACTAAAAAAATATTCCAAAAATTACAGATTTGGAACTTTCATCTTCTAAATATATATCTCTCGCAGACTCTACGTTATAAAGAACCTGTCGATAATAAATAAATATTTTATTAATATGATTTTTTTTCTTGATGTCTCCTCCTACAAACTAAATCTGTATATTTTATATATTTTTTTAGGTCTTTTATTTGTGTCTCAATGTTGTTTTTATTGGTAATTAATTTTATTTCTCAAACCAATCTTTGTACCTTTACCTTTATATCTTTCTATTTTTACAATCTTTTTATAATTGATTCCTAATGATGACATAAACTTATTCAGTCTTTTCATCGTACTCGTACATGTCTATTAATATTAAGTGCCGTCTTACCTCTAGGCGGGGTTCTCTCGTGAGGACGTTGCCAATACCACGGCGCTGGCACAAGTCCTCCGTAGCGCCCTGCAAGCGCGCTCCACTGAGATATGAGGCCCAGTCTGGAACAATAAATGTATTCAAAATCCATCAACGATATTCCGACCCATGGTGTAACAACCCATCGTCTTACCATTCAAGATTCTTGTCCCGTTTTAATACCAAAAGTATTAACTGATGGGTTTCGAACTTGCTCTAACATAACAAATTGAACCATCAGACCATGGTTGGTCTGTCGAATATGTAATGTACTTTAACTATTATCTAAAGATATAATTCTTAGTGTTCTATAAAAGGCCTCAACTTTTTCTATGACATTGCACATTTACATTTCTTAAGGTTGAGTGGAAGAGATTACTAATCAAATAATCATGAGACCTTAAATGGAACATATCCTATTTTTCAGTTCGTAAGTTATAGTCTAAATTATAATTATGAAAAAATATTTTGTCTATATTTATAAAACTCTTCCGTTACTGAGTGTCTGAGTGACTGACTGACTGACTGACTGACAGACAACGCACAGCCGAAACTCTAAATGATGCTGAAATTTTGCGTACTTATGTGTTTATTGGGAGTATAAGGGAGCACGAAGAAAGGAATATTGGAATATTGGGAATCCCCCCTTCAGGGGGAAAAAAAGGGCATAAACATATTAATTTACACATCTACATACAAAACTACAAAACTTAAATAACATTACGCCTTTGAATTCTTCGATGGGGTAACCGAATTACTCTTGAACTAGTTCATTATAAAATAGACTAAATAATCAACAAGTTTTATTAAGAGTATAATTTTATTTTATATGTTGTTAAAATGTAATTCTTAGATAAATATCTCTATAGGGTTATCAAAATTTTTATAAATACTAACTTTCATCATTGCTTTGATAGTAGAACGTTGCTAACGGCTGAAAATATAATGATAGAAACTAAAATCGAGTTGGAACTTATCTTAACTTTTACAAATAATATAAAAAAAATCTTTATAGCGCTCATAAAAGTATAAAGTAACTACAGATATTTTATCGATAAATCTTTTAAAAATACCATCGTATAAGGAATAAGAAAAACGTAATAAATCACAGTTGTGTGTTTGTTTTCTTCCTCTTTTGTGACATAAACAAGCCTCCTCGCTTACGACGATCGTATCGATGTATAAATATCGATTGTCGAGAACAAAGAGGATTGCAACGCTCTTGGGACTCTAGTGATGTGCAGTATATCGACACTTATAATGTTTTTGTTATCGTGATAACAAAAATTGTGTGTTTGGGTGCAATTACTATGAGAAAATCATTTATTGATTAAATTGGCTAATAGCAAAGTAAACAAGAGAAGTAATTTCACACAACGTAAGTATGTAGTTACAATATATAATAATAAGAAGCAAGATTGTCATACAATCTTTGGTAATAAAAATTATTTATTAGATATATCATAAATTACCGCACCTAATATATTAGTAATAAAATATACTTATAAATATGCATTATGATTATAAAGCTATATAATTGACTGTTTATCGAAATTTGAATCTAAAATATATTGTGGCCTTTAATGAGATTGGAAAACTGTCTGTCAAACTCCAAGCTAATATTGTAGCTTAGACACACATATTTACATACACACATATTCACATACACACATATTTACATACACACATATTTACATACACACATATTCACATACACACATATTTACAAACACACCTACTCACATACACTCACTAACGAGTTCATCAAATATATGTTACAATTTAACAGCTAATTAAGATTACATTATCATGATGAATAAAAATATTACATGTTATAAAAAAACAATATAATAGCACAAGACAAAGCACTTTTGCTATAAAACATGCTACGTAGCCTATTGCTACAATAGTCTACACGCTGCTACGCTGTAGACAGCGTAGCGACATGAACCTCGCAATTCTTATGACTTATCTATGAACAATTTCTAAAATATATATTTTTTATTCAAACTTTTTAAAGATATCGATAAAACGTTTTGTATTCCCAGCGCTATTCTGTTCACGGATCTACGTTTATAGATATTCGAAGCATTAACTGCCAGCTTTTCTGTTATTTATCGCTTACATTTAAATATATTTAGACAGTGAACAATTGAATCCTTTAATATTGCTTTTTATAAAGAAGTAGAAATAGAGTAATTTATAACTCCTCTTCCTCGATAAGATAAATGAGACAAACACATATATAGGCTAATAAAAGAAAAATCAAAGCAAAAGAATCTCAAGCACAAAAAAACGAATCAAGACATACCAATTTGCATTGGTCCCGCATTTAATCCCCGCAGAGAAGTTCCAAACTCAAATTCCATTACTCGATAAAGTACTGCTTCCTTTAAAAGCGGAAAGGAAGAAGCCGCGTCGTGATTGGTTGGCTCACCGCGCTCTGATTGGCCGGTTCATGACCCCGCCTCTCTTGAGGGGTATAAAAATCGATGCGCGTCACCCGCGCACTCTTTTTGCCGCGGCGCGTCCGCCCGACACTCTCCGCTTGTTACTAATAATGGCGTTTGTACTTTCTTTTATAGCATAAAGTGTTTAGTTGTATCTGTTGTCCGTGCAAGCGACACGGGAGTCTTTTGTTGGTTTAACAGATAGGGAGGTATTCTCGGACGCGTTTAAAAGCTTCTCAGAGATACCTTTTCACTTATTTCCTAGGTTACGGACTACAATACAGCGAGAACAGCCATTCAACGTCTACGTTCTGTTTAACAGTCGATATGATATAGGTGCAATTTTCTTTTCTAATGAAAAAGCTTTCCTCTTTATCACAACAAAATATATTTTCAAACACATGCATAGGAAACGGACGTATTCAAATTAGTAGTACTTAAAACCATTAAATATACCTCACATCTCCTTTAAATTTAATGTGAAAATATAATTTCCAACAAATTCTTTTCCGAAAAGACCGACTCTGTTTCTATTTTACAAATTCGTCCATCTTTTAAAATGTCTATTGTTGCTTCTAAATAACTCCACAATGGGTTTAGACCTGCAAGTAGCTAGCATTTATTATTTTATTTCTAAGAGCCATATATTAAAAACCTCTTTGCATTCACTTGGACTGTAAGCGTTTTCTTTTTCTTTTTATTCGTGTTTGTACAATGGCAACACTTATGATAGTTGTCACACAATGGTGTAAGGCCTACATACTATCTCTTTGTATTAAATGACTTTTTATTACACATATAATAATTATAAAACGATTTTTTTTTAATAAAAGCAAAACGGATAATTTGCTTAAATCACTAAAAGAATATTTAACAAATCCCCTATCATCTTACTTAACATTATAAAAATTGCTATCTACAGCTATTCTTAAAGACGCTAAGAAAAATGGTGCTTAAATTCTCTTAAAGGATAACAACTCACCCTTCGTGAGACTTGAAATATGAGAGAAGCGTTTAAATACGTGAAAAAGCTTTTCTAAACTGCAATATAAATATTTGTATAAAAAATGTTAATATGCTTTTATCCGTATTTTGTAATTAAAATGCAGTTCACTGAAAACTGAAAAGACATGCAAATGTTCATCTTCAGGCATCTATCAGCTAATAGCCGTTAAGCGGATTCGTAAAAGATCATAATTAAGATAAGATAATCAGGATAAAGACAAAAAAGAGTAATGCAGGATACGGTTAGAATACAATACCTATCCTCAATCTTCTTAAGCAGGATAACCACACCTCTTATCCCAAGCACCCACTCAAAGACACTCGACTTCATACTGAACAATGCATACATACTTCATCGGTTTATTTAACAATCTTCACTTTAACTTCAAATACGATAAATATATTTAAGTTAAGCTCCTTTAAGAATTAAAAATATTTATTCAGATATAACATTTTATTTTAATATTAATTTAAAATCTTATTGCTTACGGACAGATGACGTTATAGTTTTTATTATACATTTTTAGAAATTAGGAAAATGAAAAAAAAATGTGACCAGATTATAGTTTGAGAAAATATTAATATCCACATATATATATATATATATATATGTATATGTGTGTAATGTGTATAATACATTATTCTAACTCTTCTTACATATGAAAGAAAATAAAGAAATTTAGATAATATTCAAAACGATTACTATACTAATAGTAAAATTTATTCAAAGTTTTTTCATAAATAACGTATTTATGATATCGCATCATCTTGTGCCTTGTACCAACCTGGAATCGTTAAGTTATTTACTCTAAGAGGGGTAGATCACCCCAAAGAAAGATGTGGGGTGCGTTATTTGTATTATTAGGTGTTTACGGTAAGGGTTTGTCAAGATTTCATTATATTTATATGGCGGGGAAATATTAGCTTCGGTAAAGAGATTTATGACTGTGTGATATGTTTTAAAAATGGCAGACGGTTGAAAAGGGAAACATTTTAAAATGTTATTTGTTTCTTGTCTCAAATCTTAATAAAGATATCTAAATCTTTTGTTTTAATGAAAGATAATTTTATATCTTTTGTTTTAGTTTCGTATCTTTAACATAATTAAAACATATTAATTAATTTTAAGATAACATATTAAAAGTTTCGCTCTTGTAAATTAAATTCATATTAAGATGTATTTAATATTATAGTCTATCTTTATTCGCTTCATAATTAATTGGAAAACTTCGTAACGTTGAACATATTGTATACTAATATTAAGTTTCAATAAACTCAACCCTTCACTTTTTAATTAGCAAAAAAAAGATCCAACGAAAAAGTTTCCAGCCATTTTAAAACATCCGTATAAAATTACTCAATTACTCAGGATTTAGGAAACAAGACAAAATGTTGTAAGGAATTAAAAAGAAAAAGTTTAAATGTCATAATGGCGACAAATGACAGATGGTTTACATCGCAACAAAATGTCGGACACCGTAGGCGTAATTAAGATTTGAGGGGAAAATTGAGACGTCAAGAAAATCTTTTGAAACAGTATTTAATTGAGGAAATTGGCTAATAATTAGCTTAAATACAGATAAATAAGCTACAAAGTACCTATATATTAATGATGTTTTTCTATTTACACGTTTTGAAATTTACAACCAATTCTCAGTCAATTCAAAGTAGGTAATCACGGTCTGTCAGTGACCGACGTCAACGCCATGTTTACACCATCCAATTTGTCTGAAGCTACCTAAAGCCCGTTTTTCCTGACTTTTACGCAGTTTCACCAGATAAAAGGGCCGTTTCTACCCCGTAAAGGGGGAACTACTTGTAACCCTTGATTAGATGGGGTAATGATGTTTCTTCATACGGATTAAATGGATACGGCTAGTTTTATTTTGTTAGAGACTTTGTTTGGATTACGAAGTTACGTGTTAATAAAAGAAATTAAGTAATATTAACTTTAGTTAAGTCCTTAGATGCCAGTTAGTTACCTAATTTGATAATATTATAAAACTTTACACCCTTAAATTTTGGCAAAACATGATAATTTAAAAACTAACTATCTACAATAAACAACAGAATAGTTAAAATAATGTAAAAGATAAGATAACAGATAACTCTGATAAACTCAATCTAAGTAGGTACTTGGATGGAGAACTTTAAATTCAACTATTATAACCAGATTTTTGATGAAGAAGGAATAAGATGAAGGAAGATGAGATCGAGGTCATATAGAGAGAACAAGGACCAGGTCAGTGCTAAATAAAATGGAGAACCATGGAGGATGACTTTGCGGAAGATAGACAAACAGACCAAGTTGTCCATATAATATTACTAGAATTATAAAACTAACTAAATAATATTGCATCAAACAAAGGTCTCAATGAAGGTAATTAATAGAATAATTATATCCAGGTACAAAACAAAAAAACTGTTTGGTTTAATAAATGCATGAAATACATAGATATAATATATATTATCAAATTAAAACCACAAAACTATTCGTACCAACATTCAAACATATAAAATTAATCACCAATATTAAAATAAATAAAGTTCTAGTTAAACGGTCTGATAGATCGGTAGCCCGTGCAAGTTGTATATAATTAGTTATAAAGTCGGTTGGCAGCGGTCAGGTTGGTTGCAACCGCCGCGGTGGTACTCAGCTTAATCTAGCAAATCGATTATGATGCGTTCACACGGTCCAACTAGGTGATCTAGTTTAATAACGTTAAATTTATATAAATATAGAATGAAAAATAAACCAATAAGGGCAGGGATTCGAACCCGCGACAACTGGGAAACCGTCCCGTCGCTCTACCAACTGAGCTACCGGTAGGTAGTAGGTATTGGTTTATTTTTCATTCTATATTTATATAAATTTAAATAAGCTTAACATGGCTATACATGTTTATAGATATTTTGAAACTTTAATAACGTTTTCATCGTGATTTAGTTAGATTTTCTTGCTTATTGCTATCAATATAGAATCAAAAAACTTCAAAGATATAAGTAAAATAACTTATTCTCCTTTTATGATTATCCAATATAACGTATTACGATAACCAAATTTATAAGATTCGTTATTGGTTAGAATCCTCATCAAATTAAGATAATTAAATTTTAAATCAATATTTATTTTTATTTTTTTAATAAATATAGAATCAAAAAACTTCAAAGATATAAGTAAAATAACTTATTCTCCTTTTATGATTATCCAATATAACGTATTACGATAACCAAATTTATAAGATTCGTTATTGGTTAGAATCCTCATCAAATTAAGATAATTAAATTTTAAATCAATAGTGAAGTTACTTGCTCTTTCACTGGCTGGACAGTTACTGCGACGTGTAAAGGCAGCATTGATTATTGCAAGATGCTGACGGCTTGTTGGGCTGTATATAGCAATTAGTTCTGTGGTTCCATCTATACCAGCAATAATATCCCGTTTGAATTTAAACCCGATATCATAACTACACCAAAGCGATTCATACCATTATTTAATATTCAATATAACTGTTGGAAAATATCTTTAAACATGTATAGCCATGTTAAGCTATTATATTTCTATAACTATTTATATTTCTATAAATTTCAATATAACTTCTGTCTGTGTATAATATACAGAAATATGATAAAATGTTCGTACTTATTTATAATTATGGCAATTAAATTTTAATGAATAAAAATGAATTTAATTCTAGTCAGATACAAAGATTGTGAGTGTGATACACTCTTAATAGTAGTAATAGTATACATACCTCGACAACATGGCGTCATTTGCATTTCCAAAATGATTTGCAGCGAGCGCCGCTTCTAGAACATTCTCTCTTCTTGGCTCTGTTCTGTTCAGAATTGAACTTATAGAGAAGCTTGTATAAGGAGCGCTTCCGGTGGCTTTATCTTCTTTATCCTTCTTCAGGTCATAGAAGGGGCTCTTTTGATCTTTTCTAGACGGAGACGAGGGTATGTCGGGGCTGCTGGCTCCGGAGACCACGTTGACTTCGATGTCGTTATCCTGGGAGGATACTGGAGAATCCATTTTGGATTTAAAGCATTTCAGTGATCTGAAAAAATATTTTATTTAATATTTCATCAAAATAGAGTTTATCTTTATTTTAAATTTTCTATCTATCTTTGAAATAAATCCATCTGAGTAAGTTTGCTATCTCAGATATGAATATATCTCTCGTGTATTTTTAAGTAATCCATTAAACTTTTTTTTTATTTTGAAATAATTATGGTTAGATTATTATTTTCATTGTTAATTAATTAATTAAATTTATTGACCATCTACAACTACAGAACTAACTTTTATATTTTAACAAATATTTTACTTAAGTCGTGTCAGAGTCAATATTCAAGATGTTACAAATGGTGATCTTTTACGGTTAAATATAAATACAATCCGAGATTGAAACTAACTTCGATACCTTCGTACTAAACCACATTTCGGTTATTGGCACTATCACTCAAGTAACGTCTTACTCATTTCAATCTCCAATGCTAAATCGCATCAAGATCGATTATTAATATCGGCCGATGTATTATGGTCAAAATTGTCGATACATATCATTGAGATAGGTATATATCTTTAGTACCCTGAAATTTGACAGACTGAAATTGAAATTGAATTTTTTTTTTATTCCACCTATTGGTCTTAGTCTTGAGAAATCAATATTAAAATCAAAAAATACTTCAAACATGTAAATCACGCATAAAAACTCAGTTTAGCATAATCTTATAAAAATCTAAAACTTAACTTATTTTTATTTACGAGCCGGGATTAGAACCCTCTGAATATAATCGCATCCCTCGGGGCATCCCTTAATAAGGATAAGAACAATAACGCACTTAAGAACTGAATTATAAATAAGCAACCGCCTTAAGTTAGCCGGCTCTATTGCGGATTTAATATTGCTACTAAAATACTACATAATACTAGTAACCATAATATAACTAATATTCAATATCATCTTCAGTATTAATATTAAATACTCTGTCTATCAAATATAGACTATATTATGTCTTACAAACTTTTTGTGAGGCTATTATATAAAAAAAAAACTAATCTGGCGTTACACAAAAAGGGAGAGATACAAAAAAGAGAGAGAGACAACACATAGACCTATATGATATATAAACTCTTTCAATACAATGTCCACTACAGTAATACGTGTATCAGATCGCATTCAAATAATTTGTCGATTCGCTGGCGGCTGCAGTCGGTCGCTCGATTGCCACTTTTGGCGTTTAAACACGTGTATCAGAACGAATTTATTTGTGTATTTAAATTAAACTGCTGTTATTATATGTATCTTTTTAATTACATTTTCAATTATGTTTCAGTTGAGTTTTAGGTATTACGTAAATGACATTAATGTTATGGAAAGAATCTTAAGTTTGGATGCGGATAAGAGAATAGTGTTGCAAAGAAGCAAGAGTCGACTGAGATATCATGACTGAAGAGCGTGGAATAAATTGACATATAGAACTGACCTCAAATAATTTTAACAATAATATTTTTTTCGTGCTATTAAGAACAATTCTACAAATATTGATTTTTGACATAATAATTTTAATCTATTATTGTTTATATTATCTCAATTTGGAGCTAAGAAGATTGCTTTTTTTTGTCCAATATGATTAGGCAGGCTAAGGTCGAAGATCATGCTGCCATATCTTAGGTATAGTATTTTTAGCAAATAGTATTATTATATATTGCGATGTCTTGATCGAATTCAAATGTTTATTATAGACGAACACAAAACATTTTTTTTGACAAGATGCACACTTTTTTTACGTTTAATTAAAAAGCCAAGGTGATAGTTTTAAATCTGTAACATGATACCTCAGGCCAGGTGTTTAGAATCGGTCAAGCGTGATCTATGTAAGCGATACTTTGGTTATCTCACTATTATACATTTGATCAGGTTTTTGCTTTTAAAAATTTTAATCTAACCTTTTGTACGTTTTTTAATGTCAAAATATTTTATGGTAACACCTTTTTGTATAATCTGTATTTTCTGTTTTTTTAGTTTAAATCATAATGCTTTTAGATTGATAAAAAAAACAAAAATATAATTTGATTTTGGCTGAATGTTTTAAACAAAATACTGGAAAAACTACCAACATAAAAAACATTAAACCATTGATTTAATTTGATTGTAATAACTAATCTAAACCCCTAAATAAGGATGGTAATATATGCAGATCAACTGTTGGCTACAGCTGGCCACTTCCTGATAACATCAGCTGTAAACTTTATAACCGCAACCCTTCACTGGTTTGTCACACAGCAGCGTAATATAGTCCATTAATAAATTATTTCAACCATACAGAACTTTCTTTTGCTGTACAAAGAAAACATAATTTTACTGTACCTAGAGAATATACTTTTACTATATATAGAGAACATACTTTTTCTTTACAAAGAAACATACATTTTGGTTGTATGTAGAGAACTTACCTTACGGGTAAATACCAACCTAATATATTAAACCATATGTATGTTTGTTCATTTTTATAGTTGTAATTTGAGTAAAATCATTGGAGTACTATATAAATCGATTATTAATAATATTATGAACATTTGGTGGTAAAACATTCTAACAGTATTTTTTTACTAGCACTAGATACTAGTCAAAATTAATTAACGAATTCAACTTTATTTATATCACTATTAATGGAAATAAAATAATTATTAGTAATATATATAGGTATATCTGTTATAATATAAAACATTTTTTATTTGGTGATGTTACTCAACGGTGTAACGGCCGCCCGACTACATCTTACTGTAAAGGGTCAAATTAGACTTTGTAATGCTTTATTACTTAAAAAAGATAAAAGATAAAACATTGAAGTCAACATTGTAATAACTGTTCCGTAATCAATTAATTTATATTATTAATTTCAAAACTTTGGAAATGTAATAACATGATACAAAATATTTATTTGGCAGACATTTTAACGCAATGTTATAAACTATATAACAGGTTATAAATTTATTATTTTTTAAATAACAATTGTATTTTAACATTGTTCATGAATTAATTACACCAATACGGTTTTTAACACGATTATAATAAGATATAAAATATGTTGGCTTATCTTATTTTTATTTATAAAAAAAATATTTACTAAATACCAGTTGTTACATTAATATATGATAAGTAGAAAACATGACATACCCTTTTTTGTGACAGCAAAGAGTTTCTTGTCAACTATATTAGGCCAATTACAAAAATAGAGAAATTAATCTATTTAAGTGTTTTCATATTAGCTAATTACACACAAAATTAGTTTTACAGTTCGGGGACGTAGGCTTAATTAAGGGAATTCGTAATTAATAAAACATCTTCTGTCATTTAGATATGTCAAATATTAATTGTTTTTAAAGGCTGTATGACCTTTGCCTGTGGTTGAAGAATTATTAAAACACATTTTATGACTGTCACTTATGATGTTAAAATCAAAATTAATTCTAATTTTGACATACTCGTGTAAGTTGTTTTACTTCATATCATTTGCTCTTTTACAGCGTTTTTACGCGTGGATTTAAGAATGACGTTAAAAAATTTGGAACATTATTTCAGAGTGATAAAATCCGGTAAAGAAACTGTATTATCTGCATTTTGCTATATTTTTGAAGTCTGAGGCTATATACTTTTGCGATGTATTGTTTGAAGACACATTACAGTACCTACTGATTGCAATGGCCGTATTAAGTAAAAAAGGTAATTGACGTGTTATGAAATAACAAAATGTTTTTTTAATCCGACATTTTTAAATGTTAGTACGTTTGAACAAAAAACATTCATTCTGTTTGTTGTTAGTAGATTGGTAATATGTGTGTAAAAGTTTTTAGGAAGTTTTTCTTTTTTTTTTTGTACTTTAAACACTCAAAACAATTTCCTTCTCTTTTGGTCTCATATGTTACAAAAATAATTTAATTTAAATTAACATACATGTCTTTTTCGAAGACCGGCGGATTTATATGATTATTAATAATAACAATATTTTTCATACATAATAGATTAAAAAAAAAAAGATAAATCTTAAATTATGATAATGAAACTACGACACAATGTTTTGTTAATATTTTCAAATGAAAAACTTAGAACCTGGGTCTTCTATACTTGGAATAAAGATTTAAAAGAATAACGATCAAAATTATATTTCGTAGACCTATAAAAAATACAATAAGTATATAATAATTTAAAGAAAAATATAATTATTATTGTTGCTATAAGTATTCCTTTAATTTTTAATAAAAGAATGACACTTATAATTAACAAAATATAACATTTAAGAAGTCTTACTTAAATAATAAAAAAAACACATTTTTAACATTAAATAAAACAAAATATTTACCTCTCAACTGAACTTAATCATCTCACTCACTCACTCACTAAAAACTACACTCCAGCATCCGAAATACAACTCAAAAAAACTATAAAATCGCGTAAAATGAAGGTACTCTGAGCATGCGACTCTGCCTACGACTTTGTGTCAACTGACGCTACCCTTACGTGTAGGGCGGATCTCGGTTTGAAACCACCCCTATTTCTAGCCAACTCTACTCCCTCCACTCCCTCTACAGCCATCCCTTTCCATCCTCCTTTACCAAAACCACCCTTATGTTGACTGTGTAAGGGCAAACAGGTAATCGATCGTTGAAGAAGAATGTCTAACATAATTATATCCTGAATCACTGCGGGCTTAGGATCTCACTTAAATCAAATACTTATGTATAAGTTTTCAATCTGTAATAAATTTTTAATATTGTATTATGTTTTCAGTACACAGATTTTCATGTAATTCTAATTATATTAATTTTCTTGTAATTTCTAGATTAGGTTTATTCAAATTTTCGCAAGACAAAGCTAATTAGTAGAAACAAAAAATATTGCGGCTAATATTTTAATTAAAATAACAATTTTTTAAAATTATTAAAACCATTGCAATACAAACAGTCGGAAATGCTGTAATGTCTTATTGCCCCTTCACCATTCAAGCACCCTTGGCCCTTGGGCGGCAAAACCTCTCCTGTACCAGATACAAACGTTTAAGTCAACCCATCACATACTTCAAATCCATTGCTCGCCTGATAACATCTCGTCTTCAGACTCTTGATCAAAACTGGCAATGGATACTACGGTTATAAAAATATATATTTTAATTTAGTGGTAAGTAGAACGCCTGCCTCCAGCAGTTCCGATTGTTGGTACTCCCCTAATGACTAATTTACTCCATAATTGCCCTTGTAGTATCTTTTGGGGGTGTTTTATGTCTTCATTGGTTAAGTAGAGACTTCCCTAAAAGTTTAGGCACTTTATTAGTGTTTTTTTAGTAGATTTTTTTTATCTGTTTGATGTTTTAACTATACATGTGGAAGGTTTGACAATTATTTAATCCAAATTAAACATTTTAATTTTATTTCGTCTTATATTTAATTTCTTTTATGAAAGTTTTATATTACTCCTAAAATCTCTGTATTATGATAATGTTCATGAAATAGAAGAATGTATTGTTATTAGTTGATTAGAAATGTTTACGATGTTTCTTTGATACATAATAATCTGTTTCCTCTCTCTCTCTCTCCGATGACACGACTCGACTCGACTCCATCGAACATTATAGCATTTTGTGAAAATGTAATGATAACTTTAAAATTACTTATTTATATATTTTGTCAAAAAATACTTATTGTAGTGTAGAATATAGCTTTATTCAGTTTTCTGTTAAAATACATGATAATAAGAAATCTCGAATACTTATTTTGTTATCAAAAAAGTCAGATTTAAAAAAATATAATTTGGTATGTTCCAAACTTTATATCGACCGATATTAGAGCCTGATGAATTGATATTATTGATTATACTATTTATTGTAAATATTAGAAAATATTGAAATATACAATATCCTGGGGACAGGCTTGTCACTAAATTCATTATGTATTAAATATTATGGCGGATATATCGTATGTATTATATGATCTTTATATTATTATCCTATTATTTTTATAAATTATTATATGTAGATCTAAATATATAGATAGTCTTATCATTTTTTTTTTTCTTTTTTTTTATGTTTTGCACGCCTACCAACATCCTCTCCTGTACATCGTAAGGTTGGCTGGTAGAGAATGTCTTTGTGGCATTAGACCGCCTATTTATATTTTATATTGTGCAATAAAAAATTAAATAAAATAAAAAATATATAAAACACTACCTATATTATTTTATTACTAATATTGTTATAATTTATTTTAATGAATAAATTAATTATAATATAGATGATATCGTATAAATAAGAAAGTCATTCATGTTATAAATGTGTAAAGTAACAATAATAGAAACTATTGATGAGTGAAAAAAAATTGTGAAAAAAACCGACCTAGTGTGAGTCGAACCCGCGCATGAAGGGTTCCGTACCAACATTAAAACATTATCAAAAAGGGCAAAATATTGTTTTGGAGCCCTCTTAAATATCTTTTTATTCTTATTTAATTATTTATTTTTAAAGTCAAAATATAAGTAAATATTCTGTGAACATTTTGAGCGTCTAATTGTTGCCGATGTTAATATCGAGCATAAAAATCACGTTTGTTGTATGGGAGCCCCCTTAAATATTTATTTTATGATATTTTTATAGTTTGTTGTTATAGCGGAAGTACTTAGTAATACATCATCAGTGAAAATTTCAACTTTTTAGCTAAAACGGTCACTAAGATACATAAAATAGTTCACTTAAATGACCAGTTATGACTTCGGTTTTTTGAATGGTTGCTTATTACGGTGATAGTTAATCTTTTAAACTGTTTTGTTTACGACTACTAGTGTTAGAATAACAACACTTATCCAATCATATATTTATAATATATGTTTATAATATGTATATGTTTTCTTATATTTATTACGTTGTCTATAGATATAATTTCAAGAAATAATATCTACTAGTTATAAATTACAAACAGCTACGCTGTCTTGTTCTAAACCACACTATTGGAGACACGAGGTGTGAATACACAATTACATGGTTAAAAAACAGGAATTATGAAGAGGCTTAAAGATCTGGGTAACCATTTTTTATAATCTTGTAAAGTAAATATTTCGATGAAATATTGTTTCAGTATTATTTTCATCTACTTTTTTATAATAACTAATAAAATATTATGTTAGTAAATATGGCTTAGTTATACAAAATGCTCAATATTTTTTATGCAATCTATCAAACTGGTCTCAGAATTATTTATTGACAGGATTGTAAGGGTATTACATTATTTATTTTTTAAATTACTTAGCATATTTTTTTTTCAGTAGTAGGTAGTTGTAACTTGTTTTACTATCCATGTCACGCCATCTATTATTGAATAGATAAACCAAAACTTGCGAATGTGAACATTTCAATTTTGACGCAATAAAATTCAACACCATCTAGTGAATAATATAGGTACTGAGATTCAATCATAGATGTCTCTATAAGACATTCCGACCTAAACCAATATGCAATATTACATATATATTATTGTATAACGATCACAAATGGTTATCAATAAATATTTAAACAGGGATAACTGAAAAAAGACAATTGTGTTCAAAATACTTTATTTTTAACAACATTACGTATAAAACATCCTCACAGCATCTAAATTAATATATACATAGCGTTTACACACTCTTCTACAGGTAAGTAATAAAATATTTAAAATTGTTAACCGCGTGGATTTTATTACTTTGACAGCTTACCGTGAAGACAATGAAATTTAGTTTTCAAATTCACATCCTCCAAGCGATCTTATTTCAACCCTATTTATATAAGTAAGTTATCTTTTTGTATTTACATAATTCGTATTTAACAATTTCAACTTTTTTAATGACCTAAATCTAAAGCAACATAATAAAGCAATCTTTTTATAGCCGTTTTTTATAGTTTTAACAAAAAAATATACAAATTAATTACAACCTTATCAAATAGAAGATTGTACTAAAAGTAAACAATATTTTAAGAGTATTTAGTCAATAGCTTATCATATAATCACCAATGAACTTAAAAGCAAATTACATTTTATTTATTTTTTTAATATCAATTTTTTTTTTGCAATATATACGATTCGATTCGATATATATAACATCAATGTAATGATAGTACTTTTTATAAGAGATAAACAATAATAATCACTAATTCATGTCAATTAATCTCACGAAATTCTATTGAGTTTTTTTTTCGATCGGTTTACAAAACGGGTTTTAACGGCATTAGGTATAAAATTTTAAACTTAAAACCCTTATAATAATTATAGTAAAAATAAATATCATCACTATACATCATCTAGTGACATTGACTAGGATCTTTTACAACTAAACTATAAAAAAAAATACGTCAATGTGACAACTATGTGATGACAGACTAATGACATGACAGAACATATAACATTTATGTACTTATTAGTTTCGAATATAATTTAGTATATAAGAACTGAACTACATTTCGTTTTATAGAGAAAATATTTACCTGTCTCTTTTTATCAATATTATTAACTCACTTGACGTTACGTCAATGCATAACTACCGAAAGAGAAAGGTTTTGGCAGGTTGTCTCTTTCTAGTAAATAGAAATGTTTTAAGACTAGCTCAATCCATTTTTTGTTTTTGCATTTAACTAAAAGTCCTTGTTAACTAAATATTTTGTTTATTTCTAAATAGGCCTTTAATTTCAAGCATTAGTATTAAAATAAGAAATATTATACAGAACTTGCATCAGTAACAACTATGGCGTTGAATCAAATATATTATGGTTCGCAAATAAAATATTTCCAAAAGCTATGTATCAAGTCTATGGTCGCAGTCTCATTCTGGCAGCAGTATGGTACTAATCTGTACTAGTTCAGCCTAAAGCCTAGATTTGATCCCATATCGATAAAAATCGTATACTTAAAAAAAAGTCACTTTTTTATTTACTTTTTAATCTATTGTAAATCTGCAAAGCGTTATTTCCAAGCTGCCTATATGTTATAAATTCTCAGTATAGGAACAGTGTATTTTGGCACTAGCGTAAAAGAGGAAGCATTTTCATATCTATGGACGTATTATATTTTTTTTATATATTACCGAGTCAATTAAGTTTATATAAAACTTAGTTCTGCCGATTAAATTGGACATACAAGATGGAAATAACGTTACAATAAATGAAAAGACAAAAACTACTTTTCTTCAGATTGTATATTCACTTAACAAATAAATCCTGACAAATAAGAAAAACAAATTAAATCTAACAATAATTAAAATAAAATAATACATCTTTATAATCATGTTTCTCTACTGTCATTACAGCTTCACTGAATTATTCTTAAGCCACAGCATTTTTTTACTAATTTGATAGCAACAATTTATCTTTTAATTACGTAATCATCATTAAATACTTTTTAGTATTTGTTCCAGAAACGTAATCATAAAATCGAATTTTCATTTATTGTTACTTTATATTTTCCACCCTGTATTTTAAATGTTTTTGATTTATGAGGAAAACTGTATACATACATAACACTGTACATAAATTACAATATATAAAATATAATCTACATTCAGTACAATTTATATTTTATACTTATATATTAATAATAGCAAATGAATTTATTTATAAATGGTATTCAATAGTTCATAATATCCCACGAGATGGCGCTAATAGTGCATATAAAATAAACATATCCCACAAGATTTATATACAAATAGTATGTATATAAACTTCTTAGATACATAACACAGGTAACATTGCCTTAATTTTCGGATATGGTAAAAAAAAACAGCTGCAATCAATTTATTGTCATTTAAAAATGAGCCTCTACATAACTTGTTTTTCTTGTGATAAATACGTCATCTAGATCAGAATAGACTTTGTATAAACACATTTTTACTTTTTAAATTTAAATTTTCAACTGGCAGTTTATTGCGTTGCATTCCATTAACTAAACTGTACTGGTAGAAAAAAGAGGTAGCATTGATAAACGTACTAACTAATATATACAAAAATATATGAAGAAATGTACTAAAACAATTTAACTAAAGGTACGCTGTGAGCACAACAAAAAAAATGTCTTTTAATTCCACACGTCATGTTAACGGCCATTAGGGCGCGAAAACGTCAAATCACTGACAAGCACAAAAAATTGGTAACCGGGTAAAAAAAGATAATAAAAATAAAGCAATCGTCAAGCTGTATCGTCTTGTCGATTTTTATCGCCTTTTCTTTTATTTAATTTCTTTTTTATATCTAGTAACATTTGTTCGAATGACATGTCGTCGTTCCGGCGAATCGGCATCGCCGCTTGGCCGTGGAACGCGCTTTCTGTATACTTTGCTTCTAGACCATCTGTTAAACATAAGAACTCATAACTACATTTACCTTAATGTGTCTATGCATTAAGACCTAAATAGCACAAGGTTTCGTCAATGCTAATTGTTGCGGAAGCGGAAAATTAGACAATGCCAAATGGTTTTAACAACATTTTCAATAAAGAATCGATTTTTATTGAGGTGAATGAGATGCAAATAATATTGACACAAAGATAAAAACGGTGCTAAAAAAACAAGCAGATAAAGATTTTTTTTAACTCACCAAGGTCAGCATAGCTCTGCCTGCAGAAAGCTCTCCTCCCTCCAAAGCCCACATCATACTGTGGGAAGGTGCCGGCCGCCTCCACAGCCGACCAGGCGTCACGTGGTCGCTGGAAAGTTACGAATCCATAGCGAGACCTAGATGGATACAGATATAGAGTAAATTGGGATTAAAATGAAAGCTCATTCAGCATGACAATTTGTTTAAAAAATAGAAAAAAAAAAAATTATAAAGAAAACTACGTGTCTTAAGCAGTTTGTGTACTGTTTTTGTTTTGACTATGGCGTCCTCTATTACTTACCCATCTTCCTTAGAATGCAATCTCACTTCAGTGACGGGTCCGAACTTAGTAAACTGAGCTCTTAGAGCAACCTTTGACAAATCCTTCTCCAGTCTGCCTACGAATACTATCCGTCTTTCTTCGACTGGAGTGTTGCTCTCTCTAAAATAACAAAATAAATAAATACGATTCTGGCAAATAAAAATGATGTTAACATTGGCACTTTAATAATAAAATCTAAAACACATACCTATCTTCAGAGCTAAATGAACTTCGATAATTGTTTCTAAAATTCTCCTCTTTTTTGTATGGACTACAAGATCTTCGTGACTTAGATGATGCTGACGAAGCACTAGAGGACGAGGAACTACAAGAAATAAAAGAAATACTTCAACATTTATTGATAAACACCAAAAGCTCTCAGATCCATATAAAGAACCAAGTTGTTTTTACCATACTCCAACATGTACATACCTGGAAGAGGTTGTGGAGTCTGAACTTTCAGAGACTGTCGGCTTTCTTGGCGGCGGTGTCAGAGATTTTGCTGCTTTTTTCTCTGTGGTTACATTGTACTGTGGACTGAGACGCTTTTTAGGAACTGGGCTTCTGGATTTATGAATATCAGCATGTTTAGATCTTGATCTGGTGCGAGTTGAGCGGTAGTCTCTCCGAACGGAAGGAGAACGTCTAGTTGAACGATACGGAGATCTAGTTCTTGACCTTCTTTTCCTTCTATAAGGAGAATCTGAACGTCTATAGCATCTGAAGCGACCACGTGATCGCGATCTGTTGCGACTGTGGGACCTTTTCCTTCTATGGCCACGTGAGTGTGACCTTGAACGTCTGTATTTGACGTCATATCGTTCTCGTGAACGTGATCTGTTTTCTTTTGATTGTGATCTAGGAAGTTCGCGTCTATGTTGCCTTGATTTAGATGGAGAAATTTTTTCTTCTGTTTTTGGAGGAGACATATTCTGTGATTTCTTGCCGCGGACTGTGCCATCCTCGCTGGACATTGACATGTCACTATCGTTTCTCTTCCTAGATAAGGGACTGTTCTCTTTCAACTCCTTTTCTTTCTCATTTCCTATATTAACATTTTCAGAGACCGAGTCCGTCTGAATCACAATATGACAGTGCTCCGGTTTTTTACGATTCTTTTCTAGGTGAAGAATGATTTTATCTTCGCCATGATCACTGTTAGTATCATATTGTCGAACTATACTTGTTTTTATATATTTAACATCGCGTTTTTCAACTGAGCTATGTTTTGGAGATTTGTGATCACCATTTGATAAAGTAGTGGGAGGAGCATTTTTCTTAACAACGTCTTGAATACTAGCGAATAGAGAATTGCTAGAAATCTTCGTATCAACTTGTTTTTCTACACTCTTCAGTGTGGCAGTTATATCTTTGAGCCGCTCTTTATCAATTTTCACGTCAGAATGACTTTTCTCATCGTCTGGGCTTTTACTATGTTTAACAGGATCAAAAACATTTTGCTTTAATACATGATCAGATTTTTTTATTTTAAAATTGATCGTAGCTTTATTTTCATTTCGAGGCGAGGCTGATTTTCTTTTCTTGCTTTCAACAACCTTTTCAGTCTGCTTAAACATATTTTCGTCAGTATTGGTACCAACACTGACGAGGACGATTTCATCATACTCTTTTGTTTGAAAAACTTTGTCCTCAGATGTAGGATTTGGTGCTACATGAGGTATAGTCACCACTTCTGACGTCATACCCACAATTTTCATCATTTCTGCGTCACTTATAAGAGGCTGCAGCTCTAGATTTTCCACTTTAGGTATTTTGCTCATAACAAAATCTTCATCTCTTTTTCTCATAGCCTCAGCTTTCTGTTTTTTAGAATTCATGAGTATTTTTCTAGAAGCTTCTCTAATGGGATCGAAAATTGTTTTTGAATCTTCGGTATTTATTTGCTCTTTTGGTAGTACAGCAGCACCACTTATAGGTGCTTGGCAACTGATAACCTTGAAATTTTTATCAAGATTAAGATTGCATGGCATATCCGGGAATATAGCCTCGGGACTGACTTGAGCTGAATTAGCATTTGAACTAACTGTTCGTCTCAATTTATACTCTTGGAGATTCAGTTTTTTCTTCTTTTGTGGTTGTTCAATATCAATTACAGGCTCAGCTATAGTTTTAATCTGTTCGTCCTTAATCTTATTTTCAGATTTTATTGATTGCGGAAGCTGAACGTCATGTTTATTACTAAATAATGCTGTATAAAAATGTTCTTCTTTAGAATTGACTTCTTGTTTGGTGCTTACATTAACAGATTTGTCTACACTATTCAAGTCTTTCATTTTGTTCCTATCTAAAGTATCTAAGCCTATATTAGAATTGTTCATATTGTTTAACAATTTATTAGCACTTACATCTAACACACTAATTTTATTTTTATCAATAACAGAGTCTTTATGATTGTCCTTAACATCACAGTTCTTGATAATAACTTCAGATTTATTTTTAATCGTTAACTTAATGCTACCATTACAATTTTGACTACAAGAAGTATCACTTGCTTTAAAAGCATTTTTCACCATCACAGAACCGTTACTTTTGTCAACATCACAATCATTCAAAGCACTATTTGGAGGTGATAATTTCCTACGATGATTAGAATTCAGTGCTGCTTTCACAGTAAGTTTTATATTAGGTTTTTTGTTTGTTTTAATGTCACTATCATCACTAGAACGATTATTATTTAAAATTTTATTTTTCTTTTTTAAATTCGCGTCACTTTCGTCATCACTACTCAAATGATACACAACTTTTTTATTTTTACAAGATCTATGTCTCGAATTAAGTATTTTATTGTTACTGGAGAGAACTTCAGGTTTGAGCAGACTTTGCCCTCCCTTAAGATTTGGTAGACTGTGTCGCTTTTTGGACGAACAATAGTCGTGATCTGAATGTACGGGACTTGGCGATCTTCTGATCACTGTATTAACGGGTGACGGCATCTGTAATAATGTCGATAAAGGTAGGATAACATTCTCTTTAAATGGACCTGAGAATTACCTAATGTGCTCACTACTTACCAATATTTGTCGCATTTTGGTTTTGTTCAATTGAACGCCAGCGTCCTGTAAACGCATTCCACTTGTTACGCTAAAACTTTTTGTTTTGGAGTCACTCGTATTTACTGTCGGCTTTCTATGTTTATTTAATTTTTCAGTTGCTTCAAACTGTTCAAGAAGAGAATTTAGATTATTAGCTTCTAGGACTGGTATGACAGCATCATTACATGATTCAACATCTACAAAGTCATCTATTTCAACTTTTATGTCTGGTTCTTTTTTTACAACAATTTTCTCTATGCAGAATTCTAGGACGTTGGGTTTTGGGATAGGAGTGGAAGTACACTTTCTGTCCGGGAGCACAGATGGGACATCCCCATTACTTATTATTGAATCAAGGGGTCTGTCAATATCCATGTCTTGGGGACAGAAGTCATCTTCCGTTTTTACTATTTTCATCTCTGTCTGATTAGTTATCAGAAAGCTATTAACATCTTCTTCAGTCAATGCACGAGGAATGTCATCACTTTTTAGACTAGTACTTGACTTCTCTTTGTCATTTTCAAATGTCAGATCAGATAAATCGAGATTAAGATCTTCAAAACTTAAGCATGTTTTAGAATCTATATCCATACATATATTGTGCATTGGAGAATGTGGTAGAGAGACTGAGTAAGACTTTTGGGCATTTTTCAGTTTAGTATATGGCAAATCGTCTAAGAGATACCGCTTTAATTCTTCTATATTAGGAAGCACTTCTAAATCTGATTCATTGATTGAAACATCGGCCACAGGGTCTTCCTGCACCTCCTCATTGTCTTGTTCTTTAACTTCAACAGGAGGTTCAGGTTCTACTGATTCAAATATTTCATCTGGTACAGTTTTTGATATTCGGAAATCAGTCTCTGTCAATTTACTTTTCACAAAAAGTTTCTCAACATTTGTGGGCGGAGGTGGGGATGGTGTATTTTCCTTAGTATCTTTGATAAAGTATTCATCAACATCTCTGACAACTGGTTCATCTTTTATTTCTAGAATATGTTTTTCATCATTTTGTTTTATGAAATATTCATCGACATTTGAAACTACTGGTGCATCAAAATTTATTCCTAAACTGTCTTGAGATATACTATTTGATTGACTTCTATTAGAAGTTCTAGATCCATCCCTAATATTCTTATCAGTGATATTTAAATATTCCAATTCATTTGAACTGTTTGAATCTTCTTGTATACAATAATCATCTTGTTCTTCATCAGATGAAGCCTCAAGATCTAAATCAGGATCAACAGCAAATACTTGAATTATATCATAATCATCACCTTCAACTAGTGAATTTTCCTCCATTGTATCTGCTTCTAATAAATCAACATGTTCATTAGAATCAGAACTCTTGTCATCTAGAGACACTTCTTGTACTTCTATATTCTCATCTTCATCTACACTTGTATCCTGATTTGACTGTGTTATATTGACCTGAAAGAAAAACAGTATTTAATGCCAGTCTTAGTATACAAAGTAACGGACTCAACAATCAGAAAACCATTCATAAAACTGTTCAACTAATCTTAAGAAGAATCTTTTATCACCTGCTTTCATTCACTCACATTCTGATTTTGACTCCACACCTGATTATTCTGGTCCCAGTACTCCTCATTCTCGTCTTCAAACTGATTGGCTTGTTGACTTTGGGAATATTCCGGACTGTTTTGATTACAGCTGCTCTCCGAGGACAATGATTCACTAATCGAGCGAAGTATCTTATGTCCAATACTACGATATGGGGCCTGGTGGTACATATTTAAAATATGTGACTCCATGTCTGAAATCAATAATAATATTAACTAGACTGATATAAACAAACGCAAAGGTTACATACAAATTGGTAGCCTCATAGGTAGTGGCTAAAAGACTGGTCAGCTGTAACCAAGATGTATAAGGTTTGAATGAGGTCTTTGGAAAAATAATTATCGGAATTGTACCAGACATGGCAATAGGTTCACCAATATTCACCCCATGAGATGGAATGTATTTGGTTAAAAGTATTAACAGTTTTTAATTAACTTACAATGCACATCTATCACCTTTTCAGTAGTAAATATAGGTTGTGTGATTGATGTTTTTACTTTCTTTAAGTCTCATTGTTAAGCAAAAGCGCTCTTAGCCAAAACTAAATGCTATGATGAAAAATAGAAAACATCACTTTGTGATGACTCTAATCATAATAATTATATTCATTCAATACTTTTATAATATCGTTTGTTCCATATAAAACCCCAAAACTAGCAATATCTATCTATATAATAAAAAAAAAACAAGAAACCCAACTGCATGATACCATTTGAAATACTCAGTTTCAATCTGACAATTAAAAAAATCTAACAACACCTCTCGAGCTATAGTTCTTAAGGCTGACTAGACCATGTGGCCTAAATACAATCAAAATCAAAACCCTCTTTCTTGCAGTTGGGTATAGAAGAACAATTAGCAATTATTAAATGATAATGTTAAGAGGTTGGATTGAATATGACTAACTTTAGTAACAATAACAATAAACATGGAAAGTTTGACTATTGACCTCTGATAGTTTTTTTTTTTATTTTTTTTATTTAAGATATAACAATTACATGTCACTTACATTTTTATTACAATAATACCATTAAACCCTTATTGGGTTTGACTTGGCATATTTATATTTGAGGTTCATTCATAAACAAAAGTAAAAGACATAAAACGTAATATTAGGTAAATGAATACAGTAAAAAAATACAAACAAATAACATCAAATGAAAAATATAAGGTGGAACAACATTTGAACGATGGAAGCGGAATGAGTGTGCTCATAATAAGGGTAGATTCATAATTCCTTGCGGTCATTAGAAGCACATAAACAAGTCTTTGACGTATACAGTATGGTTACTTTTTTTTTTGAATAAATATATTAATAATATATTAATATATTATTAATATATTAATATATTAATAATAATAACAAGTTGATAATGGTTTTTATATTGCTTGTAGATTTAAAAATCAAATTAAATTTATTTTATAGATATTTATCCTTCTTTTAGTTTAAATCATTAATGAGCAGGAAAAGAAATACTTAATTCATTACTTCATTTTAAAACAGAGCTACAAAGCCTTCTTTGTCTTTAATAGATAGTGTATATAATGTGTACATTACTTTCAATAATTTGAATAAATAAATATTTTTCTTATCATTTATTTTATAACAAAACTTACTTGCACCTCTTAAAAGTTTAGTATATCATAAAATAACTGGCGGTTGACATTCAAAATTAAAAACAAAAATTATGTCAATGAACAGCTGTAAAAAACCAATTTGACAGTATCAAAACTAAAAAAATACATAAAATTACAATAAAAAGGGCAAAAAAAGATAATAACTTTGATAAAAGGATTTTGAAGCATTCATTACAAAGGTACATTACATTCATATTTACTGGCATATTTAACTTAAAATTTCCATTTTTTACCTTCTTTGTTTTTGGAATTCTTATTTTGGAAAATAAGAATTATCATACACATTAACTGCCGGAACATATTTATATTCTTAAAGTTAAGATGTACATCTAACCAATAACAATTTGATAAATTATGAAATCTTATAATTTATCAAATTCAAGGAGATGGTTCCAGAACTTTTTTTAATCTTTTGATTGTTTCTAATATACTCACTATATGCCATACCCTTTTCCGGATACATTAATAATGCAGCTTACGTGATGTGGTTAATATGGGCTCTATTGTCTCCTTATTTCTATTGTTAATAAAGGAGAGCAAGAGATATCGTAAATATATTTTAAGCTAAAAGATAAAACTTATTCATATTTTATATGTATACATATTTATAATTATCACACATCTAACCATATGCATTTTGCATAAAAATAATATTTAACTTTTTTAAATGAACTATATGCTAATTAAAAACGTTTGTATAGTGTAAACAATATTAATATATTATTTTTAATATTAAATAATAATAACAATAATGATTTGATTAAAACTTATTGTAAAATTATTGTAAAATGTTTCAAAATTTAACCTCCAAAGAAGTCACATTTTCAAAAGTAATGTTTTAATGAATTGTTAAATAACAAACACCAACCGTAAAGATTAATATTCATAAATTATCTAATGCAATTTTCGAGTCTTATCATAGAACGTGATACTGTCAATTCACGGGAGATACGGCGTCTAAAATAAGTCGAGTGAAACGTCAAATTTAACAACAATCTGGAAATCATGTGACAAGCACATGCATTCACGAAAAGAAACCCCATCCAAATACTTCAATTACACTTAGTTACTTGATGATAACGGTATATCAGCAGAAAAAATGGTGCAAAAAAATACCACCACGAATTTAGGTTAGGTCCAAATACCGCTACAAAATAAATTGAATGTTTTGTCTGTCTACTGAGAATTACATTGTTATTAGTTATAATTGATTATACCTCTAAAATAAATTATTTAAAAGCATTACGTAAAGCAAAATAAACATTGCAACTGTTACAAAACGCGCGCACTCAAACCTAACCTTGATAAAGAAAAAAGCCTGAAAGTTTCTAGTTCAAGGTCCGCTGAAAAAACTGAAAAGTCACATGAAGGCGTAACACAAACAAAATTGAAATATCATTGCAACCCGCACTGAAATCTATTTTAAGACAAACAACAGACGAAAAAATCACTAACCTTAACACCCTCAAGTGACGGCTTTATCCATGTAATTTTATTTTGGAGCAATATCACTACATACACTGTACACCGGATTTATGTCACTACGAGATATATTTATATAACACTTTGAGGCACAATACAGTCCAATATTTTTATAATTTTGGTTAAAATTAACACTTTTCACGAAACATCACATGCTACAAACTTCACGCACGACAGCAATTTTTGTTTATAATGTTGCTACAATGAATATATTTGACAGATACCTCTGACATTAATAAATATTCGTAGCATGTACTAAATTAACCAATAATTATTTTGCATTCCACTTATTATTTTCTTCTTATACTATAATGAAAGATCATTGAAATATTAAAATTATTTACAAAATAATTGCTTATTACAGATTTAAATCTTTGTAAAACAACAAATATTTTATAAAATATACATTTGAATGATTATACCTATGATTTAAGTATCTTAAAAAAAACACGGCAAAACTGAGTTTACAAATATTGCTTAACTGAAAACTTTAAGATATAATTAATAATCTATGGTTGAATGCGACAGAGTACAATGAACTATTATTTTTTGCGTAAAATGAGTTAGCGAAACTAGCCAAGAGGCCAATTGCCAACTAGTAACAAAATTGTTCATAAAACATAACGTTTGCAAACACAAGTCATAACACAGACTACATAATTATTACGTTACAAATGACGTAATTTTTAAGTTAAGATGATCTGGAACTAATTTGTTTAAGTCTGTGACAGTTAATAAATAATACTCCGTTTTCTGTACACAAACGAAATATGGTAACTTAATGTTACTTGTTTTAAATAATAAATAAAATTAAATATTTTAATTATAATAAAGAGGCATTTCTATAATTGGTAGAAATATATTGCGAAATTCAGGTATATTACCTGGAATTTATTTATTTATTATTTATTTAAAGGAAACATATATTTTTTTCTTATGATGTATGCTTCGCATAAATAAATAAATACCTAAATAAAATTGTAAAATACCATCCGTTATATAAAATATTGTTCTTATATAGCCTACAATAACGAGTAGTCGAGTTTAAAACATCTCAAATTGAGGTAGAAAACCTGTTGAATTCTGAAAAGCCAAATTAACTCGATTACATATCGGAGCTCACCTTAACTTGGCCGGATAGGTGAGCGTCCACAAGAAGTGGCTTGAGTCCAAAATAAAAGACTGGCCTTATCTTCGTTATTTTTGGCGAACATAATATATTGAAGACCTTATAATGATTTGGCGGCAAATATTGACATTAAACTCACGTACTCTTGATTCATGTGAGTACTCGTTGTATGCAATAAAAAAATAGTAGGGATTTGATGATTTTCACATATACTTAACATATAAAAAGAAATGATTACAAATTAAAATATAGCATTTATTATGTTACATCATATACTTATGTTACATACTTAAGTCTGAATCATTTTTTAAAAATAAATATTGAAATTAAGGTCTTTACTACACAGGTCAAGGGTGGGTCTCCTGATCCGCCTGCTCCCCCGACTGTAATAGCCGACAGGGCTAACAGCATAGACATAAACAAAAAATAATAATAATAATTATACTACCCAGGTATAAGAAGAAAGCCTTCTTTTCAACTGTTTTTCAAATATTTATCCATTACTCTCCTCAGCTGCGAATTTTTATTTTACATAAAAAAATCTTACGTTACCTCAATGCATATTCCGTTACAGCTTTTACAACAAAAAAAAAAACAGAAACACTGACTACTTTGAAAGCAAAGTTAACCCTCACTGCACCTTATAGTACCAGATGTCCAGATTCCAGCTTCTACAACAACAAAAAAAAAACAGAAACACTGACTACTTTGAAAGCAAAGTTAACCCTCACTGCACTTTATAATTTCAGATGTCCCGTCGCGACAGTCATGAACACGTGCCCCTGGGTGACAGCGGTGACATGCTTGAGATCATCCGTGAGGAACAAGGATCAGCATCCCCTTTCTCCGTTAACATTAATGATAAAGATGGAAGATTACTCGAATCGTCGGATTGTCCATGTCAAGGTAATGTTTTATGTAAATATTGTAAAATTAATAATAATAATAATATCACACGACACATAAAAAATAATATCTAACCCCTAAGTAAGCAAATTATTTGTGTTAAGGGTGTTAGACAATGGTACAAATACATAGAAATACACATTATAAATACTTTGAATTTATTTAATAAACGGTCAAACCCAAAAATACAGACATCTATCACATCACATATATGCCTCTCCATGTCGGGAATGGAACCCGAGTCTCTTTGCACCGCTGTACTAACCACTCGACCAACGGGCGGTAAATTATCTGTCTTCTGTTGAGATTAAAAAAAAATCTTTTAAGTGTGAAAATGAATAATATATTATAATATTAATTAATCATATGTGCTCCAGCTGTTTTAGATGCGGAGGCAGAGAAGAGACACGTAGAACAGACAAAAAGACTACTGAAACAAAAAGAGATAGAAATGGAAATGAAGTTTAAAGAAAGACTTGAGAGCGAAATACAATATTTGAAGGATAGATTTGGATATATATTGCAGTTAGTATTTACTATCAGCCGACACATGTCTCTTTATTAACACACTTATATTCATATCAGTAGGTATATAGACCTTAATTTGACATTTCATACTATTATATGGATAACATAACATATGGGATAACAACAACGTACTGACATACCTACGTCACATAAGAGATAAATAACATCAATCATTGTGACGTGTATTTTATGTAATATTATACATTAGTTTTACGTCGTATCTGTCATCTTTTACGCATTGCTGACGTAATCATAAATTTAGAGGTTCCTCAATCACGATATCAAAGTTTTTGCGATCCTCGTATATATTATATAGACGTCATAACCATTAAGCATGCTACGTGACATGAATGCCACTTTTAGAGAATTTAAATATTTATACGTCATTAGATAATAAATAGATAACTAATCACCTACTCAAAATATGGCAGAGACGTCAATATATAAGTATATTACTGCCACTATTATACATTTATATCATATTAATGTCATAACAATACTAATATCATAGTTACATTAAAGTGTAAAAGTCATATAATAGTCAATTCTAACGTACCGCATGCTTGATGTCAGTCGGACGTAACAATGACATAAAAATGTATACCTACTGAATAAACGGCAGAGAGTTGAATATTGAGATGGATACGTATGTAAGAAACAGAAAAAAATTATCAGAGGAAGTTTGAAAGTGTCAGTTAACGGACATGTTGAGCAGTAATAGGCTAGCGTGGTATGGGCATGAGAAAGAATGAATGCCATGTAACAAGAAGCATGAATGATATATATGGGTCGATGTAAACGAAAGAAGAGATGGAGATGGGCTGTGTGAAAGAAGACATGAGTAAAAGAAGAGTGACTATTGACATGACGACTGAAAGGTAAGAATGGAAGAGAAGAGTTGTGCCGACCCCACTTAAAGTGGAAAAAGGCCAGGTATATGATGATCAGACAAAAGAATTATTTAAAATCTACGCAAACTTACGTAGAAATGAACAAGTGCGATCGTCGTTTATGTTGCGCGAGGCGCACAGAGACCGACAGGAGAAGATATCAGCCTTGCAGACTCAGCTGGAGTGTAAGAACCTCGCCGGACTCATGTATGTCCTCTGTTCTGAACGAAGGAAGAGTAAGATGGAACTGTTACGAGTCACTGAAGGTACATACATTACTAACTACATGTTGCACATCCTACTGGACGATACATCATAACTTTTTTAAAGTAAATCTGAACATGTTATATTATTGATGTTATATAGCTCAAACCAGTTTTTTATTACATTAATTATTACACCAACCTGTTTGTTGACAATTACTATTAGATCGCAAAATTTTCAGTTAAATCTGTTCTAATCACATTATTATATTATTATATCTTGTAAATTATACACACTTAGTAAAAACTTTATCTAAATATATTTTATTTTCCGATTTTGGGCTAGTTACTATTTATTTATATTTAAAGAAAATATGTCGGGTAATAAATGTTTTGAAAAACCATAAAATAGTACAAAATCATTCCTACTCATATAGTTAATAAACACAATAAAACTACCTAGGTTTATTGTGTTTATTTAACTGTAATCGATTATTTATACCTACAAATAATCGATTTTAGAATTCATAAAAAAGTTTAAAGTAACTGTTAATTACACTTTACAACCACTCAGATACATTGAACTTTGGTACTAATAACGATTTAAAAAAAATATATCCAATGATTCATGAAAATCAGACAAACAGAAAGCCGTTTAATAAAATTAACACGGACATACACAAACAAAAAGTTAATGCTTTTAAACATTTTTTTTGCCTTGTTGGATTAAACTATTAAATCTACACCCTCTTCTCATCTAGAATACTCTAACTACATCCACGCCCTTCAGAACATTCTAGAAGACAGCCAGAACCTTATTCTGAACCTCTCTCGCGGTTATAAGACAGCGGCGAGAGTTGATGGAGAATGGAGAGAGAAAATGAAGAAGATTATGCAACATGTTAATATTAACTTATATTATATCTATTCAGATTTAGGTGTGGATTTTATTAGATTCACCGATTTTAATAATCGATCTCGATCTTAATTTTCCTACTAAATATTTAAAGAGAAGCTAGTATTAAGTTATCTTGCAAAATGCGATTTCCGATTAATTTAAACTTCGGATTGCAACTTGTGTAATGGTTTGGTCCATAAAAGGTTTGGAAGCGATTTCACCTTCCTTTCTCTGGCATTTCTCTTCTTTCCTACTTTTTTCCACGTCCCAGTATATTAGAGAATTTATTCGATATTCTCTAGATGACGTATCTTTTGTTCCGTAGTGTAGGAACATTGATATTATTCTTATTTTTAAAATATATTTAATTAATATCCAACAAAGCAATTAGTAAAGAGTATTTCTCATGTTAATTATACATTTTTAATACTTAATTCATTAAAAAATCTTCATTACTCTGTTGCTATAAGCAATTACAATATTGCTGGTAAATTAATAATAAAATAAAAAAAAAACTGGCAGCGGTGGGATTCGAACCCACGCCTCCGAAGAGACTGGTGCCTTAAACCAGCGCCTTAGACCGCTCGGCCACGCTACCACATGTAGTTGCATGTTCAAATAACTAGGCGCCATTTTGTAATGTCTTTAAAAATATATCTAAACTATTTTCGATAATTTAAATATAGGTCAATGTTTTGTAAGAACGCGTTGGTCACTCACCTCCATCTTACCAATGGCAATCCATTGGCAATCCAGTTGAAAATAGATGTAATATCAAGGGTCGAGTTATTTTTAGATTGTGGAATATTCAAACATTAAACTGGCACGTGTTTCCTTCCAACTATGATCCTGGGTCTTTTAAGCGGGGCGTGAAAAGGCATCTCACAAGGCCGCCATAGTGGAGACCACCATACTGCATTCTATTTTGCGTGAATGAGAATGGTGGCCTCCATTTTTAGACTTCACTGACTGCTTAAGATCAGGCAGAGTGGGGTCATTTTCGTAGGCAAATATTAAAAAAGAAAAAAAAAGAAAAAGGATAGGTTTCAGCTTAATTTCATACATTTTAGTTGATCTCTAGTCCAATGTAATATAACAATAAGATTAGAAGATAGGAATATAACGTTTTCAAAATGTTTATTTTCACAAATCAGTCTCTCGAGAAACAATTTATCCTACAAATAAAAAGGAACTGAGATTAGGCATAGGCAAGATAAATCAAAATATGTAGGTTTTGTGTCAAATAGGACATACAACAAAGTTTCTTGTTATATAATACCTAGAACAAACCGTCTTACATATAAATAGGTAGATACTCAGTAAGTATATCGTTAATTTGACTCTACTTCTTCAGTTCCAATCTTTCGTATTCGACTTCGTGGGGGGTACTCCAGAAACGAATCAATACTTTTTTGACTTACCAAGCTTGCTCAAAACTGAAGCACCAATCAAGGACAACCCTCAAGAAGACCCGTGTGAAGATGAAGAGGAATTTGAGGAATGTATGTTTAAATATAAAATATAATATTTTCTTTACGCCGAGTATCTACATCTACACTTATGAAACTATCAAATTCAAATAATTATTATTTTTAAATAAAAAGGATAGTTTACTGTTTGAGATTTCGTAGTTCAAAATTATTTGGATTTGTGAAATTCGTAGATACGGTCGGTAGGTATAAATAATATAAACCTCTACAAACTTATTAATAATTTTTAAACTATAATAAATAACTCTTGATTACTTCTTGTATTCTACTTTGTAATGAAAATGAGTCTTTAATATAAAACCAACTTTAAGTGACTTAACCTGCGTATAATTGGAGTTACATAACAATCTTAATCATGTTAACATTCATGCCTGATGTAGATGTTTGTCCGTCCCTCTTACCTCGTCTTAAAAAATAAGTAAATAATTTCAAAAAAATTTTTTTAATTTATATAAATAAGTATAAAATGAAAAATAAACCGATACGGGCAGGGATTCGAGCCCGCAACTACTGGGAAACTGAGCTCAGTTGGTAGAGCGACGGGACGGTTTCCCAGTAGTCGCGGCTTCGAATTCCTGCCCGTATCGGTTTATTTTTCATTCTATAATTATATAAATTAAAGTAAGCTTAACATGGCTATACATGTTTATAGATATTTTCAAATGTTTTTTTTATAGTTTTCCCACCAGAAAAATCATGGTACGAAACTTTGGACGACGAAGACCGCCCGTTCGTTATGTATGGTGATATGGCGGACATGGAACCATCTAAAAAACGCGAAGTCCTACGATCTTTTAAGGCTGCTAAAACTGCGCCTCGGAAGTGGAAGGAATATGGTAATTTCTTATTTACTTCTCCATATACAAATAAATTAATCATCTAGAAAATCTTTTTGAAGGTAACCTAGGATAAACAAACGACATTACATCCACTTACTTATTTCTTTGTTATTACGTATATAATTATGATTTATATAGAAAAAAAAAAACTCATAAATCATGTAGGCCATTCGTAATTTTTTATGAAAAAAAGTATTCAAAGAAGATGAAAATTGTTTTTTTTAGCATAATGAGAGTTTATAGTCATATAAGACTTGTAAAAGTCTATTCATAGATTTATGAAGATATTTTAACTGATTTAAATAATATTTCAAAGTACAAAGTACTATATAATGTTCTTCCTCAGTGTTTCACGACATGTATCTAAAACAAAGTTGTCCCAATGTCGACGTTATAAAGGACGAGCTTGCGTCACGATGCCACTTGGAGATCTCCGCGGCAGACAGACAGACCTCCTCCAGATGTGTAAGTCATATATCAGAAGTATATAATAATATTAAATGCTTACATGCGTTATTCTATGCCCGCTAAATACACGGTAGTTCGGTTGTCAGAGTGAAGATCGGCGTCAAAGAGATCGGAGGTTCTAATTCTCTTTGTTTATAACACCAAAATCGAGTGTTCAAGATTGGCTAGTATATTTATTCCAAAAAAAAAAATATTTTTTTTTTATTATAAATTGTGCAAAGAAATCGATTTAAATTTTGATATAGTTTTCTTAACCATTCATCGCCACTCATTTTTACTTATCTCATTTTGTTCGAGTCGGCGTGATATATCACATTTTTCCTTACTTCTTTATACTTTTGTACTGAAATATTCAATACAGGCAATTTTGCTAGTATCCTCTGTCAACGGGCAATAGAAAGTTTTAAGTCTATTCTTGTAATATTTATACCAATGTAGGTATATATGTATGTTTGATAATTAAATGCAGATATTATTATTTTTTATTTTTTTTTAATTTAGGATGCGTTCTGGCTGACAAGTCCAAATCGGATAAATGTTCCATAAAAATAATAATAAAAAATCCTTTACATTCTTCTATTTTATTCTATTATCTCAATGGAGACTCTTAAAATTTTCACGCACTTCCATAGCCTCTTCGGTCGCTCTCTTCTAAAGATATCCAAAAAAAAAAACAAAAAAAAAATTGTAACAATCTTTTTATCCTTTCGGATTTACGTGAGCCATATACAAGTTCATATAAAAATGTAAGGAATAACAAAGGTAACAAATATAATAATCAATACATATGTACCAAGAGCATGGCCCTAATAGCTTTTATCTTTTCTTTTAGTCAGAAACACAGAGTCGTCGTGTTACCACAGCCTCCGTGGACATCAGAGGAAATATGGGATCTATTTTGAAACTAATGTTAGTTTACGACACATTATCTAAATCAAATTAGTATTAAAAGCAAATACGACTTGTGAATGAAGTGATTTATTACAGTGACTTAGATACTTAGGTATATCTACTTCTACCCATAACTCATTGTGAAAGAGAGAGAAGCTTGATCAACATCTCTCCTCCTCTTGCTACTCTCTCTTCTCTTACAAGCAATGCAGTTTATCTATCCGTATCCATACATATACCTAATAAAACTCACTGATCGACTTCTGTACATTGAAAATATTTAAAAAATCATAATAGGCAGCCTTTATAAGAACAAGAGAACCCAAACTAATGGTTTTTAATTTTGTCTGTTTGTCTGTAAGTCTGTATGTTTGTGCACGCTAATCTCAGAAATGGCTTAACCAATTTGGGTGCTGTTTTCAGTAATATATATCAATTTAAGTCAATCACGTAATAAGTAGGATGCAAATCTTACTCTATAGAATCTTCTCTACATGTAATAAACCTGTAGAGTAGTGTTTGTACATTGAAAATATTAAAAATACATGTGAAGGGATAACTAACAGAATCCATTCTTAACATTTTGAAATTTTTGTTTGTTTATCTGTCTCTCTTTTAGTTGTGCACGCAACATGAAATAAATTTATGGCCATCTAAGTAACATTTATAAATTTAGTGTCACTCTGAGTAACATTTAGTTTTCCACTTTCATTGTGCACACTTCTCAATCTTCGTTTGGAAATAGTTTTCGAGAATATTTTGTCATTTTCTTAACGTTTAGTCCTTACATTTAGTGTTTTTCTTTTATTTAAATCGGTTCACAAAAAAAAATATCTGTTATTAAAAATTTAAATAAACTAGAAATATTCCGACACGCAAAAAGTACTTGACGGAGTTTGATGAAACTTTGAAGGGTTATAGAAATCGAAATCTAAACGAAGTCGCAAGCACAGCTAGTTAAAAATAATAATGTTATTAGGTACAACGTTGTCATGGTTACTTTTTAACTGTTTATTTTTGATATCTCGTATCAATAATATGGCGAGTATTGAAAAAAAAATATACTAATATTACAAACAAGATGTAAGTGCGAATAATTAAATATTTTCATAATAATAATATTAAGAATAAGAATAATTAAAAGTTATCATGGAAACAGTTTTTACTGCTTTCTGTAATAGTTCTAATTTCTATTATGTGTTATATAATGTTTATATAGATAATTATATATATATATATATATATATATATATATATATATATATATATATATATATATTATGTGTGTCTATGTATATAGGTATATGTGTATGTTAATAATTATATTTATTATATTATTTTAAACATGTATTTAATATCTATTGTTTATATTTAGTAAATTATATTAATGCTTTATTGTTTTATCATATATATAAAATTAAGGACTTACAAATAGATTTTTAGTAGCCTACCGCAATTTCTCATCATTCGCAGAGGTTAACTGGTAGAGAATGCCAATAGGCATTAAGTTCGCCTTTTGTATTAATCAATAAAGGGTAAATAAATAAAAATAAATAAATAAGAAGTCTTTAATACATAATTTAATTAAGAATCCTATAATAATTACAAAAGAAGCATTTTACAATTTTTAATAGTTCAACTGGTCCTCCAATTAACGCAACTAAAACGACGTTACTCGGAGCAAGGGATTCTATGGAGATTGCATCGTCTACAAGATTGGTGGGTATCGAGTGAATTGCAATTTATAATATGCGTTTTATTGGTCTTTTTACTTATCTCAATTGTCAAAATATTCTAAATAAATAAAATGTTACTTATAGTCTAAGATCAAGCTATAAATTAGTGTCCCCATCGCGTTTGTAGTAAAAAACAAATTATTACGTATGTTTATGTTTATGAGAATATACATATACCAGGCTGCCCATCAAAATGTGACCGCTAATATTTTTAGTTTAATTATTAAAAAATAATTTAATCACATATATACGTAACAAATTGGTTTTTACTACACCCGCCATGGGAGCATTAATTTGCCGCCCGATCTCGTACTATTACATCGTAATATAAAATTGTATCTACATATTTGCCCGCAAATACTTATTTTCTATGCAATTCTTCGGAATCTTTCTTTTTGTAGCGTGAAAAACACAGACCATCAGCGGATCATCCTAAAGTTGTACTAAATATTGGAAATAAAATTGTAAGTATGGTATATATGCGATAAAGCTATGTCTGTCTGTATGTCTGATCTATTCCCTGTATCCTAGCATCCAAAATTATATGTGTTTTTTTGTTTTGAAAATGATTCATAGATCCGATAGCTTTAAAAATTATATTTTTATTTTTATTAAAATATTCATAACACCATTTATTTACTTATTTGCCAATATATTAATTTACAAAATATGTCATAATTATCTATAACAAACTCTTTATATGATAAAATATATGGTATATATTATATTTTATATATCATGGGTGGATAAACTGATAGTTATTTTATAATAACTATTACGATTATTTTTCTAATTATTATAGGACTCTATGTTCAGCGAGGTCAAAGCAGAAGATGAGGAATCTGTGGAACCAGAACTAGGACCTAAGTATTCATTTACTTATCAACTTCTATATTTTAATATTTTTAGTTACTTACAAGTATCTAAAATTTACCATTATAACAATAGTAAAAAAGATTTTTTTTTTAATAACCAGAGAACCCAGACCATCACTAGAAGAAGATGTTGGAGACGAATCAATGTCTGTCCTTGGGTATTACTTCTTTAATTAAAATCAATTATAGTACTGTCAATTATTAAAAAAATTAAAATAATTTTTTAATTAGTTTAGATAATAAGTTAAGCTTCGTAAGAAAACGATTAAATATAGCATAACTAAACTTGTTAACTGTCTTAAGCAAACGATTAATTCTTTGCAAAATTTTAATAGTTGTTTTATGTTCCAGGAGCGTACACAATGATAGCTTACAGGTTATACAATCTCATATTCCCGATCACGACAGCAAAGTTAATTATGAAAAGGTAAGATTAACACATAAAAAAAATCTTTTATCTTTGTTTAAAATAGAAACTTATTAAAGATATTAGATATTCGTTAATATAAAAATGATTGTAAAGATATGTCCAATGGAGAAATGTCAGAGGATGCAAGTGGATTCCTTCATTCGCAGTCTCCCGGCCTACATGAGGGCGAGTCCCTTCACCCACTTTGAACAGACTTATGATGAATATGAGGCCTGCTCTCCAGGTTTTTTCATAGATCATATATTTCCTCATAAGCTGGCTAAGTCATATTTTAGAGTACTTTTAATTATACTTACATAAGAATAACCCAATAAAAAGAGCTGTTTGTATAAATAGCAAACTGTTGTATCCCCAAGCTATCGACGTACCTAAGCGATAATAAGCTTTAGTAACATACTTTGAAACTATTATTGCCAAGTGGGCCTTCTGATGTATTTCAGAAGTATAATAGACAAGCTAAAAACAGATCAAACATTAAGATCAAAATTCTAAACAGAACAACTGGAAATCCTAAAGAAGAGGATAGAAGAGAAGAAAAAGAGGGAGAAGGTGGACTTTGTAACAAGGGAGGATTCCCTGCGCTCGTGGATGGGTAGTGTGGATAGAGAGGGGGTGACCTCGAATGCAAAGGTAGTGAGTGTTGAGAAGGGATTGCGGGCTAGTAGTGCTGTGGGTCTCGCAGTGGTGCAGACGTCACAGGACTCACTGCCACCCTGCACGTGCCACACACCGAGCCCTTCACTCGCTTCCAACGGCATGAAGGTCTACACTGGTGGGTTTTTTAACGATAACATTAAAAAATATAAGCCATATAAACAAATAGAGAAGACTTGATAATTAAATAACATTAATCAAGAAATCTATGGTCGAACTTTAACGTGTTTTTAAAATTGTAGTTGCCGATTTGATTCCCATAAAACAAGAACTGGACAAAATAAACGCAGAATGTTTCTTCGACGACCGAATCGATTTTGAACGATTTAAAGTTATCGGTCAAAATGAAAGCAATGGCAATATGTAAGTTTTGTTTTTTTTTAATAAATAGTACGTGACTAAAACAAGGTTATAAACTGTGATAAAATCGGACAAAAAGTTCAAATAATAGAAAGAAACGGATTAAAGAACATAGGTAAACAGAACCAAAACTTTTTTTTTTACAGAAATTACGAGAGGGCAAAAGAGTTTAGCAAAAACAGACTGCAAGATCTTAAGAAGATACTGAAAAAACATCCCAGTCTGTGCGAAATTTTCCAAGCCAACACGCGTTGCTAAATTTACTTCAATTATTTTTTTGTATAATTTTTATAGCAATATATGTATGTTTTTTAAGATAATAATAAAATAATCAAATTGGTACATCTTTATTTCTAAATCATAAATAAACGACTAAAAACTATTAAACACATGAAAAGCAACTTTTTATCCTAAATTACATTTGTAAAAACTAAAAAAACTATTTAATGACAATTTCATTCACATTTCACATATTTTTACAATTTTGTTATGATCATTACATATATACGTCTAATTAACATAAGCTAGATCGTGTACGAAAACTGATTCACAAATATCTTTAACTTCTTGTCGAATAGTATTCTCTATTGTATTAAAGTCATTCATAGATTTTTCAATTTCATGAAACCCTGCATCATTATGAGCTTCAGTTATTTCGACTTCCTTAAAAATGTCAGATTTGATTCTGTCCACATCAGAGATTTTGTCATCTACATTATTTTGGGAGTTAACTTCAGTGATACTCGGCTTAGACATAGATCTAGCAATATCTATTTTTGGCACAGGTATTTTGGATTCATCCTTTGAAATTTTGCCGATAGACTCTGTAGATTTAATAGAAATATTTTTGCTTGGCATGGGAATTATATCGATTATTTTTGGTGTCGGTGGTTCGGCTTCAAAAGGAATAGCTAAACTGTTCTGAAGAGCTTCCACTTCATTGCGTTTTATCTGTTTCCTATCTAGTTGCTTCTGTAATTCTTCTATTCTTTCCCCTTTTAAATTCAATAAGCTGTCTAAATGTTCAACCTGTACGAAAAACCAAAACATTAAATTCATATTTTAACGACTTCCTTGTTACGTTTTTAAAAGTACCTACCTTTTTCTTAAGCATTTCAGCACTTTCCTTAGCATCCTTCAGTTCTTGTTTGAGTGCAATATAAGATTCATGAGTCACGACCTTCTGCTGTATCGTCTCTAATATTCCATTAACTCTTGTTTTTACCGGGACGACTAAGACATGTTCTGCAAATACATGTATACACTTTTTGAGTTTGTATGTGTATGTGTGCGTATGGCAAATATACATGTACATATAGTTACAGTTGTAAATGCCATGCCGGCATTGAAGAATGGGGGATAGGGCATAATCCTAACTCCCATTATTTAATGCTCAATATGACAGTAGGACAGGGAAACGAGAGAGTTTGAACTTTCGACTTCTACTTTAAAATGTTTTGAGTATAATATGTAATTCTCTACCCTAAAGCAAATCATATTTTACTGTAACAAATAAGCTTGAAAATAGTATAGCTATGAAATTACAAATTACCGTCTTCACCGCAAGCTTCGTAGTAACTTCCGCCGCTTGAAACATTTTGCTCCGCTTCTTTCAGTATTTTATTCTCGTCTTCATCTCGACGTATTTTATCTCGGACTGAAATAAGGGTAAGGGTTAAATTGTTCATTATATGATCATAAGACCATTAACTTTGTTTGTCTTTGGTACTATATAGAACAATATTTAACTCCCCCACACAAATTTCCATTTGGCTTTAGTTGATTTAGTAGCTCCTGCACTACCTAAATCAGTGTGATCTTAAATAGAGAATAGTCGCCATTATACCCATAACCAGCACGCGTTCAATGACCCCCTGTGCGCTATTCGCCAGCTGTTCCATGGTGTTGCTGCACAAGTTTAACCGCAGCTTCTTCAACACTTTCCTGTTCAGTGTCATCCAGTTGTTAAGTTTCAGCGAGTGGCTGTTCCGTGGAGGGTAGTTGTGCATTTCCACAAACTTTGGATAATGTACACTTAATATTTCCGCTAACAGTACTGGAAAATAAAAAAGAATACTTTATTGATTGAAATCACTCTCACGATTTTAATTAGGATAAGACCTTTTTGTTTAAAAATTATTGGTGCAAATACCGATGTAAAAATCTCACTAAGGAAAATATAAATTTAATAAGAAACTAGACTGTGCACTCGGGTCCGCATGCACAAGCTCACCAGCGTCAGAAAAATCCCTATTTATCTTCTTCGTAGGTCTGGACAGTTTGAATGTATCAACCCAAGCCAGAACAGTTTCTATATCTGACAAGGGAATAGGTGAATCGAAAGCAGACATTATTATATATATTTAATTGATTTCAGTTTTGATTGCTTGACGACATTAATTTACCATGTTTGCCATTTGTGTATGACATTGATATTTTTCTTCATACGGCCAATTTCAATGTTCAAATACGACAGTATAAAGAAACCTCTTTGATTTATAATTCTATCCTTAATATGTCACCCGATTTGACATATTATGTAGTTTGTAAATTAAACTCAATACTTACACTTCACCCCTAAGGGCCTAAATCCTAACAAAAAGTAAAACGTTTGTTTTGACTTCACACGCCTGATATTATTTCATAGAATTATTATACTATGATTATTATACAAAGAATAGTGGAGCTCTATTCATGCCTATGAGTGTCAGTATGTGCATTATTTACGCCTATTTTCAATCTGATTTGATTTATTTTAAGTAATCATGTTTTAACATGTACTTAAAATAAATCAAAGGTTTCTTTGTTTAGTTTTTAACCGAACCGTCAATTTAAAAGAATGCAATCCGCAGATTGAAAATGTAATATTGTTAAACAAGCTGTCTCTAGAAGAATTTAATTATTTAGATAACTGAAAGTAGGAGAACATAAGTATTGCAATGTAAAAATAATCATTCTTTATTAGCCTTCTATATTTTAAATGTTGCTAGTAATTCAGAGATATACTACTCTTTGAAGAGTTATCAAGTACACACATGCCAAGTGACTTGTCAAGCCGTATTCCGTAATGATTGTTGGATAAGATACATACGTAAATAATAATCGCCCACCAAACCGAGAATGATGCTGTAACAACAGCAACTTTCATTTAACTCTTACAAAGGAAAAAAAAAATCAAAAACATTTCGTTTAAATGGTTTTATTGGTAATAAATATTAAAATAATTCCTTAATGGAATTGCATTTAGGTAATTTATTTTTAGATAAAAATACACATGTCCATGTCATTTTATAGATAAATAACTCTCTGTACATTAATTTCATTTCAATATATTCATTCAATTTCTACAATCTTTAAGAAATAGTCTCTATTTCTATCTGTTTATTAAAAATTCATGACTGAACAAATAATAAAAAATATATATTATCTATATCTATATTAACATATATAATACTGCTTCTATTCAAGACTCAACTTTATGGAAAATTAAAAAAAAATAATAAATTTCATGTAAACTATGTTAAAGATATTCTATATAACAATTAACCTTGTTTTAATGAAAATAATTTATTTAGCTAGTTTTTTTTTTATTAAAAACTTTTTGTTGACTTCTTTTTGTCTAGAAATAGTATAACAACCAATTCCTTTATACAGCATATAACTGACTTACTGTTATTAATTATATTAATGTTTCTTAAAACACTCAGTATCCACAATACATATGAAGTCTTAAAACTAGTAATTACCTAAAAACATTACCATCAAAATATTTGATTGTAAGATTAACTACATTTTTTTAATTTATCTATTTCTAATTTTAATTTTTCTACTTCAAGCTTTAATTTTTCATTTTCTAAATTAAACTTTTCATTTTCAAGAAATATATTTTGTAACTTTGCATCCAAGCATTGTGTTTTTGCTGTGTAATATTTGGCTATGGCGAGGTTCTTAACATCGGTACTCTCATTACCATCTGGTTTCGGTTTCTTTTTTACCTCGACTTGGTCTTGCTCTGAAAAGGGATAAAATTATGTTATTTTATTTTAATATATCAACCAAGGTAGTTGTATGTTGATAATAAAAAGCTTTATTGTATTCTAAAACCCAACCACACACTTTTGGGGGAATGTCTTTTATAAAATAGCTTAAACATTGTATACATAAGCAGGTTTCTTTAAAATTCTTACTTTCTTAAATTACAGCCAGCTTCTCTTATTTTTTTAGGTTTTAAACTAAAATTGGAACAAAACAAATTTGAACATGAAAACTACATAGCACTCCCTTACCAATTTCAATTTTTCTTCTAGGTTTTATCTTAGGTGTTTCAATTTCAGGCAGAGCCTCTTGTCTAATTGCAAAGTCATCATCATTCTCATCACCAGTTCCTCCATCACAACCACTTCCCCCATCACTGGCCTCACAGACAACTATTCCTTCAGTTTCACCAAACACTACCACAAATTCACTGTCTGTGTTTCCCAGCAAACTGGAGACACGATCTAATATGTCGTCTGGAGGTATATATTCACTCAAAACTCCATTTGTCTGCAAAGAGTACTGGTTTACATCATTTTAACTAATGATCTACACAGACTGCATTTGAACAGCAAGACAGCTGGTTGCGGGTGTTAAACAGTTATGCCAACTGAACAAAAACTGCAACCTCTTTTCAATAAGGTTTGTTCCTGGTTTAAATAATGTTAAATAATTATGATATTTCCTATAATAGTATAGTTTGAAAGTATCAAATAGTTTTTTGAAAATTGCATTTTTCTGAAACCAACCTGGCTATCATTCATTTTTATTTTTTTACTGCGTCTGCGTGCATTTTTCTTTAAATTCTCCCACTTAAGACGCAGCTGTTGTGGAGTTCGCCGACAAGAACTTGCTGTGGCATTAAACGTGTCTGTTAGCCGTTTCCATTCCACGTTCTTAATTTTGTTATTGGTGGCGTTCGTGGTTTTGTTGGTGTTGATTACTTCGCTACTCTCTATAAGATCCAGAAGAGCCATTGTTTCGTACTTCGAAAGAGGTTTGCCTTTACCCTAAATATAAAATAAATAATTAGCAATTACAACCGACATCTGCATTAATCAAGTAATCAGATTTTCTTACTAGTTGAGAGTCCATGGTATAATTTTCAGCCCATACAAATCTCTTTGTCTATGTTTCTGTGTATAATACAAGGTAAATAATAAACTTATTACATATTATGTTTCAAAGTATTTTAGAACATAAATGTAACTGTATTTAGTATTTATTTATTGGTAGATTTTACGGAAACAAAATATGTAAACTAATCAGTAATTTCTCAACTGTCATTTGTCAATCTATTATCTATCTGACTTCTTACTTCATCTCCTTCAAATATTCTAGTTCGAAAACACATTACATTAATATTTATACGATTATCATATATTTTAATACTTAGCTTAGATTATCATATATTATAATACTTAGCGCTGGTATTGTACAACTAATTACCATTTTATTTAATTTTGACCAATTAGAATAGAAATGGTTTTAATATATTAACATTATACAGGTATCTGCTTAAAAGTGAGATTTCTTATATTATTAGTATTATAATATAAAGCCTTATGCAATATTCATTAAAAAGAAATTGACCAGATGGAGTGGATTACAAGACATCTCTTATTGAAAACAAATTGTACAGAATATTATAAACATACTTAAAAGTTAAGGAACTTCATTATTAAAAAATGTATTTAGGATTATTTATTTTAATCATCCCAGATTTCTCTCTAGGTTTGTTGATTCAATAAATTACGGTAAAAGAGTGCATAAAAAATAATCGATTGTTTCTGAAAACACCACAACAAGGCCGAGGTCAATGACTCTATAACCATACACTTGACTATTTTATTTTACGTTTGTCACGCAACATCAAGTTAGCATTAAGCTCAGTAAATCTATGACTCGTAAAAACACATTCCTACTTTACCATAGAAATTCAAATACATTCATAGGAAATCGTATTGTAATGTATATTTTATGCTTAACGATACGACAACGACTCACGACTTTTTAAGTTGAATTCTGGGAACTGTTATTTAAAACACAATTATCTTAATGTTTGTTTGTAATGTTGGACGAGCATAAATAACGAAAAGCAAAATACTGTACGAAATTTGATGCGATTTTCACAGTTGTATGTCTCTAACCTACATTAAAATCCTTAATTGTGTAAAATACTTATTCTTATTATAATAGAATAACGTTTATTATGTGAGGATCAATTTATGTTTATCAAGAATGGTCAAATCCATCGAATCCAGGGACCCGAGACTGCTTTCAACCAGTAAGTACATAATAGTAGGTACATACGATAACTGCAGATAGTGATGTTTTGTTTCACAGGCGCTATTTAAGCATAATTAAAATTAAACCTCAGATTTCTTTCAGGGGATCTGATCAGTAGCTAATCTATATTCTATAGTCCACGCGGACGGAATAGCGAGCAACAGCTGATCATCTACAAATAATGGCTTACTTGTTAACGTACAATTGCCAACAATAAAAAGTTATATTAATATTTTTATAATCGTAATTTGTTATAGGTATACTATATAGTACTTGAAGGAATATGTTAAATAAAAACAAACATAAGACTATTTAATTTCCTAAGACGATCTAGCGACGGAAACGGTAACAATATTTGAATTAGCGAATTCAGGCTTCATGGATATGACTAAGATTTACCGTGTTACTGTGCTTAAAAGAAAATTTTACTTTATTTATCATATCATTACGTTACGTACATTAATAAGTTAAAGGTCGTATAGACTAGATTTAAAACCGTAAAATTTGAGTTAGTGAACCATCATCATCATATCCCTGTCCTTATATAAATTTTGGTGTTGGCACAATATGTTTTTTGTATACTATTGTTTCCTATCACTCACCATTTCTGCACACACTCTCTTCTTCCCCAAATCCCCATCTTTTCCCTTTTATTCACGCCATCTATCCATTTTTTTCGGTCGTCCTTTTCCTCTGCGTCCCTCCACTTCCATATCTAACACTCTTCTCATACTTTCTTTTTACCCCTCCTCTTAATATGGTCACAGTATGACAGACTATTTCATTTTTTTTTCTGTCATTTACGCTACTCCCAAGCTTCCCCTAATCAAATCATAAAGCGTTGATTTTTTTCACAAAATGTATTTTAAAAATTGTATATGTACGGTTTTGTATAAATTATAATTATAGTAGGTCATTACTTTTACTCTGTTTCAATGTGTTTTACGTAATATGTAGGTATACTTTCTTTAAAATACAATTTATTAATAATAACTACAATCTGCATCGCCAAGAGTATTGAAGGGTAAGTATGTCAATATGAGTTTCAAGTAACCTGTTGTCCAAACGAAGCTTTCTATATGTTTTGGATAATTTAATTGCATTATTTAAAATAATATTAACACAAATATATCTGAAAAATTTAGTTTTGATATTTGTTTTAATCTATGTACATATATTTCACCTGTTTATAATATAATAAAGTGGTTGACACAATCTGTTCAGTCAATATTAAAAAAAATTATAAATGTCAGCACATGACAATATTTTTTTTCTGATTGTCAGTTCCTGTGTGTCTGTGCGTGTGTGATGAGAGGAGGCTTATTAATTATTTTTTTGCCTGATTGCTTCACTGATGCACCCACATTAATGTCCTGGTGAAGTGTCTCCATAATGGGGTCCAACCAGGAACTCAGTACAATTGTTATCTATTTCACTTAAATAGAACATCTATTACAATAGCACAAATATAAACAATACATACCTTATGTACATATAATAAAAACTAAACAATGGAATATTGATTATTTATCTAAATGGAATATATATTTTTTTTTTATTTAAAATCTTTATTTAACAAAAAAAAAACGTACAAATGGCGGACTTACCGTTAAAGTATTCTCTACCAGTCAACCGACATGGTAAAATAAAATCTACAAATGAAGGGCCACAATAAAAAAAAATCAAAATGATGAGGAATGAATATCTATAAACTACTTGTACACACACATTAAAAATATACATACATACTCTAAATATATATATAAACATACACATATATACATACACACACATATATAGGGTTATTTGTAATTAGTTGGCCACTTGATGTAGAGAGCAGCCTCTCCTGCAGGAGGTGGCTAACTAATTACAAATGACCTTGTATACACATGTACGCTAGCAAAGTAAAACTAAAAATAATAAACTATACCATGTTTCAAAATATCTATAAACATGTATAGCCATGTTAAGCTCTTTTAAATTTATATAAATATAGTCGCTCTACCATTTGAGCTACTTTATCGCTGTCCGTCTATGTGAATTAAGCATTCTATACGTGATCGTCTTTATCGGGACGGTGGTGACATCTATAAGGATTTTCGAAAAAAGCCTAATAGATGTCACGAGCGATGTCATCATCACCTTGGCATGACAGTACAACGCTTCTTTACTGGAAAGATCCAGGAAAAAAGAAGAGGAAAGTTGTCAAAAGGTGCTCTTCCTGCACGACAACGCACCCGTTCACGCTTGTCATGTTGTGACGGTTACCATTCACCGATGCGGTCTCGAACAATTGAACCACCCATACTACAGTCCAGACTTGGCAAAAAAATGTCCAAAAATGAACAAAGAGCTGCGTGGAAAAAAAAATTACGACCATGAAGAAGTGAAGTCTGCAATTTCGGCCTCTTTTGACATCAAAGAGAAATCATTTTCTTTCGATGGTATAAACAAGTTTTTTGTGCGATCTGAAAACGTATTAGAATTAATCGAGAATAGGTATATTACTAAAGAAAAAATTGTTTGGTGTTTAATTTTAACCTCCTTCCCTCTTATTCCGCGAACTATTTAAGACAAATTTATGAGATAGGTAAAAGAAGGTAGGATAACATCAATCTAATTGAACAATCATAAAGCGACTTACATTGTCATCACCAATAGCATTTGATCTAATGGACATCACAGTTCTTTTTATTTCTTATTCCGAGACTAGATAAAAAGTAAACGAGTCATTATGGATAGTTGGTACGGAAGATATAAAAGAGATTGTGTTAGATTTAATACTTTATTTACTGTCAAGAATAAAGGTTGAAAAAACATATGATTTAATTCATCTGAAGTAGGAGAGTTAGAACCAAAGATATCTTTAGGGGTTAAAACACCTAAAGATATCCTGAAGATCCGAGAAACTTCCATATAACTGATATTAGCTGATAGCTGAAATTTTATTTTAATTTTCAATTTAGTATTCAATGTTCGTTACTGTTTCGGGCGCCATCACGATAAAGTGAAAGGAGAGTGGGTCTTTACTCTTTTGGGCCAAAAAACTGGATGCCAACAACTTAAAATATACCTTAATTAAATTGACCATATATATATCTTATTTAAATTAAAAAACAAGTTACACACTCATTCGAAAAAACAAAAAGAAATATAATTTATCGGTTTTACATACCGTTTATTAATCAAACGGATTACATAACGTACCTACATATATAACGTTTTTAAACATTAGTGTCTTTGAGTAATGTTAATAACAATTATATATATAATATGTATTAATTATAAATAAATTGCAAAATAAAAAAATAAACACTACACTTCAGGAAAAGAAATCGATACTTAAGATATTCTTAATTTATCGATTAAAACTACTAAGTTTAAATAACATTTGTTCATCCTTTCCACCATCTTTGCGTTTTTTGTATTATGCATTAGTAGGTACCTAGGTACTGGCCACTAAATATGTTGTTACACTTTAAGAACTTAAAAAAAACAATTAATTAGGAACTGTTTACTATGTTAGTAAAATTTAAATTCCCGCCATTTCACATTTTTATTCGAGGTTACATTAAACTTCAGTGTTAAAGAAAATAAGATTACATGATTGCGGAAATGGAGACATAGCTGTCGGTAATTTTCATGACTCTTCAAAAGTTTTAATATCACCTGTATGTTGGTATATCGTATTATTGCGACTATTGACAGATACAACATACAAACCCTTGCTCTGTAAAAGACTGAAGCCTGAATTCACAAAAATCGCATAAGAAATGAAGATTCCCGCTAGGACCCTAGAACTGTCGCGTATTTACAAAAACCAAAACGTGATGCTTTAGTGCGTAATGAATGTATAGGCCAGTAATCAACGAACTGGTGAAAAGATTGGATAGACCAAAACACCTGCTTGAAGCGAAAGGCAAATAAAATTTCTGCGTAAATGTCCGGAAAGGTGCAACGTTGTCATCTTCGTCAGTCATTTGGAAGGTTGAGGACCTTTTGAAAAATTCAAACCATTTATAAATTTGAATTTTTAATGTATTGTTCTTGTTAATATATTATTTGAATTCTTATTGAACGCTTGCCTTATGGATTTTTTTTACATTTTATCGGCAAACACTAGGATTGTTTTGCGTTTTAACATACAATACCAGTAATATTTCTCAAAATTTATAGTTTTGTATATTTTAAGTGGAGATAAATGTCTCGCGCTTTCAGCCAGGAGGGGGAGACGGGGTAGTCGAAGTCATTAGAAAATCAAGTAGCTATATTCAAATACTAGTAGCAGCAATTCACTAAATATATAGTCAGTAATAAATCAAATAAATATAACATAACTCGATTGCTTATATTGTGTGCATGTGTGTATTGTTCTCCAGTAAATGAATATTTATTGTCAGTTTAGAGTATCTTTCTATATTTAATATTTACATAAAGCGTGTGAAAGCTCTTTCGGAGGTAGTTTCTTAACGAGACGTGTCATTCAATAAAGGAGAAACTAGTTATTTAAACGCCTCCATTTCTAAAGAAAGTCATAACTGACTGACAATCATTGAATCCTTATTTTAATTGCTATTTTAATATAATAAAATGGTTTAATTGCTATTCATCTGCAATAGTATATTAAAAAAAAATATCCAATTTACAATAAAATTTTATCCACAATTGCAAGATTCTAGAAAAAGATTTTTTTTTAAGTTATTCTGTTTGTGTGGGCAAAAATCACTCGTAAGCTATTATATATACTTATATGATTTAAAGAGTGACAGAAAATGAAATTAATTAATTTGATTAAATTTAATTAATTATTATAAATTTTTAATTTTTTGATTATTTTCAAACATTCAATTAATTGAATCACTCATTTAAAATATATTTAATTTGCTGTAACCATGTTCAAACTATCGTTGGTATTTAACATAACATAAAAATGCATTATCATGATTCTGAAATATCATACTAAATATTAACGTTATACTAAAAAAAATTTCGTAAACGGAAGAAAAACAAAAAAAATATGCATAATTGTTAAAGAACATTCTCGTAGTCAAATCAATTCGTCATCGCGTAACTAGATGTCACTGTGCTATATATAAGTTTTTTTTTTGCGGGAACAAAAAAAAACAGATATAATTATTTATTAAAATGTAAAAAATAGAATATTTGTTATAAAATCTAGTATACTTTCGCAGCTCATTTGAATTAATATACCTACATTAGGTTTCGCTTCTCTCCAGATATTTTTTTTCATTTTTACGTTTGCCTTTTTACTGAATTTGGTTTGTGTAAAAAAGGATTTCTTTTCGGTTATTGTTATGGATGTATTACTAAATATATATTAATAATAGTAAATTGTTGAAACGAATTCAAAAACAATCATTTGTAATAATCTGAATATTCGATATACTTTGAGTAGGTTTCCGCTAACCAATCACAGTGAAGCACAAATGAATTAACTTTATGGGAAATTCAACCTTAATTAAACTGATAAAAGGAATAAAATTACTTGTTTCATTTCCAGTAAGGCTTCCAAATCCCCAGAGAGATGAACTGTCATCTCAAGATTTACACGATTTACACCTTACACTCTGCGTTATAATTTTTAGTCAGTGAAAAGACCTAAAGAAGAGCGGTCGTGTTATACACATTTAAATTACTTGTTCGAGCAATTTACCGGTATGTAAAAATACAGATTTTGACTTTTACCTATTTTACGATTTTTTAATTAGATTTATATGTAAACTTGCCGATAATTTTTAAGGCTTTCTATAATTATTAACGATTCAATTATTTTATATTCAGTTTGATGTAGTCAAGTATAAAGTAATTTAAATTATATTATTTAAATGATTACTATTATTTTATGACTTTCGACTTTCCTTTGAATATTGCGTTTAGTTATGAACGAAAGTTGTCTCTGACCTAAAAAGAGCTCTACAATAAAATACGGTTAACTTTTAACTATGATGAAAGAAGTCTACACAATTATTATAGTTAATAAAGACTAAAACTTTAAGAGTTTTAAGCCTCTTAATTAACGCTAAAGATATTTGCTCTCTGTCATATTTTTTTTATTCGTAATACCTAAGTTGTCAAAGCATTAACATCGAAAGCTTTGGGCATCATTAAAAAAAATCTTTTGACTCTTATTATTTTTTTAAAAAAAGGTCGTTTTAAAACATATAAAAAATACTTTTATAAATTAATTCTATTTTTAAATTATAATTTTTAAAGGGTCATGATAAAAATATCAAATCACAATTGTATAAATTATGTATTCTTTTGAATGTCTCTGTGATAATATTTCTCTCACTTTCCATTTTCACATTCGATGTTTCTAAACGATTGTCATTTATAATTTGTAAACTATAAAAATGGGTTCCGTTTGTTTATTGCTAAAGTCGTTTTACATTCATTTAGTTAAATACTATTATTATTTAGTAACAACTTTAATTATCTACTGTTAACCGCGACTTCGTCCGCGTGGACTATAAGAAACCTTAAGTTTTATTACATTTGTTCTTTGTTCAAATCTGCCGATCGAATCCGGGAAAGAAACAGCTTTGTCCGTTTTTTTCTTCTATACAGCAATAATTCCATATACTAAAGACGACGCAACATGGTCTTCGATCTTAGCCTGTCCAATCCTTTTTGACAAAAATAAAAAAAAGCATACTACAGTCTACCACATACTTCCAATATATTGCTGTTTATATAACACTAATTAATAAGTACCTAGAGCTTGTAAGAATAAGATGACATATTATAACAAAAAGAATAAGTTTAAATCCGTCGTAATTCCAGAGCTTATAGCATTAAAAACAAAATTAATTAGATTTTTTTTATGATCTGCACGGAGTATTTCATACAAAAAAGCAATCATTAAATTAATAATACTATTGACGGCCCGAAAATCATCGAGAATGATTTTTACTTTTTTTACAGTACCCTAAACATATTTTACAAACGTGTTTGGAATAATTTAATGAACCCATTATAATTCTACACAGACTCAGTTACAAAGACATGTAGTTACATAATATATTATGGAGCCACCATGATATCCGTGTGTTCATAAATAAATGATTTATATAAAACTAACAAGAATAAAATATTTTAATTTACGTACTTGAAATCGTTTAGAAAAAACTGCTTGGAGAACTTATTAAATTAGTGTTATATTTGTTTTGTGTCATTATTAAAGAACATAAATAAATACGCAATCATTTGAAGGCTTCCGTGAAATTACATTTATTTTGTAGAAAGTTAGCTTCATTAATGTAAAACTTATAATTATGTTCTCTTAATTGGATAACTATCAGACCGTAGTGAGATAAGGTTTTAGTGAAATTTACCTTTTATATTCAATCATTATGACGTACAATAATTAGGAATGGTTAAGAAGTAACGAACCACAGAATAATAATAAATTAATATTATTAAGTTTAGTCCATGAACGGCAAAATAATATCTTTTTTTATATACCTATAAGCTTTACAATTTTTATTTACATGTAGGTATAAAAAATACACTAAAGAAATAAACAAGTTTTTTTCGTTAGGTACATTTAAAATAATTTATGAAGTAAAAAAGTTTGATCAAATCTGAGTTTAATATTATTGTTGGCTTGGATGTTATTAAAAAAAATAATCATCCGCCTTAATAATATCTCCTACGTTTTATTTAAATACAGAGAAGAACTCTATTGATAGTAGAATTTTAGCACAAAACTATTCCATTGGTCGTCGAGTTCTTGAAACGAGTGCACGTGTTAAATGATTTATAAGTCAATGTAATTTACTATAAGTGTTGTATTTACATTACATTTAAATGTGTAAGTTATCGATACCTATATAGATGTCTTTTTTATTCGTAACTTAAAACATCCATGTTTTTGTTATTTTACAATGTGACGCGTGTTTGAATACGAAATATCCGATTTAAAATACAATATTTCCAAATGATTTCCTAATTGGTGCAGTCATCAGTAATAACGATTGTCTTGAAAACTTCGTATTTGAATAAACAATGAACCTTTGTTCTTAATTTGGGGCATTTTTTTTGACATTGGTATTGTACCTATTTGTCTAATAATTTTAGTAAAGAGGACAAGAGTATTTACATACCTACTAATATATAATATAAGATACTATAATAAGAGTAACACCACTATAATTTTATAAAAAAAAATTAATGAAATCATTTTTTTTGTATTTTTTTCAATTGATTTTTTTATCTCGTCTTCGTATTCAGATGCATACCTTGTACCATTCAACGATGAATCATTTTCTTTAAAAAAATGTAAGTAAGAGGAAAAATATTCAAAACTGTGTGCGTGTTTATAATCTTTTTGATAATCAAGAAAAACTTTTTGCGATGGAAAGCGTTTTATAACGTATCATCGTCGTATCGTGGTAAAACATCAAAATAATTCTATAATTTCTTTCACAATACATGTACCCTCTTTACTCAGAACGGAATCTATCAGATTATTACCAAGGCGGAACATACTTCCGAACTATAATCAGATTTAATATATATAAAAGTGTGGTGACTATACAAGAAACCGCTTACAATTTTGTGGTTAGACAAATTATTAGAACCGGTTTTTACGTAAATTGTTAACATTGTAAATACCTTCAACACATATTTGTGTATACTTATTTTAGCTTGCTGATGTCATGGAATATACTGATTACTGACTCTTTAATTTAATAGGTTCTAGATTTCGAGCATATTCATGAACAAAAAAATATTGCAAAATAAAAATATGTATTTGTATTTCATTATAACGTAATTTCATCCAGTTGTCATCGAATTTAAAAACTGCTTAAGTTGAAAGTTACGTGAATAAAACAAAATATTTTTTAGTGGTTCCTTACATTATGCAGGCAAAATGTTATGTTAAAAAATGGTACAAACAATGAATGAGTAACTACTCCAGCGATTGCCGCAATCGCGAGACATCTGCTGTAATTTTTTAAAGAGTAAGGGTGTAAGGGTTTGTTTTCGCATGGACGCCGTTATAAGAACTGAACCAAAATAAATTTAGGACACACGACAAGCACCAGCTCTCAAATAAAAAAAAAAAAAAAAAGAATCATTTAAATCAGTACACACAATCGAAAGTTCCGAAGAAACTAAAATTTAAAAAAATCCAGTCGAATTGAGAAACTCCTCCTTTTTTCGAAATCGGTTAAATATCGCGTAATAACACAAGCTTATAGTCAATTTTATGAATAAAAATATTACACATAATAAATACAATAAAATATTTATATAATATACCTATAAAATAATAGGACGTACATTTATCTCATTGGAATGTCGCTGGTTACGTTTTTTTAGAATCATTATTTAAATACATACCTACCTCATTTAAAATCTTACTACGTAGAATATGTTAACTCTAAGATGTTCTATAGGTGTACTTCCTAGCCCTTTCATTCAATAACTTCTCTTTTCAGAAATGATTGTGGCAGAAGCCTGGAAGGCAAACTACCTCTACTGGATATTACCAGCAGTTCTGTTGCTCGGTATACTCGCATTCTTCGGTCTACTCGCTGTCTTTTTAGCTATACGACTGTATGCTAAGATCACTTGTGGCAAATATCGTGAAAAGACCAGGATGGACGGAAAGACCGTTATTGTGACTGGATGTACAAGTGGAATTGGAAAAGAAACCGCCAAGGAATTGGCCAAGAGAGGTGCCAAAGTTATTATGGCTTGCCGCAGTCTTAACAAAGCTGAACAAGTTAAAGGTATTTACTATTATACTTGATTATCCATTTTTAGGTACAATATCTTTACACATGTTAATTCATATTATATTAAATTTTATTGTTTTTTTTGTCCGCGGCTCATGCAAAAACTACTCTTCGGATTTACTGTATAATGTCTGCGATAGGTATTCCCGAAGTTTTATATAATCGCGTTTCTAACGAGTCCAGAATCTGTCATGTATTATGTTAATGAGAATTTCGTATGGTAATAACTTATTGCCCGTCAACAGTCGCGTTACATTTTTCTATTTACTATGTTTTTTTTCAATTTACCTACTACTCAAAACACCCTTATTCTCAATTAGTGTAGATAAAAAGAGATGGCCAGTATCACTTTTACTAGTTTTGTTCTAGTTTTTTTGAAGTATAAATTAATACTTTCAAGTAGATTCTTAATTAGTTTACATATAATGTAGATAACTTAACGTAATTAATATTATTATCAATTTAGCGTATTTGAATACGTTACTTATAAAGAAATACTTTTATTTGAATAAATTTTATGAAAATATGTCACATTATTAATTTAAGTCATTAAAAAAAAACAATGTCTTTATGAAAATCTATATTTCCAGAGGAAATCGAGAAAGCCACCAAAGACGCTATAGTTGTAGTTAAAAAACTGGATCTGAGTTCTTTTTCATCGATACGGTCGTTCGCGGCGGACATCAATAAGAATGAGAAGTCCCTAGACGTCTTGATCCACAATGCGGGATACGCGGAAACATTTAAGAAGAACAAATCCGAAGACGACATAGAACTGACCATGGCTACAAACCACTATGGACCATTTCTGCTGACCCACCTCCTCATAGATCTGCTTAAGAAAAGTGCTCCAGCAAGAATAGTTGTGGTTGCGTCTTCCTTATACCGGTTGGCTTCCGTGAATTTGGAGAACCCTAACCCGTTGACAACCATGCCAGGATATCTTTACTACGTATCGAAGGAAGCCAATATTCTCTTCACAAGAGAATTGGCGAGGAGATTGGAAGGTACTGGAATCACAGCCAATTGCCTGCACCCGGGGCTAATCGATAGCGGCATCTGGAGAAATGTACCAGTTCCCTTAAGTTGGGGATTATGGTTGATAAATAAGTCATTCTTTAAAACTCCTGCCCAGGGTTGTCAAACATCAGTTATGCTGGCGGTTGACGAGAATTTATCCAAGGTCACTGGAAAATACTTCTCAGATTGCCAGGAGAGTTCCATTTCTAACTCCGCCAGTGATATGGGCAGGGCCAGGAAACTGTGGGAAATATCCGAGAAGCTGGTGAAGTTAGAAGAAAATGATCCTAGAATTTAAGTTTTTGTACCTTTATACAAATTCTGCAAAAAACGCCACGCGGTGATAACTAGTTTTATTTTATATAAATTGAATAAAAATGCATATTTTGTACATTAGGGCATTCTAGGTATAAACATCAATAATTGTTCACATCTACAAATTTATGAGAAATTACACACACGCATACACAGCTTATTTTGTGTGCTCTACTAAATCAACTGCTTTATTTTTATAACTAATTGATATTAAGATAATTATAAATTTATTATTTATACAAAAACCAGCCATTTCATTATCCAGTTTACTAAGCGCAGGTCACATAGCGTCCTAATAGCGCATTATGAAAAGTGAGCTAATGGACACCTTAACTCACTATTTTTAAAGTTAAATAATGCAATATAGATTGGATAATAAAATGGACGAAATATTAACTTTTTGATTTTTAATAAAAAAATATTCACATTTTTTTTTTCATTTTATTTTACATAAATATTTACATAAGGCCTCATCATGTTAGCAAAAACATTTTGTACTTTAATGTGTTCATAACTTTATAGAGGTTAAAGCTGGGTTTTGACTGAAAATTATGTTTTTCTATTAATTAACTTATAAACTATAAATGAAATTTTAATGAATGAAGAAATCTTTTTGAATCATATAATATTATTATAAGCTGATGATAACGTAAGCTAATCGATTTTAAATGGCTTTGTGAAGATGATTATAAGTTAAAAATAAATGATTATATAACAAAGGAAAATTAGTGCTAAATAAGAAATAAGACATAAGATACTATACTTTTTTAGTTTTTATAGTATGTAGGTACTTGAGAAAATCTTCAATACTTGAACATTAGTGTTAAACAAATAATGTTTTTTAATACCTAGAAATTTAAACAAAGTAATAAATATCAGTCTATCAAATCAAATTGGTCCAAAAAAGTCTGATCTACACCCAGCGCAGTTCCCAGACTCTCCCGAGGCCTCCGATTTGTAACTTCATCATCAAAGCACAATTCATCTAAATAATTATTATTTACACTCTTCAAGACACTACAACTTGGACTTAGAAGATCCGGCAACAAGTTCCGATTGGTTGTGTACACATCAAAATTAACATTAAAATTTTCTTCTTCTATAGTTTTTATTTCAGTTTCGTCATTTTCAATTATAACATTTGCTCGTACTTTCTTGAAGCGGTTAATTATTTTTTCTAATGAACTGGTTTTTCTTATTAAGGAAGTATTTGTTTTGGGAGTTATTTCTAGACTTTTCCGTGGTACTTCTAATATTGGTGACACTGTACTATCCATGTCATTTAATTTCTGAACATTATTAAGTATAGTGTTTAATTTTGTTTCTTTAACACTCTCAATTGTTATAATCGGTATATTACTTGTATCCAAGTTTCGTGAACTCTCGGCATTACCAAATCCGTGTGGCGAATTGTAATTGCTATCAGCATCAAAACATGTAATGCCTGATACATCAAGTTGTGAGGAACTGTCCTCTTGCATGACGGACAACTTCTTACCTAGGACCTTAGTAAACGACCGCCTCTCCCTTTTGTCATATAAATTGGGAGAGGAATAGCTCCGGAACAATCCATTGCTTTCATTTGAGTTAATGGATTCATTGAATAAACCTCCTTTCTTTATTTTAATGTCTGGTCGTTCAGTTTTATACTTAAACTTCTTAGAGCTGCTGGATTTCTTTGTTGATAATAATCTTAAGATCTGCTGTTTAGAAAATCCTGATGAACATTCAGCAATGGTTTCGTTTACTTTGTTGATGTTTGATATGATGGATATATTGTGTATATTTTGGCTGACATTGACATGGTCATTGGAACTAGCACGGCAAGATTTTAAACTTTTTAGAAATTCGTCTTTTGGCAGTTGATGAAATAGTGGCATAGACTTAGGTTGCGGTTTTGCAAAAGTTCCACTGGTGCGTCTTCGAAGATTGAACTTATGCCGCGAAAAATTCAGAGGTGTGAAACTGTCGAATATTACTTGGTATTGATCCCGGTTAGTCTTCAAGCCGGACAGATCAGGTAACATTGGTATTTCTGGATATTCCCTCATGGAAACTGATCTGTATAGAATTGGTGCTGGCTGAAAGTTTATAAGGACATAATCAAGGATTAGGGACATAATAACTTGTAATAAAATTAATTGTTTAAACTAACTACAACTAACAAATCATTAAAAATCTTTTTCAAAAGGTAAAAATTGTGAGCAAAAATAGATGAAAATTTTCTGGTTTATATAAGATACTTTTATAAGGTAATTGATTGAAAAGTAAAATAAAGAATATAAACTTTTCAGTATTAAATTAATACACAAACCAGAATTTGTAAACCAGTTTAAAATACAGGTTTTTATAATATGAACACAAATTATGCTTATTTATATACAAATTATGCTTAGGTATAATCTCAAAATTTTGTATCAAAACCATACCCACAAATTTATGAGAAAATAAAAAAAAAGTACAAAAATTAACTTATTTAAATAATTAGGTAGGAAATGCAGTCATAATATTCCACAAACTATAACTTTAAAAGTCTAAAATACTTTTCTTTTTGATGACAATTAATTAGCTCTAGGAGAAATATGTAAAAACCAAAGCTTTACCTGTAATTTGGCTTCCGAGTTTAAAACTCTCTCTATTAATAACCGTAATGCAGAGACCATTTCATCAAAACTCTTGTTACTGCTGTCTAAATATTCATTAAACTTGTATATTTCATTTCCAATCTCATTGTTTTTTAAAATAAAACAAATAGATACAACAAAAGCTCGGATAAGATTTGGAAAGTTCAACCGACCATCCTTTTCTATATTTTTAAGTATGTATGTTTGTTGTGTGTTCACATGATTTTGTAGTTCTTGGGTGCATATTTTATCTGTTTTTGGATTGTATTCTAGAGTATATGAACTCTTTTCTACTTGACCTGTATGTCTGTTAATAACAGCTTCAGTCAGATCATGCACAACTTTACATTTTTCAGAAAGTGGTAATATCTTGTTTTCCCACTCCATTTCAATACTGTCTAATTGGTTATCAGCATATAGAAGCCAATTATCAAAGAATACTGGATGTTCATTTAACTTTTTAATCTTTAAAATATCACTTTTAGATTTGTCATCTAAATCACATCTAACAACAAAATTGTCTATTAATTTATCAATATAACTATGTGCATTCACATCTGATAACTTCTTTTCCATTTCAGTAATTTTTTTCCGAAACAACACAGCTATTTTTTCGATAATATTTCTCTTACATAAGTAATTAGAAAATTTGCTCAACATAATTTCTGTTTCCTTTTCTATGCATTCCAGAAAACCCTCTTTCTCTTGTGCCTTATATTTTTCTGTCATGGCATTATACAGTGCTTTTTTGTTGTCTTTAATCATTTTTGTTAACAGCAACCGATTTACCGCCAACTGCGAAAGTTGGAACATAAGCACAGTCACTTTATAACATCCTGGATTAACTAAATATGATGACATGACTGGTGTAAGTAGACCTTTAGAACTATAATCGTTTATAAAAATAGAAAATTCATTTCTGTAAGAACGTTCTGCCTTTGTATCGTATAAGGGCCAAGTCAACGACGCTTGGACTTGAGAGTCAATTATTGACACCAAATAATAAGATAAATGGTTAAAAAGGTTCTGTGTAGGCTTCTCTAGAACGTTTTCCTTGAATAATAACTTCGATAAATCAGGAAGCATTGGTTGAAGTTTGCTAAGTATCCCCACATTCAAGTTTGTTTCCTTTTTAAGAGTTATTACAAGATCTCTTTGAATAACTATTGAAGCCATATTGTTGTATGTAAATAATTAACACATTTTGCACACACTACATCAAATAATATTAATATTTGGCTAGTTTTTAAGAAACTTACAAGAATATAAATAAACAGGAAATAAGTACATCAATATCTCCAAGACGTATGAATTTTCAAATTATAAATGTCAAAATGTCTAACGGCTCCAGATTTCAAATATGTGATTGGCCGAGTTGTTAGCATAGAGTTATTAAAGAATTCTATGGTTGTAGGTAGGCAATAGCACAGGGTATGTAATATAACTTATAAGTCAAAATTGATATATTATCACACGGCCTATCATTTATAACTTCTTACGATAACAATCTCAGAATAATAACTAAAGCAGTTAATGCTAATAACAACTAATGCTTTAGTTATTGTTCTGAGGTAATAAGCATTATTCAAAAGAAATAATGTACTCCTACCAATTCAGAAATGAAAGAAATAATATAAATGCCCTACAAGCAAACTTAAATATTAATTCTAAATTTGTTTCATAACATTTTAAAAATTTACATTGGATGGTTCCATTCTGGTTTGAGCATTAAATAATACATCATAAAATTATGAATAGGTATCAACTAATAACTAATTTTTAGAGTGTTAAAAAAATAAGAATTTTAATTTTGTGACTGCGTATTGTAGTAAGTTTGATGTATTTTCATATTTTTTAATTAGTTTTTATATTTTTTATACAATATAATAGTTTAAATTTAATTGAAATTATTAAAAAAAAATGCCTTTTATGTTTTATCAATGACACACACCACAGATTCAAAATTTAAATACTTTAACCAACATAACCTCTAATAATTACCAACGCTTGTTTTCCAACTTCCGAGTTCCGTCATCCGTGCTTGCCTTGTGTTATGAAGCGGGGATAAAAATACACGTGTATTTGGAATTCGGTTTGAAATTTGTTAAAGTTATGGAATTTAAGTGATAAAAATTAATAAAAATGGTCAGTATTAAACAAATTTACTTTATATTAAAATAATACGTTTTATTGTCCAATATAATATGTTGTTTTTCCGATTTGTTTGGTCAAAAAAAATAAATTTGAATTTATATCGGAAGTTTTCAATAATTGTAAATAATATAATTATAAATGTTTCCTTCTACCTTTTTTCACTTGGAGTATTTACTCATTATTATCTTTTTTGTGATAATTCGTACATAATAAAACAATAACTTTAAGGTTATACCTTAAATAAGTTAACACCTAACAATCGTCCAACAGAGTAAGTTATTCGTGCTCTACGAGCACAGCGCGGGCTTCGCTCTGTTCCGTGTGACGGAGTTCGAAGAGTTATCAGCTTTCCTGCCCCAGGTGGAGGAATCTGTTACAGACTTGCAGAGATTCAACTCAGTCGTCACTTTAATGGCCTTCCAGCCCTTTAAGTCGGCTATACTTGCCCTGGAAAATATCAATGCTGTTTCCGAAGGTACAATATGCTATGCTTATCTTATTATAAATATTTTTTTATGATTCTGAACCATAAAACTTCACTTTGTTTTAAAATGTACAACCATATGTGTATGAACTTAAATAAAAATAATGCAATAGGTATCCTTCCCGAGGACCTCAATTTGTTCCTCGAGGGTGCACTACCAAAACGCAAAAAGAGAAGCAAATGTACCCTTGGTGTGGCTGACCCTAAGCTGGGGGCTGCTATCAGCGAGGCTCTGGAAATACCCTGTTCCCACACAGGGGCAGTGCCTGAAGTTTTAAGAGGTATTAAAGACAACTTTCCAATTAATTAATGCTGTTGTGTCATGCACAACTTGATCTATCGCAAGCTACAAATAGCTTTTGGTAATGAAATTGTGCTAAATTATTGCAATTAAGTTATGCCATCTACTTTCTGTAAGTTAGTATGGACAAAAACATTGCAACAAATAATCTATTTGTTATAGATTTCATAATTCTATAGGTCTCATAATTTCATTTACTTCCAGATTTAATATTTTCCCTTTTTAAATTTTCCTTTTTTTTTATTCATTATTATATAAAATTAAGTTAAAGGCATTGACCTGCATTTATCCAGTAAACATCCGTTCCTATGTTGTGGTGACTTGTAAATAAAACAGCACTTAGATTTAAGCTAGATTAATTTAGTATAAACTTTACTTGGTGTATGTTTTGTAAGTTGTCCTTAATAAATAAATAAATAAATATTGAACAATAACAATTAATTGTTGATTACAAGAGAAGATGTATTATCTTAATTGTAATAGTTTTGAAATTCTTCTTGGTAAAAAACTCAACCAATTTCCTTAGATTCTTTATTAGTATAATTATATTGTACATAACCATATGATGTCATCAGTATATTATGTTATATTCTTAATATTGAAACATGTCCAAATCAGTAATTGAATATTTTATAAAAATAATGTAGATTCAAATTTATGTGATAACTAGCTATTGCCCCGACATCATCCACAAGTACGCTATCAGGTGTGTGTATGTTTTAATTAACCCCAGATAGGTAACTGTGGATAGATGGCTTATCAACTGTATAGGAAAGTATTTAATACAATAATGTCAAGTCAGTTATCTGCTATTAGACCACATTCTATGTTACCATGTAGGTGTTTTTTTTACTTAATTTTTTGAACATAAACCAATCAAATTATTTTAGGTATAAGACACCACTTCCATGCCCTTATCAAGGGTCTGACATTGAAGGCATGCAGTGTGGCTCAGTTGGGGCTCGGCCATTCATATTCTCGTGCTCGTGTCAAGTTCAATGTACACCGAGTAGACAACATGATCATTCAATCCATAGCGCTGCTGGACCAGCTTGACAAGGATGTCAACACCTTCTCTATGAGAATCAGGTATGTGCATTGTGCACAAATTTCAACTTCACAATTGACATAACAAATTATTTATTTATATCATATATGACACTTAGCTTGTCTGAAATAAATATAATACTACCCCAAAATAAATCTTTGTGAAAATTTTACAGAGAATGGTACTCCTACCACTTCCCAGAGCTGGTGAGCATAGTACCCGACAACTATTTATACTCGAAATGTGCTGAATACATAAAAGACAGGAAGACATTATCAGAAGAATCCGTGGAGTCCCTTACTGAAATCCTTGGGGACTCAGAAAAGGCCCAGGCAATAATAGATGCTTCTAAAATGTCCATGGGAATGGACATTTCCCCAGTTGACTTGATCAATATACAGATGTTTGCCAGCAGAGTTGTCGCACTAAGCAACTATAGGTATTGCTATCTATTAATTTTGTTGTCACATTGACCAATGACTTATACCTTATGTAAATGCTAACCTGACATGTTTCTTAATAATAGAAAGCAAATAGCTGAGTACCTTCACACAAAGATGACATCTGTGGCTCCCAACCTTACCACTCTGGTTGGTGATCAAGTAGGAGCCAGACTCATCTCCAAGGCTGGGTCTCTTACCAGCCTTGCCAAGTACCCTGCATCTACAGTCCAGATATTAGGTGAGGACATCATTCCAGTGTAATATTAATGTTCTATAGTCTATATGTTATCCTAAAAAACATAACTAACACGTTACTCGGCTTAGGTGCGGAAAAGGCCCTGTTCCGGGCGCTCAAGACCCGTTCAGCCACTCCAAAGTATGGTCTCCTGTATCATTCTACATTCATCGGTCGCGCCGGCGCACGAAACAAGGGACGGATCAGTCGCTACCTCGCCAACAAGTGTTCCATCGCCAGTAGGATTGATTGCTTCTCAGGTAAAGAAATATCTTTTGTGTTACACTACATGTTATACATGACTGAGATCTATGATAATAAAAATGTTTTTTTACAGAAAACCTTTCGACCGTATTTGGTGAAAAGCTACGACAACAGGTCGAAGATCGCTTGAAGTTCTATGAGACTGGAGATATACCCATGAAAAACATTGACGTCATGAAACAAGCCATCGAGGAAATAACACAACAGGAGGAGGAAGCTTCCTCCAAGAAGAAGAAAAAGAAAAAGAAGAAGAAGGAGGAAGAAGTTGCAATGGATGAGGATTGATTGAAATATATAATAAGTACAAATGGTGTTTTATTGATAAGATCAGTTAGAGTAATGAGAATTTATATATACAAGGTGATTGGTTAAACTAAAATCTATACTTAGCAATAATACCTATAATAAACCAATGATTATGAACACCCAAACATTTCTCTATGTTTGGTAAAATATAAGGCAAATTACTATAACTATAACATTTAAAAAGAATTGAAATAGTGTACATTTTAATAATCAGCCCTCAATTGAAGTATTCATTCTAATACAAAAATATTGCAGTATTCAAGAAGTGGCAAGACTTATTGTTAGTAACACTATAAATCTTTGCTTGTTAAAAAAAAAGCAATGGAGATAGAGGGAAAGAAAAATAGAGCTATTTTTTTTTATTAGAGGTCAATTAGCTGTCATTTTATAATTGTACGTCCTTTTTTTTTTTTTTTTTTTTTTTAACGTCTGGAATCCTCATGGATACACACCTCCATCCAGGGGAAGATGGAAGCGGTTATGTGAGACTCTTACTCACTAAACCAGACAGTCAACACCTCTCCGTCATAATGGAGCGCCACGGGAACGCTTGCGCACACATCCGCGTTGCTCCGACGGAAGGCCGCGTGAGCGACCACCACCTCCATGGAGTGACGCGCCCGGTTGACTTGAGCGCGTCCCACTCCGGTGGCCGGCTTGTTGAATCGCGAAGGGCTCCCCTGCCCTCCACCCAAGCCGGCCGAGCCAAATCAGGACTCCCTCAACGAAGAAGGTGTCCCGATCCGACTCAACCTCCCGGGGCCGGACCACGTCCGAAAACGGTCGTGGTCCGAACCCGAAGCCGCCACCAGCGGCTGGTGTGCGTCGCGGGTGACCCTCCGAAGAAGACCACCCCGACACACGGGGCCGGAAGAGGTACACACATCTGCGCCGCAATTTAAACTGCCACCTGCAGACGACGCAGAATATGCGACTTCGACCATCCCGCCACCCCGCTAACGGAGCCCTCCCTAGGAAGAGCTCCGTAGCCACCTCTCCCGGACTAATCATCGTCAGGCGCTATTGTACCTGATGATGACTATTCCGGGCCACCACCCTATCAGCGCAACGGCCTCTACCTCAGCAAGGAAGAGACCGCCACGTACCCCCCACACAACCACGGGACCGCGCCACAGTCCACTCTGCGCACAGAGAAGTACCAGGGGCGACCCCGCTGCTGTCCCCGGTAGAGAGGGCCTGCGCCCTCCCACCCTCAGTGCCCAGGCCAAAAGGCGCGAGCCCACCCCGCAGACAGACCACCTCGAAAGGCAGCCTGTCCGCCGGCCAGCCATGAACCGGGCACAAACCCCCATGACCGACCTCCACCGCGCCAGGTATCAGCCAGCGGGAGAACCCGAAGGTTCTCAGTAACCGCTGTTGCCCAGGGTGCACCACGAGGAGGTTCCCGGCATCGCACCCCATAATTGTACGTCCTTAGATACATTTCTTGTTTAACCAGTCACTCTGTATAGAAAATATAAAACTTTAGTCTTTACAAAGTGGCCTTACAATAAAAAATATAATTTTCAATTGGGTCTTTTTATTATATAAAGTAACATTATATTTTAAGCCTTACAAATACATTTTGTTATATAATTTAACTTCAGCGATATAACAATTCGGATATTTATTTCGTTACCGTTATGTACCGCGAGTTATACTAAAAATTGGTAAAGTATACCTTCAAAACATTAAATCGATAATCATTGCTTAAATTAATGTTCATTTTCATTAAAAAAATCTGAAGGTAACTTGAAAGTCTTTTAAGATTAAAAACACTAACAAAACCTAGTTTTTGGATTAAATTAAACAGAAAAAAAAACAATAAATTACCTTCAACCTAGATTTTTATTAAAAATAAGATCGGGATCTTACCGCGGACAAATGTTGAGGTCCCGCGGTGACGTTCCGGGAATCAATAGACAGTGGACTGTATATACGGATGGATATTATCTTATTTCCCGAAAAACACCACACAGAAGGGGTCCATGGTACGATTAGTGTAAATTAAATGATAATGCACGTGCGCGTGTATACATGGACAGAAGACAATTTACTCGTTAGTCGTTTACTTTTTCGCGCGCGTCTTCATGACTTACCGCAGCGCCATCCTCTAGGCCGACTGCATGTTCAGGAGTCTTAACAGAAACATACTATTGCATTTGAATTTTCGTACTTACTACTTTTGCGATCGTTGTTCATACGATTACAAAAACAAAACAAAAACACTACTTTCATTCCATTTCCTAAATGTTATTACTTCCCAGAAGTTGACCTTTATCAGTAACACTATTGTATTGGTTCGGTTTCTTGTCAAATTATTTTTTTTCAAATAACTAAAAATGCAGATTTTGTTTTTATTAAAATCAGTTTCGTACCCATTTGTAAAATTCATTCTATACTGGTCCATCTAAAGTATATCTCTACATAGATAGAAACATCTTGTAAAAGTTAGAGTAAAACAAAAGTATATTTGAATATATTTTATTGTAGTTATAAAAACATTTATATTAACTAATCTAATAACATTAGCAGCCACCTATAGCCAAGTTGCTATTACAATTAATTTTAATATTTATATTGACCGAAGCCAGCTGAGTAACAAAGAACTTGAAAATATAAGGTATGGATATTAGCAGCAGGTTTCCTTCTCCGCACAGTCTGCACGTCTCCTTGCTTCCGTCGGGGTTGCCGCTGATAGGACCCAAGAGTGTCCCACACTTTGAGCAAATGATCGCCTGAACAAAATAAAAATAAATATTAGGAAAATAGAATACAAATGTTTTAATTCATAGAATAAATTGTAAAAGAACTTGTTGGGGCAAACCCATCTAGTGTAGAAAAAGGGCAGAAAGATTTTGTTTGTGTATTTTACTGTTACTCCAACCTAAACGACATTTAAGGTTGTGTTTTAAATTAAAAAAAGATTTTTTACGAATACCACTGATTCAATGGAAAACTATATTTATTTGGAACGTATACTGTCATAGTCTGTTCCCCAATATTTACCTCGCTCTTGTCGGAGCAGTGGAACAGTCTGTCCTGCAGCAGGAAGGCTGCCCCGTGCGCCAGCAGCGCGTCCCGCTCCATCTCCCCGAGGCGCACCCCGCCCCCGCGCCGCCGCCCCTTCACGGGCTGACGCGTCATGGCCTCCACCGCGCCCGTCGTACGCACCTACGGACAGATTGACGTGTTTTATTATATACTATCATATGGTAGCTTTCGCCGGCGACTTAGACTAACTAAGACTAAGTCATTAGTTATCAAGCATTTCTTAAAATTATATAGTATTGTTTCCGTCATTTGTGAAAAAACAAGCAGTTGTGCATGTACTACACGCACAACACGTTGCATTTTACCTCTTTACTATTTTATTATTATTGCATAGATACGACGTTTAAAAACACTGCCATAATAAGATTAACCTCGAACCTCTGATACATTTCTAATAAATATACAAAAATGTTAATAAATGTATTGTAGGTTGGACACGAAATAATATTTTTTCAAATTGAACACATTCGCTGTCTTAAGGATTTCCTAATAAGAGCTGAAAGTCACCCGGCGCCATTTTATTCACAGTGCAGTGTAAGGACTCTTACTCTAAAGTGTATTATTTGGTTTTAACTTCTAATAATTGTGATACTAAAATTATTATATTTTTTTATTGTATTGTTATGAATGATTTGAAAAAAAAATATGTTGCATTAAATAGTACTATCTGTATTTTCATTTTATGTTTGCTGTTTATTGCACCCTGTTCAAAGGAGGCCGGCTGATGGATAGGTATTATGGCCGCTTAAACTAAACTTTGATACTCATTAATACTAATTTTTGCATTTGCATTGCATTGCATTGCATTTGTCCTAATATTTGTTATGCTAATAACTACAGTCACAATATTTACAAAAATAACCTAATTTTCTTCTAACCTCGATAAAGATTATAAACATACATAATCAATTTAATCTTGCCATCTTTATCACGTTATTGACTTGTACTTGTAAACTTGTATGTTTTAAATTATCTTGTCCAGATGGAATCCCGTACCTGCCACTTATCAGACACCATGTGCCGCAGCCTCTGATAGTGCACGAGACCGCAGAAGATGTCGGCAGTCATCTCCCGTCCGTCGATGCCGCTGTACAGCCTCTCAGTGCCGTAGTAGTTGTACCCGCCGGCCTCCAGGAGACGACCGAAGTAGTTTATGGCAGTGTCCTCCTCGTTGAAGCGGAATGGAGTCGCATCGTGGACCTTTAGATAATATATAAGATAAGAATGACATCATTTAAATCTTACAAATCAGAAAAAAAAATGTTTAAGTATCTTTCACTCTACTACTACATTAGTGTTTTTTTTATTTTTATTTATTTATTTAGGAAACAAACATTTACATACTTAAAAATAAAATTAATAATTAATACATAATATCAATAGTTTCCACTATTATAAAAAATAATCATAAACTTAATATAAATTATGTTTGTAAGTCACTTCAACTGCAAATAGTTATAATGAGTGTGCTAACATGTCCGTGCAGGCAGGCTGCCTTCCCCGCCATGCACTCTACCATCATGGCGATGGTCATTCTCGAGGGGAAGCCGTGCGGGTTGAAGAGTATGTCCGGCACGAGCCCCGACTCCGTGAAGGGTAGGTCCTCGGCGGCCCAGCGCTGGGAACAGATGCCCTTCTGACCCGCGCGGGACGCGAACTTGTCGCCCACTGACGGGTTGCGCTGGAATACAAACACATCTGTACTACACACATACACATATAGTAGGCTAAGATGTAATAAATAAATAATCGTAATTATTTACACTCTTTACAAGATAAGATTTTTAGTTTTTACATTAACTTAAATTATATGTAACGGTGAACTTTTCTGTGTTTTTGAAATTAATAAAATTTTGTAGGTATTGTTCGAAATATAAACCGTATTTAATTACCTGTATTCTAAGCATGATGCAAGCTTTTTTGGGTGCTTTGCTGGAGAAGTCACCGCACAGCCTCACGCTGTCCACCACCACCTCTTCCTTACCGCGGTACTTGCAGACCACGAACTTGGACTTATCTCCGTCATAGTAGCTGGTGAAAATAATGTTTTGTTCGGTGACTACTTGCACAGCTAGTATATATAATATATATATAGCTAGTATATATAATATATATATAGCTAGTATATATAATATATATACTAGCTGTGCCTGCGACTTCGTACGCACAGATTCCGATTTCGATAAAGATACCTGTTTAAAGTTTCATCAAATTCCGGCAAGTAGTTTTTGCGTATTTTGTGTGTAATTGGAGTTTATGTTTATATATATACATATTTTAATCACAGATATTTTTTTCGTGAGTAGATCCGTTTAAGAACTGAGTACTGAGTCGTTCAATTACGTATTTTTTTATTGAAAAGTATATTACTATTCCCTGACAGGAGGACTATAAATATGGACTATTAATACGTACTATCAATATTTACTATCAATACGTACTATCAATATTTACTATCAATATGTACTATCAATATGTACTATCAATATGTACTATCAATATTTACTATCAATACGTACTATCCATATTTACTATCAATACGTACTATCAATATGTACTATCAATACGTACTATCAATATGAACTATCAATATGTACTATCAATATGTACTATCAATATGTACTATCAATATTTACTATCAATACGTACTATCAATATGTACTATCAATATTTACTATCAATACGTACTATCAATATTTACTATCAATATATACTATCAATATTTACTATCAATACGTACTATCAATATGAACTATCAATATGTACTATCAATATTTACTATCAATACGTACTATCGATATGTACTATCAATGTATATTATCAATATGTACCATCAATACGTACTATCAATACGTAAATATATACTATCAATACGTACTACCATTACGTACTATCAATTATGTACTATCAATATTTACTATCAATACGTACTATAAATATTTACTATCAATACGTACTATCAATACGTACTATCGATATGTACTATCAATGTATATTATCAATATGTACCATCAATACGTAAATATATACTATCAATACGTACTACCATTACGTACTATCAATTATGTACTATCAATATGTACTATCAATATTTACTATCAATATTTACTATCAATACGTACTATCAATATGTATTATCAATATTTACTAACAATATGTACTATCGATATGTACTATCAATGTATATTATCAATATGTACCATCAATACGTACTATCAATACGTAAATATATACTATCAATACGTACTACCATTACGTACTATCAATTATGTACTATCAATATGTACTATCAATATTTACTATCAATATTTACTATCCAGTTACATAGAACTACTATATGGAAACCGCCTACGTTGAGTTTCTGTAATATTATATTTAATAAAGTAATTTGTCGATAAAGCATTTGCATTGTATTCCCATGAGTTTTAATAATTAATATTATTTGTAAGAACGATCATTCCATATTCCCACATCGAGGTGGAATCATCGTTCATAGGGTTAATTTGTAATAAACTTAAATTTAATTAAAGTTAATTTCTTAAATCATTTCGGTTTTTTGTTCAATCCTCTGTCTGTCGCAAACGTAATTGGCGCAGTCGGTAGGATATTCGCGGGAGACTTCAAGGCCATATCTTACATCGATAATCGCGTCGCGAGTCACCCGGGTTGGCTATCAAGCACCGTTCCGGATATCCTGAATCTACGGACCTGCAGCAGACCAGGGGAGGAATCTGAAAATCGATTCCAAGAGAAAACCAGAAATGCTGTATATGTAAGTACACTTGAATTATTCTCGTGTTGCTCCTTTGAATCTTAAACTTCAAGATTTATCACCCCAGAGCCTTTAGTTCGCGGGAGCCTGAATCGCGCCAGGCCCGCAGACAGTTAACGGATAGTAATAGAGATATTATAGGATTAGGCAATTTAAAATTAAATAATTTAGGTATAGAAATTAAATCAAAGCCAGTAATAATGACGCAATATAGCCCAGACGATATTTTCAAAGTCCTCCGCTTAATCCCGAAATTAGACGGAAATCCAAATATCCTTACTCGTTTTATAAAAATATGCGATTCGTTGGCTACACAATACCTTAATGATAATCCTAGTAGCGAGTTTTCCAATTTATGTTTGTTAAATGGAATTTTAAATAAAATAACAGGGACAGCCGCATGCACTATAAATGCAAACGGTATACCAGAAAACTGGCTAGGTATACGAACAGCCCTCATAAATAACTTCTCGGATCAACGTGATGAGACCGCATTATATAATGACCTTTCTATAGCAAGTCAAGGTAATCGTACCCCGCAAGAGTTTTACAATCATTGCCAAACTTTATTTAGCACCATTATGACGTACGTAACTTTGCATGAAAGTTTGCCCACCACAGTCCAAGCGAAACGAGAGCTTTACAAAAAAGTTACCATGCAAGCATATGTACGGGGTTTAAAAGAACCGTTAGGGTCGCGCATACGATGCATGCGCCCAGATACGATAGAGAAAGCTCTCGAGTTCGTTCAAGAGGAGCTTAACGTAATGTATTTAACAACAACGTAATGTATGTAACAACGCGACTCCCATAAAATTCAGACGACCCCTAAACCAACTAATTCGTTACAACCAGCAACATTCACTCATACAAAACCTCATAATAACCGAGTACCTAACTGGCCGGCTCCGTTAAATCAGCGCCCTATGGGACCTCCACCGCAACCCTTTAAATTCCCGGTAACCGGATATAATCAACCACGCATGCTTACTAACACACAAAGGATGTTCGCTGCACCTCCACCAAATTATAGACCTCGTAGTAACATTTTTAGATTACCACCCCGAAATAACCCACCTCAAGGTCCTCAACCTATGAGTGGTGTCCAACATTTTACACCAAAACCTTTATCCTTGAATAATCCCATGAATTATTTTAAATCACGGGAAATGAATGTAAATGAATGTGCGGCATATGACGATTCATATTATAATCATTGTTATGAGCCGGAGTACAATTACTATACTGATTACTACGATACTGATTTTACGCCCGGATTTTCTCATGAATTAAACATGACTTCTGACAATAATTCTTTTGACTCTGAAATTCAAATAACTGAAACTGAACAAGATCAGCAGGATTTTCGGAAGACTTCGAAATCACAAAAACAAAAATAGAATTAAATCTTCAAACACAGAGACAACTTCCGTACATACAAATAGAAAATCCTCATTTAAAATTTTTAATAGATACCGGTGCTAATCAATCTTTTATTAGTCCCGAAGCCGTCGAGAAGTACTTCGCTCAGTTCCCGTTACAATTTCATCCTTTTGAAGTAACCAACATACACGCGACGAGTAGGAACAATTATTCTATTACGTTGCCATGCTTCGCGGAATTCAATGATGCCAGCAATATCAAGTTATTCGTATATAATTTTCATGAATACTTTGACGGATTAATAGGTTTAGATTTATTAAGTAAATGGGAAGCTCGTATTGATTTAAAATACCGAAAATTGCTTACAAGAAACGCGTCGAACCCGATTAAAATGTATAACTCGTGTAATGTAAACCTATACGAAGACGTTATCCCCGCGGAAACTTCTAAAATTATTCGTGTTCCCGTCGATATTTTAGAATGTGATGCTCTTATTAAAGAACAAATACTGTGCAATTGCACTATCCATGAGTGCATTACTTCTGTAAAGAATAATCGTTGCTATTTAGAAATTGAAAACCCGACACCGAATGATATTATATTCTCACTCGATCGTCCGGCTCACGCGGATTTATTTAACGCTGAGTGCACGAGTACTCAACAATTAAAGACTCGCACACAAGACGTTATTTCACGTTTACGTATGGACCATTTAAACCTGGAGGAGAAGGCTAACCTCGCTCTTTGCTCCCGGTATTCTGACGTATCTTACATAGATGGCGAAAAATTAACTTTTACAGATAAAGTTAAACATAGGATACGAACCACCGACGAAATACCAGTACATTCTAAAAACTATCGATTCCCCTTTGTACACAGAGAAGAAGTAAAATCCCAATTAAATAAAATGTTAGATCAAGGAATAATAAGACCTTCTGAGTCCGCTTGGAGCTCACCTATTTGGGTGGTGCCAAAGAAAATAGATGCCTCTGGCAAGCAAAAATGGCGTATAGTGGTGGATTTTAGAAAACTTAATGAAAAAACATGAGATGACAAATATCCTATCCCGAATATTACTGATGTTTTTGACAAATTAGGAAAATGTCAATATTTCACCACCCTGGATTTAGCTAGTGGATTCTATCAAGTTGAGATGGAACCCCAGGATATACCTAAAACAGCATTTAATGTCGAACATGGGCATTTCGAATTTCTTCGTATGCCCATGGGTTTAAAAAATTCTCCTTCAACCTTCCAGCGAGTAATGGATAACGTACTCCGCGGCCTCCAGAATGAAATATGTTTAGTTTATCTTGATGACATTATAGTATTTAGTACATCCCTTCAGGAACATATCATTAACCTCGAAAAAGTTTTTAACAGATTACGAGAATCCAACTTTAAAATCCAAATGGATAAATCGGAGTTTTTAAAATTAGAAACTGCTTACCTTGGTCACATAATATGCAGGGATGGTATTAAACCAAACCCAGATAAGATCAAGGCTATTGAAAATTACCCATTACCTAAAAACAGTAAAGAAATTAAACAATTTTTAGGACTCTTAGGATATTATAGAAAGTTCATCCCCGATTTTGCTCGCTTAACGAAGCCCATGACTAAATGCTTAAAGAAAAACAATAAAATTACATTAGATTCTGAGTATACTAATTGTTTTAAAAAATGTAAAAACCTATTGACAAATGACCCCATATTGCAGTACCCTGATTTTACAAAAGACTTTGTTTTAACGACTGACGCTTCGAACGTAGCTCTAGGCGCGGTTCTTTCTCAAGGACCCATAGGTTCCGATAAGCCTATCTGTTACGCTTCTAGAACTTTAAATGACAGCGAATTAAACTATAGTACTACTGAAAAGGAACTTTTAGCCATAGTTTGGGCAACAAAATATTTTAGACCTTATTTATTCGGAAGAAAATTCAAAATTTATACTGACCATAAGCCTTTACAGTGGCTAATGAGCATGAAGGAACCAAATTCCGGACTTACACGTTGGCGACTGAAACTGAGCGAATATAACTTTACAGTAATTTATAAAAAAGGAAAATTAAACTTAAATGCAGATGCTCTTTCCCGTATCGAAATCCATACAAAAGAAGCACTATCTTTGATAGAAGAGATAGATGAGCTTAACTCTTTACTCGGTAATCCATCAGAAACTATTCCTGCCCCAGCTAGCTCTTCTACGGAAACAGTTCACACTAGCTTAGAAAACCCAATCTTAGAAATCCCGATAATTGATGAACCACTTAATAAATTTAATAGACAAATTTATTTTGACCTTGTGACTGACGTTAAGAAACGACCTGTAGTGACTAAGCCGTTCGACACTCATACACGTATTAGTATCCAATTATCTCAACCAAATTTAGAAGAGGATGTGATAAATGCTGTTAAGGAATATATTAGTCCTAAAATTAAAACAGCTATGTTAATAAACCTTCCTTTAGCTATGTATTCAATAATACCGATCATCGTGGTATCAACGAATGTTATTCAGCTTTATCATACAAGTATTATTGGCCTAAAATGAGAGAACAAATAACAAAATTTATTAATGAATGTACCACTTGCGGTCAAGCCAAATACGACAGAAACCCAGTTAGACCACAATTCAACATCGTTCCACCTGCCACTAAACCATTTGAAATAGTTCATATGGATTTGTTCACAGTTCAAAATGAAAAATATGTAACTTTCATTGACGTTTTCACGAAGTATGGTCAAGCTTATCATCTTCGTGACGGCACAGCTTTAAGTGTATTACAATCTCTATTACAATACAGTACCCATCATGGTATACCTATGACTCTTATTACTGACAATGGAACCGATTTACTAATCAATTATTTATGGAATTTACCAGACTTCATAAAATTAACCACCATCGAATACTAGCTCATTCACGTAATGACAATGGTAATATAGAACGATTTCATTTAACTCTTTTAGAACACCTAAGACTTCTTAAACTGAAACATAAAGACGAACCAATAATAAACCTTGTGCCCTATGCTATAATAGCTCCATACATAGTTTCACACGATGTCGCCCTTTTGATTTGTTGACTGGACATTTTGACCCTAGGGATTGGACGGATATAGATATAACGCAAAAGCTCTTGCAACAATACACTCAAATTCATAAAGATAAAATTAAACAAGTATACGATATTATTAATTCATCATCACTTGAAAATCGGACCGCATTAATAGAAAAAAGAAATAAAGATCGCGAACCTGAAAAGGAATATGCACCCCAACAATCAGTTTTTATAAAAAATCCAACTGCTAGTCGACAAAAGACTGCTCCACGATACACTCATGACACTGTACTAGCCGACTTACCAATTCATATTTATACCTCTAAAAAACGTGGCCCCATAGCCAAATCACGACTAAAACGAGTCCCTAAAACAGCTAATTTGTTACAGAATCCTCCTAGTAACAACCCTCTCAATGACTCAACCTCAGGAGATAAAACTCGAGAATCTTAACGACGGACCAGGAATACTACCTTTCAAACTCGGACCCATGAAACTGACTACGCATTATCATACATTCATACAATATATAAAATTAGATAACATTGAGACTAACATTCATTCATTAGAGACTCAACTGCTTGACTGTAAAAATCGCATGAGTAATATAACCTATAACCTATATGAAATTCAAATTAATTACCTTACTAATAGGCTTGGCAATATTTTAAAACAACTACATTCTTTAGAGCCTAATAGAGTAAAAAGAGGTCTTATAGATAGTTTAGGTACTATGATAAAAAGTTTAACCGGTAACTTAGATCACGATGATGCGATAAAATATAATGAGGCAATTAGAATATTAGAAAATAATCAAATAAAATTATTATCTGAATTTAACAGTCATATCAGTCTGAGCAAGGAGTGGATGTTAAAACATGGAAACGTTATTAGACAAATAGTAGATAACCAAATCATGTTAAATAGTACTTTAGAATTATTATTACAGAATAAGACTATAAGTGACGACAGCTTAACAAAATACGCAAATTTTGCTCAACTTCTAGAATTAATTAGTGAAAACATAGAAGATTTATCTTTAGAAATACTTAGAATAGAAAATAATTTAGCTTTTATCCAGGCTTCTAGTACACATCATTCTATTATAGACATTGAGGTATTAGAATCTATGATCTTAAAATTAAAAACAATTTACTCAGAAGAGCAAATATTAGATTTAGAACTTAGGGAATATTATAATATTATCAAACCAGGGTCGTACTTTATGAATAAACAAATAGTTTTTATATTTAAATTTCCAATTTATTCTAAAGAAACTTATGATTTTTATAAATTATCAGTAGTACCGAACAAGCACGACCAGGCTCTTATCCCACCTTTCCCTTTCCTAGCCACAATCGAGATATCGTTTGTGTACATGGAGGCTGAATGCCCGAAGGTAAAAAACTGGTATCTCTGTGAGAAAGAAATTCATCATCAGATTCGCAACAGACCAGATTGTATCCAGGAATTGATCATCAATCAAGTCATACAAGAAACCTGTGAATTTACTACAGTCATCTTGACTAAAGAAGCAATGGAGAAACTCGATGACAAGCACTACGCTCTGTCCTTTCCTCAACAAACGAAAGTGCAACCGATTTGTAACCAAAAGGACTACACATCACTACAGGGAAGTTACCTAGCTACGATTCCTGCTGGATGTCGGTTGAAATCAGAGCAATTCACAATAGCAAATGATTATAACCGAATGATTATATCCGAATCGACAAAGTTTAAAAAGATGCCTTGTACCATACCACAATACCATTTTATACTATACTATTAGGTACAGCCATACTTGGTATTACCTTAGCAACTCGACGTTATCTATATAAAAATAACAAAAATGTACAAAAAGAGAAGCAGCCATCGCTCGAGATCCTGAAAACATCTGGCAACCCTGAAACCATTCCGGCAACATTTTCACTGAACGTACTGAAATAGTCGCCTTTCTTAGGGGGGAGGAGTTACATAGAACTACTATATGGAAACCGCCTACGTTGAGTTTCTGTAATATTATATTTAATAAAGTAATTTGTCGATAAAGCATTTGCATTGTATTCCCATGAGTTTTAATAATTAATATTATTTGTAAGAACGATCATTCCATATTCCCACATCGAGGTGGAATCATCGTTCATAGGGTTAATTTGTAATAAACTTAAATTTAATTAAAGTTAATTTCTTAAATCATTTCGGTTTTTTTTCAATCCTCTGTCTGTCGCAAACGTAATTATCAATACGTACTATCAATATTTACTATCAATACGTACTATCAATATATACTATCAATATTTACTATCAATACGTACTATCAATTATGTACTATCAATACGTACTATCAATATTTACTATCAATACGTACTATCAATATGTACTATCAATATTTACTATCAATATTTACTATCAATATATACTATCAATATTTACTATCAATACGTACTATCAATATTTACTATCAATACGTACTATCAATATGTACTATCAATATTTACTATCAATATTTACCTTAAATATTTACTATCAATACGTACTATCAATATGTACTATCAATATTTGCTATCACTACGTACTATCAATATTTATCAATATTTACTATCAATATATACTATCAATACGTACTATCAATACGTACTATCAATACGTACTATCAATATTTACTATCAATACGTACTATCAATATGTACTATCAATATGTACTATCAATATGTACTATCAATGTATATTATCAATACGTACTAACAATATGTACTATCAATATATACTTTCAATATATACTATCAATACGTACTATCAATATGTACTATCAATGCATATTATCAATATGTACCATCAATACGTACTATCAATATGTACTATCAATGTATATTATCAATATGTACCATCAATACGTACTATCAATACGTAAATATATACTATCAATACATACTATCATTACGTAGTATCAAATATGTACTGTCAATGCGTAATATCAATACGTAACTTCTGTTCTTACCTGAAATATAAAAAAAATAAAATAGTTTCAAAAAATGTCTTACCGCAATAGTAGGAAAATAAGTGATTATTAACTTTATTTGTTAAATGATTGGAATAAAAAACAACACAAATTGTACAGTGAATCCCATATATTCCCGAAAACTGCATCCAAATCGATTTATTCGTTTCTGAGATTCGCGTGCATAAACATACAGACATACAGATAAAATGAAAAACCATTGTTCTGGGTTCTCTTGCTCTTATAAAGGCTCCCAATCATGATTTTTTAAATATTTTCCATGTATAGTTTTCGATCAGTGACCATTTTATTATATGTATATATTTGACTCTAAGTATTCAAAGTATACGTCAACGAAACATCCATGTAACAGAAAGTTTTTGAATTTGAAAGTTGCAAAAATTGAGGACGTTTCTCTGAATTTGAAGGTTTGTTATCCGTTAATAGACTTTCAAAGTTGTTACACTACAAGCGTACTCACTTGCCTTTATTTTAAACTACTTACGAAGTTATTTAATTTTTAACTTTTTACTACATGCTTTTCGCCATAAGAAGCGCTACTACATTTCATGTAATACTCTATTTTAAGAAGTAAACTTAAAAGGTTTAATATTTTTTTAATCCATGCCTCTTTTCTAATTTACTTCTATTATAAGTTTCAGATAAACCAAAAAGCTAAGTAATTATATTAATTTTGTTTGATAAATTAAAATATTATTAAAGATGTTCATGTAAGTTAGACTATTTGTGTATTTTTAAGCTATTGCATAGCTTCTATTTTGGGCCTTGAGCGTGGAGACCGAATCCAGAAATTCCTTAACGAAAAAAAACCAACACCCCCCACTCCGGATACTACGAAGCTTGGCCGAGTATTGTGTACATATCATTTCAAAATAGCGTAAGCGCCAAGTTGTTAATATGTATTATGAACTTATTGCTTACTAGTTAAGGTTGAGTTTAGGATAAATGTTTTACTTATACACGGGTATTTTTTTCAACAAGCCTTTTCATTTCAAAGACTTTCTGTTATTTTGTGACAAAGACCCTAACTTATTCAACAATAGTAAATGAACCATATTCAAGTACGTATAAGGTTGAAAATATTTTTAGCTGTTGATATTATTAACCTAAAAAATCAAACTTAAAAAATACATATATTAAAAAGTTATCACAATGTCTAACGTCATTACATGTAGATACGTTTATCATAATTCGACCAATCGATACCGTATGAATATGTAAATAAAGATTTTTAGTTTGAATAAATGAATATGTTCCAATATTTTTTTTAAATTTCACTTTTTACTTAGCGAAGCACGTATTGGGCCGCTAGTACTAAAATATTTTTCTTATTTGTATCGCAACGCCAACTGTCAGGGCAAACTATAATTAAAATATAATATTATTTAATATTTGACATTGCCATGGTAACGCAGTTCGTCGGAACCAATGTGAAACATTCCAAAATCACCACCTACTTACACATTACAAATTAATTAAAAAACCATTTTCCAGTGGACCAAATAGTGGATCTAAACAATTCTCAAGTCCCCTTGAACACACATAAAGAATTCCATAAAAATCGGTCCAGTCGTCAAGGAGGAGTTCAGTGACAGACACACGCACACAAGAAATATATATATAAAGATATATATATTGAAATCAGTGGCCAAGTTATAAGGCAACAATAAATTTGATGATCATCGTAACGGCCGATTAAATCAGATAAGGATATCGGGAAGATCGACTTGGAGACATAATTCTTATGAGGAATGCGCTTAGCAAGGACTATTGCACCTTCTTATACAAATGTTCTTCCTCTTCCTCACCTGTAGAGTGGGTCGTCCTCCCGGAGCCTCTGTCCGGGCGCGGGCAGTCCGTCGCTCCCCAGCTGGTCCCCGGCCATGGCGGGGTCGCGGCAGAAGTACGAGGCGGCGTGTTCCAGCTCCGCCACCTGCGACTTGTACACGTAGCCCGCGCACAGACCGCGCTCCAGGGACGACTTGTTCATTATCATGGCGTCCTCCATGTCGTAGCCCTGGGGGTGTTACTGATGTTATAGACGACAGCCACACCTTTTTATCACGAGAATCATTTTTTTTTTTATAATAAAGTTTTTCGAATTAAATTAGATAAAATACACGCACTTTTACATTTAAATGTATCTGAACGTGACCGCAAATAATATAATTCAGAATTACATCGAAAGTAACAACTTTATTAACCTTTACCAATATATGTTTTAAAGCACTTTAGATCAAATAAAATGAAGTAAATATCTGGAAAATACATAAAATAACATAATACAAAATTCTATTAGAAAACTATCCACAGCAAAACTCCCCTTACCGTATAGGAAATAACGGCCAAAATGGCGTTAGTCCCGGACGGATAGTCGTCGAGGCTCAAGTTATCGTGGTGCACCGGTCTGAAGAGCGGCGTGGCGCCGGTCTGTAGCCGGTATAACTTGGTCTCCGCGTTGGTGTGCCACGTGTGTATCGGTGTACCCATCGTTTGCTTACCCATTTGACATTGGTACATGTTCCTGTTGTAAATTTTATGGAAAATTAATATTAATATCTTATTAATTAAAATTTTATTAAACGGATAATAGTACATTTCAGGACGGGATAAGATTCATTCTGATTGGATTAGTTTAAAGTCAAATTTAACTTTTTTCTTTCAAATAGACCTTAATTAAAGGAAAGTGTTATTTAATAATAAGTTGTAGAATACATATAAATTAATCATTTAATTATAAATACCTTGGCGACTGGTTGCAGTCCGGCATCGGTACCAATTGCGCCAAGTTACTCATGAAGGCGGACTTTGATAACTCCAGGTGAGTTGTTTTACCTAGAAACAATTTTAATAAGTTAAGTAGTTTCTGCGTATTTGTTCGTGAGCGTGCGTGCATAGATGTGTGTGTGCATGTTTGCGTGCGTGCAAATGTATGTGTAAGTACGTACCCTTGATGAGCTCAGTCTGTGTGACGGCGATGTCCAGGTACAGTTGCTCCATTGTGCCGACCAGTTCCAGTTGACCCGTGGCCAGGTTGATGACGGGTCGCATCATCCTCGCCTCGGACGTGAACAGGAACACGCCGGGGTACTGACCCGGGATCTACAAAAATATTATACATTTAATATACATAACTACCATCGACTGATTTAACAACCCGCACTATTGTGAAAAGAAACAAAATTCTGCAGTCCCAAAACTTTGCAAATTTTTGGTCCCATTTATGAGTTAATTTTTTTTTTGTAAGACAATGTAACTATATAAAATATTAAATTAGTTCATAATTTTTGTTTAAAAATATGAAAAAAGTATTATAAACATTCTGGTAATTAATAGAAATTTCCATCATTCATTTTGGACTTACCTCCGTTTTAGGCACCAACACTATTTCTGTAGATATGGGCACGTCTTCACCTTTGACCTTCAATGTACGAAGGTAAGATACGGATTTGAACGCGCTATCCTCTGGAAAGTATCCCACCAGCCTACCGTCTATGAACACCGGATACTTGTAAACGTCATGGAGGAGCGGCGTGTGTACTACTGAGCTTATGGGGTCCATACCTGTATGAAACAATTAACAACGCTGAATTTTTATGGACTAATATTATATGAATTTATATAAACATAGAATGAAAAATAAACCGATACGGGCAGGGATTCGAACCCGCGACTACTGGGAAACCGTCCCGTACGGTATTTTTCATTCTATATTTATATAAATAATATAAATTTAAATAAGCTTAACATAGCTATATGTATATGTTTATAGATATTTTAAAACATTAATATTATATGTGCAAAAGTTTGGATAGATGGATGTTAGTTACTCAATCAAGTCAAAACTACTGAACGGATCTTCATGAAACTTGGCAATGTTGTAGCTTATGTACAAGAATAACACATAGGCTATAGAAATCTTTACTATTGCACGTGGTTTTGTCTGTGATATAACATAATTTGTCGAAAGATTACGTAATGGCTACGGGAGTTCTGGATTTTAATCGTTTGATTCACTGAAATTACTTAAACAAAATTAAAAAAGAAAGAACGTTGAATATTGTAGCCACACAATATAATGATTTGTTTTGTCAGTAGAAACTTGGAAAATAGTTTAAGTTCAATAATATATATAATATATATGACGCCATAATAGTTTTTCCTTTCATTTTCTGCACCTCTACTTTTGACTTTTGCCACATTGTATAGTCAGCATCACCCACATTTTGATCAATACAAAGCTTTTATTCATACACTTCCAAATTTTATTTCAAAAATATTATAAAAGAAGTCACGGGTCACAGGTAGGTATATAAGCCATATAAATATTATTTTAAAATTCCACGTCGACGGAGTCGTGGGCAATATATAGTACATATATACGTATATAAAATGAAACAAATAATCTATGGGATGCGAACTCATGACCTCTGAGAGTCCGTCCTGGGCGCTCTGACAACTGAGCTAACATGTCGTTAGCTAATAAATTTTAGCATTCTAAATATAATCATCAATATCGGGACCGAGGCGTCCTTTACTATATTTCGAAAGCCCTAAACATTATTAAAGGTTTCAGTTAAGTTCATATTGTTTCCTTGTCTTTCTATATAGTATATTTATTTACAATTAACCATAAAGATTTTAAATGTTTGCAGACATAAGTTTAAAATTTAAATATGTTAATTGAGAGTTTTAAATTTTTTATCATTATTTTTTATTATTTAATTTTTAATCTACTTCACTAAAGTAGAGACTTACCACACTTTTCCAATACATTTGGCAGAGATGCTAGTTGTTTCGAATCCGGTTGTTGTGTTACCTTAAGTAGAAAGATTTCTGTTTCATTACAACATTTTACTAAATATGTATTATCTATTGGATGTTTATGTGTGCACGGAACATGTATCGACGTGTGTATCAGGTTTGTAGTGTGAGTAATTAAGTAATTAAGTGTGTGTGTGTTTGTATTGATTTCTTTTGGTATGTGCATGTATTGATATGCGTGTATGTGTGTGTGTGTATGTTAGTATATATGTAAGGATGTGAGTGTATGTTTATATATAAGCATGAGTGTTTGCATACCTGTGCAGAGGCGGTGAGGTGGTTGAGGAGTCCGCAGGGTGCTCCATCAGGCGTGTGTACGGGACACACGAAGCCCCAGGCGTCGGGCAACAGCTGGCGAGCCTCCGTCGTACGCATCTCCATAAAGAACGAACCACGATGGATCGCTCTGAGTACATATAGAGTTATTAGTTCACTTTGACATTGTTTTTAAAATATATTTTAATCCGTTAATGCAACATTGAACATTACCATATACTTTAATAACTCTTTAATTAAGAGTTTAAGTATTTTTAATATTGATTTTAGTATTTATTGTAAACACCAAAAAAAAATATTAACAGCTAGAAAAAAATAAATATTTAAAGCCTATACATTTATATAACTTAAACTCAATTATAAACTCACTTAAAATGCGACATGTATCTCATTCTGTTGATATTTTCGGCCACTATCGTGAGTCCCTTGTACTGCGCGAGGTTGACATTGTTGGAGGGTGCATTGCCCGTGGCGAGGAAGGTCTCCATCTTCTGTTCCAGACTGCCCGCTGATCTGATTATTTGTTGCAGTTCTTTCTGTATTTACAATAATGCAATCAATATTACATTATTAATGTACCGGTATTTCCAAACAACGCCATCTAGCGCAACAAAGCTTGAAATGTAGGAACTGGACCATAAAATTAGTTTACTTTAGAATACATGTATATAAACTAAACATAAAACTTATAAAAATACAAATTTTTCATATATTTTTTTTAGGGTGGGCATCGAACTCACGACCATAGGACACCAAAGGCGTTACGATCAGTGCGCCTAGTGTTTGTCTAAATTAGGAAAATAGATAAACAAAGGGTTCAAGGTTATATAGCTGTTAATAAAAAACAATACTTACTGAAGTCAGAACCAGTTTGCTACTATTCTTAGCCTTCTTAATGATGTTAGCTCTCAGGATATAGAGTAAGGTCTGGAGACGTTCCTTCAGCACCTGCAGGTAGAGGTGTCCGCCCACTTGCAGCTCTTGTACCATCACCGCATCTGCTCCCTCTACCTATATAAGTGAAGATATTATTAGTTATTATATTACGAAGAAATATTTAACATGAATTATAATTTTAATGACAATCGCTTTATACAACATACAAAAATGTAACACACATTTTTGTAAGTCAAATGTTATAGACTGTTAATGTGTTTTTTGTTATGTATTTTATTATAAATACATTAAGAAATTAATTAATTGTAATTAATTAATGATGGGTAAATTGTAGACGTTCACAACATATTAATAAAGTTAATTTTATCATCAAGAAAAATGTTTGTTTTTTTTTTAAACGAACCGTTTATGCAGGAGAAAAGGTCAACGCACACTAGACAGATTTACTTAATTAACATAATAAAAAAACCTCACCTTGCTCTTGTTCTGCACTACATCGAAAAGCTTCTGCGCCATGAAGACCAGCGCGTGGAACTTGTCCCTGGGTGTTCCGAGGTGTATCAAGAGGCAGCGCGTGAGGAGGAACTGCGCCGCGTCCTCGTCTGTGGCCCGCGGGGGCAGCTCCAGCCGCGCCCGGAACATGCGCCCCAAGTACGACACGCACTCCGACGACGTGTGGAGACCTTGCTCGTGCAGCTCACGGAGCATGTTCTGGATGCAGCTGGAGGTTAACAGAATACATGGAGTCTCTGACCGGCTTTACTAGGAACTGTGCTACTAGTCTGATGTTTAAAAACTAAATGCATTTCTATTTAAAATAAATAACATTGACATTGGACTTTTTGAGGATTAACTTTTAGTTTCTTTTCATAGATGCATGGATATCTATACAAACAAAGTTAGAAACATTGGTTAGGATTTTCGAAAGGAGCCTAATAGATGTCATCACCGTCCCAATAAAGACGATCACATATAGAATCCTTAATTCACGGAGACGGACGGCAACACGGTAGCTCAATTGGTAGAGCGACGGGACGGTTTCCCAGAGGTCGCGGGTTTGAATCCCTGGCCGTGTCGGTTTATTCATCATTCTATATTTATATAAATTTAAGTTTTATGTACCTTTGATAGACATGCTAAATTGTGACTAACAAAATTCTTGGTTTAATTTCAAAAGTCATTCAATATACTGATGAAAATAATGAAATACTTACTTAACATAATATAAATCATTTTTCTTTCCATGCAATAGAAGCCTGTATATGTAATGGTCGGGCCAGTCCACAAGACACTTGAGGATCAACATTAGTGGTGCATAGTACATCACCTTGCGATGAGAAAACATAAGCTTGCAAGTACCGTTCTGTAGGAAGTGAAGAACATTGTTCTGGAACAAATTATATATTAATATATAGTAAATTTGTTTGAAAAATCAGTAACTAAAATCTTTGATGACCTGTTGGTGTAGTGGTTAGTGACTGTTGAACCAAAGGTTATGGGTTTGACTCCCATACAGGACTATTCTTTATGAGATCCACAGATGGTTGTTCAAAGTCTGGGTGTACTTTTGTGTCCATTATTTATATGTTTGTAAAATGCAAATGCGATAATCTTTAAAGGTTATATTATTCCTGTATCATAATAGTGCAGGAGTTTTTGTTTTAAACACCAAAAAAATCACAATTATAGTCCACTTATGATATATATTCCACAAATGGACATGCTGGTAATTATTTATGTTGAGAAAGAAACTTTTTATTATTTTACTCAACTACAATAAAAAATGTTATTGTTAAGAAGGAAAAAAACATATAGTACCTTAGTTTTAATAGGTTAGTAAGCAAAGCACAGGAAATGGAATCCTATAGGCCACAGGTTCAAGTCCAACTTGTGTGCATTATGTTATAATTATATTTTTTTTTTATTAAATAATATTTAAATGAATAATGATTATTAATAAATATCCAAGTGAAAGAAAACTGATAGAAGAAGAATAGAAATGTGATGACCTAATTTTGAATTCTTTAAATATTTACTAACCGTGCTGGTTTGGTCGGCCCTCACACACCTCACTAGGACTCCGTAGTCAGAGAATAAGTTGCCTCTCATCCGCCAGCCTGATCTCTTGATGGCTACGGGATAATTCCTCCGGGTCACTAACAACATCCGGGCTAGACGTTCATGTCCCTAAAAAAAAACCTATTTATTCACTATAACCATGATTACATGTTTCTCCATATCCGTCAAACTGTTTAACCAATTATCACTAATTTTTCAAATCTGTTTTCCAATTATTGACTATAACATAATTTATGAAACTAATTGGGAATTGAATTTATTTTGTGGAACATTTTAATTATTAAGAAGTCATTTAGTTTAACAAAAAAAAATTGTAAGTTATTTTTATATAAATTCAAATATAAATACACAAGTAAACTAACCTTAATTATAAAGTAGCCACCCCACTCATCGGCATGCTCATTATTTTTCACAAGCTGCTCTGGAGAGAGGTCTGCCAAATGACAAACTTTAGACTGAAAATTATATATTTTAATTAGATAAACACATAGTCAATACTATACAACATTGTCTATAAGAGAACATCAATAAAATGAGAAATGGCAGGCTAAGATTAAATTTTGTAACTGTAAATAAGGGATAAAAGTACCACTTTATGCATTTGTCATAATCACTTGTGGATCAAAAATAATGAATCTAATTATTATTAAATATTCTGTACTTTCTCTAAATAATATGGTGTTAATCAAAATGCTATTTAAATGAAATGACTGTCTTATATATTTTTCAATTAGTTAACATAAATAGGTAAACATCCTTTACCTTTAACATAATAGGTAAACTTCCAAGTGATCTATCCATAGTTATGGTCTTCCCATCAATATCAAAAGTCAGTCTAACTTTAAAATCTCCCTTGTAAGTTGCTCCTCGTTGTCTACACTCAGTTGGTAATACTTTTTGATTTTTGACTCCCACAGCTTCCATTGGCACACTTGGTTTGGCAAAAGCTGCTTCGTCTATAGTTATTTTTAGGTTTTCTCCGCTGGGCAATTCAAATTCAACAGGAATTAAGTCACCTATTGCAGCTTTTAAGCCGTCTTGGACCATATAGTTGAATGAATCTATATGAGGGGTTCCAAGACATTGTAAATACTGAAATTAAAATATAATGTTTTCTACATAATATACATATTATTTTTTGTATTTTTTTAAATTTGAGTGACCTTTTTGTTTTAAATTAAAGATTATTTTAACTACAAGCAATCCTCACCGCGTTAGGAGTTTTGGGGGGCTTTCTATAATCCGGATTACTCGTATACGCCAAGGATGGTGAATGTAAAATCTTTTTAGGTTCCATATTTATAAATGTAATTACTTCTTATAAATACACATTTGTATAATATTATTTTTTATTAACCACGAAAAAACACGTGCTTTAATTTTTTTGTAAATACAATAACATGTCAGTGTCAATTCAATAGCATGTTAATGACAGCAATTCTGACAATAAATGTGTCAACAGTTAAAATAGGACAAGTAGCACCAAAATGTCTACCAAAAATGTATAATTTGATGAATTAAGGAAAAACTTATAAATGCTACTATCATAAATATAAAAAGTTACTCCTATACGTTATTGAGTTGTTTCCACAATTTTTTACCTCCCTACACTACATCTAAAATAATGTACCTATCTATGTATAAATAAATTATATTATACTATTAAAGTGAGGGCAAGTACTCATGGAGGGTTGGATGGATATTTATACCTATTGTTCATGTCAAAGTTGTTAGCCCTGTCGGCTATTACAGCATCACCAAGGGAGTGGGCGGATCGGGGGACCCTCCCTTAAAAAGGTGGGGCAGATGGGCCCTCATGGGGAACGACGTCCCTAGGGCACTCAGGTGAGACACGGACCTCAGCTCGGGGCGTCGTTAGTCAAGAGGGAAGCTACGGGAATTTAGACACTAGGGTCCTCCGACGGCTGAGTGCCGGTGCAAAATGCACTTACTCAGTTGGAACCTCGTCTACACTGGTATAGACGGTGTCAGGTGTGTGTCTGTATTTTGTGTAGTGTGAATTATGCCTACGCGTATGTTATTACCTAACGTGAACGCGTCATCGGAGTTAACGAGTACCGACTTGAGTCTTCTTTTTCTGACTAAAGTAGTCTTACGTGGTCTATACTTTGCGGCGTCAGGCACCAGTGGGTTCGGGTGACGCTCAGCATTATAAAAGTAACTCTGGGAAAGCCCGTTGAAATACTGAGCGATGGTCGGCAGGTCTAAATCTCTATGGAGATATATGTTGCGGAGGAATTACGGCGCCCCGGTCGCAATGCGTGTAAACCTGTTCTGAATCACCTGAAGGGGTTTCAAATTAGCGTGCGCAAAAATGGGACTCGGCTAGGACATGGTGGAACGTATGCAGGGTTTGTAAAATGTCACCTTGTTGCGAAGCGACATTTTACTACGCTTGCCTAACAGCGGATATAAACAACCTAATATGTAGGCCGGGCTGTTACGAACGCTCCTAATATGCGAAGCGAAAACTAACTTCCTATCTAACGTCACTCCTAGGTATTTTGCCTCGTCTTCCCAAGGCATCAGTCTATCGAAGAGTATGATTCGCGGAAGGGTTGTCGCTAGCATAGATGGAGTAGAGAATGGGCGAGAGTGATTTTGAGTCTCTCGACTTGCGATCTAAGTCTACAGAGGATGATTCTCTCATATACTTTCCCTAAGGAACTAAGAAGACTAATGGGACGGTAACTTCTAGGCAGATGCCGGGGTTTGCCCGGTTTATGGAACCCATCACTATGGCCTCTTTCCACTAGACCGGAAACGAGCAATCGGCTAGTTAAAAATAGTAACCAATAGCTAATTAAAGAAGGCAGAAGGTGTTTTATCACTTTGTTAGTGATCCTATCGGGACCTGGCGATTTATTGGCATGAAGCGCCTTAACTATGGACGTAACCCCGTCTAGGTTCGTTTCCTCGATTGGCGGACCGACCGGCGGATGAGAAAACATTATATAGACCGATTTGTCGACTATTTCGACATGATCGCGGTCAACCGATTGCTTAGACAGACGGCACTGGCTCTCTAAACTGTCGGCTAGAAGCCCGAATATAACGATAAATGTCAAATAGCCAAACTGTCGCATTATGAGTTAATCCTTAACTAAATAATTATCCTAAAATGCATAGATCAGAAAGTGATATGCACTATGTTTATTTCTATAGTCAATCAGTACGATCTCTAAGAAGTTTTAATAAGAATGCATTTGATGCTATGATGTGTAATGCTTAGCCTTAGCTCAATTCCCTCGTGTTTAAGAACAATTATTACAAACCAGTGCATGAGTAAATTTCCATTAGCATACTAATATGAATCACTAGTATCAACTAGAAGTTGTGTTAATAAAAATACCTTTGGAAACATAATGAGAATGTAATTAAGATTATAAATATCAGTGTTAGTTAAAAATAAAAATATTTCAAGTGATACATTTAGTTACTATAACATATTAATTAATTAATTAACGTTTATCCAATAGTATCATTTTTTAAAGAAATTCATCGAAATAGTTAAAGCCGTTTTTCCAGCCGAGATTTTTTAATTAATGTATTTTTTTGGTCTTTTAATCTATCAAAACCTGTAGTCAAATTAGTTCAAATGCAAATGATATTATAAATACGTCATACGATAAATTATCAAAATATCTTTTAATGACAGTTATAAATAATAACAAAAGGTTTCTTAAACTGCACGCAAAGATTTCTTGTTAATAAAAATTACCATTATTTGACACTTATTGTGGTAAAATGTTAAAGCAACATGGGATAATAAGTTGATATTGTTTTTTTTTTCAAACAAATATTGAAATACCTATTCTGAAGTTGTTTGATACTTTGAACAAAGAAAATAAAAGACTAACTATGGTATTTATTTAAAAATTAAATAACCGATTTGTTGATGACAATATGTTTAATAATATCCATTGATTTTACATCGCCTTATTATTTAAATATTAATAAAAAATGAAAAATTCCAACAGTGTCAGGATAATCTAGTTCTTCAAAGCTAAATATGTCTTAATTGAAGATCAATTAATTGTTAAAAGAAAATTAATACGACTCATAAGACGACTTTATTAAGTAGAAAGTTGAAAACATTTTTAATTACTTAAATATTTTACTAAAATAATTTCTACATGCTAGGCAAGACACGCAGAACACAAAACAGTTTAAATGTATGAATGTTTAACTATTTGTTGGTTTGAATATCATGCAAAATCTATCACATTGATCTAACCCCTTGGTAAGCAAGTTATTTGCTTGTGTTAAGAGTGTGCTTGTGACAACGATACAAATACATATAAATACATATTATGAGTACTGAGAATATATTTAATAAACGACTAAGCCCAGAAATACAGACATCTATCATCACATACATGCCTGTCCCTGTAGGGAATCGAACCAGAGCCACATTACGTGTCTATACGTTAGGCGTCTGCGCTAACCATTCGACCAACGAAACCAAAATCTACTCAACTTATTTTTAAAAAATAGAAGATAGAAATTATTGCAATAACATATAGAATACTGTAAACTTTTAAAAATGGTCTCGTGTTTGTGTAGGTGTTCTAAAGATTTGGCTTACAATTATATAAATATAAATTTAAATAATCCGAATCCCTTCCCGAATCGGTTTTTTTTCATACTATATTTATTAAAATATAAATAAGCTTAACAGGGCTATAGGTACATGTTTATAGGCATTATAAAACATATATAAATATGTTATGTACAACCAAACTTTTTGACAAATATTAATGAAAAAGGTGTGGAGTTTGTTTATTAATAAGTCAACATATTGATTTTTTTTAATTCAGGCAGATGAAGTCAACAACAGCTAGTCATTCGTATATTTTATAGACCGACCTTACGGTGAGTCTTCATTCTCGTTCTGATATCACCAAGATAAGTCTTAAGGGTTGCGAATGAGATGCAGTTCATAATAAAAGATTGCACCTTTCCATTGGATGGTCGGAGAGAACGTAATTATGCATATTATTAATAAGTAATTATTATATAAAAATAGGGATAAGATTATATACCTAAGTATATATTTTTTAGACATTTTTATTCATTCAGATTTAAAAATCGAACTATTTAGAGTCGTGTCAAACTTAATGCGACGTCATGGGTGATGCCATTCTTACTTAGATCCATCCAAACGTTATCTAACATATCGATTTTTTCGTAATCACGTAACAACACTGGCAAGCGCGTACTCTGCTGTAATCGGCTTTTAGCTGATAAACAGTCACTAAATATTGGCTAATGGGTGGTCTAAAAATAAAACAGCGATATAGAAACTCATTGTGGTATTTAATATTGTATTAAATAAAAATCACACTTTAATTGAATGTGCTTCTTATATTATTAAAAAATATATAAGAAGTGATATTGATAGTTTTTTTGTTAATTTTGACCCACAAACTTTTTCAATGTCAAATCAAAATAATGTTCTGTATAATTCTGAAATATTTTTTAGCAAAAATATTTCACGGCCAAGTCTATTTTTAAGATATACCTATTTAAAACACTTTTGTTGTAAAAGTATGATGTAAATTTATCTTGTTATGAGAAGATGGTAAGTAAACATACTTACGTAGCTATTTATGTATAACAATTACCTAAAATATATAATAAAAATGATAAGGTATTTAACATTGCAACCTCTTTGTACAAAATAATTCAGGACTTATGTCAAAACCATTCACCATTGAGTTGAATGATACATTTATTTGTAATATTGAAATGGAGCTATCATTAAAAATAGGAGGTAAATTTAAATAAAGAACATATACGAGCACTTGACAGCAACACGCCTGCTATCATGCCATGAGGTATTTGGCCAGTGTTCCAAAATCCGGCGAGTAAGCTGTGCGTCTATTCAATTCCCGCGCTCGCAGATGTGCATTGCGTAATTTTTTTTAATTATATATATCTTATTAAAGTGTCATTTAGACCAGTTATTGGTGGAAATATTTATTTGTGAGTATTTTATTTTAACTATTATATAATTAATTTTGAGATGATTTTCTTATAAGTGTTAATATTTTTATATTTTAGTAAGTACCAATGTTTTTACTATTATATATTTCAAAGTTTAGGTACGAAATATTTTATCTGTAAATACTTTTAAAAATATATATGTTCTTATTACTTATAAAATATAATTGTAGGAACATATTATACTAATAAATTTGATGCTCTTATTTAAAAATAACTATAGATTATTTACAACTACCTCCAACGAAAAAAATTGTTGAATCGAGCCTACATTTTAATCTAGTTCTTAAACTTATAGGTATTGGACAATCAGACCCATCAAAATCGTTATCTTAAAAGATTAAAATGTTATCGTAGTTTTATAGTATTTATACTATTTTATTTAAATTTTATTATTATTATTTTTAAATGTGAGAATATAATTCGTTAAATGAAAAAATGTGACATTATAACCAAAATCTTTCTTGTATACCTATAAAAAATATAATAAATAAATAATCATTTGCATTAAAAAAAACTTTTGAAAGGACAAATTAAAAAGTAAAGAAAATTACATTCACCAATTCATTTTAGTAATTAAATTTATAATAGAAGAAAAGGCTCGAGGACTCGACTGACTACATTAATTATTCATAGAAAAAGTCTGAATTATTAATATACAAAGTACTTAGTTTATTTGAGCATGTCCCCGTAATAATGAGCTGAAAAAATTGTTGATCTAAAATCCTATGTATTTTTTCTAAGTAGGAAATTACAATCTGTTTCTCTAATTTTACATAATAATTGAAACCTTTTTATATGTAAGAAAAAAAACATCGAATTCCGATGCATTTTATTATAGAGAAATACTTTGTTAATTTGTAATCAATTATTTATTAGTCAGTATAGTTATTTAATATCAGTAATATAATCATATAGGAATAAGTTAATAATTATAAGACACCTGCTAATGTCATAATAAGGTCACCTCGAGGTCTAATGCCAACTACAACATTCCAATGAGAGATTTGTATTAAATTACTTAAAATAAGAAAAAAACAATAATTATTTTATTAATAACGGCTTTATTAGCGGTTGAAAATATAATGCAATAATTAATATGTAACAGGTAAATGATACAAAAACCCTAGAGAACCCTTTGTGGTAAACATTACGTGCTAGGTATCTCCTATGAACGCATTTATTTGACTATTTTCCTGAAGTGATTAATTAAAATGGTTTATGAAAATTACAGAACACAATTTGAATATACATATACTAAAAGAATATTATGTAAAGATGATTACAATAGAAAATAACAAAAATTGTATTTCTTTTTTTTTCCATGAACTAATTCTCTTCTCGAAGGATTTCATTGCTGGTTGGTTAATTATCTATTCCATTTCTTTTTTCCACGGACTATAGTCTACACCTCTTCTCTATCTACACCTCTCCGCGTTGCTGATTGTTTTTTTTTATTTTTTTTTTGTCTGTCTATGCTGTTAGCCCTGTTGGCTATTACAGCGTCACCGGGGGAGCGGGTGGGTCAGGACCCGCCCTTAAAAGGGGGGGCCAGATGGACCCCCATGGGGAACGAAGTCCCGAGGGCGTCTCAGATTGAGACACGGCACCTCGGCTCGGTGCGTCATTAGTCAGGAGGGAAGCTAAGGAAATTTGGACACTAGCGTCCTCTGACGGCAGAACGCCGGAGCAACGGAGCACTAGACCATTTTGCTGATTGTCTAATCAAAAACTCTATTGAAAGTCAGTTAAAACATTTCTTTTTTGTCAAAGCTACCAGCTCGGATAAATAATTACTTGAGAATTAATACATTATGATTATTTATTTGTACACATTGAATCAATAACAGTGATTGTTGTTTTTATTGTGATCATTGTTTCACACGCGTCAATGTTTAGTAAATTCCGAAAAAAAAACATCATTCAAGGATCAGTTTAGTCTGTGCCTGTGTGTGTGTGAATAATATTTTTATGTTTCTTAATTTTATTAAATTAGTTTTTACCTTACTATATTACTGTATTTAATCTAAATTTTGACTGACTAGTTTAGAACACATTCGGGGTTCCTATTCTTGAGCTCGAAGCATGGCGAATTCGTGGCGTGAAATGTTCATTAGTCGGGCAATATTCTCATTAATTAACGTGAACATAGCCGGGTAAATATATATTTAATAATTATCAATATTCAAGAAAGTATAATTACAAAAAAATCTTCCTTTTAATTGTTATTAAATTATTGTGGTTGATTTATTAGCACATCTTCAAAGGTTTTTGATTGAAAAACAAACGAAGTCGTCAGTCGGGACTTTAAATAAATTAGTTAACAAACTATCTTGCTGTGTCTATTATCTAGTTACTATATCCGTAATGTGGTTGAGAGAGATGAAACACAATACTTTCGACTTCTCTATAACACCGCATGTGTCATAGATATTGGACTTAAAGCGAAGGGGTCATCCCCTCTTGATTAGTAAAGTTATTATAGCAGATTGTTTCAGCGCTTTCAAGCGCTTTGCGCTGAAAATATTAAATATTTTTGAATTAAATATCTTACGAAAAATAAAATTGTATGTTGAATTGTTTGACTACAACAAATGTTTGTCTAGACAACTCTAAAAGGTTAGAGAAGGAGACTGAGACAGTGATAAGGCTAGGTCTGCCCTACGAGGATAGAGAGGGAGAATGAGAGATACAGATAGATATAGAGGAAAGAGATACGGTATATATTGAAAAAGTACGTATTTATTTGTTTTTAATGAGAAAACATTAAAAGATCAACAAAAAATATTTTTCATCTTCCAATACTAAACAGGTGCTAAAACTAATATACTTTTAAATTAAAAAGCGCTGAATGTGGTGGAATACACAGTTCTCTAGGAATCACTGTTGATGCTAAGTTACACGGGGCCCTCATATAGCTGGATTGGCTAGTAAACTTAGATCTGCCGCGTACGCCGTTAAAAAAATAGATCCCTAACTGACGAGGTTACTACTTTAGTTTATTATAGCTATTTTCATAGTATAATGTCTTACGTAATCCTACTATGAGGTGGTGCTGATATTAATACCATTTTCATCTTACAAAAGAAAATTATCGGTGCAATTTACAATCTACATGTGCTATTTTTTACGTGAAAAGTTTGAGCAACTTAATTTACTTACAGTCACCGGTCAGTATATTTTTTAAAATCCTAAGTATGTACAGAATATTAATAATTTTATTAAGCACATTGAAATACACAATATAAATACGAGGAACAAAAACAAACTCGCATTATTTATTACTGACTTAAAAAAGTTCGTAAATCTTTTCAGATTTTGTAATTTTTCCTAGCTGGTAGTCGCTTTAACAATGGAAAAATGTAGTGGTGTAAAAACTTATTTTCAATAAAGATTTTTGTATTTGAATTTGAGTATGATAAATATATTTTAGGTAGCCCAAGAAACAAGCAACAACAAACTTATTTGGTTATTTCTTTGCTCTACACTACCAATAATTATTTTTATTTAATTTCCTATTGTTCTTTTTGGTAATTTTTTACCAAACTATATAACTTATCAGTTATTATAATACACTTTATCATTATTCGTTAACGAGCTATGCTAAATGTAGATAGGCCACCAATCTACACCAATATCCGGACCGGAATAATTAAACCGGAAGTAACAATATCCATATTTTTCCTTCTATTTCAAACAATACTGAGCTAATGGAAACTATGATATTTACGTGTACGTCAAAAATCAGGTGGGGCCATTAAGAACATTTCAGGACACTTCAGGAAACCTCATACTAATCCATACTTCATGGTCTCTGCCAAAAATAAACATTATTATTCATAGTTATAATGTAAATAGATTTGGCAGTGTTTCAATCAGCTGACATACAGACAGCGAAATAAACAGTTTGGGAGATGATAAAATGTGAACAATAACGTATGGTTTCCTTGTTATTGTTAATACTTTGAACAAATATTTCATACTAGACAAATAAGCTCAGATATTGACAAACAGGCGTTAGATTTATTCAACTATAGATTTGTGCTAGAAACTCTTACTAGGTACTGATAAAAAAAATGTTTTAGTTCGACCGACCAATTTAGCATTATTTTTTATAATTCAGCCATTTTGGAAACATCCATCCATATGTTATAACCTAAAAAATCTGTGTAAGTAGATACATTTCAAGATTATTGAATTCACAAAAAATACTTTTATTTAAAAAAAAATAAATTACACTTTAGTATTTACTAAGTGTTTGAAAAATTTTTCAATGTTTTATTATCCGGGTATCTTTAATTTATTTAAATAATCATTAAAAAGACTTTCACGACAAAAAACCGGTTTTGTTCGTAAAAAAGTAATTTCGTTAAAGTTAGTTATTTTATTTTATGTTACTTAAACGTGTGTGTGTGTTTTTAATTAATTGTTTATATATACTTAAACAAGCAAACACTGTACACACATACGTAGTCGTATTTGTTACAAGACACGCAAATGAGGTAAACATTGGTTGTATTCTTCACCACGACTTGAAGAATGTTGAGTGGGAAAAAGTATTTGTGGTTAGTACTACATAACGTAGCAAAAAATACCAATATAATAGGCAATTTATTTTTAAAAGTTTCATTTATAACGAAAGAGTTCGTATATAAAACTTTTTTAAATCCCTGACACTAAAACGTAGGACATGTGTTCTATCTGTGTAAATTTGTATTTATGTCTATGTTTGTCATCAATTATAACTCCCAAGCGAAGGAATCGATTTGTTTATCTAGATGTTTTGTGTGTGTGGTCTAAATAAAAAACAGTCTTGAAGATCAGCTCTCACTGTCGGTTTTTTCATTCATGCTTATTAATAATCTCTAACAAAAACAAATGTAAAGTTACCTTTGTTCATAGTTATCGTGGTTATACCTTGATCATAGATTATACTAGTTTTGTTTTTAGATCCAAATGAAAGCAAGTCTCTGGTTGCATGAGCATTAAACTGTTTTCATTGACCACTATAGACACAGACTACGCACACTGACATAATATTCACAATAGGGATTGCAAATGTCGATGTAAAAATAGTATCGATATACGATAAATGTCTTCTTTCAAAAGTCTTTTGTCCAAACACTAGTTCAACGATGTCAAAAACCTCTACGGGTTCCTGTTAGTAACATAGTTTTTTAGAGAATTAAAAAGTAAAAAGGGTGTTTTTCTTGTACACTGTAAATTACGCCATGATTATTGTTGGTATATTATTAATTAAGTTAATCATAACGCGTTAATAATCAATATTATAATAATAAAAGTTGTCGATAAAACGCCAAAGGTTAATAATGATATTTTTTCCTTATAATACATTTATTAAAATACAAAAAAACTGTTAATTATTGTATTGTGGTGTTTACAATCAAAGAACTATTTCTTAAGGGAAGAGACGAAACATCTTAGCATTCCATGGATTCAACGTGCGGGTGCCGGGCCTATCTCGTTGCAAGGAGAGGAGTGCAAACAGTGCCTGGGACTTGTGACCCAGGAGTAGGTTTAAGGGGCCCCTTTATGAAACGCATACACGCACATCTTCATTGTCCACACTCCTCACCCTACCTAACCAAATTTTAAAAGAACCTACTAATGCCGTCTTTGAAATACGTTCTAGAAATGAACCGATGCTTGTTCTACAAAAACCAAGGTTTTTTAGTAAGTTAGAGAGAGATTTTGCTCCTACCTCTCACTCCCACTTCTACCGCGTACAAGCTAACTATTATAAATAAATAGGTAATTCCTGTACGAATTAGTAATAATACGAAGTAATAGTAGTTTTAAACACAATACTACTAAGTAAAGTCGGTGAACATTTGCATACGATAAACAATGATAGCCTGCTGTTATCAAACATTTGTAATAGATAAGATAAGTACTGTCATTTAAAAAAACATCTTTTGGTATAATTAAATAACTTACTTAATCAAAAGGAATAATAAAAATCACAATTTATATTTATTAGTCAAATGTCAAAAGATACATTTATCTTATCTTTAGGTCAACTTTTGAATGCTCAAAAGTCAGTTGAAATATTATTGAATAAAGATAAAAAAATACCAATTTTTGTTTTATCTTCTTGACGAATCAGTGTCCAAGTTTTATATTATTGACGAATAAATGACAGCATCCAAAGCTAAGTCAATAGTCGAACCTAAATTAAAATATATATTTTTTAAATGATACCCTCAAAGAAATTTTATTTGCATTAAAAAGAAATTAAATGTAATGATATAACATGTAAAAAATATAAATCTTAGAAAATACTATTAAAAAAAACATATACCTACACTTCAGTATATTTCGTTTTAGTATTGAATTTGGTTGGTTCGGTTGGCTATAGAGTGGTTCATAGTATAGTAGGTGTATGATAATATGTAAATACGATACCATACTACTTCTCATGGACCTTTTGGGAGAGAGTGGTACCACCCTGGTCGATTTAGCTTATATACGAACAGCATTCAAATGTCTACAGCTACCTACTCTATCACTTTATTTCTTAAGTTTTTTTTTTAAGACCTACAGACCTTTTTTACATAGCCTGCCTCTGTAGCAGGCCACAAAAGATACTTATAAATCCTTTAAAAAAATAGAAACTGGGATTCGAACCTGAAACCGAGTCAAATTTCAGTTCAGAAATCCAATTTCAGTACCACTAGACGAAAATAGGTCTTTATTTTCTTACTTACTTTTTATTTTCTTTTATTCTTTTTATATATAAATGATGTATTATCTTAAAGTACATTTTCTTATCAAACTTAAATAAACAGCAGATGCTTCATAACTCAGCAGGGTGTTAAAAGATTTACGAAAACAGTAGCGAATAATCTTAATCTTTACGATAAACATGTTACAGAGATTGTATAAGCTATAACAGATAAACTGACGGATTTGCGGTCAGGGTTTGCGGTAAGCGACATTTTATATTAATGAATAGGGTTGTCAACAAAATATTAAATATAAATAATATTATGATTTGTTAAAAAAATAAATGCTTTTTATATATTATATTTTATAGTATAGATCTAACATACAATGCAATATTCTAGCATCCTATTGGTTAGTTATGAACGTAAATAAAATTCACGTAAAGAATATGTAAGGTAGGTAGGACAAATAAAGTCAGACATAATATACTCTTATAAGGATCACGTTTACAGTAGTGCTGATAATCATCAACATGTTGAAACCAAATCAAACTTAATGTAATGAAATATAAAGAAATATTGTAATTTTTAATATTTGTAATTGTAATTTATAATATTCTACGATATCGGAAAGAGTTGTGGGTATATTTATATCGTATTAATTACCATAAATTTAAAAATAAAAAAAATATCTTGGCTAAGAAGACAAACTCAACTAAAAACGTGAGAAGAGAAGACTTAATATTTTACATAATATATCAGAAAATAAATTAAAAGTGTATGTGTGTGTTTACGTAAAACACACACACACACACACACACACACTCATCTACACATTATTCTTAACGTAGTTTAAAATGTTTATTTTATAGTAGATTGTTTGTTGCAAATGTTTCTAAAATTCAAATACAGTGACCTCATACCTCAGTGACCAATCAGTGTAAGACCCTGTTGTGAGTGGTCACTGTAACAGTTGTAGACAACAGTTTCTCTTGATAAGGAACACTTTACGAAGATAAAATAGTTATAAAAACCAAACATGATACTTTACAATTTACAGAATATTATAAACAAGAAAAATGTGTACTTAAATGTATGCACAAATTAGGATGACCTGGATTATTTCGTCTAGGATATCCAGTAGCAACTACCGAAGTGTACATTTTCAATTCACAGTAAAATTATATTAAATACAATAACAATTATTTGATTACATGTTTTATTTGTAAATAATATGAAAAAGGCAATATATTAAAACTATCAAGATTGTTTCATCTATACATTGTACTATACATGCATTAGTGTGTGTACCTACTCAAGCTTCGTCACTGTAGTGATAGGATTTGATATCTGTATGTTTTGAAAACGCTTTCTTATTGAGCGAAGCTGATGTACTTGACTTCAATGCTATCTCCCTGAAGCTTCTTCTCCTGAACTACTGAACCAATTGTCACCGGTTTTTTATTTGATAGCAGTATTATCATCGAAGTTTTGCAACAAAAAAATCAGTGATCATGTACTTCAGGAATAATCAACGAAAAACAACATTTTGCAAAATGTACGAATAAAATAATAAATCTGTGCCTAATTAACAGTTAGAATGACTGTCAACCTAGGCCCTAGGGTTATGATGTTAATAAAAAAATCGAGTAGCTCTCTCTTAGTCCACACGAAGGCCGTACAAGTCACTTGTCATTATCACCTATCATTGCTATGAGATTTCAAGATTATTAACACTTATCTTAACGGTACTTTATAATATTTTGTTACAAAAACAACTTGATTTTAAATTATTTGTTCTATATTCTAAGGTTTTAATACCAATACTGATACAGTTCTCCTGGATTGGGGAGCCATAAAAAAAAATTGGGTACTAAAAGCACAGAGTTATTATAATGACTAAAAGTCGGCCTCATTAAGGAAACTCATTAACCGTTGCTTATTACCGGCCAGTATCGTTTCCCATCCCACCAATCATCCTAATGGCATGGTTAACAGATAACAGATAACCACACGAGGTTCCTGGCGAGAACTACCACTTGGCAAAATCCCTAAAAAATACATTTTCTTAATCTTCATAGAATTATTATATATAAAATTATTATATGTAAAATATCATAGAATGATTATATATAAAATAGGGGAGCAATAGGAAGGCCTATCGGTGTCAGTATCTGACAAATAATAAAAAAACCAAAACGAGAGACCGATACTTATCTTTGTCTAATCACACGTGCAAGAAAGAGAATACGTAACCTCATTTGCTGTTTTATTTTTCGAAGGACACATTTTAGGCTGGTTCTATGTATAAAAACTCTATGCAAATCATTCAACAAGATGTCATTTGACTCGTCAAGATAGGTTAAAACAATCATCTTTTAAAACAGCTATAAAATTCCATTTATATTAGATTCAATGCAAGTCACATCAACATCTAAATAAGATGACTTCAACCTTACCTCGTTGGTACCATTACATTTCATTAACACGTCTTCTGACAGCTGATCAGATCATCAATTGACCCGTAGTCCAACTACAAGATACGATGATAATAAAAAGTCATGATATAATTACAATAAAAATAAATAACTTTGTTTAGTAAATCAGAAGACTGAAGAAGGTAAATGTAGATAAACTAATTTTGATATATATTTTTGATTGGCACAAAGGGAAGAGAAATCAATTTCGTTAATCGGATTAATTGTTCTAAAAACTTCTTTGGGTATAAGTCGAAGAAACATAACAATGAAATATAATATAATAGACATTATATTTCATTTTTATATACAATACGAATTCGATATCAACAATAAATGTTATAATAAAAAGAATCATGATTTCATATTTATTATTTCGAAAAATAATTAATGGATTCTTATTTATAAAAATATCTACTAAAATACGATACGAAAAGATAACGCAGTAATGGAGTGTAATTTATTTAAAACACAACACATTTGTGTTTACAGATTTTCTCTCAATTCTATCTAAAAGATTAGCGCTGAAGCAATTAGGTTATTCTCGTAAATATTAACACTATTAGCGTGTTTCGAGCCAAGGCTCATTTGTTGGAACACTATCTTGCGATTTATCGCTAGAGAACAGTTATCCAGTTATCTTCTGATTTGGAGAGATAGGACGAAATCCACAATCTGATACTGATAAAAGTTTGGAGATTTGATTTATGACTTTATAGAGACATAATAAAATAATATAAAATCAAGAAAGCTGTTATATAATTATTAATATTAATATTCTTTTATTTCAGGATGTCATAACCTGTCGTCAGAATGGACAAACCAACTATGCATATGCTCTCCGTTCAGGAGAAGGGCGGAGAGACGAAAAAACTTAACCAATATATAGCCGCAGTCGCAGGTAAGAATATATTAAAACTGTGATAGTTGCATTGATTGATTGATTGTTTGATTCCTGTTAATCCAAAACTTTTATGAATTAACATTGAAATAAAACTATTTTTACGAATTTAACTCGCGTATATTGAATTAAATTTTAAATTTACATTTTAAATCTAAAACGACGTTTCGAATGCTTTGCAGCAATCGTGTTCACGGTAAGACGAGATGGAGGTATCTCACTCAAAATTTAACTTAATATACGCGAGTTACATCCGTAAAAATAGTTTTATTTTAATGTGTAGTACTCGTGAAAGCCTTAGAAAACACTTTTATGAATCAATTCAAATTTAACAAAGTCAAACGAACGCATGCATATATTTGCATTTGGCTGAAGCGTTCGCTTGAAATAGACCAGCGAGTTCAACAAACTGTTCTGATAAAAGTCATAAGTTCATCCTCACGGGATTATTTGGGTCAATTTATTCTTTCGGTCAGGGTCATCTATTGGAACTACACTAATAATAAAAAAAAGATTTCATAACATCGTCTATATAAAAAACAAGGCCAAATCAAACAAAATCTAATCTAATCAAAAATAATTGTAAAGAATGTAAATTTTTCAGATTTAGATTTTTATTTGTTGGTATAATTAAGATTACTAGATGTATTTTGTCTGAAATTTGTCTGAAAAAGAAATCTGTCAATATACTATTTACTTCGGAATATTTTAATAATTTATTGGAAAACAACTCATTTGGATAATTACAATTAAGGTAGCAATGTTCACATACGTACAAATTGTATGTTTGTATGTACAATTGTATGTATGGAGACTGCTTATTATTTAGGGGGGAGAAAAGTTGATTTGAGGTTGCGATCAAGCGTTGTCGCGGAAAACAGCACGCGTTTATTAAATCGATAAACTATTTGATGAATAAATTAAAACGGTTACACGAAATTCATACCAGGGTCGTAGAGACGATAAATTCACCATCAATAGCTGTTCCAATTACATCATTACGTAGAGACCTTGTAATTTCCGAGACTGTAAATAGTTTTAGGTTGTATAATCTGTATAAAGTATCTTTATAACTGAATACTCTCACACAGAACTAATACACACACACTAATAGTTCATTGCTCATATTTTTTTAAATGTCGCCAACACTTCGTAAACAGTTTTTGTGCCAAAACGAGATGTGAATAACCAGGGTTTGGCAATGATACCCGACTAAATTGTAATGTTCGTTGATCTTTGCTCTTTGATTATATACTAAAATATGTAGTTTATTTAAAAGCGCACAATGTAATTATATGATTAGAAGACTTTAAGGAATAGAAAATTGAGATATATGTCATATTTTAAATAATATTGTTTTCGTTTATTCTCCATGAACCTTGCAAATGTTGTTCTAAGCGTGTTTGGAGAACAATTTCTGGAACATTCTAGTTAATAATAATTGTAAAATTATAATTTTCCAGCTGCAATCGGCGCAGTGGTAGCAGGCACTATCTTAGCATGGAGCTCACCAGCGCTGCCTCAACTGGAACCGCCGAAGAACACAACTAAGAACCTAACAGAAATCGACATATTCTTAATCAACGAAACCTCAGCCGCAAATATATCCAATGTTTTAATAAATTCTTTGGGACAACCAGCAGATTTCTTACTCAGTACTAAAGACAGTAAGTGTAGTTCTCTTACATATTTAAAATAGTTAGGCTTCTATAGTGTAATAATTAATATAAAATCCTTTTGGAAACAGACCATAAATTGATAATATACAGAGATTCCTTATCAGTTGTTTTTGTCCTGTCGATAACGTTGTTTTTTTCAGAAATTTCTCTCGTATCACTGTTAGTATATAAATTGAGATTATTTATTTATTTTAAACTAGGGGTCGCCCGCGACTCCGTCCGCGCGGTTTTTAGTGTTTCCTCAGTGCACGCGAAAAAAGCTCTCAAAAAGACATCTTTTTCCGTTTTTGCAGCATTTTTCATTGCTGCTCGACTTCTATAAGTCACAGACATATACCCTATAGCCTTCCTCAATAAACGGATTATTCAACACAAAAAGAATTTTTCAATTCGGGCTAGTAGTTCCAGAGATTAGTGCGTTCAAACAAACAAACTCTTCAGCTTTATAATATTAGTATAGATTAATGTACACACAACGTATATACGATATACTTATTATAACATAGATTAGTACAAACGCTCTGCTTATTTCAAAATGATCTCTTAAATCAGACCTGTGAAAGGAGAGTACAAAAATGATTGGCAGTACTTATGCGCACCATATGATTTAAAAAAAATAAACAATGTAAATTAAATAGTAAACAAAAACAATTATAAATAATTAAAATATTCTTAAACAAGATAATATGAACATAGAGACTCTAATATTCATCAATAAATAAATATCATCAATAAATAATAATTAAATTAAAATAAAAAAAATAGTCCGTCCATGTAGGACGGACAGGGTTCAATTACTCGTTTTTTTTTTAAATAGATACAGATTTAGATGTCCTTATGGTACACGGCATTAGGTCCTACAACCTCACTCTTTAAATGTTTGAGAGTAAATCTTACTTTTAAAAAAACCTAAATAAAACAATGTTACGTTTAAAAAAAAAAAAACCATTTCACATTGGGTTTCGTTCGCGATCTCGTTTATGTTATACAACTGGTTTATTTATTATCATTTACGTAATAAAAAGACAAATATTTTAATTCAAGAGCATAAATACAAATACACACCCACCGAGCTGTGACGTGCTAGTAACGTCTGCCAAGATACCGTCAATGAAGGCTGCTTAACAATCATGTGATTCGAAAATATTTTTGACAGCTTTAAAATCTTTGCTTTGTCAATACGTCATAAAGATCTTATTATAGATTTTAGTTAATCTTGACGTCAGAAACACGCTATGCGGTAATAACTAATTAGTGTACAAAAGACCGGTCTTTATATAGACTGTATCATCTTCACCTCTTAGTTGGCTTTGTTCGACATATCTTTTTAATAATTACAGGTTTAACACGTTCACTGCGACATCATAATTAAAAAACTTTCAGCTGGTGCGTTAGGGATCTAAAAGATCCCGAAACTAATTTATCCCCGGGTGCGTTGGGGACCTAATCAGTCCCCTAAAAGTACAATTCTGAAAATAATTTATATCTTCAACAAAAACAATGACATATACTTAAAAAATTCGTGGTTCAAAGATAGTCTACTATTCTATATTTTGCTAGGTTCGCACGCAGTTATGACATAAGAATAAGCCACAAATACAAATCAAAAATTAGACATCGATTGTATCTCGTTCCGCAATCAGAGATAGAGCAATATGTGAAGTGACTAGTGATGGGAATAAAATAAAATGTTATTTGTCGATAGAAAAAGTTTAATTTACGAAGTAGTTATTTATTATAAACTACGGAAAATGTTTGTCATTAAAGCCAGCACATCGACTTTTCGCATTGTGAGTAAATGGTAATTACTTTTTTTTATTTTATTTTTTATATATGACACACTTAACAGTTTGCGGCCAATATGGTATAAGATATTCTGCACAATAATAAAGATCTAGCTGCTCGCCACATAATGTTTTTTTACAAGCTTCAGAGCTGTTTACCGTGCGTCATAATTTTTCATAACAACCCACGCAACGTCTTTTTTTTGTTTCCTCGTTGGAAAACATGATCAACACATCTTCCTTCAGGATTTTTTTTTTATTTTACTGGATAATGCCGCGGTATTAACCGGCGATAATTTTTCTTTCTTAGAATGCTCACCAAAATTAACTCTAATTAACTATCAACTAATTAATTAAGTAACTCATTGTTTTTAACAACAATTAAAACAATTTTAAATATGAACACGTCGATATATTTACGCGAGTGCTATTTTTAAAACGTGAGCGCGTCTCCTCACATCGATACTTGAACAGCACTAAAACGAGACACGCAACGCCCGCGCCGCCTACCTACGTATGATTCCACGAGCAATAAAATATCCCCTAACGCAAGTAATGAAAAAAATTATAGTACTGTGCGTTAGGGACCTAATCCATCCCTATTTTTTTTTATTATGTCTATGAACTCACCTTCAAGTAGGATACAAATGTGTATATTTGTCTTGCTCATACATAAAGAACTTTACAAGTTAGAGCCCCCCGCAAGGAGTGAAAAAACAGCATTTCAGTCCACGCACAATACGAAAGTCCCGCAAGAGATCTAATAGACCTCGTAACGCAGTGAACGTGTTAAAAATAGTAATCATAACAGACGCCTAAAATATCTAATAAAATATATTCACGTTACTGGACGTATATAATTCAAAAGTAAAACATTCGTATTTAATAGATTCATAAAAAATCAGTACAAAATATATTTTTTATCAGGTTCCTTGGTATCGTCCGTCCTCGCTATCGGAGCTGCGATTAGTGCGTTACCCGTGGGTGTGTCCGCACAGCGCTTTGGACGAAGACCCACCATCCTGGTGCTATCGATTCCGTTTATGATCAATTGGTTGCTCACAATATTTGCGAATGGAGCCGGGATGCTCATTGCTGCCAGGTTTTTTGCTGGTTTAGGCACAGGTAAGATTTTTTACTAAGTATATTATATATAATATTTACATATACCAATAGATTTCTAATTCTATAAAATATATATTTAGATCTATCTGTGGAAATAGTTTTAAGTTATCCTCATAAAATGAAATCCTCATTAAATTAAGTTAAAAAAATACTTTTGAATCCTATAACTATACTATATTAATAAACAAGTCATAACTTATTTTGATAGACATTAAAAAAGTATTTAAATACATATTAAGTAAACGCCAACTAAACCTGTAACATGTCTGTCTGGTCCCAGGCGGTATCTGCGTGTCGGCTCCCATGTACATCGGTGAGGTCGCGGAGACGTCTATCCGTGGCTCGCTGGGCGCCTTCTTCCAGCTGTTCCTGACCGTCGGCATCCTCCTCACCTTTGTGGTGGGTGGCTGGACCCACTGGAGGACCCTCTCCATCGTATCCGCCGTGTTCCCGGTCCTGCTGGTTGCAGTCTTTTGGTAAGAATGTGTTTCTTTAGAGTTTGAGTAGATTGATTATATACAAGATAACTCGATTACTGTGTATAAATTGAATTTGTCTGATAATATTTTTGTGAATGTTAAACAAACCCCAAATTGATTGATTGATGATTATTAAAAATTTGTTGTAAATTAAACAGTTGCAGTTATCGAAGACATTATTCGGGTCATTAAATTTGTCTAAATTGAAACAACTATGATCTAACAGGTGGATGCCGGAGACCCCTCAGTACCTACTGAGTAAGAACAGGCGCCAAGATGCAGAAAAGTCCCTCCGCTGGCTGAGAGGTCCTTACGCTGATCTCAGCGGAGAGATCGCTGACATGCAAAAAGATGTGAGTTGACGGATAATATTGACAGACAGAATAGAAAAGATATCAATATAAAATTATTGCTTTTACTGAACCTTTTCTCTTGAGACAGACCTAAATTCATTAGGTAACGATATAAGAATATTCTTTTCTGTTACCTTTCCTCTGAATATGACGTAAGAAAAACATATTTCTTGCTTTTTATAGAGAAAATAATGGATTCATAGAAACATGTCGATTAAAAAGTAATTTTAATGTAAACCGATTTTTTAAACATTTTGATCTTTACCTTTTAAACTACTGAAGGATTTTGATATAACTGTTTACAACTCCTAGATTTAATTCAAAGATAAAACATAGCATCGTGTACACATGTATTTACTAATTAAATTTACTGTATTTTGTAATTTAATTTAATAAAACTAACATAAGTATATAGTCCTATATTCTCATTTCAAATTAAATTTTATATTTATATTCCAGTTAGAGGAATATTAACGTCGGTCGTCGAGGTCGTTAACCTCCTCAATATTGAATCAGAAAATGAATTTTGAAATTAAATATACAACTAATTAATGTAATACAAACATTTCCAGGTGGACGCAGCCTCCCGTCAGCGCGGTGGCGTCCTCTCGATGATCACGAACCGAGCTTCCTTGATGGCTCTCGTCTGCTCCTTGGGACTCATGTTCTTCCAGCAGTTCAGTGGCATCAACGCCGTCATCTTCTACACCAACAACATCTTCCAATCCGCTGGCTCCGACATACCACCCGCTATCGCTACCATCATCGTCGGCGTCGTTCAGACCATCGCTACCTACATATCTTCGTTGCTGATCGAGAGAGCTGGAAGACGGATTCTATTGCTCCAAAGCTGTATCATTATGGGCATCTGCTTGATCGTTCTGGGAACGTATTTCAAATTGCAGGAAAGCGGAGCCAATGTGGCGAGCTTTGGCTGGTTGCCTTTGGTCTGTTTGGTTTTATTCATTGTGTCCTTTTCTTTAGGCTTCGGTCCCATACCCTGGATGATGATGGCCGAATTATTTTCGGTTGAGTTCCGAGGCGCCGCGTCAGGTGTTGCCGTTATAATGAACTGGTGTTTAGTGTTTGTCGTAACGTTATGTTTTCCTTTGATGAAGGATGTCATTGGTATTTACAGCTGCTTCTGGTTCTTCAGCGGTTTTATGATCGTTTGCGTATTCTTTGTCTTCTTTTTGATTCCGGAAACTAAAGGAAAGACTGTGTCCCAAATTCAAACCATACTTGGTGGTAAGCGTGCGTGAGAACTATTTATGTCGATTTATGTATTAAATATTTATACTCATTAATTGTCATTATTTATGAGAATTTAAAATTTGCAAAGTAATTACGACTTGGGTTTTTGTATACATGTTAGTAATTTATAAAGTGAATATTTGAATATAAATCATACAAGTAGGTTAGGATATAGATGTATTGAAATTTTTAATAAATTTAACAATTAATTTAATTTTGTTTGTGGATATTATGTATGAATAATTGAATCTGGTTGTAAATTATTTTAATGTGGTAGTTGTGATTACCTTTGAACAATTGATTGGTTGAGTACTAATCTTATATTAAAGAGAGTAAATGTGCCAAATATTTATTATAATAATTTAAAAAATCTTGACTAAGTAGATTTAGGAACATATTCGTAAGTAATTTAGTTAATATATACTCAATTACATATATTTTAATATTAGTAAAGTAAAATTAATAAATGACATTTATAGCTGCCTTATCTGTGGATCAAGTGTTTTTAGATTAGATATAAGTATGGATGTTTTTATGATATACACGATATTTAATTATGACAATTATATTAAGCTGTTGTTTAAAGAATTACGAGAATGTTGAAATAAAATTTTACTAAGAATTAATGTCTTTTATTTTGACAAAAAATATATATATTTATATGAATCTCAGAATAATAAAGCAATTGTTCTGAGATATTCAATCAAAATGATAAGATATTTCAACGTATATCGGTTTTTCATGTGACAAAAGCATATAGACAATCTACTCTGCGGGAAGAATATTTTAATTTGCAAACTATTTAGTCTATAACGGCAATTATTATAAGCCTGTAAACAATAAAAACCAATAATAGCCTAACAAGATGTCATTGCAACTCTTTGATGGGGCTAGGAACTTATAAATATAACTATTTATTCTTCTTTGTTAGAGGATAGGAATAGTTAAAATTTCAAGAGAGGAAAGCTATTATGAAGAATTTGATATTATATAAAGCCAGTCAGTTCCTCTTTCTTTGACGAGAACGATTTATATTTAGTAGGTTTTGGCAATGGGACTTCGGTAAATAGCATTGAAATAGTAAATTTGCTTTCTTGCAATATGATATTTTTCACAAAAGATTAGATTAATGACTCACTACTGAATGAGTGACCTGGAAAATCCAGCAGTCCTTCAGTTCTACAGGCGCTTTCTACAAAAGGAAATAAGATTTCTTTATAATGTGGAAAACAGTGAAGACATAACGCGTGAATTTTTTATCACACCTTGTTCAATTTAAATTTGTATTGAAGTACGGGATGGGTTTTCAGAGTAACGTGAGCTGAGGTTATTAATAATATTAGAAAGGGAGCATTCTAATTTTCTTTCTCTCTCCCTCCCTCTGCCTTTAGCCCCCGCCCTCCCTCTCACTTCCCCTCTCCCTCTTTCCCCCTATTTATCTACCTCTTTCTCTCCCTCTCTACTGTCTTACTCCCTCCTCCCCTATCTCTCTCTACCCCCTCTCTATTCTCTAACGTAAGGACGAAAAAAAAATTAAACATCCATCTCCGACTCTTTATTGTATATAGGGTAGAAAATAATTTATTTAGTAACAGCAAACATAGACGAAGTAAGTGATGGACATTCCTTACAAATAGTTCTTTTCTCAATATCATCAACTCTAGATGCCAACTCCATTATTTGTTTCTCTATGGCTTTAACATCACTGCGAAAACCGGAAACGGTAGAATCAAGTTCAGTTAAATATTGTATTTTGTTACAAAGCTCGTCGTACTTCTGAGAAATGTAGTCTCTTGCGTTCTTAGAGTCCGACACCTCCTTGTCTATTTTATTTAGTATTTCAAATTTGAGTTCATCGAACTTTGATTCCAAACTGGGTCCTAGTAAATGTGCTCCTTTGAGTGCCATTTCCTGTTCTGTATTTACTTTACAAGCCATATTAATTGTCTAGGATTCGGAACATTCTAAATAAATTTTGATTTTCGTATCTATAGTGCATTTTAAATTTAACAGACATAAGTATATCTAAATAATTGATGTATGCCAAAAAATTTCTTTTAGTTTTAAATTGTTTTTGTTTCTGATAACTGGCTAGTATTATGCACGAACGAAACAGGATTTAATATTGAAAATAAAATAAATAAATAAATAAAATGGCGTCATTACATAATTTATCTAATAAATGTTTTACAGAACATGATTTAAGAAATTATTTTTTTTTACAGCATAATTGCTTAGAATTAATTAACCAAGACATATAATACAGGACGAATCTTGCTAAATAATAATAAGGTACAACATGTGTATGTAGTTGGTTCTACTGATTTTTGACAAAGTACCAGGGACTGAGAGAAGGGGCTTATTCTATCTTACGGAAGAAGAGTTATTTGCTAGTGTTAGTCTAGGTATATAGGAACGTAATGTATATAGGAACGTAATGTATATAGGTATATATTTAGTCATAGGAACGGGACAGCCCTAGTAAGTAGTACTGATGCAATCAATTGTTTGTTTCAATGCATTTGTTATGGATAAAAAATTGACGTCTTCAATGAAACCACACATACATAAGTATTATTATATTAAAAGATTAAATTTAAGACGTTCCAGATATATTTTATTTATAGCTTTATTTATGAAATTATTTTTTATCTTACAGAATTACGAAATTAAGAGATAAGTATCGTGTCAATTATCATATAGGTAAACATCAAGTCCACGTGGAAGAGTCCGAAAAGCGTTAGAATTTTGGATGGATTCCAGCTGACTACTAAATCTTGAAATAAGAACAAATGAGCCAACAATAGGTGTTCGTTTTTTGGCAATCAATAGAATATTTTTTTTGTAGCTCAGTTTAGGATTCCGTACCACATAAAAAAGGATGGTGTACTTTTTATTACTATCAGTTGTAAAAAAATCAAGTTTGGAATTGTAGGAATTTTTTTTCTTTTTATATAATACTAGGGGTCGCCCGCGACTCCGTCTGCGAGGTTTTTAATGTTTCCTCAGCGCACGCGAGGAAAGCTCTAAAAAAAGAAATCTTATTCCGTTTTTGCAGCATTTTTCATTGCTGCTTGATTTCTATAAGTCACAGCGAGATGACATATACCCTATAGCCTTCCTCAATAAACGGACTATTCAACACAAAAAGAATTTTTCAATTCGGGCCAGTAGGTAGTTCCAGAGATTTGTGCGTTCAAACAAACAAACTCTTCAGCTTTATACTATTAGTATAGATAAGACCCTTGAAACAAACCCAAGACATTTTAGGTAAATGTTTTAAAAAATAGTAACTCGAGAACGGAACACCTATTAAAAAAAACAACAAAATTTTTGTTGTTCTTAATATAAAGCATTTTTTTTAAACTAGGACTTAGTTTATTGCGTGGTCTATCTATATGTCTGTTTAATAAAATTGTAAACTTTTTGGCTGTGATTTCAGTGCCTTTAATCTGCTAACATATTGCAAAGAATAATACTCTTTTTTTGTTTTATTTGTCAGTTATGTCTCCTGTAAATTGTGTCATTATTAAATATTAGATAATTAGCTTCCATGTGATAGCTATTTTAATTTAGTTAAAAATAAGTATATATAAACTTTTTTTTAATATTATGGCAATCTCGAAGACTTCAATTCTGTCAGTGTCCAGTCAGTAGAGAGTATCTCTTTAAATTAACTGTGAATATACTATTCAGATTCCTGAAACAACATGAAAAGTTTGACCTTCAGTATTGTTAATAAATTGAAAATATTTATTTACAGCTTTCTTTAAATAAAAATAGCTAATAACTATTATAAAATATGTAAAAGAAAAAGTAAGAATCAGTTTAAAATCCGAGTACCGAGGGATGTATTGAGGTAGAACGTACAGATTAATCAAGGTTAGGAAGATTTTATGAGAAACTTTGAAAACATTTTCTGAATGATGATGATAAATGATTAGTTAGTTAGAGTTTAGTTTTGACATTTGTTGATTATGCACAGAGTAGTTACTGGCAGGAGTAGCCAGTAGGTAGTAGGTAGTCAACAGTCAGGTAGAAGTAGTAGGTATATGCATAGTTAAATGAGTGTTGTATACATTATTTTTTAAATGACTATAGTTTTCATTAAATAAAAGCAAAATAATGCCAAAAGTAGAAAGAAATTCGCTATTACTATTGTAATTTCGTATATAATTTGTTTTTAATTTAAAGTGAAGCTTTCTCTCCTCCCATTTTTATCAAAAACAATGCCTTGCTATAATTTAAAAAAGCAACATACAACTACTTAAGATTGTCCATACTTGTACTTCCATACTTGCTCGTACTTTAATAGGAGAAAATCCTATTAACTTATATATTCTCTCTCCCTCTTTCACATAAAATAACTTGAGAAAAAAACATAAATAATAATATAAAATAAGGTAGCGTTACATTTATGATATTCTAATTACTTTATAACTTTTACAATCAAGCACTACACAATAACAACTTACGAGTGTAACATCGAGTAAGATAAGTAGCGAGAACAAACACTTAACGATAACCAATCAAGTGCTTGTTCATATATCGAGAGTTGAGACATTTTTCCGTATTATGCTAAGTAAATAAATTACTCGTAATACATAATTACTAGTCTACGGACATTGAGCAAGGAGGGAGGGGGAAGGGGGGGTGCATATAGCATACAATAGCATCAACTTTATACATATGAATAAGGTTGTAACCATGCGACCGATATTGTCTTCTGATCATAAACACTTTACACAGAATATGTATAACGTTAAGAACATCAAAAAGTACCTATAATTGGTTTTTGAATATGACCATATTAGAGTTACAATTTACCTTTCTTGAGTTTTAGATTGTTTTATAGATCTACTGTTGCTCGTTATGACTCTCGTCATCTCAGCACCGGCAATTAAAGAACAAGAATCCAAAGTGTCATCAAAATTGGTTGCGAAATACGATCTCTACGCGAGTCCATATATGTATAGCCATAAATGACCATTGGTCATATAAGGTGTAGATTAGGGTTGCCCACTTTATTTGACCAAAAAAAAGTATAAAACTGTTTGAGTAGGGAAAAAAAAGTATTTTTAAAAAAGTATACTTATATTGAACTTAAAACGTATTTTGTGTGCTTTTATCACAAGCTAACATTTTTTATTATTTTTGAATTTAACAAAGCTTGTTTGTCAACCAACATTGAAATTTAAATAAATAAACAATTCGTTTCAAATTATATGTATTACCATTTTTTAAAGTTCAAATTTAATCTCAAAGACATGTTAGGAAGTATGGAAAGCCAGTTTGCTAAAATCAAACCATTTTGTCATACAATTTAAGATCCTATCAATAAAAGTAGAAGAATTTTTTAGTTTTATTTTTTCTTTCTTATTGGTGTTTAATCACCAAACATTTTTAACAGAGTAGTCCGATTTCTCATTTTTTATTTATTGGAAAGGGTATTATTGTTTCCTGAGGAGAGGACCACTTTTCAATTTTGAAAGAAGTCTTACCGCAATGGTACGAAAATAAGGGATTATCAACTTCTTTATTCGTTTATATAAAAAAACGCTAAATTTAAAGTGAAGCCCATGACAATATATTCCCGAAAACTGCAATCAAGCCGGTTAATCCGTTTCTGAGATTAGTGTGCACAAACATACATATAGATTTACAGACATACAAATATACAGACGAACAGACAATGAAAAACCTTTGTTTTTGTTTCCTTACATAAAGGTCCCCGAAACTATAATTTTTTGAAAATATTTTTCATGTACAGACTTCGATCAGTTACATTTTTCTTATATGTATAGGAGATATACATAAATTTCTTAAACGATTTAAATACTTATATGTTTTGATAGAGTGAAGAGTGTGCAATGAAAGTGAAAAACTAAATGTTATTCAGAATGACGCTGAAATTTTGATGTATAAAAGTTATTTACATTGCCCACATATTTTTTCGTTTTGCGGCTCAACTAAAAGAGAAATAGATAAACAGACAAAAATGTTAGAAAAAGAATGTGTTAATTATTCGTTCACATCCTGGTTATATATTTTTTAATATTTTCAATGTACAAAGTCTACTCCTCTACAGATTTGTTACATGTAGAAGAAGATTTGTATGGTACCTATTACGTGCTTGACATAGATTGAAAAATTTATATGAAACCGATTTATATGAAAAAAACACTAAATTTTAAGTGAAGACTACTACAATATATTACTCAAAACTGCATCCAAATTGGTTAAGCCATTTCTGAGATTAGCGTGCACAAACATACAGACGTACAGACAAATTTAAAAACCATTGTTTTGAGTTATCTTGCTTGTATAAAGGTCCCCCATTAAGTATTTTTTTTAAATATTCCAAGTACAGACTTCTGTACTTAGATCAGTAACAATTTTATTAGATGTACGGATTTCGGGTGATGACACATTCACATTAACATGTTACTGACTGTAGAAATGTTAGATACATTTCGTTCAGTAATTATAAATCGTTTTCATCATCTGTTCTAACTTACATGTTAAATACTTAGTATTTACCCATAAATCCCATAATGAGTGTTTTGTTTTATGAATCGCAGTGAAGGTATGCAAAAGTATAAAGTATAATAACCAAAAATGAAGTATAATACTTTATTATAAAGTATGGTTGACAACCCTAGTGTAGATAAAGCTTTATTAGAAATTCCGGTATTCCAATGTTTTGATACTACACTCATGAATTATTTTCAATAATATACAAGAATGTTGTATTATTCATCAGATGATTTAATTGTTTCCACAATTCCTTGTATTTGTGGCGCCGATTGTAATCTGACACTTGACTGTGGTACTTACATACACATGAAAATAACATAACTTGAATTAATTATATTTTAAACAATGCCCTTACGTATAAAATATATATTTACTGATTTTACGTAAATTGATCGGTATTTTGCCTGTTTCCGTTATCTTTCTTTGAGTTCTTATCTAATACAGCCGGGTAACTATATATTTAATATTCATAATTTTTCACGAACATTTATTTTAAGAACCGTTTGGGTTTTCACTGGTTTTATTTTACTTTTAAAGAACGCATTGTAAAAGGTCATCATAAATCTTAAGATAAATCTATAGTTACATCTATATAGGCCTCTGGCTTTCCAAAGATAGAGTTTGCGGGAGATGAAAAGAAAGGTTCCAAATGATCGTATAGAAAATGTCAAGCTTTAAAAGCATTACTATATTTTAAGCACCTTTTACCACCGTTTACCAAAAAACACCGTTTGTTACTTCATTAGGCTTGAATTCGAACGAGACGAGTGTGAAATTACATAAAAATCTAGGTTCAAACCTAGGTTTTTCTTATTTAACGTCTCTTGCCAAGCAACCGGGTTATATACAATAGAACATAGTTATCTATTATCTACTTAATAGCCGTTACTTGGCAACCTTTTCACTATTCAATTTATAGACCATCAGGTCACCTAGGGTACTAATATTGCTCTGCGGTCACTACGAGTGCGAAAGCGGTCTCGTGGGATCCCAATATGGGGGCGTCCACAAAACACGTGAGATGTTTTAGGGGGAGGGGTGGTCTCAGCAAATATCACGCAATTTTTTTCTGGTTGAAACAAAAAAAAATACTTTTTTGGTCAATTATCCAGATGTACATGCTTAAGATTTAATCTTAAGCGTAGTCGTAATACGATTAAGAACATTCACGAATTTGTTCGAAAGAAAATAATTTCATTTATACTTCGACGTTACTACTAACTGTGAAAACACCATATTTGTTTTATATCAAATGAAACTCAATTTAGGAGACCTTCTTATTTTTATCCAACAATATATAATCCGACAAAAATTTCACGTCAATAATTTCTCATGAAATAATTTATCTTTACAAAAATTTTGCTTTTCGAAAATGCTTCTGGAAATAATTTCAATGCCATTTTTTTTTTTTTTGTCTATACTGTTAGCCCTGTTGGCTATTACAGTGTCACCTTCACTACTAATTATTTATCTTAAGTAATAATAGGACGAAGGGGCGAAAATTTAAATATTCAAAAATATAGCTAATAGCTTTTTCTTACACTTTTAACTCTCAGCAGTATTAATTACTAGTACTTAACTAATCGTAAATAAAAGCACATATCAATTTTTTTCTTCCTTGTACAATAACCACCCAACGCGTTTCCATATTTAAGAAATACACATTTTGAAAAATCCCTCGCGAGATTGGGGGATGGGGGAGAGGGGTTTAGGGGGGTTTAATAAAATCTCACGACATCTCACCAGTTACAGAAAATTAAAAAAAACACCTGACGTAATTTATGGACGCCCCCTAACGCGTAGGGTAACGAACGAAAACAGCAGCCTAAATTATTCTGCTGCCGGGAAGTCCTACATAACCCCTCATTACCTTCTACGGGATTCCTAACAGGTTTTTTTCCAACGGAAAATGAAAGATGAAAAAAGTATGTACTATTATCCCATTTCGAAAAGGCTGTTGATGAGCTGGTACTTCTATCTGATTGGTGTATATTTTGCTTACTTTTTTAAAAGCTTTTGGGTCAAATATTCATAGAATTAATATACATAGAATAGGTGAGCCACAGGTATTCGTATGAGCGTTAGTGACAGACAGTTAAAAAAAGATGCAAGATGTCATACTGTTTCTCTTTGCCTTATTACGCATGCGCAAAGAAATATTCATGACGCGTTTTAAAAATTTTCGAAACATTTGTGTAAAACATTTTTGACACTACTCAATAAAAATGACAGTTGCTACGAATTACACTCGAGACGACGACGAAGAAGCACGAGATCTCATAAAAAGTTGAGATAGATAGGGTTTTTCGATCTACCTATCTCTTTTAAGTTCGATGGTAACAATTTAGGCTGGCTTCCCTACTCTATGTATAATATCTCTATGCAAATATTGCCTTGTAAAATCGATACTGAAAAAGACCCAGAGATGGTTTTTGAGAAATACTAATACAATATACCTACAGTAATTTAATTCCGATGTAACACGTGCAGATGTACTATCTGTCCTGTAATATGCAAAATGATAACCGATTTGTTATCAAAATGTTATAGTAATTAATATATTTGATATATTACTAATCTATACTTGTCTTTGGTCGGTGTTGTGTGATACATGTAAGTTTTTTTTTAATTAAAAAAAAAAGGTTTTATTTTGTTTACGTTTATGCAATTTCTAGTTATTTTATAAAACATATTTTAATATTCTTTTCGTTGTAAATGTCTTCAAAGGGTATTGGCCATTGAGTAGGTACACTTAAATCAGATTTGTTACTTTTTAACTTTAACTTTTTGTGTCAAATGATTCATCTAACACACTTTGATAAATATTGCAAATACGTAGTTATTTTATTTATCAGTTAAGTAATTGTCGGTCACTCCATATCTAACCTCGTCCGAGCCCGTGCGTTTGAAGTGAGTTTTTTTAAAATGTTTATAAGATTTTTTTTGAAATAAAAACTTTATATTTTAGATAAAATCATATTCGTTTTGTGATTATTTTATGTATTTATTTTTTTGGTCCGATAAGTACTTTGAAGGTTTTTGATTTGTATGTCATAATATTATTAATGCAACTGAATATATATATTTTTAAATGCATACAACAAAAGACACGTGGTCCCTATACAAATGATTTTAGACTTTTAGTTTTAAAAGAACCAAGTTCATGATCACATATTTAATATATTGTAATATTAAATATTGTCTCAGGTCTTTAACTCGTTGTTCTTCCTTTTATTTTATATATATTTTTTATCAATTTATAATATCTACTACATTTTCTTATTGTTATATTGTTAAAATAATTTGGATGACTAAGATTTTTTTAACTGAAACAAAGAACGCCTATTTGAAAAAAAAAATATCTAAGTCAAATAATGACTAAGCTTTTTATTATCTCCTCCTTTGACTTTCTATAGAGGGCGCTTGGGTAGTTGTTGATTATACATTTATAAAGGAATATCAAAATCACATTATCTTAAGATATTTGTATATTTCTAGATAATATATAAATTTATTATATATCTAATAATCTTGACATTGAAATTGATATAATATCTGTATAATCATGAATATTAATTTGACTTTGGTCTTTATTTTAATATCGCCATTTTAGATTTATATTAGATCTAAAATGGATCTATAGTTAACTTTATTTGTTTATAATAATAATCTTGTAATTTTCGGTATACTATGTATGTATATGTTTATTGTGGGCATATATTTATCTTTCTAATATATGTATATCTATGTACGCTCTCTTAATATCTCCGACGGGACGGATTTAGATAATTATTGCAATTCTAATCGTCTTGACCTAAGTCTCTAAGGTGGAATAAACAAACATGATGACTTTGACTTTATATTTTGTATTTTTTTTCAACCTATTCAATATAAAGACTCATTATAAGAATTTTCAGGAGGACATATTGTAATTTTAATCTCTAAAAGAATTTTTAAGCGGTTTTACTTTTACTGAGTACCTACCTACCTACCTATCTTACAAAACTTCTACAAACCACGATTTGTTATGTAGTTAGTTTTGTTGACTTTTTTTGTATATGTTTTAACATAAGATACATAACTATTTATAATTAATAAATAGTAACACATAAATCTATTTAAGTGGAGAAAAACCAATTTCTTACAAAAGTAATTTTAGGATTAGATTAAATTTAACAAAAACAGAAATTGACAATAATTACATTTTGTGATACGTGCTAAGATCGGAACTGACTGATCAATTATTAATACTAATTTAAAGATTATTAATTACCAATAATAATCCAATAATTATACATTATAAATAACAACTTGCGAACTCGGCTTTACTATCACCGCGTGTTCTATATATTTAAGAAAAATCTAAAATTGTAAAGCTGCTTTAACATATAAAAAAATAACCCTCTATCTAAATATTTAATAAAAAATATAACATTAATAACAAGTGGCGAATTCTGCTTACCCACTACCATGTGTTTTTTTTTCTTAAAAAAGGTTCAAAATTATAAAGTATTAAAATATTTTAAATCATAACATAGTTTCAACTCTATAAATAATAAGATATTGTAAAACTCGTGAACTCGTCTTTCACACCACAATGTGTTTTTAGTTTTTAAAAAAGGAATAAAATTTCATAGACAATTCTTAAGATATGTTAATATATTTTGAATTTAATATAACAAAAAAAAAAATCTTCTGTATCTTTTATCATTACGGCTTCCAATAACTTCCTTACAATTAGGTACATAAGTACTGATAATTTGTTAGTAGTCAAGATTTATTGATTATTGTAGTAATTACCCCCTTGAAGTTTTCCACTGATATAAGATAATAATACATTTCAACCATGAAATTATACGTAGGTTCATAATTATACATGAAATATACACCTAGTGTTTGTATCTTATAATGGATAAAGTATTTACCGATATCATATTACATATAAAAATCACGCTGTTAAATCCGTTATACGTTACGGTTACGTTCATTATTGTTATTATTATTGTTTCAAAATTATAATAATATTATAATGGAAAATATAAATAATCAATCATACGCGAGTTAGATCCGTTAAAAATTGTTTTATTTAATTGACTACGCGTGAAAATTTGAGAAAATATTTAGAAAATATTACGTCTGTAGGACACTCTAGTTTACTTTTAGTTATAGGTAGTTGAAATGTAGTTTTAGTTATATCTGAAATGTCAGCATTGAAATAAAAGTTATTTAAATCCTTCAATATAATAATATAATATGTACTTGTAATACAATGTTAACAAACACTCGTAAATGATAATGTTGAAACCATTATTGTTCTTATAACAAATGTGTCCACTTCATTGGAATATTCTGATAGTGTTGTGCCAAGGTCGATAGAATATAATTAAAATTATAATATAGTCAATATTAGTCACAATTACGGCTTGTCTAGGCTATTATTTTTTGCCAGACAAAACTAGGATATATGGGAAATATTTGTACTATACAAGGATATATGGGAAATATTTGTACTATACTAGGATATATGGGAAATATTTATAAGTTTTTTTTTCAAAAATTCATCCTCCCCTCTCCTTGTGTCCTATTTTTCTTTTCCTCTTCTGCTCCTAAGAGGGACAACTTCTTTCATTAGCACGTCTGTATTATGATAACCATTTACTTTTCTCATTTTTCTCGCTGAATAATAAAAAAAAATATTGGTCAAATTAGCTCCTTCTGGAATGTTATTTATTATCTTGGGGTCAATAACGGTTAATGTATTTCAATCTGAAAAATAAAATATCAGTCAGAATTTAAAAATTAACTAGTAAATAAAATAAAGTTATTAACTAAAAAATGTAAATATATTCATGAAGCGCCTAGTTATTCTTTATAAGCAATAATAATGTTTGTGTAACAACGTAATTGCCTTTATAAAATATATGTAGAACAATAGGTTCGAAAACAATATTATTTTAGAACCATTTACTATATATATTATGTATTATATATAGATTCAAATATCAATAATACAAGATGTTCCTCATAGAAATGTTAATTAACTACACATCACATATTTCTCAACAATGATTTCCTGCATTTGTATTTTATGAATCGTTATTAAAGGTAAAGTATTGATATAACAATTACAGTCAATACCTAAATAACAAAAATACTAAATGATTTAAATCCAATTATCCTCATAGGTAAACCTTTAGGTGTACTTGAGTTTTCTCAAAGTTACGCGGTAAAAGGAAAATGTACTGCCATGAACTTGACAAGTCCTGAATATTGGGAGTGAAGGCTAGTATTTCTCAATAAGACAGACTAGATACGCATAATATTGTGGATATAAGATAAAATTATTAAAAAAAAACGGTAAGTTCAAATAACTATCTGGCAGTAAACGATCCAGCTCGTTTACTTCCTTAAAAAAAAAGTTCGTTTAGTTATTTAAAAAAAAAGTTTGAATACGTACTCTAGGGATGCACAGAGGAAGGATTCTTTATTTTCCATCCCTAACTGAGGTGCTGAAATTAAATAAGGATAGCTTTTCTAATTTCTATCCCCAAAGACCTCTTGAACTTAAAGATTGCAAGAATAACATTTCTTTTGTCAGGGTCATTGTTTTGTTTTTTATTATTGTTATCAGAACGTAACAACAAGATTAAAATTGACAATGGCTATGATTGATGAATTGATGAACTGATTCAGTTATCCATTCTATCATTTAGCTAAGATTTACAAATAAGTAGATTAAATACAAATATGGACACAAAAAAACTCAAAAGCATTTCAAATGTATTATTAAACATCATAACTGACGAGTTCATTATCGTCATATGTTTTCAATAATAATTATATAAAAACTATAATTTATTCACTATCTCACTCGAAATCGGGTTCCACATGAAATATATTTTTTAATATACCATAAACCATAACAGTAAAGTTCCGCATGTTATTTAAAATCATGTTTAATATAATTGTTATTTTCAATAACCATTTTATTACATATTAACTAGTTAACCTACATATCTCATCACTTTTGACCGTTTGATCTTTTTTACGAGGTCCCGATTATCAGTGGCAATGAAATATATAAGTATATAAAAATAATACTCATATTTATTTACAATAAATGAAGACACATAATTTTAAATAGCCAAGTATTTCTATTTAAATAAAATAATAGATACAGTAGTAAATTTGTTCAAAGATAAGTATCTGTATGTAAAACAAAATGGCGGTAATTATATTTATCACGTTGTGTTCATAAACGTTTAAAAACTCATCTGTAAAAGGACTATTTATTATAATGTTAAGGTCGATCTACACTATAGCGTAGAGCACAGTCCGTTTTCAGAGCAAATTGTTTTAAAACAAAATTGGTTTTAATTACTATTGGCACATGAAAACTGATCTATAAGATCTACGACGGAATCATATGTTCTAAAATCTTTATAAGACCCATTTCAACTTAAATATCGTTAGTTTTGAGAGGTTGGTAGCCCTGTTACATTAGAGAACAACATTTTTCAATCGTATTATCGTCATCACTACTGTTAGGTTCCCATCACACCATTGAGGAAATTGGTATTTATTCTAGTATTTTCCTGGTATCTACGCATTTATTTTGGTTTATACATTCACCTCACATGTTAAGGAAAAACCATACGATAATAATGCATCAATAAATAGTATTTTTTATTGAATTACCAACCTTAATTTTTGTCGTAGGTCGCTACGGTGTTTGTAGCAAATCATTGAACCTTTAATACAGAAAGATTGTTAGTTTAATTTAAATAGTATATCTATAATAACATTAAAAATGTAAATTCATGTTACATAAAGCATTTAACCAGAAAAAGAAAGTTAACGTAAAGAAGATAAAAATTTAAACTAGTTCGTAGGTGGTACCTAAAAACTTTTACCTATCTTCCAAGATAAAAAAATATATCATAAAGATTATTACAGATTATATGAAATATTGTTTGATAATAAACTGATAAGTACTTATAATATTCGCGTTTATATACCTACATTTTATTTGTTTAAGCGAAAAAATCGATAAAAACATCTCTAGCTTCATTCGCATTTTATTTTTTTGCATCGCGCGGGTTCGAAAAGGTGGTTATCCACTGTTTGTTCAAATATATCTCTCTACGCTCCTGTAAAGTACTTGTATAGAAATGTTTTCAAATACCACAGATTAACATTACATACGAGAATCTAGCATATATAGTAGATCTACCTACCCTTATAAATATACCCTTCGAAGGTTTGTTTGATACATTTGTATATTTAGTGACAATAAAAAAATACAGATATACTTTAATAAAATATATAATATAAATATTTTTACTGTTTCAAACTTATTGTAGACAAGTTTGTGTAAGGATGTGTCATGTGTGAGGATATATGCAATATATTTTATATTTATTCTTTTATCAACCAAATAGTCAAAATTATAAAAAAATCAAAACTAGTGCTTCGTGTACGTAATGTTCCGTATTTTTTATCTAAATTTGTCACATGTTCTTGTCTAAATAACTATATTAATATAAAATATTGTTGTTTTATAACGTAGGTATACATAAATTATATAACTTCCAGATAATAATTTACAATATTTACGATGTTTGTTTGAAATCAGACGACTTGCTAACCTGTTTTCTTGCAATTTACATAGAAATATATGTAAAATGTGGAAAAACCGATACCGGATTTATATTAGCAAATACATTAATTAAATTTCGAAATGTTTTTTTTTGCTCAATAAACTTAATAAAATGTTTAAAAAATAAAAATTACAAACCTATTGGCCGCTAAAACACCAAAACTGGAGGAATACCCTAAATAAATGCAAATTCATCCAAAATAGAGTATTATAAAGTACGTAAAACAAAAATAGACTCGCATGTTACAGATTTGGAAAGTTTGCCAAGCATACGCCAACGGCCAACAACGCGTGACGTCACATATGGATAGCAGCTACGCGTACGATCCGGTAGCAGCCGGCACAGTCAACCAGCAAGCGTACAGGATGGAGGCAGGGCAGGTCTGGCGGCAATACATCATCGCGGGCATCGGTATGTTCGAAATTTAAATTTGCGCGGCAAATGGCAATATTGTGATGTGATGTGCTTTCTGTGTTAAACTTTTTGATCTCTCGGTTTATTTTTTTATTCATTATTTGTTAGTGAAGTGTTTTTTATATTTTCAATATGTTTCATCGATTATATTTTTAATAAATTCATCGGTTAATTGTGAATACATTGGTATGAAATTGTGCTAAAGTGGTTAATAGCTCATTGAAATAATTTTCAATTATATACATTAGATTAATTATTTGCTTTAGTTTTATTAGTTTTAAATATAATTTATATCTAAAAAAGTACGATTATTAGTGCGTACAATAATCGGAAATATTATAATAGACAATCTTTAATGTGGACTAAAAAGGTTTTATATACATCAGTGTTACTTCACCTAAGTTTAAAAGTTAAAGAGATCATATGAAAAGATATAATAAAATCTAAAAATTTTTATTAATCGATTGTGTATTCTAATTTCTAAAAAATAGATCTCAATATCGATTGAATAATTCATAAATAATCGTATGCAAAGTTGACGTAGTTTACAATAGCTGTTTACAATTCATACATCAATCGGAATAATTCTTAAAAACCACATTAATATTAATTAAACAACTTAATATATTTTACCAATTTTAAAAGGCAATATAATACCACATATATTTAATTCCAAAACAATACAAAGGTAGTCGACCTGCTTAAATTTAATTTGTATTTTCAAAATAAATATTTTTATTTTTATTTTTTATTTTTATCGTTGAATTCGCGAGCAAATTAATATACTGCGAAAATTTCAAATCTTTAGCATAAAATTATTATTATAGATAACAAGGCAATAAATTAAATACGTAGATACAGGGTTATCGAAATATCAAGCAAATATCAAATTTAATCTATCCCAAAGGCATAATGAATCAAAAATTAATATAAAATATATTACGTTTCAAAAATATTTATATCATACGAATGATATTCCAAATTTGAATCTTTTCCAAATGACAGCTTGGCTCTTGACCCCCACCGCCAAGTACAGCCAACATGCCAATGCAGTCAAATCTTTTTACAGATAATATTAATTAGGTTATTGTCTTTAATGTGAGTGTTATTGACATTGTTTACTAACACAGTTGCAATTACAGGGCTTCTGTTGTGACGTCATAGTGGTTGAGGATGTAATGCCATTTTGAAATATTTATGGAAAAGAAATAAACAATATTTATAAAATGAAAATCCCTAGTCATATTGTTTAAAAAAATATTTTTATTTACTTATTATATTAATTACAAATAAAAAAAATAGAAAAGATTTGCATTGTTTATAAAAGTAAATATCGAGAAGATCGCCCTTTACTTTTGAAATCGAAGATAGTTTAAATATTAATTCTATTATTTGAATATCTACAACGAGAAGTGAGTGATAAATAAACATCTTAAGACTGAACAAATCTTAAAACTTATAATATACTTAAGTAGCACGAACATTAAGTTTTTTAAATTGCAAAAATCCAGAATAAGTATTTAAAACTCTATATGCCCGTTTGTAAAAAAAAATAATCATAATTACTCTTTAATCTTCTGAGGGGAATATTAAATAGCTGCCATCGATTAAAGTTGATGTTTAATAAAGAAAAACCCGCCATTACATCTTATTTTTATTTATTTTATTATTTCAGTCAGTTCCATTTTGTATTTTATTTCGTTTCAAAAAGTTTTAATTAGAAGCACTTGCCAGTGTTTTTTTTAAATTCACTTTAATTTCAGTGCAGTACTGAGACATAGCTTGTATAAAAAATAATATGTCCTTCACTGTATCTTCTATCAAGGGGGCTTCATATCTTATTATTGCTACAGAACAGTACAGATTATAATTATATAACACATTACAATAATAAGTTATCGATTTTTTGATAATTCGATGTCCTCGATAACATGTTTTCTTATGATTTGAATATTAAAGTATTCCATCAAGATACAATTTATTGATTAGAAATTAATATTTTTATTGATAATAAATGTTTAAATTAACTTTATTAATTGAATATAAATGATTATAATGTTATTTTATAAATATTATAAATAAATATCACACTAAAAAATATATATCCTATTAATATCAATAACAATAAAATCACAGGACAAATTAGGTACCGAAATTGATGTAACCCCTAAGTAAGCAAATTATTTGCTTGTGTTAAGGGTAGACTACGACACAAATACATAGAAATACACATTATATACACTGAGAATTGCATTTACATATTATTACCAGAAAGATTTTTTTTATTTTAAAGAATCTGTTGAAAAATCTTTATCCTTATCCGATAAACGTGTAAAATGATATTATAATAGCAAAGGATTGTCACGTTCTGAGAATACATAGATGCGCGTGAGCAGTTTGCGTGCGTGCCGACTAGAAATTACAGAATTAATCTAAGTTGTATCTATTATATATTTTTTATAATTAATAAGCAATATTAATTTAAAAAATAACAGTTTTTAATTGAGCACAACGAGGAGCTAAGCTCCTGCAATTGGCTTTAATGCGATCTCCCTGATGCCTCTACTCCTGCACCGATTGTCTTCGGTTTTTTTATTTGAGAACAGCATTATCATTGATGGCATAGAAACAAAAATATCAGTGATCGGTCATGAACTATAGAAATAATCACCGAAAAGTAAGACATTGAATCTGCGGACTAACAGACAGAATGGCTGTCATTTATGTAATGTTGAGAATGTCCCTTTTTAGGTTTTTAAATTGATATATGTTTTATATTATTTTTCTTATTAACTTCATAATGGAATAGTCTAGGTACATAGGAATTATTATTGAATAAAATTTATAAAATAATTAAATTAATTCTTAATTAAATATTTTATGTATTTATATTTTATCTTATCTTCGTTCGTTGCGTTATTTGAGATGTATTAATATCAATGTTTATCATTATTGTTGTTTAGAAAATATGTGTATTCTATAAAATAATTTAACTTTATTTATTAACGTATGAGAATAACAAGTAATTATTTAGTAATCTAACCTTAACAACATAAGTTACAGAAAAGCAAATAGTACAAAAACCAAACATAATTATTATTAACCTTAAAATTGGACCCCCCATCAATACCCAATTATATAAAATAAAGATTTATTAAATTAACATTTGTTTATTAATCAATTTGTTAGTTACAGAGGTCTTAAAATATATTGATGTGTTATCACTGATAATAAAAATAGATTTATTATGCATTTTAATATGTTCTCAGTTTATCTCTTTTATAGTATGTTTTATTATATGATAATTTTGTTTAAACAGCTGTTATAATGAATAAACTGTTAATTTCAATTATTTAGTAGTATTGCTGCTTTTCTCTTTTTCTTTATTACTAGCTATAGCTTACTCTATCTCTTTTTTATTTACTATTATTGCTGTCTCTCTCTCTCAGAGGACAATGCGTTTTTGCAAAATTATTTCAATACTAGGGGTAGGATTTTTTATTTTGAATTACGTAAACTGACAGTTCAGAAAATCGTAGAATCAAAACATAGTATTATTATACACTCCATGTACTACTACCATGAACCCGTATTAGAGATACAGTACCTACTACTGTTCTAACTAGCGACAGACAACATTCTTGCTACGTATTTTTTAACGGAATCTTTTTTTTTTTTAATTACTATAACAATGCTTTAAGAACCAAGTTCTTAACCTCAACAAATGGACTCAGTATAAGATAAAATAAGTTTGACTTTATTATTCATCTTATTAATGGATAGTATATTATTTTATAATAAAAATAACTGTAACCAAGACATAATTTAAATACAAGAGGTTGTTGGACTAATTAATTATATATTTCAAGGACATATATAATAAATTTAAAATATGTATTCATAATTTAAAATTATAAGACACTTCCATTATTCTACGGTTGTTAGTGACGACACTGACTTATCTGTCAATGTCAAATATCTTACGCATATAAATATTAAATTAAATAAACTTACCACTTACAATACAGGTAGTATTTCAGGAATGTATATATTATTTTCATAAAGTATTAAAAATAATCTTCATGTCTTGTGATGTTTAGTATTGCTAAGTAAATGTACCTATGGTTTTGTTTGATTATGTGTGTTTGTAAAATAAATTTGTTGCTGATGAGATAGTATTATTGTAGATTGTAGATGTAGAATCTATAGTCTGAATTTTACCTAATTTTAAAACATGTTTACCATATTTAATCAAGGCTCTATCAGCAGTGTGAAAAAAAGAAATTAATTCTATTACTATAATGTTTATATTATTTAAAATTTATCATAAAATATGGGTTTCATACTCGCATATTTTAGCTTTATAAATTTAAATTAGTTTTATGACAGTCGAAAGTGAGTTTTAAATATTAATAAATTAGTTTTATGACAGTCGAAAGTGAGTTTTAAATATTAATAAATTAAAATACTAAATTTGGTAAAACTCTTAAAATATACGAAAAGGTAGAAAGATATATATCCTGCATTCCATTTTAATTATGTTTTTTTATCTACTAACAAATTCTTGTTCAATAAAATTTAATAACTTTAGTTAGCTACGAGAAATGGAAATAAAAATACATATTAATGAAACTTCGATTTATTGTACTCGTACTAAGATGTAACAGCCTGCACTAAAACTCACGCCAGTTTCGATCTATCGGGTTTCAATACTTTTAAAATATTCCACAAATATACCAACAAATAATAAAAAAAACTAAAATATGATTCTAAGCGAGTGGTTAGCGCAGACGCCTAACGTGTCACGACGCAATGGGGCTCGGGTTCGATTCCCGGCGGAGACAGGCATTAACGTGATGAGCATAGATGTCTGTGTTTCTGGGTTTGGTCGTTTATTAAATATATTCTCAGTATTTATATGTGTATTTCTATGTATTTGTATCGTTGTCTAACACCCTTAACACAAGCAAATAATTTGCTTACTTAGGGGTTGGATCAATGTGTGTAATTTGTCCTGATATTATTATTATTATTAAACTATTTCAAAATCATTACGATTTTTTTTAATTATGAAATAGAGTTTACTTAAGGGCTTAGTGAAATATAAGTTTAATAACCTGGTAATAGAAAACTATTTAAAATAAATAATATTCACAAGAATAAATAAGAAATCAGTACATACTTGCAAAATATGAGTAGAAAATAAAAATACAATTAACGATCTAACTGGTTACATTTTATCTTTTCCTGTTAATAAATAAAATATTTTAAATAAATAAAAAACAATAATAATACATAAGTTTAATAGAATATATGAAATATAACTTGTCGTATTTAAAGTTATTTATGTTATTTGTAATAAATATTAATATCGCTACTACTATAAGGCTGAGTGGACACTTAAGGTTTTATCTGGATTTTACTATTTCTTGCGAATATGTGTTTATTTTTGTTCATCAGATTATTCATCCAAAATGAAGTTGATATTATTATTATTTTCTTGTATAATTATTATTTTCTGCTACTGTGTTACAATATCTAGTTCTTTTGTTGTTATTTGAAGTCGTAAAGATATATAAATTAAATAATGATAATGGATTGAACAAATATGACTGTGAAACCTAAGCCTTATAATTCTTATAATTAATTAAATATTTTCTAAGAAGTAACTTATTTATCTTATCTTGAAAAGGTGAACACAATTTATTAGTTTTATGTAAGAAAGATTTTTTAAATACAAGTGTGATAATTACTAATTAGTAAGTATGTATTACCGTAAACACACATATTCAATGTTGTTTGGTCTGTTTTCTCAAAGTTTTCTCTAAAACTATTAACAACGTATTAAAATGTTTCTTATTTCAATAACATCGAGTCTCTTTAATTTGATGTGAATGATATTAATAGGAACTTGAACTATTAAGAAATGCATATCTAATATTTATATTGCGATTTCTAGACCGGTACCCAAAGGGCTTTGGTCGCCAAGTTATGCCAACTAAGACTTGTATCAATTTCTAAAAATAACATTTTAAGTCTTTTACCATTATATCATCTCGACTAACCGGAGCTTGTTTAATCTTTCAGCAGCTACAGCGCTTTATCAAGGGATACATATCTGTCATACTGGTCTTAGACTACCTTTTGTATTACATTAGAAATATTTGTTGATATAAAATTCAGAGGTCTTTTTCTAAGTAAACGTTGTTATGACAGATTTGCCGATAATCTACATTAAATAATCTCTATAAGAATATAATTATAACAGCCATATTTAACCCCGATTTTTTTTAAGTTTCTTGAAATATGTAATTAAATTTGTAAATATGCTGATAGTGTTTGAAAATATCTTTAAACATGTATAGCCATGTTAAGCTTATTTAAATTTATATTTTCGAAAGAAACCTAATAGATGTCACCACCGTCCCGATAAAGACGATTACATATAGAATGCTTAATTCACCGAGACGGACAGCGATACGGTAGCTCAGTTGGTAGAGCGACGGGACGGTTTCCCAGTAGTCGCGGGTTCGAATCCCTGCCCGTATCGGTTTATTTTTCATTCTTTATTTATATAAATTTATGCTGATAGTGTTTATACTTGCCAGAAGTCTCGAAATTCGAATTTCTTCTTCTTTAATTTGAGATGGCTTTTAGTTGCACCTATAGGGGACCAAATTTTAGATACAATTTCTGATATGATTCCATATCTTGTCTAATTCCAAATCATTGTTATTTTATTTATCTTGACGTTTTGTTTGTCAACTTGTCAGTCATCATGAGGTTTTTGAAATATGTGTAATCAAAGTATGACATTTGTAAAATTCTAAAAAAAAACACTTGAGTTTAATTTCTAATCTCTTGTAATATCAGCAGATATTGCCCCCCTGTTTCAAATAGCACTTTAAATAGACAAATGTATATTTATTTTATCATCATACCAATACTTTTATTTGAAATTATTGAAGTACTTACAAGTATTTAAAGCAGCTTTTATGTAAATATATATATGTATATACTAGCGAACCCAGCCCGCTTCGCTGGGCTAACCCTTACTTTACCTGGTGGCGAGTTACATCAATGGGCATAGCATATTGGTTTTCTTCGAGGAAAAATACATGGTCATACCAATTTTTATGACAATCGGTTGAACGGGGCGGAAGTCTATATTTGACAGCGCCGCCTGGTGGCGAGTTACATCAATGGCCATACCATATAAACCTTCTCCGTGGAAAAATACATAAACATACCAATTTTCATAATCATCGGTCCAATAGTTTCTGAGTTCATCGATTTCATATATACAAACATCCTTCTTTATATATATAGATATAATATAATATAATATTTTGAAAATAAGAAATATGAATTGTATTACCTAGGTTCTTAGATTTTCACGAGTACTACAGATGTAATAAAAATATTTTTTTACCTACATCTCGCCTTATCGTGAACATGATTGCTGCAAAGCTTACGAAACCGGGTTAAATTTAAAATTTAATTATACAAGAGATAAAAGGAAATTTTAAATAATTATATGCGAAAAATGCCTCAGACTTTTGAGCAGACATTAAACATGAAAACTGTTGATGTACCAACAGTTTTTATGTATTATTTACATTGATAATTTAATGGAAATTTTAACATGGTTTGTGGACGGTCGGACAGTTAGAAGTTTTACATATATTGAACATTTTGCACGCCGAAAACTTTGACAAACTTGAGGTTAATTAAAAAAAAAACAGAAAACGCAGACATACAAAGTTGCGGTAGACCTAGACCGCATGTCGTATATAAAGGTATTTGAAGACAGGATGTCATCGATGTAGCGTCACTTGAGCACAATGGGCTAATAACCACCTCATCTAGCAAAATGGATTGAAAAATAACTACAATTTGAATTGTTAAATGTATTTTATTACTAAAATAACATATTGGATGTGGTTGCCATTTTGATTGTTACAGGAGACACTCACACATAGCCATTTAACATGTTTGAAATGTTCTAAATATAACCTGCATATGTTTAGATTAATAAAATACTAATTTACAAATTGTAAATAACATTATGCAAGAAACAAAGTATACATACTAAATATCTCATTAGGTCCACGTTTATTATTTGCATCAATGTTAGCTGCATTTTCCCTTTGAATAACAATGCGAAGAATTACTTAGGGGAGGTAAGATGCTCTTTATGAAAATATATTCAGTAGTTCAAGGCTGGGGGTTTTGATCAAAATTATAATCTTGTTAAGGCCTAATTATTTCAAAATATTTTTTTCGGTGGATAGTAAAAGCGTAATATTATTTACATAGAGCCTTTAGGAAAGACAACTTATTATCCTGTATATATATGATATATATGAAGAAAATACAATTATTTTTTATTATGTTTTTAAATATTCACGAGTAGTCATTTAAAAAACTCTTTTCTCTTCATTTTTATATAACAAAATGGTTTTATTTAGTTGCAATATTTATTATATTATTCTGTATACAGCGAACCTTCATGAGACTTCCAACCGCGGAAGTCTTGTAGTTCTTACAATATTCATCATAGTGGATCTTACCTTAATTAAAGATAGATATTAAATACATTAAGATGTATAATATAAGTAATGATTTGGTAAAAAATTAAATCAAAATCATGTACCTTTTTTTTTTACAAAACCTTAAAGTTAACGTTTTTTATTTAATTAATTTATTTTATTTATACAGCGAACATCGCGATCGCGTCGACTGGTTACTCCATGGGATGGACAGCTCCCGTGAACATCAAGCTGCAAGACAATACCACTGGTGTGGATATCCTCGGAAAACCTGCCACTGATAATGAAGTGGCCTGGGTGGGGTCACTGCTGAACGTAGGCGCTATACTAGGTAATAAAGATAGATAAACCAACAAATTTTATATAATCAATCGCAATTGTATTAAAAAATTAAAAATAAAAAATTTCTTTATTTATGACTTACATAATATTTATAAGCTTTTTTTGTACTAAAAAAAATGTTTTCTTTTAGGACCATTTATCGGAGGCTTCGTAGCTGGTAGAATCGGTAGGAAATGGGGTCTCCTAAGTTCGGTGGTCCCTCTCCTAATTGGTTGGATTCTCACTTTAGTGGCCAGCAGCGTGGCTTTCCTGTACGCTAGTAGAATCTTTTGGGGTATTGCAGTAGGGATGCTGTTTACTATATCTCCGATGTATTGCGCGGAAATTGCTACGGTAAGTCCAGTTATGTATTTTATTGATTAATTCATTCATTCATTATATCATCATATATTTAATATTGACTAATAGAAAGGAAATTTTCTTAATTCAAATTTTAAGTTAAAAATACTTTTTATTAATCAGTTTGCCCTTTATTGTAGTACAATTTTGAAATAATTACATTTTGTATGATTAATAACATACTTAATTACTTATGATTGATTAAAATTTATTGGTTTATGTTTGATAAATATTATCAAAATAACTGAGAATGAAACTTTATCTTATATTTAGGTGACACAAGTCTCAATCACAAACTATAACTACATTATCTAAAGGCTGTATTGTCACATCATCCATCTTGTCTGTCAGTTAGCTTATCTTAAAATATACACAGCTTCATAAATTAAACTCACTCATAAGAAGATTAGATAGAACCTTATTCAATTATATTTTAATATTATTTATGAAATGAACGATTAGAATAAACGTCTATGCAATAAACGTAGGTATTATTGTATTGTAGATACCAGAAATAGATTGGTAAGTTTATATATCTGTAAGTATCATTATGGAGTTCGGTCCCTTATAATTTAGGCTTAAGTAGACCATCTGTTCCTTTGATATAAAATACATATACATACTTAATATCACTGGACAAGTTACACACTAGATCTAGCCCTAAGTAAGCAAATTATTTTCCTGTGTTAAGGATGTTAGACAACGGTACAAATACATAGAAATTAACATTATAAATATGGCGAATATATTTAACAAACGAGCAAACCCAGAAATACAGACATCTATACTCATCATTTACATGCCTGTCTTTGTCTTGAATCGAACCCGAGCTTCTATGCGCCGGGATAGGTTACATCCAACGACCCGGTTAATATTTAAATTTTATCCGTAAATTTCAGAATGAATCTCGAGGAGCGTTGGGATCGTTCCTCCAGTTGTTCATAACTCTCGGTTTCCTGTTGGTGTACGGTATCGGACCTTACATCTCGTACTCGGCCGTGTCGTGGGTGGGAGTCGCATTCGTTGCAGCCTTCGCAGTCACATTCATCTTCATGCCAGAATCGCCAACATATTATCTGATGAAAGGTGAGATCCAACGTTCTGGCAAATGATCAACAAAGAGAAACAGTTAGGCCTCATTTTTTCTCCTCTATTCTATGGAAAAGACACGATACAAACGGACGTCAGTTATATCAAACATTATTTATTATAAAACACACAAACGATGTTGAAGTAAACATTTCTGTATGCAGATGACCGCGAGTCAGCGGCGCGCTGCCTGCAGGTGATCCGCGGCCGGTCACGCGCCGGCGTTGAAGCGGAACTGGCGCTCATGGCGGCCGACGTCAGCGCCTCCATGGAAAAGACCGCCACCGTATGTATACTGCCCAGACAACTATTCCCGTTTCAACCATGACCATCTTTCACTCATACACACATAAAAATAGTATCTTATCTGGCGTTTTTGAGAATTGCTTATATAATTGATATAAAATAAAAAGTGAATTTTGATTTATCCCATTCCTAAATAGATAGAATTAGATGTCCACCAATAAAACTGTCGAGCGTCATTTCAATCCTAATTCTTCCTCAGATAATGGACGTGTTCCGCGGCAGCAACTTCAAAGCGTTCTACATCTCGTGCGCGCTGGTGTTCTTCCAGCAGTTCAGTGGTATTAACGCCGTGCTGTTCTACATGACGGACATCTTTAAGGCTTCGGGCACTGAATTGGATCCTTCCGTCGCCACTATCATTATTGGAGCGGTTCAGGTCAGACACTTTTACAGTAATAACATAAGCTTCGATAAAATAACCAATTTAAAAAATATCAACCCACGAATTATATATTACCATCTCCTTCTTCATCAAAAATAATATAATTCTTAATGATCTCTCTCTTGGTCCAGGTGCTGGCGTCGGCTATAACCCCCATCGTAGTGGATCGTCTCGGCCGTCGTCTGCTCCTGTTGGTGTCTTCGTGCGGAACTGCTATCGGAGCGGTGAGATTTTACTTTTAAGTCGATTCATTCATTACATTTAAGTCGATTAGTTGTCTTAACTTGTAGGCTTATTTATCGATGTACCTAAAGGCTGTCGAGATATATGTACCTTTTTTTTTTTTTTTTTTATATGATCTAGGGTAATGCTTGACTACATTCCACCTGATGGTAAGTGGAATGTAGTCTTAGGTGGTAAGGCGCATTACCCTAGCAACCTATTCACTCTTCTCTTGAATGTGACCACATTGTATTCGGTCGGAAATACCGACGCAGGCAAGCTGTTCCAATCCTTTGCTGTACGCAGTAAAAATGAGGAAGCAAAGCGCTTCGTTCGGACAGGTGGAATGTCCACAACAAAAGGATGAAAACCTGCCGTGCGTCGGGACGTCCGGTGATGGAAGGGGGACGGGGGAATTAAATTGTGTAATTCCTGCGCACACTCACCAAAATGTATCCTATAGAATACTGAGAGGCTAGCAATTCTACGCCTGTGCTCAAGGCTTTGGAGGTCGGCTCCGACCAATTCGGGATCGCCTATAAGCCTCTTTGCTCGCCTCTCAATTGAGACCAGAACCGCAAGATGAGACTTTGCGGCACCAGCAAATATGTGACCACAGTACTCTACACACGACCGGATCTGTGCTTTGTATAAAACAAGAAGCTGTCCCGGTGTAAACAAGAAGCTGTCCCGGTGTAAAAACCTACAGGTTATTTGTACGAGCGGATCAAATATATTATTTGATCCGCTCGTTTGCTTTGATATTATTTGATTAGGTTATTTTTAATTAGTTGACCATTTCTTGCAGGCAGCCTTATTACATTTTACAAATGTTGTTGGGATTGATGTAGAGAGGCTGCCTGCAAGAGATGGTCAACTAATTAAAAATAACCTAATCAAATAATATCAAAGCAAACGAGCCGATCAAATAATATATTTGATCCGCTCGTTTTCCCGAGAGGCGCCACACACGCAACACGTGTAGTGACCGTGACTTGATTCACAACCGGAAATTGATACCATCCTCCTCACCCCGCAGATGCTCCTGGGCATGTTCTTCCTGCTGCAGAGCCAGGAAAGCGAAGTGCTGTCGTCCATCAGCTTCCTGCCGGTGCTGTCGCTGGTGCTGTTCATCGTGACGTACTGCTGGGGGCTGGGTCCTCTTCCGTGGGCGGTCATGGGCGAGTTGTTGCCCATCGAGGTGAAGGCGGCCGCGTCTCCGATCGCCACCGCGTTTTGCTGGACGCTCTCCTTCCTCGTCACCAAGTGAGTGGCCATATATCTTATGACTTAACTTTAACTATAATATGATAGGTTCGTTTTTTCGGACATTTAATAAACTTTTTGATTGCGTTTCACTTTTTAACAAATCTAATAATTCTATTCTATTGTCAAGTAAACTTTATGGTAAGTGAAGGACGCGAATGATATAATCCTCTTCGTAGGTTCTTCCCGTCGATCGACCAGCACGTTGGTTTCTTCATGTTCGGTTCGTGTTGCTGTCTGTCGTTCGTGTTCTTGTTCTTCGTGATGCCGGAGACCAAGGGAAAGAGTTTCTCGGAAATACAGGAGATGCTTGGAGGGTAAGATGATATGATGATATGATATTTTGTATCGGGGGCATTAACCCACCTACCTATCTTGTTGAATTCCTTCTTAAATTCTCAAATTCTCTTGTCTTTATAATGCATAATAGAATATTTATGGTTAATTTCGTATCGAACCTAGATGTTACTTTTAGAAAAAAAATCAATACAATGTAGTTTTTTAGACTATTGAATAATTCATGTGTATTATTTTTTCATATTCCATTTAATTTCAAAATGATCGTTAAGTTATATAATAATGTTTTTTTTTACAGGAAAAGAAAACAAGAAAAGGCATAAGACTTTTATCTTATAAATGGATAGATAAACCAAAATATATTAAATTAAGTTTTTTACGATGTAATTCATTGCGCAGGAATAATTGGGACCAATCTATACTCATTTGTTTTACCAACGCATATTGTTAGAGTATTTGGTATCAGATGCATTAAAATTTTAAAATAAAAATAACATTATTTAAATAATTTAATAAGTATATCTTAATTGTTTTTAGGATTTATCTAATTTATATACCTACATAAATTTATATACAGTTGTATCATATATTTTAAGAAATACCAATACTTTGAAAGCTAAACTATTTTTCATAAATATTCGTATTAATATATTATACAAAGTAGTTTTACACAACAATTGAGGTTCTACGATTAAATGCATTTTATAAATATTTTTATAATAAAATATGTATTAATTGGTACATGAAATAAAATTATAGTATCGTATTCACCATCACCAACAAGTCATAGACAATAATTATTTTCAAAATGTTCCTTATACTTTATAGAACTTTTTCATATAAATGTATGGTTACTGTTTCTTGTATTTAATTGTAAGTTAGTTCTAAGTGTACGGACCAAAACCTAAAAATATGATATCTTAGGAGACTATAGTGTTGTGATATAGTAAAAATTGTTATTTGTAAATATATTTTATAACGCAAATGTTTTTTCTAAATAAAAAATTAAAAATAATTTTGTCGTTTATGTAACATTCGTTAAAAGAAAATATTGGGCAATTCTACAATAACATACAAGATAATCTTGTGTTGTGTTTCTTCCTTGCTTGAGAAAAATCTTAAACATTCTTCAACTCTCTGTTTTTTAACTTTTTGTAACCTTACTTACAAGACTTACTGATTTAGCAACAAAGAATATTTAATAAGTCCACTGTAACATATACCTATAAGCATTTTAATCAGCAATACCTTTGAGAAAGTGAGAATGTATCATCAATAAACAAGGCTATTATTATTGTAATATTATTATTTTCTAGGTCAGAGGTTCCCAAACTTCTTTCGTCCAACGCCCACTTTGAAAGTCAGTTATTTTGTAACGCCCCCAATTTTTTTCATCTTAAAAACTTGAATAACAGATTAGATTTGTTACCTTTATATAAGGCTTTTCCATCCGACATATTTCATAGACGGGCGCGCAACGTGGCCATACCATCTCAGGCGTCGATCTTGGACTACTTCAAATGAATGTTTTACGTATGTGGTCAGACCGCGTAACGCCGCACATCCAATTCAGCATCATTTCCTCCCTCGTCATTCGGTCAGTCATTTCCGTGACTTGAATTTCCTGTGTGTACCGAGATGGTACTGGCAAACATTCGCTGCCGTATATAAGAACCGGTCGGATGACGCTACTTTTTATCAGCCCCTTGATTTTAGGCGATATTCTGCGATTACAGACTACACCAGTCCAGACAGCGCTTATCCGGCCTTGGGAATCGTAATCGATGCCTCCTGGCTTGTGCATAACAGATCCAGGTTACCTGAACTTTTCCAACTTAACGGCTGGCTCTGGACCTGTATGGATAGTAGTTGAGTCTGGGCTCCTGCAAGCCATGTACTCAGTCTTCGATATATTTAGTTTAAGACCACCGTTCTCAAGCGTACCCTTCCATAGGTTTAACTTACGCTCCAGCTCCGTTCGGTCCGTTCTTTCTGCAACCCTTTATCTGTGGTACATCAAAGATCAGCTGAAGCCCGGTATTTATGGGTATGGGTATCAGGTGAGAGTACAGTTGTAGAATGATATCTGCCAAGTTCTCGAACTATTAGAGATTAAGTACAGTCTGAAAGAGAAGCCATGGTGCAACGTTTGAATGACAAACTCCAGGCAGTTTTCGCATTGGGCAATGCTAATCTTGTCAATTTCAATGCCACCAAAACGCAGACGTGTCTGTTCACCGCTATAAGGAGCCTTTTCATTTTGGCTCCTACTTTTCAGAATGTATCCTTGGAATATAGTGACCGGCTTCAGTTGTTAGGCTTGGATAACTTGGCGAGAGGGGGGGGCGACCTCTCTCGCCATTGCACGGGCCTATGACGTAGGGGTACACTGGTTGCCCAGGGTACCCTTATCGGGGAGGGGTTCCACCGGGGCGTCACGGTGAGTGCGAAAGCGATCCCGTGGCGTCCCATTGCAGCGATGAGGGCAGCCGTTGGTTTTTTAGTGGGGTGCCTTAAAAATGGCAGCGTTTCCTATGCTGCCGGGTGCCGCACATACCGCCCGGCCATCGCCTTTCTGGCCTGGGTGACGATGCGGAAACGCTTTTTTCCAACGACAAAAAAAAAAAAAAAGTTCTTGCGAAGGTCCAACAGTGCTTTACACCGGGACAGCTACTTGTACTATACAAAGCACAAATTCGGTCGTATGTTTAGAGTACTGTGGTCACATATATACTGGTGCCGTAAAGTCTCATCTTGCGGTTCTGAACTTAATTGAAAGGCGAGCAAAGACGCTTATAGGTGACACTGAATAAGTTAAACCCAACCTCCACAGCCTTGAACACTGGCTTAGAATGACTATCCTCTTAGTATTCTATAGGATACATTTTGGTGAGTGTACGCAGGAATTACACTACTTAATTACCCCATCGCCCTTCCTTCCTTCATCACCGGACGTTTCGACGCATGGTGGGTATCCATCCCTACTATGTGGACATTCCTTCTGCCTGAACGAAGCACTTTACTTCGTCTTTTTTAGTTCGTACAGCGAAGGAATGGAACAACTTGCCTGCGTCGGTATTTCCGTCCGAATATAATGTGAGTCTCTACTAGAGTAGAGTGAATAGGTTGCTAAGTTAATGCGCCTTACCACCTATGACTACATTTCCAATATCCATCAGGTGGAATGTAGTCAAGCAATAACTAAGTTTGTATAAAATATAGGCCATTAGATGATTCTTATCAATGAGTGCTATTTCATCGGCATACACCATCAACCATGGAGACTGGTCTTGGATGTGAGCCGAGAGTGAATAAGAACTTACCAAGGGCTGAGCCCTGGTGAACCACTACTGTTATCAGGAAGGGTTTGGTGTCGCCAACAGAGGTCCTAACCATAGGAGTCGTGGTACATGTCTCTGATAGTCTCAAAATAAGGATGGATGGATTTCTTTAAATCTCAATGTCCACCAGATACACTGACGAGGCACACAGCCAAAAACCTACTGCAAATTTAAAAAGGTTACGCTCAGAGCTCTTTTTTTTCTGTATACTTCCATCAGAGTTCTGAAGACAAAAATAGCGTCTATAGTACTCGATCTTGGCTGAAATCCACATTGAGACTCAGAGACAGTGCACTTTTGGCGGAGCCTGAGGTCGCTCATGTGCACGAAGATCTTCATGGCTCATGACTCATAAGCTTAATGCCCTTATAATTACCACAGTCTTGAACACTGCCTTTTCCCTTGTAAATAGGTTTAATAAAACTATGTCGCCATTGCTTAGGCATCTTTCCAGTGTTCAAAATGTGGTTATAAAGGTCAGTAAGCGTTTCGTTTCGGTCTTATGTCTGTTGGTGTTGGTTTCGGTCTGTTGGTGTGCTCGTACCAACAGAGCTAAATGATATTCAAGCTTCTATCCGAAGATCGTCAGGTCCTACCATTTTTCCGTTCTTCATACGTCGAAGGCAATCAGGAGTTTCGTCAAAGGTTATTAGGGTAAGTCCGAGTTTAGATGGTAGGTCAGGTAGAAGCCTGTACAGATGCTGACTGACTGCTGTATAACCACAAAGCAGCGTACCCTAAATTTCTGACGCAAAGACATTTAGCGATATCTCGCGTCGCTTCATCTCGAGCTCGTGCCATTATAATTATATGTTATAAGATTAATTTAATATATTGTCAAGTTTTATTTATATAATAAAGTAGAATATTAATGGTTTATAAATAATTATAAACTTGTATAACTATTGAAAGCGTATTCTTTGTATTAAATATAGATGAAAAATAAATCGATACGGGCAAAGATACGAATTTGCGACTTGTGGGAAACTGTACCTAGAAGGGATGTGTTTCGGTAACCATGTATTTTTCATTTTACATTTATTTAAAATTTAAATCATTAATAAATGGATGTTGTGTAGTAGAAGGATATAATTTTTAGTGAATTTTCAAATATGAATAAGATAAAGTTACAAATCATCTATCGCCCCCCTAAATGACACCAGCGCCCCCCAAATCTTTCTCGGGTCCTCACCCCCTCTAGGGTTCCAGCGCCCACAAGGGGGCGTTATCGCCCACTTTGGGAAAGAAATATTTTGTTCTAGGTTAAAAGAAATATTTTGTATAAATGAGAAAGAGAAAACCCAGATTAGAACCTTGAGAGACCCCTATATAACGTTGATGTCCCATATGATAAAACTGTACCTTATTAACTTTATTTATTTATACCGATTGATTTATATCTGTAGTGCGTATATGATATACGTGTAATATGATGTTTTTCATTATTCTTATGTGGCGGTTCTGTTTCGTCTTAAGTAGTCGAGTGTAAGCCGTTTAGATTACTAAAGCCACGTGATCTGTTTGCCCTCATATTAGCGACTGATTAACTCGCTTATTGTTATATTCAGCAGTGTCGTGAGTGAACGTTGTAGTGGGCCCTCTACTCTAGGGAGACCCTGCTGTAAATAACATGTACAATCTTAGCCCCAATACTGTACCTTGAAGAACACTAACTTTTATCTCGTAGATTTCTAAGTGTTGCACCTACTCATATATCATGGAACACCCACTATGGTAACTAGAACGAGAAGAGTAATTACTAGCTGCCCGGTATTCTGGTTCATATTTCATACAGAGTTATTTTTAATTAGTTGACGACCTCTTGCAGGCAGCCTCTCTACATCAATCCTAACAACATTTGTTCTACGACGAAGTCAAAAGTAGTTTAAATAATAAATAAGAAAAATGTTTAAAGATATAATATATATTTAACAATTATTCACAATAAAAATTACATCAGTCTTTATGTACAAAAATGCAGAGATTCATTTATCTACACTTATCATAAAGAGGTAAGGCTCGTCTATTATTGGTCTTCTTAACATTACCGATTTTTAGTTTTTAGGAGAAAAGTTTACAGAAGAGAATACAAAGTGATATGTAACTCGTTCCTAATGACACAAGAGTTTCTCTTGGAGAATTGAAACATTAAATTATTATATTTCTTAATTTTTCTTTAATTTACCCCTTAACATGTTAAGTTAAAGCAAATTTAATGTATATATGGCAACACCATCGCCCTTCCTTCCAACATTTTGGCTATTTTTTGGAAGGGCAATTAAAGTGAAAAGTTATCCAACTGTCAAAAAAAATATTTCTGTAAATGTCTATAACGACATCAAGCAAAGAGTTTTATTAAAAATGGTTTAAAATGATAAATAATGAAATTTCTATTTAAAATCATCACTAATATCATCCATAGCAGTGAGTACGTCACAGACACTCGCCGCATACAGTCTAATATCATCACATTTTTTAATTTTCAAGCTGGCGCAATATAATTTCTTATACATGTCTGTAATTTTTTCGTAATCCTTATTAGACTTGGACCTGCAGTACTGGATGATACTTTTCAGGATATAATGCAGTCTATTTTCATATAAACTTAATAGACTGTGTTCATTTTTGATGGTATTTTCATCGCTGTCGTCAGATTTAGGGGTTTCCTTCTGTTCGTCCGGATCCCTGTTCTTTAATACTTTCATGATGGAGTGACTCTGTCGGAGTAGGTCTATGGCGTTTTGGAGGGATTTCAGCTTCAAATTTGGTGATACTGAAACCAAATAGTATTGTCATTTGTTACACAATAAAGCATAGAGTATAAGTCTTATTACTACTGAGTCTAGCGTCGAACAATCTTTATGGAATTGCTATGGAGTGTATATACAGATTAAATTTCGACGATGAATATGATTTCTGGTGAAATGTGGAAGGTAGCCACTAACGTACCATGTAGCAGTTCAAAGTGTGCAATATTGTAGATTGTATCCTGCATTGAGGCCCACCAAACATCGTAAGTTGTAACCTTGTTCCGCCTTCTCACTATAGTAGCGTGCACTCACCAGCGGCGTGTGCCTCGAGGGCGGCCACGTGCTCCAGACGCGCGGTGAGGAACATGGCGCCGTCCTCCAGCGCCGCGAACTGCAGAGCCGCCTTCTCGTAGTGGGCGCACGTCGCTGACAGCATGCGACGACGGAACGACGGGTCCTGCGTCTTCCTGCGATTTACGATAGTTTTGCATTTAATATGGCTTTTTCTTCATTTCCCTTTTATTATAACATAACGTTCATTAATGTTATAAAATGTTAAGTTTCCAGTTTGTAGTAGAGTCTAAAATTGTCAATATACCTTAAAAGTGTAAAGAATGACATTATGAGACTTTCAAAAGAGTATCTCAAGGTTACCTTTTAGGCCCTTTTCTTCTTTTTAAATATAACCGTAGAAAATATGATAAAAAATACAAACTAACCGATATTGTGAATGATAGAGAGACCCGAGTCGATGGTAGATCATAGCTGCTCTAAACTGATACAAGTACTGTCTCGGCCCGGGACTCATCAGACAGTGTTTCAGCGCGTGCTTGAAAGCCTCCGCCACTTCTGTCACGTCCTAGGAGTCAACAAAGATAAATAATAATAAATTATGAAAATTATAATATATGCAAAGAAAAAAAATTATCTATTAATGGACAATTGTCAATAACAAAATCCACAAGAGTCCACTTAGGTCCACTCCATTGCAAATAAGGGTCATCAAGCAATAATATTAGATTACATTAGGTGGGGGAAAAGTTTCTTTGCATTTTATATGAAAAGTGAAGACATTATTTTCAAAGTTTATTTACATTTATTTATTGTATATATATATGTACCATTTTGTTCGTAACATTTTACCATCTTGTAGGTTGTGACAATCCCGTTGGAGTAGAAATTTTGGGACTGATAAAAAAAAGGAAAAGAGAAGTTTTGGCCGTCCTCTGTTGATGTTAACCTGACAGAGCCTTAAGAATTCTGTACCGAAGCAGCTAGAAATCTGAAGGTCAGTGCTATACAGCGGATGTATTAATACCTCGCAGCCAAGCTCTTAATTTTTGCTGAGTGGCTAAAGATGTGTGTGGTCTACAATTATCGTGATAAAAGGCCTCACTCTTTCTATTGCTTAAATCAGGCCGCTTTCTTTAAAGTTCTTAATTTAATATCGTCAGCTGTTGGCAGTAAAGATTCGAGTCGATGGGTTTGTCGTACGGTAAAATCTCATAATAAACAATGCTTTTACTTTCCCACCATTCACACAGCATCACCTTATTGCGAGTCAACCCGGCTTTTGAAGCAGTCTGTGAAGCCTGACCGACCTTTAACCACAACCTTTTCAGACGTTTTTATCGTATTTGAGCCACTTTTCATTACCAGTTATTAAAGTCTTCAAAAACGGGTTGGTTTCATTACGTCTCAGTAAAGTATTGCAAATGAGTACACGGTTCATTAGGTTCTTTCCAGTGAAGTGCAGTGGCATCCAAATGTCGAGCTTCTTTGTGGTACCCAGCTTTTTTCAAAGAAGTCAAACTGTTTTGCGGTCAATCTCCAGTTCTTTAGCTACGTCGTCACTATTGACATGCCGATATTGGTCCACATTTTTAATACATTCACTTATATTGACACATAGAAAAGAAATAAAAATGGCGGAAAACTACTTTTTACTTGTTTCCTTTTTTGAAATGTAACCGTTTTGATGTCATTAAAACCAGCCAGATACAAAATTTTGTTATTACAAGTTTATATATACTATATGCGAAAAGACTTTTTCCCCGACCCATTATGTTCAGTAGTGCAGTGACTCACGGTGGCGTACACCTCCGGGTGGTCCTGCAGCAGCACGGCTCGTGTGTAGAGATGGCAGGACAGCTCCCAGCTCACGAGGTCCCTGACGGGCGCCACGCGGGTCCCCAGCAGCCGGAGCGCCGACGCGTACAGTTCCTCCGCGGAGTTGTACGTGCGACGCTTCTCAGAGCTGAACGACCACGGGAAGATATAGAACATACTCGGAGCGTGTGGAGCAAAACATTTTGAGATTTGTATTTGTATTCCAATATCTATTTATAGTAAAATTCAAATGTGGAAGGTCCATATCATGGTAAATAAATATCTACACAGTAGTTAGACAAGGGTAACGACCCTTGAAGAACAAAAATGTAGAAGCAGAATAGTGGAAGAAGAAAGGAGTGGGGATCCCTTATTAAACACTTCATGTATATGGTGATACTATAATGTTAGAGTAAATACTTTGAACACAACTACACTCATGACGCTTAACATTATAAAAGAGCAATGAGTTTTAATCTGACTATATTAAATTTACTTTTTAATACTTTTTTTAGGAAAATGGACAGACAACATGACTTAGATGTTGAAGGACTACTCCTCCACTTACAGTCAAATTTAAAAGCTACTTTACATTTTCTAAACTGTGCTATTATATTAAATTTAATTATTCTGAGAACCAACTTAAAAAAGGTAATCTAAACCAAATGTAATTAAAGACAAAAAACTCACTCAAAGGGTCCTTTATCACAGTAAACCTTGAACCGCATATACCGAGCCTTGTTACAGTACAACAGAGCTAGATTAGGAACGTCATTCACGCGCTGAAATATCTCCGTAGCTTCGTCGAGATATTCCGCAGCACGCTTGGATAGCTGACTGAACTCTTCCGGTAGAGGGTCGGTGGAATCCAAGGATGACATGTATATCTCTGCAGGAAGGATATTAATTAATACCAAAAACATTTTAATGATGAGGTCAAAAAAATCCCACTGATTTTATGTCATAGTACCTATGTCAACTTTATTGAAGTGGGGGAAGGATAGTAAGTGGGAGGGGGGTGGGGAGTTGTATACTAACGTTGTGCGTCGCTCATGCAGCGCACGGCTAGTTCGTTGCAGACGGAGGCTCGGCGCCGCAGCACCTCGTCCCTCTTGAGGTCGCTGTCGGAGGCCAGCGCGGCGCGGCGGTAGTACTCGCACGCCGACAACATGGCCGCGCGCTCGCTTTGAGGGAGGCTGATGTCTAGGGATCAGATGGTCCCTTATTTTATACATGACTTTACATTAAAAAAGCAAAGGTTTTGCAGTGACTTCAGTTTCACACGTTTGTGTCAATGCAAAACCGACTACAACTATACATATTCTTTGATATCATTGATTAATTTAATAAAAATGTTTTACTGTGTTGAATTTTAAAAACTATTTTCACCTCAAGCTACTACTTATGGTTATAACCGGTTTTAATTTTTCTTTTTAAAAAAAATGCTATTTTACAATATTATTACCAACTAAAAAAGCTGTTAATTAGAAGAGAAATCATCTAGCTCTCTAACCCAAGGAGAGAGGAGAAATATCGGAACGGGTAAAGCTTGGCAATTATTTTGCAATCTCATTCCCATCTTTTGCTTCTAAATGTAAATAACACTTACCGAGTTCAAACTCATCCCCTCCAGTCCCTTCTATTTCTTCCGCCATGTCATTCTCAATCTCGCTCCTGATATCGCTATCAATCTTATGATCCATTTCAAACTGTTTTTTGATTTGATCCAAGCTGGACCAATTTTTGCTCAACTGGAAGAAATTATCCCCGACCCTACCTATCAAACAACTAGCATCGACAACGTGACTCTTGATTATCATATTGCTTAATAACTTCTGGCATTTACTTGCCATATTTATATATTTTAAAGAAAAACCGTACTGTCCGTCAGAGTAACCAAATTCAGCTAAAGTAGCGTAAGCAAGACAAATTTTCTCATATAATAATGTTTTTAGGTGAAGTTTCCACGCAAAATTATCGTCTCTGTTTGGTTCGTGTAAGGTTACTGTATTTTCTTTGCGGACTAAAATGGCGTTTTTGTCTACATTCGAGCTAGCTTCTGTTAGATAATTTGATGAAGTTCGTCTTGTTCTTCTCCGCCTACTTCTTGATGTATGTTCTTTATCTTTTATTTTTGTATTTTTGTAACCCATTTTGATAGGTTCGTATGGATTTGCCATTTTTGGATGTTGTTCTTCGTTAATTTTTTGTTGTCTCAAGCGATCTCGTTCTTCTTCCTAAATAAATCAACAAAATGCGGTTGAATTATAAATATTTTATGTTAGTTTATGTAGATTCTTCTTCCCGTTATCTAATTTATTAATAAAAATGGAAATGCTTAAAAAAAGGTAATACGCTATGCTAATTGTTTAAACAATTATGAGTTTTATAAAAACTTCAAAGTTTTAATTCTGTAAAACAAAAACTAACCTTGAATTATTTAATAGTTAAACACTTATACTTATAAATTACCATAGATTTATCAACAGTGAGATGGTGTAGTGCCTGTAGTCCGGTAAGCGCGTGCATCAGCGCTCGACCGCAACGTGTCACGGGTTCGATACCCAGCCCTTTTGAAGTGGGCTTGGCTTTCTTGCCCTTACAAATAAAAGAATCTCTTATTTTTACAAATTATTTATAGAAAATTGATAATTTGTTGTCCGGTCTAATAAAATAAAACTCTCTTACTTCTTGTATATTTCGAGATTAATAAAGATATCAAAATTTATTTATTACATACATATTACAGTAATAAAGTAAAACCCTCAGTCCTCGTGTGTGAGGGAACACATACTTACAGTGTCATGATTATGTCTGTCTCCTATATCCCTCAACGCAAGTCCTTGTACTTGTAGCGCGAGCTCGTCCGCACTATCGCCGTCTCGCTCACATGTATCCTGGATGATGTCTTCTTCTCGTTCGCACTTGTCTTCCTATAATGAGACCACTAAATGGAAATCTAATATGCTATATTAATTTTAAAAAACACAGATTTAATTCGAGATCGAGTTTTAAAAAGATGGACGCTTATTTGATCCGAAAAAAATTGTTTATTATCTATATTAAAATAAATATATAAATATGATAATATGAATCATTACATTATCAGTAACATCGCTGACAATCTCCACGTCGTTCTTGTTGGTCCGATTGTCGGTATCTGACGGCGGGAACTCCGCATAGTTAGCGAACTCAGATTCTTCTTCGGAGTCTGAACTTTCATCTTTATGAACAGAAGTTGTTTAGGTTATTCAAAATAATCTAATAAGCCATAAATGAAGAGCAATGCAAAGTAAAATACGCCTTAATATATTCCAGCGAATTTTCATATTTTAATACAGCTTCCGATTCTACAGTTCAGATGAGGCAAAATTGTTCACGTTTTTTAAACCGAATAAGGTTTCAACAAACTTCTTCCTATGATATGGTAGTGATGGGATGAGCAAATAGCCGGGAACATTCCGAAACAACAATTGTACATAGCACAAGGAATTCTAATTCAGAAGCACCAATTGGATTCAACGTTTCATTTTGGCACTAGGTACATCAAAAACCGACAATAAAAGAACCAAAAAAATAAACAAACGCTTAACTCACCTTTAAAATTCGGATTCGCTGGATTTGTGGTGGCTGGTACGTACAAATCAGCTAACATATAATGAGATGACGCTACAATCTGAGGATATCTTTCAGTTTTCAACAACTTAACAACATGTTCCAACAATTGACGAACATGTTTGGACCTGTTCATCAATCTCATGTTTCTCGCTACTCTATATAACAACATGGCAACTGGAGTTGTAAAAGGATTATCCATATCACCCGGACAGAGGGTTGTCAAATCGTATAATTTCACAACGTCATCGTGAGGGCCTTTGAATAACCAATAGGTGTGGCCGGCCTTGGTAGCGTTTGATTTTAGGAAGGACAAAATATTTTGGGCGACATTTCGTATAACTTTTGGCGAAAATCTAGAATTTTCCATGTGAGGTAAATCTTCAGTCTTCATCGGTTCGTACTTCTGGACGATTCCATCTAAATGGTAGCACATTAAAACTTCCGGTACATTGCACATTAGATTGTCAAGCCAGTAATCAATTCCGGTTAGTACGTTTATTGGTTCCCTCGCGTCTCGCAACCTTAAACTTACACACGGTCTATCTTTATCCCCGAAAATAGGCAAATTACTCCCAATCAACATGTGTATATCCTCAAATGTCCAGAGAACATTTCTGTTAAAATTCTGCTCCTTGGCTGGTTCTTCGGGTCGAGTTTCCGGTTCAGGTAAAAATGGACCTGAATATACAAAATAAAATAAAACTTGTCAAATATAAAAGTATATTACCACAAAGAAAGATACCTATGCCAACATTATATTTATTTTCCAGCAATATAACATAATTCAGTTGCGGAATAATAGACTACTTCTTCTTACTAGACTACGACTTCTTAATAGACTAGTAGGCTAGACTACGAAAGTAAATTTAAGTAAGCCGGCTTTTTTTTCCACTTTCTATACATATGAGGAATCGAGTAATATATAGCCTTATAGTTATCGACTAGTGTACCGGGCAGACACATGGGTGCGCAGGGCTGATTGGTAGGTGGGGGAGGCGCCACCACGCTGTGCGAAAGGAACTTGTGGGTCAACTGCAACGCGCTGGCGCTGGCCGACGACGTCAGCGACATGCGCTCCTAACACACAATCACTATTTTAATTAATAATTAAAGATTTAATGAATAGTTCTAAAATCATCATTTTGTAAGTCAGTCTTTCTGTATATTAAAATGTGGATGAAAAGTTGATAAATTAGTACTAGTAGTAGTAAATTATCATATCAATATTCTTTTCCAATTGAACTCTTAAAGTAATATGTATTATTCATAATGTTAGTTACAGATTAGTTAAGGGCAATGGGGAATCTCTTTTGGATGGTGTAAATACAAATAGTTTTAATAAGGTGTAGCCAGTGATTTCTGTGGTCAAAATAAGAAAGAATGTAATGGATTTAAGAACCAAAAAATGTTTAGCATGTTCCATATAAAAAAAAAATACTTGTTGTTTCCTACATTACATTCTATAAGATATAATAAGAACACATGCCATACAAATATATACATGTATGTGGATCCAGAAAGCAGATAAAAATGAGGAGAACAGGTAACAAAATAGGCATATATAAGTATACTCATACAATAATAAATAAAATAGAGAACTAACCTTCTCTGACATTGTTTTCAGCACGTTTTCATAGAAGAAATCTTTGAGCCACGACCACTCTGACTTCATCAGATATTCATACACATCAAAATCATCCAACAACAGCGTGTTCTCAACTCGATGAACCATCATGCTTACCTTAAACAAAAAAATGTCTTCAAGCAACACTGCAAATATGATTATCACTAAAATGTAACCCTATAGAAGTTTTTTTTTTTTTTTATATGATCTAGGGCAATGCTTGACTACATTCCAGCTGATGGTAAGAGGAATGTAGTCTTAGATGGTAAGTCGCATTGCCCTAGCAACCTATTCACTCTTCTCTTGAAGACACCCACATTATATTTGGCCGGAAATACCGACGCTGTACGCACTAAAAATGAGGAAGCAAAGCGCTTCGATCGGACAGGTGGAATGTCCACAACAAAAGGATGGATACCTGCCGTGCGTCGGGACGTCCGGTGATGGAAGGGGGACGGGGGAATTAACTCGTGTAATTCCTGCGCACACTCACCAAAATGTATCCTATAGAATGCTGAGAGGCTAGCAATTTTACGCCTGTGTTCAAGGCTTTGGAGGTTGGCTTCGACCAATTCGGGATCGCCTATAAGCCTCTTTGCTCGCCTCTCAATTGAGTCCAGAACCGCAAGATGAGACTTTGCGGCACCAGCAAATATGTGACCACAGTACTCTACACACGACCGGATCTGTGCTTTGTATAAAACAAGAAGCTGTCCCCGTGGTAAAGTATTGCCGAACCTTCGCAAGAACGGCAAGCTTTGCTGCTGCTGCTCTTGCTCTGGACTCAATGAACCGACCATAGTTGAGGTTCGAGGAAATCTCTAAACCTAACAACTGAAGCCGGTCCCTGTATTCCAAGGATACATTCTGGAAAGTAGGAGCCAAGGTGAAAGGGCTCTTTTTGGCGGTGAACAGACACGTCTGCGTTTTGGTGGCATTGAACTTGACAAGATTGATATAGAAGTGTAAACGAAAATTGTTGAAATTTCGGATAGTATTCTTTTCGATAAAGCTTGATTGAAATTAGTAGAAAATAACCTGAACACTAGACCAACTGCAGCCCAAAGTTACGTCTTAGAACCCGATAAACCTATGCTAGCGCTTAAGTAAACTCTTGGGAATAATAATCCTAAATAATAAACACAATTATCTACAGAAGGCTATTCCATACATTTTTACCCTATATTAAACAAATATAACCTGAATTAATTCATATAAAAATAGGTTTTGATAAAAATAATAGGTTTTGCTACCTTCCTGGACATTTATCAAGGATTGAACAGGGTATGGCATCGAGAAAATATTTTTTAAACCAAGAAATCAGATAAATCATTCCATATTCCCAATCTAAAGGTCATACCTCCAACAAAGGAGTTTTGAAATTATATGTACATGAAGAGGTTTAGCAAGATTCTGCCCCGAAGCAAATCTTTATTAGGAGTACCACAAGGAAACATATTGGGACCCAACATTTATTTAGATTTTTCTGTGGACAAACTGATTGGTAGGTCCTTTTTTATTATTATTTAATCAAGATAATACAAACACGTTTAAAAATAAAAACTCCGCAAAAGTACTGATTATTTTGTAAATCATCCTTATCACATAAAAGAAATATAGTGCAGCAATCATGAACTATCCTCAAACTAATTGTAAGAAATTTTTATAATGTATACAACGTAGTTTTCACACATCACCAAGTTACATAAAGGAAAACTTGTCAAAATTAATACATAAACTGCAACAACCATATTAAACCTAATATATATGTGTCAATACCTTTAAAAACAGTATATTTTACAAATAGGCCTTTTAAAATAATAATTTATATAACTCACAATTCCATTTGGTTGATAGGGAAGTTTGAGGAGATTTTTGATGCAGTCAGCATCTGATATCACATCTACCTCCCCCACACAGTCGGGGAACATGTGTGCCATCCTAAAACTGTGCAAAGAATTAGTTACATAGTTTATAGATTTGATCTGGATTAGATTAGACCCTTTTATTCTTATTTAAGTTATACTTAATATGTTTTTTTTACCAAACATTTACATAGCATTAACATTATATACATTTTAAATATACTAAAATACTAAGAATATATTAATTTATCTACCTTGAAAGACCAGAATCTCTAGTTATTATTTGTTTCAGTCCATATGTATCTATCCCTCCCCAGTTTGTGGGGGGTAGGTTGATATCTGTATTACATTGTAGCCGAGCATAGCCTGCTGGGGTTTGAAATGCAGTATATTTTACCACTGCTGTAGATTTCACTCCTGGAGATGGACTACGATCCTAAAATACATGAAAATTAACCAATTAATCTATTTAATTAATAGTTACTTTTCTTATAACATACATTATATATTATATTAATGAAAATTTCTATTTTATCTCTCAATCTAATTTATTAGCAAAATTTGCATTGGATATTATAGAGTATAGTGCCTATAAATATATTTGGGTATATTCAAGTTTAAAAATATCCTCCAAGGTGAAAACATAAAATATTATGACAATATTGATTAGGTTACCTTGTTGCGAGTGAAATCATTCTCGTTCTCACAGTCATCCATATTACTTTTTCCGATTTTAATTTCTTGTAAAGACGAAATATTTTCCAGTAGTGTTTATTATTATAATATTTTTTTACAAGATACCTAACCTGTCTCAGCTGACAGAGAGCTCAAAACAGTAGTACAACGTAAATATTTTTTATCTACTGGAAACGTCAATGTCACTAAGAAAATATGGTCCATTTTACAAAGATCACAAGTAAGGAATATACATGGTAGAAAAAAAAATAATAATATTACAGGACAAATTACACATTGATCCCCTAGTGCTAGATAACGATATAAATACATAGAAATACACATTATAAATACTATAAACATATTAAATAAACGACCAAAGCCCAATTCAGACATCTATGTTCATCACATACATCCGTGTCCCTGTCGGGCATCAAACCCGAGCCATATTGCGTCACTATACGTTAGGCGTCTGCTCTAACCACTCGACTACCGGGGTGGTACAATAAATTAGAAATATGATATATATATACCACTTCAAAACTACAACTAAATGTGATGATTTGAAAAATGAAAACAAAAATACAATAGATAGATTTAAAGAATAATTCAGCTCTGATTAACAATTAACATTATTTACCTTCCGTCGTTCCGTTATTTTTATCTTTATTCTATACCTACACAGCTACCTAAAGGTATATTAAGAAAATTGCAATAAAAATTCAGAAAATCGATAATGAGAATCGATTTTAAGTTTTAAATATGAGTATGAAATCTATGAAAGATCCGTTGCAAATTGCAATCACTAAATAGTAAATATTAATGTTTATTATCATTTCAAATTTATTATTGAATACCTCTATATTACCAAGCACTTTTTACAAAACAAAACATGAATAATAAAATAAAAACGTAAAACTTACGTAAGATGAATGTGTAATTTTAAGTTTATTATTTTATAACTGATAACCTCAATGGTCTACAAAATAAGCAAAATGCGCTTGTCCTTACGATTACTCTCTTCTGTGGTGCGAAAAAGACCATTCTACATCACCACACCAATTTTCTATGTAAATGCCGGTAAGTTTATCCATTCTGTGCAGTCAGGATATTCTGACTATATTTTTCTTTAGCTCTAATGCCGTTTCGATCCCAATTTATATCAAATTGTATCTCGTATTAGCACCACACATAGGACATCTGTATACAGCAGTAGTGGCAGATGCCATCCAGAGATTTGAGAAACTAATTGATCCCGACTGCCAAGTCAAATTTAGCACAGGTATATTCCTTTAGAAAAGTCATATTTTAGCTATACTAAATAAACACTATTCTATTTATGTTCAAATATGCTATCCTCAAATTATTCTTCAATAATAAATAAAAATAATAAAATATTTTTTTCTGCTACTTTTCTTATAGAATAGATAATAATACATCTATTTTATAGGCACCGATGAGCATGGTACAAAAATACAACAAGCTGCCGATAAATACAAAAAGCCTTTAATACAGTATTGTGACCAAATATCTCAGGAATATAGAGATTTGTTTGATGAATATGAAGTTGGCTACACCGATTTTGTTAGAACAACTGAGGCACGACATAAGAAAGCTGTAGAGAAGTTTTGGGTGTGTTATACAATTCATAAATATTTGTTATTGTTTAATGTTAATATAATATAAAAAATCTTTGATCAGTTATTTTAAGTTAGTAGTAAACTTTTTCTTTAACTAAATAATAATTTTATAGTAATACAGATGAACTTCAATAATTCAAACCTTGGTTCTAGATCAAGACAGACACAAACAACTTTTAATTATAGGACATATATCACTAATAACATTAAAGAAAAACAAAATACTTTACTTGACCTGAATTAATATCTTTGTAAAATAGTAACATCAATAATACCAATATAACTGGCAATTTACAGAAAAAGTTAGTTAAAAATGACTACATTTATAAAGCTAAGTACTCTGGATGGTACAGTGTCAATGATGAGGCATTTGTTCCTGAATCACAGACAAGAGATGAGGTTACTGCAGATGGAAATGTAAGTACATCAGATATGTTATATTTCTAACACTTAACCATTTTGTACAATCTTATTTTCGTTTTGTTTCATACAAAAAATAAAAAATAGCATCTAAATTCACCACTTTTTGTTTTTAAACAACAACACTGATGTAAATCTGTTTTTTCTCTGCAATTTTGTATACCTGCAATTTAAAAAGGTAAGTGTAAAACAGACAGACAACAGGCTTACAAACACGAAACGTAAATGAACAAAAATCAGCAAACAAATTATTGACAAACAAAAAAAAAAATTTTTTTTGTAAATATTATACCAAAAATTTTAATTATATTCAATCCTATATTATTAAATGTGTCTTAAAATTCCAAGAAAAATATAATTGAAATTAATTGCAACATATTATGAATATTTATTTATCAGATAAAGGTATCATTAGAGTCGGGACACAAATTGGAGTGGACTGAAGAAACTAACTACATGTTCCGACTGAGTGCCTTCAAGACACACCTCCAAGAATGGCTCAGCAATGGTACGATGATTGCACAGCTTTAAATATAGACTTTTATTTTGTTTTAATAAATTGGATATCATAAGAGATATCTTTTAAATACTATACCTTATTATTTATTAATCCAAATTTTTGGTTAAGATATGAACATGTATAGTTTATTAATAAAACATTCACAGTAAAAAAAATCCAATCTGTAAAGAATCATGAGTGATCATGTAAAAAAATGCATGTCTAAGCCAATATAGTTTGTAATAATGTAGTTGTAAAAAACGCTAAAACATTATAAGTGCTTAGTTGGAGTTACTTAAAAAATAGAAATCTCTATCATTATTTAAAAAATAATCAGGATTCAAACCAACTAAACACAGTACATACATGTTGTGTCTCACTCCCAGATGATGTAATCCAGCCCCTCAAGTATCAGAAGCAGCTGCAAGAACTGGTCTCCCGCGAGGCCTACCTGCCTGACATATCAGTGAGCCGACCAGCCGATAGAGTGCATTGGGCTATACGGGTATGTTAATAATCGATTTATTTTTAAACAATACTTCATTATACAAAATACTTAATAAAATCCATTTAAACAGAGTAAACCTTAATCAAAAATACATATATTATGCGTCAATATCAAATGCTTCTTGATTCAGGGGGAGGGATATCTTACCTTTTTATCCGCGTTATTACCTTGGAGACGTCTGGATCACATTATGAATAAATCCATCTTCCAGGTTCCGGGCGACGAGGAACAGAGCATCTACGTATGGCTGGACGCGCTAGTAAACTACCTGACGGTGTGTGAGCCCTCGGCGGCCCAGGGCTCCCTCATCGCCCCGGGCTGGCCGGCAGACGTACAGGTCATCGGGAAGGACATACTGAAGTTAGTGCAGATATTATATCATCTAATACTCGTCTTGTGAGAAAGTTTATTTACTCAGAAAACCAGGGTTCATGGGATCCAATCCCGGAGGAAGTGAGAACAAGGATGATAATGATGATGATCTTCTTTCTAATTATACTTCAGGTTCCACGGCATCTACTGGCCCGCCTTCCTGATGGGGTCGGGTCGTCACCCGCCACGCCGCCTCGTGTGTCACGGACACTGGACCGTGGACGGACACAAGATGTCGAAGTCGAGCGGCAACGTGGTGTCCCCCCGGAGCACCCCGGCGCCCGAGGGACTCCGGTACATGATGTTGCGGGAGGCCACTATGACCGACGATGCTAGTATGTACTTTGTAGATACATAATATTAAACATCCTCACGATACTTTTTATAACTGGTACAATTTCGATACATTTCAGACTGAGTCTGTTCTTGCTCATCCCATATGTTTCCCAGACTTCAGTTCTGTCAAGTTGCTGAACATCTCTAACTCTGAGCTGGCGGACACCCTCGGCAACCTTGCGGCGCGCGTCACGGGCTCCGCCCTCAATCCTCGCGCGGAGCACCCCGCTCTCCGCCCCGGGATCACTCTACATCCTCTCGCTCAAAGCCTCATGGACTCACTCGACAGGTTACCAGGTGAAAGAACATAAAATTTAGTACAATTTATAATATTATTAATTATGGTTCGCATACCCGTTCGTATACGAAGATTGAACCCGGATCTTATCAATACTAAAACATTGATACCAATACACTGGTCGATCTCGCAAATAAAAAGGAAAGATCAATAATGTTTGCTTCCTACAGAGGAATGCCACAAGCACTACTCCAACTACCAGTTCTACAAGTCAGTGGATGCCGTGATACGCACTCTTCACGCCGCCAATCTTTTCTGTGAAACCCTCAAACCCTGGGAGCTGGTTAAGAAGCCGGAGTGCAGCCACGAGCTGGACGCGGTCATACACATCACACTGGAGACCCTGAGGATATGCTCCATCATCCTTCAACCGGTGATACCATCCTTGTGTAATAAGTTACTCGATAAGTTAATGATTCCTGAGGAATGTAGGTCATGGAGAGACTGTGAGAGCTCGTGGAGGTCTAAGGACGCCATATTCGAAACCAGAAAGATACAAGGTGGTAAATTTGTTCTTTTTCCACGGATATATGTAGATAAAAAAAATGTAAAGAAAAATGATGTTAAACAAAAAGATATCAAGAAAAAAGTTGTTGCATAGTTTTAATAGTTGAGATTATTTCGGATCTCAAATAGAGATATTAGTTATCTATTGTACAGTAATATGAAATAAATAAATTCTTCTATACCTTGGTTTATTATTTGTTAATATATTTTTTGTCAATCATATGCTTTAAAAATGCATAAAGATTTTCTTGACAGAGTTGGTTTCAATAATGGTCAAGTTAGGGAAGTCTCAGACAAGTATTATTGTTAAAAAAATAGTTTATAAACACTTTCCTAAGTATATTTTATTCATTGTATTCAAAAGTTTCTTATTATAACTTAGTGCATTTGTTGTAAAGTTATTAGATTAACATTGGACTGAATTATATTTAGATCGTTGTTAAGCAATAAATGGTTAAATACTATTTTATTATATTATTTCACCTTCTTGTGTTGTCCAAATATTTAAGTCTTTTGGTACTTGACTTTCATATGCGGCAGACGTAACTAAGAAACACTTAATATAATATAATCTGTACAATAAAATTAAAAATAAAATGAATTCTGTCTATATATAAGATTCTCTTGGAGAGAAATGTGGGGCAAAGAAAATATAAAATAGAAGTTGGGAAATGTAACAAAAACAGCAATTCTATATCGGAGTCAATTTATTTATGAATACGCTTATTAAATAATAATATTTGCATCAAAATACTGCAATAACGACTAACAGTATCAAGAAAGCTAAGTTTACATTCCACTAAGACGACAGACCCGCCACGTGACAACTACGCGAAAATAAACCTTACCGTATTAACATAGAACTTATATTCGCGTAATTATTCCTCCACTCACATCCAGAGCGGGCCCCGTATTATAAATACAAATAATATCTCAATACATTTAGTCGAAAATGCATTAATGAGTATAATACAGGCATGAGAAATATAGCGTGTAACGAAACGTCGACTATATAAATTTATTGAAATATCATTGACTGTTTGTAAAATATATTCCGTTACACGCTTCATATAAATAATACATTAAAACCTTACAAAACTCGGTGACGTGTAAATGCTCGCAATTCTAACTCGAATTATTTCACTGTGCGTTCAGGCAACGCTGTAAGCGAACTTAATTAACATTTAAATGAAACCTTGAACATACATTAGATCAGTATGTTTATTTGTTTGTTAATATGCTATTTTTTAGTGTTGTCAAAGCAACGCTAATCAAGTCCGCCTAAAGCCACATAATCTAGGAACTCAGTCACCGTCCAAGCACTATGGCGACTTCATTTTGGAATGAAAGCAGTCGGTGAGGCGTTAACAAAAATATTGTGCGAATTTTTTATTCTTCAATAACAACACGACTGTGAGATTTGATCAAAAACACAAAAAATATACTTTGACACTCCATATCAGAGCCATATTAGTAACATTTTAAATAAAAATTATAATCACCTTAGTATAAGAGCATCGAGCATACTCAAGCCATTCTAAATGTGAGCAAATTGACATTAATCTTATTATTAAAATATTTTTGATCAAATCTCACAAACTATCCTATATAATAACATCGCAACGTCAAGGACATTATCAAATAGGCGTTTTATAATCGAAAAATACAATAAAATTACACATCAAAATGCTTCAATACTTACTCTAGTACAATGTGGAAGAGTTACTGGCAATGTACAATATGGCGTCCAATAATAAAAAAAAACATTTGTGCATAATAACCTAATTTAATGGGAAACTATTCCAGTTAACGCAAATTCGAGATATATCTAAATCTATACTTGAACATAAGATACTAAGAAATACATTTACCAATGAATCTTTAAAGTTTCTTCTCCCACAATACCATTAAAATACAAATCACGAATCACATATATAATTAAACATTTTACAAATCCCATATAATCTTATCAAATACATAAAAGATTTAATAGATATTAAAAAACATTACGAATAGAAATGAAAAAATACACCGAGACACCGAAACATTAATAATTTCGTTTAACAATTATTGCTCGATTACAAACTATCATCTGTGTTTTGTAATTGCATAACTGGTACGATAAATTTATTCAAATGTAAAAAAATACTTTCTTGCATTGAAAATAAATAAGCATTTACCAACTCTGAACCTACTTCATACCTGCTACAGTCCATCTAGGACTGAACTATTCAATTACGATCGTATAGCCGATTAAAAAACATATCGGCAATTATCCGGCTATTCCTTCTACCAAGCGTCTATCCTATCCGTTTATTTTACGTATATCTCTCATAGACAAGCGATTTAATAATTAAAAAATGCACCAATCACATCAAACAGTCACACATAATAAACATATAACAAATATTCGACTCCAATGTACAATCTATCTTTTTATAATAAATAATATCAATCCAAACAAATATAACCCCGACGGTAGTTTTAAAATAATTACTAGTGAGGTAATAATAGATATGTCTATTTTTATATTAATATTGTAGGGTTCTGCATTATATTGTACGATTCAATAGTATTTTGTGTCAACCCTTGTGTGAGACCGTCGGGTACACAATAAGAGACTTTATGCTCATACAAATAAAGTTTTTGTTCGCTTAATACTCAGCTTGAGCTAGATGCAAGTAATATATTAATAAATCAGTCGAAATAATGAAAAAAAATCAAAACGATCTGCCAAAAACACCATCTTATAACCACATGCTTCATACAAATATATCCACACAAAATCATGGTTACAATATGTATATAAAAAAAAATGTTCTTACACTAAATTGTTCATGATTTAAAATGCGTCTTATTAAAATAACAAATTTATTTTAATAAAAAATATCAGTAGGCAAGATTTTATATGAAATAAAAAATGGAATTATAAAAATTTAAATCTGAATAAGTTACAAAAAAGTTATTCAAATAAGACGCTACAGTTGAAACTCTAACTTTAATATGCAATTCCTACGTATACAAGTTCCTCACAATTCGAATAAAAAAAAAATGATCACCCGTTGAATTATCTTACTGTTAATTTGTAGTCTTGGACGTTTTGTATAGGTTATTATTTAATTCTGTCAGGTAATGTTCATACAACATGCCAAAAAAATGCTGCCAAACACTAACTTTTGCTCTTAACTAGAAATATTCCTACAATAACCATTCATAGAGAACTATTGCTGAGTCAAGATCCCGTTGATTACATACTTGTCGGTCAGCTGTTTTGTTTCGGTGCGGTTTGAACATCGTTCGGTGCTATCTGAACGTCGTTCGGCGCGGTCTGAACGTTCGGTGCGTTGTTCGGTGTGTTAGGTGATGAGTTCGGAGCCGGTGACGATGGCTGCAAGAGATGCTCCGGTACGGGAATCGGTCGAAGTCTCGCTGGTATCTTCTTTTGAGGACATAATACCTGCAAGAGAATTCATATTGATATTTTAAAACTTTGGCGAATGTGTTTAAAAATATAAGCAAAGATTATGTGAGTGATTTGAGTGACTAAGTGTATAAATGGTTCGAATCTCTGACTATGTGTGAATGTATAATTCGACTTGCAAACAATACGTGTAAGAATAATTCAACTTACATGTATGTATTGAATCATTTAGATTCAACTCACTGACTATGCATGCATGAATGGTTCGTGTTACTGACTATATGCATGTATGAATGATTTGAATTACTGAGGATATGAGATATCTAGTGACTGACTATTTATGCATATATAAGTGATAGAGTGTATAATGATTCGAGTGACTAAGTGTGCGCGTGTGTCTGTGTGTGCGTGTGTCTGTGTGCGCGTGTGTCTGTGTGTGCGTGTGTCTGTGTGTACCCTGTGCGCCAGTCCGCAGCAGCCAGTGCGCGTGTCCCGCGGCGGCGGCGGCGCCAGGGACAGGTCCGCACTGCGACACTCGCGGCCGGAGTCTTCTAGGGGAAGGGGAGGATTAAGGGCGACATAATGATTCACTCAATTCTATATAATTAGAGCACTTGATAGTGAAGATTTGTATATTCATTGATTTTTTATAGAACTTTGTTTTGTGCAATCACAATTTCATTAAGACCAAATTTCATCCACTCCTATACTACCCCAACCAACCCACCTGCGAACACATTGAGTTCGTTGAAGCAGCCAGTCTCTATCATCTCCCTCTGCCAAGGGATGCTGACGGAGCCGGTACTGAACTTGCAGTAGAAGTCGTCGTCGCCCGCGTCCAGGTTGACTCCCTTCACAGTCGAGAACTGCTCGATGTCCAACACATCCTTAGCGTACACCGCGTGGGGCTGACGATTATTATTAATTTAAAGTTGTGTTGTGTGACGATTATTATTAATTTAAAGTTGTGTTGTGTGACGATTATTATTAATTTAAAGTTGTGTTGTGTGACGATTATTATTAATTTAAAGTTGTGTTGTGTGACGATTATTATTAATTTAAAGTTGTGTTGTGTGACGATTATTATTAATTTAAAGTTGTGTTGTGTGACGATTATTATTAATTTAAAGTTGTGTTGTGTGACGATTATTATTAATTTAAAGTTGTGTTGTGTGACGATTATTATTAATTTAAAGTTGTGTTGTGTGACGATTATTATTAATTTAAAGTTGTGTTGTGTGACGATTATTATTAATTTAAAGTTGTGTTGTGTGACGATTATTATTAATTTAAAGTTGTGTTGTGTGACGATTATTATTAATTTAAAGTTGTGTTGTGTGACGATTATTATTAATTTAAAGTTGTGTTGTGTGACGATTATTATTAATTTAAAGTTGTGTTGTGTGACGATTATTATTAATTTAAAGTTGTGTTGTGTGACGATTATTATTAATTTAAAGTTGTGTTGTGTGACGATTATTATTAATTTAAAGTTGTGTTGTGTGACGATTATTATTAATTTAAAGTTGTGTTGTGTGACGATTATTATTAATTTAAAGTTGTGTTGTGTGACGATTATTATTAATTTAAAGTTGTGTTGTGTGACGATTATTATTAATTTAAAGTTGTGTTGTGTGACGATTATTATTAATTTAAAGTTGTGTTGTGTGACGATTATTATTAATTTAAAGTTGTGTTGTGTGACGATTATTATTAATTTAAAGTTGTGTTGTGTGACGATTATTATTAATTTAAAGTTGTGTTGTGTGACGATTATTATTAATTTAAAGTTGTGTTGTGTGACGATTATTATTAATTTAAAGTTGTGTTGTGTGACGATTATTATTAATTTAAAGTTGTGTTGTGTGACGATTATTATTAATTTAAAGTTGTGTTGTGTGACGATTATTATTAATTTAAAGTTGTGTTGTGTGACGATTATTATTAATTTAAAGTTGTGTTGTGTGACGATTATTATTAATTTAAAGTTGTGTTGTGTGACGATTATTATTAATTTAAAGTTGTGTTGTGTGACGATTATTATTAATTTAAAGTTGTGTTGTGTGACGATTATTATTAATTTAAAGTTGTGTTGTGTGACGATTATTATTAATTTAAAGTTGTGTTGTGTGACGATTATTATTAATTTAAAGTTGTGTTGTGTGACGATTATTATTAATTTAAAGTGTTGAATAGTAAAATAAATTGATGTAATGATAATAATATAAAATTTGCTCGTGAATCTTTACGGATTTACAATGGTCTTAAGCTCAACTTAAGTGATGCGCATGCAATATTATTGATATTCTAATTTCGGCGTCTACTATCAAATTTTAAAATGAAAATTAATATTAATATCTATAAAACAAACAATATCATTAATGACCGCTATGATACAATAAGATGGTGCTTAGTATTTTTTATAACACCGTTAGTACATACATCGGGAACAAACGGAGCGTCTACCATGCCCGCCTCGAGACGTGCCCAGTTCATATTGGCGAAGAAACGATGCGCCTTGACCTGTCGGGCCCCCCGCCGTCCCCCGGGACCTCCTGCAGCGGCCGGCCCCCCCGCGCCCCCGCCGGCTCCCAGCCGGGCCCCCGGGGTCTTGGCCAGCAGCGACGAGCACAGCGCGCGGGCACACTCACTGAACTTACTCGAGTACTTCTCCTGTTCGTGCTGGAACAATACATAAGTAATTGATATATATCTCGATAGCCTCGATATTAATTTATATGTCTATTTTTTAATTGATTAAACCCATAGAGACATAATTTATATGTACATCTGTTTTCCTATGAACATATGATTGAATGATTTTTATGATGTATTGGCTATTAACGCGATTTCTTTCACACTTTATCATCACATAACATTCATGAGCCGTAAAATTCTAGTTTTATAGTTTTTGCTACAGCTTAAACTATTATTATTGTTATAGTTTCATTTTTGTTGTTGGGTGGTAATAGACATTTTTGCAGCAAAAAAAAATACGTTGACTCCGAACTTTTTCTAAGAATCATTTAAATGTAAAATGTGCAAGGTCATTCTGCGTGTATACCAACAAACAAAGAAATAAATAGGCCAAGGAAATTATTTAAACCTATTACTAAGTGGTCCTAAAATACTTCATTATTAACACGAGACCCCAACACTATAATCGACCCCCACCTTGACCCTCCGGTCCACCTCCTCCCGCTTCACCTTCTCCTTCCTGGCGCGAAATGGGGCCCGGCCCTCGATCATCTCGTACACCAGGCAGCCGAACGAAAACCAGTCCGGGCTGTACGTGTAGCGCTCGTTGTCTATCACCTGGAAATTATATATCAAACAATTACACAATGAGCGGATATTTATACTTCCCCTCATTTAATAATATAACCCCCTTACCTCCGGCGCCATGTACCCCACGGTGCCCACCCTCCCCCGCACCCCGCCACCCTCCGGCACGTCAACGGCCAGTCCCAGGTCTGAAATACGCACGTGGCCCGCGTCATCCAACAAAATGTTCTCGGGCTTGCAGTCCCTGTACAAGACGAAGATTACTAAGTATCGATACACACAAGCGGACATTTATGCACATTATTCACGCTCGCGCACCTGTATACGATGCCCATCCGGTGCAGGTGTTCCAGCCCGCACGCCACCTGCGCCGCGTAGAACCTCGCCCGCTCCAGCCCGAGACCGCTCTCCGCACCGCACATGTTGTAGATGTGGAACTTTAGATCACCGCCTATAACATGGACACCGTTGTTTATATTTTACATTTGATATGAGATTATATTCATCTAACGTGGGTCATTTAATGTGTTCATATTACTATTCTATTGCAGTTTGTAACTCTTGAACTCGTTGGTATCGATTTTAAAATTAATGAATAATATAGGTCTAAGGGCGGATCCTTGCGAAACCATAAGTACAGTATCGATTTTAAAATTAATGAATAATATAGGTCTAAGGGCAGATCCTTGCGAAACCATAAGTACAGTACTGGACAACCTTAACAAGTAGACTTCTTTAAGTGTTACAAATTATTATGTTTATATATAATATTTAAAAAACTCTATATATTATTTATTTTTTAGTTAACACAATTTTATGATCAAATCGATCATTCAAATGTCGGTATTCATGAGATGTATTGATATAAAAGCAACAAAATTGCATTCTGTATATAAAATATTTCTTGAAATATATTAGCTTTGTATAAATATACCCGATACAGACACTTTAATAGTGACTTTTAGATTTTTTGTTTTGGATTTCTTGGTACATCAAGCACAGTCTGAAAGAGAAGCCATGGTGCAACGTTTGAATGACAAACTTCAGGCAGTCTCCGCATGGAGCAATGCCAATCTTGTCAAGTTCAACGCCACCAAAACGCCGACGTGTCTATTCACCGCCAAAAGGAGCCTTTTCACCTTGGCTCCTACTTTCCAGAATGTATCCTTGGAATACAGTGACCGGCTTCAGTTGTTAGGCTTAGAGATTTCCTCGAACCTCAACTTTGGTCGGTTCATTGAGTCCAGAGCAAGAGCAGCAGCAGCAAAGCTTGCCGTTCTGGCGAAGGTTCGGCAGTACTTTACACCGGGACAGCTTCTTTTTTTTATACAAAGCACAGATCCGGTCGTGTGTAGAGTACTGTGGTCACATATTTGCTGGTGCCGCAAAATCTCATCTTGCGGTTCTGGACTCAATTGAGAGGCGAGCAAAGAGGCTTATAGGCGATCCCGAATTGGTCGGAGCCGATCTCCAAAGCCTTGAGCACAGGCGTAGAATTGCTAGCCTCTCAGTATTCTATAGGATACATTTTGGTGAGTGTGCGCTGGAATTGCACAATTTAATTCCCCCGTCCCCCTTCCATCACCGGACGTCCCGACGCACGGCAGGTTTTCATCCTTTTGTTGTGGACATTCCACCTGTCCGAACGAAGCGCTTTGCTTCCTCATTTTTACTGCGTACAGCAAAGGATTAGAACAGCTTGCCTGCGTCGGTATTTCCGAACGAGAACAATGTGGGTGTCTTCAAGCGAAGAGTGAATAGGTTGCTAGGGTAATGCGCCTTACCACCTAATTGTCCTAGATCATATAAAAAAAAAAAAAAAAAAAAAAAAAAAACACTGAAGAAAAAAATCTTACTATATGCAAACAATATTTATCCAAGATAGTATTAATCAACTGACCATTCATAATAGTTAGCACCAGACACAGAGCATCCTTGGTCTCGTACGCGTACGCCAAATTTACAACAAATCTGGAGTTGATTCTCTGTAGTATCTGCTTCTCTATCAGCACCATGTTCTCTCCTTTCCTCTTTTTAATACGTTTCTTTTCTAATTTCTTGCATGCGTACATTTTCCCCGTTGCTCGGACCTGGCAATTTAAAATGTGATAAAACGCCTAAATCAGTAAATTCATCAAACTATGTTATTTCGTTAACTTACAAACTTAAATTGACAATAATACAAAAAAATGCGTTAAGTGGTAGAATATATAAAGTAGAGCTAGACATTTAGTCAACCTACCTGACAAGCACAAACTTCCCCAAAGCCTCCCTTCCCCAGAACCCTGTACATTCGAAACGTGTTCTGCGTTACGGGCTGTGCCTCCAGCCACTTCCATTGCAAATATCTGTGGAAGTACATTGACCTCTCGAACTCTGCGAAGGGCGTGCCCGCGAGGTGGTTCTTGACACATCGGATGCATTCGCTAAATATATCCCTGGAACCTCCGGAGAAAGTGAAATCTGTAACATGGATTATTTTGGTTGCAGTTCTTAAAATATTGTGCACTGTTAATATAAATATGAAAGCGATATTAACGCGTTACGTTATCAACGATTATAAGACTCCAAATATAGCTTTGTTTTTTGTTGGTAAATTAATGGATGGAGACAGATTAAACATAAAAGCTATTCAGATTGGTAAAATAAATTTAACGAGATTTAGGTTTTGATCAGTAAAAGCGCGAAAAGATAAAAAAAATACACAAAGATTAGAATCTGTAATTGAGGTTTTAATTTGGGAAATCTTAAATATTTTATATCTATACGGTATCACTAAAGGAGTTTGATAGGCAATAAACTTTGACCTATCGACGATTTAAGGAAAATAATACATAAGGCCATATTGATTTTTACGCTCATATTCTTTGTTATATTTATTTATAAGACTAATCTTTCTTTTATCATTTTTTATATTCATCGAATCCTTACAAAATTATGCATTTAATTGTAAACATTTATCTGTAATAATATTTAAAGTATTCCAACTCTTCTGAGATTTTAGTTACCTATTTAAGTGACAAGTCTTACTACAAGAAAGCCACTAAACTTCTTTACACTGAATTACATTTAGTTAAAAATAATTTTAAGTCTCACCTTCAAGCAGTTTACTAGCATCTGCCACAACATCAGGCGGCACCACGTCAGTGACTGCCTCTCCATCCTCCGTCTTGAGGTATCGACCGAAAACTTCTGCTGCTAGCGAACCTCTCGTCTCGTCTACTTCCACTTCGAACCTTTCCGCCTGGAATATTAAATGCTCCTGTTATAGGAAATAATTATCAGTATTGCAGTGATAATTTCTTGGTGAGTGTAACAAAAAAATAAATTAGCAAATGTGAAACTATAATGTTAATATTAAAAGCATTCAGTTTAATAAATTACAATACCTGCATTAATAATATTACATGCAAACTATATACCCTATCTAAGCTGCTCAAAATCTATAAACGAAAATAATACGAAATCGTCCAATCAAATGTCCGAACGTCCTATTTTTATTAGCAATCATTAATCCATTCCCCAATATCCTAAACAGTAGTAACAGACCTATTCCACGAAAGTACTCTATTAAAACGTCATCAATATAATCCATAAGCCTATTAAGAGAACATAAAAGACCAATAATTAACAGACATGCTCTATATGGCAGGGAACAAAGGAGAAAGAACGAGAGATTTAAATATCTTTAGATAGATTGATGGTAGCTCTCGAGATCCATTAGTTAGTATCATATCATCTAAACTCTCCCAACCACCCCCCCTTTCCCCTCTCCCTTCCCCTTTTTCCTGTGCACAATGTCCATGTACTAGTAATTATTCTTATCATTTGTATAATTATAATTACATAGAAGTATTCCTATTATTCGCTTACTGGGTCACTCTACGATGGTAATCTAAAAGCTTTGAGTTGATTAAGTTCACTTGTAGTTTATATATTTATTTTCTGTTATAAATCAATAATTTATTTTATCCTTCATTTATTTACACTTAGCTCGACAAATAAACAATTAATCCTAATGGTATAATTTTAGCGATCATTTGCCGGCTCAAATTACCAAAACGATAATAACAGACATTGGTATCGTTAAGTTTTTGGTGAAAACGATATGAAATATTTTTTATTATCTGCTATTAAGTTTTATTTTTATTGCACCTTTTCATGGAAAACTTTTTGATGTATTTAGATGAAGTTTAACTATGGATAGATCTTACTTATTGGTTTATTGATACCAATAGGATAAAATATATATTATTTGAAAATTTCCAAATGGTAGCGTTGCAACATAGTTAAAAGTATACAATTTTAAATGATAAAACTTTTTACAATATCAATATAAATTCTTATCGTATACTCATACAAAATCGCACAAATAAAATTGTATATAAAGCATAAATCGTCAGATAATACAAACCGAGATACGCCCCGCGTGGGATGTAATCGAGAAACGTAAATATATCGACCATCGTCCGAAACTATATATATTTGTGATGTTTGCGAATTAATTAACTGAACTATATATGAAATTCTTACTTTAACTTACATTACTAATGCGAAATATTATACTCTACATAATATGTATGTTTCTAAAAACAACATACAACTTTACGTAAAATCATATTTTGCTAGCCATCTTTAAGAATACCACTTCCGAACCTATCAATCTGTCAAACACAATTTATCTGTTTACAATTATTATCGATTTTCAGAAACAACCAAAACCATATTTTATTATTATTACATACATGTTCCCAAGTTCTTTCTTCTTTCTTTATTTCTTAAACGTATAATATTAGTTTCAGCTACACTGTACCATGCCACCAAAGATTCATCTCATGCTTGAGTTCTATTGTATACTGACCGCATCTAAGAAGCTGTTGTATTTGTGGTAGTGGGGACGGTTCCTCTCGCAAAACTGACGAAACAGCAGCTTGCCGATTGGCTGCTGGTCCACCACGTAGTCGTAATCTATATCTGGAAGATACAGTAAATTAGACGTCTTTATAATGTGATAATTTGTCTAATACGAGTATTCAATTTAACCGTACTTGGTTAAAGAGTTTAAGTAAGACATTTCCTAGAATAAAGAATAGTGGAATGCAATTTATTTTTGGTATTTAAAATAATATTTTAGATCTTCCCGACAAATTAATCAAATTATATTTGACTATAAAACAAAACTTAAAATTTTAAAAGGCCAAAAGTCAATGCTATTCCCTAATTATCTTACAACATGTCAACTATAGGTCAAATATAGGTCACAATGTTTGACATTGTCACCACTTGAAGAAGAGGTTCAATACGGATCAAATTCTAAACGACACTCTAAATAAGTTTTCAGGGGTTTAAACAATCTGTTTTAGTTGTTATATGAGTAGGGAATGAGTAGGGAAGTATATGAGTAGGGAAGAGCAGATATTATGTGTTTTGAGCAGACATTATGTGCACTATTATGTATTTACCGTTGCAAGAACAATACAGAAGAAGGGAATTGTAGATAAGGGGAAAGAGAGGAAGTTTTATCTATAAATGCTCACGTTTTTTACATTAAGACCACTAATTACCTGCAATTGGGGAAAAGATAAGATATGTATGAAGATCCATGTGTAACTGGAAAGGAATGAGGATCGTGGTAATAAGCGTGTAATTATTGTAATTAGTGCAGATATCTTGTCTGTTTGACACTGTTTCTATTTGCATTCAACAATAACGAAAACACACACACTATAATAGATTTTATGTGTGTTGTAATACACGAGGAACCATCTTGCTGACGTCACAGTGGTCAAATGTACATTTAATTACTTGAGTGTGTTTTATACGGTACATTTTTAGTAGTTCTAAAGTAGATTAAGTTTGAACATAAACATTTGTCGAGAACAGTTGTTGTTTACGAGAACATGACGTCATTTCCTTTTAATGACAGTATGCCGGCGTTATACCATGCAATTTATATTTCAATATATTCCTTTTATAGAAACGAGAAACAGTTATATACATAAAATAATGTGATGATATTTCTTTACATGTGCAAAAAATCTTATTCTATATTTTGTATTTAAGAACCCTTTGAATTTTGTCTGTCTGTGACAAAGTTAACAATAATCTTCTAAATTATCAAACAATGAGAACAAATGGATATAACAAAAACCGTTTCCATCCAACGACAAAAACAACTTCCAAGAATATTTAATGTAAGAAGTCTTCATCAAGCTTCAAAATCTAATTAGGCCGAGTTATTCGTTGAAGGAATTAGTATCAAACTTCGGAGAATCTGACTAAAGCTTGCTCATAAAACAGAAGATCGGCTTCAAGTGGATATTATAGGCACATTTCGTACGAAAGCGTACTATAAGTGAGGGTGCTGGAAACCCAAACTCCTTTCTTTCCTCATTCCTTATAGCATTTACATTTTTTTTAATGTTACTAGGCAACGGCACCACCTTACCAACCGATAGACCGTTACTGGCAAACGAGTAACCACCAGAACATCAGATGGTAACCTGTACCAGTCCATTTAACAAATAAAATTTAGTTTTTTTTCTAACAGATCACTTTCACTTCATTTAGTATAAAATTAAAAAGGTAGAAAAGTTAAATAAAACTTATACTTAATAAACGAAATAATTAGACCCAAAAGCTTAAGACGAAAATGTCGTCGAAAATTATTATCCAACTACAGATAAAGGAGGCAATAAATTCGTCATCTCAGACACATTTTCTTTTATATAAAATAATAGCTTCCGTAAATGTTAAAGCCATATATATCTACTTATTAGTGCCACATTTAATTATTCCTATATAGGTATTTGATATAATTATTTATTTGAGTTTACATTTATTATCACAAAACTACTAAAAGTGATAAAATTGGTTTCCAAATTTCTTATCAAATTCCAAAGCCCTACTATATAATAGGTAAACAGATTAAAATTAAGTAAAAAGCGTTTAAACGTAGTTACTTTACCTTCTATTACTAAGGGACACAACGTTTAATAACTAATATGTATATAAACTATATTTATTAATCTTATGTAGTCAGTTTTAGTAAAAATATATATTTGTATCCTTATAAAAAACAATCTTAAATTAAGACTTATTAAAATAAATAATAAAAAAATAAATGTTTTATATAAATGGAGCAAAAACATTAATCAAATAATTTATAGTTATTTAAAGTTAATTTGTTTTTGCAGTCGGTTACTTTTTATTCATTTATTGCTTTGTCGGTTACTATTTATTCATTTATTACTTGTTGCTTCTTTTATACAATGTTATGATAATCCAGTAAGACAAAATGTCGTGAAGCTGATAAAAAATTATAACAAAAAAAACGTGTGCTTTCATTTTTAAATACTTTAATTTTTTTTAATAAATATTGCTTCTGACAAATGACAAAAAAAAAAATAAAAGACAAAAGTAGATATGTCATAGACACAGACTGACTAGTCTTTTCGATCAACTTATATCCCTAAGTAAATCAGTTTTTAGTAGCAAGAATCGATTAATCGATTTTTTTTTATAATTCTAAGCTGTTGTTGATAAAAATGTTAGAAAAAAAAACAATATAATACGTCATAAACACGATTAAAATTTAAGATCAAAATAAAATGTACTTGACCAACGCGTTTAAAAAAAACTCGAATCGTTACCGAATGAAATAAAAACTAAACGTTCTTTTATAATGCTTTGAATGCAACAATGGCAATCTATGGATTTCAATTCAGTTAAAAAAGTAGATACACACACATACTTATAAACATACACACATATTCAAACATACTTAAAAATACACACACACATACTTATAAACATAAACGCACACTTACTTTTAAACGCACACACACACAAATAATCTGTAAAATTCCTTTGAAGTAAGAAAACAGTTGAAATAAAACTAATAAACACAGAGAACTTGTCTATCAGTGCGGCGGCGCTGAAGATCGTTATAATGTAATCAAGTCCTCATGGAAGTCATAAAACCGACCCCGGTCATAAAAAGGGAATTAAACACTAGAAACTCATTACCATAGATAAGAAATGGCCTTTAACACTGAAAGACGGGGTGACGCACACCCCTACTGTCCCCCTTGAAGTCAATTCTATATATAACATCTTCAGTATTCTTTAATATATATATTGCGTATTTTTATTGACAGCACTGACGTCACCATAAACCGGTAACTTTTGAAAAATACCGGGTTTAGATAAAAAAAAAAATTGGTTAAGTTGTTTAACTAAATAATTCGGAAAGTAACTGATAGAAAACTCAACACAAATTAGATAAAACTTTCGATTCTACACATACCTAATTTAAATGATCTCATTACAAAACAAATATAGTCTACAAAATGCTTTATCTTAAAGAGAAGTCCAAATTTATTTAAAGTGTATTCCCATTAAAATACCTTAAACGAATTTAGATCAAAACGTTATAAAATCTTTGTAAACCTCAATATAATCTAATTGAAGGAACCTAGCCTTAATAGAATAACTGACAGGCTGGAACTTGCTAAGCCAATATATACCTTAGCGTGGTATGATGAGTGGTTATAATTGAAATATGTTTCTTTTAAATTTTCTTGTAATTATTTTATTATAGGAGGGTAGTTAGATTTTTTTTTCTATTATAGGCAACATTTTCACAGAAAATAATATAAATAACTTCTAAGAATTTGAGTAACAAGTATGATTGAAAAAAAATACTTTAAATAATATCGTTAAAGTTTTCATTTAACAAATAACCAGGAAAATCTAAATCTAGATTTTATTATTATTTTAATTTCAATACTATATCATTACATATTATAAAGCACAGTCGCTTCCCGCGTCTGTCCCTATGTCTGTTTGTATGCTTAGATCTTCAAAACTACACAACTGATTTTGATGCAGTTTTTTTAATAAACAGAGTGATTCAAGAGGAAGGTTTATAAGTATAATAACTCGCTTAATATATTAGAGAACCACTGATCATTTTAAGATTTCTAATGCGAAGTCGCAAACAAACACATTGTTTTGCGCTTACAATGCAAACGCTGGCTGAACTCTACGAGATAGATCAAAATAATGTACTAAGTATTGTATATCTTAAAAGTTATATGTTTGTACAGCTATATGTTTATCTCTTAGGGATAACCCACAATTCCCAATTTTTATCCTTTACTTTTTACGAGAAATAATGGCTTATTTACGAAGCGATTTAAAGCAATACAGTATTAATCCTTATCTAATTAAGTACCTCAAATAAATTTTACATTTAATATGGAACAATATAGCTCTTTACAGCATGTAATTTAAATGTATAGTTTCGAAGATATTACAGATTTAAAATATAGGGTCTTCGCGTTTGCGGCGGTACAGTCGGCCGGTGCACTCTGATATGGAACCGTGCAAACCGTCTCAAAAATGGCTTTTGTGAATGTTCAGTATTGAAAATTTTGTTAATATATAAATAGCTAATTGAATGTCTAATACATATTATTTAGCATTTAAAATATATTTTTTTATTTTAAAAAACCAGACCTGCAAGTTGATGGTCAAAATATAATATAACTTCGATTGTGTAGCTCAGAATTCCTCAAGTTTACATGGTCATATTTTGATTAGGTTCAATGAAAATCTATACGTGTGATATATGGTTAGTATGGTTATTAAGTACTTTGTTTAAAAAGTTTTTAAATATCTAATGTTGTATTGTTATTAAAACTTTAAATAGATTTTTGACAGTGAGCGATGTCTGCCGATGTCATAATTATGATTGTATCACTTAGAACAAGTCATATAGAAGCCAATACAAAAAAAAAGAAAAAGGGGAATGTTTTTACTACAAATTTAAGTCGTGCGAAGCCGTGGACAAAAGCTAGTATATTATATAGATGAGAACAATCCTACTAACTGGTGGTAAGGCTACAGTCCGCAGACATCTGCAACATACCTCAAGTCCAGAACACCTCGATGACCTTGCAGAACCAGTACCTACAATCGCTTTGAAAGAACTTACGTTTTAGCTCTCAAAGTGCATGAAGGTCAAAATAAATCAATATTCAATATTCAATATATTCGAAATCAATGACTATATCTGTAACATGATTGTCTGACTGTAAACCTGCTCTCATCCTTAGTCAAGAATTAACAATTTACAGAATTGTCTTATGTAAAGCTTCCTCGAAAATAAATCTCAAATTCCAACTTTATTTCTTACTAAAGCTTTAAAAATAATAGAAGAATGGAATTTTCCGCGTACTTACATTTATTATACCGTACCCACTGAAAGAAAATGTCAAAACTAAACATAATGTTAACCAACAAACAAAGTTGTTTTTAGTTCTACACAAACTGCCCGCGTAGTGGAAAAAAAACACGTAAAAATAAGTATATTATATATACATATTATTTATAAATTCCTCTTCCTCTATATTTCCTTAAGCAACCAAGGAAGTCTGGTTCACAGCTACGTGACTGAAGAGCCAAACCTTTTTATTTTAACCCTTATTTTCCTCCTCGCCCCACACTCACTACATCATTTAATATAAATATAAAAGACATCGTTATATCTTTTAATATTCGATATTCGAATTCCAATATTCTTAATATTAAATATTTAAATTTACGAAGATATCATAAATTTCATACCATGCTGATAATATGAAAGGAATCAACAGTTCACACAAGATTTACAACCAACTCAAAAATACACGAAATGTTTGAAAGTCCATCGAAACACATATACACTTAAAATAACCGACTTTTAATATCCCACCTGTCCAAGGGCCAGTTGGTTCGTACCATTAATAGATTGCTGACGTCACACTGACGTCACTAGAAATCTCACTTAACAATTAACCTTACATATGCCATTTACCTTATAATTATTTATATTAAAGTTTGTTTTCTTTAACCGTATGGTAATATACAAAAATAAGTGATTGAAGATTATTTATGTTGTCTTTAATCTGTCTGTCCGCGTTAATATATACAATATTCGTTTACTTAACTATTATTAGAACATTTATAATTCTTAATTTATAAAGGCCGCCATATTCGTTCATTACGCTTAAACACATTTCGGTTAAATACATATTAAGTATATATAATGTAGTGAAAATAAAATAAAACTTTAACTAATACATTTGAGTACAAACATTTGACATTCATTTGTCTCCGAAAAAGATATAAATTTGATAAAAGATCAGCAGATTATTTATTAACATGTCTCAATTCCAGTGTTTATTCATAAATATTCAAATCACATCCATAAATGGATACAATACATAAAATGGATAAACTTCACCCTATGGAGACATTTTTTATGTTTCACGTAAAATATTACCCAATACACTTTATATGCGAATGATAAATCTTCGTTCGTAGACTGTTAACGAGCGTCTTTATTCACGTTTTCTCTTATCATTTTAGATATTATAATTTCACAATATCAAGTAATAAATTTACAAATAATAAACAGTATTATCAATATAAGAAATACCTTTACGAAATTATAATTGATCCAAGATTGACATCAACCTTGGATTACTTTCTACAAACATTGATTATCTGTAATGATTACTCAAAAACTTGAACGTATTTTTTTGTAGCAAAAAAATGGATCAGGATCGATTATTAATTTCGGTTTTAAATTTCGGACGTTCAAATCATTCAAATATCTAATACACAGACGTAGTACGTCATCCGTTTTATGGTTATATAACGTCTATAAGGATTTATTCCGCACCAATATGATAGCCAGTTGATAAACAGAATCGTAACCAGCACATCAAGTGTGATTGAGAGCAGATAATAGTTTTAACAATATGTGTGTGTTTTTTTTACATTTACACACGTTACACACACACATATATGTAATGAGGACATGCAAAAATGAGGGACTTTGTCTTTAGGGGACACTATGGCCGAGTCGAGGGACTTTGTCTTTAGGGGACACTATGGCCGAGTCAGGCATACAGGCCGCAGAGCTTACTGTAGGCAGCAGTATTTTGTCCTCTCTATGGAACATACATACATACATACATACATACGTACATACACACATATATACACATAAACGTACATACGTAACCAGCGTCACGTGTTACATATCTGTTATCATTTCAATCTATTGATAAAAATATGAGTCATTTCGATTAAATAATATTGATATATTAATGAACGTGTATAATGGAATATGGTAAAAAAAGGAATCCCAACACCAAAAGCAAGAAACATTTATTTAAAGTATTTTATTTTTATATAGCTCAGTTACGCTGACATCTTAACAGGACAATATGTATACAGGATGTATTTATAATAGATAAACATAGGTACAATAATATAAACATTATTGCATATGACTTAAAAGTAACAATAACAAACAAATGATAAAAATATTATTTTATACTAATTTAAAAGGTATTTTTATTGATAGTCTTACTGGAAATTGATTTAAATAAAACCTTTTAAAATTTGTTTCTACAATTGACCTATTATATAAATTTCTCCGAGACTAAATATCAACAATGAAACCATAAAAGATGTTTCCAATTCGCACAATAAAGAAAAGTCACGCACATTTTGTATGGATTTTGCTTAACAATAAGTTGTCGAGAACAAACAAACAAACGACGCGGACCGTTTACTTACAACTCATAGTTATTCAAACCGTGATTCCTTTCCGAAGGAATATCGTGTGGTGCAAGTAATCAGCTTTGAGAGATTTGAGATATGTATGTAAGTTTTCTGGAACGATGATTAAAGTAAAATTATTTAATAGCACTAACAAGATGTCTTTATTTTAATCAGAGTACCAATACCTTTTTATCCGTTATAAAATTCCATTACGGCTACCTACCCACCGGCCAAGAAAGTAATGACCGGGCGGTTTAAGGGAAACCGACAGCATAAAAACCGTTACCCACTAAAAAAACTTATGGTGATCCTCACCATTAAAATGGGATGCCACAGGATCATTCGCGCTCACCGTGATGCCCAGGCGGAACCACCTCACAGATTGAGGGGTTCCGTTCCGTTGCCGAAGGTAAAACAAGAACACTCTCACGAAGGAGGCAGCATCTCTCGATCCTTGCGTGAACATGTTGAGTTTTCAGTCTAAAAATTCAATCTGTGGATTGATCTCTCGAGGATTTTAAGAAGGACCGGTTGATTAAAAACTCGGTTTGTAGATTGTTTATTAATTTAGTCTGGATACTGACTAACAACATTAAAACGTATTAAATCTAGCTATAAACACAAAAGTTTTTAATTAGTTCCTGGGCTCCGTCGATGGTTATAATATTAATTATTGTTAAAGTATCAAAAGGATATTAAATATTTATTTATTTATGAACAGCTACAAATAAATGAAATATATATTTTTGAAACATTTCCGCTGAATCCTATGACTTGTACTAAGATCAGTACACGATAAGTTTTATTGGCTCGAAGGCTTCAGCGACGTAGAGCACGAACATCACTCACATATACAAATGGTTCGCAATACTTTTGTGCAGCTCTAACAATCAATGTATTTAACTTTTCCTTCAAACTCACATACCCTCAATGTATTCTGACAGCTAACACACTTTACCCTTTCGACAGAATTCCTTTAGGAGAGTTCTTTATTTAACCCAACCCTTAGGATATTTTATTTTATTATACTGTAATTTTTAATGATGGGCTGTTGGTGTAGTGGTCAGTGACCCTGACTACTGAACCAAGGGTTGTGGGTTCGATTTCAACACTGGACAACGCTTTTTGTGATCCACAAATTGTTGTTCCAAATCAGGGTTTTCTTTGTATCCGTTATTTATGTTTTTGAAGCCGGGGACACGGGGACAATATACTGTCTGAAATGAATTGTCTTTAAAAAAATACATATTGATATTAAACTGTTTATAAAAAATGTATGTCGTGGGGGTAGCTTAGAATATACCTTTCCGAAATTGCCGTAAGCGTCTACTAAGAGACAAAATACAACTGAATACCATTCCCTATCACTTGTCAATATGGTGGCGGAAATCCTACCAACATGTGTTTCGAAGGAGGATTGACTTCGGGCAGGCGTCAGAAAAAAAATCGCAAAAATCATTTGTAATATGTTGAAATAAAAAAAAACATATTGCATCAATACTGGGTTTAGATAAAGGCATATTAGCGGTTGACCGCGACTCCATCCATGTGTGTCCAAACAATGTTTTTATCTTTTTAATATTTTTTTGACTTTTCCGTTAAAAAAAATATATATATATTTTTATAAAAAGTATCCTATGTTACTTTCTAATACCTCCAAAAGTATTTGTACAAAGTTTTATAATAATCGCTGGAGTAGTTTTCGCGTGAAATCGTAACTAACAAACTTACATTCGTATTTATAATATTAATAAGATATATATTTTATATAAATTGATTTTCCATCTTAATGTTATATTACTACATATACTTATAATAAAATGATAAACAGTTATTTACTCATAGACAACCTCCTTATTTTCAGAACAAATAGCATAACAGAAAAAAAATACCATTTCAATCATTTCCGCCGAAGGAAATGGAAAATATTTCTACGACACAATAACCAATCCGATTATTGTTATAGAAATCAATAAATATTGACAGATCCTGTACCACACTAAAAGTATATTAAAGGGTGGATTCATGTTTAGCCTTTTAGTTATAAAAACGAAAATATTTCCTGCCTGAAAGTTTTCTTAAAAAAAAATAATATGGGTATTTTTTTAATAGCTCATATTTTTCGGGCTTACTCTAAAATATATGATACCAACATAATCTCCATACCTTTGTTTCGAAACAATTTATTATATTTTGATAAGGCTCATGCTGACACCTTTAGCTCTCATGCATTCAAAATAAGGCTACTGGAAATTTTTACGATTTATTCAATGATTTATTGTAATTTATATCACTGGCATTGTACCCAAAAAGTATAAGTCGTATTGCTTGCCAAGGTCATACAATTGCCTTAATTTTGTAATTCTAGCTTTAGAACCGTGATAGATTGATGAAGGAATTCTCTCTTAATACCTCTTAATTGAAATCATCACCAACAGAAGAATAGCTTTGTAATCTTTATAAATAGAATACGTTAAGAATTTTAGGCTTCGGATAGGAAACATCTCTGTAATCTTGAAACATTGTTATCAACTGTTGAATGTTTCATCAAATTGTAATTCACAGAACATGCAACATAAAATACGATAACCATCCGTTTGTAATTCTAGTAATATCCTCATTATGTCCTCTTTATCTAATTGGCTATCTACGTTAGTTTAACGTGCCATTACTACAATACTATGTATAATATAATAAAAACAATAGTTTCCTCAAAAGACGGCGTAAAAATCATTAGACGCCGTTCCATTATCGTTCATTACCATGCATGAACATTCATACATCTCTCATACATGAACATTATAATACTTATTTATTGTTATATTCTTTAAAATGTATGTGTTTCATTTTCATTATTACCACAAGTCGTAAAATCTTGTAATTTATTGCAAAAAAGTAATATATATCAACCTTAAAGATTTAACGACAACGTTTGGAAATATTTCAAACATGTTTAGATATGTTGAGTTGATTTAAATTTTTAATATAAATAACAAAAATAAGTCAACACGTGCAGGACTCGAACCTGCAACTTCTGGGAAGCCAAGAGGAGCGACATCTAAAAGGTGTCCCGATTAAGATGCCCGTTTATATAGAATGCCTAGCGACACGATAGTTCAATCAATTAGCAGAGCGACGGTATGGTTTCCTAGAGATCGTAGATTCAAATTCCGTACTGATGTATTTTTTATTCTACACACATATAAACCAAATACTTTAGATTAATAATTATAAACAAGCCCCTCCCTATTCAATACGATCATACTTAAATGTAGCATTCATAAAAACTTAAGTTGATAGCGACCTAAGATAAAAGGGCTCCAATTCCATTATCCCAGATACATATCACATGTTTTCAATTATCAACCATTTCATTTTATCATAAGGTTTATTATCGCTTAAATAAGATAAGTGTGAAATATGGGACACCGAGTCATGTGTGTCGAAAATGATTTAATGAAATTAACTGTTGTGACCTTACACTTTTAACCTTTACACTTGTATGATTTTTATTAAAATTTTGTATATTTAATTATTAATCATTTTAATGTTCTTAAAATATCTCGATGAACACTATATACAAAAGTGAGAGTATATGTATCAGCGATTAAGAGTTTTCCGAACTTCTTTTAAGTGTATATGTTTTGTTAATAAGTGGTTCTTTCGTATTACCCTGGTACAACCCCAGATAAATTTCAAGGTACAGAAGAACATAGACGTTTTATATGGAAAAGGTTTTAGATTCTCTTTTAGGATTTAGTTAAAACTCTCAACCACGTTCGTCAGACTACACCTGCTCGTTACTTTCGTTATTAGTTTATCGGTTCCAGACATACACAACAACTACTACATATTTTAATGTGAGTTTGTTTATTTGTTACGCTTTCATTTAAGTACTATATGATATATCATTTTTGCACAATTACAAAAAGCTAGGAATGATAAGATCTACGGATTCTTTTTAATCAAAACGAATTTGAAATCAATATCTTGATTCTTACTGTGAAGATAAAAAAAAACATTTTAGTACTGAATTTAGTATAACTTATTTTAGGTCACTTTTTAACCATAAAAATAACAGTTTCCAGGGTAAAAAAAAATAATACCATCTAACAAAACAACACTATTTTTATACCTAAACCGAAGATGTTGACATAGCTAGTGATGTAACATACAAAGGATAGTAATACAGCACTATCGATAATGTTTCTTCTATATCAGTGTATTCTTTGTAACAATGTAAATAAACCCCACATCGCGTGTTCATAAACCAGGTCAATAAGCGGCTAATTGATTAATAAAAGCCGCGTGGAGAATGACGCTGACGTGTTGACCGTACTCATAATAGAAGTTATACTGGGTGATTATTAAAACCTACGACATTATATACTAGGTCATATATATATATACATATACAAGCTAAGTTAGATAAAGTTATGTTTTTTTGCAAGCGTTTTAAGCGTGGTACATTTGTATAATATAATAGTGAATCGAATTCTGTGAAAAAAAAAGGACAATGAATTGATATATACTGAATATGTATAAGTACATAATTCAAAGGCAATAGTTTTGCCATTGTATGCATTAATTAAAATAAATATTTTTTTAAATGCAGGAAGACCCCACGAAAGAATCCAGAGGTGAAAGTTAGTTAATTAAATCGAATAAAGTTTATATATACAGAGCCTTGCTTATATAACTTATTATTATATAAACAAACTCTTCTGTATTAACTAAAAGTTTGTATGTTCGAACACACTCATCTCTAGAAGTACTGGATTTGATAAATGGTTTGTGCAAGTAATACTACAATTATGAGGAATATTATATATAACAAAAAAGCTAATACTCTTACAACTAAAAAAAATCTTAAATATTTAGAAGATTAGCGTAATGATGAATTTGACCAGAACTGAACTAAAGTTCCAAATATATAACGGCCTTCTGAAATTAATGAATTAATTAATTCAGTTAACCACTACATTAATATTTAATATTGGAAAACCAGCTGATATTAAATATTGGCTACCAGGTAATATTAAATATTGGCAAGCAACTAATACTAAATAATAATGTAGAAATTTAATTTATTTGCCAGGCCTTTATACCTTCACTTAGTATTTCGTTCAGTTACTTCGATCTTAATTAAATACAAGGGAATTGAAAAATGAAATCGAAATCCACCCCTGAGGCATCTGCCCTTACATCCAAGGGGAAGTTTGGCGTAATTAGACAACATTCGATATTGTATATTATCAATTTTAATACAACATCGAATATATTTTATATGTGTTAAGAATAACTATGTATATATATATAGTTATTCTTATATACAGACAGACACATTATACAACATTGAATAAATATTAAAAACATATATTCTAAAACTACCCTACATTTTTTTTGTACCTTGAAATAGAAAATAAATATTTATATTTACTTTTAATAGGACATAACAAGAAGAATATATTAATCTTTTTAGATAAAGTATCCTTAGAATATCCCACAAGTGAGCAAATATCGTTCTAATATCACATAACGGAGCAACTAGACAGGAGGAATATCGTATTACTGTATGTATGTATGTATAGATGTACATGTGTGTGTACATATACATGTGTGAATGTACATGCATGTGTGTGTATTATACAGTATACTTGACCTTTACGATTTAACAAATACGCACAAGTTACGCGAAATTATTCGTTGCTTCACTGTGTCTACATCTTGTATTGCTTAAATAGAATTTTAGGTTGTTATTATAATATTACGTCTGAGTTTCAAGTGAGTATTTATCTAAGTGGAATTACTGGTTGGTAATTACATTTTATGATTCTTTATTCAAATATCAAATACAAACATGTCCTTGGTTATGTAAATAATAGTATTCTCAAATTCATAAATAAGTTTTTTTTTTATATTTCGCACGTCAATAGCAGCGTCCACGGAATCACAAGTATTGACGTATGTTTGAGTCGCCTTGACGGGCCTGTATCGAATAAATGAATTTAATTTATCATTTAACAAGAAACTCAAAACCGAACAAATAGATGGTTTGGAGGTTTTTTATCATCCAAAAACGATATAAATATAGAATGAAAAATGAACCAACCAGCTCTACCAACTGAGCTACCGTATACGGTACGGTAGCTCAATTGGTAGAGCGACGGGACAGTTTCCCTGTAGTCTCGGGTTCGAAACCCTGCCCGTATCGATTTATTTTTCATTCTATATTTATATAGATTTAAATAAGCTTAACATGGCTATACATGTTTATAGATATTTTCAAACATCCAAAAATGATTTTTTGTTTTATTTTAACAATTTCTGCTGTAGAAAATTGAAAATCTTGTGACGCGAAAGGTTTCACAAACATATATAATATAACTGTAGTAATACATAACACAAAGTACATCTAAATGGGGAACAAACATCTGTAGATTACACAAAGAATTGTCTAGTGTGGGAATCGAATCCACAACCTTCGGTTCAGCAGTCAGGGTCACTAATAACTAGACTAACAGTAAAATGATTGATATCAAAGGTTTTATTTAAATTAAATAATACAATAAAGTTTCATTATATTGTAGTACCTACCTACCTACAACCAAAGTTGGTGTGGACCTAAACCAAGAAACAGTTTGAAACACTAAAAATATTTACAAAATAGTCACGTCACAAGATTATGAAATCAAACAAAAAATCTTACAAACTAAATACGAACAGATCATGGACAAACGAAGAAAGTGATACGACAAAAAGTGGTAACAAATATAGAATATCCATAATTCGACGATCCCTGCCTCTATTTATAACTGTGCCTAAAACACAGGGTTGTCAACAAACTTTTTTTTTTTAATAAATTATGTTTTATTTTATTTTGATAACTGCAACAACTGTTCATAGAAAGAGAAAATGTTCGTTTGTCAGACATTATATCATAAACAGTTTGTATATATCTAGGTATAAAAACAACATGTGTACGCAATTCCAATACAATTTATGTTTTACGTCTATATACCATGACCAGACCGTTATTTACACTTAACGATTACCTATATAAAACAAAGTTTCAAATTTACCATCTAAATGTGAGTACGTAATCAGTCAGCTTACCAATTTCGGTTGACAGACACTAATACATATATGTATGTACATATTTAACAGCACTTAGAGCCATGACGAAAATGTCGCAGTGCTGTCAATCTGTCAATCTATACTTTTATCGATATGTTTTTGTATAATTTATTTCTTTATAAGCTTTCGTTTTACATCGTATCGTAAATCAATAGTGATGTTATAAGATCAATGAGGTGCTATGAAGGTTTAATGTTATCGATTCTATATAGGTTATTATTTTCTTCCAGTTATTATATGACATTTGTCAGTTTTAGTCATATGACAATTGATTCTTCGAATGCAAGAGATTAAATACTTTCTTAACTTGTTAATCCCAAAATATTGAGAAGAAAATAAATAATTACAAATAAAATTATCTCTAAAAGAGAGAATTTCTCTCGATACCTAAATATTAAATTAGAAAATTTCTTCAAAAAAATATTTTTGTTATTGAAGAGTGTTCGTAAACTTTTAATTAATTTAAGCTTCAAAACGATTTTGTAATATATATTAATGTTACAAAATATTTCATTGCTAACCTCGCTTCAGGTAATGAAACCAATTTAGAATATAATTTGTTACACAAAAATCGCTATAAATTCCGCAGAGACAACCCTAATCCGCCCTACAGCGTTGTAATAAGTAGGGACATCCTATTTGAGTTTAGGATTCCAAGTTGTATTAAAATTAAACATTAATACAATTTGTTTGTGTTATTTAATATCTTTTGAGGTTCTAGAGTTTAAATAAATATTATAAAGAAAAAGTTATTAATATAGGTACGGACAGCAATAGAACATCTAAGAACTTATTCCATAGGCATCGGTCATTGATCAAAAGAATAAAAAAGCAAAAACAAATCCCAAGACAAATAATCAAAAAACACAAAAAATATCTCCAAAGATTGGCTATTCCACCCAACTCTCCAGCTGGCTCCAAGCAAAAAAAACATGACCATTAGTATTTCAGAGCCACATAAAACAAAAACAAAGAAACAAACAAATTCCGTAATGATAATAAATTGCATTGAAATCATAAAACTACAAAGTACAACAAGACCAAAACATTATTGAATCATTCCATCCCTTTGATCCTATTTCAGGCAGACATTTTGGGAGAAAAGTTTCCCCAGTTAACAATACAAACACAATGTTCGTGTAAAAGTTCTCCATCCCGTCAGGATCCTGTCTTCACCCTCATCCGCCTAAATCTGTTTGCCGCATCTGCTTTTTAATTGTTATTTTTTACCAAAAAAAAGGGGACGTTCAAAGATATTAATGACTGTAATATTTAAGATGAGAATTCTTTGATGTCTCGTTAAACATCGTTATAAATTGCCTTGTATCTTTACACAGGATGAATAAAATTGGTTTCTTCCTACTACTGAATTCGATGGATGCTTAGTATCAAATGAGCTTTTATTAATATTAGTAGGGGACAGAGCACTCGGCTTCTCTGATAATAAGCGGTTATCTTCGCACAATCGCAAATGCGGGCCACACCCTTTAGGAGCATTTAGGGTGGAAAGGGAAGGACACAGACAGCTATAATAATTAATAAACATTTTAAGGCTATCTATTATGTCTCACAATACTTCGATCGAACCTACCCGCATACACACACACTATCAATTGTAAAGAGCTATGTAATAATATGTCTATAGTCTGTGATGTCTAGAGTACATACATAACAATAACAAAATACCCACTGTATTTCAAATCTTACAACAAACAGATAAACTGTGTAATAAAATAAATATATGAATAACTGATGCATTATTGCCTAACAAATCCCGAATACAAACATGTATAGTTGTAGCAACCGATTTTCAAATACTCAGCTTAATAGCCTCAAACTTACTTGGGGTGAAGTATTTTAGTCACATGCTTCGTGAGATCGGAATCCATCTATGTATGTTATTTAAAATTAGAACCACTAGCGCTTCAAGACTCACTCAATATACATGTGACATGTGAATGAGATTGTAATGTTTTATTTTGGTTATATTTGGCATTTTGAACTTTATCACAACTGTTTAAGTTTAAAATTTCAGTGTTATATATAGTTACATATAATCGTAATATTGTCATAGAATTATTACACATAGAATTTGGGAGCCATAGGCAAGCCAATGAGTGTGTTCGACAAATAATAAAAGATGCAAGATGACAGACCGATACTTATATTTGTCAAATCACAGAAGCAAGAAAGAGAGACAGATAGGTTTTCTCATTTGCTTTCTCTTTCTTTTGATGGATGCATTTTAGACTGGCTTCCCTATTCTATGTATAATAAATAACACTATGAATATTGTTCGCTTGACATGACTTTTCTTCAGACAGTCACGTACGAAAGCTCGTTCAATATGTATAAAGGGTAAGCTTCCATAGATTTAACAGAGATCCTCTTTAAATGATGTATGGTCTATTTTGATTCAGTAACACATTTATTTGAACGGCAGTTTAATTTTTTATTATTATGTAATATTAATATTATTTAAGATGTGAACACAACTATTAAAACGACTGTTATTTTTTTCAGTAATAACGACTATATAAACAGTAGTTATTCCTATTATTTATAATATCAATATCGTTTTCAATACTTAAACGGCAGTTAAATCATTGATATATATATTTTTTATCTAAATTATATATTTTATAATGTGAGTACTTGCGACTATTTAAACGGCAGTAATTTTTTTTTTACATAATTATTATTTTGCTCAATTAATATTATGCAGATGTGAAGTCCGCGTGTCACTTGAAGGAAATAATTAACAGGAAAACCATGTCCTCTGTTATTAGTCTCCCACAATAATAAACCTTTTAATATATATTAAATGAGAGGATAAAACTATTAAATTGAATGAATCGGAATTATAAGATTATAGATGGATTAATTAACTTCGAGCAAATGAGAATCTGATGTCATTATACCCTTTTTGTAGATTAAAAATATATCTACAAATACTATAATGAATCAAGTATTAAATGATATAGACAATTTATAGCTAGCCGTAAAATTATTTATAACAAAAATTGTGTATTATTTTATTTCGTAACTTTTTTGTGATTTGAGAAATACCTTCATTCATAATTTTTGTACTAGATAAAAAATGTCTCTTCAAATCAAATCTTTAGGAAATAACTTTATTACATGACTTTATGACCTATAAATGAATAATTTATTTCTTAAAACTGAATCAAATTAAATGCAGTATATAAGGATTCATCCATTGAAAATGTAATATGCCAACTTTTTAACCCCTCGCTCATCTTTTAATTATCTGCTCTTTAAGAAAATATATAATCTAGTTTAATTCTTTTTTTTTAAAGTTAATAATGGCAATGGAATAAAAATAATAATTGAAAACGTGTGTTTAACAAAAATAAATACACGTGATGCCTCCCTACTCCCCTTCCTCCTTTTGAAACCCCCCTTTTGAGGCTAACGTGATTAATGGGCGATCCCTAACAAGGAAACTAACTTTGTATAAAAGCAGTATGTACTATACAAATTACAGCAGAAAGAATATATAAAACACAATACTAAAACTTTAGCCAAGCAGTTTATGAGATATAATATATGAGAAATATTCATACATATCTCAGACGACCACATTCTAGTAGGAACATTAATCTACTAAATCCTCCATACATTTTCTTAGGAGGGGAACCATAAGTTACCACTATAACAATAAAGTATGCGATAAACATTCATAACCTTAAGCCTATTACCCAGACGGGGAAAGAAGGGGTGTTATATTTAATGTTAGTGCTCTCTCTTTCGCTCACATAGAGAAAAAGAAGGGTGGAGTGTTAACGTATATGTTGATCTCACTTCATTATTATTTACGCTTACACACTTATATGAAACTTTGCCTTCATTTTATGTACATTTATATTAGTATTTAATATACTAATATAATTCTTTTATTAACAAATCCAAAATCTCTATATAAGCTAACCCGACACGATAGCTTAGACGACAGAAATATCATACGGTATCCCAAGTCGCAGGTTCAAGTCTAATATTTTTTTTATTTTATATTTAGTTATATTTTTTTTCCAGTTTTTTAAAGTTTCAATTTTTTTTAAACTAGGTTACATATAAACATAATTAACACAATTAGGAATGTAACCCCCAAAGGTAGGAGTGTCGTACAGGCGCGGTGTCAACTAAGTTACCGTGACACTAATTATACAGTTAGTATTATAGTTTTACAGACACATGTCTACAAGATATGTATATATTTGTCCGTTATATTCATATATTTAATTTCAGTCTTAGTATTGGTGCTTAAAAATATACTTAAAATAATATTATATCTCTAGATCTTTGTTCTTGTGTGTGAAGATAAATTTTGCATAAAAATAAGTTCGTATCATACTATTCAGATTAATTAAATTATAATAATATCATATTAATAAATAATATATTTACGAACTATAACTATACAAACAATGTAACTATACAGAACTATACAAGCATAGAAACAAGTACTTTAGTAAAAAGTTTTACGATTTAGGATGTAGCCTCAAACGTTTATAAAAATTTAAAAAAACTTACCTATTTTTGTTTTTATATCTAAGCATTGCGATATGTGAGGAAACTGAAGAATTTTTCGCCATTTTTTGCTTTTTCCTTTGTTGCTATCGGAACCGCCTGAAAAAGAAGAAGCAAACTTAATACAATATACTAATAATATGCTTTATACAATATACTACTATGAACATACTAATTTCACTTGTTTAGGTTTTTATATATATAATAGATAATTTTTAAAAGAAATAATAATTGGGAGAATTACATAATATACATCTCAGTACTGTTCCTGCAGATAGATATTCATTTTATTTTACGGATAAATTCTGAACTTATAAGGTAGGTACTCGTTCGGGATCCAAAATACCGATATTTAAAAAAGTAAATGCAGTCAAATATACAAATAAATATACATTTTGGTAAAATGGAAAAAATTAAGATAACTTTTATCTTACAATTTTCCGACCAGTAATCGATTTTTGGACAGACTAAAGGCAATTATTCAATGATATACCTACTTATAGTTACGCCAAAATATTATCGATTCTATCATAATAGTAAATTATTAAAACAAACTAATAATGACATTGAATGATCTAAATCATTATTACAACTCATTTTGTATTTGATCAGATTCAATAATCAAACACACTCATATTTTATGATCATCAAATAACGTAAATCGTAAAATAACAACGTTAGAAATTATATGTTTACGTGATTGTTTAGAATGGTGTAAAACCACATTGAAATTATGTTTATCATGAAATAATAATATTTGTGAAGATCATTATGTATTTTTAAATAAATATAGAATCAAAAATTAACTGGTATGAGCGGGATTACAGCCTGCAACCTCTGGGATACAGTAGTGGGTCTGTCAATTGAATTTAGGATTCTTCATACATATAATCATCTTATAGGAAGAGACATATTAGACTTGTTTCAAAAATCCGAACCAACTTCGCAGCATCGAATCAAATCGAAAAGCTGCTACAACCTAAATTTATATTTATAACATGTTTATAGACAATTTTGAAGATTACTAAGTATCCTTAAAAATATTGTAGGCTTTGTATCGATTACGATGAAATTAATTATTGATCCTGATTTTTTGCTATCAAAGATTAAAATTACCACCGTGATATAACCGACTGTCTGTGGATTAAGTCAGTCGCAAGTCATCCAAAGTTGATTTCCATCTCAGATTAGAGATTCATTATTGATTTCTGATATACGATCTATTTGTTTAATAACATAGTCGCTACACTAAACGATGTCATGTTGTATTGTAAATTGATCAAAATTTTAATATTCTTTTGTTCGGGACCACCCGTTCTTATGCAAATGATTTACAAACGCGCGCCTTCCTATATGATAATATAGAAGTGAGGTGAAAAAATATACAAAAAAAAAGGTTTTTTTCTATAACGGGTCTGTCAAAAATATATATTTTGGAATTCTGTAAAAAGAAATACAAAACGATTTTTGAGGGCTTTTTTGATTGTATGTAGTTGTATTTTAGTTATAATAATAATAATATCAGGCCAAATAATACACATTGATCTAACCCCTAAGTAATCAGTATTTGCTTGTGTTAAGGATGTTAGAAAACGATACTAATACAAAGATAAAATAAAAAGAAGAAATACACATAATAAATACTGAGATTATATTTAATAAACGACCAAACACAGAAATACAGACATCTATGCTCATCACATGCCTGTCCCTGCCGGGAATCGAACCCGAGCCCTGTTGTCCCGCTATTCGTTAAGCGTCTGCGCTAACCACTCAACCAACGAGTTATGTATTTGTTATGTATTTCGGTATCGCATCACGTACATTTTTATAACATATTCGAAAAATATAAAAATAAGAACTTATATATATCTCGATCTTATCTACGTCAGAAGTAATCATGGACAACGTCTTTACTAATTATTGGCCCTCGATCTAAAAAGGGATTACTTCCAAATACCATGTTGGCTTTTAGCATTATTCTGGCGAACTTATATTTCATTTGGCATACAGATATTGTATTAGAAATATGAAGAAAATAATAAATCCTTACAAACATAAAAGAAATAATGACGCGAATACATTTTTTTTGTGTGTTTTTTTTACATGGATGATTTAATCCTATAAAAAAATAGTTAAAAATAAAAAACCTCCGATACAAAAAGACGTCTAAAAAGATAAAAATAACAATATTATGTACTTATTGAAGTCGTTGGCGTCGTTTCTATATCGTCCACCGACGCAACAACTTCAATAAGTACATAGTAAAGTCATTTTTATCCTTTTTAGACTTCTTTTTAAATAGGGGGTTTTTTTAATTTTTTTTTTGCTCATTTTTTTTCTATGTAGTACTAAATGTTTTTTTCTATGTTGTACTAAATGAACCTACGAACACACTAATTTCACTTGTTTAGGTTTTTACTATCAATATTGTATAAAAACCTTTGACCATCACCAATAAAAGCTCCAAGTCTTGCAGACGATTTTGACTAAACATAGCTAAGAACCATATCGACAATCCAAGCTTTTGATTAAAAATTCAAATCCGTCTACGTGTTTGTCTGCTATTTTCCCACAGACAGACACACAGATACATAGGTCAAATTTATAACACCGCTCTTTTTGGGTAGGAGCTTAATAAAAAAATGCACATAAAATAATATAAGGATATTATGTGTCATAAATCATAATTATTATCCCTTAAAAAGACTGCATTTCAACAAATATTTAGCAAATTGAGGCAACGCCTTGCACAATCTTGATTTATATTTGAAATAAATTTCAATGAACTGAACCGGTCTGAACGCAACGCTTCTTGTTAAGCCGTTTCACACGACACGACTGACGATAACATATACGATACTTAGATATTGATCTTATGTAATGTTATATAAGCTATTGGAGTGTTTTGAGGCAGGCTACATTGCGAATTAAGCTTATTTGGTGAGCTTATCTCAAGCAGTGGTTATAACGATCAATCCTATTTCTAGTTTCAAAAAATTCTAAAATACCTGAGTAAGCTATGCTACGATAATTTTATTGACAGTGTAGGTCAGACTTTTTGAGGTGCATATTACTGAATTGGCATTTAGCATTGCTTATTTGTCGTATTTTATTGTATACTTAATAAACGTGATAGTACTAAAATGGAAAGAAATCAGCGCTATTTATCCGGTTCCAATTATAAGATTTCACTTCCTTCAAGCTTTATTTCCGCTACAAAAAAAAAGCCTATGTCCTTTCCCAGGTCTCAAACTATCACCATCTTCATAAATAAGCCTAGAGGTTTAGGCTTTAGAACGTAACTGCGAGACAGACAGAATTACTTTTTCAAGGCCCTATGGAATGTTGTCGAGGGTAGAATAATATAAATTGATAAGCAATCTATAAGAAAATTTCACATAATCAATATTAGGTTTAACCTTAAAATGACGTCAATATTCGTCATAGGCAAAAAAAATCGCAACTATAAACACATTCTTTAAACCATAATAATATCGATTATCAAAATTAACTCACATTAAAGTATCCAGTGTATTAATATCATTAAGAATCCATATAAGAACTAAATACAGCAATTACAGAGATATAATTATCTCACTTCGGATCGAAACATTTCAATTTATCTTATCTTATTTATATATAATTATGAATTATTAAAAAACAAAATTGTTAAGGAAAAGTTCTAGCGGGTAGAGATAACGTAGCAAGAGCGACGCGACAGTTTCCCAGAGGTCAAAGGTTCGAATCCTGTCTGTATCAAAAAATATTTCGGAACATTTTTATTGAAATCAATTTAACATGACTAAACATGATTATAGACAATTCCCAATAAGCTAAGAATAGTTTAGGCTATCTTGAATTTTATTTTTAAATATGTATCAAACACACAATTGTACTCGTTACTAAAGATAAAAAATGTGAATATATAATATAATTTAAACAGTAATTCAACGAGTAATTGAAGTAATACAACCCTGTACCATATTTGATAAGTATTTATACTGGGTTATTTGTAATTAATTAGCCACCTCTTGCCGGCAGCCTCTCTACATCAATCCCAACAACAACATTTGTTCTACGACTTCTTAAAATTGGAGTTTTTCATAAAAAAAATCTGAACTTTAATTTTCCTCTGAACTGGTATTAACTCAGAGCGTAGGTATACCGCCCGGGCGTTGACCGTTTACGTACTTCTTACAAAATACAGAGTAATAAATAAAAGAGGTAGCAATTTTTTTTTTCTATTTTTTTGTGTTATTTATTGAGATTTGTAAAAAGTCGTAGAACAAATATTGTTGGGATTGATGTAGAAAGGCTGTCCGCAAAAGATGGCCAATTAATTAAAAATAACCCCGTAAATAACGTTTATAATAAATAAATTCGTGTGATGATAAATAATTATAGAAATCATTATTATATAGGATACTTTTTATTAAACGAAAAACTCGTTAACATAGGAAAATTAAAAACTGGTTTGATTGATATTAATAGAAAAGCTGGATATGTATTGATATTTTTTTAATGAGTTGATCGATTTTGTAATTACTATTGTCTTGATACCGCAAATGATACTATCGTAAAAATACGTTTCTGGTAATAAATACGTTAGCGGTTTGAATTAAATAAACAATTTTAAGATGGTATGTGGTATCACGCACATAAAACCACGGGAAATAACCAGTCATAAATAAAAATCAAAGACTCAACTAACCTACAATTAAGACGATAATTAACGAGCAATCATTCTTAGGTACTGTTTATAGGACACAGACATTACGTTCCAATCTAGATCAAAATACTTAGCAACTGTATAGTGTTATAGGCAGTTTAAAACGAATTAACAGTTGTTAACAAGGTCGTACACCATTTGATGGGTAATTAATTGCTTTTAAAGTACTTTATATGAATTGAGATATGAATGTTTTGTTAACTCTTTTCAATTTAATACTAATAAATATATATTTAATGAGTTATGACCTCATTTTACTACGTTATTTAGCTATTACATGTCTTACAACATTTAACGTAGAATTTGATTCATTAACCAATGGTTCTCTCCTCTTCCATTGAAATGGAAGAATGGTTCAATGGTCAGGTATCGAACCAAGAATCGAAACTAGGTAATAGCATATATAATTTAATTACCGCCCCGTTGGTCGAGTGGTTAGCGCAGACGCCTAACGTGTCACGGCGCAATGGGGCTCGGCTTCGATTCCCGGCGGAGACAGGCATTTATGTGATGAGCATAGATGTCTGTGTTTCTGGGTTTGGTCGTTTATTAAATATATTTTCAGTATTTATATGTGTATTTCTATGTATTTGTATCGTTGTCTAACACCCTTAACACAAGCAAATAATTTGCTTACTTAGGGGTTAGATCAATGTGTGTAATTTGTCCTGATATTATTATTATTATAATAAATATGTTTGTATGTTTGCTCCTCAATCACAGATGAACAGATTTGGATGAAATTTAGTACATGGATAGTTTATTAACACATAGGTTACTTTTATCCCGATAATCCTGGTTACTTCCTCTTTATCCTATTAAATGTTCAAAAATTTTCCTAAATAGCGTCGAATTAGAATGGCTTCGTAATGTACAAAAAATGTTACACGTGTTTGAACCACTCGTTAACTTAAACTTCTTTACGATACTTTTTATTGAGATTATCTTAGTAGATTACTTTCTATTCCTATAAACGGCTTGGTTTAATGATTGAAAAAGCTTGATCGATCATTCGCCTTGGTAATCTTGATGAATCAAATTTTTCCTGGTCAATTCAATTACTAGAGCCAGTATTGGGTTGTCTTTTTTAACTTATAGACGGCTGTCCGGGATAGCAATGTTTTTTTTTAACGTAGACAGTGCGAACGAAGCCTGGAGTAATCTAGTCTATAATATTTAACACAATAATGTAAAATATCCCGTCAAACTCTCTACTTTTATAACATATATAAATTAACACAACATTTGCAGGTTACCTCACTCTTTGCATCTAAAATATAAGCCCACCTTGTAAAATAAACTATATTTCTTATATTCAACTCTTATTTTGGTATTCAAGTAGGTTACTTCAATATGAGAACTTATTTTTAGCTAGTCTCAATTTGATTTCCAATAAAGATTATTCGACTTTTGCTTACCTCAAATATTATTTTTCGGGTTGTACCAATAACGTTCGAATCGAATAGGTATTTTTGATAAACGATTTTTTTTTTCTGACTAAATGACTTTCTTTAAAATTATTATTTTTATCACTAATAGTAAATAAATATAAAAATATGTACCTAATACTTTTAGTGATGAAAATGTTGCTATACTTATATATATCTAAAATTCAAATACTGACAGAACTAAAATTCTTTGATATAAAATTGCAAGCATTTTGATAATGTAACCTGCGACTTTAGGTAACATTTGAACATGCCATTTACACAGCTTAAATATGCTAAATCTAGCCTTACCATATTAGTTGAATACATATATGTTAAATATGTTAACAAAAAATCAAATAACTAAAGACTGTGGGAAAATTTACTTTAGCTTTAATCTGTTGACAACCCTATTAGCGGGCGGCGTACCATTGGCGGACGTCAATGGCATAACTTTCTACTTCTTTATTGATAAAAAATAATAAGAAATTTTAGTAAAAAAAAAAAAAGCAATAAAAAACTCATTGATACAAATCGAAAATGGAATCGAAACTTAGAATCGCCGATTATTACCACTGCACCAGACCGGTCGTTAAACTTATTTCTCAAGTATGAATTAAAAAACAAGTAACATTCATACAATAAAAATGTCTTTTGTGTGGGAACCGGCGCCATATACGAGATAATTGATCTAGTTCTGGTATCAGTTTCCGTACTTGGTACGCATTCGTGTCTGTATTGATTTAATTAATTGACTACATATACTTTGAGACTTCAATTTGTGTTATACTGACTTTTGCCCGCAGCTGCGCACGCGCTGATTAGGTGTTCTGGTATTTTTTTCCATACTAACTACTTTTTCCCTTGTAACATAGAAAGTTATATACACATCCTTATTTTTTTACCCTTACATAATGTATAAAATATTATAATCGACTACGAAGAATAATGTAAAGGATGATTTAATGTATATTTTATGTTTGGACTGTAAACCGGCATAGTTTAAAATGAAGACCGATTTATTCATATACCTATGTATATCCTAATAATAATAATTAAGGGGAAAGTAACTATATTTTACGTCTTCTAGTAAAAAGAAGGGCCTCAAAGTTTCTAATTTCTTAGTGATGATATAAAAATCTTTGTAACTACGAACTTAAGTTCTGTGGAAATTCATTCTCGAGGGGTTTTCAACTTTACGAGTACAAAATTAATTTATTTTGTGTACCCGGTGATTAACATTCAGCTTCTTTGTAATTTAATTAAATATTTTAATATTTGTTCAAAACTTGCCTTGACTATGTAAGAATAACGTGAAAAGTTTTTTACATTGATATAAAAGTACCGTCTTCAGTATTTTTACTCAAAACACATCACCACTGAGCTGCTAACATATTTATTTATTTATGTCTTCTCCATTTTAAATCAATACCAAAGATCACTTGAGTGTGTTCCAAACAATACATACAAGTATCAGGAGGGCTTATTTTGATACCATACTTATCGAAATAAGCCTTTCTGTAAAATCACTACCCAATTTATAATTAAATCTACGAGGTTTCCAGTTTCCAACCTCTCTGGTCTGAGAAGAAACACACATTAAATCCAGCCTGAGTAATTTGATATAAAGGCTTATTTGTTAATAAATAATGAATTTATACAATAAAAAATTTAAAACAAATAAAGTAAAATATATTAAAAAAAAAAACCGTGGCCAGCAAGCACCGGTTCATCAGTAGGTATAACGCAGGGTTACTCATAATCACGAGACTATGGTAGTGCTAGTAATAACCATTCATTAAAAGTTAAAAGTTTAAAAGGTAGGTGGCAGAAAAACAACACATTCCAGGTTGTTCAAGAACATCCTATGTTCGAAATTTCATAAACATTGATTAATTTTATTAAAAAAAGGTGCAAAATAATATAATTAAAATTTACAATCTAAAACATGGAATTAAATATCATAACAATATTAACTGCCATGAATAGTACATTGTAACCATACACATGACCAGTTTAACCCAAGCATGTGACATTAGTACAACATATTATCTTAAGTGGTTTACGTAACAGACAAACCTTAAAAAGTGATAACAAGTAAATATCAACATTACTTGTTTTCCAATTTCACTTGAATAAACAAAAAAATAACCTGCTGTTATCATCATACAAATAAATTAAATGGATTTAACACTTAATAATCAATATTTAACATTAAAGTGAAGTCCGAAAGTTGTTTCTGATATTTGTTATTTGTAAAATATAAAAGAGATAAATGATTATATAATTTTCTATCAAATACTCAACCAGATAAGGTCAATGAACTCACTTACATAATCCTTACACAATATCTATGCTTGGATGTCCAAAATTTAATTAATCTAGTCAATTGTTTTCATATAGTTATACTACACAAGTCACTAATATTACCTCCTGACACATACCTATATATGATGTAACATCTAACATGTAAATCAAGTATAGGATCAAAGCTTTTAAGAGTATATAATTAATTTATTTTGATTGTTTAATGGTTCTTATTTTTGATTAATATAATATTTTAATTTAGTCTTTCAAAGTATTGAGATTGACATTAGAGAACATCTACTTCATAGTAAATTGAAACCATTATCCAAGGACCTCTACAACTTTAAAAAGCATTACAAGTACATTACATTTTGTATATAATTTCAGTATATTATATTATCTTTACCCTGGAAGAACAGGGAGGAGTGAAGGGAATAGGATAAAGGACTATCTCAACCACAATATGTAACATTCCATCACTGCTCCGTGTTGGTATCACTGTAGTGAATGCAGTAGCTTAAGCTAGCTATACCAACAGAAAGTATGAAAAAAACTATATAAGCTGGTGATTGCCTGGTAATTAGAATTGTTAATAAGATAGTACAGACAGGATAATAGCACTAGATTTTTTAACACTACAATCCTGGATAAATGTAAATGCATATAATATCTTTTTAATGAAAGAATTAAAACCAAATTGAAAAATGTGAATCAATAATTGTTATAATTGACATAGATATTAGTTTTTTTTTTACATATTCTTTATATGTTTAACAATTTTAGCTAAAAATAATAAAATAAAAGAAGGAATAGATTTTTACTATCCTACAAATAAAAAAAAACAAATTACTTTAATAATTAAACAATTGAAAAAGTGATATGGCTAAAGGTAAAAAAAAGGTGAAAGACTAAAGTTTAATTTTCATTTATCTTATAATAAAATTTGTACCTGTTTATAAGAGTTTCAGGAATCAGGACAATAAAAAAAATAAAATCCGTCAGTGACTAAATAATAACAAAATTAACAACCTGAGAAACATTGACTAAAACATGGTGTATTCTGATAATAAAAATTATTTAGATAGATAGATAGATAGATGAAGATACTGATACTAATATATTATATTTCTATGGTACTTCAAATTGAATTCTAAAGTATACACTATGAAGTTTAATGACATACAACAATCTTGTAATAACAATCTATCTATGTATCTATAAATCAGAATGAAATAATTTACCATTTCATAATAAAAAGATCTTAATATAATCATTATAATATCTTTAAATTAAAACAGATTTATATTCAAAACTTTTTACATACTTCATTTATAAACCAATGATTAGTTTTATTTTATAGGCTTATTGCTAACAGGACAGGAGACAGGATATCCATACTTGGAAAAAATAACTACCTATCATGACAATAAGAGTATAAATATAAAGGTCATAGTCAAAAGACTTAAGCTTGGTCCCTAAAAAAAATATCATGTTAAAAAAAAGAATTAATATCAAAACAAACAGTTACACACAGCTGATTAATGACAGTACATATGAGCTTTGTTTACCTTGTGATAACAAAATATAATTAATTATTAGTTATATTTTATAATCTGTACAAAATAAAGGAAAACTAATTATTATCCTTTATTTTGTCTAGATTCCTGTGGTATATTGTGGGTATTTGTAAACAGATAAACATTATTATTTTTATTAAATCGTTATTAAAGAGAAATAATAATGATAATATGATGATTTACGATAGTTTATTAAGGGTCATTGAACCATAGAACATGTTTACTAGATACACCGTAAACAAAATTTACGCATGATTTGATACCGTTTTGAAGTCTCATGAATAATTCTTACAGCTAATTTAAATTGCAAATTTCTCACCCTCTCTGGCTTTCAAGTAGACAGTGTTGGCTACTATGTTTTCTAATTCCATCAGTTCCAGTGTGGCGGATTTTAATGTAGACCCTCCAGAAAGGTAACCGCCGTTGCGGCCGATCTGCCGCCGTCAACGCTAATAAGCAGCCCATCAATGAACAAGCAGTTTCGCACTGAACTTAACACAACACACCATCAGCTCACTAATAAACACTCAGCTCAGGATATACTCAGCCGTTCAACACGAACACGCAACGCACATTAACTCACGATCTCACAGGGGTGTGACGGCTGGCAATTGTACTCGCATTTCAGTTTTTTAACTGCTAAACAATTATTTGCATGCGTTTTATTAACGAGAGTCAGATAAGCCGGTCGGTTTTATTCAGTTCTCTGTTACGCAGAACACGCCCCGAGATCGTATAGTTATTGACGACGGCGATACGCTACAAATGACCACAACCACAAGGTAATAGGTATTGTATTGGTACGGTTGCCGCAACTTTATTTAGATTGCTACTATTAATTACTAAACCATGTAAAGTTATGACTTTCGTTGTATTCAATTGTTTCTTTTCTAACAATTTCACATACACAGCAATTCTACAATTTATTTAAAAAATTAAAACCAACTTAAATATAAAGTCAATCACATGATTCGATTACTCTGTTTATTCGATTATAAATCATAATCGAACAACTATCGACAAGTATCTACGCTGGAAGCTAGTAGACATATTAAAAAATAATTCAAAAAAATATTTAACAAGCGAATTCAATCCAATGCTGCAGTTTTCGGAAAAAAATTATAATACCGAAAACGTTAGAAATATAACAGACCAAAACATTTTACACACATTTACTAATAATATTATTATTATTATTTTGTGGTGGACACAAATTGATAATAATAATATTACCTACGCAAGTTACACTATGTGAACAAAAGTTTATCAAATACACAGTGTATTGGATAAACGTTTGTTGGCAGGGTTTGAAGTGGATTGCCAAGTCTTTTTAATTTATAACTTATTTCTTTTCTAGAATTTTAAGATTTAAAATGTTAATAATAAAATATATGCAATTATTTTATGTTTTAGTAAGCTTTAAGTTTTTATTGGTGTTATGTATACGCAACCGGGATATTAAGAAGAGTGCCGGATTTGTCGGTTGTTCCACAAAATCGTAGAGACCTGCATAACTAGAATATAATTATGATATTGTGTCGATAGAATACATGTAATATGATTAAGCGTTAGTATATGTAAATGCGATAGAACATTCATATATAATCGTTGATAATAAAAATGAGTTTTACTTTTAGAAATACTACACATTACGGATGAAATTTATTTTTCTACGATATAGTAGTTTTTAATATAGTGGCAATTGGAAACATGTCAAGTTATTGTCACAAACCTTACACTTAAAATTGCTTAATATATAAGGTTATTTTTTTTAATTACAGATAAACTTATAGGCCAACAATGTCGGTTTGCAAAAATATAACTAATAGATTTAATTTAATAAAAAAAATATTAATAGATTTGTTAATGACAGTTGAGAATTTGACATTTTTTGTACTGCAGTCACTTGACAGTTGACAAATGACAATATGCGCGGCAAGTGTGAAGTGATCTGTGATTCACGTGTTTTTGAAAACTCCTAATAATAAAATGAAAAAATGACGAATAATTAAGAGACAAATAGTAAAAATGGCTTCGAATCCATGTAAAATTTGTGGTAGTACAGATCTGCATCTAGTCGATGGCTTTTATTATTGCGTGGAATGCGGCACTCAAGATGTAAACGCTAGGGAAACTGTGGTTGAACAGACACTTCTAGCTGATGGCACCTTCGCGCACACAACTATAAAAAAATATAAAACAGTTCTTCAAGATTCTATTGAAAGTATGTGTTAACTATTTTGTTAAGTCATCTTCATGTTATCTACCGTAGCACACTTAGAAATATTACGTGAAAGTGCTGAATATTTGTTGTATATCTATAGCATATTTTAAACATTAACAAAAAACATAAATTTTAACATACATAAAGATCATAGTGTTTATGCTTATACCTACCACTACCTCTACTATGCCACTATATTATAATTTTTTCTTTATATTGTTATAGTGAGTGGTGAATGGCACAAATGGCATGCTTACAACTTCATTCTTGCTGGTTTAACAGACGAGCTTTTAGCTCTAGGAGCAGAAGCATCTGTAAAAACCACTGTGATGTGGGTTTGGGTCCGTTATATTAAGAAATTTCAAGTCAGAGATAACAAAGAGTAAGTTTTTATTTATACATATTTTCTAGAGATGGGCCAAATAGTGGTTTTGAAGATTCCTTATTTTTCAGATATTAGTACAAGTTTCAAGTACAAAATTTAATTTTTTGGTTTCAGAAATAACAATAATTTTGACAATGATAGTTTGAATGAATCAAGAACAAACTCCGAGAACAGTAATCATGTTTTAAATGATATAAACACATCAGAATCATACAAGAGTGGAAAAATTAAGGCAGAAAAATTTAGATGGGACATAAATATTGTAACCAAAGGAACTCTGTTAACTATACTGTACATAGCCTTAAATTTAGACAAAAGTTACATACAGTTATCTCATCTGCTGCGTTTTATTAGAGAAGGCAGACTAAGTTTATATACTTGTCTTAAATATGTACCAAAAGAATTAAGTACAAAAAATATTCCACATTGGGTCAGTTTTATTAAATGTCAGAATGAGTACACATCTAAAGTAATACGGGCACTGGCATTGACATTTTTTAAGCGTCTAGATTTGGGATTTCCACTTGTTCCAAATTTAAATGTCATTGTCAATAATTATGTTAAAGAGTTATGTTTACCTGAAGATTTTAAAGATCTGGTGTTGTCTTTAATGAACCTTGTACCCTGTGATTATCTCTCTTTGAATAGCTCTTCCCAGAAAAGAGTAGTTCGTATTCCAGATTATGAAGGCACTTGCATGTCATATATTCTTGTGGCTCTGAAGCTTTGTTTTGGCTTAGACGGTGAGTATGAATTGAACTTATCAGATAAAGTTGATAAAATAAACTATGAAGAAAGTCATTTAAAATCTTATAAACTAGGAATGTATTCAGAACCCAGTGAACGACTATTGTCATTTCGAGAGTGGTATAAGTTTTTACAGTTTAGAAAAACTATATTATGTAAATATTATTTACCGATGGCAAGGCAGTTCCACATGCCTGTAGATGATGCTGTACTTATGGACCATTTGGAAAAGAGAAACAAGCGGAAACCCAAGTTAAGTGATGAAGTGACTATGGATATCTTAAATAAAATGCCACTGGTGGATGACAAAGTTACCATACCGAAGAATAAATTTGTAGCAACTTTAACTCCAATGACTGCATATACAGATATTATACAAGAATATATACAGGATCCAGATTTTAGATTGCTTATGTGTGAGGACTTTTCGCAATATACACTTAAATATGCTACAAAAGATTTGAAATTACCAGGTTTCGTGAAGTTGATGAAAGGAGTAAGTAAAAAAAATAAAATTATTAATCCCCGTGTCAGTGGCACGTTACAGGCTAGTAAAGGTGACGCAATAATGGTGTTTGTTAGAAACTGCGATAACAGAAACTGGCTTAAAACGAAGCCGCCAAAAATAGAGCATGTTACAAAATTAATTAGCAATAAAAACTCTAGCGAAAATAGTGATCTAGGATATGATTCTACTATAGAAGAACTCACGGCTGTGGAGAGTGAGCATGAAAATTATGATGAAGATATAACAAAAGATACACTTGAAGAAGTAGTAGAATTTGAAACTATTGAAAATGAAGATCTAGACAAGTCAATATTTGATGATGACTTCCTTGACTTGAAAACAGTAGATGACAGCAAAAATGATACAAAATCAGAAGATAATGAAAATATATTTGAATTTAATTATGACGAAGTGCAAGACCAACAAGATAGTAAAGTAGATCTACAGGAAAATATGAGTATTAATGAACATGCCTCAGTAAATGAAGATTATTTTGACCCTGAATCATTTGATCGAAATAAAGTTATAGAAGAATTGATAGATATTGCATGTAAGAAGTATAAGATTGCAAAGCCTAAAGAAAAAGTAGCGAGAGTGCCACAAAAAAGAAAGCAAGACATGATTAATAATGAGGCAGGTGTCAGTGAACCAAAGAAACGAAATATAGCCAACAAACAACAGCGTGATGAAGCAAAAGCAGCGACTAAAGAACTTCTAGCTACATATTATAAAAATATAGAGAATGAGCTACTCGTTCAAGTTTCAGAACACTTTAATTCCATTTTACAAAATACTGAAGATCAAAATGACTTTCATAATGAAATGGTTAACGAAACTGTAAGCTTCGATGAAACACAAGTTCAAATAGAAAATTACACAAATGTTGGGATAACAGATAAAGAACAAAATGAATCTGTAATAAGTAGCATACACCCGAATAATTCTATTAATGATACTACTCCAAACAAAGAAGAAGATATCAATCCAAAAGACGATCCTAATTTCGATGCCAAAACCCACGACATACACCAATTGTATATTAAGTTTAATGAAGACGATGGTATTAATTATTTAGATGAAATATTAGATATAGAAAATGATCCGGACATAGAGAAAATAATTGAACAGAAAATAGACGAATATACTCATGGTGATAAACAAACAGACAATATTACAGACATTACGCAAAACGTGAGCGACTCAGATGATAGTAAGTTACAAGTACAAGAAATATTTAGAGAAAAGAAGAAAAAAGAGAAACCCAATTTCGATCCCTTAATAAAGAATACAGATATAACTAAATTTAATTACTGGATACGACATTACAAAACATTACCGTTTATTCGGTCTTTGGATATGAATCAGAAATTTGATATTGAACTAATAGAAAATTGTCCTAAAAGTTTTGTATTCGTTATAAGTGAATGCGCCGCCATTTTAAATTGTACTACCTTCTGTCTTTACAAAAGTATGCAGAGTCTGGAGGCAATACTCTTATCTCATAACCATTAGTAAGAGATTTCTAAAATTATGTATAAGTGTAAAATTTTAAGCTGTGATCAATTTATTATTTTAATATTTATATTAGTTACGTAAGAAGTAGGTATTATTTATTATGTATTGGTTTTATGAAAATAAATCAATATTTATTCAAAGTTTTTTTTTAGTATTATAGCTTACTAGTACAGTAAGTAACTTTATAACATTGAAATTCAAATTCAAATTCAAAATTATAAAACACAGTAGTTTTAAAGATAATGGTATAAGTATAATATTCTAAAACCATGTCATCTATGTTTTAAACAAGAATTTCATGTGTTATATACGCGAATGTAAAATATTCAAATATTTTACATATAAATAAATTATCACTCAAATGGAATAAGATATAATAATCAGGTAAGTTTTACAAAGTTATGAATGCTGAATATTTTTTATAATATCGTAAACCCTCATCAGTGTAATTTTGTTTGCGACTCGAATTGTTTTAAATCAAATAAAACCTTTTTGCTGCCTACATAAATTCATGATTCAAAATTCAAATATTGTTGAAATATGTCAATTATTGTAATTAAAGCTATATACGAAACTAGCATCGATTTATTCTGAATTAAGTTAAGATGCTTGGAAGAAATTTAATAACTTTATTAAGACGTTCTACAGTCCAATCTAAATTTTACGTTCCAAAGCGTAACTTTGCGCAAGTGGGCCTCGCCATATCAACGCCGCCTAGATATCCATGTTCCTACGGAGTGAGTTTCTTTGAATATTAAAAACTCTGACACTGTGGGACGTCTGAGAGAAGCGAGGATGAAATGTTTGTGTGTGAAAGGAACGATAGTGCAAATGAAAGGTGACGATGACGATTTTATTTAGCACGCTCCCGGCAGTAGAACTCAGACATGCTATAAATTTGGCGGTAAAAAGATCCTGAATGTCGTGACATCACATTTTTAAAATTTGGTCATGACATCTTCGGTCCTCTGAGGTATGAGTGATGTTCCTGCATGGGTAATCATCAAACTTGAAAATAATACTTTTTAATGCAGAAAAATAGAAGGTAGACCCCCTAGGCTTGCAAATGTCCAGCTGTGACAAGGAGTGATGGATAAAAAACATGAAAAACGTGTGGCGTAATTTATGGATGGCTCCGTATTAGTATCATAGCTTTATAAAAGCAAAAGTGTGTAATTATATTATAATTGTTTCTATTTCAGGAAAAGCTTATGCATATCTTCTTCATGTTCACTGTCTGGCTCAGTCCGATGGCCTATTTTTTAACACAGATAAAAGTGTGGCGACGAGAGTATATCCAATAAAATGTTTGTTACTTAGACCATTGTTATTCCTTGTAAACTCTTGATAGTACAAATAGTTTTGGGTAATAAATTGAAAAAAGTAGTTGTTTAATTTATTAATTTAGTACATTGTTTATTAAAACTTTCACAACTTTGTGAGGGTTGACCAAACCGTAGACAGAGTATTATTCCATGTAACCAGAAAATTATAAACCAGTTGCTAACTTTGAAAAGAAGAGCTTTCATTGATTACATAATCGTGACTTATTAATTAAAGTATTTATTGTTCCAATAATATTTATTACTACAATTAAATTATTGTTTTATTTATATAATACGCTGCTGTCGTAAATTCGTCCACTCCCTCTCATTACCTGACTAATAATAACACGCCTAACACCACTTGTTCAGTTTACTGGAATACATTCGGAACAGTGACAAAATAGAGTTATTGAACTGAATGACTGAAGACAACGAGGTTTTAAATTTTAAAATTCAGGCCATGTTCCGAAATACAAACCAGCATACTGGCCAGGGCTAATGACGTCATAACACCGACGCCATATTGCACTGGTGTCGGCCATATTATACTGGTGAGGTAACTTTATTGTAATCTGTGGCAATATAGGCAAATGCAGAATAATATTCAAACAGTAATTAGGGTTGCCACTTTTAAAAAATACAATAAAGATAAAGGACAACTTAATTATCGTCATCCTAATATTTGAAAAATATATATACTTTATATTTGTAAGTTTTATAAATTATTATCACAGTTACAATAAAATAAATGCACAGTATCTATGCGGTAAATTTAATTTAAGGTAAATAGATGATTCTTTTTTCATTATCGTTCTTATTAGGTTTAAAGATATTTTATTTCTTTCGTCTGACCATTTACTATTAAATAATTATAATCATAGTCTCACTAAATAATTTTTGTACTTGTTTAGAATTAAATATCAGATTAACAACACTTTTTGTTGTAATTGCTTTGTAACTCCATGTTCTTGGAACTTTATTATTTTATGTAATAAAATGTATAACTATCTAAAATAGACCCATTAAAAATAAATATTTAGTCACAGATTAAAAAGAAATTTGTAATACTCTGTCAGTAGTGTCAATTTATGCTGTCAAAGTATTCAGTGCTGGCTATCATACTTCGGAACGATTCACCAGCATGGCGTCGATTTTTGACGTCATCAGCACTGGCCAGTATACTGGTTTGTATTTCGGAACACGGCCTGATCAAATTAAAGTCGTAAGACATAAGTTGTCATTTGACATTTGTCAATGTCCATTTGTGTTTTGTACCGGAGAGCGCCCGCCGTTTAAGAATCAAGCGCTTGCCAAGTATTTGCCACTAAATAGTAAATTGTAATAGTATAAACAATAATTAAAGAATACATACAACATAATATATTATAATAAAATATAGTTATTAATATTTATAATTGAAATATCAATGAATATAAGTACTAAAGTTCAAAACTTACTATGAAGGATTCCAAGCAAACTCAAACTCCGATCGAGGATTTATCGGAATTAAAAAGTTATTTTGCTTCTCATAATGTCGTGAGAGAATACGTGGCTCATAGCTCGAAAGTACACTCCGTCGGATGGTCCTGCGATGGAAAGAAATTAGCGTCAGGGTCCTTTGACAAGAGTGTTGTTATATTTAATTTAGAAAGAAATAGATTGGTATGTATACAAAATAAGGTTATGTTTTTGTTTATTTTCAGGTAATTTTAGTTAATTGATAACCTTTTAATTAAACTATCAAATATTTTAGGCCCAAGATTTTGTTTTCCGAGGTCATACGGGGTCGGTAGACCAGTTGTGCTGGCACGCTTCACATCCGGACTTACTCAGCACTGCCAGCGGAGATAAGTCTGTCAGAATTTGGGACACTAGGTAAATACATACATACACATGATAAACTAAAACAAAAAAATAGTTTATAATTTTGTATTGTTATTTGAATATAAATGATTGAATATTTTTGTAAATTAATATGGGTATTATATTACCATGTCCTTTCAGAACACATAAATGTGCTGCTGCAATATCTACAAAGGGAGAGAACATTAACATAGCTTGGTCACCTAGCGGTGCCACAATTGCTGTTGGTAACAAAGAGGATTTAGTCTCATTTATTGATACTAGGAACTACAAAGTGGTAAGCATAGGCAAATAATCAGTAAAACCAATTAGTGTTACTGGTTGTGGATTCAATCCAATACTGAAAAGAAATGGTTTGATGGATATATTTATTATTCTAGAGTGGCTTTATCCAGGATCCATATTATATGTATGTAGTCTAGTTCCCATAGTACAAGCTTAGCTTTACTTAGTTTCAGGCAAGATGGTGTTATATAGATAGTCAGAATATTGAATATTGTTACTTATGTGCCTACTTATTAGTTAACATCAATTTCATATTGAAAATGAAATGTCTCCTCCTTAGGTTGTAGAAGAACAGTTCAACTTTGAAGTAAATGAAATTTCTTGGAACAACACATCAGATCTGTTCTTTTTGACCAATGGCTTAGGCTGCGTTCACATACTAACGTAAGTAAAGCCAGCATGAATGTCAGTCTTTTAGATTTAACTGTATGTATAAATCATAAATAATAAAATCTTATTTTGGTATATCACAACCTCTACACATATTTAAGATGTATAGATAAATAGCATAATAGTGCATATAAATTTGAAAAACTTTTTGTTCTCAATACCAAATATTAGCCAGTTTTGGTCAACAGTTGGCTATTTTGAATTTATAAAATGATCTAGTAAAAAAAAGGGAATGATATTGACATTGGTTGTCATTTTATAATTTTTAATATTTAACTATTTATTATTCTACAGCTATCCCCACCTAGAACTGCAGACTGTACTGAAGGCTCACCCCGGAACTTGTATCTGCATAGAACACGACCCCACCGGTCGATACTTTGCTACTGGTTCTGCTGATGCTCTTGTGTCTCTTTGGGATGTCAATGAGCTTGCTTGTCTGCGAGTCTTCTCCAGGTTTGCAATATAATGACTTATTTATTGATAGAATTTTATAGCTGTAGTATATTCTTAATAAAAAATATTTTGTAACAGGGATATTTTAATAAGTAGTTTAAATTTACCAGGCTGGAGTGGCCAGTGAGGACCCTGTCATTCAGTTTTGATGGACGTCTGTTAGCATCGGCCAGTGAAGACCACATTATAGATATAGGGGACACTGAAACTGGTAATTTTATTTAAAATCAATTTTTAGTTTGTTTTTCAACCTTACAATTTAAAATATGTTTATAATAATTAAAAACATTTAAAATAAACACTTTCTTAATGAAATGTTAAGAAAATTTGTAGATTGTTGTTAATGATAACATATTAAAAGTAATAATAAAAATTGAAAATATTAAGGAGTAATATAAGAAAGATATGCACATTTAATTTTGTTATTTGTTTAAAATTAAAATGCTCAAAAGACTTTGCTACTTTTTGGTTAATATATGTTATAATAATAATGCCATTGTCCAAAAAATAATTAAAAATGTATGCTATGTATCTATCAGGAGAGAAAGTGGCAGAGATACCAGTTCAGGCAGCCACATTCACTGTGGCATGGCATCCATCTCGCTACCTTGTGGCGTTCGCATGTGAGGACAAGGAACCCCCTGAGAGAAAGCGTGATGCTGGGAACCTTAAACTATGGGGGCTTAGTAGTTAGTTATATTAGCCCAATGATCAGTTAATGATTTCCTATCAAGAGTTGAAAAGTAAATAGTGAAGTGATTTGTATTATGTGAAGTTTAAATGTGTAAAAAATTAATGGACTTAATGTGATGTGATCTTCATACATTAATATGTTGGAAGTATTGAAAGAAAGTAAAACAATTTATAATATTTCTTTGTAAAGCATTTTTATTTACAACCATATAGAAATATATCAACATTGTTGTATATAATAAACAATTCAAAATTATTGTAAATAAAAGTCAGTTGTTATTTACATTAATTGTAATTTGATCATATTAACAACTATAACTGTATTAACATACATATTATATAACTCCATCACCAAGTTTCAACCTGCAGTTTTCCACTGTTCTCCATTTTATTGAGCAATTCTTTTGCTTTATCCATCTCAATGTGACCAGCTTTATTAAAAACATCTATGAAAGCGTCTCTCACATTGTTTGGCATATTTTTAGCATTACCTGATATAAAAATATAAGCTTGTCTATCATTGATTAGATGCCACAATTTATCTGAGAGTTCAGAAATTTTATGCTGGACATATCTGTAAACGACAAATTAGCTTTTATATAAAATAATTGATAGAGGAACATGAGGTTTTATAAAAAATTGAATGTGGTATCTCATAATGGGTTTTTTAACCAAACTTCTAATGTAAACTATTTGTAAAGTTGAAAATAATACAAGTAGATCCAAACCTACATTTTATCTTCCTGGTCTCTTGAGAATGCACAGTACAGGCTAAGCTGTTCATCTTTAACAATCTTCTCCAATTCTTCTCTACAGTGAAAGTCTTTCTCCTTGTATCGGCAACCAAAGAAAAGAAAAAGAACATCTTTGTGAGCAGTTCCTAGGTTAATTCTCTCTTGTATCAGACTCCTGAAAGGTGCTATCCCTGTGCCTGGACCTATGAAAATATGTGGAATGTTCTGGAAAGGATTATAAAATTGTTATAAAAAAAAATAATCCAATATCCTCTTATTTTTTTTTAAATTGTTCTTACTATGTCCACCGGGAATTTTAGGGATCCTTTCTTTATCCATCCAAAGACTTTGTCGCCGACTTCAAGACTTTTTAACCAATTTGAAGCTAAACCTAACCTTGGTTTTTTTAATTTACTGTAATATTTCACAACCACTACAAGAAGTTCTATCTTTTTTCCTTTCGATGAAAGACAGCTACTTGCGATAGAGAAGGATCTTGGCTTAATTGTAGGAAATAATTCAAATAATATCTCTATATTTAGCTTTGATGCTGATTTGTGAAAATCATGTAGTACCTGTAAAGAGTATAATAAAAATATATACCTATTTGTGAAATAAAACTATTAAATTGATATATACGCTAATCCTATATTTAGAGATTGTTGTAAAACATTCAACTCACTTCTAAAATTGTTCTTCTTGGTCTTCTGCAATAATTGAGCCAGTCTTCTTGACCCTCAGGAGAGCTGAGCTCTAGACATTTTTCCTTTTCTAACTTGTCTTCAGATACGAGTGCGAGAAGAGAGAAGACATATTGCGTTGGATACCCCTTTAAGTCCCAATATTGTTCAGCTATGTCATAAAGAGATAAGGGTTCCTTCAGAAAGTCTTGGACCGGCATGTCTAAAACATTATTGAACATAAAGTAAAGCGAGAAGCTTCTACGATTACTGAGTAAGGGCCGAAAATATTTGAAGATTTCAAGATTCAAGAAGATTAGGATCGAAATATTCGATCCTGAATTGCCAGTGCAAAATATCCAATTTCTACATTCTATTGGCAGTAAGGTATCTAAGGTGAATTACAATCTCTAATAATAATATTTTCAATAAATCAATTTTGTTCTGATAAATAATAATAATTTTATTGACAATATATGTATTTGTAAATTTTAATAATAATTTTATTTTAATACAAAAAAATATGAAACTAATCCATTTCATTTAACAGTAGTCAAGCCTTTAAAAACATATTGTTAATTTATCTTAACACTGCATGACATAAGGTACGAAAATAATACTACATTTTAGGCTTCAAGCAAGTGTCAAAAGATCGTTTAAATAAAAAAGATGTTATAATTAGTATATTTTTATTAAAATCATTCTTCCACCCAGCCATCCTCATCACTGAGGAATCGTCTCTTGCTGGCTGTGTTCATGTAAGGTCGTAATGCCCATTCTGTGTCTGCGGCCTCTAGCGATTCTAGCGTTCCTAACTTGATTTCATATAACTTCATTTGAAAACGGGGACCAATTTCTGTTAGATCTATGTCCTTGCCGGCCTGGAATTGTGATAGTTAGTATAATTCGTGCATTAACTTAATTTCTATATATTACACAGATATTGTTAAAATAATATATTTTAAATCTATTTTAAGCTAATGATACAATCACAAATCATACCTTTCTATATGTGTGCTGTCGGAAGCAGATATAATCATCATTATTGGCAAATGTTATAACTCTCTTAGAATCACTTTTAGGTACCGGGAAGAGATACTTTAAGATACTCATTGTTCTCAATCCTGCAAATAAATCAATAATATTACCTTGCTTATATATTTCTATTACATATAGTAACAAAAATAAGTGCCTCAGTAAAAAAAAAATCATAAACATACCAAGAGCTTATATAAATATAGAATGAAAAATAAACCGATACGGGCAGGGATTCGAACCATCCAGTAGTCGCGGGTTCGAATCCCTGCCCGTATCGGTTTCGGTTTCAAACATACCAAGAGCTGTCTTAAAGTTATGGAATATTAAATGAGGATATTGTTCAGACATCGGTCCCATATCCGGGATATCATGTCTCATCACGACTCCCGAGAGTGTAAATGAGGCAGTTGGTCCATAAGGCAGGTGACAGATTACCTAAAATAAAACATTGGTTACTATAAAAATAATGTATTGTAATTGTAACTATGTATATGAATTGTGACAAGCATTAAATTTAAATGAAGTTATATTTAACATTTTATTACTGATTAATTAATAAAAACTAAATTTTTGCAAGATCCTTAAGTTTCTTTATAAATATAATCCCTACATATTCTTTTTAAATATGTACTTACCAAACTATCTGGCACACCTCTATGCTCATGCACAATTATGAAATCGGTAACCTCATTGGCACGGCATGCATGTATCAGCTGTGACATCTCATAGCCACCGCGGTTCATGCGTTGACTGTTAGGAAATATTAATCTGAAAACATAATGACTTTTTTAACTTTGCCAGAACTCAAACCTGTGAGAATTCATCTTCCTAGCTTGGTTAACTGATCTAAAGAATTTGTATTCATATTTCTATTATTTAAAAATAGATTATAGTTGATCTTTACCAAAAACTAACAATTATCTTACCTCAGTTCCTTGACAAACATCTTCAGTCGGGCACTGGGTTCTCTAGAGGTAGTTATCATAATCTTGGGATCTTCAACACCAGCATATCTGTACTCATCATCCTGTGAATTTTGAGTGTTAGCTCCACCACTGAACCCTCCTATTACTGCTGCTCGCTCAGGGCCTTCCAAATTTTATTCAATAAATATATGATTAATTCATAACAAATAAAATGAATACGGCTATTATTCAGTAATGTAAATAATTTCAGAGTTGTTATAACTTTATTTAAATTAAAAATATGTTTTTTTTTATATTTGTATACAGCATCTCATATTCCTAGGATAATTTTAATGAATTTTCTGAAATCGATTCTACAAATTTATTTTTCAAATTTACAAATGCATAGCAATACTAACCATTACTTAATGATATGGTAATGACAACTTCGTATAGAATATAAGTATATAACTACTTACCTTTGTCTTCGAATTCTATTCTCTTTTGCAAGGCGAGTGCTTCTTTTCGTAAATCGCCATGAATTGGAATGTTTTCTTCTAAACTACGCTTTAGTTGATCCTTCTTTGCCTGAATACTTTTTTGTTTATCTTCAACTGATTTTCTATATAAATATTCACGGCGCAAACGCGCCTGCCGCCGAAGCATGTTTTATTGTTATTTTAATATTTGTTTAACTATTTTTATTTTCTATAACTATTTTATATTTAGATAGATTTATATTTAAATCACATGGATGATTGTTTAACTGACATTTCTGTTTTCTTGTTCGACACTGACTTTGACGTAAACACGTGTAGTTTGACAGTTGTGCGTTATGATATTGCTTTTATCAAATTTAAATCTTATATGAGGAATACCTTTGTTAACTGACCTAAAACTAACTAAAGTATCATAAAGATACAAGATAGTGAAACTAGTATAAAACAATACTCTGTGTTTGAAATATAAAAAATATTTTAAAAATGTTGCTAAATGGTGTTATGAGAAACTTGATTTTGTAACTTATATATTTACAAGTATATATTTAAACCATTTGTATACAAAAATAAATACTAAAATATAAATAAAAATAACTTTTGATAATCTCATTCAATATGAAAAAAAAATGAAATAATAAATTTGGCATTCTTCAATTTAAAAATCAGATAATAAATGTGTAACACATGTATCATCAAATGTTTTTATCTTATCTTACTCACCATCATGATATTCCTCGACTAGCAATTTATAATGAGGTTTAATATCAATGTTATGTGTTTCAAATATATTGAACAGGTCATCCACATCTTCACAACAGTTTCTAGGTCGGATGTTGAATATATCTCCTGGCTTATAATCAAGTTCCTTTTGATCTGATGTTTTCAGTGTTATTAGTCTTACATCCTGAAAATGTATTTTTTTAGTAATTTATTAAAAAAAACTGATTTTTATTATATGTGGAAATTTTCCACACTAAGAAATGGTAGAAAATCTTCTCCCTACAATTCTGTTAAACAATCTTGTAATTTATACAAACTAATGATTTCTACTATTTTGGTGTTGTATTATTAAAGAATTGTATTACCTGAAAATGTGACTCATCAGTGGTTCTAACATTGTTTTCAATTTCTAAATACGTTGCATCCAAAAAGTGATCTCTGTGACCATTTCTATAATATATATCAGCACTACATGCTGTACCATTTTGATGAGAATTTGGTTTGATGACTGACACTTTCCAACGAGGAATGAATGAAGACTGTATATCGTCCATGGGTAAATTTGGAAAGTATCCTCTCATAGCGGCAAAGAAGTCTTTAAGCCAGGGTGAGAGCACTGCATCATGGCCCAGATCATGTTGGTAATCACATAAGGCTGCAATGATATTCATGTCTGTGTATTGCTGATTATTTAGGTATTTTGCCTTATTACATATATTTAAGAAATGTTGAATTTTATAAAATTGTTAGCCATATTAAGTTTATTAAAGAATATTTCATTCTTTAGAATGTATAGCATTAACAGTACAACCTATATTATAATATGTATTACCTATATCTAGAATAGATTTAGCACCAAGTTGAATGAGTCTCTTATTCAGCTTTTTTCCTACAAAGTTGAATTTAGTATAAGAAGAATCGCCCAAGCCAATGACTCCAAACTTAAGTTTGACTAATGAGTTTGATGGTAGACTTTTTCGTAGAAGAAACTTCCAGAATCTTCTCATGTTGTCAGGTTCGTCTCCTTGACCAGTAGTAGCACATACAAATACTACGAATTCTTCCTGAATAAGTCGGGATATAGGGTAATCATCCATGGCCTGCACTGGACCTTTGAAACCTAAAACTTTCGTAGTACGCCATATTCTTTCAGCTAACTCCTGAGCAGTGAAAGTCTGGCTTCCATATAGTACCAAAAGTCTGGCGGTATCACCCATTGCTTTTTATTTATTATTTAATTTAAAATACGAAATACTTCCTAGTTCATATAATTCTAAAGTTGGAAACTTGTACACACAACCACAGAGGACATTATACAGACTGAAGTATAGTATATTACTTGATACCAGAGATTTCACAACCTATAAAAAATACAATGAAATTATAAATAACGTAATATAAAGAAAAAGTATAACGTTAACGAAAACTGATCATTGAGGGGATGAGTGTTGACAATTGTTAATTGAGTATTATTGACATTTGACAATCGACAAATGACAAGACATGACTGATGACATTTGAATTTTTATTGGTAAGTAGGGTAGTAGGTGTAAGTAGTAGGTAGGTATAGATAATTTCATTATTTATGTGAATAATTTCAAACCATTGATGTATTTTTTGTTTGTTAAATATACTTTTTTTTCAATTAATACAGATATTAGCAGTTATTCCGCACCAATTTCAAACAATGATCGAGGAACTTTTAAAAAATATTAAAAAAAAACCTATATTTAGGTCAACATAGCCAAGAAGCTAGAAAATATGAAATATACATATATATATTTTTTATCCCTACGTTCAACATAAAAAAATTTGAGGACTAATTTATTATTATAATTGTTCTTTCTAACCAAGTCATGATTACTTATTTTTTTAAAATAAAAAATATGTACCTACGAATATTTTATAGGTAAAAAAGAAGGTTTTGAATTATACACAAACTTTAGTCTAGCACTATATTAATTTAGCTTAAATTAAGGAAACTAAAACGAAAACTAATTTAACGTAAATATCTAAAACATGACCTTCAAGCCGATTATTACACAAGATTTATTTTATTTATTAATAAATGAGGCCAAGTTCATTTTAAATTATAACATTTATTTTAATAAAGCATGTAATAACAATGTACATATAAAACTCTATTTGTAATTTGTATCCAATGAGATTTTATTCAATGATTATGACTGTATTGAAAGGTTTCCATAAAGAACACCCTAAAATTCCACCCTCGTTCAACCCTAAATCTCGTTCAATACGATGTATGTATCTCTATTCCTCTTATGTAGATGTGTTCTTCCATCTCACTCCTAATTGGCGCACGGCAGTCTCGCAATCTTTCTCGGCGGGCTTAGTCGCCCCAGTCTAAAAAGGCGGGAAAATCAGTGCAGTGATTTTTTAGATTTTATTTTGACTTGGAATAATAAAAGAAATAAAATGTGAGTATTGGGAATAAATATTTTTATCGTTCGATATTAAATTAAGTGATGTTAGGCACTTTTGGTTTCACCTTTGACATTTATGTTTAACCTTTAGATTTTTGTTAAATGATGTATTATAAACATAATTATTAAATATATTACATTAGTTATTTAAAAAAAAATAACCTAATATAGTACATAATTAATTTGACGTCTATTTTACGGTTTTCCACCATTTGGTAGGGACATAATAATATATTTAATCATAATTTTAATAAGTAAATAAATTAAAAGAATTTAGACGTTATTTTTATAATTAATGTAATAAATTGTATATATAAACTTTTAAATTAAATATACCTAAATGATTCCCAATACATATAAAAAATAATGTAAAGTTTGTAAAATAAAAGTCTAATTTATTACATTCAATATAATATATTATTTTAATAATAAAACGTGATTTTTTTCGAAATATCTTTTTTACTCTTCTTTTAAGTGTTATCCCATAAGGGCTGATGTAACTTTTGATTAAATTTCGATACTTTACCCGTCATGGCATTTTTTTGAATATCTTACTTCAAAAAATAAAATAAACAATAGGTATATGTAATACTAAAATATTAATAGTTCATTAATTATTATATGAATTGATCTTGTGCTATACTAGAAATTTAATTATTTTTGCGATTTTTATACAGATAAAAAAAATGCGATTGATAAATATAAGAAACAGTAAAATTTGTTTTTTTTTTATATATCTTTTTGTGTTTTATAAAAACCTATACACTTATTAACAATATTAATATATAATTTGCATAAAATAGTAAAAAAATAATAAGATTATAAAATTAAGTTTAATAAAAATATAAAAAATATAAACCACAAATAAGACTATTAACATCGCCACGCGGTATTGATTTGTTGGAAGCTGAGTCTCTTCGAACTCACCCGAAATGATTGCCGTATCTAATAAAGTTATAGCTCTTCAAAAATATGTATACATATATTTTTGTCATAGTTTTATAAATATACTAGAATATATTTTATACAGCGTAAATTTATTATGATTAATTCGTAGATATATTATTATCTAAGCTTATATTACTTTGACCCCGTGTACAAGGCTGACCTTTTCGCGAACCTTTCATTTTGTCTACACATATTTGCATAACTTAATTAAGTTTTTATATTTTAATAACATAGGACGTAATAAATAATAATATTATGAAGATACAATTAGTATATATGTATTTAGAAAGCTTATAAATTAAGAATTTCATCGGATTTAGTATTACTTTTATACTATACTACTATTTGATAGGGAATATTTCCATTTTGCAATTTAGAATGTAACGTCAGAATACATTTTGAGTACAATAAAACGTGACGAAATGTCATTGCAAAATGGAAAACACTCACCCGCAATTGGAAAAAAAAACCACAACCATACCTTAAAAATAATGCAAAAGTAATAAATAACTTTTATTTAAAAAGGCAAAGACGTAAAAACTCGTAGCGCTGCTACGCTTGTAGCAACATTGCATTTTGAAATTCTAAAATTATTTTATAACGTCGAAATAAATTTAAGTTTCTAGTTAGAAGAAGAAAAGAATAATATTTAAATTAAAAATAAATGTCCCCAATTCTGTAAGTGTTGTACACTTATTAAATAGTATGTGATAAGAAAAATAGACTAAAGTAAATAGTGCTTGTTTTAGAATTTTAATTGAGGTTTTTAAGATTAACCTCAGTATAACTAGACTCGGTATATTACTCATTAAATCTTAACGCAGTGCGTTCTGTCAATACACACATATATAAACAGTTAACATAAGTACTTATAATATTTATATATATATATATATATAAATATATAAATACTATAACTTATGTTAAATATTTAAATAGTTTTCTTCTTATAATATACATTATAAGAAGAAAACTAGTTGGTTTTATTTACGTTACATTCAGAAGTTCTAAATGGAATGTTTTGTTGTATAAGAATACCTTGTGAGAAGTATTCGAGTCGTGTTCCCAGATGTTTAGTGAATGGACTCAAAGGAACTTTAGTAGGGCGATTGTAATACAAAGAAAGGGGTCACGCAAGGACATCTCCTCCGCCCCTTGTCATACAATATGTACGCTGTCCATTATGTGATGGAAATAATAATTTAGTAATAATAATCAGTTATTTTTAGGAATAGGATAGTTTAAAAAATAACTAAAGACTCAGCCTGAAAATAGTAGGTAAATTCAGAAAAAAAAAACACTTTATCTAAATTAAACAAGTTAAAAAGATAGTGTAATTTGGCCATGTGTTAATTTGTCGTTTATTTATATCAGGTGTCAGAGGTCAGTGATAAGATTCTGTTAGTTCACTGCACTCTGATATCAATTGTATACAATCATATGGACGTAGAGACGGAAATGTTTGATGCCCTACTTCTAAAATAGCTTCGGTTTTAAATCTTATTAGATAGTACAAATTATTTTGTATCTTAATTCAATTAAATCAAATTATTCAACTATCTCCATGTTGATTATTTTAAATAAAACTATATAAGTTGATTTATAGAACACTACAATTTAAATACGTTTTTTTATTGTTCCAGGTCTCCAAAACGAAAATTAGAAGAAGAAGGCGACACTGAAATCCTAAAATCAGATCAAGAACAGCCAGAAGATAAAAATGAAGGTGCGCTGGAAGCTAAAATGTCTCTACTCAATGGGATCACAATGATCGTAGGTTCGATTATCGGTAGTGGCATTTTTGTGTCACCTACTGGGGTTCTGAAATATACTGGATCAGTAAACGCTAGTCTCATTGTGTGGGTGGCATCTGGAGTTTTTAGTATGGTAAGATTTATTTTTAATATTTTACAACCCACGCACAACTCATTCATAGATTGTCTTATACAAGACTTAAACAACTCATATTGATTTAGTCGTCAATTATCATCACAATTCGAAAAAAAAATACAAAGGAGCAAAAAAAAATATAGACATTAACCCTTGTTAATTATAATTAATCTATCCATTGATGAAAAATCGTGTAATAATCTTTGATATTATCTTACTCTGACGCAGCTGGATTTAGACATTCTGTTATCCTTCGTATTGAAGATGGATTATTGTTTCAACATGAAATAATGAATATTTAAATATAAAAAAACGAGACAGTTATACAAGATAACGACTATTGATAAAATATACATAAATAAATAATGTATTAATAAATATTAATGAATGTAAAACGATATTACAATTGCTGGGTCAAGGTAAATTCTTGCTAAAATTGACCTCCGCGTTATTTTTTATTGAGTGATAGTAATGTTGCATGATTGATTGATTAATTTCTTACCAAAAAGTTTTGCAATTTTATATCTAGTTTATGTATGTGTTATAATAACCAGTAACTATAAATTCTTGTGAAGCGACAGCTGGTAGAAATATGCATATTGGGAAGTGTCATAGTTAGTGATAAATAAAGTTTTTTTTTTTTTTTCTTTTTTATGTCTGTCTATGCTGTTAGCCCTGTTGGCTATTACAGCGTCACCGGGGGGGTGATAAATAAAGTAAAGAATAACATTAACAACAGTACAAATACAAATTGTGTCCGAAATAAAACAATTTAACCGTTGGATGGTCGCTTCTGCTTATCGTAAATATTACATCAAAGTCCAATTAAAAGAAATCAATTTTCGAAACATTTTGCCTAAAGTAGAAAAAAACAAAATGCGGCTGTAATTTGTATTGTTATGTATGGATGCCATTAATTTGACAATTATCATCGCTGTGTGTTTTATAAGATGTTAAGTGTAGTAGTTAGTGAACCCGACTTCTGTACCAAAGTATGTGGGTGCGAATAGCTCACGGAATTTTTTTGTTTGAGTTACGGTTTGTTGTTTTGAGCCTGGGTGTTCTTTGTATATATTATTTATATGTATATTAAACCCCTTTTGACACAGAGATTAAATAATTAATACTTTACGTATCATTTAAATTGTGGCCTTTCGTATAGTATTTGTAAAAAATAATTAGATTTGAAGGACATTCTTTTTCACACTGAGAAATATTTTATGTTTCTTAAAAATGCTTTTGCTGGTAAAAGCTGGTAGTTAAATGTAAAAAATATAACTCCTTGAAGTTTTTCTCTGGATTCTGATGCAACATGTCTAGGATGTTACATATTATTAATTCGTTTTAATACATGTATGTAATGTATATATGTATGTATAATGTATATATGTATAATGTATATATGTATGTATGTTTTTTTCATACATTTTTATGCTGTCGGTACTAACAAAAGCGCTCATTGTAGTTTATTAAATAAGACTTAAATAAATACATATGTAATTTTGATACATATTTATAAGAATCTCTAGCCAGTAAATTACAGAAGAAGCTGATGCAAAATGCGTCTAGTTTTGAAGTGAGAGGTAATGACAATGACCTCGGATCAAAACTCGGCCAGCTGTAACGCGAATTCTAACGTAACATTTTTTATCTTTTTATATAAACTCCTTTTGTTCTGTTATGTTTGTACAGTTTTCCTTTAAGTTTTTGCCACGATGGAACTTCGTATTATATATTCAAAAACAAAAAAAAATATTTAAAAAAGTAGTTTAGACTGTACTTTAGGATTTCTTATGGTCGCTAGTCTTTCAAATTTAGTGAAATGTATCTTCCATAATATCGATAGTTAATTACAAAGATACATTATCAAAATAAATTTATTATATTAATGTATACCCCTATAAAACATTTTCCTTATTAACTACAAAGTACTCAGAACATTTCAAGGAAAGTATGTAACAAAATATTGTCTAAAAACCCAATTACTTAAAATGGCATTTATATTTTTTATACCACTTTAAACACGGAGGCTCTTAACAGAGAAACAAGTTTTGCGGTAGTACCGGCATTCCCCGTTTTAATTGTTTACAAGAAAAATATTAAACATTTCGTCATTTCTGTCAAGTTTTATAACCATTAATTTAATAATAAATAAATTAAACAATTTATAATAAGATTTTTCAATATAAAAATAAATTATTAATTTTAGGAATTTGATTTGAGCAGAAGAGTAGACCGGCGCGGCGTGGCTAAAAATATTTGTCTAGGTGCATGAAAATAATTGCTTCAGAGTTCTACTTTTTTCATAGACAAAAATAAGGTTTTTTTTTCTTAAATAAAACTGCAATAAGACCTATTGCTTCCAACCATTTATTGTTTGTTTTATACATTGGAAAACTATTTATAAGTACCATCCAGTCTGTTAGAGTGGTCATCCAGAGTGGTGACATTTACGTAGGCATCACCACCTTCACCTGAATGGCACATCCAGATAACTTAACTCTCACTACGCAGGCCTATGTTAAGTGAGAGGAGATGCCCTCGCCTCTCACCCCGGAACTAAAGATAGGAAGGAAGTAACGGGCGTATTTCCGCTTCCTTTTACTCAGTATCTGTCTACTGAAACCCATTGCCCCACCCAATGCACCCTCCACCAAGGATCCGTCTGAGATTAAGACACGCATTACTGACCCATTTCGAGCTTTTGTTCTATCATTATTAGACCTGTAAATAAGTTAGCAGTGATTTAAATTTATGTATCAGCAAATGATGAATTTTGCTCACCTTATTCTGCATAGAGTCTGGACCTTCAAAAATGTATGTTTAATGTTCCGTATACCGAACCGTTATCTTTTTGACTTGATTTGACGATGTACCTATATAAGATTTATTGTAGGTTGTAGGTTTTTATTTTTTTGTATAAAGCATATTCTACCAATACTTACTAATTGCGTGTTCTCAGTTATTATATACAAGGGCGTTATTTTATTGTACTTTACTTTTTTTCATACTCTTAAAGTTGTAAAAACAGTCTATATCTATTGAAACAAGATGATTTTTGCAACTTGGGAATACAAAAAATACACACCAATACTTCATATACGAAAAGCTTATAAATAAAATGATTTAAATCAGAGTTGTATTGTTGACTTTTATTGTCACGTCATTTCTAATTAAGCTGCAAGGAATATGTTAATTTTCAGCTGTTTAGATTTAGTTATTGCTATTTTGTTGATATACCTACCTGTTTTCATAAAAAAAGTCTTAATAGACTTCGTGGTTGCCTTTTGTATTTAGAGCTTTATAACAGGATTTACGCAAGGCTGCTATGATAAACGATGGGGCCAACGATAACCTAAAACAGATACGATGTTTTAAATTTTAATTAACTCTTGGAATTCCTTTTAACTATTTTATACTAATTTTGATTTATAATCAACCTAAGAATTCTACACTGGTGTACATAATAATTATCACAATCAAATAAAAGATTTTAATTCTATTACTTAACTTTTCATCTTGAAACTGGGCAAAATATATACCAAAGTCTTGTTGATTGGGACATATTATAGTCATTTCTTTAGTTTGTAGTATTTGTCAGTATTTACAGTCTTTGAACAACTGTTAAGAAGTCAGTGTCAGCTGAACAATTTGGGGCATAATAACACTTACAAAGACTGCGCGTACGCATCTACAACATTACACATCAAATATTTTGAGGGGAATAGGAAAGAAATAACATAACAATTAATAAAGATTTAATATTTGTAATAATTTAATAGTATGAATATCCATCCATACCGATGGAGTTTCCTGTATTGAACCATATTATTATAATTAATTATAACTTAAGGTGATCATAGCAAGCGTGATATTTTTAATTTAATATTGATTACTGATTCTAGTTTCGCTAAATTAGGTCATAAAATACAGTTGTTTAATAATAATAATTCAAGAAAAGGAAGAGAAGATCTTGTTTCTAGTTCAAGTGTAACGACTCAAGGTCAGTCAATTGACAGAATATAATTAAAACCGGTTATATTAATTTGATTACAGGTTTACCAAAAATGCGGTATTTTGATTAGTAGTTATATCTCGAATATTATTCTTATTTACCTATATATTATTTAGTTTTTCATTCTTACCTTTAAAGCAGTAATTTATCAAATGAAAAATTTATAAATTGTTTCATAATAATCAAAAATGCATATAAAAACAAACATGAGAATTTTACTTTTAACGTTGTCTAATTTGAGCAATTTTGTTTTTTATTCAGTGGTTTTCGTAAGATCTTTTCCCGAGGCACTTCATTAAAACTAAACAGAGCTCATTATAAAGAAAATGTTTTGTCAATAATTGTAAGAACATCCTTGGGGAAATTTTAATAAATATTTGTCAAATATAAAGTAAGTTCACGCTAATGCTTTGTACAAATAATATTAATATAATAAATTTTTAATATACATATTAAAATAATAGCACTCTTAACTTAACCATGCATACTATTGAAAAATCAGTTGGTTAGATGTGAAAGAGAGAAAGATATGTTTTGTCTTTTGTTACATGGAAACTAAGCTTTCTATATGTATATTAAAAAGCTGGAGAGTGACATATTTGCACGTTGCAAATTTACCGAAATGTCGTTCAGGACGTCTTTGAGAGCATTTAGCATTTAGTGCCATTTATTTGCGATAATTTCGATAACGTACTTGATAATTATATATAGGTTACTCTAAACATTGATTGTAATATTATACGACCGCAACACCAACATGGCCGATATCATTCCATTCTTTTATAGAATAATAAAAATTGCAAATGTCACTGATTTAATTATACATTATTGATAACACGAGAGTATTGATGCGATAATAATTACCAATAATGTATACGTAGTTGTTCATTTGATCTCTTTCAACAAATATCTTAATTCATATATAACTATTTTGTCCCTAAGATCGTTTTTACGCTCCAATTAAATATTTCGGCAATATAAAGCAGTTTATAACAGCTACTGTTAGAATCATGTTTCAGTATTAGTGATGAAAAACATTTATATGTATTTAAGCACTGTTTTGATTCGAATCGTTGCAAATTATCATGTTAGATACACGTTTGCAAGTGAAGATATTGAGCAATACATATCAAAAATATACATTAGAGATAATAATATAGTGTTATTACTTATCTTTAAAAAATTACAAAACCATAAAAAGTGGAGATTTTAAATTTAGTTTAAAGAGTTTCCATGGAATGTTTTAACAACCGTTAGCTATTCTTTGGAACCGTGCAACTAGAGTCTGACGTTTAATAAGTATATTCATCATAAGTATATCCTAAATCTCTTAGATTAAATTTTACTTTATATTTTTAGATAATATGATTTTGAAGGTTCAATTTTTAAAAATGTTTAAATAATTTAAGGAAGTAAACAAGTTGTAAATAAGAATAATATGTTTTAAAAATAATTATTGACAAATACATAAAACACATATACTAAACCTGTTCTTCGGATAAAGATTAATAAAAAAATTATTAAATTTGACCTTGAAGTGTAAATGTCAAGATAAATAAATATATTGAGAAATAATAATAATAATAAAATATGGTAAATCACAAGAAAAACTAATAATTTAGAATTTTCATATTACCTATTATTAGAACTCTTACCGCAAAGAATCGCCAACGACAGTCGTTCTATTCTTTAAAGCACTTTATGACACTGTTCACAAATACACTAAACTGTTTACCATTTAAACACTTAGTTATCACTGTTACACAACTTAGTTTCTCGATCTCACACTCGGCGGTTTATTATAACTGTTACACTTTTATCACAATAGTACCACCCCCCAACTTGTACTCCCAATTTCACAATGCTTTCTCTTAACCGAGCTGCGATTTATATACTTCTTATTCTTAGTCAAATCAGTATTCAATATTACATTTATTTTATCAATTAAACTTCTATACATACTTCTTCTTACCGCCCCGTTGGTCGAGTGGTTAGCGCAGACGCCTAACGTGTCACGGCGCAACGGGGCTCGGGTTCGATTCCCGGCAGAGCACACGCATTTATGTGATGAGCATAGATGTCTGTGTTTCTGGGTTTGGTCGTTTATTAAATATATTCTCAGTATTATATGTGTATTTCTATGTATTAGTATCGTTGTCTAACACCCTTAACACAAGCAAATAATTTGCTTACTTAGGGGTTAGATCAATGTGTGTAATTTGTCCCGATATTATTATTATTATTATTATTATTATACAGAGATTCAATTGTTTTAGTCAAATCAACAACTTATATTTTTATTTTTAGTCAAAACCAAACTACTACATGTATAAAAGCTAATACTATATTTACTAGAATACGGTTTAATTATAAAAGATGTATAAATATGTGTAAATATTTTCTTATAATTGCAAGTGCTTATCGATTTTTTTTGCAGATAGGTGCTTATTGCTATGCGGAACTTGGTACAATGATACGAGTGAGTGGTGCAGACTACGCCTACATAATGGAAACGTTTGGACCCTTTGCAGCTTTCATGAGACTTTGGATTGAATGTATGATCGTCAGACCTTGCTCTACGGTAAGTTGTAGTGCACATCAAGTTATTTATATAATTTATGTCGAAATCAAGGTTCAATGAATATTAATGCAGACTCAAACAATAAGAAATGTTAAGGGAATTATCATGGTCCTATTTCCGCAAGCCCACGTTGGGCGCCAAAATAAACTTTGATATAAAACACGTTTGTAACTTGTATATTCAAAACTATAAACCTATTTTGTACTTGAATCACCCAACATAGCTTCAAGATCACTACAAGGTGAGTGCTTCTTGAAAACCACAAAATGCTAATGGCTCAAACTCAGCGTATAAAAGAGTTTTACGTCCCACTTTTAAATTATTATCTTTTCGTAAATACCGATTTAGGTTACAATATTAAAAATTGATGAATTTCTCATTTTTTGATTTAATTTTTAATAAAATCGACTTAATTAGCATAAATTCCAAACTGCCCTTATCCGAATTTGTTGAAGTATAGCAATGTAGCAATATGACAATTTTGACATATTGCAATCGGTTTGTCAAAAGTTTTTAAGATTGACCGCCTGTCGGATGTGAACCCTTCCGTTACCCCGGTGAGGCTGTAATAGTCGACAGGGCTAAGAGCATAGACATATACAAAAAAAAATATGTGAAACCTTTGGAATGCGTATTGATGGAGGAATTACCATTGAGGTGTATCGGAGAAGTGGTAAAAAGTGATAAAAAATAGTAAAAACGGAACTAGGGGATCCTAGTATTTACTTTACCGGTTTTGCCGGTATCCTTGAGAAGATTTGGGCGGTCTTACTACACGAAATGTATAAGTATATAATAGATATAAAGTGTATAACGTATAATAATTGTATAGTTATTTAGACGAGTGAATACGTGAATAATAACGACCTTGATTCAAGAGAGAGCAAAACTTTTAGTAGGAATCAATACAATACTAAAAATAGACCGGAGACAATCTACCTCAACTCTACATTATCTGATGCCGTAGATAACAATTGGTCAAAAAAAATAATAGAACTGGTAAAAAAGTCCAAAAAATGGTGCTTTTTATTAAAAGTCACTATTAATAGCCAGTAAAAAGTATTCTTTGTACTGGCTATTTGTGATCTTTATTTTCTTCATATTAAACACTACATTTTTTTTACATATGAAAATTTTCTCTTAAGTTCAAAATTAATCTTAAGCACTATAATACAAACGTAAACTACAATCGTAATTTTCGTAATAGTAATTTTATTAAGTTACACACTATACATAAATTATGTACAGTTTATTTATCTAACCAAAGAGAAGCCTTACCAGACTTACTAACCTTACTAACCTTGGTCCATTTTATTTACGTCACTCACCACGTCGATGTCGTTTACGTACCAAGTTACGTAAATATAGACGGTAAGAATATGTATTTACTATCTTGTATTATTTGTATATTTAGGTATGTATTGTATATTATATGTATATATATGAAAATATGTATATCAATTTACTTTTAAAAGAAAGAAATTTAACGGTAGAAGATTTTATGTTTTTTTATAATTTTTATTCATATAATTAAACATCTCTACTATTTACTAATAATATAACACGTATTTAGAATTTCTCCAATCGCACTGTATAACAAATAAAAGTTTATTAGTTACTTTCTTTTTATCTATAATAAAATTTCGTGGAGCGTAATTATAATTGAGTTATTTTTTTATTTTATTTTTTTGTTTGTCTATACTGTTAGCCCTGTTGGCTATTACAGCGTCACCGGGGGAGCTTAATTGAGTTATGTTTTATAATCATATTTAAATCTTATATATAATTTTCATAGTTATTTTATAAACATTTGTGTTACACTTCCAGTATTTGTTACTAAAAGGATTTTAAGGACATATACAAACATACGATTGCATAAAAATTCACAGACGAGACTGAGTCAATATTAAAAGTATTGGCACCCAACGTGGGACTTTATTTATTGAGGGGCTCTACTTTATTAAAACTTATGTTCTCTTATTGAATCCGAGTTGCTCTACCATTATTTATGGTAGTAAAATTGAATTCTCTCGGAATAGACATAGATAAATAGATATACTTTAAAAAAGATAACAAAAAATGCTCTATGAAGTTCACTGATCTCGTTGTAACGGTATTCTGAACATTTTATAATTATTATTAACATTATTTCAATAGGCAATCGTGGCATTGACATTCAGTACGTACGTGCTCAAGCCGATTTTTCCAGAGTGCGTTCCTCCAGAGGACGCTACGCGATTATTGGCGGCTTGTTGTATATGTAAGACATCATTTAAAGCATAGTTTCATAATAATACCAAATCATCTAAAAATATGCATATATTAACTTTTCACAGTATTATTGACATTCGTGAACTGCTGGTCGATACGGGCGGCGACGAGGGTTCAAGACTGGTTCACGTATGCTAAACTGTTAGCTCTGTTTATAATCATCGCTGCTGGCATATACCAGCTAACTAAAGGTAAGGATTTGATGGTAACCTCTAATTAGGTCATTTATTACTTTTTTTTAAATATCAATTAATAATTTCTCGGTAAGGAAAGTCAAGTACATTTCATTTCAAATTATTGAATTACTGATGTCTCGAAACTCGTTAGCTGCTGTCCAACGTACATCCTCTTAAAGCAAACTGAACCTTATAAATGGCTAGATATAAATAAAATTGTCCCACAAATTGAGTCTTTGTACTCGCTGACGGAAAACATAATTGGTATATTCTATTCTAATAAAAGAAATACGACCGTAAAATGATATCGTTCTTATTCTTAACTAGTTGTGAACCCACGTCTTCCGCGTCCTTTTTAAAATATGTTGGTGATGTACATATAACCTGACAGTTTATATATAAGTTTACATATATGTGTTCATATATTATTTATATGTAACAATTGTAAATGATTAAAAGTCATTAGTTGAAAACGACTTATTTAATTATGCAATAGAAATTTTGACATATATAAATATGTAAAAATTTCTTCAAATTATATTTAGATACATAAGAAAAGTGAATTGTTTAATAGGTCTATTATTCCATTAAAAAAAAACAGCCCAAAAAGCGCTTTATTGTTCAAAAACGTTAATTACTTAATTCAATCTCCTCAACTCTCGGAAGCTGTCGGCGGCAGGACCATCTTATTAGATGATTGCTGCGATCCGGTGCGCTTCGGTTTCATAATTCTCATATCAAAAGCTAGAATCAAAATTGTTATTATGCAGTACTTCTAGATTCTTCTTTGATATTCCTGTCTGTATAATATTTGTCTTATAACTTTAAAACTCTTAGAGTACATATAAATATCGTTCACTCTTAGTAATTTTGTAAAGCTGCATTACTCTTAAAAACATGTTTTTTTAATTTATAAGTCTTGTATATAGCAAAATTAAGCGATATAACATTTTATTGTTAAGTATGGTTAGAATTAAAAATTAATTGACATTGGCAGCCGGCAGGACTCGACCCTGTCATCTCTGGGAAATCCTTCCGTCGTTCTGCCAATTAAGATACTAAATCACACCTCTCTTTGATGAATCTAGAATGCTATGTATAATCGCCTGTATCCGGACGTAGGCGACATCATTTAGGCTTCAAAAATGCCAACCAATTTATGAAAATATAGATATTTTCAAACAAAACATTTTATTTTCAGGAAAAGTAGAGCATTTTACATTTGAAGGCACAACCAATGACGTCACTTCCATAGCTCTATCTTTCTACTCTGGATTATTCGCTTACAATGGATGGTGAGGCTTGTGACTATGTACTTTTGTTTAACAAAATGTTCACGTAATATTTAAGTTATAAGAATAATTTTCATTTTAACTTTGATATTAATTATCAAAATCTTAAATACTGGGCAATGGTAGAATGAAGAAATATAAAAAAGCACTATAGTTTATTCCTTGGAATTATTTATTATATTAAGTAAAAATAAAAAAGTCGTTAACAAGAGTAAAAACTGCAGCTTTGACTTCTAAACCACGACCGACTAATATACTAAATAACATCTCAAAAAGACTTTAAAGACTATTTCACCTACAATACACAATAAGATTTGAATAAATTTGTATTTGATTTAGTTAAGCTCAATACATCATTCTTAATGAAAATAATGACTGATTTGATTTTAAATTTCTAAATTCAGGAACTACCTGAATTTCATAATCGAGGAGCTGAAGGATCCAGTTCGCAATCTACCGCGAGCCATTGCCATCTCCTGCGCCCTCGTCACCGTCGTCTACACCTTAACTAATGTTGCCTTCTACACCACGCTGTCGCCAGCTGAGGTCAGTGGGATCATCTAATCCTGTAACAGCAAATGAATTAACTTGTTTTCTTTTATGTCTTCAATTTATACTTTTGAGTATGAAACATTCATTTACCTGCCTGTACCTATTCCTATTTATGAGCTTGTAGTATGATGGACTCGCGTCGGAAACTGTTCTAAACTGAATACCCGAAATATTTATTTTCTGTGTTATCATGGTTCACGAAACTTCAATAACATAAATCTATTTTCGAGATTCCAACAAACTTAAACTCTACTCTTTTTTAAAGTAACTTCTTTCTTGTAAAAAAAAATAATCTTCCTACCTTCTCACCGTAGGTAGGCAAGAAGTACTTTCAACATATCGGATTAAAATTAAAAGCTTAATATGAAATAATTTAAAAAAGTATCTTTACTAAGTTATTTCATTAAACATAGGATTTACTTATTTCAATTTTTCTTAGGTGTTAGGGTCAGCAGCGGTCGCGGTGGCCTTCTCAGAGCGTCTGTTCGGATGGTTCGCTCTTTGTATACCGTTGTTCGTGGCCGCCTCTACCTTCGGAGCTGTCAACGGCGTCCTGTTGACTTCATCCAGGTCAGTTTACAATTTTTACTTTAAAGGTACCTTAATATCACGATGGTTTAAGTTACACCATATGATTCTAAAATTAATTATTTGGCTACACCTTATGTAGAAACAATACTTATTATCATGGCGGGTAACTCGACTCATGTATCACCTCTACACTACTACTACTTGTGTGTAGTATGTGTGATGTTGCGTGTGTGCGTCGGGATGTGTGCGCGTGTGTGCAATTGTGTATAGTATGTGTGACGTGTGCGTGTGTGCAGACTGTTCTATGCGGGTGCGGCGCAGGGTCAGATGCCGGGCGCGCTGACGATGGTGTCGAGCCGCGCGACGCCGGCGCCGGCCGTGCTCGCCGTAGCGCTGCTGTCGCTGCTCTACCTCACCGTGTCGGACATCTTCGCACTCATCAACTACGTGGGATTTGCCACTTGGGTAAGGATAGATTTATAATTAATGATAGTTGCTTCTTTTTGCACAGCCCGAAATTTCCAGGTTCAAATTCCGGTTAAATATATTTTGTTTTCCCTAAAGTACACAGCCCAGCGAAAGATTCACTATCGTCTCATATACTGTCCGAAAATCGACGCATATAGTGAGTCTATGCCACCCTAGTGAGAAATATTTGTGGTTAATATTTGTTTTTACAGTATATTTATAATAAGGAAGGCACTTTATGGAATGACCCTTACAACTAATCCTATATTTTTTATTTATTTATAGCTTAGTATAGGAGCCGCAGTCCTCTGTCTGCCGGTACTACGATACACGCAGCCCAACTTAGAGAGGCCGATCAAAGTGAACTTGTTCTTCCCAGGTACGGAGTTCATTTTACTTAATATCATAAATATGTATTAAACTATTTGATTTCGTTTAGTATTGATAACAATCAGGTGGGAAAAGTAATTTATTCAACGACTGTTTAGAAAACAAAAGATTACTTATTCAATCAACTATTATACTAATAAGTAATTATTTTCAAAATTAATATTATAGCCTGAAATAATTCGCATAATATTAAAAATAAAGAAAGGGGTATGTCAGGGAGATCATCTTTCGCCAAAACTGTACAGGGCTGTACTGAAACATAAAAAAATTTTGGATGATTAGAATATATTAAAAAATATATAAACTACGAAAAATAATTTAATGTAAGTTTAAATCAGTAGATTTAATGAGTTGCAATAATAATAATAATTGAGTATTACAGTATTGTATATCCAATAGACGGACATGTGTGTAACGTGTGTGTGTGTGTGTGTACTCCCACAGTGGTGTACATAGCGTGCACAGTGCTGGTGGTGGCGTTCCCGGCGTGGGCGTCCCCGGCGGAGACGGGCGTGGGCTGCCTCATGATCCTCACAGCTGTCCCCGTCTACCTGCTGCTGCTGGAGCCCAAGACTAGGCTCACAGGACTCGGCTTCGTCACGGGTACGTTTTATCTTTATTTCAAAACCATTTACTGCACAATAAAAAATTACAAATGGCGGACTTAATGCATGTAGTCTTAATACACAGTAAACCGAAATCTATAAATCAGGGAGGACAATATTAAAACAGAAATAATTAAAATTATGTGGAATGAGGTCCATAAAACTACTTATACATACACGTTGTAAACTAATACATGTAACAGTAATTAAGAGTAATATACTGCCACAGAAATATTATCTATAAATACATACAGATTACTGATATTGCATACATACCTACTTGTATATATATATATTTATCTACATGGATATATTCATAAACCCTTATATACAAACACATACACATAGATATACATGTATATATATATATATATATATATATATATATATATATATATATATCTACGCTGATAAAGTAAAAAATAAATGAAATTATATCATCTCAAGAAAGTAGTTACGGACACGTTTCTTAAAAGTTCTCCATTGGGAGCTCGTCGAAGTAAATCAGGAAGGCCGTTTTAGAGTTTTGTAGTTTTTTGTATTGTGAAACAGTTGGATAAAAAGCCAGTGCGGTGTGAAGGTATGCATAGAATAAGGTTAAACGAAGAACGTAGAATATCCACACTGATATACACTGATACACTGACTTAAATATATAATAAACCTTTATAACGCAGTAGTAGGTTTTACTCTTTTTTATTTATATAATTAGAATTAATAAATTCATCGACGAGGCAGGACTCAAACCTGCGACCTACGTAAAACGGTCTCACGAGCCACGGGACGATTTTAACTCGATGTTACGAATTATGTATCTAATAGCTTGTGTAAGGACGGAGGCAACATTTATAAGGTTTTATACGTTAGATACATTGATTAGAAATTTTGATTAACAAAAATCTAAATAATATATAAAACCAAACATTTGTAATAAAAACGGACCCAAAACCAAACCTTGTAGAACACCTATCAAACCAAACAAATAATTTATATAAGTAGAAGATGAACACGAGATAAAGTTTTTCCTTTATGAAAATGTATAATAAAACCGATGATATATTTTATATTGGGTTTTATAAGGGACAGGCATGTATTTGATGAGCATAGATGTCTGTATTTGATCGTTTATTAAATATATTCAAAGTATTTATAATCTGTATTTCTATGTATTTGTATTGTTGTCAATAATGCAAATAATTTGCTTACTTAGGGGTTAGATCAATGTGTTATTTGTTCTGATATTGTTATTATCATTCTGATTTACTTTGTTTTTCAAACTAGTTATTTTTATATGCCTATACTACTTAATCAAGAGATACAGAAAAAATCCTGTGATATTTAAACAAAAGTACTTCGGATATTGGTCCACTAAACTCATTATAATATTCCAATAAGAACTTATTATTGATGTATATTATTATGTTTTTTCTAATACAAATCTGACCACATATGGTTATACAGTGTATTTCTGTTTGTTCTGTTATGTCGATAAAAACACCACGAAACATATGAATATTTTTTATTTGCTTTATTTACAGACGCTGCAACGCGTTTGATTCAAAAATTGACTTTATCTGTGCGACCAAAGACTAAGGTAATTTTTATTATAATAATTTGTTGCTTATATGAGGTAATATTATATTTAATCTATATTTATTTCAGTAAACAAATCGACCAACACCGGCTCTACATATCCCGCTGCGGGTTCTCAGTATTTAGCTTACATTAGAAAATATATGCCTGAGAGTTACAAATTCTAATGTGTTGTACACATTTGTATAATGTATTTTGAATAATGTTTAGGATCGTTGACTGTTTTGTGCTTGAGTGATGGACAAATATATATCGATATAACTGTGGTTGTAGTGTAGCGTCTTGTTATACGTTTTATATTTGAACGTATAACAATTACATTTATCTGAACTGGGTTGATATTTCAATTAATATTAACAATTTAAATGTTTCAAAAAATACTATAAAAAAAAGAACTAGCAACGTTTATGAAGTGAAAATATTTAAAATATTCCATTAATTATAAGTGTTTTTGTTCTAAGTAATATTATTTAAAAGGTACACGGTACCTTTTGTTTGGCGTTTTAGTTTGTATATTTTGTTATTTTTGGTACAATACTTTTCTCCGTATTACTTTTCCTATATTAGATTTAATGCGACTTCAAACAGGACAATATCTTTAAATATTAATTCCGTAGTTTTTATATGTAGATGAAATACTTTATTTGTACGCATAATAAAATTAAATAAAAACATTTTATTTCACATTTTGCACAAACTCTTTTTTTAAAGGCTGTGTTTTAAAATATTCCCAAAGAGATGTATTAAATCATAATTTATAATTTTTAAGTCATATTTTAATAACGTATAAGATCTTTTTATTTGTAAATATTATTTTAGTTATTTACAGTGACATTCCAATTAACTGCCAAGATTCGAATTAGGACGAGCCGGCTTTAATCGGTGAAAAAAAAAATATAATTTGTCTATGGGCATATTTTGATACCAATTTAATAATTATTAGGATCGTTCATTTGCTCACTAAGTTATCTTAATTGATCCATATTGAATGTAGGTGTGCTCTTGTGTGTCGTTGTTTCTGTTCCACGCTCTGCGATGTCTTACAGACGCAATGTGACAATAATAAATTATTCGATAAATGTTGTTTATTTATTTAATTTTACCGAATCCAAATCCTTTTGTTAATAATATAAAATACATGAAGTTGGAATCATCAATTGGGAAGTAACAATATGGAGAACAAATTTACAATCAAAAAAATATCTACAATGATTCTCCCACCAGTTTATAAATTTGCCAGCAGATAAAATATCTTGTAACTAATTGATATCATTAAATTTACAAAACTGGCTTTGATTTTAAACCTTTTTTTAATCTATATTATAATGCGTAAGTAAAACTGTTAATTTAATGCGTAGAAGACATATCTTAATATATAGAGATCATATTTCTTATCTCTACCTTTCACACTCAACTTTAGAAAAATTGCTTTATTCTTGTTTTTAAATTGTCATTTATTCTTTTTTATTCATTATCTTCATACTGGTCACCATTGATACATATGAACCTGCTCTATAGTCAAAATAAATGTATATTTTAACCTAATATGGGCACTAAAAATTGCAATTAACGTTTTTATCGTCATGTTTATTGATATTTTGTTGAAATAAAAAAAAAAAAACTTGTGTGGTTTTATGAAACCACCGTAAAAGTGAAACTTTTTTTCACATTATAGACATTTAACTAAAAATTTTCGGAATAATATTCCATTAAGGGTATAAAAATTGCTTCATCAATCTTAATTTTATACTTAGAAAATAGGAATGATAATGGGAAATGATAAAAGTAGACTAGGTCTCCAACTAATATTTTTATTGAACTATGTGTCTTAGAGTACGACATACATAATACTTAACAATTATTTAGATGATATACACATATTAAAACACTGAAAACAATATTTTATAATCGTTGAGTCATTTTGATCCGTTTTTCAATTATTTTCAATCATTCTATTATCAATTCCATCTTCATCATGAATTTCACAGTTTATAAATGTAACCAATATTTTATGGTAACTAAAATACGTGAACAGTGACTTACATTCGATTTTTTCAATGTATCTAGTAAAAACCGCATCGATACGAGCGCCTTTCACTTTATCAATACTCCGCGGCCGACCGTCACGCGACATGCAACACACAGACGAAAAAGTTTGAGACGATGTAATAAAAGTTTAACTTTAAAAACAAAATTAATTACTTTTAATTGTTTAAGACTTTCAGATACAAAAAATAGATAATATATAATTATTTTATTAATTTATTATTAGTAATAGTATTTAATAAATAGATTGTACAATAGAAAATAACTCTGATCACCTAGTTATTTTAATTTTAGACTGCCACTTTGTCATTTATAATCATTTTGACTCTATCCGGAACCCATCTGATTCTAAAATTTCCTTGCAGTCAGCTATTTCGTAGGACAGCTGGGTTCTACTAGGTTATGATCGCATCGTCTCCCTCGAGGGAGGGAATCACCCAGCTTCACGATCCGCGTTGGTGACATTGATGGCCAAGTGGTACATAAAGTACCTGGGCCTCATTCTGGATTGCCGTTGGGGCTTCGGAAATGGTCGAGAAGTTAGATCTACAGTTAGAGAAGTAGATCTACAAGAGGCTCCATGAAGCCCCCAGTGATGACGAGTCCGAGTTCGTAGCTGCCGTGGAATGAAGAAACGCCAACATGCGTACGCCCCTTGCGCCTGTGCTAGTGCGACATACGTCTCAGGCCCCAACGAGCCGTGCTCGTTATCTTCCCAGCGTCGAGCTTGGGTGGGTAGGAAAATAGGCGACGTCACATATCGACTAACGCAAAAACTGACCAGGCCGGATTGTTTCGTATTTACATTAGATTGGTGTCACCATTGCGATGCTGACCAGGATGACACCCTAGGGAAGCCTATAAGGGTTACCCCACCGTCAAAAAAAAGGTAATGATTGCAATAATTTTTGAATTCACCTGAACCAGCGAAAAAGATAGGGTCCTCTTTCCTCTCACAAAACATTGTACATTTTCATAAACGAAATTATGCATTTTAATCATCTATAAGGTAATATTATAAATGCGAAAGTTTGGATGGATGGTTGTTTGTTATCCAATCACGCCAGTCGCCAAAAGTACTAAACAGATTTTAACGAAACTTGGCAATGGTGTAACTTATTTTATTTTATTTATTTAGTCTTAATTGCCTAAAATAGTACAATAGACGGACTTAATGCTTAAAAGCATTCTCTACCAGTCAACCCGAGAATACAGTGCAAACATAGAGTAAGGCGCTTAAAATATAAAACATTAATACAGGAAAAAGCAACATTAGAATAAATTAAAACTTATGTACCAGAATAACAGATAAGCCATAGAAATAATAACTTTTGTACGTGGTTTTGTTTGTGACATAACATAGCTTATAGCGCGATTACGTTTTTGTTACTGTTTTTTATCGTTTGGTTCACAAAATTTTACATAACTATTTGTGAAAATTATTCTTATTACCCTGCTTTAGAAAGATCGTTATGTTTTTTAAATATATGTATATTCATACTAGCTGTCGCTCGTGACTCCGTCCACAAAGACTAAAAATAATATTTATATGGCTAGAAATATTGGTAGTTTTCCAATTACAGCACTAGAGCGCATTATGCGGCATAATGCTTAACGTTGAATGTTTCAACGACAGCAACGCTTCGCACAATCGAGCACTCTTAAAAGTAATGTTTTGATACGTGCAATCGATGCCAACTCAAGAGTGCTCGATTGTGCGAAGCGTTGCTGTCGTTGAAACTAACCTTATAGATCCGTAGGATTTTATAACGAGAACATGAAATTTTTGTTAAATGTCAATTATCAAGTCTTCTTTTCTTCTTTTTAGTATTATGGCAATCTCGAAGTTTCGAATTCTGCCAGTGTCCAGAATTATCAAGTCAGAAAGGCCGTGTTCCGAAATACAAACCAGCATACTGGCCAGGGCTAATGACGTCATAACACCGACGCCATATTGCACTGGTGTCGGCCATATTGTACGGGTGAGGTAACTTTATAGTAATCTGTGGCAATATAGGCAAATGCAGAATAATATTCAAACAGTAATTAGAGTTGCCACTTTTAAAAAATACATTAGAGATAAAGGACAACTTAATTTTCGTCATTCTAATATTTGAAAAATATATATACTTTATATTTGTAAGTTTTATAAATTATTATCACAATAACAATAACATAAATGCACAGTATCTATGCTGTAAATTTAATTTAAGGTAAAAAGATGTTTTTTTTCATTTTCGTTCTCATTAGGTTTAAAGATATTTTATTTCTTTCGTCTCACCATTTACTATTAATTAATTATAATCATAGTCTTACTTAATAATTTTTATTTTTATTTTACCTTTATTGTTTAGAATTAAATATCTGATTAACAACACTTTTTGTTGTAATCGCTTTGTAACTCCATTCTCTTGGAACTTAATTATTTTATATAATAAAATGTATAACTATCTAAAATAGACACATTAAAAATAAATATGTAGTCACAGATTAAAAAGAAATTTGTAATACTCTGTCAGTAGTGTCAATTTATGCTGTCAAAGTATTCAGTGCTGGCCATCATATTTCGGAACGTTTCACCAGCATGGCGTCGATTTTTGACGTCATCAGCACTGGCCAGTATACTGGTTTGTATTTCGGAACACGGCCAAAGTCATATATGCAGATGTCAGAAAGTTCTTTGTTCTGTCAAGTGTCAGTTGTCAGTTAACTTTTTTACACTTTTGACTTTACTTGTTTAGACTTTAGAGTTAAGACTTAAGATTTAAGAGTTAGACCATCGCATTGTTTGTTATTTGTGATTTTCTCGCGTGTTTGTTTACAAGACACAAAGTTTAGATCTTTGTAATTTACAAGATGGTGAAATTTGGAAAAAATAAAATGAAAATATTAAACAAACTAACCAAGAAACAAAATGCATCCTCTAAAAATTCTACAAATAAAATTTTGAAAAAGAAATTGAATGTTGAGAAAAAAGTTACTTTTCAAAAGGAAATTTTATTAAAAGAAACCGCAAAAAGTGAATCTCTTGTCAAGAGTGTAACAAAAACAGATATTGCATTAAAGAAGTTGATTAAAAAACCTGAAGAAACAAAGCAGAAAATAAATAGTGAAGCTAAACCCAAGTTAAAATCAGTTCCAAAACAGAAGAAAAGACAAAAATTGCAGCTGAGTGATACACAATTATTAAAAAGTTTGATGAACAAGAAAAAATAAATTTATATTTGTTTTTAGAATATAAGTTAAGAAAGTGTAAATATATGTTTTATATTACCTTCTTTTTACTTATATTATTTATAGTGTATAATGCCAGACTTCGTTTTTCAAGTGTTGTAAATTTAACGCATCAAACTTATTTTGCCAACACTCTTTATGCTGAAATTATGGTCATCAAGGTTAGACAAGTAAAATTCCTTTCTTTTTATTGAATATGTTCACTAATAATATTCTTGCCTCATAATCCAGTCAGTTATTCTATTGGACCGAATTTGTTGATCTTGTGTCAGTCAGAAAATACTTGAATTAGTTTTTTATATAGTGACAATACACATAATAGACTCTACATCTAGTAAAAGATAGTTAAAAAAATAAGGGTAAAAGGGTAAAGGTAAAAAAACAAGTAATGTAGTCTTGCTACAAATATCTCTTTGAGACTGACTGGACAGAGTATAGACTAAGACAGGTAGAGGAAGCATAATTTTATATTATAGAGGCTAGTTTTTTATTTACTATAAGAAACATTTTATATAACTTCAATTAATTGTATTCTATCAGGATTTTTAAAGAACAATAATACGCAATTCACTTGAAAAAAATTAAAAATCTTAATTTCTGTATATATAGCTCTTTATACTTATGTGAATGCCAAGAAGATAACCAGTAGTCTGTCTATTCAAAATGTTCAACATAGACAATGTTGAACATTTAACATTGATTTGAAAATACTAAATGGCAAAGTTTGCAAAACTAAAGAAATTAGGGATAAATAAATAAAACTCATTTTCGGTACTTAAATAGTTTATTGAAAATTTCAATATTTAATTACAAGATATAAGAAAAGAAAAAAGAGATAATTGTTTATACTAAAAATAATATGCATATTAGTTATATGTCATATATGTCTACAGTAGCCATCTAATCTACTTAATTTACTACGAAACCTTCTACAATGTAGAAAGAAAATCATAAACCTTTTATTTTCTAGAATTAAATTATGTCTAACTTAATAAGGCTGATGACTAATGCCAAGTAACCCAAAATTTTGTGCAACAAGTATGTTTTATTAATATTTTTTACTTAATACTAAACATAAATTCTATGAATTATTTTGAAGACTATTTATAAAATTTAAATTACACCTGCTATTTAGATAATTCATCAATGACTATAAGTATTGTGTATGACGAGAGTTCTCCTTATTCATACCAAGATCTAGGAAACTAAATGCTATAATTACTACCAAAATAATTTAATATTTTACTTGTGTTAAAAACATGTTGTTTTAATCTATAAACAATGGTTTTGATATTTTCTTATATTAAATTGTTATATGTCCAGATAACTGGCTAAACAATCAGAGAAAAAATGTATAATAATTCTTATTTTTATTTTAATACTACAATTTTCTATACCAAGGTATAAGCTAGAATTGTTGAAGCCTAGAATAATATGCTCACATTCAACTTATTAGTTGACTTCATATTTAATTTTTATTTTAATATAAGCTAGCATTTTGGACTTGGTGGATTTTTAAATGAATAAATAACTAATCAATTTTCAACAATTCTAGCATTTTTTAATAACTTAAAAACGACGCCTGCCTCTTCCTCGAGGTGAAGCTTTCTGTGGAGTCTTCACCTTTGCCTGCGGGGGCTTCTCTGGCTTGGCCTCTGGTTCAGGATCGTTATCCTCTTTAATTATTAAAAAAAATAAATATAATTTAAACTAATATTAAACAATTGTCCACCACCATGGATTAGTTAAAAGCGCTTTTTGGTTATGTGAATTTAATCCAAAACTTTCTTGTTAACTGAAAAATTAAATAAAATAAAGCAGTTATTTTTTAATGGATGAAATATTAATATTACTTGAAAATTCTATCATCCACTAAAATTATATTAGTACATATTATTCTAAAAGAATCCTTCCCTACCTCTGACCTGAGATGAACTTATTGGTTCGTCTAACAATTCATCTTCAAGAGGTTGTGGAGCTTCTGTCTTGATTTCTCTTTCTTAATAATAAAAATACAGATACATCAATATGTATTATTTAAGTCACTTTTAAATATATATTTTTTTTGTTTTAAATACCATGACTTGTAATTACGACATTATTGTTTTTTTTTATATAGTAATACATCAACCAATTTTAATATATTTGATACTAACCGTTATTGAGGATTTCATCTTTGAGGATCTCATCCACTGATTGCTCCCAATCCTCTAGCTCGTCAGCTGCCATATCGCCAAGAGTATCTGCATTATCCTGTGGGTCGATTGGTTCATCTGAAAATAAACAATTATCTAATGATGCTATTTAGATGTTTATATGTTAATTAGTCATAAAAAAAATCTTAAACCCATTCTATAAATCATAAACTAATTACCTTTAATATCTTCAAGTCCATTCTTGTCGTCTTTGGAGGTCTTCCTGCGCTTCCAGGTTCCAGAGTCATCTGTGATGGTGCGTTTGACCGGCTCAGGCTGTTGCTGTTTAATAATTAGTTTAATTATGAGTAGGAAGAATAATTACATATTATATTTAATACTAAAAGAATTTGTTGTATGTAGGTTCTGGTTACATGAAAAATTGTTTACAACCTATGTAAGATAAGGATTGTTCTAAGAAGTTTACTATAAACTCATGTGAAAATCCTAAGAAAATATAACTTCCTGTATACAAATAAATAAAACGCCAGTAAAATAAAATTCTTATATAATAATAAATATATGATCAGAAATTACAGTTAGAATTATATGCAAACCATGCTATTACTTTTTTTATATATATTAGTGATCGCCCAACGGCCGAAATTCGACCGTAATCTAAAGTGTTAATATTTATGAAAGTTTGGATTAAAACCTCTATGCACATTTATTTTTGATTTTTATTCTAATACGTCAAGTGACTATAAACTCTGTGCGACTATTAACATGTCAACGTTTACGTTACCAACGAAGTAGTGTGTGTAATGTTTCGCATCGCTGTGTGTGTAATGTTTTTATAATTGTTGTAATGTATTAAAAGTATTATTGAAAAATATTAGTGTTCTCCTACACATAAACTATAAATATGCCAAATTTCATACTCCTTCGTCCGCGCAATTTTCGTAAAAAGGGATCCAAAGTTTTTGCTTCACGTATGTATATAGAGATTTGTGTAGAATAATCAAGCAATTGCCTTATGTGAGAGATCATCGCTGCTTTAAGTCTTGTAAAGTCAGAGGATGCACGAAAGAGTTGCCAGCCTCAAAAGAGGGAGTGTACTTCTGTGGCAACATGAACCCGGTGGCACTGTCTTTGTGTGTGTAGTGTAGTTGGTGATGTACGTACATGCGTGGCGGCGCGCTCGTGCAGCATCCGCACGAACAGCTGGTGGTGCCTCCAGGTGCGGAGGTGCACGCGCGCCGTGGCCTCTCCGTCCAGCAGCTTGCGGCACAACGTGCACTGGACACAACGGAATTCGCTAAGGAACGACTCTCCCACGCCGCGATCCGTGCTGAGGACAATGTGTCATTACGAATCAAAATCCTCTGATAATATATACATATAATAAGTTGATCTCGCTAACACATATTTTGTTCCCATTCTCACATTCTCTCACCCTTTCCTTTTTTCGTCTTTTACAATTTTATGTTATTACTCCTATTAATGAATGTGTGAGTGACTTTCATTTTACTGTATCAACTACTGTTACAATTTTTTGTAGATATATTTTTTTATACTTTTGTAAATGCATAGCCCTGGATGAATTATGAATTTTACTAGTCTCTTTGTTAGTCACCTGTTAAATGTATGTATTACACAACTAATGACCATTCACAGTATTTGAAATTTAAAAGAAAGAAACTATTTTATTAGACAAATGTAAAATCTTTTTATATAAACATGTTTAAATATATTTACCTGTAGGCAGGTATCATTTCCGGTGTGATGTTGGTAATCTCATCTCCTTCCTTGTAATCCAACACTGTATTTTCATTGTCAATTGTTAGTTCCTTCTTCTCCTCCGGCTCTTGTTTGACATCTGCTTCTGGTTCACGGTCTTGTTCCTTCTTTACTTCTTTTTCACCTTCCTCCTGGTTAAATAAAGGCATGATATCATATTAATTTTGTTTACTTTGTTAAAATTCTGGTGTAAAAACTTACAGTTTGTATTCTAGTAAACAAATAGTTTGTCTATTTGTTTACTAGAATAGAGGTATTTTTACTCTTATACCATAGAAAGAATATTAAAATTGGTGGTATAGTATGCGAGTTTCCAGGATAATAAATTTTTTATTTTTTTTTTTTTTTGTTTCCGCGGGGAAAATGCTTTGCGCACCGTACCCCTCGCGGGGGAAGCGAGGGGCGTGTGTGGGACTCCCGAAAACGGTGTACCCACTAAAAACCCCGCGGCGCTCCTTCCTCGCCTTATTGGCGGAGTCGTGGGTACGGCTAGCCCTTCATCCACGACCCCGCCGGCAGGATAATAAATCTTAATATTTTTTTAAGTATAGAAACCTTTTTTTTTTTTTGTGTAACATTGTGATTATGGGCCAAGAAGCTAGTAAATTTTAATTTATTTGTCTTTGTATAGTTAAGTACCGGTTTGTCATCTTTGCGATCGTGTCTCTCTCGTCGCCAGCGCTGACGGTCATCTCTGAGGTAGGTCTGCTCCATGCTCAGTGTTGATATCACCATAACTGCAAGTTAACAATGGTTTCAAACAACAAATTCTTGAACCTTTTTACTAATTTACATTAATGTTTCTTCTGTAATGAATTAATTAAATAAAAAAAAAATAATCTATAACAACTCTACCTTCAGGCTTCGGCTTGGAAATAGTCTCCTGTTTATCCTGCATGTTTTTAAGATGCTCGGCCGTGAGTCTATGTTCATCCAGCTCGATACGAGTGGGCATTTCCTTGTGGCAGGAAGTACAAGTGGGATGCAGATATTTCTTTAGCTTGCGGTGTCCGACGGTGGTGCGATGTATGGCTCCATCCCCGGCGTAGATGTCACACATCGCGCAGTAGAACTCGCGGGGAGGTTGTTGACCTGTTTTACGTGTACGCTTCATTTCCCGGATCTAGAAAAAATATTTTTATTTTAAATTGTCTATACATAAAGTTAACGGTGCTATCCTTCGTAAATGTATTAAGAAAAAAATCCGAAAATAGGTTACAGGAATAGTTTTAGCGATAATCATTTTATCATGCTCAAAGAGACATAGCAACAGCCCAATAGGTCGAGTGGTTAGCGCAGTCGCCTAACTCATCGCCGCGCAAAGGGACTCAGGTTTGATTTCCGACATGAACAGGGATGTATGTGTTATGTATATGTTGAGTTGAGTCATCTATATGACTGTATTTTTAGGTTTAGTCGTTCATTAAATATATTTGCAGTATTAATAATGTGTATTTCTATGTACATATTTGTATCGTTGTCTAAAACCCATATACATAAGCAAATCATTTGCTTACTTTGGGTTTAGATAAATTTGCGTAATTTGTCCAGTAATATTATTAAAAAATACATTAATAAAATGAAGATCTTTTCTTCATATTATAAGTGGTAGGGAAAGTTTATTATTTGAAAATTTAGCTTTAATTACACCCTGTTATGCATTCAATTGCAATGCAAAATTGCATGCAAAATTGATTAGCTATTGTTCAATGAAATTAATTTGTATGCGTAAAGACAAAATTAATTATAAAAATGATAATTAAAAAACGTATCATGCTGACGTTGCTTACTCAAGTTGAGATGATAATCTGTCTAACTTAGTAACTACATATGTAGATTCTATAAATAATAATTGTTTTCAGAAGACATACAATTGTTGTCTAAACTATTGAATGTTAAATATTCTGTACCCACCTTGAACTCTTGGCGCATGGTGTCAGCGGTGAGTGCGTAGCTCTCAGCGGTCTTCTGCATCATAATGGCATGAGCCCGGCCACTCAGATGGTTTTCAAAGGAACGTCCGTCCCACATAGACTTGTTACAAATATGACATTTGAGCAGCTGTGGGTTGATATCATCATAGCGGGTTTTTGGAGCATCCTTCTTTTCTTCCTCTGACTTTTCAGGCTTTTCTGATCCTTCTTGCTCCTTATCATCACTATAGAAAACTTAATTGATTAAGGACTGCTTAATTTAAGGTTTTTGTGTACTTGTTGACCAGTTTTAGGGGCTGTTTTAGTATGGGCTTTTAGAATACATAAAAATGTGAAACATAAACATTTTTAAGTTTGTATGAAGTTTTTGTGGGTGTCTGAAATATCTTCAAGAGAACTATTTATGTTTGTTAGGAATTGGATGTTTTGTTCATGTTGTTACAAAATTAAATCAAATACAACAGAACTTTAATAAACAGCCCAGCTGTTTATGGTGAAGACGTGTCAATTTTCCATGCTTTGAATGTTCCCGAAATGGGAAAAGTTTAATGCCAATACGAACAAGTGCCTGGTGAACGCATTTTTTTTCCAGAATGGGATATAAGTCGGTGGTAGTACCGGAAGGAAACCTGGTCCTTACCTCTCCTTGACAGGTTTAGCCTTTGAATCGGCATCCTTTTTCGGGGAGCTCTTGTTTTGTTGTCTGGGCCCATCATTGGGTCTGAACGGTTTACGATTGTTGTTGATACGCTCACCAGAGCGATTGTAATTTCCCGAACGCCGGAAATTACCTTGATTGCCCATCTAAAGGGAATATATATATGTTAGTATGAGCAGATGGCCACTACGGGGCTTATGAAGTGAAACCTGGTATGCAAGTTCAATGTTAGCATTTGAAGACCTGTAAAGTTATTATAAGGATACAACATCAATTTAAGAAACATCTTTTAAAATACTGTAAGTCAATACATAGTTCATATTCAATATTCCAATAATTTATAATAAAAATACAATAAAAATATTTTATTTCTGTAAATTACAAAGCAAATACTAGTAGTGAATTACAATTTAATTGCAATATAAAATATTTGAATTTTTCACTCACCCTATTTGGCCCATAACCTCGATCATACCGGTTCATGTTAGGACCGAAGTCCCGGCGTATTGGCATGTCAAGAAGTGAGGGGACGGGGTTTTGGCGAGGCTGAAGAAGGTTGAGTAAGTTGCTAGCCAGGGCCAAGGTAGCTTCGGTTGGGCCTCCCCCCAAGGGAAGGAGGTTGGGTAAATCCCCCCCAGGGCCTCCTCCCTGCCAGGGAGAGACACCACCACGGAAGTTCTTTCCGCGATCGTTGCGCCCGAAATCCATATGTCGTCCATTGCCTTGAGGTCGACGATTCGCCATTATCTGCGGAAAAAAAATTACTGTACAATTTATACATTATTGTAATGTGATATAGTGCAGGTGCTGTAGGTAGTAGCAGCTTGCAGATTATGATTCTGTATATTGACAGGAGCTACATTGGTCTTTTTTTTTTTTTACTCTCTTTGATATTTATATAAATACACTAAACAAGTGGTTTGAAACTATTTCAATTGTTGTTTTTTTAATAGTATCCTTTCTTTTCTTCTAAATAAAGATATTTATGGCCAGGTTATAAATATAATTATAAAATAATCCAAAGAAAAAATAAAAATAATAACAATAAATTGTAAATAATTATTCAAAAGCAAAATTTATAAAGAATAATCTTTTTCATTTTGGCAATCAATATTAATACATTTCCAAATAGTAAAACAATTTATCCTAATAACCTAAATTTTCTACAAGTCTTAATTCTACAATTTGAAGAATATTTACAGGGCTGAACCAACAGTTCCGTATATTGTAGTGGGAACAATCTGGCATAGCTTCTTTCATAGCCTAATAAGGCAAAAAGAATGGCCTGTAGTTTAATCCATATATGTGTTTGTGCTAGAGATGTTAATATATGAAATGTGCAAAGCTCTGATATGCGAAATATGTTTAAGAAATTTAAGCCGAAGCCAAGTGTTTGTGAAATTAATGTTGAAGTTCATCGGTAGTTCATTTTTTTTTCAAATGTATTGTATTCAAGCTTTTCCGAGTTCAAACCATCAACAATATGCGGTCCTCATATTTTGAATACTCAACTACCTACAGCGTCCAGACTATATGCATTACAATAATAATGTATAACATTGCCATAATAACGTATAATATGTTAAGGAACTACGTAATTTATAAAAAAAACACTTTCGACAGTTAAGCTTGAAAGGTTTTTTTGTTACAATGGTATTTTAGAATATAATATAATGAAATATTACTTAGTCACATTGGTCTTGGTTACTAATTTACACTAATAGAATTATAACATATTATATCACAAGAGTATTTGATTATTATTGAAACAGCGGAAATATGCTTACGTCGCGATTATTTGCCACCCGGCGCGGTAGACATTAGTTTGATTTTACTTACCAGTAAGAAATTGCACGCCTTTACTCAAACAAAACTATATTAAAGAGCAGGAAGAACTTAAGAAGTAATGTAAAAATACCCACGATCAATAATAAATAGAAATAACAACTGTGAAATGACAAATCTGATTATCAAGCAGAAGAATGGCGGTCGATAGTAGAGACCATAGAGTTAGTCGAGAGTCGAGACTCGAGACTCGAACAAGGCGTCCCTAACATATAGCTCAAAAATGCTCTATGAATATTTAAAAAAAAAAATTGTACTTTGAGTGAAAAATTTGGTAAAATCATAATTAAAAATATGTAATTTTACTTTAGATGTAAAATTGTGCAAAAAAAATTGATAACTTTTATTACTATCTTATGTTGTACTATATTACTATTGTACATTGTGTAAATTAAAAAACGTCATAAAACAGTCAAACGTCATTGTCTTATTTTCGTTGACGTTTTGCTGGCACCTATTTTATTTTACATCTTTTTTCCATTTTCCATGGAGAAAAATCATTAATCGTTTATCGTTCACTGTAATTCGTAGTCCTTCGTGTCTGTATGAATCGTGCACATCTTTTTAAAAAATACTTGCTAGATTAGATTAAACCCTCGTCTATATTGCATTATTCATACATATTTTTCTGTAGTTCTATATTCCATCCAGCGAGCTAATATTTATATTAAACTGCTTTGGTTTCGGTTATGGATTGAAGATACTGACCTATGTTATGATAGTAGTTTGTTATCAAATACAGTGATGTAAGTCTCCTAATGGAAATATTATTGCTGCTGTAATCTTCAATATATTCAGAAATATGTCACAAGGAAAAATTGTCTTGATGGCTTGCGGTAGCTTCAGCCCGCCGACATACATGCATCTCCGAATGTTTGGTAAGCTTTTATTTATATAATAGATCTGTATACTATGAAAATAAAATAAATTATTGAGATTTGAATTATTTATTTTATCTTAAAAGATTTTCTGGTCCTTTAATATCTCTATTTATTTTACAGACAGGGGCCAAAATGAATTACTCACAATAATTCTATTTTATAACTGTAATCATATTTTAATTTTATTGATACATTATTAGTCTGATGAGACAGTACTAAAAAAATCTCATATAACATATAGGAAAACTTCTAAAGTTAATTTATTTTCCTTAACTGGGTATAAAAATAACTTTGTGTGTATTTATTTCAGATAACAATGAGACATAAATTTATTTTAATTATGTCACAACTTCTAGGATGTAAATTAAATGATTCAATTCTCAAATAATTAAAGTATAATTATAAAGGATAGAGCACATACCTATATAGCATTTAAATTGTGTTGGCTAATGGCATGAAAAAGTAGTTTCTATTCTTGGAAATGCTGATCTGATTTTGATGGGCTTTTACAGAAGGAAAAATATAAAACATGATATGGATTATTTTTGAACCTGAAATATAAAGCTATTAAATATAGTTCAAAGTCTTATGTTAGAAGAAAGTTTGAATATTATTTGTAACTAGTACATCAATAAATATCCACATGTTTCAGGTTCAATGCTGGTCTCACAAATTGTCCTAATTCATTCCATTAAAATGAACTCAGAAATTAATTTTAAAAGTTATTATAAACAAAGTTCTTTACATATATTCTTCAGATATATTTATTCTTTTTGAAATATTTCAGAAATAGCTAAGGATTACATCCACTCATTGGGTTTGGGGACCATAGTTGGTGGTGTTGTCTCTCCCGTGCATGATGCATACGGGAAAAAGGACCTAGTTGCAGCCCACCACAGGTATACCTATTACACGTTTGTGTCTTTATTTATAATCTTATAACAAAAAAAAAAATTTTGAGGTATGATCAAATAATTACATTAATCTATACTAATATTATAAAGCTGAATAGTTTGTTTGTTTGAATGCACTAATCTCTGGAACTAATGGCCCGAATCGAAAAATTCTTTTTGTGTTGAATAGTCTGTTTATTGAGGAAAGCTATAGGGTATATGTCATCTCGCTGTGACTTATAGAAGTCAAGCAGCAATGAAAAATGCTGCAAAAACGGGAAAAGATTTCTTTTCTGAGAGCTTTCCTCGCGTGCACTGGATAACACTAAAAACCGCGCGGACGGAGTCGCGTGCGACCCCTAGTCTTTAATCAAACAATAACCAATATTAAGAATTCCAATAACAGAAAAAATATACCTGACAATTCTTTTCATTATTATTTTTTTATTTAATAGTCATGACTTTAAATATATATTATTATCAAAAGATATGAATCTGTTTACTATTGTGTTATCTTTTTTGTTGTTTTGTGGTTAAATATTTATATATCATATCACAAACCACTTGTATATGCACCAGATACATGATATTGATAATATTTAATTATCATCATTATATTTTATATTTTTTTTATATTATTTTATTTTTTATTTATAAACCAGTTTATGTTAAATAGTTTTTAATATCCTGTTAAATGTAAAAAAATCAATAATACAGGTAAACGCCGCTTATTGTGATCACTTTTAGGCAGCCCGTTTTAATAACAATAACCGAATGATAACATTATGCGGATGGTACTTTTTCATGCTTGTTGGGGGATTTTAGTGCACATAATAAATGATCATAATGATAAAATAAGAATTGTAATAATTTAGTATTGATTTAAGTACATATTAGGTTTCATAATAAGAAATTCTGTTGTTTGCTCAAATTTTCTATTTATTTACACTATTAAAAATATTCTAACATAAGATTCATTTGAAATATCGATCTATTGTTGTTTGACACTTGTTTTCATTCATAATCATTTGAATATAATTCTCAAAATAGTATAATTTTTCGAAGTTTGTTGCTCGGTGTCGTATCGAATCGTCGTATCGTCTTCTAAATCGATAACAATAAGCGACTTTTGATCACAATAAGCCGGCTGATAACATTAACCGTGATCACAATAAGCGGCGTCCACTGTATATATAAAATGTCAAAATTATGCATTTTATGTTGTAATAAAATCATAGAGAAATTAGTGTATTGATCCCATGTGACATGTTAGAGACAATCATTGCTTTTTAGTGTTAAAAATTGTAGTATACCTACTCCTATGTAGCCGGCTAGTCTCATAGACATTCATTGGCTCATAGTAGTCAATATTTTTGAGTCTTATTCGAGTAAAATAATACTAGAAAACTGTGTGGTGGTATTTTTGTCATTCAAACTGTAATTAATGTTAATTATCTTACATATAACATAACTGTGTTGTTAAACAAATGAAAGTGATAATTGATAACTTTTCATGTAATGTAATGTAATATTTATGTACTCTCCCCTTCTCTTTTGGTTTATCATTCACTCTTTCTCTCTCTCTCTCTCTATTTCCGTAAGAGTTCAGTCCAAGTTTTTTTACCATCTGCAGGATAGCAATGCTAAAGCTAGCATTACATACATCGGGATGGGTCAAAGTGTCTGAATGGGAGACACAACAGGCCGGGTGGACGAGGACCAAGCAGTCCTTACAGTATCATCAGGTGAGTTATTATATGGTAATAAAACCATACAGTTATTTAGGTTTTGTTTTTTTTTAGAAATTAATTCTGGGAGGCTTAAACTGGGAAGCGCTATTTGAATGTTACATTTTCATGATAATTTCGTTACATGTATTGCATTTACGAATTAAACTTATTTACTGTTCGGTCGGTCGTGTTAATAGTGTGTATATTAATAAATTTAAATAATCTTAACATGACTACACATATTTATAGATATTCTCAAATATTAAGAAAACAAGATTTTTCGTAAACATTCGTATTATTGTTTTTTTTTTTTGTAAATTGATCTTGTAAAACAAAGTATTATAAATATATTTACTGTTACGAAAAAGACAAAGAATACTGACGTAAGTTACAATATTAAAAACCGCAACGTAGGATTCGATTCTTGTTATGTTGAAGGTAGATGTTGCCACTTGCAAATACGTACAAAGGTCGCAAGAAATATATAACCCTCGAGTAGGTACCTATATATCATTTCAACTGTACTTTTTTTTTATTGTAGAAACTATTCATTATTTAAGTTATAGAACGATTTTAATAGGACTCAATGTTGGATAGCTGATGTTATAAGGAGCAACATAGGTTGTTTTTAAAAAAATAGTTTTCCGCGAAAACAAAATGGAAATCAATGAAATAGTTAACAATACCGATTTTAATAGGCGAGATATAACATATACCTATCAGATATATTTGATTTAATTAACAATTGCTTTCTTTTTATAACATTCCGTACACAGTCGCGGTTAGCAACTAGTATTAAATATAATTACATATAGTGTTGTATTGCATTTTTAACTAACCTTAACCTACGTGAAAACAAAATGTCATTTATTTATGTCAGTAGATTTATAAACTTTTTCGCAGAAATCATTATTTTTAAACATAATATATGCCTAGCTGGTTGTACCTACGTCAATTGTATTGGAATTTTCCCTACTATAACTGCTACTACTACTTATAGTTCCGAATCAATTTGGGTTTGTTACTCAAGAGCTTGATGCATCGGATTAATATAATTGAGTACAATCCGATAAATAGTTCTTAATATAAAAGTCATCATAGGTCACGAAAGAATTAGTAAAAAGGAATCATTATTATTTCAATGTTAATTACGGTGTATATAGTATATACATACAACTGTTATAAAAAACCTTGACATTTTAAAATCTTATGTATATTTTAGCAAGCTTAGAATTCCTTATAGGATCTAGAACAAGCTTGAATGAACTTGAGTCAACCTCGTCTATATATATTGTATGACCTAGTTTTTTCATACTTTCAATGCATTATCGTGTGCATGCAACATTGCTATTTAGGTGTGTGACGCAATATAAATAACAATGTTATATGTAACTAGCTTTTACCTGCGATTTTAGTGACACGTTACCCCCGGAATAAGCTCTCTGGACTTATGCAATGTAAATGATTAAAAAAAATGACATGGCTATCCATATTTGTAGATATTTTCTAACAATATAAACGAAATTTGTATGACTAGTTGTATTATATTCATAGTCCATGATTTTTTTCTCTAGGAAACGTATTTATTTTGCCTATGCCAAATATTTTAAAAATTGTACACATACATAAGATACAAATACATATAAATCCATTATATAGAAGTGTGCATTTACCGTGTAGTAATTACTTTAAAATGAAATAGAATGTACTGACTTAGCCTCGTTTGTTTTTTTGTTAGTCTATGACTAAATTAGTAATCATATCTATGAGTAGCTTCGTAATTATATCTATGACTAACATCATAATTGAAATTGCTTTGTGACCTACAAAGAAGACTTAAAAAAAATATGGTTATTAATGCTAATGGATTAGTTGGTAAAGGATTGGCACAACATATGAGGAGTCGTAGGTTCGAGGGTCAAATTAAGTGGATTATTGCATATGTTTATGTTTACAAATTTCTTTATATATATATTTTTAATTATTTTTTAACAATAATATATTACAATAAAACTTGACAAGATTTATTAAATGATGAAGAAATTGATTGCTTGAGTCCCAAAATTATTATATAATTTATTTCATCATATAACTAAAATATGAATTATTCAAATATTCTAAAGAATGTACCTACATTGCTTTTAATTGCATATATATTTTTTATTTTTAGGACACAATAAACAACAATATCTCAAACAACAACAACAATAATCCGCCATCTTGGTTACCAGACGACATGTTGAACGTCAATAATATTGACGAGCCTCACGACTTGAACGAAAAATTGAACGGAAACATTGAAGATAAAGTCACTGTCAAATTATTGTGTGGTGCTGACTTATTAGAGTCGTTCTCAACACCTGGCTTGTGGTCTGATGAGGATGTGAGTTTTTTTTAAGTAAAATTATATAAGGTGACGATAATTATACTATATAAGGTGTTTTCACTTACAAAATAATATAAAATAAATATTAAGTCAAATTATTCATCAATAAAATAAAACACCTTGTATTAATATTATTTTAGCATCATGTTTAATTATATGATATAAATATTAGATTAAATATAAAGCATGTGGTTTTTTTATGATAAATACTATTTCGTCGAATATTTCAACATTTTTCTAATGTCATGTTTACTTGTATGTGCCATATAACTGGAATATTTAATTTAATATATTATGATTAAAATGCTTAGAAATTGTAGATAATACATTAAAAACATTTCAGTTGGAGGCAATAGTAGGACGTCATGGCTTAGTGGTGGTGACACGCGCGGGATGCGACCCTGGCCGGTTCATATACGAGTCAGATATACTTTTTAAGTATAGGGTGAGCTATTAAACTTTTTTTTTATACAAATATATATTTTTATAAAATCTTTTGACTATTGTCTGCTTCAGCAAAAAAAACAAACTTTATCAGTGTAATATCTGAAATTATATTTTATATGATATTTTATGACCTGTTATCAGCCAACACGAAAGCCGTGTGGTACCTTAAGGTTTTACATTTTCTAGAGGTCGCACGTTCGAATCCCTGTCCGTATCGGTTTACTTTTGATTTTATATTTATTTTGAATTTAAATAAGCTTAACATGGCTATACATGTTTATAGATTTCAAAGATAAAAATTTAATATCCGTTTTCCTATTTTCGAAATTTCTATTAATTTCAGAGAAATGTAACCCTAGTAACGAACTACATAGCGAACGAGGTTTCCTCTACAGTCATCAGACGTCTGGTGAAGAGAGGTGAGAGCGCCAAGTACTTGACAGAGGACAACGTACTTACATACATACGACAGAACAGATTGTACGGGGCGCAGCCGTTTATTACGTAAGTATAGTTGAAAAATACTTGCATATGAAAAAATAATAAATTTTTACTTCATGGTTTAATGTATATGTTTGTTATATGATGTTTTTATATTCATTGTTATTTTGTTAAATATATCAAACAAAACACTAATCGAAAATTATTTACACGCGGCCTGGAACAGTGAGTATAACATATTAAACGATTTGATAGAAAATTACGATAAATCACCCCAAGACATAACAATGGCGTCCCCAGACGAGACCAGCTTCAAAAACATATTAATATCAATACGCGAGAAACCTACGATAGTTGACGAAACGATAACAGTAAAACGTAAACTAACAAACTTTCTCACCCCCCACACTGACTCGGTCAGCCCCACTCTTGGGCCTAAACCTAAAATGGCGTACATAGACAAAGTACCAAGCACCTACGTACCAGGTAAAGCTGTGAAAATTATCAGCGATTCCAAACAACATTCGATTAAAGATGAAAAGGTAAGTTTTACAGACACGTACAGCTCTCTAGATAGTTACTTAGCCAAAGATTCCAATGACATATACAAGCGTAGGGTCAGTGAGAGTAATATAGCCAAGGAGGGTGTCAAGAAACGATGTTCAACATCAACTATAAGAAAATTGAAACCAGATGACATGAAAAAGAGTAAATCCGAGGTAAGTAAGCTGTGTGATAAGGTTAAGAGTATAAAAATAAAAGATAATAGCAAAGATTATAAGACAAGGAGCTGTAATGATATTGTCAAACTCATTCTCACAAAACATGGGATACATGTCATAAGTGACACTGAGGCTATTGTTTGAATTAATTATATATAATTAGGATTTTATTGATATCAATGAATCAAGTCTTAGTACTTTTGATGTACCCATGTATGTCATTTCGTTTAATTGATACTATTGATGATTGATAATAATATTGATGTCAATGTATGACGGTAATATTGATGTCAATGTATGACGATATTATTGATGTCAATGTATGACGATATTATTGATGTCAATGTATGACGATATTATTGATGTCAATGTATGACAATATTATTGATGTCAATGTATGACGATATTATTGATGTCAATGTATGACGGTAATATTGATGTTAATGTTTGTTGATAATTATGATGTCAATGGTTGAAGTTAATATTAATGTCAATGAGTGATGAAATTAAAAAAGCGGGAACATACTATATATAAACATTTATCATTGTCTAATTAAATATTAATGATATCGTATAATTAATAAATTGTGTCAAATTTTATACTTGTCATATATCTATTTCATATTAATTAATTTTTATATTTCTTATTTTAATTATTACATAGTTTTAATTTAGTTTCTTTAAATGTAAACAATATTCTAAATACATATTAAATATTTTATACAAATGTAAATGTAAATTAAAATCCGAATTGATGTCAATTTCTACCCTTTATAAATATTTTTATTTGTAATAATATATAAAATCTATCTTAGAATAAATATATGTCTAAAATTAAAGGATTAATGTGTAACTCCATATAATTCTACTTAAATTAAAATAGAGTATATTTATGACGTCACTCTAGTAGCGGTATTTGTTTGTGGATTGTAACGGAATCCATTCCGACATTATCAAAGTAATATTGTATAAAAAAAAAAAAAAAAAAAAAATTCTGGGCAGCTATGTTAATTAAAAAAGATGTCAGTCAGATGTCAGATTAAAATAATATTAAGTATCTTAAAAATCGGGAGTGATTTTCAGCTGTGAGATATTAAGTACATAATAATAAATAATACCTTTCAATGTATTTTAAAGTATAAAATGTTTGTATTTCACCATGATAGAGTCCCTATTTTTGAATTAAATATGTAAATAATAATATTAGTAATAATGTTTCCATTAAATATACCTTATATTTAATATTATATAATATGCTCTTCCAGAAACTCGGATGACGTTTCTATCTCATTTTTTGAAATAGAATGATAGCAGAAAAACGTAATTTGAGTTTTGTTATATGAAATCAAATTTGGTAATAGAGTTATGATACATAGGGTAGTGAAACTAGCCTGAAATGTGTCCATCGAAAAAAGGAGATCGGAGAAATGAGCCTACATATCTGTCTCTCTTTCTTGCATATGTGATTAGACAAGATAAGTATCGGTCTGTCATCTTAACTCTTATTATTTGTCAGAGACTGACACTCATAGGCCTGCCTATGGCTTCCATATTCTATGTACAATAATTCTATGAATTTGGTATGTACGAATTTTAAATTTCTGTGATATTTTTTTCTTATAGTGCCAATTAATGTCAGTGTTGCACAACATACAGCCAAACTAAAGACTAAAAATAATTGTAGGGATGTATTTATTTTTAAATTACAAATTCTTTAATGCGACGAAACGAATGATTTTTTTTTTAAATCGTGTTAAAAAATAGCGGGAATATGAAATATATACAAATGACAGATGTCACACAGATTTTTTTTTCTCTATTTTTATTCATTTTGTTATTTTTATGCTGTTGATATTTAATATTATATTGTTATGTTTTGATGTTTTAAGTAAAGCTTCTATGGAAATAAAAAGTATGAATGAAATAATGTATTTTATTATCAGACTCCTTTATTATTTCTATTGAGGCTTTACTTTATCGACATTGTTAGTATCATTCCAAGTATTTCTTCCTGTCTTGGTTTAGTTATAGGTAGTTACAATGTCGATGTATGTTCCTTGATAGGTCCTAAGATGTCTGTTATTTATTTTAAAATATAGTGTTCTTGTAGTTAGTACCTAGTCGGTGTTAGTCACAGTGTAAAAAGGTTAGTAAAATACAATCTTAAACATTTAAAAGTTTTTAAAAAGTTAACTGTTATGTTATGTTAAAAGTTAACTGTTAGCCAACAACCACCTTTTCACGCTGTGTTCAGAATTCCCTGTTTGGTTAAATTCTATATTATACCTTGTTGGATGTAATCCATGTTCTTAGCAACTCCCTTGTATTTTATGTGCTTTCCTATGAAAGTAATGATTCTTGTCATGAAATGGAAGATCGTATTCAATTTGCAGCTTAGTGTATAAAAAAAATGATTATAAAATTTAAAGGTTGTCTTCATTTAGTTGATAATAAAATCATAGTCTGCATATTGATAATATTTTTAACGAAGTCGATTTAACGAATTATTTAATTATATACTTAAGGATTTCGTAATAATTGAAACAATAATATCGGCTAAACTAAATGACTAAATAGGTTTTAGTCAAAGGTCAAAGCGCGGACACTATACCTACGTTTATAAGTATCAAAATCACATGATTAATCAATATAAAATACGATCATCAATTTCAAGTGTTAAAAATGCACTGTACAAGTAGTAGTATGACCCTTTATTTTTATACCTTAAGCAGCCATTACATTATCCAATATACAGAGCGTTTCAACTAGCGGTCTAATATCACATTGAGAAAAGGCTGTTAGTGAGCTAGTGCTCTCAACTGATTGGTGGAACCTTTTTTTCACTATTTTTGGGGTCAAATAGTGCACTATAAATTGTATAATGAAGTGGACCTGTTACCCCGGATGTTGATTTGTATCTGTACATTGTTGGTTTGTTTTGATCTTCGTGTAATGCGATCCCTCTGTAACACTTTAAATTTCCTAACAGTATCTTCATTTAACTATAAGTATCAAAATCAAATTAATTTTTGAAATTTCTCTTTAGGGTTCCGTAAAAAAGGTCTGGTAAAAACGGATCCCTCTTACTAAAACTTCGCTGTCCGTCAGTCCGTCGGTCTATCTTCAGGCTGTAACTCATGAACCGCGATATAGTATCCCATACAACAAATGGGTCTTTTTTGTTCAATTTTAGTAACGGCAACAGGTAGACGCTTGAAATATTAATAAAATATTTAGTTATACATTCAAATTAAAAATAAATATTAAAATTAAAATTAAATTAATCTTTAAGGGGGCTCATATAACAAAAGAGTTTTATTTTGCCGTTTTTTATATATAATGGTACGGAACCCTTCGTTTAATTAAATGTATACTTTTCTAAATGGTTATTATTAAGAACGAAGTATCAAAATAGTATTTACCTTAAAAATTTTGATACTAATAGTACTTTTTATATATTTTAGTTTCCTGAGATAATTGTATTTGTTATAACAAAGGCCTGTTTTGCTAATAGGAGTGATGTAATTTGTTATGCTTTTATTATTGTGATATTATAAATTCTTGTATCTATTAACTTTATCTACTAAATACCGAATAAATATTGTATTGCCAAGATAGCTCAGTTTACAGAGTGGTGATAAAGTACGCCAAAGGTCCAAGATTCAAATCTTTTTGATAAATAAGGGAATATGTTAGAGTTGATAGCTTATTGGCTAAACAGGCCTTGTAGTGTAACCTGTTGTTTCTTGTAGGGAGGCTGCCCGCTGTAGCTGACGTGTTGCGCGCGAGATGACGACCGCGCGCAGTATAATAATTAGTTTTAGTGGTCTTGGTCTAGAATGATATAGCCTAATTGATCTAATCTATATTGGGAACGGAAAGATGGTAGGAGATGATTACTAAAACCATAAAATGTATGACAAGGTCAAAATATCTATGAGATATATTTTGTACAGTGAGAGATAAAGTATGGACATATAAATAACTTCGGAATGTGATACACAAATGATGAAATTGTAATGAAATATACAAGGGTTATTTGTAATTAATGGGCCACCTCTTGCAGGCAGCCTCTCTACCTCAATCCAAACAATATTTTTTCTACGACTTCTTACAAATCTTGATACACAACACAAAACGAAAAAAAAATTTTGCTCCCTCTGTTATTTATTACACTGTATTTTGTAAGAAGTATCTAAAATGTCATCGCCCAGATGACAGGTGAAAATGACAAAAAATAAATTTTGTATGGGAAAACTTAAATTTTAGTTGTAGAACAAATGTTGGTAGGATTGATAAAGAAAGACTGCCTGCAAGAAGTGGCCCACTAATTACTGTTAACCCTGTATATGTCTAAAGTCTTATATTGTAGAAAAACATTTTAGAAACTTGTGAAAAATAAACAATAATAAATCAATATATATTTTAATAAAAAAAAAATACCAAGATATTAAAAAAAAGTTTGCTTAAAAAAGAGTTAGTCACTTGATTCTGCATGAATTATTTTGGTTGTGCGAAATGGAACGAATTTGTGATAGCCGCATGCATTTAGATTTTTTCAATTATTATTTTATGTTACCTATTATTTAGTTTTAACTAACACTTTATTTAAATCTCTACATCACAATAATTACTTCTGGTTGTATTAATTATATAAAGGTCTGTATTGTAAGACGTTGCATCTGTGAAATTAGAGGCAACAAATGAACAGTGTTATGACCAACACAAAAATGTATTTATCTTTTGTAACTTGCATCTTATACACATTTGCTGGTTGTATCTAACATAAATATACCATCGGAGTTACTCAATAAAGTTTGTATTTGAAGTTCACAAAAAAAAATGTTGACACATTTTTGTAAATTTTGCATAACACTTTATATAAGCCCAAACTAATTTTAGTCGTTCCTATATCTCTGAATTTTTCATTGAAAAATAATTCATCTTATAGTTAATAGAAGACAGCATATTTATTATTAATTATTTATATTTTTATTCAGTAACAATACATTTTTTTAAAAATAAACTAAAATCTCAAATTAAATGTAATTATGGTGTCCTTTCTTTGTATAATTCCTATTATATCTTAAATTTAGAAATATTCATATTTTTATAAGTAGACCTTTATTAAGAGATGTACTTAATATTCCTATAAAATATAATTAAGCTCAATATTAACCACCGAGTATTAAATATGAAAAATGCACTGTAGCTTCACTTAATAAATAAATTATAAGAAAACACCATAAATATATGAATGTTTAAAAGTATAATAAACTTAATATATGAGATATATATAATTTTAGTTATTTTGCTTATTGTCTATTATATTTTATTTCTTTGTTTTATAATTGTACTGTTCCCTGTATTTATGTTCAAGCTCTAAAAGTTTCTATGAAATATCTATGGTTTTTTATTTTCCCTCCTAATGTAAATAAATAAATAATCAAAAAAGTTTTTATTAAAAACTTCATAATATAAACAAAATATAGATTATAATTATAAAGCACAAACAATTCCTGTTGAAGAAAATGCTCTAAATGTTCACACAAAAGTTAAATAGAATATATATTATGATACTGACTAAAAAAAGGTGATGCATAAAATAAAGAAATAGACCAAAGACGACCATGGCTGAGCTAAAATTGTCGTGAGCCAGGCACAAGTTTCAAGAAGAGGATACACGTGTTGTCCTCTCATATGTTACCAGCAGTGCAAAAGAGACAAAAGACCTATATCCTGTAAACTATAAAACATACCGGAAATATGTTAATATTCATTAGGTTTCTTAACTTTAAGAGCATTGACACCAGGGTGTAACAGTTTTGTCACAAAGCAACTCGACGTTAATGACAGTTATTGGTAAAGAGTCAATTGACACATTATGAGAGTTGTAAATATATGCAACATCATGAATACCAGTTCGTCTGTCTCGTTTGCGAGTCACTTCCAGTTGGTCAAAGCACTTCTTCATGTCTCGTTTACGATTAGTTTTGTCGTGTAAGTGCCTGAAATAAGAAATGTACTTTATATGTAACAATATGAAATATGTCTTAAGAGGCTTTCACTTTCATTCCATTCTATTCAGAAAAACAATATACATGAGATTGTTGTTGGCAAAACAAAAATAAGTATATAATTCATATATTGAACACCATTTATTAATGAATATAGGTGTCTGTACGTACTTAAAAGTATTTTTAGTTCCAGTTGTAATTCCAACAGGTCGTCCAACTTTCAGTCCAGCATCCTTAAGTCGTAAATAAAATTCGTCGTCTTCCAAACCCCAGCCCCAAAAAATATTAGACATACCATTGACTAATTCAAAATCCTCCCGTTTTAATAACAAAATTCCGCCAATAAAGGTTTTATAGTGATACTTCGGGTGTGTTTGAGGTGAGGAAATATGGTACGGACCATTTTCGGGATATTTATAGCTTAACTTGTCGTTCAGTGGCAGTAAATCCACATCATGCATTGCTATATAATCATAGTCTTTTCTTGTATAAATAAATCCGACATTCACCAGGGATGCTCTGTTAAATCTGTTTTCATCTTTCTGTTGCATGATGAATATATGGAAAGATATGTTTTGATTGTTAAGAAATTTAAACATGTGTGGCACAAAATCTAATAACTCCTCAAACCGTTCTCGGAATGGAACAAGAATTGCTAGTTTTTTATTTCTCTGTGTTGTAATTATCCGAGAGTTGTTTGATTCTGAAATTGAGTTCAAGTTATGTAAGCTTAAGTAAATAATATAATAGGTTAATGCCCTAAAAGTGTTATAATTCCTGGGTTTTTATCACTTTCTAACTAGAAGAACTTATTTAGCATCCTATATATATTTGTAATAATGAATGGTAATATTGGTACAATTCTTATGACGGGTAAAAGTGTACGAATTCTTTAAATAATATACCTGTAGGAACCGTCTGAAACGAAGCTATAAAGCATCCAATAATAAACATGAATCCCAAGCACAGTGTAAGACATTTCAAACCAGAAATACGGTAACCGATTACACTAAACCATCTATACATTATCACGGCCAGTTAAAGAGTGCATTATCATTATCTTTTGTATTTTATCAGTACGTGGAGTACCTAGTATTGCAGGAAAGAACTGCACTTGCAATTTAGATAACAATGCTGATCGGTATTCTTACAAATTATATCAAATATTCTTGAAAGAAGCATGGCATCGCACTGTGTACCATTAGTTTGTGGATAATAGAACAACACAGGCTTTTCACTTAAAAAAAACACTTTTCACTTTAAAAAATGTTTTTTTTTTAGCGGTTAAGACCATCTTACGAATAATTTAATTTAAAACCAAATGAAGAAAAGGAATGAAACATGTCGAACAATTAATCATAGTATGTTTCAGAAAAGTTGTAACATCATCATCACGTAATGTTAAAGTATATTTAAACTCTAAGAAAATTACGAAATTACACATAAACCTAGGTAGAACTTATTCGATTATTAATGAATAGATTTATGAACAATATGATTATGCATCCTTTTTTTTAATTTATAATGACGATAATATATTCAAACGACTGTAACTACGTCAATTATATTTAAATTTGCTAGACTAGATATAAACCAACTCGGAGTTTTTGTTTATGATCTGGGTGCACTTACAGCGTAAATTGTAATTTTGCTTACTTTTGGATATTTAAAAAGAAGTTTTTAATTTTTAAACCTGTTCAGATCTCGATTCATAGTAAACAACAAAACAACAATAAAGTTATACTAAACATTTTGTTGTTCCACCCTTGTGAGAAGCTACATAATTTTTCAAACAGTTATCGCGGTCAATAACTCGCGATCACTCTTATAAGATTTAATGCATTTAATTAAAAAGTTATAAGACCCGTATCGGACATATTGATTTCGATGTAATCATTTGTTAGTTAGCTGTTTTGCAGTTTGAGTAGGTGGCGCTACTGGAATCTTTTTATTGTTTCTTTTTAGGTGTAACCGTGTAGGTACATTTAAATAATAATAATGGAATGCAAAAACGAAAACAAAATTAATTTCTAATTGTATTAATAATACACACTTCCTATAAAACAATTATAGATAACATTTAATTTCTTTAAGTTTTCAATTTTGATATCACAATATCGATGTGGGTATGGAATGAACGAATTCGTGACGACTGAAGGACTCTTATAATAAATCCTAGTGTTGCAAGAACAGTAGGAACAAGGAATATGTTTCTTATGATGTTGGTGAGCAGTAGAATGTCTTCTGAAGCAGAGTTTGATACTTTCTCACTCGGGAGAACAAAATATTGTTAATCAGAGAGTCAGAAACCTGGTAATGGGAATTTACACCCAATATAGCGGAGACTTATCCTCATTAGAGTAGTAGTGTGGGCTAGGAATAGCCCATATGGTAGCTAACAGGCTAGGAGTAGCAAACCTTATTGACGACCACTATACCACTCTCTTGAAAGCTGCCACTTGGTTGCAAAAAGGAGGAACAGCCATAGAATTATTATAGTTCTATGGGAACAGCACACGCTTTGTTTAAAATTCTCAAAGACACTATGTTTAATATTCCAACAGACACAATGGTTAAAATTGCCACAGACACACTATGTTTAAAATTGCCGCAGACACATTATGTTTAAAATTGCCACAGTCAAACTATGTTTAAAATTGCCACAGACACACTATGTTTAAAATTGCCACAGTCACGCTATGTTTAAAATTGCCACAGACACACTATGTTTAAAGTTCCCACAGGCAGTATGGAAAGTTCTGTTTGCAACTTGTCTCAATATAGTAGTAACTGGTAAAGAAAAACTGTTACTGTGTTTCAATATGATGGACGTATCCACAATAGCAAATCAGAAAGCTGTAGAAGCTGACTATAGAACGTTGGATATAAATTAAAATGATCGATTGATTGTGGCATTGCAGTTTTTTCTGTGGTGATTTCGCTAAACACTCGCATTTCATCATATCCCAAGGAAAAAGAGCCGATTAAATAGACGTCTAAAAAGCTCTGTTTTATGGCGCATTACACTTAAATACCCACAAAGTTAGGGAGGCTGTAAAAATGTGCAGGAGTTCTCTAATTTACTATTAAAAATGGGTGAAGATACCCGGTATGAAGATGGAAAATACATTTTGGTCCAGAACCTTTGTTGTCGTCTTGGTATTTTCGGATATTCGACAGAAAATGGAATTCAAGCTAGTTCTTGGCTATGTCCATGTGTTATTTTGACTCTCCGTACCGATCAAAGAGCAGCAATAAATTTAAGAATACGCTTTTTTTTGCGGAAATAGTATGGAATATACATTCATAAATACAGTTATGGAAAAATAACTGTGTACATAGGTTGCCAGGGGTGCATAAAGAATATAAGGAGTAATTAACTCTTAAACGGGCTGTACCCGAAATGAAGTCTAAAACTTTCCGTATAACATAACTAGACTATTTTTTTAACTGTGACAGCGCGGGAAAATCGCTGGGCACAGCTGGTAGGTACTTAATAAGAGCACTGTATTCTGTAATGTATTTAATATGAACTTGATAAATATTTATGTACCTACAAGTACAAGTGAATTGATATTTAAAACTAGTGTAAACAAGTATAATGAATGTTAAAACAAAAAAAGATTTAATTATTGATAATCATTTTACAAATATCAATGATAATTAAGTGATTTAATAAAGAAAATGTGACTAACAAATTTAATAATCAAGTAAGAACAATAATTCTAAACAAATTCTAGGCCAAATAAATGCATACGAAAATTCATTTTTGATATAAATTGCGCCTAGAAAATACATTTTATTACTTACACTGTCAAGACCACTTTAAATATATGAGAACAAGTACAAAAAAAGATAAAACATACAGTAACATTTGATTTAATAATCTTTATAATTAAAGTGACATATACATAGAATAATATTTCATATTGATTTGTTAGTTATTTGTTCATGAATAGCTCTTAAATATTTGCAGAGCAAAATCAAAATAATTTCAATGGTGCTGAACAAAATACTATGGAATATATAGAATACTATAGAAAAACAAATAGAATTTGGACTTGAAATTGTCATGGGCACATATCTCGCAAGCTAGACTGTTAATATCAAATATTCCTGTTCAATGTACTGAGGTGTACAAAAACAAAACTGTTTATATTAATTCGTTTTATCTTTAACTTTAGAGTAAATGCATTGACACCAGGGTGTTACAGTTCTGTCACAAAGTAGCTCAACATTTATTACAGTTATTGGTAAAGAGTCAATTGAAACATTATGTGAGCTATAAATGTTGTACGCAACATCGTGAACACCAGTGCGTCTGTCTCGTCTGCGAGTCACTTCACGTTGGTTGTAGCACTTCCGTATGTCGCGTTTACGATACGTGTTGTCGTGTATGTGTCTGAAAAAAGAAACAAAATCATTAATTTATATATTATATGTCTCAACATAAGCTTCCATTTTTATTCAGTTCAGGAATTCTCATAAGATAAAAAAAGGTTTTTGATAGAAGAAACATTATCATAAGTAGAGGTTCGTAGTAGTGGCTCAGTATGTAAATATGTAATATAAAATATATTTTATAAAACTATTTATAGTTTAGATATTTATTTTATTTATTTTTTAAAGGTTTTTACATACTTAAATGTATTATTAATTCCAGTTGTTATTCCAACAGGTCTTCGAACTTTCAGTCCAGCATCCTTCAAACGCACATAAAATTCATCATCTTCCAAACCCCAACCCCAATAATTATTAGACATACCATTGACTAATTCAAAATGCTCTTTTTTAATTAACAAAATTCCACCAATAAAGGTTTTATAGTGATACTTCGGGTGTGTCTGAGGTGAGGAAATATGGTACGGACCATTTTCGGGATATTTATAGCTTAAATTGTCGTTCAGTGGCAGTAAATCCACATCATGCATTGCTATATAATCATAGTCTCTTCTTGTATAAATAAAGCCAACATTAATAAGTGATGCTCTGTTAAATCTGTTGTCATCTTTCTGTTGCATGATGAATATATGGAAAGATATGTTTTGATTGTTAAGAAATTTAAACATGTGTGGCACAAATACTAATAACACCTCAAACCGTTCTCGGAATGGAACAAGAATTGCTAGTTTTTTATTTCTCTGTGTTGTAATTATCCGAGAGTTGTTTGATTCTGAAATTGAATTCAAGTTATGTAAGCTTAAGTAAATAATATAATAGGCTAATGTCCTAGAAGTGTTATAATTCCTGGGTTTTGTCACTTTCTAACTAGAAGAACTTATTTAGCATCCTAAATAGGGTATATATTTGTAATAATGAATGGTAATATTGGTACAATTCTTATTGACTGGGTAAAAAGTATGATATCTTTAAATAATGTACCTGAAGGAACCGTCTGGAACGAAGCTATAAAGCATCCAATAAAAAACGTGTAACCCAAGCACAGAGTAAGACATTTCAAACCAGTAATACGGTAACCGATTACACTAAACCCTCTACACATTATCGGGGCCAGTTAAAGAGTGAATTATCATTATCTTTTGTATTGTATCCGTACTACAATGTGGAGTAGTATTGCAGGAAAGAACAGCACTTGCAATTTAGATAACAATGCTGATCGGTATTCTGACAAATTATATCAAACATTCTTGAAAGTAGCATGGCATCGCTCTGATGCACCATTAGTTTGTGGATAATAGAAGAACACAGGGTTTTCACTTTAAAAATGGGGATTTTTTTAAGCGTTTATAACCATCTTACGAAAACTAAATAAAGAAAAGGAAGGAAAGAAACATCAGTCCAACAATTGATTATAGATTTTTTTTAATGATTTATTCATGACCATGGATACAAGTCCTTCAGTCGAAAAACAATACATATTGAGAAATCAAAAGTAACTTACATATAAATTAAACTAATAAAAATGAAACTTATTATACATTAAACTAATGAAAAATTGAATTAAGCAATGAAAAAACAAATCAGACAATAAAAACTTAAAACTTTCCTAAACTATTTGTAACAAACTTAAGCAATGTAATAAAATAACTTTTTTCGTTTAATAGGTCTTGTACACGGCCGCGCACACTCAACGACTTTTCTTGCTCAATGTCACTTAATTCACTGACAAGTAGTAACCGTTGTATTTTAAACAATTTTTAAAATATAAGATGGTGTATATCTGCATTTCTTGAAACAATGAGAGCTGTAGTCTTTATCAATGATTTTAAGTCTATTAAGATGCGTTGGAACCAAAAAATGCCCAAAGCGCAGGCGATTGATGATAGTGATGAACTTTCTGTCAGTGTTCTTAAATGTATTCATTCTCATTAACTTGGGGACACAGAGTACTATAAACTTGGGGAGTCGCCAAGTCAACGACTATATTACCAAATATGGCACTGTGCGAAGGTACCCATAAGAATTCCACAATTTTATATTTCCGTTATGTTAATAAACAATTTGGTCTTAAATATATTTTAGTTTCAAACTTAATATATAATTAAGTTTAAAGCAGTAAGTATGGCATAACTTTTAGCAGTAAATATACTGCTGTAACCATCCAACTTTAGATCATAATATTTTGTGGATCATAATATGCTGCTTTAACACAATTTTCACATTTAGAACCATCTTCATAAAGCGTAAAGGTCTGCTCTATTGTTTATGTATGCTTAAAAATCATATTTTTGTTTATGAACTCTAAGTAGCAATTTACATTTAAAGTACTAATTAATTATATGGGTATTTTTACAATGGACATTTATTATGAATTTCATTTACATAAGCCAATATGGTTCTAATTTCAGGCAAATATCCAGAAATTAATAAATTAAATACTCTAGAGGTTTCAACTGCCTGAGACAGCTGTATAGGATATAAAACAGTGTTGAGAACAATTTGATGTTTGGTAGATAGTACCTTAAGACAAAATCTTTCAGCCAGTTGTGACTTATAGGAGTAGAGCGCATAACTCCACTTATCACTCTCAAACCCATATTCTGTATCACATCAAGTTTTCTTAACAAAGTTTTAAATGTATTCATATATGTTAGACAACTGTAGTCAAAATGACTTCTGACTATGCTCTTATACAGGATGATTAGTGTTTTTGGATCAGAGCCTCTAAAAATACCTCAACATCTTAAAATATTTATGCTCCTTATTTCTTTCTCACAGATATAATCTATGTGTTTGTCAAATTTAAGCTTATCATCTATTATAGCACCTAAATATTTATAATGATTAACAGTAAAAATATTTATACTGGAATATGCAAGAGGAACTTTACTAAGAACTAAAACTGAGCTTTTTTCTGAGCTGATTTCAAATTTCAAAATGTTGTTATAGTAATGATGTAGTTGGCTTAATGCAGTGTTAAAATTGTTTTCAGCCTTGTTTAAGTTCTGATCCATACTATACAAGAGCAAGTCATCTGCAAAATGTAAAATTTTTACTTGTGTAGTGACCACTACACCATTAAAAATTTTGCAGTACATAGTCTAGAATTGGAGAGGTATATAAATTAGAGGTATATAACAAGGGTGATAATGTTGCACCTTGCATTGTCTCCTTATTTGCAAATCTAGGTTCATGTAAAGTATTGTTAAATTTAACTAATAAGGTCCTATTAGTGAGGAAGTTTAATATCCATTTTAAAGTTTTACTGGGCAAACCTAAGTGATACAATACTTTAACTAGGCATTCAATATTTACATTGGCAAATGCACCTTTTACATCCAGAAAGACACATATAATCTTGGAGTGACTAAGTTTTACTTTCTTGATGTCTGATGTAAAAGATACATCTTTCCTAAGCCCACATTGTATATCTGGCAATTAAGATTCAGATTCAGCAAAATATTCCAATCATAGTCCTATCAGGTTTTCAAAAACCTTACCAAAACAAGAAGGAATGATACTTACTGCTTGGTTTTCTATATACTATATACTTTTCTTTTACAGGTCGATTCTCATATATAAATGACTTAACATTGACTGTGACCAGGATTGGGTAAAAGTAATTAACCATTCACAATGAGGAGCTACTGCAGGAGTCACTAAGGCTAAATCTATTTCAGTTGCTTCCTGACTGAATTGGAGTTGGACTACTATTATTTAAAATACCATGATTTAATTCATCAATAAGATTGTGTAGGTTATATCCTCTATTATTATTTTCATGACAAAAAAACAATGTATGATCAGCATTGAAATCTCCCATATTAAGACATGGCTTAGGAACATCTTGTAAAAGTTTTTTAATTTTCCTGACCTCAAATTAGGTATTGTTAGAAAGACTTATTGTCCTAACAGTACACATAAAATACTAAGTTATCATAAAGATGTTTCAACTAAAATACTAATGTTTTGAATAGACTCGTGAAAATTTGTGCTTATGATTTCATATTATAAATTTTGTTTAATTAGTATACCAACACCTTTATGTTTGACTATATGACTAAGTACCTCAACCAATCATGTGATTGGTTGAGGTACTTAGTCGTTTTTTCAGCCATTTTTTGGATCTTCACAGGGCAGTCCCTTTAGATAGCGAGGCCGATTTTATAGTCACTTACACTAAAATGCCAATTATGCCATTTACATTTTCGTTAAATAATTTGGTCAGGGGAATGGGATTATTGTTACTACCTTTCTCTTCTTCAGTGGCGTAAATCACGCAGTCACTAGTGTGGTTTTTTAAGAATAATCTCTTATACTGAGATTTTGTAAATAATTTATATTTATTTTCCTCATGATGTTCATGCTGATTTCCATTTTATTATTTACAGCTATTGCAGTATATAAAATAGTAATTACAATGGAATTAATTATTATTTATAGTAAGAAAATAATAATTAAAACTTGTAGTTTTTTAAAAACTCCCGCGCAGTTTAACTTCCCGCTAAAAAGTCTCGATCATAGGATTTTTTTGGGGCTGCTAAACATACTTTTTAAAAAGTATTCTATTTAATTTTTGGTAATTATACTTATACTTTTGCACTCAAAAAAAGTAGAGCTCAATTTTTTTTTAAACAACAAAATGATAATATATATTTAAACTAAACTTTTTGTAGTTTATCATTTTCGAAATTTGTTATCGCGTTCAATTAGTCGCCACCCTTATAAGGTTAATTAATGCATCTAATTAAAATAGTCATAGGAACTTTATCGGACGTATTGATTTTGATGTTATCGTTTGTTGGTTAGCTGATTTGCAATTTCGAGTTGATGTCAATATTTGAGGCTTTTTAGTTTCTTTTTAGGTGACATTAAAACAATCGAATGAACAAAAGAAAAATATATTAACTTTTAGTCAGTGGCGTAACTATCGAAGGGCTAGACGGGCAGTGCCCCGGAGCCCTCGAGCTCAGGCCTCTATCGGACTCTGGCTTACAAACTTTAATTTGAATTAGGGATTTTTTCCCAGAATCGGAATATAAAAAACCAGATTCCAGAAACACGATCTTAATAATAAACATTTTGTTTTTCACGGTCTTAATAGATCCTAATAATAGTTGTTTACGTTTAGACCAGATGGTCCAAGCGTAAACAACTAGATACAAAATTAAGAAATATATACTGGTTGCTTGGGCGGAAATCCCAGTTTTCTTCTACAAGCAAAATAGCCATATATTAAACAATTCTAAAACCAATATGGACATATGGTATTCAACTCTGGGGATCTGCCAGCAATATTAACATAGAAATCCTTCAAAGGTTTCAGAACAAAATATTGAAAACCATTTTTAATATCCCATATTTCATAAGTAACAAATATATTCAAATGGAGGGTCCATTAACATTAATACCATCAGACAAGAGAGTGCTACAGTATAAAAGTACTATGGTATGAAATACGAAAAAAAGCTTATCTGTGCAATAAATTGGCAGCACAGCTGGCAGGCTCAGGAGTAAAATTCACTATTGTCAATGACAGTGTCAATACACTGTCTCCTTAATCTAAGGCTAGGCTTAATCTTAAGGCTTCTAAGGCCTTAGAAGCCAGATTTAAGATCGACCAATAAATGGACAAAGTGCCGCCGAGCACCATATCCCATTCTTGTGGATATGGTGCTCGGCGGCACTGTCCACATACCAGATTAGATTAGATTTAACCAAAGAAGTAGCTCATTGTTGACAAAACAGATTGATATTAAGCCGGCATATCAGAACAGAAAAAAAATGCATTTTTGTTGCAATATTTTTCTCGTTTTTAATTGTTTTTCTTAACTATTAGTTGAAAACAATAATTTTACTCTTCCATACACGCACTCCTTGAAGTAGCGCTGATCACATTACCGATGTCAATGTCGAAATTGCGAAAATTTGTAGGTATAATTAATCATTACACTCAACAAGAGAATCAATACAAGAGTTCTTTTTCAAAATCGTACTATTTACTTTTTAAATATGAACCAACTCCCGTATTTGGTTATATTATTCAAAAATTCTGGCTTCTACCCGTTACCAACTCGAGTAGCTATTTGCTTCGTAAAGTAATGTCTGGTGTAAGGAGCATTCGGGAGAGAAAAAAAAAATCTTATCAGAACGAATGAAGCAACAAAATCTCGACTGGTTATTCGAAAGAATGTGGTGAGTACGAACTTGGTCAAAATGTTATACATCCTGAACTTGAAATAAAACAAAAATCATTATTTAAAATAAGTTTTATACAAAATATTTTTTATTGTTAAAGCTACCACTAGCTCGGAAAAATATTTCCTACAGACCTGAGAAGAGCTAACGACAGTAACTCAGCGAAATAAACTGAAAATAAAATCCATCCACAAGGAACTAGGAAATCAAATTCGTAAAGAAGCTTCCTTCTGGAAAATGATCTTGGATCTTGATTCTTCAAAGATTTTACAATGTCATACTTACGAAAGAAGAACAGAGACTTCTTTGGCTTTTAGAGGACACCACGAAAACTTAAATGAGGGGTACTATGGAATTTTTCTGTATGTTGTAGAGCTTGTCTCCCAATATGATCTCATACTGCGTCTGCAGTTTAGGATATGCCTAAAGGTTTCTTATTTACAAGTTAATTAACTGTTTCACAGTGTTGTTCGAAAATTTGTATACTTGTATGTAAGAACTCAATAAGTATTACAACTCCCATTTGAAAGCAATTGACCGTCACTTCTAATTCATCTTGGTCTTGATTTGAATAATTTTCAAATAATAGTCAACCATTTGGTGGTAACCGTTTTTCGTATAGATCACTGAATGATATTGGCATCGACTTCCTAGTTTCTTTTATCAATAAAAATTTTCACAGCAACAGCCGTTTTTCGTTAAAAGATTTTTAACGAATGCTTCCATTAGTCAGGCGTGATGTTACGTATAACAAGTTGCAAACAATACTCAAGCAATTGCCGTAATCTTGAAAATCTGCTGGCATTTCTTAAGAGTTCCGTTGCCTTTCTCGGAAACTGATGATCAGTTCTTAACCAAATACCTAATTATTTCAGTCCGGGAGCTAACACTTAAAAAAACATTAGAATTTGTATATAAACGACGAAGTTATTTTCTAATATAGTTACATAAAAAACCAAATACCTACCTGTACGGCAAAATAGAGATACTTCCTTCTTAGAAGTCGGTTAACAAGTTACAATTTGTATTTAGTTTTTAATTTTATTAATCAGTAGACTTTATTACCACTAATTTGGATTACGACAACTCCCGAAGGGTATAACAACCACCAAACGATCTGTAGAATTCGAGGAGCCTTCCTCCCAAAAAACCTAACCGAAGTCTTATTCAATTTTAGGCACAGCTCCTGATTGGACTCATGATGGACATGTATGAAAAGCATTACAAAATCCCTGGAGATGTTGGTGTTTCGTTATTCAGACCGGACCTATTCCTGTATTCTAAACATCTAAGGCGTGATAATTGTGGAGCTTACTGTTCCTTGAGAAACAAACATCTTCAGGAATCACACATTTACAACTTTAATAAATATTACGAACTGACCAACGAACTGTCCAGGAATAAATTTATAGTCAGCTTGTACGCGGTAGAAGTGGGAGCGAGGGGTATAACAGCAAAATCTTTATAATTCCTACTTAAACACCTTGGCATTTCTAGAACAAGCACCGGTTCATTTCTAGAATGTATTTCAAAGGCGGCATTAGTAGGTTTTTTCCAAATTTGGTTAGATAGGGAGAAAGGTGTGGGGAGCGGAGAGCTTGTTTGCGCATAATTATTATTAAACCTTTATTAATAAACCTACACCTGAGTCGCAATTCCCAGGCGCTGTTTGCACTCCCTTCCATGCAACGCGATGGGCCTGACACCCGCACGGTGAATCTATGGAATGCTAAGAAGTTTCGTCTCGTCTGGGATGAATGCACAATGATAAATCCTACAACTGTAGAAGGGGACGATAGAACATCGGATACACCGAGTACTATAAAGTTGGATATAAAGGAAAGTGATCGACGGACAGTGGCATTGTAGTCTTTTCCTGGCGTGATTTTTATTAAGAAGGTACACACCCAGTACAAGATGCAACAATCTTTTTGGTGTAGACACAATCTCTTTTGTTGTCTTGTTGCCTGCGGAGATTCCAGTTTCCACAGAAATTGTAATTGAAGCTGGTTTTTGGCTAGGTCAACGTGTTATTTTGAGCAAAAAATACTTAAAAAGTATTGTACTCGAAGGATGCTATAAAAAACCTTTCATCCAATATAATTAAGCTGTTATTTACCAATAAAAAACGGGCAAACGGGCTAATACTTAATAAAAGTCACATTGTATAGTATATATATGTAATAATAAGTAGACAAATGTTTATTTACAAGTGAATTGATACTGGTACAGATTGATACTGATTAAAACTGGTGTAAACATGTATGTATAATGAATATAATAATAAACAAAGATTTAATAATTAATAATCATTTTAAAAATAGCAGTCGTAATGGGGTTAGTAAAGAATATATGATTAACAAATACAATAGTCAAATAAGACAATAGTTCAAAATCAATGCTAGGCTAAATAAATGCCTAATCCAATTTTTTTTTAAATTGCACCTAAGAAATACATTTTTTACATACACTGTCAAGCCCATTTTAAATATATGAGAACAAGTACAAAAAACATACTTAACAATCTTTATAATTAAAATGACATATACATGGAATAGTAATAATATTTCATATTGATTTATTTGTTCATGAATAGCTCTTAAACATTTGCACAGCCAAAGCAAAATAACTTCAATGGCTATTACGGAACTGAACAAAATATTATGGTGATCTGTAAAAGAGAATCACCAATCAAAAACAAACAGGACTAGTACCTGAAATTGTCATGAACAGGGCACATACCTCACAAGGTAGATGGTCAATATCAAATGTTATTCATTCAAATGTTTTATATACTGAAGTGTATGAAACAAAGCTATGTGTTTATGTTAATTAGTTTTCTTAACTTTAGGATCAGGGCATTGACACCAGGGTGTTACAGTTTTGTCACAAAGCAGCTCAACATTTATTACAGTTATTGGTAAAGAGTCAATTGAAACATTATGCGAGCTATAAATGTTGTACGCAACATTGTGAACACCAGTGCGTCTGTCTCGTCTGCGAGTCACTTCACGTTGGTTGTAACACTTCCTCATGTCACGTTTATGGTACGTTTTATCGTGTATGTGCCTGAAATAAGAAAAAATATATAATTAATTTATATATATAATAAGATCTCTACATGAGCTTCCATTTTGATTCCATTTAAGAAAATCTTTTGATAAAAAGATTGCTGATAGAAGAAACACTATTATATGTTAAGGTTTGTAGTAACAACTCTGTATTTAAATCTTTTATAATGAATAAGTTATTAATAAAAATGGAGGTGTCTTTACATACTTGAATGTATTATCAGCTCCAGTTGTAATTCCAACAGGTCGTCCAACTTTTAATCCAGCATCTTTCAAACGCACATAAAATTCATCATCTTCCAAACCCCAACCCCAATAATTATTGGACATACCATTGACTATATCAAAATGCTCTTTTTTAATTAACAAAATTCCACCAATAAAAGTTTCATAGTGATACTTAGGGTGGGTTTGGGGTGAAGAAATATGGTATGGACCATTTTTGGGATATTTATAGCTTAAGTTGTCGTTCAGTGGCAGTAAATCCACATCATGCATTGCTATATAATCATAGTCTTTTCTTGTATAAATAAAGCCAACATTAATAAGTGATGCTCTGTTAAATCTGTTACTGTCTTTCTGTTGTATGATGAATATATGGAAAGGTATGTTTTGTTTTTTTAGAAATTTATACATGTGTGGTACAAACTCTAATAACTCCTCAAACCGTTCCCGGAATGGAACCAGAATTGCTAGTTTTTTATTGTTGTATGATGTAGATATTCGAGGATTCACTGATTCTGTAATTGAGATAAAATTATTTAAGTTAAACTAAATAGTATAAAAAGAGATGAATATCGAAGTAATTTAATTAAAATTCCCAGATGACGTTCTTCTTTAAGCAGAGGAACTTAAGCAACAAATATATTTTTGTATATAATGAGGTTGGCAGAATTTTTATGTGAATTGATTTTAAAAAGGTCTGTTTCTTCGGTCAGTTAAAAATATATTTGGTTTACCTGATGGAACAATGGGGAGCGAAGCTATAAAGCAGCCCATCAGAAATGTAAAACCCAAGCAAAGAGTGAGACATTTCGAGCCAGTTATACGGTAACCCATTAAAATAAAACCTCTATACATTAACACGATCACTTAAAAATATTACCATCATTAAGTTTATTCAAACTTTACTTATTTACTTTATACAGCATAATTAAAATAGCAAACTATTCCAATAATAATAATAAATAAAAATAAATAAAAGATTTATCTAGCTCTCAGCTGATAAGCTATCAATTATGATTTATGTCAATAAATAATTTAGAAGTACTGTCAGCTGTCAAAATGAGGTTACAAAATGTAAGTGTTATTAAGATGGCGCTATTGGTATTAAAGGGTGAATAGATATTCAAAAAATTTACATTTTGTTATTCTCTGCCTTAGACTCTCTCGCTCTCAGAAAGTGCGAGAAATTCAACGGTAAGTGAGCGTACCTATAGCTGCGGAATCTTTCAAGGAGAAAAGATAGCATGATGGTCTCGATTAGTCTTGTCTATGACCGATAGCCTACAAGCTTACTAGTCTTATAGTGCCGTTCAGACTTCAAAGGTTCAGGGCTTGGGTAAACCTTGTCTCAAGAATAGCGACTAAACCTTTATAACCGAGAAGGTTGGTAGGGATGAGATGCTATAAACATAATCATTAGGAGAGGAGTCCCTAACTATTCGAAATATGCCATTGTCTATACGATCCCTATGAATGATTATAGCTCAGATCCGGCTAATTACAGATCTATTTCCACTACCTCCCTTCTCTCCAAATGAAGGGAGAGTATTATGAACGGCAAGGTCTTGGGGTTACCTGGAGGATCACCGTTTGTTCAATGATGATCAAGATGGTGATCTACAATTGTATGCCTTACATATATCGATGGGTGACGGCCTTTGAAAGTAAGGAAGAGGGTTGGTAGTTTGCGTAGATATTGCAAAAACCTTCGGTCGTGTATCACTTACGGGAGTTTCTTTCAAAGCTACGTTCTTAGAAGTTTCCCGTGAGTTTATGCAAGAGTATCACTAGCTTTGCTATGCTTGGCATTGGCAATGGGTTATTGTATCACGATGGTCATATGTTCTGGAATGATGCAATGTGGGTTGAATGGGTTCATTGTTTCACCCTTTTTTTTCAACTTTAAAAAAAATCTATTTCAAAATTTCTTTATTCAAGTAGGCATTTATACGCACTTTTGAATCGTCAATTATATTAAATTGGTCAGTATAGTCAATTTGTAAATAAGCTGCCACGAGCTCGTCGTCTATTCCCGTTCTTAATCCACTCTTAGATTATGATTTATGGTCACTTTTAGTGAGTGCAGCTTGCTCTAAATAATAATAATAATAATATAATAATATCAGGATAAATTACACACATTGATCTAACCCCTAAGTAAGCAAATTATTTGCTTACTTTTTTAATTGCAAAGATTAATAATAAATAGAATAATTCGGCGATTGCATGAAATGGTGAAGAATTTAAATTACGCGTGACCGTTACAGGAATTTCGTTAAAAAAGTCTCAAAAGTCACCGCCACACTTAAATCTGAATTTATTTCAATATTATCAATTTTTAACTTAATAGGTCTATTAGCAACCCTAGTTTTAGAAACCCTAGATAAAACATCCCAAGTTGCCTTTATTTTATTTTTTGAGTTTAAGATTTTATTTCTTATATAAATCAAAGTAGCTTGTACGTCAATGTTCTTAAATATTTTAGAGAAATTCCTAACTTTATTCAAGAACACCGGATCTTGATTCTATTGCCTCTCACCGTATAAATCATATAACTTATCTCAACTTTAATATATTCCCACGGTAGTGAACACGGTTAGTGATTGGGCATCACTAAATTTAAGTTTTAGGTATATTGTTATAGTTTTTGGCTTAAAAATATTATTCATTTCTTGTAACAAAAAATCAAAAACGTTATTATTTTAATTATTGGGATTAACGTCGGATATGTCTACTTTACCCACTTCTTGCTCAACAGTATTCTTAAATACCCTCGTATTAATCCTCGTAGGGTCCGGTTTATTGTAATTGGTCTGCAAGTAAACTTTCATTTTTATGATTTATTAATTGAGAAAATTTTAGACCAGTGGTCTAAACTTAAATTGTTTAAATGTTACAGCGACAAAAAAACATTGTCAATACAAGTCGCGGAAACACTAGTACCTAATGCGAGTAGGTTCAGAAGAGACGTTCAATAAGTTAAAGGATTTAAAAAAATTTAAGAAACGTACACTAGACGAAGTTACTTGTAACATATCTTTACTATAATAATAATATATTTAACAATATACGTATAAACCATTCATGTTCCCATCAGGTGCAACGCCTCACGGAGCACATACTGATAGGGGCCACTGTGAGGGCCAAGAAGCATAGGACAGGAGCGCTCTTCCTCGATGTAGCTAAGGCGTTCGACAGGGTCTGGCACAATGGACTGGTGTACAAGCTATACCAGTTCAAGGTGTCAGACAGACTCGTACTCATCATACGGGACTACCTGTCGAATCGCTCCTTTCGCTACAGAGTGGAAGGCGTTTTGTCAACCCCCCGCCCCATCAGGGCGGGTGTCCCCCAGGGTTCAGTTCTCTCGCCCATCCTCTACTCCATCTACGCTAGCGATATTCCTAGGCCACGATCTAAAGTGCACCTTGCCATGTACGCGGGCGATACCGCGCTTTACACGTCCTCTAAGGATCACTGGGAGATATACCAACGTCTCCAATCCGCAGTCGACTCCCTCGAGAGCTGGCTGCGGAAATGGCGGATCGAGGTAAACCCTGAGAAGAGCGTTTCGGTGCTCTTCGAACGAGGCTTCCAAGGATCCTCCCGCGAATCAAACTCTTTGATAAACCGATACCTTGGAAAGACGAGGCAAAATACCTAGGAGTAACGTTAGATAGAAAGTTAGTTTTCACTGCGCATATTAGGACCGTTCGTAGCAGAGCGGCCTACATATTAGGTCGTTTATATCCGCTGTTAGGCAAGCGGAGTAAAATGTCCCTTCGCAATAAGGTGACACTTTACAAAACTTGCATACGTTCCGTCATGTCCTATGCGAGTCCCGTTTTTGCGCACGCTAATCTGAAACCCCTTCAGGTGATTCAGAACAGGTTTACACGGATTGCAACCGGGGCGCCGTGGTTCGTACGCAACATCGATCTCCATAGAGATTTAGACCTTCCGACCATCGCTCAGTACTTCAAGGGGCTTTCCCAAAAGTACTTTGAACGTGCTGAGCGACACCCGAACCCACTGGTGGCTGACGCCGCAGAATATAGACCACGTAAGACTACTTTAGTCAGAAAAAGAAGACCCAAGTCGGTACTCGTTGACCCCGACGACGCGTTCACAGTAGGTAATAACGTGTACGCGTAGGCATAATTGACACCACACAACATACAGACACACACCGTCTATACCGGTATAGACGAGGTCCCAACTGAGTAAGTGCTCCGTTGCTCCGGCGTTCTGCCGTCGGAGGACGCTAGTGTCCAAATGTCCTTAGCTTCCCTCCTGACTAACGACGCCCCGAGTCGAGGTCCGTGTCTCAATCTGAGACGCCCTCGGGACGTCGTTCCCCATGGGGGGCCATCTGGTCCCCCCTTGTTAAGGGTGGGTCTCCAGACCCACCCGCTCCCCCGTTGACGCTGTAATAGCCAACAGGGCTAACAGTATAGACAAAAAAAAAAAATAAAAAAATAAAAATAAATATACGTATAAAATAGTTTTCTATGACAGAATAGGTAAAATTTAAAAGAAATAACTATAATATGTGGCTATTAAAATGTTGAAAATTAAGGAACGTAACCTTGTAACAGTGTGAACATACAATTATATTTTTTTACAAGATTAGAATTTTATCATTGTTTGATATTAAAAAAAAGTTCATATTAAATCTAATGTAGATAAAAAATATATATTTGACGATTTATTTAGGATAATAAACCATTTTTCATATAATAAACTAATTTTATTATAAAATTAAAAATGCTTTTAGATAGTCGCATCAGCTCACATACTTTTTTTTTTTCAAATCACATAACTTAACATAATATTTATGTTTGTAATTATTATACCTACAAACATAATATTTACATTTAATAAAATAAATAAAAAATATTGAGACCCAAATTTTTAAATAGTTTTTTAAAGTAAATTTTTATATTATAGTAATATTTTACAATGTTGAGTAACATTGTAATTATGATAAAAATTTACTATCAGGTTAAAACTTAAATGTTGTAAGTACACCAAAAATAATAAAGAGACTCATATTTTCTAGGAAAACTTAAAAATGTATTTACGATATAACTATAATGCAGCAAATTACTAGTACATACATTAAAAATTAAAAAAAAAATGTGTTTGCTTATTTTCTACGTAAACACATAGGGTATCTTTAACCCCAGATGAAATCACACTCACTTTCAAAGGAAAACCCAAACTTGGTTTAAGCTCTAATTAGAATAAAACTAAAAATACATGGATTTAGTTATATTTTAAGAGACGCGGCAGCAGTAGTTGCTGGCAACATTAACCTATTAATATAAATAAACTTAAAAACCGCAAAATTAAAAAAAAACCAAGATAGGATATTTAATTATCCCTCCAAATGATTTTCGGATATACCTACATCCACGGAGCACGCAGCAGGAAAACATTAATTGTAGGAACACAATCGCTACGTTTGCTATTAGCTTAACTTTATATTAGTAAATAGGCAGTTAGCACGCCATGTTGGATGAATGACCCGTTGTTCTTGTATTATCTGTGCTGTTTAGTATTTACAATAATTTCAACATGTCTTCACTTTTAAAAAATATGGGTATATCCTGAATGACTTAAGGTTTAGTGTGTCCATCTTTGTATACATGTATATTTAAATATTATTTGTTATAGAAAGTATTTTATACTTAAAAATAATAGAGGAAGGTGCCCAAATATGGGCTACCATTTTGATTTTGGAACAAAAAAAGAAAAATATTGAAAAATCAACTTTTTATTACTATATAATTAGTCAGTCATATATTTTTACATAATAACGAAACAGTCTTATATTTTTATTAACAACTTCTAGTATGAAAATTGAGTATCAATCAAAATTACAAAATAGGTACTAATTATGGGCTAGGTCCTTAAATATGGGCTATAAAGTATGAACTCCAATATCTTTTAGAAAATAACAATAAAAATCTTCGTAAAATAAGAGATCAACATGAACTTTGGTAAAAAAGAACATAAGGTAAAAAAACGATTTTACTTGCAGAAATCGCATATCCAAGTATCAAATTCTGGCCCAGCACAATCATTGTGAGCCCAAAGCTCACACATCAAGCACCGGACCCAGAGTTCTCCCATTGTATTTTCCGAAAAAAGTTGGTGGCAGAACATACATTCTGCATCTGCAGAGCTTCTTCACCTATTATTGGATCTGGGTCAGTGTCCGAATCCAATAGGACATCCTCTTCACCTTCACTGTCAGTGACTTCACTGTCATTTGTAGCTTTTTTATTTCTGGGGTGTTTTTTCTGTTTTTTGCGTTGCTTATTTTTAGTTTTGTTTTCTTTTTCTATTTTTTTCTCGTTTTTGTTGACTAGGTCGTCTTTATACCGAGATGCAGTTATAACACTAGCCACGGCAGCTTTTCGGCCTCTGGTGGATGTCTTTCTAAATTTTTTTGGTACACGGCTTATGTCATACGGAGATACTAACTGTAGGCTGCTACGGTCAATTCTAGAAGAGGATGGCTCACCATCTTGTGAAGATTCAAGTCCAGCTTTGGATGTTGATGCTACTGGTTCAGTCACACTTCTAGATGTTGATTTTGTCGGAGTAATATCTGTACATCCATCTTTTACAGCATTTTGTTCTGCTGCAATAAAATCTACATCACTAAATATAGTTTTATTTAGTGGCCAAAGCCCTGTAGCACGAAATCCACTAACTGCTATTTCACCAGTTTGAACTTTTAGATAAGCTCTGCCAAATAACTCTGCAATGTCATAAGGGCTCAGTGGTCTGTTGTTGTTTCTGATCCAGTTTCTTATCTCTTCGCTATAGTAAACCTTTAAAGGTCCCATAAACGTTTTATCAAGAGGCTGCAGCTTATGAGTTGTGTGAGGTGGTAGAGAAATAATATCCACGTTATTCTCTCTTGCCAGGTCTATTACATCAATATTTCTTGTGTGGCTGAAGTGTCCATCTAAAATCAGTAAAACTCTTGATTCGGGTGTTGGGTTCGTATGTTTTATGAAGTGTTTGAACCAATCTGTAAATATATTCATTTGAATCCAGCCAGATGGATGTGCAACTCCTTCAGCTCCAGGAGGACAACCTCTCATCAGTTGGGAGCTCATATTTTTTCGGGGGAAAATTATAAATGGAGGAACAAAATGGCCAGTGGCATTCATGCACACTACGATTGTCACTAAGGAGCCTCTTTCAGCAGAAGTTAGTGAAGCTATTTGCCTCTTTCCACGGTGTCCAATGACTTGTGGAATTTTACTTTGTACAACTGTTAGACCGGATTCATCAACGTTGTAGATACGATTCGGTGGATACTTGTGTTTTTCGTACATCTCATCCAAAATTTGAAAAAAATTGTCAACGTTTTCTTTATTAAAACCAAATGCTCTCGCAAATGACGTTCCTGTAGGCTTTCTTATGGACAGTTGATGTTTGTGTCGTTTCAGAAACAGTCTTAACCATGTTTTACCTGCTAAGCCAGGTTCTTTAAATGGATTGTGCAAGTTGTTACGTGTTGCCAACATAAACGCCATTCTACGAAGATCTGACCTAGTCAATCCATGAAATTTACTTTCCATCCTCAAAATATATTCCACCAAAATATTTTCCAACTGTGTACCTAACACAGTCTTCCTACCTAATACCGTAGCAGCCGCTTCTTCAGGAGTAAGGTCATTTTTCTGGCTGAGGCGTTGCAAAGTTGTTCTCGGCACTTTAAAATTTTTTGCTGCTTTTAGGGTACCCATCTTCTTTTCGCGAACTGCTTGTATGGCTTTAATCATTTGTTCTGTGTCCCAATTTTTCCTTTTACCTCTAGATTGCGTCGGCGCCATTCTAAAAAAATAAAAAAAGACTCGATTAGAAATAATGTATGTGTACCTAACTACACATACCTAAATATGGGCTAGCCCATAATTAAGACCCCTGCCATAGCCCATATTCGAAATTCTTGATAAAAATACACATAACCTTGTATTTTAAAAACAATACAACACAAACAAATAATCTAACCAAAAATGTAAAATTACACTCATATACTACAAACAAAACGTATTGTTACACTATTTACCTATTACTTTCGTTAAAATAATAATATATTTTTACATACCTTCGCAAGTTTTGCGGGAGCGGCACAGTAACAATGTCTTAACCTAGCCGCACTACGCGGTGAACTGACGAGATAGAGTGATCACGATGTTAGTACGAATGAACGCGACGGAAGATAGGTGTTTGTTGTGTCCTTGAATTTTTTGTTTCTGAGAAATGTTACTAGCCCATATTAAAGCACTAGCCCATATTTGGGCACCTTCCTTTATAGTATCGGGTAACTATCGCTGCACTTTTACGGTGTAGTACCATTCACACACAAGTGGTTGGCGGGAACTACCTTTTATAGCTGTGTTAAATCTGTATCTTCTCTTCCCCCTCTCTTAGCCTTTATACAGACCTTCATCCTCTTGCCTTTACGATCCTTCCGGTACTCCTTCCTGACAAAGGGATTATACCTTAGGGATGCTTCATAAAAGAAGGTATGTAGCACACTATAGCCGGCCCTAGTATGCGTCACAGTTGCAAAAGAAATATTTGCTAAATGTTAAGGTTTTAGTTCGCTTCTAAAACTAGCCTCAGGTTATACTGCTGCATATGTCAATGTCATTGTGATCTCTCACCGTTAGATAAATATAAGAACAATCAACTAAGAAGCACTATTGTCTGAAGTTAATATAGCTTGAAACTTATTTTATTAGGGCGTTATCGCCTTCAAGGCATTATTAGCACAAATATATTTCTCCATTGTAGTCATAAATCTTCGTACGTTAAATGTCTTTGGTCAAGCTGGACAATTGTGTTATTATCTGATCAAACAAACATACTTATTTATAAATTACAAAATAAATTGAAGTGTGGGTTTAGGCCATTATTAGATGCAGTCATTATTATTACTAGTTTCAGCACGCTGCTTTGTTTGTCTAATAAGGAAATCCTGAGGATGTTATTATCACATACTGATTTGAACACTAGCTTTTCGTCGGGCTTTACTTGCTGTTGTGAGATTTAGAAGAAAGGGCTGTTTCAAAATTGATAACAGCACGTTATACACAACAGCACGTTAACCAAATTAAATTTTAATCAAAATAAAGTTTCATAATTCATTTCCGTTTTCAAACTATGTAACCAACCGAACTCTTGTTATTTTTTTTTATCTTGAGAGGTAACTGACGCTGCTAACTCGCACACACACACACGCACACAAACAGACACACATTAATTTGCGTGTAACTGAATAAATATATAATACCCGTTCTTGAATAATATTAAAACATTAAATAATAATTAAACTGTCATGTTCCTAATTTTCGCTTTATAATTCCCAACAAATTCTTATAATAAACGCTTAAAAACACAACCACAATTTTTATAGGCGACTATAATTACATCATTACAGAGTAATACAAACATTTTAATAGTTAAATACTCCAGCCACGAAATGTCAACGTTAAATGTCACAGGCGCAAATAAATTAGTTGCTTTATTAAACTAGCGCCCCGCCCTGGGTTCTTACAAGTGCAACTTTGTGTAAAAAAAAATGTTAATGTAAATAAGAATTAATATAACATCAACAAGATATATATAATATATCGTCTAAGCTCTAATATCAATACTTAATAGACTATAGTTTATTTTAAATATTAATTATATTAAAAACTTAATAATATAATATAAAAAAATATCGACATTAAAAGCTCATTATAATTAAATATATGATAAGTATATGGACATTTATTATAAGGTAATTACTTCGCAAATCATCTTTACTTATATTAAATTGTAAAATATAAAATGGTGGTCAAGAGTCAACTTTAGAAGTTGCGAAGGCATGTTTGTGTTAACTGACATTTCTTTTCACTATTTTATTATAACTTAAAAAGTAACAAGACAAGGATACCAATATTGTAAATACATTTTTATTTTATGTGAATAAATATTTAAATGTTTCCTAATTAATTTTCCTCGTTAAATATTACAAATAAAAAGAGTATTACTTTTAGTTTGTAAAGTTTATTTTAAAACGAACCTTCATAAATTAGACGTAGAGCCTTAAGGCTGTGAATATACAATTTACCTAACACAAATGCCAAGTTCAACATATATCAATGTCCCATCGAACTAATAAGTACTTTCAACGTTTGAGTTACGTCTCAGTTCACGTAATTAAGAATAAGTAGTCGAAACTCTTGTTAGGAGTTTTTTTAAACTATAATTGACGGTTTGGGCTCCGGCGTGGAGTAATTAAAGAAATTAACAAACAGAATAGGGTTGTGGGTTTTATAATTTTGAGCGACGGAATGAAGAAAGTCTTGGGTTATTATTTTTAAATAATATATTTTTTTAGTTGTTTTCAATCAATGTGAACTTTTTAAATATGTGGATGGAATCAGTTATTTCAATTCTAGAATAATAATTTGAATTCTTTAAATTCACTTAGTAGAGTGCGCAAAAATTATAATAAATTCCTATTTAAATATATGTAAATACAAGCGAGGAAGTAAGAGTGGCGTGTATTTTAGAATATTAGCTCGAAGCGAAGTTATAATGAGTAGTTCGTTCTTATCATTCATCATTCATTCTTATCATTCATCAGTGAGTGAATGGATGCAATTAAAGCATTTATTATAATAAAACTTTTAATAATCTGTTATTTGTTTTTTAACAAGTCTCTTTATTCCACAAATGCGAGTTTAACTATCTCTTATAACATTATTGATTTATTGCTTCAAATGTTTTATTTGTTAGAAAAAGTAATAGGTAAGTATTGTGTTATTTAATAATGATGTTCTTATTTTAAGTGTAATTATGAAATAATTACGAACGCATTTTTTATTGTTATTTATTAAGAAAGACTCAAATGAATTTCTGTTTTAAAAAATATTATTTCGTAGTTCCGTTTCAATACAAATATATAAAAAAAAATGAAAAAATAAATAACATTTAACAATAAAAAAAACAAAATATAATAATATTAAAAAATATATATTATTATTTTGAAAAAAATATTAATATTTTTTATAATATAAGTATACCTATAATAGATTTGAGATATTTTTTATTAGGTACTTAAATTTAAAAAACCTATGTTACACAAAAGTTTCAGGTTGTAATGGCTCTCACGAGAACAGTTCTTGAAAAAAATAATTAATAAAAATACATGGGTTGCATGACCTCTGTAAAAATAAAAAAAAATGTTCATACCTTCATTAGTTAAAATTAAGATAAAGTTTATAATTGACTTCATCCTTCGTGGATTAAAATAACGACTGAAAAAAAAAAATAAAATAAGCCATCGTCATCGACTCCCATCACTATCTCTTTACAAAGAATGCTTATCAGAATTAATAGCTGTGATGCTAATTAGTTAGATTAGAAAATGTCAGCCGCGCTCGTGATTTAAATGTTTGTCTACAAATTAATGTTAATAAGATTATTTAACTGCATAGGGGCTTTAAATGTAAATACATTATATAAGATTCTATAAACTTTACTATATTTACATAAATAAGAACAATTGTTTATGATGGATTTTACGTGTATGTTAGTTTTAAGGGTTCTAAAGAACAAAAACGATCAATATTAGTAAGACTTCGCTGCCCGTCAGTCTGTCACCAGGCAGTATGAATTATATTGAATATATATTGAAATTTTCACAGACGATGTACTTCTGTTGCCGCTATGACAACAAATATTAAAAACAAAATACAATAAATATTTTATTGGGCTCCTACACAACAAACGTGTTTTTTCTATATTAAGAACGGCAACGGGTAGAAAATTGAAATATTTAAAAATATTTAGATTATTACCTATTTTAATTAAGTATATAACGGTACGGAACCCTTCGTGCGCGAGTTACGACTCGAACTTGGCCGGTTTTTTATACATTTAACTTGTTAATTTGATGTAAATACCTTTGCACAGATATGGATCAATAAGAGAAACTCCTCCCTTGAAGAACAGAAACCAACACCCTTGAGGAACAAAGGAGAGTAGAACATGAGGAGAGGCAGGAAAGAGGAGTCATTAATTGTAGCTATATTTAAGTAATGCTGTACCTATTTATTTATTTAAGATCTACCTCTACCTAGCTCTACCTATAATACAATAATAAAATTTTTAGTGTATGGAATTTTTTTCTCTCAATAAATTGGTGGTCCTGGGTTCGATTATTAGCCCGTGCACCATTAATTTACTGATACTAGTTAGGACAATCAGCAATGAGACGAAATTTCGATAAGCTGGGGGTGACTTTTGGGTAATAAACTTTTTCATTAAGAAGTCATAAGTGCTTATTTTTTCAAAGTACATAGGGTTGTATATCACATAATTTAAAGTATACCAGTAGACCCCCCGCGTCGCCCACACGCGATGTTATTGTTCCGCGACAATTTTATGATTGATTCCCGGTAGAGATGGGAATATATAGATGAATTATAATGCAAATCTATCGACATTTATTGGGTAAATTTTTTCTTCGATATAAAAGTTGGAGAGGTATCGAGCAGCTGTTCCACTTGATATAAAGAAATATTGTAGTTACCGTTGTAATTGGAATATCCAAATAAAACAAGTTGAAGATGTTATGCCACTTTTAAGGAGGAGAATGACCATATAGTCTCAGTATGGTTGTATAAGGTGCTTCAGTTAATATTCTGTGAGATCATATGACCACGGTCGAGCCAGTCCGTATACCAGTAGCAGACAAGTAGTTAATATAGTCTATTAAATGGTAGGAAACCATTACTTGTATGATGGTCAGTACCTATTAGGATAACAAATAGTTTTCATACCTTTCCCCAAATTAATCACTAGATAGATGATGAAGTTTTCAGAGTTTTATGTATGTGAATTAAAAACTTTTTTCTCACAAAACCTAAAAAACTACGTATATGAAACATAGGTAAAAGCTTTAAAAAAAATACATAACAATTTTATGAAAAGGTAGCAATTTCATATGAATATGGCTATTTCTTAGATATATTATGATATAGAGAAAAGCTAATAGAGCAAAATGAATACTTTTATCTTTTCATTTTCTACCTAGCACAAACATATAAATTTATTTAATGAAAAATATATGTGTGTGTATTAGTGTACACATGTAAGAAGTGAAACTTCTTTATGACATAATTTTTTGAAAAATGATTCATTAATTACAAGTTTACAGGAATGGCTGATTAAGCTAAATAAAGTTTAAATGCTAGATAAAGTTTAAGCAAAAATAAAGATGGCGCGTAACAGAAAAACGTTACAGTTTTTTGACATTGCTATAAAATTTCTTCCATCCGTCGATAAAAAAGTTTCACTTCAAATATGGCGCGTAACGGAAAAATGTGACTTAGAAATAAAGATGGCGCGTAACAGAAAACGTCATAATTTTTTGACATTGCTATAAAATTTTATCCCATCTGTCGATAAAGAAGTTTCACTTCAAAAAGATGGCGCGTAACGGAAAAATGTGACGCGTAACGAAAAAATGTTACACTAATTTTTTTTTCCACCCCGATAAAGAAGTTTCACTTCAAAAATATGAAAGCTATATACTAAAAAGTTTTATTAAATCATAACAAAAAATATATATTATTTTAAAAATTACTTACATCTATCGATAATTTTCCCATCCCTACGACCGAGCACGATACAAAAGCTTGCAATTTTAACTTTGTAATTTATGTTTTTGGCTTCATTACGTGCAGTTTGATTATCGATTTGATTTGTTTTGAGAAAACAGTTTAAAAAGAGTTTTAATGCTATTTATGAAGTTATTACTAATTTAAGGTTACTATACTTGGCTACTGAATGTTAAATACTGGAATAGAAATACTTCACAGTATAAACAAAAGTTACTAAATGTCACAGCATTTCTTTTAAGTTGGTACTAGTGGATGTTTAGTTTTCTTAAATTATTATTTTTTCCCTGGCCAGTATCAAATCACTCACTAAAAATCACTAAAATATATAAAAAATAACTATAATATAACAAAAGCAGAAAAAATTAAACTAAAATATATATTGAACACATTATATTAAAAATAGTTTTTTTAGAGTAGGTACTATAATAAAAGATTTTAACGACAAATGCAATCAACCGCTGCAGATTAAAAAACTAATCTCCAACTTTAAAAAGATTTGTCACTAAGAAGGTTTTTACAAACAAGTGCTTTAACCTAACTGTAGATGTAACTAAATTTTTTAACGGTTTTAGAACAATGCTAATTTTAACGGTTTATTTTAACCCTAGATTAACTTTGAGTCGGTGAAATAATCCCTGGTTAAGTAATTTGGATTGGTACTATTAGGTAGAATTTGAATAATTATTTTTTTTACTTTTGAATGACAATTACATAAATATGTTATAGGTATTTTGAAAAAACAAGGCTGTTTAAAAAAAAAATTACATTTATTACTTTTAAAAACTAATTACTATATTATATATCTAGATAATACATTTTTGTTTTATTTATGTTTATCTATGTTTAACTATATGTCAATTAATTCGTTCGTGGATCACGCAAACAGGGATGGACTAATTTTCATGAAATTTGACAGGTACCTATTAGTACATTTGCAAAGTCAAATGTAGGTAGGAACTTTTATTGTGAAAACTTCTTAATATTTACTGAAAACACAAACCTTTTGATATAATTACAATAAATATATAAGGATTTTGGACTTATTATTTGTGACGAGAGGAGGAAAACGGATGATGGTAAAAATACTAGTTTTGAGATTCTTTCTTCAGTGGCTGCCATCTGTTGAAAATACATAACGGAAAATCAGTTTTCTTATGAAATTTACTAAATATATAATTATTATTATAAAAAAAAAATAATAAAAAAAAAATAGATATTAGTGATAGAAGTAGAGCATTAGCAATAGGAAAATAGTAAATTAATAAATACCTATAAACCGTCCCCTTGCTAGAGTGGTTAGCGCAGACGCCTAATGTATAGCGGCGCAACGAGGCTCAGGTTCGATTTCCGACAGGGACAGTCATGTATGTCATGAGCATAGATGTCTGTATTTCTGGGTTTGGTCGTTTATTAAATATATTCTTAGTATTTATAATGTGTATTTCTATGTATTTGTTTAACATCCTTAACACAAGCAAATAATTTGCTTACTTAGGGGCTAGATCAATTTGTGTAATTTGTCCTGATATTATTATTATATATTACATTAAACTTATGTGTATGTTTTTTTGTTTCAGAAAGATATAATATTTATAGGTAGGTAAATCAATTTAAATTAAATTAATTAACCGGTATAGTTAATTATTTATTCTCTGATTATGTATAAAGTTATCTCTTTCTTTGACTATTAATGTAGGTATATCTTTCTATTAAAACTTACCTACGAATAGACTCTATAATACACCTAAGTACTTTCTTTTCATTTGAATTTTATAATTCATCTAAATTAAATTCGTTGATAGACAGTATGGTAGGTGGTAGAACCTAGATGTAGTCATTTGACTGCTGGTATCTACTGGGATCACCATGGTACCACCCTTTCACTGACGATCGGATCGGAGAATCTATTGCCTACAGCTATGTTTCGTTTGGGGTAGGGCTAGAAACCCAAACATCCTCTCTTATCCCTCTGCCGTAGTCTCCTTCATGACTCGCGCCCCCCCCCTCCGCCCCTCCTTCATCTTGTTCATCATCATCATGTACAAAATGTGATTTAAATTTGTATGCCTATAGAAATATTTTAATATTAAGATTGAGAAATAAACTCTAGAATCGACTTGTTCTTAATTATCATTAAATAATATTTACTTAAACTATAACTACGTAAAGTAAACTAAATTTTATTTTTGCTGCTTTGACTGTTGTATCAAAACATTCTTGTTGTGTTGAACTCACTTTTAATGTTTATTTTTGTATGGAGTAAATAGTTTTGAATTTATTTGTATTTGTATATATATATAGCAATGTACTACATGTATATGTGTACATAATATGATGATAAGCTACGTAGTGGTGAAACAAACAAACTCACATTTATAATACTTATTAGTTAGTAATGTGTTGATTTTAACAAATTAATCCAATCTTTTGTAATGTAACACTATAAATCAACTAGTACAGTATATAACTGTTATTAACAAACGAACAGACAGATTATTCATATATTAAATTGAAAATATCTCAATTATTTTAATTATTAATAATAACGTTATTGATTGCTGATAAATCTAGACATTGTTTATGCGAAATCTAGACTTTATTAATGTCTGTGGCCTTAATAAATAGTGAAGTGATTTATGTATTTAGAACTGGGAGTATAATATCTATAGATATAAATAATATGAATGTCTATCTGTTATGTCATATTAAATGCTTCCGATTTACTTTTCTTCGTAACTTTTGTGTTAAAGATCATATCTTTAAGAAACAAAAGAGTTACAAATGAAAAGTTATAAAAATATGTCGATACACATACAAGGTACCTACTGGTAAGAGATTTTTTTTTATAGAAGTTTTTGTGAGTGTGTGTGTGTGTGCATGTATGTGTACCTACCTATATGTCTGCTATTGGAGATAATCTAAAATTGATTTCGACTGAACGAATTTCAATGGTGTTTTATTAAATATTTATCCGTCAGCCTAGTTGTTTATTTAAAATATATGTATTTATATACATATATATTAAATAAACACTATATATAGGTATATTGTAAGTTTGTAACTTGGCCTTATTTCGGATGAGTCTAACGCCATGCGGTTATTATACCAAGTCGTAACCCGGCCAAGTCTTCTTTTGATAACTTAAATTCACATATCATGTAGGTACTAGGACATCATAACATTTTAGGATACTTCTAACTATTTTAGGTACGAAACCAAACTAACAATAATATGATTTTCATTATCATTTATTATTTTCATAATCAATTAATATAAAATAAACAGATAAGAGATAAAAAGGATTTTAAATGATGATATTACGAGATTTGTTAGGAAACCAACCGGCGGTCCATCTGATGGTGAATGGTAGATGTTTTCAAATATAGAAGTAACTGCATTGTGTCACTAGGAGCGAAGAAGGGGGAAATGGTAGAACTGTGGACTCTCTTACTGGCTGTACGTAATCTAATAAGAAATATTCCGGTCGAGCCAGCCCGCATACGAGCTGCAGTTAAAGAACTATAATTAAGACGAATTCATAAAAACTCCTTCTCAGACTCATTTATGTAAATGTTTCCTGATTTTTTTTGTTTTTGAAAATTTACAATGTAATAAAAGGTTTTCTTTACCTATCTGTTATAATTTTTTTGTATACCTATAAGAGAATACTAGGTAGGTACTTAAAACGTTAAAATAAATTTGTTTGTTATAGATTACAATAATTTTAATCAAATTATAATTTACATGATTTTGGAATAAATTAATATGTCTCTACTTTTTATTTTATATTTTATGTATAGAGGAACTTATTCCTGAGATTTCATCTAGGTACTTGTTTTTTAATGTTTTCCCTAAAAATGCTAACTAAAAAATAAATAGAGATATCTCTAGTCCTCTAGTCTCCATATAGGTATGTATTTTTAGAGTAGGTATCTACGAAATAATTAAAATGTCTTGGATAAAATTGTATGCCTAGTAAATATTTACATGATAAATATATAAGAATATTCGTGAATACTATTACCATTAATCCGGTTTTTCATTAACTTCGCATATTTGTATTTTACCGTTTGGAATATGTTCGCGGTTGTTATTATTGAGCTAGAAGCATGGACTCCTTTATAATATTAAAATCATTTAAGTCAGAAAGCTACGATTGATTATTTTTAACAGTTCTGTTACTACATTGACTCTCAACCAAGACTTTTATAAATATGATGGTTTACTTCTAAGTTTGGAAAAAATATCATTTAAGATAAAAAAATGACAAACAAATATACCTATCTACCTACTTATCTATTATCTATTCTCGTAAATTGTGTGATAATATTTTTAATTTATAGTTTCTTGATTTCACTTACAGTTGCTATTTGAAGTTTAGTACAAAAACCTATATTTGCTGTTAAAATATAAATTAATTAGTCTTATCAAAGAACAGCCGGGAAGTAATCAAAATTTAATAATTCTACAATCAATAATATTAAACAAAAATCAATTTACTACGATTACAGGGAATAACAAATTTTAATTAAAAAATCAAACTATTTACCAAACACTGTTTATGTAATGGCGTAAAATTTCCGTGAAATACAAATTTTATAGCATTCCATTACATTTTATCAGCCAGTCGGCCATTACTTCAATGTTGATAGAAATCGAACACAGTACTGAATCGATTCGAAAATCGATTATACGTCACTCGGAAACTGAAAATTTTTATCTCGAGACATTAAGCTAATAAATTCGAGTTAATTAAAGAGCGATGATAGACGCGACCGGTCCGACGGAACGAAAAAGAGCAATGAGAACCTCGCTAACCAACCCAATCGGTGCTTTAATTGATTCATAACCAGCCAAGTTGGAAAGCCTCGCCGCCCGCTGCAACCGGACAAATTCAACGCATCTCTAAATCTGGCTGGTTGAAAAGCACAAGTTTCAAACCGATTCCGCCCTCTCGGGAAGGTTCCAAATTTAAATTCCACCTCTCCCTATATTCCGACCAATGGGATAGTTGGAAAGCGTGTAACAAGCTCACTTAAGCTGTCAGACGACACCCATTGGTGATCGCCAGCCAATCGCAGTGAAGGTGTCCATGTTCGTTATTTTTTCTCCGGCGGCAGGCGTCGAGCGTGCAGGGCTCATTCGGCCGCGCGCCGCTCGGGCGTACGTATCGTTCGCGTCACGATGGATTGTGCTTGTGACATGTGGTATTGATTTGTGTTATTTGTGACGGAACCGTTGTGTGAAAGCATGATGCCTCTCGCACCGACCCCTGTGGTGGCGGTGCCATCTAAACCCAAGATCGGATTTAGTATAGACAGTATAGTTGGTGGGTCCGAGAGATCGAAGCAGGCGTCCCCTCCTCTGGCGAGTCCAGGTTCTCCATCCCCGGTGGCGTCTCCTAGGAGCCCCTCACCAAGACCCTTGCTGCGACCGAGCGCTTTACCAGCTGTTTTTCCGTCTCCGGAGCTGAAGAGGCTACCGTACTTGGACGCTCAGAGTCATCACCACCAATTCCTGGCCCACTTTCAAGGTGCGGCATTAGCAGCAGCCCTTGCTCATCAACAACAAGGCTTTGGGGCTCCACTACCTCCACATCCTCCTCCTCATCCCGCAGCTCCCGTGCCCAGGGAGTCGTACCAGCTCTACCCCTGGCTGATCAACAGACATGGAAGGATATTCCCTCACAGGTTTCCTGGAGGTAAGTTTCTTATTATATCTTGTTAGAATAATAATAATAATAATAATAATAATAATAATTCTAATGTCGACAGAGCTTTGAAACAAAAGCTCTCCTTTGCCGTCGCTAAAGTAAATAGAGTTTCTTATGTTATTCGTAATAGTAACAATAACATATTATTTCTTAGTCAAAAAAAACTTAATTTATTAAACTTTATTTATGTCAAGATCAAAAGATAATTAATGTATGTTTTAATTAAACTTTTAGTTTATAAACCTTAAAACAATTTGCTATCATATTGTTAGAAAAATAATTTAAACGGTTCTTATTTTTAAATTATAGGTATACCTGCTCTACTTACAAAAATATTAAGTACAAATCAATAATAGTTAAATCATTTTTTGTCTAAGCATTACATTTTTAAATACGTATCTTTTTCGACCTTTTGCTCTATTATTCATTATTATCTTAATTAACAAAAATGATATTTCGAAATATTAAAAATATATCAATTTAAATATTTTTTTCATTATTTATAAAAACAGTACCTACATAAATTAATAAATATATATACGTATATATAATATCAATTACGACATACTTGAATAAGTGTAATAGTTTCTATCACGCACTTACATACAAAGTGTATAAAAAACGTAAATTTAATATGTAAAGGACATAAATATACAGCTTAAATAAATATACTTTCTTGGGTAATAAAATATAATGTCCAGGAATGAACCCGCGACCAATCCACCGACGCGACGCTCAACTATTTGAACCTTCGGGATTATATATTGACAGGATAATTTTTCAAAAAACATAACTTTTTTCATATTTTTTGTTTTTAATTTCATTTAAGTAGTTAATATTATTTATTATATTATGCTCGTCGGTTTGTGTAATTTCATGTTAATTTTATGTAAATTTTGATTTATAGATGTATGTTCCAAAATAGTTCTCACATTAACTTGAGCAAAAGGTTATTAATAATTAAAAAAATCTGTTACATAAAACATCTGTAAAAAAAATAATAAAGAAGGTTAGCTCGAAATTCTTGGTTCATAAAATTGGAATATATAAATATATTCTCATTAAGTGATTATAATGAAGTGTAATAAATTAATGGTAGCTTATCCCAGAGATGTCGCTATTAAGATAACTTTATCACAAACAAGAAGTTATTTCAAGTTCAAAGATAAGACCGACTTTTTTTGAGATTACATGGGTTTATATTTAAGAAGTTTGTTTATTGTCTTTGGATTATCATAACTTTCTTTTTTCAATTAAATATGTTTATATATTACCTACTGCATTAAACATATTAAAAATTACCTACGGTTTTTTTTATTTAATTTAACTTAATAATAATATAGATCTACTTTAATATTAATTTAAATTATTATACATATGTTTTGCCTCTATTGTTGTACTGCCACTACAATGTCATCAACATTAGAAAAACATCGCTATTAATATTGTTTCAATGTTGGTAACATTGTAGGCTGTGTATAATTAATCTGATGCAGTTTTTACTCTGTCCGTAAGTTACGACTTAAATAATTTATTTAGTTCAAATAGTGTAGATTTGTAATAAAACATAAATTATAGAAGAATGCAGGCCATTTATCAACGTCAAATGATTTATTTCTATGCAGGTACTTTGTACGTCTTGATAAGTATTTGAAATATTACAAACATATATAAACTATTTTAAAGGTATGAAAAACTTTGGCACTACTTTTTTTTAAATAAGATGATGATGATGTACCTACTATTTTGTGTATATTAAAAAGAATCCAAAAACATATGTAAACTATTTTCTATTCTAAAGGTATGAAAAAGTTTGGCAATATTTTTTTTAAAGACGAATTAAAGCTTTGTACCTACTATTCATAATTCCTTTGTCTATTAAAAAATATATGACTTACTTATTTTATATATAGGAACTTAGTAAATATGTAAAAGTATATTGATTATCTTTTAATGCCAATACCGGTTTTTATTTAAAATAGTCCAACATCTCGATAAAGGCTGTACAAATACAATCATTTATCATAACGTTTCAAGTTGACAGCAAAAAAATATGGCGGTCATTTATTATTTGTTGAGAGTAATTTGAATAATTACACGTCTATTAACAGACGGCGACAAGTTCGAATTAACTAAAACAAACTAATTATTATGTATTTTATTATATTATTTTAATTATTATATATATTTTTCTATAGATTTGTCAAAACTATTCTCTACTTTAAGTGAAGGATATTATTTTTTGTGATAATAGTGAAACAATCTTGAGACAACACTTATAAATACACCTCTCAAGTTCGATTCCTCGTGCTAGTGATTTTTATAACCAGATATCTTGTATTTTAAGGAATCGGTAATATATTTTTTTAAATAGGTACTATTTACAATGCTATAATTATTAGGTGGATTGAAAAATGAATTCAAACTTAATTATTTTTATATAATATGTACATGTTTTTGTTTCACAACTACGCTAGTTTAGTCTTATTAAAAAGTTATTTTGATTCAATACATTATCTCCTGACATGAGCCCCGTTTCGTAATTACCGTCTCTGATAACCCCGTACATTGTAACTATCAGTTCATTAGTCGTAATTATAATATAGATAATAACATTTTATTGAATAAACATAATTTTATATGTAATTACGAAAATAATGTATAATCATGTATGTTATATATTTTTAATTAGGTACCTGTGAAGTATATGTCTTATTATTCTATTATTAATAGCCATATGACAGAAAACCGTATAATACCACGCCCCATATAATTGCTTGCTACTGTTTCCAACCCTCGCGAATATTCGCACCATTATCAATGTCAACAAAAAACGATATAGGTAATACCAGCGTTCAGAAAGATAATATTATTCGACAAATAAAAGCTGCGGACCCCTCAATTCAATTGTCTCCCTTCAAATATTATTTTTATGAACCCCGCCAGTGTTAAAATCATTTTAATCAAACCGGCTTAGAGCGCCTTTAGTGTTAAAATAATTGTCATAAAAAGCACTGTGAAGCGGTTTTAATCAAACAAGCTTATACGACTCCAATGCGATAAAATTGAAAAAAAAATAGAAAAAGCAGAGTAATGTCACGTTTGACAAAGAACTTTTGTTGGCAGGAATGAACGCCTGCGATTATCACCGACGCCATTGTTGTTTGAAATTTGAATATTTCTTAGTGATGTGACTATGATATTTACATTTTATTTATACTATTATAGATTAATATATAAATAATTGCCAGTTAAAGAGTTAATTAAATATTAAAAATATTATCAAGTGATAGAATATGTTAATCTATAGCTGTACACTATTGTATCTAACACATATACTTAACCTAAATAATATACCATTCAAATCTAAAACATTTAATTACAACCGTTATAGTTTAAATTTATATCAATCTGCAAAACGGACAGTTTTAGTTCAATAATTTTGAAACCGACAAATTCGTCACCCAGTCTATCGATATTACATCACTAAATCGTTATGTTGGTAGCACGTTAAATCTTTCGTTACGCGCCTTTTTTCTTAATGACCGCGATTGTTACCGGATGTTTTTTTACAATCCTCTAAAAGGATTGAATGGGATATAATTGGATGTAATTTGATACTACTTTGTTGTTGAGTGAGCGAGATTAACAAGCGTCTTAAATTAAAATATTAATGTTCGTTATGTTGGCAGCGGTCAGCCATTTTGAAATCGGTAGTTAGATGAAAATGATTTACGTTTAGCGGTAAAATTTATGATTAATTATTTGTAGGTTGTTAAGTATACGTTTGTTTATTAAACTTAAACGATGATTGAGTTACTGAGCTTTTAAAATAAGCTTAATTATAAGCTTTCTTAACCGCCATTTTGTGTTAATATTTAAATGTATATTTAATATTTAAATTATTAAATTAAAATGGACGCTTATTACAGTAGAGAATATTATCAATTATGGAAATAATCACCGATTGGGTTCAGTAAAATTATTGTATTTCTTATTTATTTATAAAGATCACTTATCTGCATTCCTATACACATAATTTTATTAATGAATGAGTCCTATCCTTTTTATTATAAAAAAAATCGATGTATACTTATATTTTTTTTAATCAAGAATAAGATCGTAAAATGGACCTTTAGGACTTCTTTCTGTTTTTAAGTTCTGTGCATTATTTAGTACCTCAATAAGATATATAAAATGTTATTAAAGTCTACATAGTCCTATAGGTACATGGGTAAATAAAAAAGAGTCTCATATAACAGACTTGTTATACACGGCACCCTAGATACATAGATTATTATGGCTGTATACAAGGATTAATAAAGAAAAAACAAGATAATATATTCCAATTAAATCATTACTGTTTAAAAACATCTCTATGGCAACATTGTCACTTGGGACTACCAATTAATAAAAGATAAGTAAAGATAAGAAAACGAACGTCAATGAAGTTATCAGCATCGTAAAACTACGAGTTTATGTATTTTGTGACGTTTGGGTCACCGATAATACTTGTAACGTCCTAATAAATCGTTCGTTACGTGTAGCTTCACACTTGGCCGTTATATTTTTATTTAAGACCTAAATTGGGGCTGTATAATGAAAACTGTTTTCTGTATTTAAATTAAAAATATTTGAAAAAATTACATAATAATTACTCTGTGTGGTATATTATTATTTTTTTTTATAAATATCTGACAGCCTCATAAATTTTCACTATTTTTTAATAGAGCTTTAGACTTTTTCTGAAATTTTATTAACATGTGAAACAGACCAGCAATTTTATAAAAAAAACATTAAGTAAACTTGCATTCACGCAAAAGTATCATTACAGGTGTCATGGCGTACGAACAATTACAGAGTTGTAATAAAACGTACTTATATCGTAATGGGACTTAAATATAGCTTGCTTTATGAAGGAAATGTCGTTCAATGTGGCTTTTTGTGATTAATATTATAATGACGATCGTCTGAGTAGGTATTATTGAATTAATTTAACAATTTTTCCATTAAATTGTACAAAATGGATACAAAGTATTTCAAGAAAATCACCACTTGAAGTACCAACCATCTAACATCTTGAAATACCAACCTTCAAATATTTCTAAATGTCATTTTCTTTATAATAAAAGACAAAGCATACATGTTTTATCTTTAAATAGACATACCTACTTAGGTACGCCATTTTTTGTATTGAAAGGTTGAACAACATAAATAATTCATTAAATTTATTATATTTACAATGATATTTCCTAACTATTAGGCGTGTTTATGTTTCTTTGTTGTGAAATAAATGGCATTGCAATATATAAATTGATCGCCATAATAATTATATCTCGTCATTAGGGCTGCCACATACGGGCTGATATGAATAATTAGGGGTAATGGTGGAACTGTAATTGACGTGGGTGGCAACCTTGTTACGAGGAGGTTTTTCCAAATATATATTTGGATAAACATTCTGATAAAGTTTTATAATCCTTCTAGAATTTGTATTGTAAAAATGTACATAAAAATTATATGTAAATTACAAAAAAGCAGACAAAATGATGACCAAATATTTATTATTTATTTACTATTTATTTAGAAAATCTTATTTTTATTACTATAATAGATACTTTTTAGGTAAATAATTCAATAATGTTTTGGCGTGAATATCTTGAACCGAAAAAAAAACTTTTTCTTTAGTTGTCTTTTTCCTGACTTCTAAGGAATTATCCTGTCTGGTCGTTTATTTGTAATCTCTGCTTAATATAATTTTAATAGCTCTACAATGATAGCCCTGTTCATAAGATTGCAATTATGTCTGTCTGTGTTATAATTTTGCAAACTGTTTATATTTATTATGTTTGAATAATTTTTACATGAGGAATTAAGTTTGTTTTTAATTTGAGTTCTCTTCAAATTGTAATACTTTTATTTGAATGTAATTATGCTTTCAAAAAATAAATAAAAGACAACATCATTTATATTTAAAAAGAAGGACTAACCAGAAAAGTAACAGCGAACAAGATTTGGATAAAAACAATTCAACCTTCCCCAGGTCCAGATATCCCTGGCTTCCTGCTGCAGCCGTTCCGCAAGCCAAAGCGGATCAGAACCGCCTTCTCCCCATCACAGCTGCTCAAGCTGGAGCACGCCTTCGAGAAGAACCACTACGTGGTGGGTGCGGAAAGAAAGCAGCTGGCCCAAGCCTTGAGTCTCACGGAGACACAGGTGAGAACATTTTTTGGGACTTTTGATCCATTTTTTTTGTTACAAGTACTGGTAACTTTTAAATTTATGTAGTGTTTTTGCACTCCTGACTTGACTTTGACTTTATATGTCAACATAAAATTTTTCTTTCTTGATTTTTTTTTACTTTATGTAGTCACAGGTCAATCTAAAGTGTTATCATAATAGTTATTATTAGAAGGCTATGTTTTTTTTTATTACCTTTTTTATTAATTGTTCAGATTTCGAGGTGGTTTTTATGGAGATTTTTTATTAGGGTTCGGTGACATTGTTTTGTTTCCCAAAAAAAAAAATAAAAACTGAACACTAACATAAAAACAACGAGAAGGTTTGAATAAAAATAATTTCGAAATACAAAAGAGTTTCGTAAATTATGATACCATTTATAAAGATCAGTAAATGAAACCACTTATATAAGTTATTAAAATAATTCCCGCTATTAAAAATACATTAGGATTCTACTAACTATTAGATTCAAATGAACTTGCAGGTAATAACAGCAAAAAAAGGATCTAGATATTTTATAGGTAACCCATGTTGTATCTAGATTGAGATTAAAGTAATTGTATATTTATTATGTTGTTTGTTATTTGAGTAATTTTACTATATAGAGTGCGTTTATTAAATTATCATATTTAATTTAATAATTTGTGTTTCTCTTTAATAACAATTATAGTTGTATATTTTGTATTTAAAATATGATTTTTATTATTAAATATGAAAATTTTCATTAATAATATAGATATTAATTAAAATGCTCTATATAATTATAAATAAATTGATATTGTTATTTTTATACTTCACCGTTTCACTTGCAAATGTACCGGAGCATAAATTTAAAAATATTAAAAGGTACATGAAATTAAAATTAAATTTTCATAAAATTTTCCTACTCTGAAACTGAAACAAAATAAACTGAACGAAAATTCTTAAATATAAGAACTAATAAAAGTATTAATATTATTTAATTTTTTAATAATGTACGAAGAAGAACAGACACCACTCCCTTTATATATATATGTATGTATGTTTATAAATCATGTTACTCAATCGAAAGTCGATTGTAACATAAAAAAGACGTTTTTGTAATAATGAAATCGCTAAATGGTATCAGTTGCGTTTTGTTGTATTTAATTGTAAACATTATAAAAACACTTTTAATTAGTTCATCATTAGACTTGCGTGCGTGTGTGTACCGTCAGCGGAAAAGTTCTTTATGTTTATTTTTATAAACAATGTTATGTTTATATCACTGTATAGTTTTACAGTTGAGTCAAATTTTTAATTTAAAATTTTTATACATTTACGGCCATTTTCAGTTCAAAGTCAAAGGTTTTTTTTATGTAACTATTCATTGTAATTCTGGAATAGTTTTACAGTTCAAAGTCAAAGTTCCTAATTTTAAATAGGCATTTATTTACAGGTCAAAGTATTTTTTTATTATATTTGCATACATTTCTTCTCGTTACATAGTTTCAAATGGTCTATTTAGAAGAAGCGGCAGGATTTGATTAAATTTAGATTGTTCCATACTATTGAATATTAAGTTAATAACATAAATCATATTTTTTTATTATAGGTGACAACAAATTAATATCACTTATTTAAATCTCATTTTTATTTCTAACATGCAATCTTTATAAGCACTTAAATAGGCCCCATCATTGACGAATCAGCAAATAAAAAAAAAACACAAACAAATAAAAATATATTGCTTACAATATAATAGTGTAATTATTTTTAGCTGCTGTCGGTACAGCCTCGCCCGGGTGTGGTCGGTTATTAGCCCAGTTTCCAATTTATAGTTTTCACAGCTGAATGCCAACAATAATTACGAGTTTCACGTCTGTGGCATTGAGATCATTTTTTATTACTGAAAATATATAACAAATTTTACACGACTTGTGTGTAGGTACTTCCCTTATGATACAATATACAAAACATTTGTTTGTATTTGTGTCTAGAATATAATTTATATACAAGGTCCTTGTATTGCTTATAATTTTTATGTTCTCATTATTGTTTAATTTATTTATTTGATATATCTTTTGTTATTGTATTGGTATGTATTATTTAATAACGTTTGTTATGTATTGCAAAGTTTTATAATAGATATTATGAATTTGTGCTGTATGATTTATTTTAACTTATTCAAGTGAATTTCCTGTTTTTAGACGTAAGATTTATGGAAGTCGAATTAAATTTTTTTATATGAATAAATCAGATTTCAGACTTATAAGGCTTTTAACAAATACTTATGTTTTTATGATATAGGTTTTAAACCCGGGCATGTCTCTACTTTATTTAAATCTTATTACTATAATCAGCTTAAAATATACCGCCTTTTTTATTATTCAGTACAAAAAATTGACGTTTCAGTTGTAAAGTTATTAAATAAAAATTAAAAACGTTATCTAGTTTTCAGATAACATAACATTTTAATAAAAAATATGTGCAACGAGCACATTAATAACAAAAAATTAAAAATACAACGTATTTTAGTCTTTATTGCCTTCACATAAATATTAAAACCGTTTTTTTTTTCTTTATATTAATCGACATAATATGCTGTTCTTTGTATAATTAACATAAAATTGTAGAGTAATGAGCCTTGAAGTTTTTATTACGTTTTGATGAGAGTTTTTCATACATTTGCAATTTTTCCGAGTTGCTTTGAGATACTAATTTTATATTTTTTACTCTTTCCAATGAATAGACACACAAGTGAGGTGAAAATTACACGTAGCGTATAATTTTTATAGATAAATTATGTATAATTTATTACCAAAAAAAGGAAAAGATAAGGATTTTTTACTTTTAAAATTGATGTTTTTATTTTATAAAAGTATGGTTGTATAGCAGACAGTTAACAAGGTGGTAGGTGGTTACCGTCGCTTCGATGATGGTACGTTGTAATACCAATTCAGAGAACTTATCGTGACACAAAACCTCATCTAAATTGGAGGAAAGCAAAAAATATTAATTATTATATAATATAGATAAAGGAGCGTTACAATAATAGAATTAATAAATTTAATTACAAGGATTCCCGCTATGCTTATAAAAACTATATATCGGCAGTTTTATTTTCACGATACAATTAAGGTTCTTTAAGTAAATATAAATACATATATACTTAAATATAGTACACTCTATTAGGATATATATAGAGAGAAGCTGTGTTATTTTCTCAGTAATACAGAATAATCTGTAAAGATAATGTTTTAATGTCAGATAATACATATAATTGGTCAATTTTATTCCTCAGATTAGATTTATATCTACGGAGAATAAATTTGATGATTTCTATAGAATATAATTCTAATACAAGAGTTACTCCGTTGAAAACCGGAGCATATTTGAAATTTATAATCGTCGTAGCAGTCAGGTTATTCTAGGTACTATTAGCTAATAATGAGCCTACTTTTGTTTTATATTCCCAGGTTCTATTCCTGACCGCAACAATATGTATGATGAATATATTTGTTGCAGTCTAGCTTTCACTCACGTCTTTGTTTGCCCACGGTTTCTAATATTTTGTCCATAGCACTTTATATTTTGTATGTTTTTTTTGTTGTCTAAAACAATAATTACGATTCTGATAAATAACTTTTGCTACCCCACAGAAATGGTGATAACAGTGGTTTCAAAATTGATGATGTTTGAATGTAGTTGGTAGCGGATATTTTTGAATAGGTTCCTTACCTTCAGATGTAGTTTTAAAAAATAAGAAAGAAGACATACATAGAATTCTCTGATTTCTATTCAATTAGCCAGTACTCTAGAAGCGGTATAGTTTCTACTAAAATACGTTTTAAAAATCAGAAGTATTCCGTAGTTTAGGGTATTTAGTATTTAATTATTGGCTTTTAACTTGCAGATGAAATGATAAAAATCTTTATTGCCTGGAAAATTAAAACATTCATAATAATAATCTGTATTATTAGTTTGTAAAATAAAAAGAATTTCGTTATAATAATGAACTCTAATCTTTTTCTACCTATTATCATTATGTCCTTCTCAACCCTTAGCCCAGGGGTGGTCACGGCGCATCCCTCTCAATATAATAAACTCCGCCTTTAAGATTATATACAAGAGATGAATAGACTACATAAGAAGTTCTGAAATTTGATTCTTATGTTCCATTCAGATTGGAACAGGGTTGGATCCGGGTTTGATGTCCGGAATGGAAAAACCAAAACATCTAGGTTAACAATGATATCTTCAATTATATGTTATGAAATAGATATCCTAATAATTATTGAAGTATATCAGTTCAGTGACCCTTCCCAGAGACAATTTATCTAAATGATTATTTTCCAGCGTCTGTAACAAAAAACAGAATTAGAATGAACATAGGTAGCCTTAGGCCCTATAATACCTATCTCATTTATAAGCTAGTGACAGAAGGTTCCAGAAAATATCAGAAAATTCTAGATTATCGAAAGTAGTTAACAAATGTTCGAGGTTCCAGAATCAATTATCAAGTCAAAGTTATGAAACGAGGCTTACTTAAAAAACTGAAACAATATTAAAGCTAAAAAAGTTAAATAATAACAAAAATATGCTTATGTTTTATGTTATTGGATTTCTAATAATATTTTTAATTTGAATATATCTCTCTAAATAGGATTAACAAAAACTGCCTATTTCTAATTATTTAGGGCTCCTCGATATATCTTCCTTGTTCTTCTATCACACGTCATCTCTATGCAGACTTCATTCTTCACCATATTACAGTTCACTCCATCCACGTCTTCTTCGGTCACCTTCTTCTCTTAAACCTTCATACTTAAGACTCTTCTCCTTACATTTCCTTCTCTCCACATGACTTCACCGCGATTACTTCTCATCTTTTCTATCATCAGCAGTATTTTCAAACTACTTCTTATATACTTATATCTCTTTTTATCTATACTCGGTCACTTTTAAATAATATGATAGAATATAATACATATTATAAATACTTACTTAAATATATTTTGAATTTATATTTTACTTATTCGTACTTCAGTACAAAAAAATAATTTAATTTACGTACAATGACAATTATGCTTATACATTTTAATAAAATTACATAATTAACAATTTATAAGCTTCTACTATTTTAAACCAGAAAATCTTAACTTAATAAACAGTAACTTATTAAAATAACAATAGTTATATATCCTGATGCTTAGGTATAGATGGCGCCACAATAGTAAAAAATATCAATATATATTTTTACTCTAACCTTAAACCGGTAATATAATAATATTTCTAATAAACACAGCAGTATTCATTGTAAAGAACAAACACAACAAAGTGAACGTAAAATCATAACGATCTATAATAATATAAATTATCTCACTTATTGTTCAACACAATTTAACAAAATGGCTTCCATTTCAAAAGTAAACATTAATCAAGTACCGAGATAAACCAACTCAATTACTTCTGACAATGCATTCATTATTAACCGGCAATTGATCTTACACTATCTCTTTCTCTCCCGCGAGTGTGTATATATCTTTCGCATCTACAACCCCAATTCTTTCATCCCTTTCCATCTTATACATCCGTCCCTTTCGCGCTAATGGATCGGCAATAAAGTTAATATATAGATAAATAGCTTTCCGTTTAAATTTTGGCCCAATTTCGTAACGTATAATTGCGTATCTCCCCCATAAGTCTGTCCCTTTCTAACATTCCTAATTCCGGCGGGTAATAGCAAAGCATAATCGTATATAAGCACTTAATCGTATTTGGGGGCATGTTGGCACCCTTTATTTATTTAGCGAGTATCGTTTACTCGGCCCCTTCCATCAAGGGGCCACCAGCCGCTGAGGCCCCCTCACGCATTACCCCTTACGGTTATGAAGGGTCTTGTTATTTTTGTGGAGGCAGATGTACTCTCGAATTAAGTTTGTTTTCATATAACGAAGAGAGATACATTAAATTTGCATCCAAACGCTATAATTGGTTAATTGTTATTTATAATTGGTCGTTTTAAAGTTTTAACGAGTTTTAAGTTTGTTTTATTGGCTTGTTAAAATTGTTGTATAATTTAAATGTTTTATATTTCCTACATACTATATTTGGGGTATAGGCTGACTGACAGATAAGGTACTAATTTAAAAAGAAAACCATCTTCAAAGTCAAGGAAAATATTCTTTTTTTTAATTTCATCCGCTAAACGTCAAAAATAGAGGTTTGAAGGTTCTATGTGTTTTTTTATTAATTTAATTTATTTACTGTTTGAAAATATCTTTAAACATGTATAAAAATGTTAAGCTTATTTAAATTTATATAAATATATTTACTGATTGTATTATAATTAAATTTATACGGATATAAGATTAAAATATGGTTCTAAGTATATCACAACATTACCAAGGTTTATTATCAGACTATTCTTTATACAATTTCAAACTGTAATTTAAAAAAAAAAAATAATGCAATAACAATAAATAACTGAACAGCGTATGATAACATAATGTTGGGAAATGATCGTAAATTTTCCCATTATTCGGTTAAATTACAAGCGCATCCGACAGGTCCCATGGGGTCGTTTATGAAACACCCCATTCGTCACCCGACCCGGCCCATGGGAAATGTACCAACTTACAGCATTTCATTTATCATATAAAACCTTATTTTAAATCACTATATAAATTGACGTTTCTGCTTTAACGGAATAATACGGTTTTTTTTTAAATTTTAATGTTTAACCGGTTTTTTATATTTTCTGACTATTAATCGAAATAGCTAAATCTTTACTGCGATACAGGCTTTTTTATTAAAATAAATTAAGTAAAAAAAAAACACATTTATTACAATTTATAGGTATTAAAATAATTTCAAAAAATACCTATAATGTTAAATTACTGCGATATATCTGTATTAAGTATTACACGATGGCATCCTTTATAACATTGTCAATACATACACAAAATTGCCACAGTGATGTGTATTTAGCGGTCGTTAAATATTATTTATTATTAGCTTTTAAAGTAACGTTAAAGTCTTTGTGGCGTACGGACAAATGATTTTACATGTTTCTCAATTCATGGCTTACTTTGTATTCGTTTTGAAATTGGCTTTATTCGTACAAAAAGTTTTACTATCGATAATTGCTTTAGTGTATTATAATTAATGCTTGACGTCTTTTATATTTACACATTGCTTATAGATGCAATGAAACTTTAATGATGTTACTGTAGGCTTTATTTTTTTATTTATCAAAGAGTTTTGTGTTTAAAATATACATTAAATTGTTCTTTTTTTTTTAATAAAATTTGTGTAAAGGGCATTTTTTTTTAATTTGGTGTAATAATTGCAAAGACCCTGCATTGAATTATATCCATAGAGTTATTAGGTATACAAATTCTATGATTATATCACTGACGATTTAACTTTTTAATTCGTCAGTAAAGATGTATTAAAGGCCAGCATCATATTTGTCTTATTTAAATACGAAAAAAGGTTATATGATATTCTATGATTTTCCGTATCATCTCTTTATTAAATAAAATGTCTCGTTTTACCACGCTCTGATAGCTACATGGGGTGGCTAATAGAGCTTTGATGTAGTGAAACTAATGGTGCGTGGCCTTTGAAGAAGACCTACTTCCAACCAATCATACTGCTGCTATTATTATTTTTAACTAAGTCTTTCATATCTTCACACCATTTTGGTAGTTGGTAATGTTTAAAAACGATTTTTATTGTAAAACGACTTAATGTTTTGACATTTAAACTGTCAATTTAATGTCAAATAGATAACATTTACATTATAATCACTCTTAACAATTTTCTAATTCTTAAATTGTATTTTTTACGCCATAATCTAAGAGTCAAATCAAAGCTGATATACACGAAACTTTGTTTTATTTAAATTATCATAAATAAATATATATACAATTTATTTGACTTTATAACAATTTACATTTGGTTACATAAGAAAACCCATTTATTAGGTAATTCTATACGGTAATGCGATGTATAATAAAATAACCAACTTTACGTCCGATAAATTAGCTTTTCGATAACATATGTTTTATGTATGGGTTTATATTTATGATTAAAAACTATACATTTTTCAATTGATAAAATTTCTCTTTAACTACTAAGGAGTCGCGGGTTTTAGTGTCTGAGTATATTTAATCTATATTTTTACGGTAAGAAAGTTCTACAATGAGTTTTTTTAAATTACATCTATTTATAAATTAAAAAAAACAAGCATAAAAAAATATATAAAACATAATTTAAAAACCGTACCATATTTTTTATGAAACCTAAATTTTCTGTAGTCATAAAAATGTTTACAGACGATGTTTTTTTTTAAAAATCACTATCATATTATTCTCTCCTATTTCTGAACTGAATAAATTTCACGAACCATTACACGTGACGGATCGCTTAACAAGATGGCGCATCTCTTTGTTGTAGAAAAATTTCGACAATTTCCCTTCAATATAATGAATTATGAGCTGGGGATGTTTGGATTTTATTCAACTACCCCTTCACCGGGGGTAATCTAGCGAGGATTGTATATGGGGACGTTTATTGTTGTTATGTACAGTTGTTTAAATAAGAACTGTCATTTCAGTTTTCTTAGGAACAAAATGATTGATTTTATGAGTAGATATAACAAAACTACAATGATTTTTCAATATATAGATTTGTCTTTAAAGGTTGATATAATAATTTTATTTTTTTATTTGACATAAGCAGGTTTAGGTTTATTTAATGGTTTAGAAAATACAATAATGTTATAATACAGCCTCATTGGTGTATATTTCAAAATTAGTTAGTGAAGCAAAGAAAAAAATGGTTAAATTAACATATTTCAACCTTGTCAGTGTTTTTAAAAATTGGAGTCGGATATTTTTTTGACAGTCGGTAAAACAAATCTAACCTCAATCTCCTTCCACAGGTAAAGGTCTGGTTCCAGAACAGAAGAACAAAACATAAAAGAATGCAGCAAGAAGAAGAAGCAAAGACCGGCAAGACCGGCTCCTCCTCCAAACCTGACTTCAACAATTACGAAGAAGACGAAGAGCTCATAGATATGGACATGGATGACCTTAGTGAGAGTGAAAACGAAACGTAGAAATAATTAAAGACATTGTAAATATCATGTAATTTAGTTAAACATATTATTTATTTTTAATGCTATCTGTATATGCTATTAATAAAAATAAACCAATTTTATTTACGGTTCACAAAATGGCGTCTATCTTGTTAGCACGAATTATTAGATAACATAATAGTTTTGGGATTAAATTAATTAAAAAATAACTCATTTGATGCGTAGTGATGAGGGTATAATTAGACGTTTAGATTTTAGACGCTGATACTATTGAAAGCTGTCAACGTTAGAAGGAGATAGATATATAAATGCGTGTGTTAGAAAGAGAGGAGTAATGAAGGCGGTGTACAGGTTGCGTTATTAAGATGGGTTTAGAAATATATCTCAGTTTAGAATCACTTTGGTAATTGCTCGAAACAAAATTGTTTTTTAACTTGACGATTGTTCTCTACGGCTATTTGTCTATGCGATTATCATCTGTATCTAAACTTCCCTTTGTCATTATTGTTCTGTTTTATTTCTTACAGAATTATAGGCGTTTATTATTTAGTATCACATTACTATTTTTAATTTTCTTCTATAAATGCCAAGCTAACAAAAATGGCGCTGTATGTTTTGTGAAAAACATTTAATCTGCGTCCATAATTTTTTTTTATAACAATTAAAAAATATTTATTTTTATATATCATTGAAATAAAAATATTATAACTTTAAGCCACTTTTGTTCAATCAGACGTTTTAAAATAATTAAGACAGATCTCATAACAGAAATGAATTAAAAAAGTTAAATCAGTTAAAATATTTCGTATATGCATTTTTAATTTAAATGTTCTACATCCCTACATCTGGGTGGCGAAGAAACATTCCCTTTACCGCGATTATAAGCCTAATTTGTATTTACTTTTCCGTCTTTTGTTCAATGATTTATGGCAGATCGGCTTGCAGACGGTAATCTGAAATACCAATGGCTTGTTATTACGAAATTTAATGGTCGTATAATAAATATACAATTGACTTTTGGTGTAACGAAAACTGTATTTGACATTGGACGTTTTTTTCTTATAATTTTCATATAACTTATTAACTATATATTATTTATATTAACTAAAGTTTTTCAGCTTAAATTTAAAATGAAACTCACAATTAAAATCAAGTAATTAAAGTATAAAATTGATTTCTTAATTCTCATTTCCCGCTCAATTTACCGCCATTTTGATTATCGTTTTTCATTAAGTGTTTCTGTTTTGCGACCATGTCGATATTTAACGATCTATTCGACGTGGCTGTTTAATTACAAACATCTTGATTGTTTTATATTGCTGATTAGGTGAATTATTTCCTTCATATGGGTTTATTGAAGTATTAAATATGATTTACTATAATTTTGTTTGTGGGTCTATGTAATCTCTTTACACCATAGAGTTATACGTAGAGTAAGGGAGCAGTTTTAAAATGTGTCCCTCGAAAAAAAAGACCTACTTATCTGTTTCTCTTTCTTGCACGTGTGATTAGACACAGAAAAGTATGGGTCTCTCATCTTCCCTCTTTTATTATTTGTTAGACACAAGCATTCACAGGCCAATGTATGGCTTTCCTACTCTATGTGTAATAACTCTATGCTTTACATATAATACCAAGGCTTTCAGAGATAACTTCCAACAGACAGCCAAACCTTTTTTATATTTCCATAGACGTACAGATCTGCAATACCTAATTATATTAATTATAAAAGACAATCACTGATTGCATTCAGATATCTAGAATTAATCCTTAGTTATAGATGTACATAAAAATAATATAAGACAAAATAATACTTTGTTATTATAGAGTATATAGGGAGTATGAATAGATATTTTATTTTAATGACGCTCGATATGAAACATAGCCGCCATTTTGATCACTAATAAAAAGCTCATTTGCCGCCATTTTGCATTAGTCTCAATGGTAATATTAAAGAAAAATATTATGTCGTATTTTTTAAATTCGGTAAAATTTTAGCCGTAAATCAGTTCCTTTAGAATAAACATACTGTAACTTTTATTCATTTATCTAGACTATAAGATACGTTTAAAAAAAATATTATTACGTTTAAAAATATATATTGAAACATGGTGACAATTATAATCTATTTTCTTTTGAAATTAAATAAAACATCTTTTTATTCTTTTTTGTATAATTACCAATTTCATTTGTATATTAAAGAAAATGTGTTTTAGTTATGTTATCTTATCATTCTGAATGTATCCTACGGTATGAAGTTAATTTATATATTAAATATATATTAGCTTTAAGATAAATTAGATCCTTTAACTTATTATATATATTAAATCATTTAAACGTAGATTGGGTTTTCATTAGACGTAGTGAACACATATCAGAGTTACAGCAGCCATTGAATATTATTAAACTAAATTTGTGTTAACATTGCTGTAACAATGGATTGTGGTGCAAATATTATTTATTACCATACTTAAAACTGCACGGATTATTATATCTACAAATCGGTCGTAAGAAAATCGACATTTCATTTCGAAAGATTTTTGGATAACCGATTTTTTAAATTTATTGAATTGACGGAGTCTTTTGATGTAGCGTACTTAAAAAAGTATTATAAATATTGTGCCGGGTTTGATAAATCAAGAAAACAATCTGGATTCTTTATATATGAGTTCTCAACTGTACTAAAAATATACTTTATTCTAAGAGATGTGTTTTCTACGCTCAATATTGAGGACACAGAAGTATATAAATTGGTGTTTTATAATATATCGTGTATCATCCAGCGCAAAAGTAATTGTTCCTTTAATGTGTTATATGCCATATAAGGAAATTGTAAATAATCTATATTAATTGTAAATTTATTGATTTATCTAGGTGTATATATATGGTAGGTAAGTTTGTGTGTATATTCAGCTAACACTTCTCTATGTGACTGTACCCGGTATTGTTCTGTAGAATAAAAGAACGAGTGATATAAAATATATGTTTTTACTCATTTATAATGTAGTTTAATTTTTTAATATCAAAACTTGTCTACATGTTTCTAGCTTGTAATACTCAAATTACAGGAATAATGGTTTTTAATTTCAGTACATTTGAAAAGCAGCTGCTTGCTTTATTAAACCGGTTTTTAGTGGGAATTTCAAGACTTAAAATAAGATAACTGAAAAATCGATTTTTGATTGCAAGGTTATTTAGACAATCTAATAGACGACTCTCTGGAATAAATAATAATCTTTATATCTAGAGAAATTAAACTATGAATTATATTAAAATTAATATACTAGATTGAGAAACTGATTTTAATTAGTTTTAATTACCTTTATTATAAGCAGCAAAATACAATAAATCAAATTAGATAAAAAAACGATTTTGATAGACAAGGCCCGCATAAAGCTACCCAGTTTAAATAACATTTCTTTCTATAGATTAATGATGACGTCATTATGGACGATGTCGTCATTGTGACTGGTGACGGACGCGGTTGGAATGTTAAGTATAATTTATTGACGAATTATTGCCAAATATATTGGGGTCCTATTTATCGCAACCTCAAGCATATTTTTATTCAGAAAATAACAATAGTATTAAGAAAATAATGACAACCTATTAAGCAGACAAATAAAGTAGGTGTTTTCTAAATAATAATTATTTTTATAAAACTCTAAAAAACATACTTCACTCGGCAAACATAAAAAATAAGGGTTCATATATACATACATGGCTATTTCTCTTTACATGCGTATTTTTCCTTATTTTTCACACATTGTTTATTATTTTTAACTTAACTAGACTTAATTTTAACTAAAGCTATAGGTACAATGGTGTTATTAGATTTATAGTAAAAATTGGCCGGTTAAATAAGTTTCGTTAAGAATAAGTTATAAGGTTTATTTATTTCTTTATTTACAATTATTGTTTGTGAAGTTTATAAATTATGGCGATTGACCAAATAGAAAATAATTAGTAGATTTTTATATTCTGATAGAACGAAAAATATGTAGACATTAGGGGTATTTGTAATTTTTTTTTCAATAACATGTGTAGAATAGAAGCTAATAATGACTGTTGATTTTGATGGTAGTGCTTAAAACTTTTTGTAATTTTATAATTGTAATTTTAAATTGGATGTATAACATAACGCTTTAGGCTTATACTTAAATATATTACTATTTGAAGACATAAGCCCTCAATGCAGCATCGGCAGCAAAAAGCCGAAGCCCTTATGCTATTGAAATTTATGTAAAAAAAACTTTCGCTAAAGTGCCGCGATCAGTCGAGCGAGGCAAGTCAAATAGCTAAAAGGATTACTCACAGGTAGTGGGTTCAATTCCCAGCCAATTTTCCGTGAAACCACGTGGGTGGCACTTTAAATGACATTAAAAGATTTGGAAATAAATAAAAGATAAGACTTTTTTTTAAATCAAGTAAAATTTTTTGAATTACTAATTTTTAATCTGTGTACGAGTGAGCGATTTTCTTTTTAATTTACTTAAAGAGAAGATTGTCAAAGGATTGGAGTTTTTTTTCCTAGTTTCGTTTTTTTAAATAGTGTTTTTGTTATTATTCTTAATCTCGTAAAATTTGGTACAGAAGACAAATTGTCTATTGATTAAATTAGGTACTTATGTTTGTGTGCGTGTTTGTCTGTCCAAATTAGGTGCTAAATAAAGATAGTTAAGTATATTGTTTATAATAGAGATAAGTTGTTTTTAGTTTGTTTATAGTTAATTTTTATTTATTGGTGAAATCTAAGTTTATACATATACAGAAATAAGTAGTTTTTGTCTTGTTCTAGGTATCTAGTATTTATTTTTTGTAGAAAGAAATTTATTTTTGTATTTATTTTTTGTAGAAAGAAATTTATTTTTTGTAGTATATATTTTTTGTAGAAAGAAAGACGAATACTTAATGTAGGTAATGTTCAAAAGAAAAGGTTTCCAAAATTCAGAAAAATAAAAGGGCTCGTATAGCTAGAGGGTATAACGCATTTAATGGTTATTTGTAGACCGTAAAAGGAGAAAAGAGCACAAAAAGTTTTTATATTTTCTGAATAACCTAAATTAAAAAAATACGTTCGTTTTTAGCGCCATCGCAATTTAAGTTTCAGAGAGATTCATTCATTATGTAAAATAGAAATACATTAATTTAGATTGAAAACATTTTAGATGGTAACTTTAGAACCTTCAGAAATCATGGCGGTTAATATTTAAACTGTCAAAATGACGTTCTTAATGGCGATTGACACCTCCATCTTGATAACTATAATCAAATTACAGCGGATAAATAGAGAAGATGTCCGCAATTTTATTATTATACTTGTGGTAACAAAATATTAACGTGTTATTTAATTTTCAGCTCTATGATAATGGAATAAGACCTTCAATTTTTGGGTGTCGTTTCAGAAATGTAAATATAATTTGGTATATCAAAGTTTATCGTACATCTAACCTCGTCGACAGTTTGCGCTTTGTAGGCAGTTAAGAATGGTTCGGTCAAATTAGTTTCCCTATCTTAATATTTATCATTAAGTCGTGCTAACTATGAGATAGAGTGAATTTGTTCCGAGGTGTAGATAATTTGATAAGCAACTGGTAAAATTGGAATGTATTCTATATTTGTATTTTAACTTTCGTGATTCATGATTGCATACAATATATTATGTATATATATTTACCCAGCTGTACATACGTTTTTTTGGAATTTGTTTATAGTATTATAATATTGTATTATGTTTCTTATTATTGTATTAATAATTTCGGGGTAGTTCATGAAGATGGAGAATTTGTCTTGGAAGATCTCGTGCAGGTTTATGTTTCCGTTACTCATTGTAATCAATATGTAAACTTACTAATTTAAACAAAATAAAAATTCATTTTTATATTCATTTTTTATTTGACCACTATTTAAATATACCTAAATAAACATTAAGCTATAATAAACATTTATTGTTAAAAATAACTCTTGACAAGAAATATACGCTACCCGGCGGCGGGCTCTCCAATTACTAACTGTTGCTATATCCTGAAATTTAAAAACCAAATACATATTTAGAATATTACGTAACTTTGCTTAAAGTTTATACATTTTAAAGGTCAATAAATCAAATTCTTAAAGCCTTAAAACGGTGCTGGTAATTAAAATGTAAATTACATAAATTGTGTAAATAATAATAATACTCGTTTTTTATCATTCTCTTATTGATGATACATCATTTAGATATAACACTTCTAATTAGGAAACGAAAAATGACCATATTAGTAAAAATGATCTCAACAAATGAGAAGTTATGTTAATCCCGAATAAAAATAAGTCTTCGTTATATACCCAGGTAAACCTTTTTTCATTGGCCGCCATAATTAATATAAACTGACATCTGTCAAACATGTCACCAACCACAGATAACATATGAGTTGGAATTTGAAACGTAATATAACGTCGATTCTATGGTGAGGTAATGGGGGTTAATTTATTTTGAAATATCGGTAAGTTTTCCTAAATGTACTATAATATCTACCGAAATTATTTGATTAATTATAATTACAATTAACAGCATGTTTTTCTAATGAAACAACTGTTTATTATTATGTTATATGTAAGCTTAAAAATGATATATTAACATGTTGTAATCCTTATGCATGACTGTATATAATTAAGATAATATAGAGATTAAATGTTATTTTGACGTAGAAAAAAATAATATTTAAAAAGTATATTAATGTAATTTTAGCCGCTACTAAAAAGGTACGTTTATCAATAAAATAGGTCTAATATATCTTAAAATCTTCTCTAAAGAAGTACTAAGTGCAGAAACCGCTACTCTAACCATAAAGCATATATAATTTTTAAAACCAATTAAATATTCCATCAAACGTCCCTAACAAGGTGTAGATTGACGAACCTAATTCCTCCAAAAGCTACAAACCACAAACATCTGTCAAATTACCTCGAGGGTGGATCTATTTAATAAATTATCGTTTAATAAGCTATCCTGTTAAATTATACTCGAAAATGAAAGATTATATTTATATAAATGGGGGTTTGTCTGTTTGTTTCCATTGTGGACAGGTAGGTTCATATTATTGTTTTTTATTATTTTATACCTATATATTGTTATTAATCAAAGTGTAATTTTATGTTTTATTACACTAATGGCGGTCAAGTTACTGCTTCTTTTATAAAATTCTTATATGTACATATTTTATTATTAATACTGAAATCACATAAAAATACGAAAAATAATAGAGATAATAAAATTATTACTCATAAAAATTAAACAATATTATAAAAATCAGTGCGTAACATATTGTTAAAAAATATACATAAATATTGTTTTTTCTATGACATTATTATGAGACGTACATATATTCTATGATAAAATAATTTTAATTTTATTACCTAAGGTAAGATTTGAACTTCATTTTGACTTTTTCCAATCGTATTTAAAAATATGAGATTGAGTTACAAAATAAAACTTTATAATTAGTAGTAATTATTTTAATGTTTTATTTTAGTATAATTATTTTATATAATATTAGTAACATATTCGCCGTGATACAATGCGCCCGCGCAGATCAACCATGCTCAAGTGGGTGTTTAAAAACTCATTTTCGGGCTAATACCTCCGCCTATCATAACCCGATGATTTGAATTAGTATAATGTAGGGTAGGAAAATATTTTCTATTTTTTTGTCCAAACTTAAACGATGTTAAGTTGAAGCTGTTAGTTTTTTCCTTTAATTTTTTTTCTAATAATTATGAAAGTCAGACAATTATAGAACTTGAAGAAACCTTATAATATACAGTATTATAAATGAAAATAAATAAATTATTTGAATTGTAAGCATTTAATGCATTTAAAAGTAGTTAATACTGTTACTTAAGTCCATAATATGACAAGATTATCTCATTATGCGGCTTCCATTATCAGATTATTCCTTGCTTGTAAATCTATAGATAATCCAGCTTTTTTTATTTTTTTTTATTTTTTAAACCTCTTTTCTAATAGATTATTGTAAGCCAGTGCGAAATGTAAAAGCTAGGAAGGTTATTTTAGAACAATTTAATTGTTTAATTTATTTTAAAAATATAATTACGATATTTGTTTTATTTTTTTGTTAAAAGCGAGAGAGATTCCTACGGTTACTATTAAATCTATAGATGAGGGAGCGGCTAGTTCATTGAATCCTAACAAATTTAAATAAGTTGAATATTTGTCTTTATATCTCGGTAATTTAATTTCAATTAAATATATGAAGAACAAGGGATATTCAAAAACAAAAATTTTAAAATATCATAATTTTTTGTAACGAATTTAAAAGGTTTTAATAAAATATAAACTTTAATAAATTGCCGAACATCCTTTTCCAAAACACTAGTTCATTTGTAATCACAATGTAACATTTAATGGTGACAATGTCATTGAAATCCAATACTATTAACGCCACACTGTAACTTATTCAGTTGTTAGACTTGGGCGAGTGAGGACGACAAATCTAGACATAGACTAGTCTAAATCTGACATAGAGTTATAGATAGAATCAAAGATAAGATCTGGATAAGAAGTATAAGAAACATCAATACTTCAAACTATGTGTAACAGATGACTGAATAATGAATAAATATATAAAGTAAGTCCATGTAATCGAGATGAGATTGATTTTATCTACAGTTAAATATGAAAGTACTTCAATTTAAATCTATATAAATCTAAGGTACGATCTATTTTTATATATCTCAATATTTATAATACTTTACATAATGTGTCCGGTGTGCAGAATAAAGTAATTTATTTGTCCGAGAGCTATAATTAAAGTAACGTACTAAAATTATAAGTGGAATAATGCGGTCAGTTTATTTCTTATTCTGTGGCTTTGTATAAATGTTGTATAACTTGTTGTCTGTGCATGAAGTTTATTACTTTTTGTATGTTGTAATTTTGAATTTGTCTGATATAATGTGATTTTGGTGTCCGTTAATTATAATGTCCGGAAATGCTATATTAATGCAAGTGTAATTTTGAATTGATAAAAGCATGTACCTACAAGTTTTTAAACTATTTTGTATATTATAGTTAATTCAAAATGTTTTATAGTTTGTACGAATAACTACTAAAATATTGGAGAGTAAATAAACAGTAACAACGTTTGATTTGGTTCCTTGATTTTACGCGGTTTTTATTTTATTAATTATATAATAACACACATTTTGTAAAAAATCAAAATATAGGTACGCAATTTACAAATAAACGCTAATATTATATTATTTTTATAAAGTCTGTTATAAAAGAATTCAAGGGATATAAAAGATTCTATATTCAAATTATGTTTTAGACAAAGACATCAAGTATGATATACACAATACAATTAAATATATCTGTCAGTCGGTCGTGTCTTATTAATTTTATTTGTAGTTATTTTACCAGAGATAAGCGACAAAGTGTAATAATTAAGTTTAATATATCACAAGCAACTTATTTAAAACGATATAAAATCAATCAACAAGTCAACTAAATCAAGAAAATACTCAGACAATTTAGCAAACAAATTGATAAACACAGATACAGTGCGATGTACTGGTATACGATAAATAGTCATAATCTTGTCTAATGCTATAAACTTAAGGGTACACACTTATATTAATATGTTTATTTGCAATAACATTTGAACCTGTGACAACCAGCGTGCTGAGAGTGCTCTGCAAACTGAGCCATAATCTCTCTTTAGTATTATACATTTAGGTTGTAGAGAAAGATCTTTTTGCTTTCGCATCTAGCTTTTTGCTTTTATCTTCACCACTTCACACAAAGATGGCACTAAATTGTACATTCAAAGGAATATTCTAAAGAATGTATGTTCCGTGTAGTTTCTAGATTTTTCTATCCCTTACTTTCTAGACTTTCTTTAGAACTATGCTACTAGAACCCAATGCTCATTAGAGGAAATGAGTGGCTTAGTGATGTTAGGATTTCAAAAGATCAAAATAATATTTTGATTACTTACGATAAGTTGGATATTGGAAAAATATTAAACTATAGTATTACAAACCTTGGAATAATTGTGATAATGAAAAACAATTTTTTTTTGAAGTATTTAAGTGTATCTTTCCTGTTAGATTTAAGTACATTGTACCAAACTAAAATGTAAATAAAATAACTAAAGTATGATTTTCTAGCTTAACTCCAAAATAAGTAAATTGTAAATATCTTGCCCTTAACCTCATACTAGTGTGAGTGTTCAATACATATTAAGTGTGTACGCAATACGTGTGTGTGCCCCCGTGGGTACATGAAGTGCATGTGTGTGTAAGCGCGAACAAGTTGTTTGTTCAGAGATTTAATACTCGGTAAATTTCTTCACGTTACCTGAGTTTGCGGTCTGCTTGTAAATTGAGGTACGGGATATTTTTAACGACTACAAAATAATGTTTTTTTTTATTTATATCTGTTTTTCATGTTATTTAGTTAGTGGGCTTTGGTTCAAGGAGTACAAAATTTTATTAATAGTATTGTTTTGTATATGTGTTAAATAATTGTAATCAAACATTTTTTTTCAGGAAATACACGATTTTATTTCATAATTCTTTTATTTTCCATTTTACTTCAAAAATTCTTATGCGAAAAAATTTTAAATAAAAGAAGAATGAGATTCCAAAAGAAAAAATTACAATACAAAAATTCACCTACGCCGTTCTTTCCTCTCCCCACTTAATTGGATATATCATAGGCGTCTGTTTGCGCATGCCAATTGATTGCATTGCCAGTAAGCGAGACAGATATATACCATACACTTACAATAGAAAGAGACAGATAGCGCCACTCGGTTCATGGTTTTTTATGGACGATATTCCTAAATTATATTAACAAAAGACATATATTTTTGTAAGGTTATTTGTTAACAAAGAACTTAAACATTAAATTGAAACGTGATTACTTTAAAATAACAAAAAAACAATGCTCGGTAATCGAACCTGCAACCGTGCTAATGGAAGTGACATGAAATTTATTACAATTGGTATTTTTGATATTATTGCAGGTAATTCAATTTGTTTTAAAAACACGATCGAGCATAAAAATGGTAATTAAAAATTGATATCATTTTAATAAAATAAAATCGTTTATAGAAAATGTTTATTATTAATATTAAATAAAATAATAAATTACAGAGATATAAATAAAGAAAGTATAATTAAAGCATTGTTGTATAAAAAAATAAAATGTCCGGTTTTTGTCCGTGCTTTAGAATAACGTCAATTTAGTATCAGATGGTATAAATATGAGGTTAGACTGTTTTTTGTTACTTTTCTCGTATTTAATATATATTTGTTATTCTTAAATGATTCTATCTTTTATTTATTTCTTATATCTGACATTTCTTAATAAATATTTTTTTTTATGTAAATTTAAGTATGTATTTTATCGATTTGTAATTTATATTTTATTCAATGTTTACAAATTATACAATACAATTATAGGTTTTAATTATAAATAAATAAATATATTTTACATTTATTTTCATTATTATAGCTATAATACTATGTTATTCATTTATTGAACATTAGGAAAGTTGTAAGTATATTTTTTTTTATGTAAAATGAAGTATTTTGAATTCATATTAATAAGCCGCGACCTGCTTCCGAAGGTTACAGGTTCGATTTCCGTTTTAAGTTTTAGTGTTAAAGGTATACATTTTAATATTTTATTATTTTTTTAAAGTGTTTCATTTTTTTAAAGAGATTCGTTAATCGAGCTTTCGTTTTTACACATATATATATTTTTGTCTGTCTGTTACAAATATATTAGGTATTATATATATTTATATATAGAAATTGATCCGGAACATTAATCATAATATTTATGTATGTCTTTTACGGATATCTATTTCTGTCTCTCTTTTTTAATCAGACCTGTGAGAGAAAGGATTATTTTATTTCTAAAATGCTTGTCTAATTTATTTTCCCCAGAAATTTATGTTTTTTCTAGTATATCTAAATATTATACTAGAGTATGGGATAAACAACTCTTTTTCCCTCTCTATAGTTCTTATCCCGGATTTTAATAATACATATGTAACCATATATATACATAACCATTGTTTATATAAAATACAAGAAAAGACAAAAAAACAGAACGAGTGTATTAAATCAAAATCAAAAATTATGATTATTACAAAAACATGAAACTTAATTTAATAATAAAATTTTAAATAAAAACATAAAATCTTATACGTTATTTAAAATCTTGTATCCTTTATGTTATTAGTTTCATTAAGAATTGTTTCATTAAAACACTTAAAAGATATTATTTTGACATTCTTGGAAATATTTCTTTCATGTATTGAGCAATATTCTTTAGAGGTGCTAATTAGTTCTTACATTCGTTCAGAAATGGACGATTTAGGATTCATAATTAGATTTTTTTTTTAATCTAGGCAGGTTTTGCAATTAAAGAGATTATAATAAACTAGTTTCAGAGAATATTTATAAGTAAAAAAACTAGTTTTTAGAAAATCTGCCCATCCTTTTAATACTTAAAAAAAAAGTATTATTTTATAAAATATATATATAAAATATACATAACCGCCCCGTTGCATTGGTCGAGTTGTTAGCGCAGACGCCTAACAATTAGCGGCGCAATGGGACTCGGGTTCAATTCCCGGCAGAGACAGGTATATAGGTATGTGAAGAGCATAGATGTCTGTATTTCTGTGTTGTGTCTTTAGTTAAATATATTATTTATATGTGTATTTATATGTATTTGTATCGTTGTCTAACATCCTTAACACGAGCAAATAATTTGCTTACTTAGGGGTTAGATCAATATGTGTTATTTGTCCTGATATTATTATTATTATTATAAAATCCATTGTACGTATTTTTAAGGTAACTACAAAGCAGAAATTTGAAATATTATAAAAAAATATTTTATAAAACTATTACACTAAGAAATAGTTTTTGGTACAAATCTTAGTGGGGATGAAAAGGGGTGTATATAAAAAAAAAAATTATTAATGATAGTTTCTATAAAAAATAATTATAGTTAGTTTTCCTTATTTAAATATTACAATTGATGTAATAATGCCAGGGTGTATGTTTGTTGACGGAAGCGAAGTCACAGGTAACGCGTATAGTCATATACTTATATGAATTTATTTACTTTTTTTAAATAATGAATGAATAATAAACCGAAACGGGCACGGATTCGAAACATGGGACCCCGCAACCTTAGAATGGTTTTCCAGAGGTCGCAAATTCTTATTTACTAATTTATTTATTTATATTTTCAAAAAAATGTTATATGTCTCTGTGGTATCTTATTATTTTACTTTAATTAGTATATCATAAGATTTACACGTTATTAAAAGTTAAACAAGTTTATTTTAATGAGTGTTTGTTTGTCTGTGTTAAACTCTGAAACAACTGGATTTTTTTTAAACATCATTTTGAAATTTAGAACTCTTATTATAGTATTTAAATATTTTATCTTTTATGTTTTTTCTTGGTTACAACCCAAATGAAGTTGATATACCTACTTTTAAGAAATTAAAAAACAATATACATATTAATAAAGTAATTTATTAGTTATTACATAATTAATATATTTTTTAATTAATATATGTTAATTTTGGCGTTTTTTTATACATATAAATAAATAAAATTAGAGAACTGTATATGATTTAGAAAAAACTCTAATAGGTACATGTGTATTAAAGTAGTTACTTTTTGTAATTAAGATATTGATGTGGTTTTATAAAAGATTTTTCAAGAATATTATAATAGACCAATATTATAACAACCGCATATAAATATACATTATTTTGTTCTGAAATAAAATACGAAAATAATAATCAATATACTATTAATATCATTTACTTGAAATAAAATATTTTTAAAAAATATAAATGCTAGCTCATTAATGAAACTATATAAACCATCTTCATTTCAAATGTCTATACAAATAATTCGTTTTTGTGCTGTATTCCTCTCTCTTTTTGTCATATCTTCTATCTCCCTCGCACCAGCAGCCAATGTTCATTCACACCTGCGCTTTATACCGTCTGTTTATTTGTTTGTGTGTAATTTTTTAACACACCAGTATTAAATGGAAGAAAGTGACATTTTTGATTCTAATATACCTACTACCTATAAAATCATTTTTTTTAAAGTAAATTCTAATATATTACCTATAATTATTTTTTTTTAAATTAGGTAAAAAATATATATTCTTAATAGGAGAGTTTATAAATTTTTGCATTACTAAAAATTAAAATTTTAATTCAGATTAATAAATCATACATATATACTTTTAATTATTAATTTCTTCGAATGTCTTCGAATGTATAAATATGAATTTAAGAAAATTATGCTTTACATAAAAAAATCAGATACATCCTTATTTTCCTCCAGCACGCTGCATCTCGTTAGCGTCCGCATATAAATTTGTCCGTCTGTTCGTTGGTTCATTTGTGAAGCCCAATATATATATCACGAGGTAACAAAAATGGTTGATTTACATTTTATTTCAACAATAAATTAACCGATCGGATTAAATTTGGAGATAAAAGTACGTGTGAACAAATACCTCCATTTTAAAAAGACATCAGACATTATAATTAAATAAATTAAATACGAATTGACGTGACTGGGAATCGAAGACGCGACCGGTTTATAGCCTTAATAATTAATATTGAAACCCTCAATAATATGTGTTTTTTCTCTACATTACTAAAAAAAGTATTTTATTTTTAATGTGTTTATTTGGATCAATGTTTATTAATATTAAAACGCAATGTTTTTAATCTAGTACGGGTTTAATAAATTGCCGGTTGCTCAAATTTAAGTAAATAGGATATCGACGGGAAGGTCGCAAGTTCAAATCCTTCGAGGTTTCTCACTCTATATTTTAAAATTTAATTAGCTTAACATGGCTATAATATATTTTTAAACATTATAAAAAGAAATAAACATTTATTGTTGTAATGTTGCTGTAAAAATATATCGATACTATATAACTTTGCTTCAAATAACTGTAACAATTTTGATAAAGTTCACCATTACCACAGTTTTCTCTATAGAAAGGTCTAAGAAAACCTACTAATTAGTTCTAACCATAATATCAGAAGCAGCTGAAACTTAAAATAGAAATATTTTTATTTTATCGATCTTGATACAATAAAAAAAAACAAATCAAATGTAAGCTGCAGCCGCCATTTTATTAATTATAATTGTGTATAATTATTTATAATTGAGAAAATTATGTTTGTATTAAATTAACTCTACAAATTATTTAAAGTAAAATTTTCGATTTTATATCTGTTTAATATTATTTATATAGTTTTCCTTGTAAATATCAATATTGAGATTTTGGTATTTAATTTAAAATTGATTTATTTTGATTTTGTTATTTAATAATTTATCAATAAGAGCACGTAAATAAAAAAAATATGGTGGAAAAATATTTTTTTTACTTTTTTATTATATATGTCTAAATTACCATATACATTGTTATATTGGGGAGACTGGGGCTGGTTGTGCCAGGGGTAAGTAGTTACAGTGACAATAGCGTCAGAACAGAGAATGCTTAAGTGACGTTAAAAAGAGTTAAATAATGTCGTCACTATCAGCTCACCTCCAGCGAAAGGCTGTGGCTCCAGGGTTCTTGTGGAAGGAGCACGGGGGTGTCTGTAAAAGAAAACCTACGTTTTTAAAATTTTTTTTACGTAATATTGCTCTACAGCATGTTTTTGAAATATTTAAGGATGTGTCTAGTATTATTTTTAAGTCATAAAACTACGTTTTTGCAGTTATATTAATTTGTATTTTGGTTAATTAACCTCAAAAAAGTAACATTTGCTTGGGGCAGGTAGTGACATGAGATAATAGATGAAACGACTAACTCAATCATAGCAAATTGTCTTCTTCCGACACAGAAGATAGAGACCAAAAATCCAGCTCACAAAATTACCATTCACCTATATCAAGTATCATGTCCGAATGCAATAGTTCCATTATTTATCCCAGTATCTAGAGATTCTAAGGTTTTTGACAATTCTTTTCTCCAGAAACCATTAGATCTTATCCTAAAGCTATCAGCTGGATAGGAAACGAATATAACACGTAAAACTCGCAAATCTGCCATCGTGACCGATACTTCGGAAATAATGCTTTGGCATTGGAACAGTAGAAGAAAAAAAAAGAAAGATATAAAATCTAAAAAAAAAAGATAACTAAAGAGTTAAATAAAAAATTATTTTCAGAAAATATAGTATAAAATATCAAGGAAACAATAGAAGCAACTAAGAAAACTGCAAATTTTCCAACAGTAAAAGGAATGGTATAAAAATGACTAAGAAAGCTTAGAAGATGAATATTTTTGTCTGATATGTTGTAACTCATTTGATTTAAAAAAATCTGGTGCGGAATGGATAAAGTATGTGGTGGGTATGAACTGGTCAAAGTTAATAAATAATATTCCTAATAAAAAGGTTTTTATTACATTTGGTTTTGCTTGTAACATTTTGCCCCCCTAATGTAACAACCTGCCCCTGGTGCGGGGTTGTAAGTGATTGGCCTTTCTTTTTATTTGTTCATTTATATCTAAACTAAAATTGTATTTTAAATTTTAATACTGAATAGTTACTTAATCAAACAAATATACACTTGTAAATGAATGGAACCAAAAAAAAATATGACACTTTAAAAATAAATCACATCCAACCCCAGTCTCCCCAACATATATTAGTATATAAAGCTCGTGTTACTGTTGAATAAATTAATTTGTTATACATCTGTTATTTAATCATTCAATGTAATTTACAAAGCTATGTGAAGATATGTCGTTATCTGATGGACATGGTTAGGCGAGATCATAAGATATTTTATAGGGTTCCGTATATTATTAAATATAAGAATTTATCCTAGTTATACTTTAGTTTACTTACAACATTGGGGGAATCGCTTTTTATAAGTAGTAAAATTTCAAGATAAGCAAAACAATTTTGTTGAATAAAAAAGAGTTTGAATGGAACATGTCAAAGTTTTAATCACGGGATAATAAAAATATAAGTTTAATTAATTTTAAATTATAATAATACACCAACGCCACTCAGCGTTTTGTAAATTTTCCATTAAACCCTAAATAACTATAGATTCAAAGCGTGTGTCTGAACGTTCGTTCCGATTAAGATGTAAACTGTTTTCTCTAAAGTTCAGAGGGCGATCGTGTTTCATTACTGAGTGTTATTTATGTTTCTCACATAGGGATGTATTTTTATTATCTAATAAGGAATCAGTCGAAAGCTTCACGTATATATAGTTAGGTATATTTTTCAGTAGATTTATTTTCTCCTGTAAATTAAAATTTCAGCAATCAAATGTGTATTAATGTTCGTCGCTGTATGTTTCTTATTCTGAATAGAGTAGGAACTCACATTGTTTTATATTTTTTATGTGTATGTTAGGTATATTATTTTCAGTGGTTTGTTATTCTGTAAAGTACTGCTTATTATAAGAAAACTAATAATATCATAAGTCTCTTAGTGTTAATAAAGTAAAGTCGCTTGTGTTGCCATGTCTATATTTATTATTGTGTGCTTAACGAGCAGATGGTAAAGCAGCAGGTCTATTGGCTAACTGACTTTTCCAGTGACAATCATTGGGCTATTATATATAGAGTAGGGAAGCCAGACTAAAATGTGTCCATCTAAAAAAGAGAAAGCAAATGAAACTAACTATCTATCTCTCTTTCTTGTGTGATTAGACTAAAATAAGTGTCGGTCTCTCATCTTATCTGTTTTATTATATGTCAGACATTAACCCCTCCCTCCCCAATTGTATGTATAATAATTGTATGACTAATATGAAATTAACCATTTGACAAGCATTCGTTAAATGGTCATGTAAGTTGTTAAAAGGAAATGTAATAGACTAGTTAGAGGTAATTGATGTAGTCTTTATGGACTTTAGCAAAATTAAGATTTGCGAAACTGTCATGATAAGTGAAGGATAGAGCATACCGGGTCATACCGAGAGTAAAGGAGACAACTGAAATTTCCTGAAATCTCCTAGTTAGGTCGTCCAGCTAGAGAGAGACAAAAGAGAGCTACAAGTGACTACAACTAGGCTCTACCACCTCATGACTTCATCAAAAATATGTAAGTACACCTTTACGACATTATTTACATAATATGTAAACTACATATAGACTGTGTATATGTGTGTGTGTTGCCTATAATTGGCAAGACACTTAAATTGTTTTGGTATTGTAAATAATTAATAAATGTAAAGATAAAAACCGTATAATATAGAAAAATATAAAAAAAAATTAGAATATTATTAAAACAAATGTGAATCTCTACTTACAAGACAATTTTTTTATATAAAAACCTACAAATAGCTAGACATTCCTAACAACATATTCCTGTCCAACCAAGTGTTATATTAAGTTATGCCCGCTCTACGCATTCCAACATCGAGGTGATCATTCCTTTCTATTATTTAATAAATTATGTCTTTTTTGTTTTGAGTTATTGTAATAAATTCATTTGAATGTTCTATTCGTAGGGTTTTTTTTTAATAATATAATAACAATCTAAATACAACTAGGTATGTGAAAACAGTCATTAATTTCGGAAACAAAAAAAAATAAAAAAAATTAAGTTAGATTAAAGCATGCTCGATTTTTTTGTTTTAGAGCAGACTTTTTTATCCATATATATTGCAGTCATAATCGCTTAGACTCTATAATGTAAAAAAATATTAAGTTTAAGATAAAAATATTAATTAAAAATATATATTACAAAAAGAAACTCATTCTCAAAATTTGTATCATAGACCAGACAAGACCAGACTATATTTTATCTGTAGTCTTAAAAATATTCTTGAACATTATATCCCACATATCTTGGGACGAGTAGAAAACACACCAGCTATAATGTATGTATGTTTTTACCAGGACTTGTCTAATTTATAGTTTAATAGCGTTATTTATTTTATTGTCGCGTGTCGTGTTACATGCTAAGTCATGTGAAGATCTCTTAAGAGTAACTAATGACTTATTTTTTTTTTGTTGTTTTGATTATAAATAATGTCAGGGACTATCTGTTTCGTTTAAATAAATGTTGTCTACAGCGCAATGTGACAGACTGTTGAAAATATTGGTTTTGTCATAATTGCAAAGACATGTCATTCTATAGATTTTTAAATCTAGAACTGTATCTGGAATTCCAATGGTTTGTTTTCAATTGTAATGCTAGTTGACTTAAATCCAATCGGTGTCAAAAATTTGTATAGCGGGAAAACTAAGGGAATATATTTATCCATTCACGTTATTATTTATATATTATCTATACAAGCTGACTTCATCTGACACTGACCGTTCTTTTCCTTCGTCTTTCTGTGTTCTAATATTATTTACAACAGAAGGAATTCTTAACGGTGACAACGAATATGCTGCAAAATGTCAATTATTGTCAGAGCATAGAGCACAATAGGTTGGTCAACGTTGGACAAATTCTTCCCAACTCGATTGGCGATACACATTGAAAGAATTGGCCAAAACCTATTGGCGACATTTGGCCAACACAACATTGACGATCTCAAGGCTGGTGGCAGCAACAAAGATACTTGTTAGAAGTCATCGGAAAATCCATTTCTTGCAGTGGACATTTATCAAATAATCAATATTGGAAGAGAAAATGATCCAACAGTACATCTAGCTTGTTGTAAAAGTAAATGCTAATATTTATCAAGATTCCTTCCAAAACATTAGTTTAACTGAATAGCGTTGAACATCCTGTACACGAGTGATTTATGAAACTGTACCATAATATACAAAGATCTTTAGTCAAGACCTCGTTATGTTTTAGTATAATAAATGATTATTAGTTTTTTATATATTTATTTATTTATTTGTTTTTATCTTTTTTTAGTCTACCTCGACCAACAACTTGGTTACAAAGTTGAACATATTGTCTTTGAGTGGAAATCTTAAAAGACAGGGTAATTTGTAGCAATACCTACTAAAACTATTTTACTGACTGTTTTTAATTTATATATCCACTCGCTTATAATTATGGTACTGTTTCTTCTACAAATCGTATGTACCATGTATGTATGTTTGTATATTATTCTAAAAGTGACTTTCCTGTACAAACTTTTATCACCTAAGAGTTAAACTCTTTTAGGCAGAAATTAAAAAACCCTCTCTGATATTAAGTATCTCAGTTTATGAATATAGTAAAAAAGGAACTTATATCCAAAATTTAAATTTCTAACTTCGGTGGTTCAGGCTGTACATTGATTAATAAGTCAGTCAGTCTTTATATATATAATTATAACACTAACTTTGTGTTTGAATAATCATAGAATAAAATAATTTCCGTACAATAAAGCCGTCGGATGCGCAGGCGCAGGCCAATTATCATGTAAAACAAACTGCGCACGACAAGACGCGACGCGCTTTTATTTTTTTGTAGATATCCATATATGGATATAACTTGAATTATTATTGTTTTCATATTAATGCTATTTTAAAAATATTATAAAATATTTAGCTTACAATTCAAAATTATTACACATTTTAGATAAAAATCCGTTAGGATACTTGAAATTAATTTATAGCATATATTTATTAAACGATCAAGATTCATCGACTAATGTAACTATAATAAGTAATAAAAATATTAAATATTTGTCTGTCGTATCCACACTCCACGTAACACACATACAGACATTTATATTAAGTTGAGAATAACTTATCTCGGTTATCATAATCTAACAAAAGATCACAATAGAGTGTTACAGCATCATCAATATATTATGTGTACTTCGACTGTGATTTTTGATATTTTGTGGATTTTTTTAGAAGATTTTTTAAGTATGTACTACCATTATTTTGCAGACATGCGAGATTTTTATTTCATTAATTACTCTTTTAAATTTATAAGAAAAAAATACAAAATGGCATCCAAAGAAAAAATAACAAATCGCACTGTTATAGAGAGAAATACTTTAAAGTTATTCAAATAATAAAACTATCAATAAAATCAAAATGGCTGACTCGATATAATTATGAACAAGTATCAAGACTGTCTGTCCTGGGGCCGAGGGTGTGAGTGAATTACCGTCGCAGCGGGGCTCTGTTCCTGGAACTGATGAGCCGATACCGCTGATGGATGTTTTGATTTATTTACAAGATGCTTGTTTGCGGAAGTTTATATTGAAGATCTCAATTTCATGGACTAACTTGAAGAGAGGAAAGAGTTTGAAGAAAGTCATTGAAGTTTTTTTTTAAATAACCCACCTATCATAAACAATTATATGTTTTTAAACCTCAGTTGTATGTTTAAAAAAATACAAGACAAAATACGCTTTCAAAGATTTTGGATCAAGTGAAAGTTATACCACATAGATGGATATCATGACGCATTGCTTATCAAAAACAGTGCATCAAAATAGGAGTTAAGCGGGAACATAGAAACCGACATAGAAACAAAACATATAACTTCTTATGCTTCATCACAGTCGAGTCAAAAGGAGTTTTTCTTCCAACAATAAAGAATCTTACTTTAAAATAAATTATGTCAAAAACAAATGAAGAAACGTGAAGAAAGACTGACGTTCATAATCTAGGCTATCTAGATGTATAATAATCTAGATTCAAATACTAGTTTAACTGACTTATTTTCCATCTATAACTCAAGTGTACAATGTTAACACTATTTATACAAGAAAATAAGAATTGGTATTTTACTTAGTGATCATTTATCACTATAAATCGATTAAACTAAATTACTTATACTCTCCATTTATTATAGACTCTATGTATAAGTACCATAAGCTTGATATTCAATTGACTTGTTTAAGATAAACAAGATTGCGTGGGCCCAAAGGCTATTGTTGAACAATGTTGGAAATACGGATGTAAGAAGATAATTTGAGCAAAATATATATTTAAATAAATATTATTATTATAAATTCTTTTGTAAAGCTAAAAATATTGATTTATTCATAAATATACGTATATAAATACATAAATAATTAATTGTAGACAGTCATACTATCCCAAAAAGTATTATAGTTTAGGTACAATCTTGATACTTGAAGTGTGATTTCTACATATTGATATTGAAAATGAATTTTGATAGTTTCGTACATGCACGTGGTTCTTGTGTCATTTGATATCGTGGTTCAAGAATTTATGACCATTTTGTCGTCATTTCACAGTAATAAAATCTTTATTCGGATGAATCATAATATAATAATAGGATGTTATCTGGTTATATTTTATTTAAATACTTCGATTTTATTTTTTACACACATTCACAAAATTGACTTAAAATCGGTTTTAAACCGATTATTAGAGACGTAATATATTTGTTGTGTTTAAATACCTATGCCTTATAATAAAAAAATCCACTTCATGCAATGGACGGGATTTTAATCTACTACCTCTAGGATATTGTCCTCGTCACCCAACTATTTAAAAAAAAAACATAAATTCTTGAAATAGGTAGGTACATAAAATCCTGCCCATTGTGATTAAACCTTAAAATTAATGACATAGCTTTTTAAAATACGTAACATTTGCTTTCATAAATCCAAACTAAGTAGGTACCTAATAGGGATCTTCATTTAAGATTTTTCAGTTTTTTGACTTTCTTTTTGATTACTGGTAATAAAAATACACAAAAAATAACATGAATTTAAACAATCCAATAAAATAAAATAATATTAATAGAAATATAAATATAAATAAAACTATAACAAGCCTAAAAGCTCCTTCACACTCGCTACAGTAATATTACGTCATGCGTTAATAAAATTATAGATAACAGTAATCTGTCAAAAAAACACGTTTGAATAGGTTATATATGTCAGTTTCACAATATTTACGACTATTAAGTATAATGGCTATGTTATTTAAATTATTGATAAATGACTTTAAATATTTGGTAACATTAGGAAGGAAATAGCTTAAAATTTATATTTAATTATAATTTTATGTACTTATAATTATTTTAGCTTCAAATATATCAAAATTTCGGGACCGCGTAGTTTCATGAAACAAATATGTATACCTATTGCTATAGAAATAAGTCTGACACTTAATAATAATAGAATAAAAACATTACAACAGATAATAAATATCATTAGGAATAACCTCTTTGAAACGCACCCATATTTAATGTAAATGTCATTTAAATATTTGTAAAACTACGAGCCCACAGATTGAGTTATGGCGGCACTTAACACTAATCCGATGTCAAATTTGTTTAAATAACGCTTAATATGTAATATTTACGTCGTAAATAACTTTAATATCACTTTCCAAATGTATTTATATGATGTTTGAATTATAATTAGGTTATGTTGAGTAACATGTATGTTTTTAAATATGTTTTGATATATGTATATACATATATACATATATCAAAACATATTTGTATATGTATATACATACCTATTTTAAATATGGCGTTGAAGGGTTATAAGATTTTATTTACAAACATTTTTTTCCTAAAATCTAATTGTATTTAGCTTTAGCGCGCTTAAACTGGCTTGAACGAGATGGTACTATATCACAGAAGATTAACGGGAAGTTACCATATTTTATCTTCGTACAAGTGAGTGAGAGAGTCAGATAACCTTATTCTTTTCCTTTTTCCTATTCTTCTTGTTTCCTCTTCAAGGGGGTATCAGCATCTACGTATTTGAAGATATCTTTTCAACGAGAGATATACAATTAGATATTTCTTATATAAAAACAAAATCTAATTTTTATTCAATCTTAACTGTCTGTTACATTGTCTGTATGTACATCACCAAAAATAACTAACCGGAAGCACAATATAAAATATGTATATTGTCAGTAGCAATTGAATTAATATACAATAGACTATAGAGAATTATCGGAAGCCATTTTGTGGGTCGCAGACATTCAAATCTTAAGACAATTTTGTCGTTCAAAGCCAGTTCTTTATTGTCACTGGTAAGCGGAGATCTTATTGATTATGTAACTCTGTTTTATATATTTCAAGATGTTTTTCCTTAACTATCAAAACCAAATTGTTACAATGATATTTTGTTTAGCCAGGGATCGAACCCGTGTGTTTAAAGACTTTTTTACTAATAAGCCTATTATTATTACGTCATGATAATTTACTATTAATATACTAAATATAACACAAGTATGAAAAATTAATTAAACCTGTAAAAAAAAAGTTATTTTTTTTATGTACAAATTTTCAGCCTAGTTCTGTAACCTAAAACAATAGTTTATTTCGTTGACGGTTTTGGCTAAGTGCTCAAAATATACACAAATAGAAAAATTAAGTACAAAGACTATTTTGTCGTTAATCTACGGAACTATCGTTTATTTTACATTTTGATGTCTGGAACTAACGATGTCCCGCTGCGTTGCTTCTGAATATTTGGTTGCATCGAGATCATAAAATACAGAGTTTATTAACAATTTCACTGAATTTTATGTTTTTGGGAGTACAGTATAACCAATTAGGGAAGAACATATAATACTAATAAGACATTAGAAAGAGAAAATAATTAATTATTAGTTAATATATCAATTTAACTCTTCAATTCTCCATCCTGTGAAAATTATATACTTCTAACGCAAATGTCATTATAAAATTGAGGTGTTTATTAATTCTTGAGGTTTCTTTATGATAATATTTTATTAAATATGTCATAATTATTTATCTTTTCCTCTATCTCTGGTATGAGTAGAAAATGTAGTTGACAACTTTGAAGATGGCCTTACATTCCAAATGTTTGTATCTATATGAAGTACGTATCTAAAATTGGTGTATAATATGTAAACAACCCACAATGTAGAAGCGTGGTTAAGAGCCACAAGTTTATTATATATGGAATAAAGGGCTGTGGCCAACCACCGATGGCCCCAGGCCTATTGTGGATCATGGCATTAATTTGTAATAAATACTAAGAAAAAATAAGAAGGCCTTACTTTGAAGTAATTTTCATGCATGTCCATTTATCTTCTACAGGTGGTAGGCCGGTGGTCAACAGATGGTAAATTTTGGCGTTTTCACCATCTTGTATTGTACTTGAACACGGTAGTTCAATAGGCAGAGCGACGGAACAGTGTCCCAGAGGTCGCAAGTTGGAATTAATTTATATATTTAATTTTGTAATTATTAAATAATATAAGTTTTACTAGTCATTTTTATGGATAATTTCAAACAATAACTTATTTTATCGGTGTTTAGTTTTAATTATTAAAACAGTCTTAGTAGAGAGCGCGTTCGTTAAATCATTTCCAAGTATACAATGTAATTTTCAAACGACTATATGTAATACATATAATAAAAGAAACCCATTTGAATAAACATAAAATAAAAATAATACAATAGTAATATTCAATGAAATTGAGCAATTTGGACGCAAGTACAGCAGCCGTTTGGGTTTTAAAGAATATTAATCTTATTGTTTTGTAAATAAGATACAAATTTACCTGTTATAGTGTATTGATAATTATATATGTTTTCATGGAAGTAGCCAATAGTGGGGGTCAATAAATTTGGGCAGTTCAATATAATACTTTAAAGCGCGCTTGGAATGTAAGACCTCCAAAGATTTAAGGGTCCGTTCACATTGTGGGGAAAAAATATTTAACTCATTTTTTTAAGGTATTAAATTACGTTATAAAAACAGACGACGGTAATACACATTAACTTAATTACTTAACAATTCTTAATAGCAAAATATGTACCTATTTGTAGTTTTTAATTTAATGAACAGCATCTCTCTACCATCCCTTCCCTATTAGTTCAAGGATAACATCCCCACTCTTACCCCCCACAAATAAAAATGAATACATTTCTTAGCTACAGTGTGTTCCCAATCTTTTTTCCTATAATTCAAGTCACGTGGTCAATTTAGTGGCAGGCGATATTTGGATGCGTATTGAATATTTATTATAAGGATTGTGAAGTACTTAGGGTAAGATTTTTTGATAAAACTAATGCTATAATATTGTTACCTTGATAATAATGAATAGGAAATATTTTTCTTATACTTACACTCTGAACTTAGGTACATAAAGGAAAAATATACAGCAATAAATACAAGTCTGTTGTTTAATAATAATAATTTTTATAAGATGATATTTACTTTTTAAATGCCTGTATATCGGTGTATTCTCCATGAAAATTACCAAGCAATTTTAAGTCACTTGATTACTGTCAAGCTAAACAAGGTGATCATTGTTTAGCTCATTTTCGAGGTGATCATTGTTTGCGATATATTAAATATTATATCTATAGGTGTGTGAGGATCATATTAAAGCAATTCAAAGGATAACAGTGGTTCAATTAAACTCGTCTTCGCAGAAGTGACGACACTTGACATTTCGTTTGCTTCGTTTTGAATTTACAACTACTGTCACTATGACACTGGAGTTGGGCAATATTTGTAACAGTATGGTTAGAAGAAAATATTAAATTTTTTTGTTTTCTTTTTCTTTTAAAAAAGACAACCATAGAGGTTATATTATATATATGGTTATAAATAACGCATAGTACACCCAGACTCGAAACAACAATCTGTGAATCATGCAAAGAATTGTCCCGTGTGGAAATCGAACCCACAAGCTTCGGTCACTGACCACTGTACCAACAGGTCATTAAATTTTATTAGATGTGAAATCAAATTGTATTTGACTTTATAATTTTCATGATATAAGGATACAACAGACAGTTTGTTTTACACAAGGTAATCTAATTCAAATTGATATTAATAATTCATTATTCTGTTAAGAATCAAGTCATGTCCATAGTTGTTGTGGTCACAGTTAATTGTTATAAAGAAATAGATCCCTAAAATTATCTAGAATCGTTCAACAGGCACTCGGTGTTGAATTTAAAACACTCATCACTTTTTTCTAAAGAAATTCGTATTATTGGTAACTATTTAAATAATGTAACGTGAGAAAAGTTTAAAAAAAATGTCAATTTTACATAATAAAACGTTTTGTTTATTCTATTTTTTATAGAAGAGGAAGAAAGAGAAAACAGGGAGAAAGCAACCTTTAAGAATGGACAAGAGATGAATAGGGGAGTTGCGGAAGTGTTGCCACCCTAGTATAATAGGGAAAATATAATTTTAACAAGGAGAATGGGATATAGGGAAACGTAGGGAGGATGATAGGGGCGCCACTATAAAATTAATACATTTTGGTATAAAAATGTTTCTTATAGCTTAAATATTTTGTATGGCGAAATCCTAAATAATAATTTAATTTTAATATTTTAAGTCTTAATAGTAGTTAAAGTTTCGTCGAGGCCTATCTAGGTGTCACTGCAAAAGTAGTGAGTACTTTTAATTATAATGTAAGTTTGTATGTTTGTTCCCACAACTGACTTTTTAAATTAATTTTATTCTTTCCTAACACATGTGAGACAACTAAGTTACTAAACTCTCAAAGTATATATATTTAAGCAGAAACTGTAAGTTTGTTCATAATAAACATAACATCAGTAACTCTTAACTGTATGAGCAGTTATTTTGGACTGTAATATCATTACTTGGAACTAAATCTAGACAATTCTAAATGTAACCTGTTTTAAAGACATTTTCCCCAAAAATACACATTTATGTACGTGTTTAAAGAAATTTTCCCTCGTGAATTGTCAATTGTTCTTCTTAAATGTAGTTTAGTTGGTCTAATAATGTATACCCAATCAGATAAGAAATTCACGGGTTAAAATACATCACTCTATTGTAACCTTTATATGTATACGAGAGAGGTGATAATTGCGCGTATGGTTTTGATGTCTTAAAACAATAGAATGGTGAGATTAGTGCGCGGTATGCGCTTTGTGTAGGATATGACTGACTTCTGACCTGGTAGCCGTAGTTACGTTAGTTTCTTCAAATGAATGCGATTACTAGTTTAGATAAAATAAAACAGTATTTAGATTAAACTGTTCTAAGCCATAACATTTTTAAATTGCATTTTGGTTTTATGTTTAAACTATTTAGGATTTTTTTTTTACATTTTCTTTTAAAATCATAATCAAGATTTTTGATCCAGTAGGTACTTTGCTAATTTAGATTTTTTTTATAAATATTTAATAACAAACCAACTGACGGGTTACAGACTAAACATGCTCATATATAGAAAATATATATGTTGTTATATTAGTTAACACACTAAGTATAAGTTATTACACTATGACTTCTACAACTACTATAAAATAATTCTCTCTAAACAAGTATTACTATAAGTTCGTGTGTATTTTGAAACTAATGTTCCGTGTAAAACCCATATAGGTAGTATTTACTATTTAGGTATCTAACTACAAAATAATTATATATTGTATATAAAATAATAATATATGTACTTTAAACATAATATACTTTATCAATATTAAATATTTATTTGTTAAATATAAAATAATGCAATGTTTTTATAATTTGTATTCTAATTATTTGAAGATATGACTTATTTGTAATCTAGACATTATAATGTGTTTGTGTATTGAATGAATTGCTAATGTAATTTTTTTTTTATTGGATTTATTAAGGTTTTATTGAAAAAATAACTTAAATTTTGAAAGAAAATTATAAGTTATGATATTATTACAATACTAAGGGTGGTTTTTGTTACAAAATTGTTTTTTTTTTGGCAAACTTACGTAATTTTCGGAGCACTTCTTAGTATAATCTCTTCATACTCGTACATAATTCCAAAGCGGCATTCACAATGGTTTCTTAAAAGCCGTTAAATAGGTTTGGGTTTGAAATTGATTTAGTTTGTCACGGCTTGATTAAATACAAACATTTGGTGTTGTATCACCGGCCGCCGTCACACCGACACCTAACAATGAACATTTTGTTTGGTGTAAACTCAAGTCTGTCAATAGGTGTATTGTTAGATATGGATTGTTTTTTTTTTATTTCGTTTAATAATGTTATTTGTTTTTTTTTATTACATTCTTGGCATGTAACAGTATGATTAGTAACTCTTTTTTTTTTAATATTAAATATGCAAAGGTTTTTTGGTAATTTTAAAATCATTTCGAATCTGTTATTTATCTGTTAATTGTTATTCGATAAATCTATTAAAACGCGTCCGTGTGACAGAGGATAAATAAGGGTTCCGCGAACCCATCAATAACACCGAAACAGGGAGGGCGGGTCACGCCTTATTGAACTCTAATTTTTGTCGCATCGAATTTCATAGAAAATTTGAGCGGATTTTAAATTACTAACAGTAACTTAATTATGATGTGAAGTTCATGAGAGTGTTTAAGAAAGGTAATCATAATTCATAAACGTATCAAAATAAATTGAAAGTATTATTTGTGTTTTTTTTTATATATTATTACTTTATATTTTCTGAATTATTTCTGTATTTAATACGAATTTAAAGTTACAGAACGTAAATTTGTCCCTTCTGACATTTATTGATTCACAGCTTCAACTTAGGTGATTAAAAACATTGACTGTAAATTCTTTTATAACGTAGACGCTCTCTACGAAGGAATCTTATAAAATTATTTTTAGGATGTTTAAATGTAAAATTAATTTAGTTTCATACTCCATCAGCTTTTACTTTAAATGTTTAAGTTACATGTAGATATTTGAACCTTTGCTTAAAAATATGTTTTACATTTATAAAAAAAAATACCAAAAAAAAAAAAATAAGATAAAATAAATTTGCATATACGAAAATCTAGTTTATGAACATTGTGTGCGGACTGAAGTAAATAATTCATTCGGTAGTTAACAAATAATTTGGCTACAATAAAACTAACAAAGGTGACAACCCAACGTTTCGAGGCAGATGCTACTTTTTTGTATTATATTTTTTTGTAACACAAGTTCATTCTAATTAAAAATCTATTGACAGATACAAAAGTGTCAATTGACATCTCCTTGAATGACGCCATTTTGAATACAATGGTATAGATATTGACTTCCAATACGTTTCTATTATTCTATTATTTAAATAGACTTTAAGTGATATCTTAGTTTTCAAATGATATTTAGTTAATATTAAAACCTGATAGATGTATTTAAGAAGAAACTGACTAACTTATAAGTCAGTTTATATAATTGAAATGTTGACAAACGTTCCTCTATAATGCAATAATTAAGTCTTGAAAGTTCGATTGGAATATTATGTAAATTATCTACGGTTTTTTAAAACTTATTTGTGGTAATTAAAATAATTAATATTTCTGCATATTTATAATTCCACAGGCTTTCGGAAGCATTTCTAGAACTAATGACACATAAAATTAATTTGCTTTTTTTTTATTTCTAAAACCATAGACAATATCTGCTCACTATTAACAAATATGGCGTCCAACCGTCCTTTCAAACATTGTCACCCGCAGTTCATAATTTATGGTCCAGGTGCCATAACATTAAATAAAATGACTTGTAAATAAATTTGCGTTTAATATGTCTCTATAGTTATTTAATTATACGTGAAATCTAACAATGTGTAAGTTTACGCTTGACGTGAACATTATTGCGGCCATTGTTGAACGACTTGTTGATGATTAATTTTAAATATCATTATTTGTAGGTACCTACTATATTTGGACAAACAACATTTTTGTTAATAACACATTTTAAATTAAATATTTTTAAGAGTTTCCTTTTTGTTACTTTGACCCTATACTGATGATTTTTGCCTTTTTAGCCGTGTTGTTAGATCTTGAGATTTCATTGGCGCCATTTTTGTATTTGTAAAGTGAAATTTTGACATTTTCAAAAATCATTACAAGTTGATTATTTCACAGTGTACACATGCATAATATGTTAAACCAGTAAAAATTTACATTTTTATGATCTTCGGAAGCCGAAAAGCCGATCAATAAAGCGATTTTAAAATATAAAATAGAAGTATTCACTTTTATTCAACTGAAAATAAAGCACATAAATAAAATATAAATATTATATTTTAGGTAAGTTATGTCATTTTAAAACGTCAGCACAGACTTACGTCAGAGAATATGTGGAGAGCCGTACTGTTATGAAACTTGTGTATGGGCTGACTTGAAAATAATAAAATAAGCTTGAAGATTTCTTTTCGGGAAGGAATAATCAAAATCCCCATCCATTTAATTTTTTTTTAACTTGCTTTTAGTGTAGGTCAAATCATTCAAGATAAATTTGACCCACTTTCAGTAAAGTTGAAATTTGGAACACTTCTATAATCGCAATGCAATTACATATAATAAGTATTATTCATCTAAAATGGCCACCGCAACAAAATGGCAAATTACATATTTTTGTAACCCACCCAAAATATCAATGGGGCTTAACTTGTAGAATAGGATGCACATAGACATAGATAGACGACTAGATATTATCCATGAAAGTATAATACATTTTTTTTGTATTATCTAGTGTCTGATGTCTGCGGTGTTATGTAAGGTAGCTCTTCTATAGTGTTCATAAACCAGCGGGGCTCGTGATACTAACATCTCATTCATTGTAATACAAACAGTCGAATGAAGGTGAAGCTTATTATATAATTTATTTTATAGTTTATTAGGTTTTACTAAAGATTCTTTGTTCTTTGCTTTGTTTTTTATCCTATTAGATGTCGCCTATATCCCGGTAAATTAAAAACTATATGCATCAAGGCAATTACACGGTGAAATCGTTAATAGGGTGACGAAGATATTCTAGAGTTTGCAGGTTGAAATCCAGCTCATGTTATTTTTTTAGGATTTTATATTAATTCAAATGTATGTCCTTAAATAATGACCACTAATATTCAAAATATGACGCAGATTGAGACAAAATCATTTCAGCTGCATAGATAATGTGGGCGATAAGTTGTGTATCCGGACAGACACGCGAGCTAAAGCAAGTTATATATACAATCGTGAACGTCAAAAAGTTATTTCAACTTTAAATTACAGTCAATTACTTAAAAAAAACCCTCAGTAAATCACAGGCGCCATCTTGGTATAGATTATAAAACACCCAAAGTTGACAAGATCTCTACAAGAAATATCAAGTTACATATAATTTGAATAAGTTGTGTTAACTCTGATGTCTTTATTCTGGACACTTATTTGATATTTATCTTTTGACTTAATTATTTGAATTTGTATCGTATTCGTATTGTTCTAAGAGTTATTTTTTATTGTCATCTTATATTGGTACACGAACAATAGGATTCCTTATTATTATAGCAATAAGGGTGACAATGCTTTATTTATTATATTTTTATGCTGTACACCCACGATTTGCTCAGGGCAGTCTCATTGTATCCAACTCCCCGTGGCTTCTTTAATATTTGATATCATTTAAATATGAATATTCTTAGGTACTAAATAAAAATGTAGGACTAATCAGATCCCTAAGATATAAAGCAAGGATCAAGTAATACTGGCTGCACTACACATATCGCATTACCCTACGTGACGGTACACACTACGTGACCATAGATGATAAACGTTTTTATGGTCCATAATTGTATTATTTTTATAATACACTAAAGTTTCTTGTGCGAACAAAGAAAAATGTAATTTCTTTCGCACCTTTACAAGAGTAATTAGAGGGAAATAAAAAATAATTAAACTAAACTTTATATTATATGTGCTATTTATTTTTATTATGTAAATAGTATGTATGAGTCAGTTTGAAACTAGTATTAGTGTTAGAAGAGATGAGAAGTAAATAGTATGGTAACGTAAAGTATAGAGAAGAAAAGGATGTAAGAAGAGTCTTAAATATGAATGTGGATGGTTATAAGAGAAGAAGGTGACTGAAGTAGACGTGGATGAAGTGAATATTTATTAAGAAAGTCTGCATTAAGATGACGTATATTAGAAGAACCTATTAACATATTGAGCCCCAAATAATTAAGATAAGGTCAGAATAGTGATAATTTTAAACTCGACATTCGAAATTACGTAAAAATAGTAATGGACTTTAATCTCAGAAAATAATAAATAAAGCGGGTAACACATTAATAAAAGTAAAAAAAAACTCAATTATATCCATATATTTTAAAAAGTATTTTTATCAAAAAACAAAGACTGTTAAAGTTTTCTTAAAATAACTTTAAGGAACGAAAGTTTTTCTTAAAAAACCAAAATCAATTACTATAATGCTGTAAAAGATTCACAAAAAATCATTTAATTATATAACTACTATTATTTTTAATGTTTAAAATTAAAATCCCTTAAGTTCTTGTAAATGTGATAGTATCATCGAACTATTGTCCTAGTTCTTTCTTCGGTTTTTTATTTGTTGAACACTCCGAGAGCTGAAACGGACAAACAATTTTACTAAACATAATTACATAGAACATGATAATGTTACATCAAGTTGGATGTTAGCACAAGTTCTAAGTAGCCACTATATTACACTATTTACTAAGCACTAGGACAACTAGCGCACTAATTTAGCATTCTGAAAAGGCTGTTAGTGTGCTAGTTCTACAATACATTGGTAAGAACTTTTACTTGATAATTACACTAGTTAATAGATTGTATAATGAAAAAGGCCCTTTACAAATATTTTCATGTACAATATAATACTATATGTATACCAGAATAATTTCTTAAGTTTTTTTATTACTCCCATTAAATCCAAAAATCTCTATGGTACACAAATATGAGCTGTTTATATTTATTCAGTTTTAAGTATATTAATATTAATACATTATATTAATACATTATATTAATACATTCTCGGTCAAAGTGATATCTGATATCAACAAGATTTGTCATGTTCTGAAAAACAGGATTATATAGTCTCATGAGAACTTTGCTAATTAAAAACTGCAATATGTGCACTGTAAAAAACCTATGATCTTTACATATTCAGACTCTGTGCTGGATAGTGCAATATTATTTTCTTTTTACTTCCCTAGGAAATAACCAAATATAAGAGACTAAGACAGAAGCCTGTATGTGATTATCTGTCAGCAACATCATTATTCTAATCTGTATTTAAGAGTACATATGCCATTTGTTTTTGTTAAGACAAAGCCCGCATTAGAAATTATATTATTACCGTGACGCGGGAAGCTTCACAAGCATATAAATAACGGTTACAAAGCACACCCAGACTCGGAACAACAATCTGTGAATCACAAAAAGAATTGTCCCGTGTGGGAATCGAACCCACAACCTTTGATTCAGCAGTCAGATTTACTAACCACTACACTAAAATCTTTGTTATCTATCTATTGTACAATATTTATTAGAATAATTTTTAATTCCCTTTGGATATCTTAACATTCGCTTAGCATGGACCCATTGCTCCTCATTATAATAACTATTAAGCTGACTTAAGTATCGATTAAGTAATGCTATACAGCAATGTCTACTACCTCGAAAGCACCATTTTACTACAGCCCCCATTAGGTTTTCTCAGGTTCTAATGCTTGCTTAAGTGTAAGATACGTTCGATTATCTATATTATTATCCATACAGCAAACACCACCATAAACAAAACGGTCTGGATGTCCCAGACCATCAGCCTGGTCTGATCTGAATCATCTTCACAGACCACAGAATTGGTGACCAACTAGTTAGATCTGCAACATCTTAGAAGTAAGTTTCCCAGGCATGCTGAGACCCGGGATAATAGGAGCAATAAGCAACAATCCTGGCTAGAGCCAAGTGAGATGATCCCAGAACACTAGTTCTGTGCCTTTTCTCCATCTGGATATATAACAGTTGCATTTAAGTTTAATAACCTCTTCGACCACATATACAATCTGTATATTAGATAGAATAGTAAAGTCATAAAATCGAGTAAGGACACTATAGCTCAATTGGCAAAGAGACGGAACAGGTTCACAAAGGTAATCGTTTCGATAAATTATATTATATATTAACACAACATTTTTATTTGCTTATATCATAGCATAGCATATCGTAACTAAACATGTTAATAAAAAATCAACAATCCTAATAACATGTAAATATTAAACAATTATTTAAAAGAATCCGTATTTAAATGTTTAACTAAGTCACTAAGTACCTATTGTTATTCAATTCAAGATAATTAGCTTGAAATGGCCGACCACAAAACATAACGAACCCCATTGGGATGAAGGGCCATTAAAACACCATATTTTAAACCCCAAAACCATAAATTAAGTGGGCCATTATATTGTTAATAATTAGCAGAATTTTCTGTCTGAGATACTGTTTGGATATCGGTTTCGATTTCGGACTACACAGGACCGTAGTGGGGGATTGCATTAATAATTGATTTTAAAATATATTTCTTATGAAGAATTTTAGGAAAATATACCTTAGATATTTTTTTTTCTTAAATCAAAGGAAAACAAGTAAATTAAAAATACACATAGTAAAAATATGTAATTGGTTTCCAAAACACTTTTATCATGAAAAAAAAATATACCATGGACTCTCTTATGCATAAACGGATTATTCAAGTCTTAGTTAAATGAAAAAATATATAATTTTATCTACATTAAAAATAAATACTATGTATATAAAAAACACTAAGTCCATCTCTGGCACACTCGGCCGCACCACGGGGGGCGGATCCCAAACTATTCCATGGTAGACCCAACACCATAACGCAGATGGCAGAATGATTCACTCAGACCATAGACAAACTACAACCATAGCCATTAAAAGAAAACGTTCCATTTTATTGTCACTTTACGGTTGACAGATTCAATGATTTAAATCTATTTATTTAAGCGATTTAAATTAATTTTTAATTCCAAATTTATTCTATCAAGGTTTATTACCTTATACCATATAGGAATCCAATAGTATTTTGTTTTATTAAATTCTAAATAAATGTTTTAAGGAACAAAGGTTTATACAGGCAGCATAATATTTTAGTTTTAATTTTTTTTATTATATCTATGTTAATTTATTATTAACTCTCTGTTCCTAACAATATATAAAGTCTAATAATTTGTACCCCAATTTTGTTACAATTTATTTGACAGGGAACCTATTAATTTTATCACAGCGATTCCCTTTATAGTGATTTCTTAATTGTTATCTATAAAGCTTGTATCCGTAAAATTTATTTTTAAACTATATAACTGTCATTTACTCTGAAATAAAACTATGGCTTTTAAGTATTATTTTATTTTTCTAAATCTAGCCAATATTAACCTATATTTTTTTTATCTATAAAGCTTTTTCCCACCTTTTCTCCATTTGCTTTTTTTAACCTTGCAATAGTCACGAGTCTGATAACTATGTGGCGATTTCATATAAAACCTATTTATTACTTCATGATATTTTATTTTAGTCTTTAAACTATTTAAATATAAAAAAAAATTATTATGTTTATTTTAAGATAATACCAACATTACTAAAATTAATACCAACCCTTAAATATTTATTGAAATATGTTGCTATGTTACCATACTAGCGTTGTCTAACATTCAAATCAGTCTCGAGACAAAAAGACAATCAATTTTGAAACAATGTTTCTCCTCCGGACACCATATTGAATAATGTTGAATTTATTCACATCAAATACGGACTCATGTCAGAGTAATACAAAATCTATTAATTCAAGTGTCAAAATCTCGTTGAAATCCCATACATCTTATTGTTGCTTTAACAAGCAGTTCATAATTCAGCACGTACTTGAAAGGCGAATTCTATTTCTAACAAATTATCTTTCTTTTCGTTCAATATACAAAAAAATGTCAATTCGATAAATTGGTGTCAATTTTGACCGACTTATTCTGTCACTTTATATTAGGCTGTATGTCTTTAAACGTAAGAACCGAGTGTAAAAAAAAAGTCGAATAAAGACGTCAAAAGTCACTTGAACGGCGACAATGGCCTCTGATTGCTGTTCTCATTCACAGATTATTCACGGCCATTATATTCTATTTAGTTCCAAATAACCATTTAATAATAGCCGGTCCCCCTTAGCATGCTTATTAACAATACAATAAAATAAATAACAAATAACACAAAATAAAAGCCACTTTACACCTTCTTGGAAGCTGGCAGTTGCGCTTGCAGCCGAAAAAATTAAAAAAAAAACACCCGTCCCTTTTTTTCATATAAGTTCTTCCCGCTCTATGTTATTTAGCGCCGTCACGGTTTGCTCGCGTAAAACATTAATGAAAAGCAATTTCGTCTCTATGTCCATTACAATAAGGATTACATTTTTATCGCATAGTTGTGTAATTGAAATAAATATGGCATCAAAACATAATGGATACAGATGAAGTGGAAAACGATATAGTCAACGTGTCAATCCCTTTTCAGAGTTACGCTAATATAAAATTAATAATTCTTTTATATTGCAAAAAAAAACTTTTGTTATTTTCACGGGACAATGAACTTTATGAGAACATTTGAAGTACTGGCAAGAGTTCGAGGAAGTTTGACACATTGGAGGATAAATTTTACGAGGTTTCCACATGACTTGTGTTTAATTGATTTTACGATCCCATACACAATAGTTTCCAACTCTAATCTGTTTAAGATCAATGTGCATCGAATGCTGAATTATTTCATAGGATTCTGACCCTTATATTAATGTTACTAAAACTTATTAGAGACAGGATCTATTTGTAAATTGCTGATCTATTGCAGATACATGCTAACTAGAAAAGACCTTGTGTGGCCGAATATATTATACAAGGCTATATGGAAACAGTGTGTAAATACAAATTAGAATTTTGGGAATTACCCATACTTTACTATTTTGATTCAGTATTCCTATCTTAGAAAAGCAAAGCTCAATAAGTAAGTTATTTAGTTGCTTTAATAAAAAGTATTTGTTATTAGTATTTATAGTTACTCAGAGTTGATGGTTTAACTAAGATTATATTAACTTAGATACATATAAGTTCATAATAATCTATTCTGATTAAGAATAATATCTATATCTAACCTTACAAAACAAATCCACGGCAACACTAGATGCATCCACTAAGTCATTCAAAGAGCATAGCGCATATTAGTTATGTTTAACCGCACATGCGCCTGCGCATCGCATGCATACTGCCTCCTTGGCCACACCGCGTGTTCCCCTGAACTACACACTAGTTTATTACTGGATTGCCACGGGAATTTATTATATTTTATATAAATATGATTGTTGAGGGTAGGAATATTTAGGAATTATTTTTTTAGTTTTGAAAGTTACGATTGTTATTATTTTTTTAATGGAGTGTATTAGCCATGTGAATTACAGTCCAAATATGAGGTTGGGTCTAGTCCTTTATCTTTATTATATTTTTCAAAAGGAATTTAACTAAAAATATTAATTATATTAAAATGATGTATGTCTGTCATTACAAAGTTACCACACATGATATATCTCCTCACCTGTAATTGTAACCAATATGAATTGTTGTATATAATTCTGTAAGTTATCTTGATTTAGTCAATCAAGCAACGCATATATAATATTTAATGCGTTTTATGATCCATTGTAAAACGACACAATGTTTTAAACAATAGCTATAACAATTATGATAATTCAACAATTTGTTATCCAAAAAACTTTCATCCTGACAAGTTATCGTTCATTCATCCGGCGCCTATTATGGATTTAGATACAAACGATTTTTTTTTTGTTATTCTACTTAGTAGGTATTTAAATGTTTTCACATATTTGTATAAATAAAATTTATTCAAGAAATTGCGATTGGATTATAAAAAAGTTACAGTTTTATTTTAAATTCTTTGACAGACGGACAGATACGAGTACCGGCATCAGAATTCCATTCAAGCACCAACGTAATATTTTAATAGCTACCTATGATTCGTTTCCTGCTACCCGGGTGGTGTATGCACTTTGAATAACATTTCGATACTTAGAATATTTAATACGATCGTATCTTTACTTTGTCGATAGAGCGGTTTATTGGCTTTCAATTTTGAATATTTAATACTTGGCTTCTCGTAGCTCAGTGTCGAAAATTTCCTGGTTAGAATGTTTTCTTAGATTTTGCATAAAATATCGGATAATGACGTTTAATAATAAGCTATGCTGTTAAGTTTCTTACTAACCTACCTTAGAGAGGTTCAACCCATAGGCACTCTATTTTAGGGAGGTTCCAGCTGCAGGAACTCTACTTTAGGTAGGTTTCATTTGTAGGCAATCACCTTCAGCTACTTACTCTATGGGCTTGACCGGGGTAGTATCACCCTCTCAGATACGATCGGAATGAAGTATCTGTTATAGCTATGTATCGTACGGTGAGTGACAAAGACGGAGAGAACGAACCAAATGCTTATCTCTCTTCCTCTTAGTGTGTAACACCTTACATCTTTTTTTTTATAATGGATGTTACCTATACTAAACCATAAACAGCCCCAACATCGCTGCTCTACCAGACGTATATATCCTCTAAGTTGTGTAGGTTAGGTATTGTCGCAATCAGTCATCGACCCCAAAATCCAAAAATCAAAAGTCACTATTGTATCGCTGAACCAATAATTCGTATCTGAAATGTTAATATTTTAGACCAATCCGATCGATTTATTTAGTAAATGTCGTTTATTTTTGACCAATCCAATCGATTTATTCAGTAAATGCCGTTTGGTGAATGTTTCTTGAAAACCGCTTTCACCTCATTGAGATGTGTCTGTCGTTCTCATATTTCAGCTGAGCTGGAAAATACGCGGATTGGCCAAGAATTTCCCATGACTACCCGGAGATATTATTATTCAAATATTGTTAGACATTAGCATTAGAAATGCAATTATGTATAAAAAATCCTCACTTTTAGGGAAATGAAGTTCTATACAAATTTGGAATCACATTTTTTTTTGATTCCATATATGTGTATGACTCCATTTCGCTAAGAAACATCGATATAACGATTATTTTAAGAGCTTTTTACAATGAATTTAGGCAGGGAGAAGTCAGAGGTACTTTTCAGTTCAGAGAAATATAGATCCTGAATATATCGACTGTAGGCTTATTTGTGAAAAAAGAATTGTTTGGTAAAAAACCTCAGTATATAGTATAAAGATAATGATTTATTATTACATAAATATTCGGTAAGTCATAGTTAATATCAGTTTTATTAACAAAAAAACATTTTTCGTCACCCCAAATCAAATCATTCTCATTAAAAGTTATTCTTAAGTCAAGTACTTTTTGTATCAGTACAGGGTAAGAGATAGGTAGCAGGGGTTCAGAAGAGGGAAGGAATGAGGAGAAATTACCCCTCCTGATATTATAATAACTTATATAATAATAATAAAATGAATAAAAATACACAATAAAATAAATTACATATAAATTATTTTTTATCAATTATTTTACTATAACTTATTATGTTAATTACAAATTAATAAGACGGTGGTGTATTTATGGGTAATGCATGGAGCATATGCAATTAGGAAGGTTATTATGTATTTAGGGAACGAATGATTTGACAAGTTCACACACCATGAAAGATAGCGATGTGAAGCGTAGCGGAAGCGGGAGTATAGAAGTAAAATTAATATCTGTATGTATTAATGAAATGTTTGTAAGATGAGAATATTAACTTCATTGTTATGATTTTGATCAAATACAAACAAAGTTTAAAAATAGTAGTCAAAAATTAGACCGTTTTTAATGAGATTTTATAGATATTTTATAAATATCTTAAACGGTCAAGGTTACTAAATAACATTCTTCTAAATTATTATTAAATTAAATTCTAAATTTTTTTTTAATTATTTTTCTTCTTCTTTGTTCTTGGTGAGGATTTTAAAATATTTTATACAGTGTATGAAAATAAAATAATATTGACTTCTCCTTTTAGTTTTAATATTTCTAATAACCCCAAACAATATATGTCCCTATAGTTAATTAACTCTATATTTAAATAGAATTAAATCAAATACAATTATATTATATTAATTAAAAATAATTAATAGATAAACGCTCTCCCCATCACCAAGGCCATAGTTAAAATTCAAAGCCCTTACTGTCATCTGTAACTCAAGAGCGTGCGTTGCGTAGGACAGACGGACTCGTAAAATACGACCGTGTTTAGATTGTACTAACAAACTAATAAATACATGAAAATATATGGCTTTTACAACGGTTTGGATTCACGTGGTATACATTTTAATTGTCTGGTTTACACTGGAGACACTTTATATGGAAGCAGAATTCATTAAAGTATAACTTTATATATAATATTAATCCGTAGTTTCAAGGGATTTTTAAAAAGTATGTTATTAAGTGTATTGTTATTTATTAATTTAAATTAATGTGAATAATATATCGGAGTCGTCCATGTTGGAAAAAACCACAAGCAAAGCTATGACGTCACGTACACGAACGTCTGTTGTTTTCTTTAAGAATATGAATGTGTATGTGTGTGTACACTCATATTAATTTACATATCCGTTACGTCATCGGCCAGCTTAACACCTGCAAGCTCAAGCTTCAAGTGTTCTATATACACAAAAACGGTGAAGTCATTTTTAAGGCTTTTTTATCTCATCTTACTGACATTTTTTTTTAATCAATGTCAAAGATTTTTATTTCAAATTGACAATATATAATTCCACAAATATATCACTCATGAAACGTCAGTCTCTAGTTGTACTGTTCTGAAGGATTTGTCTATAGAAAAGAAATGGCAAGAAACTCCCGTAAAATTATTATACATACAGTAGGGAAGTCAGTTTAAAATGTGTCCATCGAAAAAAAACGAGACAGCAAATGAGGCTAACTATCCGTCTCTCTTTCTTGTGTAATAAGACAAAGATAACCATCGGTCTCTCATCTTGCTTCTCATTATTTGTCAGACACTATCACTCATAGGCGTGTCTACGGCTCCTCTATTCTATGTATAATAATTCTATGGAAAATCCAGGAATACTCCTTAATTCCGTAGACAAAAGAGGTTGATTTCTACAGTTTATATATTATAATTATTGATAATTCGATAACTCTTATATAAAATTAATTTGTAGCTGTGTGTGTGAGTAATACGACAATGACAATATAACATATAAGAAAACGGTTCAATTCTAAAAGTCTAATACAGATCTTAAACTGGGTTTAAATTAAAACCATAGTGATTTTTCCGTCTCTATCTGAAATCGTGTCCTCTCGCTCGCTCGTCATTATGTTATTACCAGACAGAGCTGTGATCAGCGAGTGATTAAGGCTCATTCAATATAATCATGTAATTATTTATTTATGTTTTTGAAGCGAGTGTGTTTTGTACGCAGTATACATTTAAATTGCAGATTGACCTTTTCATATTGATTAATTATCTTATCATTAATATTTAAAATAGTTGACTAATATTTAAAATATTTTTCATTTCAACATTTTTGTATGGTTTGTCTTTTAATATATTGTTATTATTGTTTATTAATTTACAGATACTAGGTGTAGTTAGTTACCCTTAGAATATTAATAGTAAATAATATATATATACAACCTTGATTAAGAAAATGTGAACAGCACTGTCTATGAGTAGGATAAGTAAAAAAAATGGATCACTTAAAGACAAAAAAAAAATCAAAGTAATTTGTAAAGCTTTATTGTTTAAAATAATCTGCATATTTATCATATACTGTATCAGCGAGTGAACGCCACGCAGCAACAGATATCTACTCACGATCGCTAATGAAATGAAGGAGATCGTTCTGTAGCTTTTCTGACATACAGACATGTAGTTTAATAAATGCAATTTAATCTCCATATTAAGGCCGTATTGCGTTTTAATATAATCCTTAGACTTAGACATTGACATCAGGTCCTAGTAATAGTAACTACATATAAGGTATAATCCTCAGAACCTATGCTGGGTTCTTGCATTATCCCAGCATATAAAATAAATTTGGGAATTTTTTGTTCTGATGTCAACGACTGTCTTAGGTTAGAAGTTTTTTAATAAATAAAACATTTCTCAAAAATGAAGGAATATAAAAGAAATAATATCAACTCTAAGAAGCAGAAAAAGTGTAAAAAAGTAAGGAATATAAAAAATACCAGGAAAAACGGAATAGAAAAGAAAATAAATAGTTACCTTTCTTTTTAAAACAACAAATTAAATTACATATATTTTGTTAGAACTTGCAGAAGAAATGAAGTCTGCAGAAAAAAATAATCGAGAAGAAGAAAGGAAGTCAATAAGCATATTGAACATAAAAAAGGAAGAATTAGTTAGAAGACAAAAACGAACAAGAGGATAATTGAATGCACTAAGAAACGATAGAAAAAAGAAGATCTAACTCTCTTTTTAACCAGGATTATGAAATAACCAATAGATAGCACCAATTTGAAACTGTAGTAAACCAATTAGGTATACGTTCTCATTATATCACAATAGATCAGTTGATAGACCGACGGGAAAGGTATCCCAGAGGTTTTAGGTTTTAGTCCGGCCAGTGTTGATGAATTTGTCATTCTAGATATATTTAAAATAAATTATTATTTATTTCAAATATATATTCTCATTTTTCGAGAAATATTCGAGAATATAATAATATAAATCGATATAAATCACTACATGATTGATTTAAGACACACAACAGAACTTGGACATCTATTTATATTAGGACTAGGGACTGTGATAACCGCGGTAGTACCATCCTTTCACAGAAGATCACAGTAAAGTAGTCATTATATATAGTGAAAGAGAGACAGAGAGAGAGAGAGAGATCATACCTCCCCCCCCAATTCCCATCCAACTTCCCTTCAATACAAACTTCTTACCAACTTAAAAGCAGTGTGTATTAATAGTGATAGGTTACGTTTCGGCAACAGACGGTCATTATTGGTCATAAGAACAAACATTGGGCCAATTCACACTAAGCCATATTGGCTATAAATAAAAGGTTAATCCATTCAAATGGATGGATGGATGGCTTCAAGGCTGCTTTAATAATAATAATATGACCTAACTGCCTCTCCACATTTCTATACCAAATATTTCATTCAATTAATATATGTTTGTGTGAGTTAAAAGTAATATTTACAATACAGCCTATATTATATATATATTTAAAATCCAAGACATAAAATTGATTATAGATTGTTTACCACAAACCTAAAGAACTCCTTTTTTAAACGAATGAAACACAATCAAAAGCATAAAAAGTCAACAGCTTATTAGGATTATTATTAAATGTTCACGAATTTGTAAAGAACCAAGTCTGTCATTTCATTAATAAACAAAACACTGTTTAGAAATTACATTTTTTTAGAAAGTATCAGGTAAGAATTGTATTGTTATGCTGTATTGTACAATTGTCATGTCATTATATATTCAACAACTCAGATGTATAATAATAATAATAATATAGAAAACCTTTATAATATTATAATAAAAATATTTATTTATTGTTTATATATTTCATTAGATGTGGAAAACGAGCAGACGGTACACTAAGGTTGGTGGTACACTAAGGTAAGTGGTGGTGGTACACTAAGGTAAGTGGCAAATGTATTCCCATCCTTGAGAAGTGGAGTTGTTAGAGTAGAGGTAGGGTAGAATTATTATGTATAGAATATGGGAGCTATAGGATAGGCAGGCGGACAAGGTTCAGTGTATGACAAATAGAGGAGGCAAGATGAGAGACCGATACTTATCTTTATCTAATCACACATATAAGAAAGAGACATAGATAGGTACCTTCACTTCCTTTCTCTTTCTTTTTCGATGGACACATTTTCCTGGATTTCCTACTCTATATTAATAACGCAATGCAAGGAACTCAGAGTTGATTACAGCTACTTTATGATTGTTATTCATTTTTAACGATTGTTTACTTAATGATTTTTTACAAAATATCCATAAGACATTAAAACCTTTTAACTGAATTATCCTTCCGAAGAAATCATGATAAAATAACAAAACTTGGCTCTACATGGCAAACTCATAGCTTTTTACGATTATCCTTACAAGGAGTCTTTGGCAAACTTTTAAAATTTGGATGTCTTAATGGGATATTACTTTTAGATTTATTAATTTTAATCCAACACCGTCAGATATATCACCAACATAATATATAACTAGAAGGTTCTCGTGACTCTGTTTGCATAGACGTCCTTCTGTTAGCAATATTGTTAAAATCCATTGGTACTTTTATTTCACTGTACTTTATCCACTCTAAATATATATTTTTAAATATATCTGACATATTCATGAGTAATAAAAGAATGAAGTAATAAAAGAATAAAAGAATTCATGAGTAATAAAAGAATAAAAGAATGAAGAATAAGAATCTTGTCGGTTCTTCTCCATCCTTTGGAACCATGCAATTAGAGTCCGAGTATCAATGTGTTTGACGTAGAATTGTGAAAATTAAAAACCTACATACAAACTTGTGATCTTTATTAGCGTATACTATGTATATATACGCCCATAATGTAATGGTGAACTGTGTGTGCAGTGCTTTAAAGGAGTAGTTTTTCCCTGTTTCAGAGCTGTTTCTCCCTCCTCAAAGACTGACAACGTTCTTATGCATCCTTTGATATTCCAAGGGATGTGGTAACCCACGGGGTCCTTTGACATTCTTGATATAAAAAAGTGATTCATAGTAAACATCAATTACAACTATATTTTATTAAAAACTTCCAACATTGTTATTATTAAAATTATTAAAAACCAACTGGTACAATCTAAGCATATTCTTTTTTAGGGATCTGTACCCAATGGTTAAAAAAGGAACCCTATTACCAAGACTTCTCTGTCCGTCTGTCCGTCTGTCTGTCTATCCGTCAGGCTATATCTCATGCACCATGATATCTAGACAATTGAATTTTCCATATATGATATATGTTTGAAGCTTCTATAGCAACAAATACTAATACAAAATTAAATAAATATTTAAGGGGGACTGCCAAAACAAAAACGTGATTATTTTAACGTTTTTTATATTACTAACTGTCTTACTGACTCACACTTTGTTTTTATTATAATGTCGAGCACCTTGTAAATTATATTTAATAACCGCCTTTACTAAAAAGTTTAATTAATTTATACAGACATACTATATTATACATATTATAATTTATACATATAAATTAGTATGGTGTTAGAATTGTAAATGTTTTTATTTAAATAGTTTCTTTGATATCTTTCGAGTCTTTTTTTAATATGTTAATAGCGTAACTTAATTTTCCAGTACAAGCTCATTAATGTCTTTTTAATTAAGTCTCTATATTTTGTCTAATTATAGTTGCAATTAATATATTCTTTATCAAACAGAATAATTATATTTATATAATATAATCACGTGTTAGAATAAAAAATGTATATATAAACATATCTTTAACGTCAGTTACATGTTTTCCAATAATTTTGATTAAAATCGTAAATAATTATTTAAAAACACTGTGTACATATTTTTTTAAATCAATTTACAAGCAAGACATTTTTTTTAATGAAACCAGATCTTTTATTGCGAGGTATTTACGAGTTTACGATCCTTAATAATTGTTTTACTAGCACCTTGTTATTTTGACCGTATTTATAACTTGTTATGAAGTCCTCCTGTCACACTGTAGCGTAACGTCAGCGTTTTTTTATGATAATTCAGTCCCAAAAATACTATTTTAATTTAAAATAATGTTTTCTTCAAATATATCAAATATTTTTTTTAATACATATTAATGATTACTGAATATATTTAATGATTAATTCAATTAAGTTATTGTTATATTCACTAAAACTTGGAAAGTATACAAATTTTCTTTCAAGAACACAGGTATTGCTAAAACTGAATATTTTTCATAGAAATAATAGGTTTTTGTTAAAACATAACTTTTTTTTATATTCATCAGAATTCGCTGCGTTGTAATACAATACCTCGTTCACTCCTGATTATTTAATAGACCTTAAAACTATAAAAATAAGGTTTATAATTACAAGTACAATTATGCTGTAAACGATAACAAATGACGTGGAACTCATTAAATTCAATAAAACCTAACTTTGGTAGAGTCAGAAGCTTTTATGGTACCTATAATAAACAGATTCGGTGTCAAGCGTCTATTAGCAGATTCTATATTGGATGTGTTTGTCTTGTTATATCTCATAAACATTGGTTATTTTTTTACATCCTAAAAATTCCTGAGATGGGATGATAGATGCCAACATGATCCAAATAATGATTAACCGTAGCTAATGAGATACGCACTAATTATCTCAAATCCCAGAATTATCGGAGATCAGAGCGAAGGTGTTAAAAAACGGATTGGGATAAGAAAAGGTATAAAAAGTTTCGGACAATCTTGCGGGATCTTAATTGGCCCGGACGGAATGCGAGGAATCCCGAACCGGCTTTTATTTGAACTTTTTGTTTCTTGTCTTTTTGCTTGACTGTGTGACGGTCGTGCGTCTCTGTCAACACTGTCTGTCTGTGGATTTCACTTTTAAATCTGTTCAAAAAGCTTGTATTTGTTTTTGTTTTTAAAGGGTCAAATTACACAGTTTTTGTCTGAAAACATCTGATGAATTGAGACCAAATTGCAGCTTCAATGCAAATAACATAATAAGTATTTAGGATGTTCACAAACTTAATTAGAATGAACAAAATCCTTTATCCTTTATCCTTTTTTTGATTTTTTTTGGAAACTTGATGGTTTTTTGCAATAAAAAAAAATTCAACTAATGTATACTATAAAGATATAGTTTAAATTAGGGCTGGTATTAACAAATAAATAATAATAATAATAATAAATGATTTCTAATAGGTACAATAAAAAATTATAGGGTACAAAAACATTATAAAGTTACCTACACTAATAATAAACCTGTATTGTATTTAATTTACAACAATAATAAGGTTTGATTTTCATAGTCAAAGTACAATTAGAACAATTAACAAAATAATATTACTTTCTTTATAGAAATTATGTGTTTAAGATTAATTTACTAAAAAAATACAAACCATATAATAAAACAGTATTATTATATAATCACTGTCTATTGATTATGCAATTATTTATTATTAAAATTTTACAGGTTATTATACTAGTTCCATGTTCGATTCCAGTTGGAATTAAGTTTTATAACATAAACAAACAAAATGTATATTAAAACTCAAGTAATATTTACTTAAAAATGCATATTTTTTCATTTAACTTATGATGCAATCATCTAAAATAAGAAAAAAGTCAAGCAGAATCGTCAATCAACAAAAGCTTACCAATTGACATTGTAATTAAGAAAGTCAATATAATACAAGTAATGGTAGAAAACTTACAAACATAACAGGAATCCGATGATATTTTACGCCTTCACTAGTTTAACGAGGAATCAAGGAATTATCATATTTATTTATTGTTAATATATTTGATTTGCAATCAAGGAATTGGTGATTGAATTGATGATCTAAGATCAAGAAATTATTATATATTACACTTACAAATCTACACTTACTTAATTATTATACTTACCTCTACCTATTATTTATATGAGATAATTTAGTAGTCTATAATATTTTTTACTATTTGCTTATTTTTATTGTCAAAAAAGGTATTAATTGTTACTATTAATTATTGAAACTAAAAATCTCAGCCAGTCAACTCCAAAAAAACTGTAACTTATGCCATAATGATAACGTTCAATATAGGTATATAATTAGACTAAATTAGTTTAAACTAAATAACTAACACAGTAATAAACCTTAAAGTGGTAAAGTAATTTTTTATCTAATTGTAATTTAATAACATGTAAAGTGCCTCTTTTCATATTATTAAATTAAAAGTATGTAATTTTTTTTATAAACAATGTTTATTAATTATGTAATTCAAAATAGTAAACGAGGCCATTCTTGACGATGTTTGTAAAATCACATCAAAATCTTTCCCGCAATTTCAAAATATTCATAAAAACTATAGACAAAAGAAAATTACATGAAATTATAAATCGTGTTGTATACGACTTATCGTGTTGTATAAGATTTATCGTGTCGGATCCATGTAAACTTGCACGAGACGAAACAGTATCTTTGACTAATGGTGGCTCCAAGCTTCCGCGGTCCAGCGCTATGAGATGAACACGAATATTTAAGAAGACAGATTATTAATTGGCAAATTAAGACGAGCGGGAAATTGAACGTCTCTTCATATCAGTGTTACAAAACAATTATAAAGTTAATAATAAATTTGTAATTGAGTTTAATTTAACTTGATTGTTTATTTTTTTTATTATTTATAAATTTCATTACTTCATATATCAATATTTTCATTATTAATCTGTGTTCTAAATACATATCATCTTTATTAATAGAGTCTTGTTAGAACAAAAATTAAGTCAGCAAAAAATATATCAAGTCATAAAAAATCATATCTAACCAAGAGTAATAAAGATCCTCATCAAAATTAAAATGTAATATAAAGATTAATTTCCCATCCATGTGTCGAAGCAGCGATGCGCAAGCGCAGTAATTGCTGCGTTTAATCAATTCCGTGGTCGGGCGCGCACGGTGTATGAATGTCCTCACGGGTTCGATGCCTGACTGAGCCACGAATTCAATTGGCGGTTATGGTTTTTTGCAGGGGATATTATGATAATAAATAAATTTGATTATTTATTATTGAATAATATTATTTTATTTTTAGCGCTATAGGTCCAAATATATTAAACACATAGCTATAGCATTTCAATAGAAATAAGAATAAAACTTTTTTTAAATAGATGTTAATAATAATAAAAAAACATATTTAATGAAATTAAATAAAAAACACTACACCAAGTTATAGTTTACGAACATCAGGGATTCCGGTAATAATTGTAACAAACAAACATACATACACCGTTTATAAAATGTTTTTCAAACATTAATATTCAAATATGGCTACCTTATTAACCGCTGCTACTAATTACCGTTTATTCGAAACGACGAAGCGTGAAATTAATCTCATTGGCCACTGAACTTTTCAGTAACTGTCAGATGTCATTTTAATTTATCCATACTATTGTTTTAATGTTAAATTATATTTGTTACTTGATTTTATGAAAAAATCACAATTGTATTGTATTATACGTTTTGTTTTATCAAATGTATTTCAGGAGTTTCTTGTGGCCTTTCCGTTCCTTTCTCTCTGGATATATCCCACTGCTGGCCTCTGACCTCATAATATAATACATATATACATACACAATAATAATAATATCACAGGACAGATTACACACACTGATCTAACACCTAGGTAAGTAAATTATTTGCTTGTGTTAAGGGTGTTAGACAATGATACAAATACATTGAAATACAAAATATAATTACTGAGAATATATTTAATAAACGACCAAACCCAGAAATACAGACATTTATGCTCATCACTTACTTTTTAGTCCCTATCGGAAATCGAACCCATGTCTCTTTGCGCCACGATACGTTTCGCATCTGCGCCAACCACGCCACCAACGGGTCTTTTTAAATGTACATAATATTACATAATGTACATATTTGTAATAAAATATTACAAGATATAAAGATACCTATATAAATAATAGAGGTCTGTAAACGTGAACACAATTCAAATAGCTTTTCAGTTGAAAGCAATAATTGAAAGGAACCACGATCTAATATATTGACGAAGAAATTTTCAGAGTCATACACACTCACCCGCAGTATAATTATTTTGTATAGCTATATTAGAGTGTTACAAAGGTTAAGACTCTATGTTTTTGATTTCGGTTTCCAAAAAAAGTGAATACTTTATAAAATGTCATTTAGTAAAACTATTGTTTTTTGTATTTTACTTTGTCAAGTCAAAAAATAATTATTATTTTACTGTCTGTATTTTATAATATATAATAAAACTAATTTAACCAAATTTAAGCTATAATAAAACATGTTTTGATGTCAAACTGTCTCATAAATAATATTAAGACTATTTATGAACTAGACTACGAATGTTTCCTGGGCGAGTGTGAAACAGACCGCGGCCGCCGTAGCATCAGATAAGTAATTAAAGGTAATAAATATATCTGAAACACTTTACACGGACGTTTCGTTAAATATTAACGATCTAGCATTTTTATTGAGTTTTATTGTTAGAATATTATTTTATCTCTTGTTTTAGGAAGCTTAGGTATGTTTGAAATTATTTATAAACACTTATAACCATGTTATATTTATTTAAATTTTATTTATGAATCCGCGACCTTTGTTAAACCGTTCCGTCGCTCGACAAATTGGGCCACACGTTCTATATGTGTTTAAAAAGCTTAAGTATGTTGTCTATATGTTACGATGGAAAAGACTAATTGTGTTTTGTTGCTACATATATCTAATTATATTTATTTATAATATTCAAATATTAATAATAAAAAAGAACAGAATAAAAAAACAAATTATGAATATTTAAGTCACATTATAAGTTCTACTGATAATGAACGGTTATTAACGAAATCAGGACTAAAATAATCAAAGTATCTAAATGTTTCAAAACGTCAGCCTGAGGTCCGATCATTATTTTATGGAGGTCCATTTTTGGACTAAACCTTATGATTTGGCTCGATATTAACCAATTATGGACCTTCCGAGAAAATGATTTATACATTCCGTTTTTTATAACCTAGAAAGAGATACTGGTTGATAAAAACTTGCTAAAAAAATATTGTTATATTATATTATTGATGTGGTGAATGGAATATTTTAATTGATATTTATGTATTTGAGGATAATCTTAGTAATTTTTCTACACAAAAATGTGTTATATTTTAGAGTAAGCCTTTTAGTTGATTTTATTATGAATCTTTTATAAAGATTTTTATATACAATAACAATATTAAAAACCAATCACAATAAAATTGGAAATTATATTTGAATAAAAATAAAACATTATTCGATATATTTAGTTTTCAAATCATAGAATATCTTTCTCATTTCCACTTATGGATTATGTAAAGGATAAATTTAAGCCCATTACGCTGTTAAGTGTTAGCATTTACATTAAATTTACTATAAGGGTGGTATCACACTTAAAGAACTATAAGCTTAGTAGCTTTTAGGAAACTTTTAAATATAAATTATTAATAATAATTATAGGCTTTCAAATATATTACAGCGAACAAGACAGTTCATAAAAAAAGAACTATATCAAACTGAAGTTAGTGAAAAAAATGCTAAAGGTATAGTGTGTAAGGGCCCTTATTTATTACGTAAGTTACCCGAACATTCCTTATATTTTTATAAATATTCATTCTAATTCTATTTCTAGATTCTAAGCCCAACAATACAACGGAACTGTAATTTCTATAAACAAAATAACAAACAGGAATCGAACCTACAATCCACGTAACAAAATAAGCTATTAAAGTAATACGCTCTAATGCGACCGTAAGTAACGTAATGTACCCGTAGGCTCAGTGGTTAGAACTGGTATACGTTAACTCGCTTAATTTATAGCTGTTGAAATGTTCCTGTTAAGTTGTTATATTGATGGCCCTGGAGAGTCAGGGTTGACACAGACAAGTTTATTACAATAATATTATTATTTATATATTTTTATATTTGACTAATAAACTCACTTCACTTTAGGTTAAAATGTATTAAATATATTTAGTAAAAACATATAAATTTTCTAGCTATTTTAATTTATACTTCCATTACAAAAATGAGTTGAATTTAAAGCTGATATTAATATAATTAATATTTTTTTGTTATTCGAAAGAAATATACAAATAACTTAAAAGCGTTAACCCTAGCCAATAGCCCCGCCTATTAGCCCCAACTCATGCTCAGAGGCGAAGTAGCCAATTTGTACAAACACACATACGATGTAAAACTATACAAAATGAACCTTATGCCTAAATGATAAGGTTTAAATTAGCATGTATTTTTAAGAGCAATTTAAACACGTTAAGCATACAATTCTGTTTTAAATTTAGAATTTGTTTAATTTTATTTTCCTGTAATTAAGTTTGTTAATTACAGTTTTTCGGGTTTTGGGCTCTTACCTTATAAATTATGTTTAATATATATTTTAAACGGAGATTAGTTTTTATTTGGTACTAGATACTGAATCCTACTGCAGTGTTATTTTTTATAAGAAGTTTTGTTTTAAGGAGTTATATTGTGTGTATAATTTTTTTATGTTTATTCACCCTATTTCATTTTTTCCTTACAATTCACTGAAAATTGCTCATATTATAGGTAGGTACCTAAACTATGTAAATCGCAGTATTTGAGTTAATATTAATAGTTAAAAAGAACATGTTCAAGTAATTTTTTCATAAAAAAAGTTAAAGAGCGTTTAAAGGAAGCCTCTTCGTCGGACAGACCATACAGTCCTAATCGGTTTATTAGATAATATTATTTTAGGAATGTTTTTATAAAAAACACCATTAGTGCAGGAAGTATGAACAGGCTTCCAAAGAAGCGATGAGAAGGTTTCGTTTTACTGTTTTTTTTTATTTATTTTAACCGATTTTATAAACGGATTTGAACCTGAGATATCTGGGATGCTGTACCACGGTTCTGTCAACTGTGCAGTCATGTCTTGATGAAATAAGCATTGTATGAAAATAATAATATCACGAGACGAATTACAGACATTGATCTAACCCCTAAGTAAGCAAATTATTTGCTTGTGTTAAGAGTGTTAGACAACGATACAAATACATAGAAATACACATGTAAATACTGAGAATATATTGAATAAACGACCAAACCCAGAAATACAGATATCCATGCTCATCACATACATGCCTGTCCCTGTCGGGAATCGAACACGAGCCCCATTGCGTCGCTATACGTTAGGCGTCTGCGATAGCCACTCGAACAACAGGGCGGTATGTCTTATGTCAACGTCTGTTTTGAATGTTTCAGTGTTTTCAATTAATTTGGTAAGCAGTCATAAACAACAGTTTGAGGTAAATGACCGGACCTACACGTAATTATAAATAATTACCTAATTAGGTTCATCTGCAAATTGGTGGTTACTATAGATGTTTTTTTATGAGGAACTAGGATGAAAGAGCATTGATGGAAAAGCCTTTTGGCTTTTCTGTGACAGGCTGGTCTTGAAGCAAGCTCTACAAGCGTTATAGACTCATTATATAAAAAAATATGATTCACACGAAACTTTGAACTTGCGACTTAACGCTTGGTTTTACTCTTACATCTGAGTATTAGCGTCCCTTCGCTATTTATATATGTATTAAGTTATTAAATATTAAAAGCATAACATAACTGACTTCTTGGATAGACTTTTACCTTATTAATATTACTATTAGATATTATCGAGATCATTAAAAAATATAGCTAATCTTAAAAGTTAAAAAAAAAATACAGACAGACATTCATACACTATACTATTTCATGTATATAAAACAATAAAACCTCTACTTAAGTAATTGTTGCAATTATAATCTATTATAAGATTTTCCATAGAAAAATACTAAACATATTATTTACTAGAAAATATCGTTACGTTAATACCATATAACTTGAGTTTCAACAAACCGCTAACAACTAGAATTAGTGAAGTAATTTAAGTTAGTAAGTTACTGGATTAACTCCCTACTTGTTAATAATTATGGGTTGGTTTTTGCGTCTGTTTTACTCAGTCTTTTTACAAACGCTATTAAGAGAGTTGTCATTTTATATGAATATTAGATGTTCCCACGACTAGATAGATATACGTATTCTAGAATATACTAGATGTAAGTATACGTATTCCATTGTATACGTATCCTAGACATAAGTATGTATGCTAAAAGCAAATTATTAAAGGCATTTTTTTATGTTTGTAAGATTTAAGTATAATGTTATCGGTATATATCTTTCATTAATAAATCTATCAAATACAAAAGGTTTCTATTTCTGACTTTTAGTTCTGGAGAATACCGCATTCAAAGAAACAAATACCTACTTTCAGTAGTATATTGATATTATTATTATTATATATTTATGTAGAAGTAAGAGGTAGACTAGCAGAGAGTCTACTTGGTGACAGTCTAGAACTCCAAAAAGAATCTAAATTTCACGTTGGGGATGCCTTGCCTTGGCGAGGAACGGAAACGAGGAAATAATAATAATAATAATAATATCAGGACAAATTACACACATTGATCTAACCCCTAAGTAAGCAAATTATTTGCTTGTGTTAAGGGTGTTAGACAACGATACAAATACATAGAAATACACATATAAATACTGAGAATATATTTAATAAACGACCAAACCCAGAAACACAGACATCTATGCTCATCACATAAATGCCTGTCTCCGCCGGGAATCGAACCCGAGCCCCATTGCGCCGTGACACGTTAGGCGTCTGCGCTAACACTCGACCAACGGGGAGGAGTGTTCCTAGCACACTTCGTTCGTAGGTCTTTCCGACTCCCCTATTCCAACTGCACGCAGATTTTCTGTAAAGGTATCTCCGGAAAGACAGCTCACGTACAGGCTTTAAGTAGTTAATTTACTACGCTGGTCTCTCAACAATATTGAAAAACAAAATTTTGAATAAAAATCCATTTCATATAAAGTTTTCGGAAACTTTCATCTAATTCCGGATGGGATGAAAAGTCCTCATTCAGTCCATCCTAAAACAACCCAAGGAATGTTACTCGATATATCCACTTAATTGAACCAAAAAGGTCATTATTGAATCAAGAGGTAATAAACAAACAAAGTATCCCAGCTTCAGTTCTCTAGTAGCATGTAATGACATCAAAATTATATGAATAAACCATCATTATCAATTACTACAAATAAACCTACAATCTAACAACGCATAATAAACACTGAAATGCCATTAAATTTCGACATTTGGAAAATAAACCCTCTCATAATTGAAGAACAAATTTCATTGATATTCGTGATGAGAAAAAAATACAAAATCGTTGTCGATGAGATGTATACCAAGTCGATACTCGTGGAGCACATCACTACAATATTACGGACACGACCCGCAACATCCTTATATTTAGGGAGGTAAAGTGTATTGTCGATCGTTTTATCGATAAAAATGCTTTTGTATTTTTATAATAGCCCACTTACAGACGCCGCAAATTGTCGAGAATTGCGTTGGGTTAAACAAGGTGTCAATTTAGCAGAGTTATGAAAGCTGTAGTTCTTGGAACTATTTGTTTTTAAGTTTTGCATCGCGTTTACACGTTATTTGTGTATTGATTGGCCGATGGTGAAGGCGTGTCTGTGAAATGTTTTATTGAATGCAAAGGAATTAAAATTATCTTCAATAAGTCATTTGCTTTTTTTTATCATATTCTATTTTAGTTTTAATAAATTTACCATTTTTTTTTTGTAAAAACATAATATTCTTTGCCTTAAGTTCTCGAAAGCATACACAAACAGTACTATATCTAGATTAAATATTCTTGCTGATTCAGTTCAATGATAATGTAGCAGCTAAATAAGATATTATCAGATCAATTCTACTCGGACAGTTTTATTGTTATTACCAATACAAGTCCTTTTACGATCAATTGAAACTTACTTTATATAAAACGTAACAACATTTATTTATGAATATTACATCCCTAAACTTTCTAAAGGCACGAATATAGTTTAAAAAATCCATTTAAATTAAAAAAAAACACAAAAAAACATCGATAATGGTTTTATCGACCACACCCCCATCCCTAACCGAAGGAGATTTATATCACGTCATTAACTATAAAATATTTCTCTTAAAGGTATAATTAGTTGTTATTAATATTATAAATAATATGCTTGTTGCCTCAAGTATATTGATGGGTGCGTTTAAATTTCATTTGCTATAGCCTTAATGGTTAAGTGGTATTGACACGCGACGTTTATTGAGGAAGCAGGTTCGATTCTAGCTGATTAATTATTTAAATTTTGTGGTATTTAATGAATATTACGTTTTCAACATTTGTGAAATTTGATAATAAGGTTGGGGTTCCAGGTTCGATTACCACTTATGAACAAAATTACAGTTCAGGGTCTGAATGGTAAGTTAAGCAATCTTGAAATCTACACATCTTTTAATAGATCCTATGAAATGTAACCTACCAACTTGCCGTGGTTTAGTTATCATGAAACTCAACTTATTTTAAAAAAAGTAAAATTAAAAAAAAAACATAAAACCACAAAATATCTCCAACTAATAATTAAACTTTCTCTAAATAAATATTAAAATAACGAAAATAATGACAAATTTTCAAAAAATACCAATAAATTCGGTCCACCATTAAAACCTCCTCATTATATCAAAAAACACATTACAAACATACTGCCTTAACAATTACCCTTTACATCGGTAATTTGTGAACACTGCCAACAATTTGTGAAATTACCCTACAATTTAATACAAGCTAAAATTAACTTTATCTGCGTATACATTAAACTCATTTCAAATATTTTACAAAATTGTATCAACTACAAGAGGTCATAGTACTTCAAACATTGTAAAATCAACTTTATTTTGATTGAATTAAGGATATATTAAAACGCATTAACAAAATTGTCTTTTCCAAAATACATGACTCTCTTGTTAGAGTATTTTGAACTGTATTACAAAGGAATAAGGTATGTTTTATAAAGTCATCCAAATCTGCAAACATTAAGCTAGCGCGAAACCATTATTGAATTTACTTTATATAATAACGTTTAATCACTCAAAAGCATCGGATGCTGCCTCGTTACTGAGAAACAGTAATATTATTATCGATGAAATACTATCGATAAAAAAAACCTTAATTAGGAAGATAATCAACCAATAAATATAAAAAAATATGTTAGAAATTTTGTATAAAATATATTAAGAAAGAAATAAAATGGTGCCTAAAAAATGTTTGGAATACTTGTACATTCGTCTAAATGTAATAACGGCTACAATGTAACATAAATAACGTATCTTTAATTTTTTTATTAACAAATACAGCCCAAAAAATAATTTGTAGAAACTGGACTTTAACGATAACAACAATTTAAAAATATATTAAATTAATTTTTATATTTTTATCGATAGATAGGCGCATCACTACCGCCGGCGGGTGGGGCGTGGCTCTCATTCCCAGATAATTTATACCCACATCCTAAATCTGGGGTCATCATCACAGAACCCACTAATTGTTGGTTTTAACGCTTATCTACAAGATACAACGATTACGACTGTTTGTATTTTATGTATTTGTATAAAAAAACATATTAAAAAGTCTTGTTACACCTACTGCTCTTTTAACATTAAAATCCAATTATTAAAAAAAATTACCTACACACGAACAAACACTTAAAGCTTAAAGATAGCTAACGCTATATACATGTATATATGTATAGGTATCCCACTGCTGAGTTCACATTATTTATCATATAGGAAATGGAACTTAGGTTCACGAGAAAAAAAACTTTTTGGACAAATATTTAATCATTACCAATCAAAGCTGGACTTTTCAATTCATCTCATCAATAGCACTACTCAATTAAAAGCTTACTTAAAACTGATGACAGCTCATTTCATTATACAATCTACAGCGCACTATTTGACCCCCAAACTAGTGAGTAAAAGTTTCCACCAATCAGATGAGAGCACTAACTCACTAACAGCTTTCTCACAATACGATATTAGTATACTACTTGACCTAACGCTTAGTAAATATTATAAAGAATAGAATAGTCAAAGCCGTCTCGTACATTTATAATGCTGATGAAGAATCCATTTTTATTATTTATTATGTTATTCGTGTAATAAAGAGTATTATTCATATTATTAACTCATTCTCTCACCTATTTATAGTTATGCCAATAAAATAAACATAAAATATCAAGTCGTAATAATATACCCGATAACGCGATGTAATTAATTCACTCAGTCCACACGCGAGATATCGGATATAGATATTGTAATCTATTAGAGAAGAATTTATTATTTTGGCCTAGACTTCTGCTATTCGTTGTAATCTGAACTAATAATATAAAGGAGAATGAGTTTGTTAGTTTGATACGTCGTAACTACTAAACCGCTCATAAAACTTCGCACACACATTGTCAGGGGTATAGAAAAGACATAGGGTATATCCCGAGAAAAGAACTGTTCCCGAGGGATAGAAAAATAACATCTCAATGACTTTCCGATATAGCAAAACATCGGTTACTTAAACTACGCGGTGGAAATCGCTGTCAGAAGCTAGTACAGTATTATTATAAAAGCAAGTTTGACTTGGTTTGTTTGTTACGCTTTTACACCTTAACTTCTCAACTGAATATCATTTTAATGATGAAAATTTATTTTGCACACACTTTGACTGTAGCTTTGCCAGAGCAGGACAAAGTATATTTAGTTACCTTTCATGTCGAAGAAAAGATCTTATGTCACATGTTACACTTTTTTTCAACCCATCTTTTAGTTTTATATAATTTATTCGTCTATTAATTAATATTGACAATATTTAGTTCTTATTAAGGCAAATTTTCTATGTAATAAATAATATTTAAAATTCTGTAATTTCTGACAATATTGACAAAAAAAAAATTACAAAAAATAGTGGCTTATTTGTTATAGCTTCTTCCTGTCTAGACTTTTGTAACTCACAAAACAATCAAGGTATTTAAGTTTGTGTGTAAAAGAGACAACAACAACATTCCTTCTGACAGGACAAGGAGATGAAAAATATTACGTCACAGCGGGGAATCTTCATTCCCCACACCTGGTTATAAAAATATATTGTTGATATGATACTTTACTATCCATTGCTAGTTTTGTTAAATTCTACAATGTATTCAAGATACGACCTGGTATAAACCGCGCAATGTATTTGTTTCATTTAGCTTATATAGATATTGTATTCAAGTGGTAACAACTCGTTAAGGGACTTAGCATCTTCGTTCCTCACACCTAATCATAAATTGTTATAGGTGTAAAAATACTTCGACATCCATTGCTGGTTTGTTTAAAGAATACATTGTGTGTTTTGTAAGGAACGATATAAAACTCGCAATGTATTCAATACAAGCATTAGCTGTATAGTTATTGCGTGTATGTGGTATCAACTCGTTAAGGGACTTTTTGGTTTATTTTCATAAATACCTATATTATCTATCACTGTTAACGATGTTTATTCAAGCAGTATTTGTAGAGTGACTATGGGTTTATATTTTATAACAATAATTTTGTAGAAAAGAAAAGTTTGGAAATGTCTATAGCATAAAAGATGATAGCCAATTTATTTCATAAAAAATGTGACGTCACAGGATATGTAGAAGAAACAATAGTTCAACTAAGCCAAGGTAATGCTAACAGACAATGAAATACAAATATAAAATCACGACCGGAAAGTGAAGAAAAGTTCACTATTATGATATTATAGTAGTGTTTACAGCTCTACAGCCTGAACTTAATCATAAGTAGTAAACTAGTTAGGGCAAAAAAACTCGAAATTCACAACTACTTCCATCTCGGTCGTTCCTTCCTATCATACGTCTCACTTCCGCATTTGACGTTTTATTTGTATGACTGTTGTGTTGTGGTTGCAGCAAAAAAACCTCAAAATTGACTACGGCTTCCATCTCGCTCTTTCCTTCCTACTTCCTCTCTTCCCTCTATTTTCCGCATTTGACGTTTTATCCATATAACTGTTGATACTGTCGTGTTGTGGTCATAGAATTAATATACATAGAATAGGTGAGCTACAGGTATTCGTATGAGCGTTAGTGACAGACAGTTAAAAAAAGATGCAAGATGTCATACTGTTTCTCTTTGCCTTATTACGCATGCGCAAAGAAATATTCATGACGCGTTTTAAAAATTTTCGAAACATTTGTGTAAAACATTTTTGACACTACTCAATAATCGAGACGACGACGAAGAAGCACGAGATCTCACAAAAAGTTGAGATAGATAGGGTTTTTCGATCTACCTATCTCTTTTAAGTTCGATGGTCACAATTTAGGCTGGCTTCCCTACTCTATGTATAATATCTCTATGGTTGTGGTTGGCGAAAAAAAAGCTCAAAATTGACAACTGCCTCCATCTCGCTCTTTCCTTTCTTTCATCCCTTTCAGTTGCTCAATTGACGTTTCATCTATATGGCAAGATACAAACTGTCAGATTTGTATGTAATAATAAAATAATAAACCATGGTCACCATAGCGAGTTATAAGTTTATTTATTCGGTCTTTACCCGCCATGTCTGCTAATGATGTTGTTACGGTAGCGTTTTTTAACCGTCAGTCTGATGTGATGAAAATTAAATAGGCTTTATGTTAATATATACATATTAATTAACTGTCCGTTCGTTATAATAAAATCTTAATTTTGGTCTTTTTTACAATTTCGTGCTATTCCAATAAATATTTGTCTGTCTGTCAGTTTGGACTTTTACTTACATTACATTATGCTGAACCGATTTTGATAAAACTTTATAGACATATCTAGAATTTCATGATCTCTGCTAATATTATTTTATTGTTTATAACAATATTATCTCAATAAAATAAAGTATAGATGTTATGTACCTACCAGAATACATTAAAATAAATTGAAATTGGTTCAAAAAAATATAAGCATTGTAAATTAAAAAATATTACTTAAATTTTGGGACAAAAATAATTAAGATGGAATTTCGACACCAATTACACATCACAATTAAAGATATTTTACGGACAAGAATTACCCAAAAACAATATTTTTGCTAATTATACACTCTGCTACATTCTACCAGTTTGTTTTACTTTGTAGTACGATTTTTGTAATTTAAAATTGTATGGGATTGAATTTGATTATGAATGTTCCGTACATTTTTTTACATTATATAAGAGTTTGGATTATAAAAGCTAAGTACAGGAAAATGTCCCAAATCGTATCTATTATTTTTATGTAATTTGTACCGGTACAGGGTTTTTTGGATCTGACTTTACTGTAACTATATCCATTGTTAAATAAATTTCTCTTATGTTAGAAACAAAACTTGGTTCAAAAGGATATCTATATAAGGTCTAATTCCTCATGCTATTCAACTTAATACAGAAACAGAAGACAAAGATGTAAATAGAGAAGGTATGCACATTATATTCACACACACATACAAACATGTTTTATGACGTAATAAAAAAAACGAGGACACGGGTAAGGGAAGGAAGGGCTTTGTACCAACTATTTTACTATCGGTACATCGGTACGGGACACAACAGAATATCGGCAAGGAATAGAATGGGGTTTGTACCAACTACCATATCAGTAACATAGAAGCCAGTACAGGGTGGTATTACCCTAGTCGAGCCAGACCGCATACGAGCTATCAACTACGGTAACTTAATGACAACATATATGATTTTTTGATGATACTATATAAAAACATATTTTTTATATTAATTAAGTTTATTACAATATTATTAAAGACATTATTAGTCAAGGATCTCTTAAAAAATGTAACAAAATTATTCCAAATCGTTTATTCAATACCGGACAATTTACCTTATTATCATATTAAAGTACAAATAACAAAAATAATTCAGTCTTATATTACTTAAGCTGTGTACACAACATAATATATTAATATAATATTATTATTGTAATGAATTACCACGTAAGATAATACTGTTTTATAACTTATTTTAGGTCCTTTATTGAATTATAGATATCATTTACAAACATAACAGGACAAAAATGTACCAATTTTGTACTGTTGTACTAGAAATTTAGTTCCAGATGTTTACAACCAAAAATATCCGCGTGTAATCCAAATTAACTTTATTTGAAATGTGTATAGTGAAATGAGTACTAAGCCTTACATTTGTGATATCATTCCTATCTAAACGCTTTACAAAGATACTTTACAGATACTTCAAAGAAGACTGAACTTTATTGCTACGCAATAAGTCTCATTATAAAAAAATATTAAATTTGTATCTACCGGCGCGAAATCGCGATTATTTGAATGACTTTATTTATTAAAATTAAACGTGCAATATAAGGCTTGAGTCACATGAGTGATATTTTATTGTTTTAAATGTCCGAAAAGTTTGTAAATGCATATATTTCTTAGGATTTTTAAGTAAATAAATATATAGATTGTTTACATCTATTTATATTTTACACACTTAGGTACACTACAATAATTGTAAATATGTACCTACTTTGTTTCTTGTGATTGTGAGTCAGACAGGGATTTATATTTCCCTATTTATTTTTCAGTAAGACTACATATATTTTGATAGTATTTTGTTAACTAAAACTCTACTGAGGTTAACTAAAAACTCTACTGAATACTCAATCGTAAGAAAATCTATAAAAAAAAATCAATGAGACTCCCTAAACCTTTACTCCATGACAACAAAACTTAAGATGTTAAAAAATAAATTAAATATATCTGTAAATTATTATCTTATATTTTAGAAGGCTATAACAGCGGCATGTAACCCGAGCTTAAACATTTCCAAACACAACAGAAGGCTGCCTCTCCCACCAGGGGTCCATTGTACAGCCCAAATAAATGAACCGGCCTCAGAATGCTTAATATTATAATTTGATATTTTAAAGCGTATAAAGATATTAAAAGTCACGCCTTGGAGTGTTTATTTAACACGGGTGTGTTTTTTTGTCTTCTTTGTGTGTTTCTGGTACGCGATTGGGGTCAACGGTCGATTGGTTTGGATTATATGATGTGTTAATTTATGATTTATATATTATAAGAAATAACACAATTGTATTCATTTTTCTTTTAACTGAGAATAAAATAAAGAAAACAATATTTTAATTATTTAAATATATAATTATATTGTGAATAGTTTGTTTCTGAAGTATGAACAAATATTTAAAACATATAACAGAAGATAAACCCCGAGGCGATCCAGTAATTATCTTATAAGTCATCTGTCAGTTTGACAAGTTAATAGAAAGCCCCCAGACGTTATGGTTGAGTTTGGTTTACTTTTATTATCTGTGGTAATTATACATTGGTATTGCCATGTCAAAATGGTTGCTAAATACATTATTTGGTTTATTATTTTACATTTCCCTGAAAACTGATATTAGATGGTAACTGATGGTAACTGATAAAAGGAAGAACAATGAAGATCTACCAGTAAAATCGCAGGTTACATTTAATACAATTGTTTTATATATAGAATACTTATCAAACCTTACATCTTTCAGACAGGAATCATATTTTTCAACAAATATTTCACCCTGCTTTGATCCCAGGAACTGTCTATATATATTCAAAGGCTATACCAGTAGTCCCACGCTAAGCTCGCATTTATAAAGCACAATTCCTAAAAAGCTACCAAAATATTGACAAACAATAAATCATTAACGTCAAAAACTGTTTAACTCAACAAAGATATGGAACGGCCGAGTCATTTTGTAACATTCTTGATACTGAAGGTTCCGTAATGATTTAATATATTAAAATTAATTTCAAATGTTTTGTAGTTAGCTTTTAGAAAGCAATATATATATACATATCTAAAGAACTAGAGTAATACTCATCTTATTATAGATATTAAATTAAAAACATAGTAGGTCAAGACATTTTAAAACTCTCAGTTAACGTTAACATTTAAAAACTATATTCATATTGCAACAAAGCAGTCCAAATGATGATTTTTTTTTATTTTCATACTGAATTGTTTATTAATAATATTATATTTGTATGTATACTACAGAACCCTGATATTATAACAGGTACCAAATGTCTGTATAATAACCGTTTCTCAAAAACAAACTGGGATCATTAGCCGTCATTACGAGCGCGATCGCTGTCGTTAATCATTATATCATTAGATGAGCATTTTAATGATCATTATCTGATCATGACTCATGAGTTTTCAAATTGCTAAGATTTGTCTTAAAAATATATTAAATGATATTTGAATCATTCCTAAATATTTTCATATCTTTTTTTATAATGCACGTTTGTATGAAAAGGGATCTGAATTAAAAAAATATTTTGACAAATATTAATAATTGAGAAAGAGCTTAGTCAGCTCAGAGCTTTGAGCAGAGTCACGAGCAACAGTAAGTTTGTAACAAAACAAGCAATTTAATTTAAAAAAATACTCCAAAAGCCTCATCCAGTCCATTGTAATAACAAGTTAAACTTTTATTACCTAAAATCTTCACATAATTCCAACCACCTTACAAACATTTTATATTTTTATGCGATGCTTTACAAAGATAAATTTAAATTCGTCCCCTTGACCTCATGAGCGCTCATAAAGCCGTGATTTACTTTAACTGCGTTTTTATTTTGTAAAAATTCATGTAATTAGGTAGGTATTGTTTATTATAATGAAGATTTTATTGCCACATGAACACTCTGAAAGTGTTTAATGGAATGTAGAAATAAATTGATAAGACAGCTGATAAGATAAAAGTCGTTAAAGTATAAAGTTCTTTTATGTCTTTAATTTCATCCACAATAACCATATCCATTTATTTTATTTTATTTATATACTCCAAGACACTATGAGTAATATATGTGATGCTTTAATATGTTAAATTATTAAAATGATCTAAAACTTCATTAACATAATTTGGAAATGGCAAGGGACCAAGTACGTGTTCCTTCGGAACACCTTTACATTTTCAATGTCAAATTAAAAAGTTAAATGTTAGGTTTAGAAAATCTATAAAAAAATAAATATAATATATCATTGTAAGTCCAGTTTCCACCTGTTGTTATCTCCAAAAGACATCTTCAGCTGATATTAGAGACACCTCTTTTGTTATTTTGATTTAGTGGGTTTTAAATTACCTAAATATTACAAAAAATATAAATGTTTTATAGAAACGCTTTCTCATGGTTATTAATTCATTTTTTTTGTTGAAATATTAACACATATATCATGATAAAAGAGATCTTAAACCACAGTATTTTAAGCTGACATGGTCACTCAAACTGAAGATATAAATATTATTTATGATACTAACAACGAATCGGAAACTCTAGTATACAAAAGTAAACCGTACAAACTAACTAGAATTAATAAACTAACTAGATTTTAAACAAAATAGATCGTTAAAACTCAAAATGGTACTCTGATTTCAGAGAGAAGACATACTTATAATTCCTCGAATTCTAGTTAACGATATTAATTAAAGTGAAGCAATATTAAAACAGAATTATAACATAATAAAACTTAAAGACCAATTAACGTGACACGATATAATTACGGTTTATTGATAAATTAATTGATACGTTGATATAAAATAAATTCAAGTCGCTGCTCAAGCACGGCAATTAGTTTATTGGAGGACATGTGTCCTTCCCGGAACGAGGAGATACAATCTCGACTTACGTTACGGCTGTGTTAACCGACTGCGTATAAAAGGTTTTGATTTTTTTTATGTTTGTGTTTTTGTTACCTTATTTGGATAATATATCTATGGGAAATTGTTTTCTACATTAGAGTCATTTACAAAATATATATTAAGATTAATTATTATAATTGTATTAGTTTATAAATTATATGATATATTTTTTGTCATCCTTTATAATAAAACACACATACATACAGAATGATTATTTTGTATGTACGTGTATATATTTTACTTTCCGATTTTTTTTTAATAGTTATAATATATTTTTAAGTGTCTGCCCGTGATTATAAGAGATAAGATTTTACAGGAACATTAAAATACTACCACTATATAAGTCTTATGACCCTAAATTTTGGTAAGTTGTAATGTAGGTTTAGTTTTTGGAAGACACTTTCCCAAAAACCACTGACTAGTGGGTTCAAATACATTGTACCTATATTTTATAAGAAAAACATCGAGAGCCATAGAATTGACTCTGAAAATGTAAAAGCTACAATTTACGTAAGAGAAAACAAAATAAATTATTTATTATAATCGATGAACAAAACCCGCGAGCATGCCTTGTTCTTCTTAAACAGGCTGTTACAGGCCGTATCACATTCAATGGCCAATTAATAAAAAAGCTTATTTTCCTTTTCTTTAATATTAACATCTAAATCTAAGACCTGTATTGTGAGAACAGCACGGGCCATAATTCTGATCATTTGAAGGTGTATAAGATATTTATTTTAAGGGTTGTCGTAAACTTTTTTTAGTACGATTAATAACTCATTATTTCGGTTATTTTAATAGGCTTTATTTTTTTTCGTTTTACATTGTTTTCAATAGGAATTAATCCTTAATTTATATTTATTTAACGGTAACAGTTCCTTTAATTAATTGTCTAACACGGACAAACATACAACATGAAATCTTGATTAAAATGAAGTCAATGCTGTACATTGTCAGTCCAATAAATTTATCTTTCAACGGACAGAAAGCCTGCCTTTGAGAGAAATCCTTTTCGAGCCTGATAAATATCACAACAAGCAAAAAAATATTTTTATTTGAACATAAATACTTACTTTTTTCTCGACATGTTTCTGAGAAGGTGTCTCATATACCTCTTGGCAATGATTCTCATTTGCGACACAATACAAGGTATAAATACTTATCTGAACTAGGAATTCTGGATGGTAATTATTATACTTTTAAATATCGAATGAAAAATAAGAAATACGATCAGGATTCGAACTGCGTTCTCGGGGAAATCTTCCGTCGTTCCACCAATTGACGAGGTCTTAAGTTCGAATCCTACCTCTATTAATTAGATTTTCATTTTATTGTTATATGCTTAAATAACCTTAGCATGTGTAAAGACTTTCTAACTTATCGAGTGTTACGAACAAATAAATAAAACAATGTCAATCCTATCCATATCTCCCCCGTCCTAATAATGTATCTCTCAATCCATCATAACCAATTTAGTATGAAACGTTTTGTTAGTCTATTTGTTCGTTCCGATACACGATTAATGCTCATAGATAACTCCACTTGTCTACAGGTGAGATTTAACTAGTAGAGTGTGGTATAAGGGATGAGAGATTCGTATTTATCTATTGAAAATTTGTATTTTTGTTTAACTGAATTATTAAACTGAACTATTAAAGGAAACTGTTTAAACTGAATAAATGACTATAGAGATATATAAAAGACTCCATCTTTTATATGTTAATTGTGTGTCCTTGAACAGTAATATGTAGGTAAGAGAAAAACTTAGCATGCAGAAAAAATAAATTCAAGATACATATTATGTTTATTTAATTTTAATATAAACGCAAAAATCAACTGGTTTTGACGAGTCTTTTTTTATTTATTTAATCAATCTACAAGCAAATAGAACATAAAAAATGCTTCTAATTAATTTGAATTAAAGAAACGAACTCTGTGTTACCCACCCGCACTCTTTTATGTCTATAATATCTGACATAGTTTAGTAAAATCGCTGTCGCTTATGCCCTACGGCGCTCAGCGTGAGTTCAATTTAGATATTTTCGGGTAGTTTGTTAATAGCAAGTGAGAACTCGGTTATGAGGGTAATCAATTATATGAATAAGGTGTTTTATAATCACGTGATCAGTTGAGCGGTGTGATTGGGTTGGTTTTGATTAATATGATTTTTGAGGCTTATACGTAATATATTGGGATTATTATAAGTGTAAGTCCAACGCTGTATTTTGTATTATATTACCTGATAATTAGATACTTAAATTTTTATTTTTATTCTGTGGTATAAATGTCAATGTTAGTTATGAATTGTTTATTCTGTGGTATAACTTTATGTGAAATCAGCTTCTATTAATTGACTCGATGTTTTTTGCTTTTAATTATTATATAGGATTATTAATTTTCCTAAAAATATCAATAAATCTAAATATTCCTATATTAACATAAGTAAAGAACATGACGACTTATCACCATATGGAACAATCCGTTTGCTTGCTTATGATAATAAAAACAAATAAAAACTCAGACCACTCCGTGTACCACAGAAAATTTTAATACCTTACATAATATTTTACGTCAGTTTAATGCGCTCTAAACGGGCCATTTGGAAGTCACCTTCAGCAGTTTAGGCAATCCGTTTGTTAGTCCATCTGTATTCAAGAACAAATCTGTAGGACTCATTATACAGTGACGACAAAAAAGCGTTCGATGCGACGTTGAAACAAGGGCCTTATAAATAAATACATTTGTGAGCTGGCGCAAGGTATGAGATATAGCGTTTTGACAAGTACAGTAACCATATATAGGGTCTTTTGTATGTAGAATGTATGGTAGAATGTATCTGTTCTTTCATGGCATATATCCTATACATATCTCTCTGACGTGTGCCTTCGTGACATTCGCTAATTTTCCATTAGCTTAACCTTATTCGGTCTGCTTCTTTATTGTCAAAGAAATAAACTATACTGTTATCAAATAAATCGCTATCTCTTATCCCAGATACTCCACACTTAGATAAAAGCTAACACCGCGCTTCAGCAATGCATGAGGCTGTGAAAAACCTGTGAAACGTCTGTAATGGCCACAGAACATTTGTAAAATTATACAATTTGAAATGATGTCCTGCTAACGGATTTATGTGAACCATAGATTATACATCACAGATGGTCAGGCTGTCTGTTTGTCCGTGTTATAATATAGAGAAATAAATATTTAGTTTTAATATATAACAGAAAAGGCAATCTTTTATAACTATATTTAACGGTTATTTAGTTTAATATACACTTTTTAGTTGCCTAGTCAAAGTCATATACATTTTCAATTAGGAAATATAAAAAATAATTTAATTTATAGAAATCATCTATTGTGGTTTCTAAATTCACTACCATACCATTAATTTAGTTTTGGTGCTGAATTTAGTACCACATACCTTTGTATTGTTTTTATTTTATATCACTAACAAAATTAATTAGAAAATAATATTGAATTTATAAAGATATTATTTTATTTTTATGACATATAATTGTATTATTGTATATTTGTTATATTCAACAACTAATGATAAAAAATAATATATGTGACAATAATAGTAACAGTTTGTACCAAAAAATCCGTTAAAAGTTGTTTTATTACCAGATATTTTAATTAAATCAGTCTTCCCGTTACACAGTGACAACATAATACGTCGGTCCGTCTGTCCGTTCCGCAAAAACTCGCGAACTGATTGACTGTTTCGCGCCGTGAGGAATTTGGTGTAAAACGTTTCAAATACACAGTTTTTAATATAACTGTGTGAATTAATTTACATAAGACAGTATAAAAGTATTTATTGTGTTGCATTTTGAGTAATCTGCTATTGTCCTGATTTTTTGTTTCATTGTGGTTTATTAATATTTCATAATGACTTCAGCAATCTGTATTAAATGTAAATATATACATTTTTTTTTACGGTTCGGCAAAAATATTGGGCAAAGGGGTAATTTTAATGTTGGAACAAAAGTTTTCTTATTCAGCTTATTTGTTTGCTGCAAAAACAGTTAGCTATTTAGAAAATATTCTAAATTCCTTTGTATTCTAGAAAAAATAAACGAAAAAAATTCTAATGGTGCTCCTAAAATGGGCAATATTTATATTAATGTATTTAAAAATAAAAAGAAAGCTCGTAAACGCATATATAAAAGTGTTTAATTATTAGTCCTTGAGTTATATATTTCTTTCTAATGTCTTCAAATGTAAGGTTTAGTTAAATACAATATTGAACTAATTGTAGTAGTTATTGTAAATACTATAATATTTATTTTTTAAGATACTTATCAATCATAAAATATTAAGCAGACTTTTTAAAACAGGAATTGGAAAAGCATGTTAATTTCTATAAAAAAAAAACGCAGGTTGTGTCTGTTCTGTCATTTCAAGAAGTGGTATACCTGTATGTCAAATTTTATATAAATCCGTCTAATATAAATGTATAATAAATTTTATATAAAACAATGACCCAAATATCCAAAGAAACAAATATGTCATTTCTAATATTAATAATATCCAGATTCTATAAAAATTAAGAACTAAAATCGTGAGAATCAGAATCAGATTCTAAAATAACAGCTTGCCTGCGTCGGAATATCCGTCCGATTATCATGTAGGTGTCTTCAAGAGAAGAGTGAATGGGTTACTAAGTTAATGCGCCTTACCACCTATGACTACATCTCCACTTACCACCAGTTGGAAAGTAGTCAAGCATTAATTTAGATACTGTAAAAAAAAGTTTGGTTTAAAACAAAAACGATTGTTCCCTAAACCAGCAATAAATAAAAGTCTCCATATTTGACTATAAATAAATTGCACCAGATATAAAAGATTGGTTAGCCCCAATGTAACACTATTACGAAGTATTGTCAGGGGTGTATGGGGTAATGTAATAGCCCCATGGGGTATGTACGAACCGTGGGGTAAGTTATTGGGTTATGGGAAATGTGATTGGTGTTCGTTTTATGTGTTTTATTTAAATTATACATGACTTTTTGTGCAATTTAAAATTAATCGCATTTTTTTCTTTTTTTATTTATGCTATATTTTAAATTAGAGAAATTGTATATTTATTGGTTTTTGTCTTTCAATAAATCATTGTTTCTTATCATTATATATTAAACATGAACTTCCTCTATTTCATTAATAAATTCAGATTCTGATATTAAATGGCGTTTTCGAATTGATCTTAAATAAACTGTTTTTTCTCTCTTACAGACTCTCCCTACCTATAGATTGTAATTTCTGTAATTATTATATGTTATTATAAAATAATCTTTTGTATACATTTAATCAGATAGCTTATAAAAGTCTAACAAGAAGATGGTAGCTATTTCAATGATAAATGCAGTCAACCAATAGGAGTTGGAGCTACCAATTAGAATTAGATATTGAATAAGTTGAGTTTATGCAATACTTCTCATCATCATAGTGTATCTATTTCTGTACTATAAACAGATCTGTCTGTGTTTGGTTTTGGCAAAACTAATATATATCTAGAGCTTTTTGTATGAATCTTTTTTTATATAATTCAAGGCAAGGTTATTGTAGGTCGAGTGTTTAGACGTGTAATTTTTTTAATCGATTCAATTTTTCCTACGAAACATTAAAATTTTATACCGATTTCTGGTTATAAGTGACAATAACAGATCTCTGAAACTTAAGATTGATTTCAGCCTCGAATTGTAGTTGGATTATTAATTTCGGCTATGAGTATGTCTTTGATTTTAGTATAAGTTCAAGACGATATTGTTTAACTTAATGTTATACATTATAACTTAATATACTACATGAATAAGTTAATAAATAGATTATCCAAAGTATGACGTCATAATTTACACCTGGCTTGAATAATTTATTGAAATAACTTATTAAGAAAAAAACAAATAAGCAGTGCTTTTTGTAAAAAAGCTTTTTTTCACCAGATCGTTGTCAGTTTTAGGCGTTACTCTATTTCATAATCATGTTTAAAATAAGCAAAAGCTGATTTTCTAATACCATCCTTCCATTATTAAAGTAATCGATGTAAACATACAATCTAAAACAAGGATCGCTCCCGTCGCAAAAAACAATAGTGTCGCTCGCTGGTTTATTTTTATATGTATCTTTTGTTTGACCGTCCGTCAATCAGACGAGTCTCTGCTGCTGTATAATTTATTATTAAGAGCTTTTCACACTTACTTATAATATAATCATTAAATTATTATTCCATATTAATTTATCAATGTTGAAAAGTTAATGCTATGCGTTTTATTCATAATTGTTGACTTTATGAATAAAGGTATTATTGAATAAAATATTTATTATAATTAAAATTTTGTGATAGAATTTATTATGACATTGCAATTGTATTGGTTTAATTTTAAAATATGTATTAATTAACTAACGAGATTACATTGCAAATAAAATAAAATTCACATTTTTATTTTTACTTAGATATTTTTCATTCAATGTACCGCCTTCTTAATATTATAACCAAATGTAAGCCGTTTTTCATCGATATTTATCACGATAAGTTAGTGTTGCGCTTGGCACAAACGATATTTGCGAGTCAAATCTATCGATAGCCGTCCAGAGGCGATGTAGCGGGAACTTGAGGAAGAAACACACGGGCGATTATTGTGATTGAAAGCGCACGATTTTGACAAATAAAATACATACATACATATTTTATATTATTCTTATATTAAGAATAATAGTAATATAATATAAGAATAATATAAAATAAACACTCATATTTTATAATATACTTTAGCTTATCTGCTTTAACGGTTGACTGAATTGAGCCTTAATAAAGGGGTTAGCATAAATCTAGATTTTCTAAATATGGAGGTTTAGAATAAATCTAGTTTTTCCATATAAAATGTATTTTAATTTAAACGTCTTCTTATACTTCGTGGACTAGTTAATACTTGAAGACATGTTATTGTAGGTTTTGTCATGATTGGTTTAGTGTGCAATTTTACAATCTATTCTTATGTAAATTTTTGTTACGAAAGATTTATGTTACTGGTATACCAGTAATTTGTTCTAGTTAGGTATGGTATGCAACCTAAGGTTGATTGCAACCTCGGAATTTCTGCTGTATGTCTTTCATATTAGTCTGAGTTTAAAACGATATAGCTACTTGAGGTGACAAATCAATTATAAAGAATATGACGTAATTAAAGGCACCTGGATTGAATAATTCATTGAAATAACTTACTAACATAGTCTGCTTCATCGCTAGAGTATTATAACTGGTGGTAACTATAATACCACGTTATTATACGTATGTGTGTGTATATATGCACCTATGTATGTATGTAGGTAGGTGATCATGACATGAATTGCGCATAGATATATGTATATAGATGTATACACTTATTAAAAAACTACAAGCCAGACTTCTTTACTGGTAGGAGGACATTGCTTTTTATTGCATATCCTTTAAAATCAATTAATGTTGATACAAATTAAACAATAAAAGCTCTTACAACTTACAGCTCAAGGTCGCCTAGTTAGCGGCAGTTCTAGTAACATTTAAATTCTTCGTAAGTAAAAATAGTAAAAAAAAATATCAAGCAGAAAGCAGTAGGTACATAGATATTTGATATATTATAAACATTCTTCATGAAATATAAACATTTTCTTCATTATACCAAAAATAAAATAAAACATACATAATAAAGTAAAAAATATTTTAATTTATTTTCCTAGAACATTAATATTTTATTTAAACCAAACTTATTTAGACTCCGTGTGTTTCCAACCATTATGGAATCCCGGTGTTACTCGTTTTGGCTGATTTAACGACTCGGGAATTTGTAAGAGAGCGTTATTTTGATTTAATGCGCGTGCGCACATCAGATAACACGGCCCCAAATGTTTGCTTTTGTTTAACATATTTCTTATTTAATAATTACTTATTATAATGGACATATATTATACTAGCCCTTTCTCACGGTTTCGTCGGGATAATCTATTATTCATGTTTGATATTATCTATATCATGTATAGCCATGTTAAACTTATTATCAATTTATCGAATGACGCGGAAACCGCGGCTTGTGAGAGAAGAAGATACAGTTTCCGCGGTACCCCCGCGGAATTTTAAATTCATTTAATAATCTATGTAGCTACGGGTTCGAATCCCTACCCGTATTCCGTTTATTTTTCATTATTTTATTTTATTATGTTACTTGTATGATAGTTTGACCACTTGTTAAAACAAATGAAAAACTCGGTATGTATGAACGGATATTCTAAAAGTTTTTAAAAGTATGTGCTAATACTATTACCATACTACTTAATATATAATAACCTTAATATATTAATAATGTATTAACAATGGATAGTTCCTAACATCGTCTCTTTTGAGTTTCTTCGACAATTTATTTTACTTCTTTGTTACTTTGTTAAGTAATAATACTTTTCCAAATACGTTCCGAATGAAAGTTCTTCAGAAATTTTGTAGACGAAATTAGCTGTAGAATCTAGACTCTGAATTAAACTAGGTTTCTTCAGCCGTGGAAATTAAAAAAATGAAACACCTATATTAAGATTTGAATCACTCTGGTGACAAGACCAGATTATATTTATAATTAACGACAATGAAGAACCTTACTCAATATACCTTTAGGGAGGTTTGTACTGAAAAAAAATATAAATAGTTAGGGAAAGATATAAGGTCTTGAAGAGTACTTAGGCAATAATGTAAGAAATATAAATATTTTGCACTTTATAGAGTTGGGATAAGACCGTCTGTCTGACTTTTATTTATATTGTTTTTTTATAATTTTGACTCTAATTTCTATAATTTTAAATTCAATTATGAATTATTCTGAGAACAAAGATCCTTATGAGGTTCTGTCTTCGTTTCTCTCATCTTCCCATCCTGACGTTCATCATTACCATTACATAGTCTTCAAATAATTATATTTCTATCAGTCTTTTGTCAATGGTTCTATATGAATTATAATTATTTTCTTCTCTGGAAGATTCTTCATACTTCCTAATCAATTCCTATTAGAAACCATCTATCATTAGTGAAATATATGAAGTTTAATAAATATTGATACTGTTGACTGTACTAAGTAATCACCAGAAAAGTACATCTTTATTAGAGAATTAATTAAATAAATATCTACAGTGTAAAAACTTCTAAATAAATTAAATAAATTAAGGGAATATATATTTAACATATAAAAAAATGGCTGTCGAAAATCTACCAAAATACAAATTATACTTAGGTACTTTATAAGTATCGTATAACCGTAGTTATTATATGCTGATATATATTTGAAATTGATGTCCGCCTTGATTTGATTGGTCGTTTAAATAAAAATAGTTTTTTAATAATAATAATCACCAATCAAAACAATACCTAATTGGCCTCGTTATCGCTAACCGTCCTCAATAAAAACATTACGGACTGAAATTAAATTCATGGCTTTCATTTATCACCATTACGAAATCACCACCAATTACTACAATTAATAAATATACAAGTAACTATAAGCCTTATTTTTTGTAAAATAAAACCTATTTTCCCTTAAAGGAAATTTACGTGAAAATATACGACAATTTCATATTTTACTTAAATTCAATCCTATTTAATGTTATTAGAGTTGAAATTACACTGTGTTGATCTGAACTAGTTTCCCAGAGACAATTCTCGTTGGAGGGGAATTGTCTATCCTTTTCCATTACACTAGGAACAATACATCTGTCTCGCTCTATCAGGAAGGCTCTATTGATTTTCTTGCAGATAACCGACTGGAGAGGAAATTTACATAACACAATTTACTATAAAGATCATTGGCTGTTAATAAAGTTTTTAAAAGGATTCTAAATAATTACTGACAGACCTATTTTCTATAATAGTATTGAAAATATCCATATTTTGTATAAATAACCTACCTACCTACCTACCTACCCTTGACAATAAAAAAACATTCTTCTTTAGAGTTCCTTGGAAGTAGTATTGACCATTTAGCATGTACCTACTTAGAAAATTGATAGTTATATATTTATTATACATACTTATAAATAAATAAAACATTTTGCTTAATACTCCCGATGAATTATTGTAGGTTGAATAGGTTGCACCCATCGTCTGTCCACAAACAAATAATTGCTAAGTAGATTCCAAACTGAAGGCTCCAAGTATTTTTTTATCTGGAGACAGTATTTGAATAAAACAATAATATTATTATATGCTTTTAATTACAATTAACAAATCTATTTAATGTCATATATATATAAATATGACCCGTTAATGTGACGTGCATTGCAGTTAGGTCATAACAAGGTCAGGTAGGTCAAACTAAATAAACCTTGACCATACGAAATAGGATCATCTTTTCTAGTTATTACTTAATGTTGAAAGTATTTAAAAAAGCAATCAATACCTACCTATTTATTGGTAGGTTAATACCTACCTATTTATAGGTAGGTATATAAGATTATTACAAGAAGTCTGTAATATAATAACTATTAAGTCTAATAGTATAATTCTATATGAACAATTTTAAATATAAAGATATTGTAGATTTATAGACAACGTACTTATCTCTAAGCCGTTGGACCTAGATTTGTGAAGTGTTAGCGAAATATTTCTGTATAGACGGGTACCTACCTACGTACTAAGTTAGGTTTATGATTCTATCCATAAGTGGATTATAAAGAGTAATTATTTGTGAATGTAAAAAACGTATGAGAAAGTAAAAGTATTATCTAGAACAGAACCAGAATTAAGAGCAGCAAAATATACTAAAAACAATTTGAAATACAAGAAATCATAATAGAAACCCAAATATCTTAGAATAATCTAAATTAGATAAAACTTACCTTGAAGTTGTGGGTTAAACTCCATCTTCAGTACCCAATACTATAAAAAGGAATGTCTTCATTTAGTAAATAGACATACTTACATTTTAAAACGTAGTACTTATCAGTATCTTACCATTACAAAATTTGTATTAGGTATATTTCTTTTATCATTTCTGAAAATACTTAAATTCAGCATCACTATATTTAATTATTTTGTTTTTATTAAAACCAATCAGTTTAAATAAATCTAAAATATAATTTATATTTAAAATTCAAACTTATTTCTTTAACCCCAAACCTAATTCACTTCAGCAAATATAGACACATAGACAAAATATACATAAAGTATAAAACATCTGTATAATGACAACGATAAAGTTTAATTGCCCCCCCGCCCTCCACCCCCCATTAAACCCCTCCTCGTTACACACACAAGGACGCAAGCTCGCTGATTGGTTGACTGTTTGCGCACGTGTTAAACGATTTTAGTCATGTAGATAGAATTTTACAGGGTGATTATATTTATAGTCTCAATTTATTATTATAATATAATAAAAATAACAAAGGGTCTATGTGTTACAGTTTTCATACAATGGCCTTCTAGTAGTTTCCACAAACGTTCTTAGATTGTACAAATAGAGTCGCCATTTTACAAAATAATTTTACTAAAGAAAAAATTTAAATTTATTTACTTTGAATCAATCCAACATAAGTTGAGTGTTTTCGATATTTTGTACCATGAAATAAGACGACCAATTCGGGTTGCATTTTTTTAGGTTTGATCATTCATTTAATAACCAACTGTCTTTACGTTTTAATTTGTCCGCCTAGTAATCAAAATAACTTTAATACAAATAATAACAACATCGTAGCCTAAGATGGTTAAACATAACTATAAACAATTAAATATAAATAGTGCAACATCGCCATGTCCAACAATTTTCTCTTTTCAGAGTTTTTGGAATGCGATTTTAAGAAAATACTTCACAAAGACAAAATAAACCTCACAGAAAACGTTAGATTCGCAAAAAATCTTTTTGTTCAATTTGATGACAAAGAGTTTATAAAACGGCTTACATCTAAAATTAGGATTCCTACAAAATCAAAACATTTATAATACTTAGTAGGTAGGCTTACCTAATTCTTATTGTAGAGAGTACCTATTTGTTTAAAACAAAAACAATCTTTAAAAATAAAGACTATCAAATCAAAGTGGAATAAAACTTCATAAATTGAATATTAGAACATTAAATGTAGGTATGTAATTTGATTCATAGCGATTAGTAATAATAATTATTTTTATGAGTATAACATAAAAATAAAATTCCCTGCAACTATGAAAAACATATTCCATCGTTTAGTCAAAATATACTTTGCATCAATAAATCAATTAAATGTACCAAAAAATTTTTTATATATGTCAACAGCCTGTATACTGCATATTCGCAATTTTCGCTCAGTAATGATCCGCGTCCTGAATTGGTTCAGCGACAGATTCTGTTAGGATGTTTTAGACCTAGTATTAAATATTTGAAAAATCTGTCTAAAAGCATTTTAATTGTAATATAATCTGCCTTTTTTTAATAATTGAACATTGGTCTAGGATCTAGATTATTCTGCCAAAAAGTTTTAATTTTCATAGGTATGCAGTAAAATCTCGTTGATTTTTTAATAGAACCCAAAGATTACAGCAAACCTTTATAATAAATAGTTTTTACATACGAAAAAGTTTAATTTAACTTGTCAAGCTGGAGATGCCATGAATGTGAAGATAAGTTTTATTTTAAAGTAGTATCTATTAATATCTATTACGTCACTATATAAGGCCAGGTAAGACATTTAACTGCAGAAATAATAGCTCTTAAGAATAAAACACATTTGTAATGATTAATAGCTTATAACATAAACAAACATATAAAACATACATTATTATAATTTAGGCTCAAAGATACTTTTTAAATTCCGAAGTTACATAGTGCACGAAAAAATAATGAGCGCCTTTTTGCTCTAGAACTTTTTGTTTGAACATCTGAGAAAAAAAAACATTCTGTCAACACGTTTAGAAATATTAATATTCATAGACAGTATCTTCTTACTCGCTGAGCTCGTATTATACGTTTTTACTACTAAGGTTTACTTATATGTAGCTCGAACTAACAAGTTGTAAGGACACGATATTTATGGCTCATCCAACTTGATATACCTATCGGCATTGTAAAAGACCTAATCACGATAAAAAAAATCCTAACACCATAAAGAACCTTATCTCAATCAACTCTGTAACATGATACAACCAATCACCGTAAAGGAGCAAAGCAATTTTGGTGCGACGTAATAAATCTTAAGCGATAGATTTCTGAGTTTGTTTCACTTTGACTTAATAAAATAGAAAAGTTATTAAAATTAAAATATTACATAGATTAAATTTAAAAAACAAGACGTTTCGAAATGTTGCTATTACCTACCTCTGGACGCCATTTTTTAAAGTTATTATTTGTTACAATTTCAACACAAGTAGCAAATACGCATCGATTTATTATATTTATCGTAAATAAATACATTCAAAGTAAAACAATACAGTAATTCAAAAGGAACAATCTCGAAAGAGCAATACGAACTGTATTTCCCGCCAATTCTATTCAATATGTCGTCTGGCCATAAAACGAAAATGGACTAGAGAAAGGAAACCCATAAAAAACCTTTGACAATAAAACTACGCTATAAAAATTGTGTCTAAACAAATATTTACTAATATAATGTATACAAGCAATACAATATCTGAATATAAAGTGCTACTGGCCACACATATTCAGTTTGACATCGATTATTTTGAAACATATATTCCAGACATATATTAAACTCGATTAAAATTACAATATTTTGAAATATTGTTAAATATAATTTTTGTAACAGAAGAAATTACATCTAAATAGATAACGTTTTATAGAATTACAAATGTACAATAATAATTTTATAACAAAAACAAATATTCTAAAGATTTCTTACCGATCATTTTAGATTTAATCGAATGGACACATAAATAACTAAAACAAATACAATCGACGCTGTAATCCGTTCGGAAACAATATCCTCGCAATATTTTCGAAGGCTCTTGAACGAATATTGTCCCCAGCGGATCAATTTCCAAATCCGTAGAGCGACATTTTTGTCTTTAAAAAATAGTAACGGCCATCTTGTTGAAATAGTTCTTTTAGTGAAGTACTTATTATTATAGTAAAAGAATTTTTCATTACAATTCTTATTTCTTAAAAATTTCACCAACTATTTAATGTTTTATATACTAACAGTTCTAAATTAACTTTTTGTTAAGCATTTCACTGTATCAAGTTTAGTAAGTGTAATATAAACACGATTTGAAAATAACATGTAGGTATATATATTATTATACAATACTTTATAGTTTACTTTTTTAATAATTCTTATGTTTTGACTCATATTCATAAATATAAGTAAAAACATAAGAAATATAAAATACTTTAAATGTGTAAAATGTGATTGTAGTTAAATATTTATTTCTTATCAAAAAAATCTCATCGATAAACCAATCACAATCCCATCTCTAAAGCTATAACAAGATGCGTGGAAAATCTAAATGAAAACGCCCGCATGTTCTCGTTTGTATAAAAAAAGGTTGGATAGATTGTTTTAGCTATGTATCAGAGTTCCAAGAGATTGTGAGATTGAAATTTGTTTCAGTACCATTGTTTATTTTATTTAGTCGCTTAATATTTATAATCGTGACATATTTGTTTAAGATAAATGGTCGGTACTTCATCAAAACATTTAATTTTGTGTACTGTTTTTTTTTATTGGATTCGAAACAAATGCCATATGTAACAAATAAAAACCAAACTGCCGCTAATTCTGACAGCTGTCATTGTTTTTTTAAACAAATTTTGCGCCAAATTGGGTGGCCGTTCCGAAATAATCCATTTAATCCAGGCTGTTTAGATAACTAATGAGTTTCCCACCCCTTATCTCTGACGTGTGCTCAGAAGTATGTCTTTAACTAATCTGAGTAACAAAAAAATAGAGATTAAACGGCATTTAAGTTGTAATGTGATACTTTAAATTATGTAACGGTTTTTCGTATCTTATGTTATTATGTATACATTAATAAAAAATATTAGGCTTTTTTATACACTTGTTTTTTTTACTTTAAATTTATTAACTATAAAACTAAATGTTTCAACCAAGTTTGGTATTTACCAATGACAAAATCTAATCACGGCGGCATTCTCGAGAATTATACAAATTATTACAAAAACAATATCCTTAAATTGTCACCAAAATCATTAACATCCAATTAAAAATCCCTCGTTTTAGTTAAAATCTATTTTCACCTCATTCCCGGCTATATTTTTTATCTGTGTCTGACAGAATGATATCGATACCCGGTAATTGTTTAAATGACAGAAGCAACCAAAATGGCCTCTGATTAATTGAGCGCGAACATGTTAAAAAGGGAAATGAGTTTATTTTAATTTTAAAAATAGATGCTTCATTTCTTATTACAAAGCTTACTATATTTTAAAACCATGAAGATAAAAACAAATCTTATATAATTAGTTTGTTATATTTGTAAATGTAATTACTATTTTTAGTACTAGCAACTGGTCTTGGTAAGTGGTTACCGTCGCTTGGAAAAAGCATATATGGATACCGGTCGAGCAGTCAGCTGATGCCTATATATACCTATCTAATATCTGTAGTTTATTTTCCAACATTTATTTAATTTAAAGAATAATACTTACATACTTAGTCTTAAAGTCACGGGAAGTTAAAGAAGCGAGTACCAGAAAAGCGGGTCCTACAGAAAACTTGATTTTGTAAATAGTAATTACCTACAATATAATAGGTGTATTTTGTTTTGTCCTTAACACGCAAAAAATTAAGTTGTTAAAAGAAATAAACTTGTCACCAAATACCTACTACTCACAAATAATGTAATTTTGTACTTAAAAAAATAAAATAATAATATTATACATTTAGTCTGAGCTTAAAGATACAACAGAATCAATTACTTATAACCGCCATGATTTATGTACTGCTTTTAATGTGAAGATGTTTATTTTTAAAATCCTTTGCACCTCAGTATATGAAATCATTACTCAAATGGTCTCTCAGCTTGTGGAAATCAACATAACAGTACTAAAATACGATTATAAAAAAGCAATAAACTGGTAACGTATCCTAAATATAAATGCATTAGTTTATTAGTCACTAATGTACTGTTGTGTAGAAAATACTTATAGCGTCATAATATTTTGTTAGAACCATAAATGTCAAAATTGAGGCAATTTTAAAATTTTGAAGTAGAAGTTCTTGCGTTTGATAGTTTTTAAGCTTCTTAAAAAAAAGTCTAACCAGTCTTAAAATAACCAGATAAAATTTATTATGTTAGAAAAGTTTTATAATGAATTAGAGCCAAAAATAATCAGATAGATGAACATCGTTTAAATCAAATTTATTTTATGAATAAAAATGTACTTTTCATACGACTTTTTAAAAATGGAGATAATTTATCAGCATAGTAGTAACTTACATTTAATAAGTTTTAATGGAACTGCAAGATCCCGTGAACAACAAATGTACAAACTTAAATTTAGATTTTAGAGAAACTGTCAGTTGTATGACTTAAGTAAATACATCATACAATATACATATATACTTAGTAAGTATAAATATAATAAAATTATTACAATTTATTTTTAAAGTCTGACAATTTGGTCAGATAATATTCAAATGTATAGGTTTGTGTGTTCACTTGTACATCTATCACCACGATCGCTAAGTGCGCGCGAACTGCCTTCAAAAACGTTTTAGCGAAACATTCAATAGTTACCAAAGCGTTCAGATATTAATAGCTGTCATAATCAACGAGATGGCGCGAAAAGATTCCGCGCTGACAGCTTTATAGTCGGCCATTTTGGAGTGCATTTAGTAAATGCAGATAAATATTTATCAGATAACAACGATACGATGGGGTGTTTATTTTGGTTGCTGAGAGCTTTCTTAGAACATGATGTTTTATTATTAACATAACCTCAATGTGATATTTGGGTTATTAGTTATTACGTTTGGTTGTCAAGTAACGAATGAATCACACCTTTGAATATTGAAAGTTTATTATTGGTTCGAAAAAAAAAAATACAGTTCATTCATTATGATATTTATCATTAAATTAATTATAATGTAATATGTATTTCAAAATACCACACAGCCTTTATCTTGTTTATTTAATTATACACTGATGGCACACTGTCATCGGTGTAAAGTTAAATAAATAAGAAATCGTTTTCGAGAAAGAAGTAATGACATTAAATAAAAAAAGAAACATCAAAGTAACAATTACATATTCGTATTAATGTTCTAAATGTCATTACTATGATTTCAGGTATTGTGGTTATATTAGTATTTTCCACTTAAACCAGGAACTTTACTGTGTGTCTGAGGGTCCTTATCTTATTCTTAGATACTATAGAAAAAAATATATAAATTTTGTCTTGGATTTACTAACTACTACTAACTAAATTTGGGGATGATAGATTTCAGAAACTACTTATCAGCAGGCGACCGTCTGTATTCTGTTCGAATCAAAATTGAAAAAATAATAATAATTTAATTTACCTACATTACCAATTTTATATAATAATAACTAACAACACATCCTAAAATCAGCGTCCCTAGTTAAAATAAAGAATAGTAGTTACATAAATAACTACCTAGTAAGCTTCTGATCTAACTAGGTACATTGAGTCTACTGTCTAATTTAGTAACCAGTGTAGCCAGTTCTTAGACAATAAATTTACTAACTATTCAAATCAAACGTATAATATGCAAAGTAAAGCCTAAATGGTGGCTAGGATTGTTATTAGATAAATAATTTATATTACTATTGTAAAGGATAGGAAAAAACAACTTCAACTTGTAGATATATAATTTGATTAATATCATAACTGTTATAAATTTAGCTACTTTAATTATTTTTTTTATAAAAAAATACATTGAATTGTTTTTTATTCCATATAAAATTCTTTTGAGATTAGACAAACATATAAAGATTATTTTTGTTTGGGAAAGATATATGAATTATTAAACTTTTTGAACTTGCCACGTCATCTATCGAGTATACTAAGAACATTCGAAATTATTTTACACGCCATCTAGTACATAATAACAAAACTAAGTAGTTATTTTAAAATGCTCCATTCCATGCAATTCATGGTTTTAGGAATAATCGAGAATGATTAATTATTAAATGAATAATTAATCGGATATAAAATAATTTTATACTTAATCACTCAAGGATATGTATTAATATAAGTAATAGTTTTAAAATTATTTATAATAAAAAACATTTTGATAAAAAATATAATTTTCCTTTTTTTTAACATAATAAAAATCATTTATATTCGGAGACTCATTAAAAGAAAATAATATATATGAAATATTATTTTTAAAATTACTTTATTTCTGGTAAAACGGAATGACTTTTCCGCAGTACTACCAATCGCACAACGTCAATTATCAGAAATAACTTGTCGCAAATCCACCATTTTCCCTTTGTAACTAACCGGTGTTCAAAACACGTGCGTACGATCAAGTTACATGGAAAACCAAAGTGATCGCGACTGAAATAAGGACATAAACAATACTAAAAAGTGCGTCGCGTTTTTGTTTAACAGGTGTCCCGTGTTAAAATACCAGAATGAATACTGAAAAGCTGAAAAAACTGCAGTCGCAGGTCCGCATAGGCGGCAAGGGAACCCCGAGGCGCAAGAAGAAGGTCGTGCACGCAACTGCTGCTACAGATGACAAAAAACTACAGTCTTCCCTCAAAAAATTGTCAGTTAACACTATCCCCGGTATCGAGGAGGTGAATATGATCAAAGAAGACGGCACTGTGATACATTTTAATAATCCAAAAGCGCAGGCATCGCTCGCGGCTAACACTTTTGCCATCACCGGCCATGGGGAAAACAAGCAAGTCGCGGAAATGCTTCCCGGTATTTTGAGTCAACTGGGGCCTGATGGTATTAATCAGTTAAAGAAAATTGTCTCGAATGTGTCTCCACCAAAGCCGATCGACGAGGACGATGAAGTGCCTAACCTCGTTGGCGATTTCGACGAGGCGTCAAAACAGGAGGCTAAGGAGGTTGTAACCGAAGAGAAAGAGAATGAAAAAGAGAAGGAAAAAGAAAAAGAAAAGCAACCTGAAACAGAAACCAAAGCCGCGGATAAGAAAACTGATTAAATAGTCCTTCTATGTCTAGTTTATAATTTGCTCACCACATGAAGTGAATGAACACTAAGAGTTTCCAAAGGCATGTGTGTCTCAAAGTTATTTTATCTTTTGTATTTTTTAATGTGTTCTGTCTAAAATTATTGAGTTGTCAGGGTGTGGGTTCTTTCATGGAGGGCCAGTATACTTATGACTTTGGAAATTCTCTGTACAGCCATCCCTTACAGCTTCGAAACCATGCACTAACAATTTTAGTTTGTACTTTGTACTGTCATGTACATTATAATGGAAGTAACTGATTCTCAATAGAAAAAATGTGTTATCGGCTACATAGATACTCGATACAAATTATTTCATATTAATTATATCAGCAAGTAAAGTTATATGTATAATAGTAAAGGTGTTGAATGTACCTTACATATTTTATAAAGATGGATTTTTCTAAAGTTGTTAATTCATTTCTGGTTTAAAGATTGCTTTCACATTGAATATAAACCTAGGTTAAATCAAATTGAAGTTAGTCACAGACGGCTCGTTAGAATTATTGAGCTAAATGTATAATAACAAAAAAATTGCAAAATGTAAAAGATTAGGGTTGTTGTGTTGACATAAACTTTGGTCTAAGATGTATTTGTTTTTTTACCCTGTCGTTCTCTAAAAATACAAATTTTTGGTATATTCATGTTTCAAATTATTAAACTAAGAAGGAACTAATCAATTTCCATAAAATTAAACCTTATTAAGGTAAAAGAATTCATGAAATTAATTTCCTATATAATAATTAATATATACAATAATTTTGGTGTATTTGAATAAAGTTCTAGATTATTTTAAAAAGTGATTTATAAAAGTTCCTTTAATGATATTTATGGTTAAAATGCTATCTATCACAGTTCCGACTTGTGGTTAATTATCATTTATTAATTCTCATAATGACTTGTGATAAAGTAATGTAATAATTATTGATAATTGATAACAAGCTGTTTGAAATGCTTTAAGTTATACATAATTTTTATGGGTTCTCTACAAATTGGTCGAAATTATGGTGAGTGATTGGTTAGGGGTATACGAAAATTTCATTACACATTTGGAAAAGTGACCCAGGTTAGTAGTGCAGTATAAGATCCAAAATTCCTTTCGAAGTAGTAATTTTTGATTGAATGGACGATGGTACGCTAATATTAACTATGCCACATGGTAAAGGAAACAATTATAATTCACCTAGAAACTATCTCATATTAAACCACCGGAAATTTGCCTTATCACTAAATATATTTATATTTCTCATATTTCAAATTAATATTTCTCATAATATTTTGCTGCATGAACGAACACACATAATAAACGAAACGTTTATTGTGTTTTATTCAAATTTCGAAGATATGTCAGTGCAGATGTCATTTTAAAATAGCTTTAAAAGTGAGAGGTTAAATAATAAATCATTGTGATAAAAATAAGAGTTGTTATTATTTATATTTTTGTATTAGATATAACATTATACATTATGATTGCGAGGCCATGGACCGATGATTTGCCTAAATGTCGTAATACGTGTGTGGCATCTTATTTTACTCCTTTCGATGGAAATAATAGTTCTAACGATGATTACCTTTGCTTTTATTGCCAGACCGAAGATAATTCGTAAGAACTCATTTTATCAATAGTAATGTTGTTGAAAAACTGAGATATTTCATCAAAAGTTTGAAAGTTTACATACATAAAAAAATATATTTTGATAAACAAAAATATTACGCTATAATATTCTGACTCATGCCACTCAGTTTCTTATAAAACTTCCAGATGTCTCTATGGTGTCTTTGAACCTCACAATGGGCTGGATGCAGCACGTTTTATCATGCAGCGCATGGCTGCTGAGCTGCTGTTCCCTCCACCTTCAGCTAGCAGCAGCGATGAGGAGATTAGAGAGAGATTAAGGTATGTCCATTTCATTTGTTCTAATTTCAATTTGTTTTTTTTTGTGTCATAATAAAAAGAAATGTTGATTTACAGAAATGCATTTGTATCCGTAGAAAAAGCTTACATAGAGAATTATGATGGCATGATTGCTGAAAGGACAAGCCTGCAGTACAGATTGCAGATACTGAATGCACACTCTACACATAATCCACAGGTATTTATGTATTGTAATGAATTTATTTTGTTGTATGAGGTTTAATGTTATTGGTGTCATTCATAAAACAAGAAAAAACAATTTAAATTGAGGTTCTTTTTTCTATTTATTCTTGTATGATTGTTATTTACACAAATTAAATATTATTTTGATTATGTATTTGATATGGATAATGAAATTTGAAATATTCTAACAATTTTTCAAAATCTGAGACAAAGAAAATAAAATACAAATTTAAAGATAGGCTGATATTTACATTTTACTACAATATGGCAAGGCTATATTATGGCAAGGTCTAAGTAATTGGATACCTTTACAAGCATGTATGAATTGACTTATAAATGTTCAAGATGTATGTAAAATATTAGCATGATTATGATTATAAATACAAATAATCCATAATGATTCTCTTTCTCTTTCTTGTAAAATCAACTAAAGGACAAAAATATATTTGAATATTAATTTGAAAGGGTGCTCCTTTAAGAAACCCCACCTACAAACATTCTCAAGAGAAAGATGGTTGAAAATTTGCCAAAACCAATGCAGGTTGATAAAACAGATGATAGAATATAATTTTATATTTAATTAATATTATTTCAGATGTCCCAAAACTACAACACCATACTCCAACGTTTGAAAGAAATAGATCAACATTTGTCAGGTGGTGCCACAGTGGTACTGGCATTGGTTCACAATCACAAACTATTTGTGGCCAACGTTGGTGAAACTAGAGCATTATTGTGTAGAACTGATGATAATGGCGTATTGCGGGTTGTGCAGCTGACGGTAGATCACAGTTTGAATAATGAAGATGAGTTGTTACGGCTATCTCAGTTAGGATTGGATGTTAACAAATTGAGGAATGGTAAGCTTTGTGCACATAGTTTTGTACCAATACCTATTTTAATATTTTGTAATTATGAATGATATTTATGTTCTTTTTTATCTAGCTCAATACCTCGGCAACCAGACAGGGACTAGATGTCTTGGTAACTACCTAGTAAAGGGTCTATACAGGGCATTCCCTGGGATCGGTTGCGCAACCAGCGAACCTGTAGTTGCTCAACCAGAGATACACGGACCTATAATGTTAGATGAATCATGCAGGTTAATATTCATATATGATATTGTGAGATTAGCATTAGTAAGATAACATACAACAATAACAATTCGATTTTGTGTTCTTCCCAATGAATTTGAATTTCTATAAAACTAAGAATATAACTTTCAGGTTCCTCATTCTAGTCAGCGCCGGTGTCTACAAAAGAATACAGGAAGTTAAAGGCAGTAGCGAACAAACAAACAAACAATTATCACAGATTATAGTAGAAAACTTCCGCAAACAATCCGATCTAAAGAATGTCAGCCAATCAGTATTAGAAGAAATCGAAAACGAGTTCATTTCGTACTGTCACAAAAACAATTTGACACCAAAATCGAATACTCACGTGACATTATTAATAAGAAATTTTAATTTCCTTCCTCCAATATCTCAAAATGATATAACAAATTCAGTTCAAAAACAGAATGCTGTTAGATTTAATCCTATAGTTCAATCAAAATCGAATACTCTTTTGAATGAGATTGATTCTGAACTGTATTCGTCCGGAACGAATGAAATGGGAACGAATGATTCGAACATAGATACGAACCGATCAATAGAGTCCTCGTCTGATATTTATCCGAGCCGTCCGTACGAAAAGGACAAACGTATTAAAGGATACGTTGACTTCTCTTGTTATTACGAGAATGTTGCTAAAGCCAGGAAAAATGGTACTTTGCCTAGCTTTATAAATTGAGATGATTATTTAAAAATGTTAACTATAAGTTGAAATATTTATGTACTTTTTTATTATTAAACTATTATTAACACAAAGCCTTATTTGTGAAACTGTTTTAAGTACCTGTTCTATATGGCCATGTTATAAAAGGATCGTTTATAAGAGAATGCTTTATAGAAAAAAAAAACAATTAAAATACAAAATAGCACATTTGAAGGTTCCAAAAAAATATAATTATTGATTATTTATATCTTTACTGATATCCTATCAAATAATCTATATATATAAAGAAGGATGTTTGTATATATGAAATCGATGAACTCAGAAACTATTGGACCGATGATTATAAAAATTGGTATGTATATGTATTTTCCCACGGAGAAGGTTTATATAGTATGCCCATTGATGTAACTCGCCACCAGGCGGCGCTGTCAAATATAGACTTCCGTCCCGTTCAACCGATTGTCATAAAAGTTGGTATGACCATGTATGTTTCCTCGAAGAAAACGAATATGGTATGCCCATTGATGTAACTCACCACCAGGCGGCGCTGTCAAATATCGACTTCCGCCCCGTTAAACCGATTGTCATAAAAATTGGTATGACCATGTATTTTTCTTCGAAGAAAACGAATATGCTATGCCCATTGATGTAACTCGCCACCAGGTAAAGTAAGGGTTAGCCCAGCGAAGCGGGCTGGGTTCGCTAGTATAATATATGTATTTATTATTTTAGATGCGAATAGTTTATTCCGGCTGTATAAAATGTATTTTAGTTTTTTTTGACGTTTCAAAAATGACAAACTTATAAAAATAACAACTTGATTTGGCGCGACTATAAAACATTAGAAAAGGAATGCAAAGAAAAAAAAGGCTTAAAATTTGATTATTTAATAGAATTAAAAAAAGACCTATTATTTGTAAAATATACTAAACTATAATCTTCCTTTTAAATAATTGTTCTGTACGTAATTGCAACATGTGTGAAATTCATGCAGCCAAGTGCTCCTAGAATATTGTTCTTATTTAAAAATCCAAAACATTTAAACTTTTATTAAATTCTCATAAATATGTACTTTATATTTCAAAATAAGTATTAAAACATTATTTTTTTTATGAAAATGGAAAAGCCACACTTGGTGCAAATAAGACAATAGTTGATTATTTGATTTTTAATGTTTGTCTTTCTGGTCGGGTTTGTGAGAATCTAATATATTTTAATAATACAAGTGGAGAGTTTTAAGCATACGAAACTTTATTGATGCATACTAGAGATGGATGAATGTATAGCGCCACATCATCCAGTTGCGAGCCGCAACCAAGCAGTTTTAAAGCGATTAAAACCTACAAAAAATAAATGATGAGTAAGTAAAGTAGAAAATAGGTAAATAAGGAATGAATTACCTTTGTTATCCAATGTAAAGTTCGTCAACTACTTGTTGTACGAAGTAATAATGCTACTAAATTCTCGAATGTCTGTCGGTTGAGTCTATTTAAAGAAATAAACTCAATGTCGGGTATACTATCAATATTAAAAGTATTTTTTAACCAATACACTCACTGTTGCCATTCATTAGTTTTCTCTTTAAAGGTATCTCAATTGTTGAGAGTTCCGCCATAATTCTAAGTAAATTGAATAACATACATTCTTACATATTTGATAAAATCCTAAAAACGAATAAAATCAATGGCTGTAATGTAAAAAATACTACTTACGAAACTCAAACGGCAACTCTTTTTCTAACGTTCATATTCGCTTTAAATTAAGCACGAGAGTTTGACAAAAGTGACAATTTCTTCTTCGTTTCGTGTTTTGGGAATAGCAAATTACGAAAAACGTTGCTACAGCATCGAACGACGTCTCGATTTTGATCGCGAAAGTAAGTTCAGAATAGGAATAGGACGAAACGAAAGACGAAGTAACGTTCGGAATAGACGTCCTGACTATTAAAGCACTTATAAAGAAGAAACTGACTGTATATTACAAACTTTAATAATTAAAGATGGACAACTTTTAATATTATACTAAGCCAAAATTTAGTCGAAATTGAGTTAAACCAAAGTCGTGTTGATTTTCAACCTTCTGTCAGCTAGTCGCCACTTTATATTTAATAATCGGGATACATAATAAAACCCATCTCAGATTAATCCTAGTAGATTTTTTCAAAAATGTTCATTCAAAAATAGAATTTAGACCACTCAAAGATAAAATGGCCAACCTAAAGCTTTTTTTACAAATTGACTTTAATCTATTAATCTATATTTTGATCAATGAAAATATTGTTAAATTATAAATAAAAACAATAATCACAGTAAAGATTATTTATTATTGAATAAAACAAACGGATATATTATTAAAATCTATTTTAAACAGGCTTGTAGTCGAGTTTGCTCTCAAGTTTCTTGTTATCTGCTACTTTGCGAACTGCTTTCATGAGATCCTCCTGAAATGTTCAGAATAAAAATTAGCTTCCAAGCCTAATTATTCTAAGGCTATAGGATATAAATGTTATGAAGCTTGTCAATAAAAAATAATTACACCCTTGTATGTGATGTTCAGCAAAAACAATTCTGGGAGGATTTCCCAAGACGCAAATTCGATTCCTGAGCATATCAATTATTGGTTAATTCCATATTTATATATAATTGAAGAGAAAAACTTGTGCTGACCCCATCTGTACTTTAGATTGGGATAAGAGTCACTGGTATAAGATTGTATGTACCTGTATGATGTATTCTCTCTCAGCACGAATGGCAAAGAGTCCAGCCTCTGTGCAGACGTTCCTCAAGTCAGCTCCATTGAAGGCATCAGACAACTTCACCACCGCCTCATAGTCCATCTCACCATGCTTCGCGATAGGCGACGCGTGGATCTTCAGGATTTCCAAACTACATAGTATATATAGTTAATTAATATATATTTTTATTTAATATATTTTATAAAATATATAAAAAACTTAATATAGATTATAAGACATACAATACTTTAAATATAGTAGTTTAGTTGCTGTAGAATGTATATTTTTTAAAAGTAGGGAATCAGATCCACTGCTTATTATGAATGATCAGTAAACAAATACTTATATATTCGTTTTTGTTTATATTATTTGCCACATTTACAAACTACAGGTTTGTACACAAAAAAAATCCGTATATATATTAATTCTAATTGTTTTCTGTTTTTAGCTAAATCAATTAATTTCTTTGGTGGTAGACCATAACATCGGGTCGCCGGCAAAGTTACCACCCATCGGGCAAAGTCGTGCCGCAAAGTGACCTAGTCGTGTTCCGGCACGTTGCTCGATGAAGCCGTTTATGGGAAATGGGTCTTAACAGCTGCGGTACGTTGGCGAACCGGTTTGACGTCGAGTTGGTATTTGTTTTGTCGGGTGTCTAGTCGAGGAGGGTAGCGGGATCCGAAGCGACGGCTTTCCGCTGGCCGCCCGCAGATAGTTGGGGCCCCAATTAGTGGGTTAGCCACCCACGAAAGGCTGCCCCGCCAGCTGCGAAAAATCAAAGGGTGGCTCCCTCGTGCTGGTTGGCGACCAGACGAGGAGGCCCGATGGCGATCCCTGGGGAGGTTCGGGCGTCCCCGCAGTCTCCCTCCCAGTGGCATGACTTAACCAACTTCGACGTTTGGGTTCGATATGTACCGCCTCGTTCAACTGCCATTTCCCATCCCTATTCACTTTATTTTTTTTTTATCATGAAGAAAAACCAAAAAAGGAAAAAGTTTGTACAGCGGTTGCACTCCTCCTCATTTAAAGTGCACCTCAGTAATATTAGGGGCTTGCACTCTAATATCTTACCTGTCCATCACCTGGATTATCCCGGATACACGTTAGAGCACAACTTTCGCTCACGTGCCGGAGTCTGCGTGTATGCGCGGAACGACCTTGGTATCCAGCGTCTCCGTCACCTTGAAGACCCCACTTTTTCTTCTTTATGGGTTTTAGTAGACACAGGAAACGAAAAAATCCTGTATTCCTGTGTTTACCGTTCGCACAGCGGTGACCAGGAGACAACTAGATTATTCGAGTATATATATATCGAGGGTACCAGATGTCGTAGTCCATACAGCCAATTGCCTGGACCTTCTGCTGACAACTGATCCGGACAGGTATCGTGTAGAGGTTACCTCTCCCTTGGGAACCTCCGATCACTGTCTGGTTAAATCTGTGTTTACATATTCCCCACCAGCCTTCGAACCTCATGGTGTTAGGCGAGTATGGAAATACAAGTCAGCAGATTGGGATGAGATGCGGCACTTTTTTGCGTCTTATCCTTGGCGGCAGGTCTGCTTCTCTTCTTTGGATCCGTCCAGTTGCGCAGATGCTATAACCGATGTGGTGCATCAGGCAAAGGAGTATTTTATTCCTTTTGCTGACGTACCCATCGGTGGCAAAGCTCGCCCATGGTTTAATGCCGAATGTGGTCATGCTCAAGACTGAAAACATTCGGCATATCTCATTTGGGCTGATGCCCGAAGCCGCAAAACTCCGGATATAAGTTCGAAGAAGAGAGCCTTTAACCAAGCTGCCAAGTCCTACAAAAAGGCATTGCGGAAGGCTCGTCTCGTTCGAATCGCTAAGAATGGCGAAAAGCTCTCTGTTAGACCAACTGGCAGTCGAGCTTTCTGGTCTCTTGCGAAAGCGATCGAGTCGAATTTCTGCCAACCCTCACTGCCTGCTCTGCTGAAGCCGGATGGATCCCTGGCCCACACAGCAACAGAGAAAGCGAATGTATTTACTTCTCTGTTTGCTGATAATTCGCATATAGACACTGGCAATGCTTCTCCAGCACATCTTCCTCACTGCGGTATTTCGATGCCTGAAATCCACATCACTAACAAAGAGGTATGGAGAACATTGTGTCGTTTAGATGTGAATAAAGCCAGTGGTCCTGATGGTATACCAGCCATTCTGCTCACGACATGCGCAGCTGAGTTGTCTCCTGTACTGACACGTCTGTATCGTCTCTCTTTTATGACTGGAATAGTATCGAAATCCTGGAAGCTTGCTAATGTGCAACCCGTCCCCAAAAAAGGCAGCCGTGCCGACCCTGTCAATTACAGACCGATTTCAATCACCTCCATACTCTGCAAGATTATGGAGCGTGTATTGAACTCGCGCCTACTAGCTTAGGCGCGAGTACCTACAAGGTAACGATCTCCTCAGTGACCGACAGTACGGGTTTCGCCGTAATAGGTCTACTGGGGACCTCCTAGTGTATGCTACTCACATTTTAGGCGAGGCCATCGAAAAAAACGGAGAAGCGGTCGCCGTCTCTCTGGACGTCTCGAGGGCATTTGACAGGGTCTGGCATGCGAGCCTTATAAGCAAGCTTTCAGCGTACGGTATATCTCCTGGTCTGATCGGCTGGGTAACGGACTTCCTGAGCCAGAGATCTCTCCGAGTAGTTGTCGACGGGTGTTCCTCGGAACCCTTGACAATAAATGCCGGAGTGCCTCAGGGGTCCGTTCTTTCTGCAACTCTTTTTCTGCTGCACATTAATGATCTGTTGAAGCCCGGTATCTATGGGTATGCAGACGACAGCACAGTTGTAGAAAGATATCTGCCGAGTACTCGGGCTAGTCGAGATCAAGTACAGTCTGAAAGAGAAGCCATGATGCAACGATTGAATGACACACTTCAGGCAGTCTCCGCATGGAGCAATGCCAATCTTGTTAAGTTCAATGCCACCAAAACGCAGACGTGTCTATTCACCGCCAAAAGGAGCCCTTTCACCTTGGCTCCTACTTTCCAGAATGTATCCTTGGAATACAGTGACCGGTTTCAGTTGTTAGGCTTAGAGATTTCCTCGAACCTCAACTTTGGTCGGTTCATTGAGTCCAGAGCAAGAGCAGCAGCAGAAAAGCTTGCCGTTCTTGCGAAGGTTCGGCAGTACTTTACACCGGGACAGCTTCTTGTTTTATACAAAGCACAGATTCGGTCGTGTGTAGAGTACTGTGGTCACATATTTGCTGGTGCCGCAAAGTCTCATCTTGCGGTTCTGGACTCAATTGAGAGGAGGAATTGGTCGAAGCCGACCTCCAAAGCCTTGAACACAGGCGTAGATTTGCTAGCCTCTCAGTATTTTATAGGATACATTTTGGGGAGTGTGCGCAGGAATTACACAATTTAATTCCCCCTTTTCCCCTTCCATCACCGGACGTCCCGACGCACGGCAGGTTTTCATCCTTTTGTTGTGGATATTCCACCTGTCCGAACGGCGCGCTTTGCTGCGTCTTTTTTACCTCGAACAGCAAGGGATTGGAACAACTTGCCTGCGTCGGTATTTCCGACCGAATACAGTGTGGATACATTCAAGAGTAGAGTGAATAGGTTGTTAGGGTAATGCGCCTTACCACCTAAGACTACATTCCGCTTACCATCAGGTGGAATGTAGTCAAGCATTGCCTTAGACAATATAAAAAATAATAATAATAAAATAAAATTATTCCTACCGAGCCTGCTCATTGGGCAGTGGTATTTCAATCTTCCTATCCAGTCTTCCCGGTCTCAAGAGAGCTGGGTCCAGTGTGTCAGGTCTGTTCGTGGCCATGATGATCTTCACTTGACCCAAGGAGTCAAAGCCATCCATCTGGTTCAGCAGTTCCATGAGAGTCCTCTGAATCTCTCTGTCTGCACTTGTGCCCTCAGAGAAACGTCTTCCTCCTGGAATTTTTAGATTTATGAATAACTAGGGGTCGCTCGCGACTTCGTCCGCGTGGTTTTTAGTGTTGCCGCCGAGTTCCATACAAAATTGATATTTAAAACCCTTAAGGGTGGAAGTAAAAATCTTTTCTTAGTATACCACTATGTAGAAAAACAAGTGTATCCTCCAATTTTACTATCTCTGTGCGGTTTAGACTGTATGCTATAACTAAGTCAGTCAGAACCTATTAGATTATATTAAATTTGCAGCATTTTTTATTGCTGCTTAACTTCTATTAGTCACAGCGAGATGATATATACCCTATAGCCTTCCTCAATAAACGGACTATTCAACACAAAAATAATTTTTCAATTCGGGCCAGTATTCCCAGAGATTAGTGCGTTCAAACAAACAAACTCTTCAGTTCTCAACAAACTCAACAACAACAAACTCTTCTAAATTTTTATGCAATTTTTGATTTAATTACTTTATAGGATATTATTTTTGGCTAGATATTGATCAATGCATCAATGTGTTTGAACAGTCAATGTTTGGTCGGATCTTTATAGACATACCAATAGCATCAATTTCGTCCATGAAAATTATACAAGGTTGGTGATCCCGAGCATAATTGAACATCTCCCGGATGAGACGGGCTGACTCTCCAATGTACTTGTCCACTATAGCCGATGATACCACCTAAAATACATTTATATTGATGTCTAGTAACATGTAGGAGTTGTATAAATAATTAAGATTTTAGTTATATTATCTACAACCCTGTCAGTCACAGCATGCTTACTAAAATTTTATTAAAAAAACCGTGACAGAAGAAGGGTTAGAACCTGCAACATCTGACCTACTGAGTCAGTAATTTGTTAGTCATTTTTTGTTTTTATTAGGAATGTAAGTGACATCTGGATGAAGATAAGTAATAGTGTGTCAACCCACAAAATGTGATATTTGGAGATATTTTGTATTCTTATAATGGGTCAAATATTTTACATTAAACAAAACCACTTTAAGTCATTTAAGTCCAAAAATCACCAAAAAAAAATATTTTTATCACACATTACATTAAATTCTTTAACACATTCGTTAATCAAATTAGCAGCATCTATTATCATTTTATGAGACTTGACATTTTATTTCGAAATATCATTTAGTGCTTCAATGAATGGCATGAAACAAACTTCCAAAATAATAATAAAGAACTTGGTAGATATTTTTCAAACAATGTATTTAAAATTCTTGTAAAATATTCTAAAAGACACAATTTGCTCAAAACTAAGTGTTTGTGTCTTGACACACTATTGCTTATCAGCATCAATCTATTCTTAACTTATTTTGACTAACTTATTTCTTTTGACATTAAATTATTATAATAGTCAACTATTGATTTTACCTTCAAGAAGTTTGCATCTAACTGTGAAGCCACAGCCCTAGCAAGTAAAGTCTTGCCAGTCCCAGGAGGGCCATACAGGAGACAACCTTTGGGTGGAGTAATGCCAACTCGCACAAAGAGTTCTGGGTTCATGAGTGGTAGTTCAATGACCTGGTAAAGTAAAAAATATTGATTTTTATAAGATAAGACATAGTTTATACACTAATAATAGTCACTATCTTTCAAAGTATAAAAGAAGTTAAATATTATAGATAATTAAATGTGATGAACTAACTTCTCTTAATTGTCGTATCTGTTCCTGCAGGCCACCAATAGCAGAATATGTAACATCACCAGGGTCCTCATGACTCATGTTGTATACCAGAGGATCCACCTGTAAATATTTACATATACATTAGCTACAAATTATTTAAAAGTTGCTTTAACAAGGCAACTTCTAGCAGTTAAAAAAGACATTTACAGCAACAAACTACAATAGACAATTGATATGATTAATAAATGCAGCTACACAATGATAGTACACCATTATTAAATACTATATCTCTATTTCTAAAATAACTATATTTTGTTTGTATAAAGTTTTAATCAAAATGTGTAATAAATCTTTAGAAAATCTACCATTTATAAGATATGTTATTCTTACTATTTTGTATAGTGAGAATAACACATCCAGTTTTTAAATCATAATATTATGTTTTCTAACTAATAAATTTTACTTTTGTTTATAGAGTAGGGACTCTATAAAGCAGAATATAGAAATAATTTTAAATATAAGTGCATAATTAAAGGTGAATAAATAGAATGTTTATTAATAACTTAGTAGCCAGTAAAAATAATCATAAAGAATTAAAAAAAAATGGCAATATAAAACAGAAATAATTACCTCTCTTGGTAAATGCCTCATGATAGTAAGTGTTGTCATATCTAATGCCACCCTGGTGCCACCTTTCAACTTGTTTTTGTCCAGCTGACGACGGCAACCCACTACATAGCGAGGACCATTTGTGGCTTTTACTATAACTGCAAAGATTTTAATATGAGTAAGTACAATTAACTATTGTATAATTACATGCCAAAATTGAAACTATAAAATAAAATATTTAAGGTTGATAGGAACACCAAGCCATCAAATCGTTAAATACTGTATACATATTTCATGATTTTATCCAGTTTTTATCTGAATTTGTATTTAAAACTATAGGAACTTACATTTTTCTTCAGTCAGTTGCTTCAGGACTTCACCAACTATCTGGCCAACACTCTGCAGGGCTTTCAAATCATTCTCACTTTTGTCATACTGTTTAGTGAGGTCTTTTAATTGTTCTCGTACTAAAATACAGTCATGGTCTTTAGATATTGTAAAAACGTCTTTGAGAATAATAAATAACATAAAGCTCATCGTATTTTATTAAAAATATTATTTTAATACAAAACGACAACTTCTTCAAATAGAATTATAGAATATTTATGTTTTTATGCCATTTTTAAACAATAACTTAAACGATGATTCGGCATAATTATATTGTACAACGATATCCCTTACCGTCTTTAAGTCTAGATTCCACTTCTTTATGTTCCATTAACTTCTTACGATAATCTTGAAAAGACTTTTCTCTAGTAGAGTCCATGTTCAAAAGTGTCTATTTTATTTAATAGAAATAATTATAACAACTGAACGCCAGCTAAATGATAATCTGAATTTATTTGACAATGACAGACATCAGGACCCCAAACTCCAAAGTAGATCTACAGATCTTATAAGTTACTGAATGCGTTCAGGAAAGAAATATCTAGGAAAGGAATGTCTTTGTAATCAGAGAATAATTATACAGTCATTCAAATATAATTGAAGTTTGAATATCGCTAAAAATATATATAAAATATTTTTGACACAATAAAATTAATATGTGGAGTTTATTTTTTACGTTTTGTTAGATCGTGTGTTGTGACGGAAATACTTGTGTAAGAAAAAATATGCGATAACTTTATATACTTCATTATATATACTTTCGTACTAATTATATAGTTACATACGTTTTTTATTATGTTCTTTATCGCTTTAGCTATAAATATTACTTAAATAATACGAAAAGTGGTTGTTAAGGAATACTTCGACAAGTGTTTGTTCTCGTATTTATTTATGCCTAATTTTTAAATTATTAAAAAAAAAATACTAGTAATAATTAAAAAAAAAACATTGGTATGTAATATGTGTGTATGTATACATATGTCTATGTTTGAAATACTTTTATTTAACAACTAGAAACATTATAAAAAATATATGCTATTTAAAAATATATCTGTCCATCCTGCGTTGGTAAGTCGCATTATTGTTCTGAGTACGGTCGCGTCATATATTTTTCTCAATAAAAGAAATAAGGGCAAATAAAAACCGAGACAAATGAGTGTGCGACGTGACAATAATCACGTGGCGTGATGAGAGCAGTGCACGTCACGTCCTGACACAGAGCGTGCTCGATGACAGAGAAAATATATGAAACACTAAAGATTGGATCATTAAGGTCTCCAACCCAAAGTAGAGCACTTACAAAGATTTATTGATATTCAAGTTTTATTTCTTTTACTGATACAGATCTGTAAGATTTATTCTTTAATACCTACTTATACGAGAGTATTGAAAATAAATGTTTTTATGTTTTACAATCCATGAAATAATTAATATCATAAATGATATAAATTTGATAACATATATATTGGGACTAATATACTTATAGCTCTATTTCCATATTTATTTAGCATTAAAAACATAACGATGTAATAAAGATATATATAAATTCAATTGCGGATGTAATGTAGTTCTAGGTGCTTTTAGACAAAATGATTTAGACAATATACTACGTGATAGAAATAAGTTAAAACGGTAGTAATGTTATTTTAATTACTATCCTTAATGTACTTTATTTTTAACTAACTTAGATAAATAGCGTGATGAAGTTTATTTAGTTGAATTTATTTTTTAGTTTTGAACGAGAATGTCGTATTTTCGTAGTTCTACAACACACCAGGGAATGCTCCATATTATGACGGAATTTAAATCATGAAGCGGGAACTATCCGAAGTATTCCCGGGAGACGCCCGGTAATGACTACCATACCGGATATCCGATTTCAAAATCTGGATTGTAGTAATTAACAGCGTCAATATTAGCACTTTCATTTTCTTTTTGTTTTGTTGTTAATAATCTACTAACTTGAAAATGGATAAATAGAATATAATTGAAATTGGTGAGTATTTTAAAATGAAACCCTTTATAGAAACGGTAATTAATATTCAATTGTTGTAATCTCATCTATCACACACACACGCACACACACAAACACAGACAGGTCTACTTGGCTATGTACATTCAGAATTTCGAGAAGTTCTCCGTTCATAAGTTATAATTGGTTTGTTAATAATTTATATATCCACCTAATTGAATTCAGCCCCAATGGAGACTGCTTCACATTGTGCATTCTGTGTGCATTCTCAACTCTATGAAGTCCAGTCACGGATACAGAGAAGGGGGGGAGGTACAGACAAGGGATGCATCCACCCCTGACTTAAGTAGCACTTGATTCCCGGAACATTTTTATAAAATCCTCCTTAGAAAAACAAAACGCATAGTTGCTATTAGTATTTGTCACGGTTAGGTTTTTTAACATTCTCAATGTTTATTTTCTAGTCTCAATAAACATGACAGTAAGTATGACAGATCTAAACATCTGATTAGTGCATGTAAAACATTTGTATTGAGGTTCGAAAGAGAGGACAGGAGTCAAAGTGCAAAAACATATTTGCTAATGTATTTCTTCAGACTTTTGACAATAGGTACAACTTATATATTTGTACCTACCATAGCATTAACCTATCTATTTAAATATTAACGTAGCTTGCGCAACTTTATTGGTAGGTACTTAAATAAAAAAAAACACAAACGAAAAAAATAAAAATACTTTAATACTTGCAATATACCTATAAATAACTAAATCTAATAGTAGTAATAAAATAGGTAGTATTACTACTATTAGATTTTGTCTTTTGCAATGTTCTCCAAGTTCTTTCATGACTCTTTGTCATAAATATTGAATTCCTCATAAACAGTCTTTATATATGTCAAAATAATTTAACGTTTATTTTTTTAGAATACCTCTTAGGTTTTTGTACTAAATAGAATACCTGTTCTTCAGTTACGGAGGCTTTTAACGGGTGTAAATGATCTCGGCTGTCGCACCTGTAAGTGTCTTTTTACGTTATTGGGTAACTCAGTAAGTACCGTGTTACGGAGCCGTCAGAAAAATATTTATTACCATTATGTTTTGTCATTAAAAATAAAATGTTAACAAACAAACAAAAAAATATTATGCTTTCTAATCAACAAAGAATGAATAGTTTTTTTTTTGCCTGTAACTTAAATATATAAAAAAAAAACTTTAATTCCTTATAAATTATATTTGTTAATTATAATTATTTATTTACCATCATGTTCTATTATACTTTTATGTTCAACTATAATCGATTTTAATAAATAGTTACTAGACATTCATCTATATAAAAACTTCTACTATATAATTTAATTAAGGAAATATATACTGAAATTAATAGACTTTTGTCAAATATCTACACACAGATAATAAAGATATTTAATTAGTTCTTCCTGACTGCGTCCGAACAACACAGAAATAAATGAAAACGGACCCCAAATTGTTTTAAATCCGAAAACATCAGTGTCACTCAGCCCTGTTCCAATAACGTGATGTATTTACTGTTTTACTCTTCTTTAACGTTTTTCTGACGGCTGGATTTTTTATAAAGTAACCCTACTTTAGAGAAAAATTTACTTAATTATTTTTCCAATATTAGATGTTTAAATCCTTAGTTTAAATATACATTTATATTAACATTAAGAGATATATTTCTTATAATAAACAATTCATAAGTAATATAAGCTGGGCATATTTTTTTTTTCTTTTAACATTTTATATCATTATAATATTCACCACGGAGTAAGGACTATCTACTTTTATCATGAAGCGATATTACTCTGTAGACTCTTTGCCTGTACGTCTGTTAACGACTTCTCTCGGTTTGAGTACGGTCACGTCAAATATTTTCACCGATAAAAGAAAAATAAAACAAATGAATAAACGTGCGACGTGACGTCACGTGACACGATGAGCGCATCGCGTCCTGTACGTGCTCGATAAGGGTTGTATCTTTAAAATTTAAATATCTATGTTTATATGATATTAAAATTTTGATGATACTATTATTTATTCTACCCTTAATTATACAAACAAGAGTAAAACAGAGTGAAGTAATTCATTATACGTGCGACCTTAAGATAAACAAATTTGGGTGTGTTTTGAGGAGATCCGAAACTTTACAACTATTAGCTAAAGTAGTAAACCAAGTATTTCCAACTTTAAAGAACTGTTTTATAGTCTAAACTGTTTATTTTTTTTGCGAGCTTTGAAACTTCCCGGTTGTATTATATTTTACTGATTGTTATTATAATAATAAAGGTTATATTTTCGACTACATGTAATAAGTGAACCTTCTGTTCTAAATTTCATAAGATATCGTTTAATGTATTTTCATGTTAAAATGAAATTAAATAGTAAAAATATGTATGCTTTTCATAAATATTTTATACAAGTACATATGAAAAGTATACGTAGATACTTGCCCCTCGCCACATTTAGAGACAGATCAAAAACAGCAAATGTAAATACAGCAGAAGTTTTAAAAGTTTTATCGTAAAAAGCTTAATAAAGTTTTGTTCGTAAATCCTTATTGTGGACGAAATCGCTCGTTTTGTTTCTTTGGCTCTTATCTTATTTAAAGTTTGGGGTTTCTTCAAACACACCAAACTTTTGTTCTTTTTCTTATCCTGAAGTCAAGTAATTTAATCTTGGATCTAATCACATTACGATCTCAAAAAGGCAATGAAATCTTTAGATAAATGCGTGATTATAAGCATCAATTATTTCAGAATATTAATTTAATTTCTAGTAAGCATGACATTACTAAAATGTATATAATTAATGGAAAATAATGATTTATCTCTAATACTCTCAGAATATGTTATTTCTAAGTAGAATTTCGACGAATTATGACAATGACAATATGGTGGAGTATTCTCTCGAGGATTAGTCAACAGTTTCTGTTCCAAGAATCACGTTTTCTCATAATATAGAGTAGTCCCTGGTGAGTGAAAATTACTGAGAACCATTGTGTCTTAATGGCGAGGAATCAAAATGTATTTAAAACTTAACACAAGTAGATAATAGCGAGATTAGATTGATTAGTCAGCACCGTCATTGTAAAACTCTATAGATTGTTTGAATTCCATAGGGATTCTTATACTGATAGGTACCTGATAATAGAAAACATCTCGTGGCTTTTCTGTGGTTTGGCGGGTATCATAAAGAAGTTTTTCCAAGCTTGGTGACTACTGCAACGACCAGATATGAACTAATACAAACAAACAAATATTTTTGGTAGTTTGGAAATTTAATTTAGCATCTATGCCACCCCATATTGTCGTTATAAATGTAATGTATTATATTGTATCAGATAAAATTTAAGGAACTACAGACTCGCATAAAACGTGTCAGCTAAGTCCGTTTATTAATGTACCACATTTTCTAAACGAAATGTTATGAATGGTCATAAGAATTGGTGGATTGATAGATCACCTATCAAGATGACATGAATTGCCTCTATTCCGTGGCCGATCCATCATGGCGGCATTAACTAGATTATAATAAAATTTGTTACAGATAATTGTACAAGAAGTAACTTAGAAATCTATATTGTTACTATCTTGTATTTAAACCTATTATGTACAGTTATTTTAAGCTAAATTAGGAATAGACAAAAATTATTGATGTAGTAATTTTGTAACATTTCTTTATATCTGTGTTTCATTCCGATAATGACGACATGAAATTTATTAACTATTAACTATTTAACTATTTTATACTATTTTTAACCCCCTACTCAAAAAGAGGGGTGTTATAAGTTTGACCTGTCGATCTGTGTAGCTGTGTATCTGTGTGTCTGTCTGTTGCATTCTAGCAGCCAAACGTGTGGACGGATTTGATTGCGGTTTTTTTTAATCGAAAGCCGGATTCGTCGAGATGGTTCTTAGCTATGTTTGGTCGAAATGGAAACGGTCATTTCTAAGATATTGAGGATTTAATGCTGCGAGTGAAAGGTTCTTATGTAACATTGATAGAAATACTTAAACAAGTGAAAATTTGACGGTCCGTCGTATCATTTAGTACAATAATGAAACCAGTAACATAACTTTCAAAAGCTGAAAAAAACAAGTTACACTTATAACACCCCTCTTTCTGAGTCAGGGGTTAAAAATCACCAAATTTGTAATAGTATTTACACAACAATAATCTGAAAGTTTTATAGTTAAAAGCTCTATAAAGTTTCAGTTGTTTGTGTACAAACTTTCTGCTTGTTTTTCACGTATTTAAAGGTTAGTTTGGTTTCAATACACGTTTAATTATGTTTTATTCGCCAGTCATTTTGTTTTAACACGTACATAAAAGTCAATGATATATGTATGGGACTATGATTGTTAGAAAATGTTTACAAATTGACGGAAAAACCAATTAATATAACGTTATTTTTTTTGTATTTCCTGTGTCATCGAGCACGCTCTGTGCCAGGACGTGACATTCAATGCGTTCATCACGTGATTATTGTCACGTCGCACACACATTTAACTCTATTTTTATTTGCTATTTTATTTTGCTGCAAAGCATGTATAATAACCGTACAAGTGATAATAATTAATTTATAAACGAAAAATTATTTTTAGATAATGCATAACATAAAAACAAATATTTTTAATGTAAATTGTTTGGTTCATGTTCTAGTTATTCTTTTTCTTATTCAGTTTAAAAAATAAATAAATTCTCAAGTTCGCAGGAACCCTATATTTTTAGACCAAAAGAAGCGTTATCATCCACAATAAGGATTTATGAACGAACTGAAAGTGCGGTAAAACTTTTAGACTTACCTTACTCCAGCTTCTGTTTATCTTCCGTTGTTCATCTGTACCTATATTTTAAAAAACATAAATCCCAGGTCTTTTATATTTTATCTCTTTACTAACTTTGTTTTTCTCCACTCGCCACGATAGTCTATAATTTTATAATATTTGTATAATAGTATTTTTTTTTGTTTGTTATTCTGACTGAATTCTTTGATTTAAACAATTTTAAACCGCCCGTGATTAGCGCAGACGCCTAACGTGTCACGGCGCAATGGGACTCGGGTTCGATTCTCGGCAGAGACAGGCATTTATGTGATGAGCATGGATGTCTGTGTTTCTGGGTTTGGTAGTTTATTAAATATATTCTCAGTATTAATATGTGTATTTCTATGTATTTCTATCGTTGCCTAAGACTCTTAACACAAGAAAATAATTTGCTTACTTAGGGGTTAGATCAATGTGTGTAATTTGTCCTGATATTATTATTATTATTAGACATGCTGGTTTGTTCTTAAGAAATAGATATAATCTTGAAATTTATAAAAAAACATTGCGGAAGAATTATGTCCTCTATTTGTCGTAGTATGCTGGCTTTATTTATCGATAAATATAAAATCGCTTTCATTATTACAGTTATTTGCCAGACGGTGTAGCGAGGTATTTATTTAAGGCTATAGATAATGTAGATATGTAAAAAGAAGGTAATTTTTGCAATCTTCTTGTGAATTTAATTATTTTATTGTATGCAAATAATTTGTTTACTCCTTTAATTTTTTTGGGGCATTTCTTTTTTTGGGGCAAAACATTTTAAATGTAAAACAAATAAATAAACAAGTCTTAGAGTTTCAAGTGCAATTAATTGCACTTGAAATTCTTGAAATTGCATATGTCTTGTGCTTAAGCACAAGACACAATGAAAACTTTATTTTACTAGACATTGGTATATAATATGTATTATATAAAAGTACTAGAATATCTCTTTTGTGAATTATTTTTATTTTTTATTTTATTTTATGAATTTCTAGTACCATAATTTCTTACTTATTAAGTTTGCATAAAATTACAGAAAGAAAACCAGTACTTAGTTTTTTACTTCGAAATTCATGCTGAAGATAAACTTTTTTTATACTGCCTTTTTAAAGCTGTCTCACTTAATAATATATATTTAACTTTTTAATGAGCATCTACGGACTACGATTAAAAGTTCATACAAATAACACTTATTTTATCTTTGACTACGAGTATAATAATGTAAAGTAAATATAAATAAAAAGATATGAAACTTCCCCAGCTTTGTTATCGCAAATGTTCTTTGAGCAACTTTGGTTTGCAGACTTCATTAGAAATGAACAGACTAGTAATATCCCCGCCATCACAGCTCAACTTTATCCAGGTCGTGGAAAACTTATCAATAAAAATGAACATCGCAATGTTATTTTAAAATGGAACTGTCAAACAAGATGGCGTCCGCGCGACAAAACAGCTGCAAGTGCAAAGTTAGCAATTGATTTTAACTTGTCGTTCGGAAACGTTGCCGCGAGGCATTATAGACAGGTGAAAACATTTAAAGACTCTTTCAACTTAAATAAATATTGTTGTAATTTTGTATTTTGCTTTCATAACTTTCGGGTTTATGAAAAATAGAAACATGGTTTTACATTTTACTTATATTTTAGTATATGATATAATATGACAAGAATATGACCATCCCTGAAACCAGAATGAAGCATTGAGGCAGAGCCACTATGTGTAGCATAGGTAAGTGTGATTCTGTAATATGAAAAGTGTGCCTTTAAGAGAATCTACCCCAGAAACCCTTCTGGGGTAGATTCTCTTAAAGGTTGGAACCAGTACCCACTGGTTCCATAGAAGGTTGAGAATCTCTACCTGAGTAATCTTGCTCGGGTCGCTCAACTTATTTTTTGGCTGAGTATAGAACATTGCACTGCCAAGTAGAACAGATGCTTGTACTCCTCGGTGACCCACTCTACATTAAATATGATTTTCTAAAACATGTTGGATTGCGCACTAAATTAAATGCTGTCTTTTATCTCGAGAAACGTAACAAGCCTTCCTGGTTTTTACGGAGATACCTACATCAAGTGACACAGCATTCTTATCATAATTAGGATAAAATAAAATTACGTGTACGTAAGCGAAGATATCTGCTGCCGTCACCTTGGAAAATTTAAGTCTCATATTTTAAGTCAACATTCTGGTAACTCGTTCCTATAGACTCTCCGAGAGCCTATGCTAGTAGTTCACCAGTTTTCTTACTGGGCTGAGCATATAGGTCATTCTCGAAGGATTCTGTTAGGAAAAAAAGTCTATGAACTCTGATGTGATCCCAATTCTGCATATTAATTATTTGTTATGTATATATTGGATATTCTCAACTATGCTTCCCCACTGAAGACAATGCAGTATGTACCGAAAAATACTGGTGAGTGCAAAAAAAATCGTGTCTACTGTGGAAACTGAAAGTTGGGAATGGGGTGAATTAAATCTGTTTCAGTTAAACACCCAATAGAATCAAGTTGGCACGTTTCCACTAAAAAACCCTATTAGACGTATCGCTACTCGTAATTGCTCCCCTAACTGCCCTGCTAAGTATCGGAGTACTGGGCCTAGACATTTCGAGTTATGATCACCATATGCAAAGGACTGCCCGCGGCGATGATAAATCATCATCATGTGAGGCAAAGCTTGTTTCTACTCCGATATAATAAAAAAATCTACCTTCTAAATATTTGGGAAAACAAAAATAAACTCACCCTTGATTGTTCCTAAGACTATTAATTAAAGATTCAAGAAATAAAAAAACTGTCTGGACAAAACACCTAGGGTGCTCTATATGAGAACGTAAACCACACATCCGTAGTCACACCATAAAACCTAAATACAATACATACGAAGACTTATGTATCCTGAATTTATGCCCAGAATCTGAGTAATTGTAAAGTCATGAAAAATACATATATAATAATTGTGTAATAAATAAAATAGTACTTTAAAAAATCCTGCAACCGCGACCAACCGTCAACACTTCTTTTTCTCTGTGTTGTTGCAATTACAGTTGTTGCAAAACCAAATAAACTTTAAAAATTACCACCATTTTTCAAAGCCTGCTTAAAAGTAAAATTTGTTATTTTTTTTTATATCAGTTAAACATAGAGCTGCTTACAACGATTTCAAAACACATACTTTCATTTTAATTATCATTCCCAAAATAGACATAAATCTCTATTATTATGGATATAAATATAAAACATAATTACACATTAAAATATTATAATAAAAACAGCAACTCTTATCTCAAAGTCATCGTGAAGTTGAGTTTTGAACTATCAGTTTTATCGCTGAACTTTCGATGTCAACACTTATAGTTTACGAGAAATAGTAGAATAAGATACTGTAAACTGATTGTAGACTAAAGTTAATATTTAATTACAGAAGACTATATAGTATTTTATATTTTCGCTTTTATATAACTAACTATTATAATGCAAGATGAACTTTAATATGTATACTTGAAAAACTTAAGAGATTCCGTTCACCTAAAATATATTTCTAAAAGGAAAGACGCAAAAAGCTGCAGCAAACTTTTGCCAAAATTTTCATATCTCAAATATGTTTATTTCGCTTCAAGAAACGCTTGTCTCAAGTGAATAAAATACTGCATTGGTATGTAGATCAACTAGAAACATTGTTAGCTTTTTGGAATCACTTCAAATACAAATGTACCATAAACAACAAAAATATAACAATAAAAATATACAAATATTTATATAGATAGATAAAAAATCTATGTTGTATTCTTTCATTTGTTATGTTTATAAACAAATCAAGCATTCATACCATTGTTTATATTTTTCTTAGATGACATAATGTATTAAATTACTCATAGGTTCGAATATTTTCCTTATTTGAGACATTGCTTAAAATGCAAATAATAGGAAGACAAAGCAATAAAGCGAGTCTTTATAAACGGACAACAAACTATAGAAAATGGCCAAACGCAAATCTGACTAAAACAAATAAAACCAAGCCCATCAACAATAAAATGATCCGAGCTAGATACCTCTTTGATAAAAGTGCGCTGGGTTTTATCACATTCAAATTCAGCCAACCATGTCTTAATTTTTGACAATGTGATCCATACAGTAGTCAAAGCGAGGTATACATGGAACCAATGGATTTATTAACTATAGAAAATGTGTTTGAAAATATCTATAAACATGTCTAGCCATGTTAAGCTTATTTAAATGTATATAAATATAGAATGAAAAATAAACTAATACGTTCAGGGACTCAAACCCGCGACTACTGGGAAACCGTCCCGTCGCTCTACCAACTGAGCTACCGTATCGCTGTCCGCCTCGGTGAATTAAGCATTCTATATGTGATCGTCTTTATCGGGTCGGTGGTGATATCTATTAGGTTTCTTTCGAAAATCGTAACCAATGTTTCTAACTTTGCAGTATAGATAAACATTGAAAAGATGCCACTACCGAAATCAATGTTTGAAAATATTTATAAACATGTATAGCCATGTTAAGATTATTTCAATTTATATAAATCCATACATATAATAAAATTGTCACTGATCCATTCATATACATGGAATTAAAAAAAAAACATCATAGGGGGGCTTTATAAGAGCAAGAGAACCCAAAACAGTGGTATTTCAGTTTGTCTGTCTGTCTCTATGTCTGTATGCCTGTATGTTTGTGCATGCTAATCTCAGAAACGGCTTAACCAATTTGAATGTGGTTTTCAGGAAAATATTATTACAGTCTTCACTTAACATTTAGTGTTTATTTCATCTAAATCGGTTAAGAAATAAAAAAGTTATGACAATTTATGTAAATTACGTAATAGGTACCATGAAAATCTTATTCGTAGATTAAGACGTAGATTAGAGACGTAATCTTTGTACATTGAAAATATTAAAAAAAATATACCAGCAAGTGAAGTAATAACTAACAGAATCCATTTTTGAGCATTTTTAAAATCTTTGTCTGTTTATCTGTTTGTCAATGCAAACGCTTACATTGCAAACGCTGGCTGAACTCTACGAGATAGATCAAAATAATGTACTAAATATTGTATACCTTAAAAAGTTCTACAAGAAAATCCGCGATGATATATGGTTATAGGGTATGGTATTTGTTTTTCCCTCTTAGTGATAACCCACAATAGCAAATTTTGATTATTTACTTTTTACGAAAAATAATAGGTTATCTACGAAGCGATTTTCAGAAATACAGCTTTAATCCTTATCTAATTAAGTACCTTAAACACATTTTACATTTAATATGGAACAGTATAGCTCTTAACAGCATGTATTTAAATGTATATTTTCGAAGATATTACAGATTATAAATATAGGGTCTTCGCGTTTGCGGCGGTACAGTAGGCCGTCGCACTTTGGTATGGAACCGTGCAAACCGTCTCAAAAATGGCTTATGTGAATGTTCAGTATTGAACATTTTATTAATGCATATAGCTAACTGAATGTTTATCATTTAAAATACATTTTTTTTTAAATAAAACTGGACCTGCAAGTTTATGGTGAAAATAACGTCGATTATGTAGCTCAGGATTCCTCAAGTTTACATGGTAATAATTTGATTATGTTGAATGAAAATCTGTAAGTGTGATATATGGTTAGAATGGTTATTAAGTACTCTGTTCAAGAAGTATTTAAACAGACGTTTAAGTAAAAACAAGAGAGGTATATAATTTAATTACAGTATCTAATATTGTATCCTTAATAAAAACTTTAAATATACTTTTGACAGTGAGCGATGTCTGCCGATGTCGTAATTTTGACTGTATCTCTTAAAATAAGTCATATAGAAGCCAATACAAAAAAAGGGAAGTGGGAATTGTTTTACTACGAATTTAAAGCGTGCGAAGCCGCGGGCAAAAGCTAGTATAGAATATAAATCCCTACCCGCATCAGTTTATTTTTGGTTTTTCATTCTATATTTAAATAAATTTAAATAGAAAATGTGTGATGTAATTCTTGTGTGGGTGTAGTAACTATGTAGTTTTGTACATTGTCTCGTGCTGATAGTGTGGTAGGACGTGGCAGTATCAAGGAATATATTATGTAAATTTAGGGGAGTACAGATGTAGTCGTTGACGAGAGTAGACGTGTTTGAATACTCATAATACCACATTGTGATACAGACACATGCTGCGTCTGTAATCTATTTGGATCATGTTTTTTGGTGCTTGATTATAATTAGAGTTATTGGTTTCAATAGCCATTACTTTTTATAGGATAGCAGAAAGGAAATGTTATGGCTAGTTGAAACCAAAATATAAAAGAAAATAATGGACTTAATCAAAAAACTTAAAGGTATATTCTTTTGGTTTTTTAATTTTATTTGTTATGTCAATTATTATAAGAATAATAGATTATATAAAAGTTGTGACAATTGTGAACACGAAATGCTATTTATTTTAAATAAATAAATAATAGTAATAAAATAAATAATCCAAAAAATAATTTGCGAAACATAATAGGATCTTTTATTTGTTCATTTAATTTTAAATATATTTTCTAAAAGGAAAGAGACACTTCAGTTAAAAAGGTTAAGCATAGTTTTGCCAAAATTCACATATCTCAAATATGTTTATTTCGTTACTAAAATCGCTTGTCTCAAATAAATAAAATACGGCATTCGTATGTAGATCGCTTTGAAATGTTGCTAACATACAGGAATAAATTCAAATCAATACAAATGTACAATGTATTGAAATAAATAACAAGTAATTTTTTCTTTTAGTTTATTTATGTTCTATTTATAGATATATGAAAATTAATAAAATATTTAATGTTTTAATTTAATATAATGTAACAATTTAATCATAGGTTCGAATATTGTCCTCATTGAAACATTGCATAAAACGGGGACAAATGACGGGAAGACAAGCAATAAAGCAAGTCGCTATAAACGGACAGCACACGATACAAAATGGACATAAGCACATCTGACTAAAGCAAATAAAACCAAGCTCCTTACAATAATAATGCTGTGAGCTAGATACCGCCGTGGGCGGAGTGAGCTTGGTTTTATCACATTGAAACTCAACTATCCATCGTCTTCGTCCTTTACAATGCGATCCATGCAGCAATCAAAGCAGGGTATACATGAGACAAATGGACTCACTAACAGAGGCAGTATATATACCAAAAGACACATTTGATTTTTCTCAACCAACTTCTGTTCTTGATCGGCAATTTATATTAGTTTATTACATTTGGAAGTCTTGGTCGAGATTCGTTGATTCGTTCGAATCAGAGTCGTTGATTTCATGAGTCATACTTCTTATATGAAGGGTATACGCACAGTACACCAAGATTCCAACATATTATGGGAAAATGAACAAATTCAAGAAAAAATTAATTTACAAATATTTTTTTGTGCTTTTCAAATTTTATTTTATGTAAATGTCAATGGTTGTAAGAATAACAGATTAAATTAGAATTACGATCAAATGTCATAAAAATAGAATTTTGAAAGAAGTAATCTTAGATCTTCAAACCAAGCTATAATTATAGTTTTAAATAATACAGGTTTATTTATATATTTTATATCGAGGATTGAATAGAAGTACTACTTCCAAATTATATTATATTTGTAAATTAACAATGTTTTTCATAAATCCATATACCGATTAACATAATTACAAAACCTAAAAAACTATATGAAATATTTTTATTATTTTATTCCGTAAGGTTATAAATGTTATAAGCTTCTGTATATAGCTTCATAATCTTCTGTTAAACAAAAGTTAGTAAAACTGTTAGTAGAGTAATGTATTAAAATATAAGCTTTCATCTCTGGAATATGCTTGTTCTAAATACTTCACCTTGCAACTTATGAATTAATAAAGCTAGTTGCGGATAAAGTAAAAGTAAACAGTAGAATAGTTCTGTTAAGCATTTATTCTATAAACTATATTTATAATTTATTCGTAAATACTGTGTTTACACATATCGGCGGTCGTCTTTCTATATCAATTTTAGTGTTACTTTCTTCTTCCCTGTCGTAGCTCACAATAAAACATTGACAGCATTTTAAACCTTAAACAAAATATATTACTTCAGTTCAGATGAAATTACTTTTCTTGAAAATATACTTGAATAAAGTATAACAACTTGTAAAGCATATTTAGTGGTAGCACTATCTTAATTGTCATATAGATTTATACAAAAAAAGTATTAAAACAAAATGAATAATTAACATGTAATGAAAATGTATAAAATAAAACTTTAATGTTTAACCTTTAACGCACAGAGGTAAGCAAGACAAGCAAGGACTCAGAATTGATGGGTAGCAACACAGCTGAGGAATACAAAAGCAAAAACACATCAAAACGTATTAATATTCATTTTTGTTATTTTCGATACTCTAATATATGACTTCTACATGTTTTATTACATTGGTAAATATTAATGACATTGAGTGATGTGTTTTCGTTTAGAAATAATATAAATAAAATATTGTAACAAATATGTCAAGACGTTGTATTAATATCAATTATTACTATTTTCTAAAACTTTTATTTTTCACCTTGACTTATAATAAAAAAAATGTCATGTTATTAAGTAATATACTTTCGTTTAGAAATATGTATTAAGAAAATAAATATGAAGTTATATTCGGTAATTAATAGGTAATAAAAATAATAAATAACAAAACTCCTTATGTTATTAACCAAAATAAAATCAAAAGATATCTAAACCATTGGCTAAAACATAGCAACTATTTCTTTTGTGCTGACAATTCACGATCCAGCAAAACATAGATGGTATCAAACAAATGTGGAACTATAAGAAGCACGCGTCTAACTTTTGCTATCTGATGTTCCAGATGTTAAATACAAACTTAAATTAATACCACATTGTTATCTGATCTTAAAAGTGCTCCATAGAGTGGTTATCAACATAGTCTGCTTGTGTCTTTAGTGAAACGTGTGTTATATTGAAGTTATAAGGTTTTGTATATTAATTGATAAGAAAAGTCATTTAAATCTAAATTATAAATAATTTAAATTGCTTTATATTTCATACAAGTAATAATAAGTAGTAATTCTACATAATATGATATGGTATGATATGAAATATGGAATATGATATGATAATGTGTCTTTGAACATAATGTTTCAAACAAATTGTTATATATATATATATACAGGGTTGTTTGTAATCATTGGCCACCTCTTGCAAGCAGCCTCTCTACATCAATACTAACAACATTTGTTCTAAGATTTTTAAATCTAAAAGTTTAAAAAATTTAAATTTAACCCATACAAAATTTATTTGTTGCCTCTGAACTGGCATTAACTCTGAGCGTAGGTATGGCGCCCGGGCGTTGACCTTTTAGCTAATTCTTACAAAATACAGAGTAATAAGTAACACAGGGAGCAAAAACTAATTTGTTTCGTTTTTTTGTGTTATTTATCAAGAATAGTAAAAAGTTGTAGAACAAATGTTGTTGGAATTGATGTAGAGAAAGCTACCTGCAAAAGGTTGCCAATTAATTACAAATAACCCTGTATATATTGTTCAACGGTTTTCTTAATGCCTTATGGTAATTACAACGCCCCCTTTAAAGCTATCTTCCCCGTTAATTATATTAAGTATCAACCTTTAATTCTAATGGATATTATACAGATTATTTCGTTGATAGTTATGTTATTTGATGGCATTCGAGGATAGTACAAATTGTAACTAATAAAATTAATCAGAACAATAACATTTTAGCACGAAATAAATGATTAACAATTATAACTTTGAAAGGGTAAGAACACCCTCAAATTTCGTATCCAAAATATAAATATTTGTTAGTGATAGCTATGTAAGACCTGGGAAATTCATCTTTTATGAAACAAATTTGCCTAAAATTTATAAAACAATGTATATTTAGTCACAAAAATTAATTAACCCTCAAGGAATCCTGCAAAACCCAGTAATTAATAAGATAATTAAGCAATATTCAAAACAGAAATCTCAAATTAAACCTAAAACGCGCTAAAACAACCAAAAGTTACTTAAAGTTAATAACTCGTGAAATCAAATTCGAGTTTGATTTAATTTTCAATTTGACAATTATTTTTATTTACGAAAATGCTGTAAATGTTTTTTTAGAATACAATTTTTCAGCTGGTTTGTGTATTCCGAAATATTTTGTACTTTTTATGGAGTTTGAAGAGTTGTTTAGTTGAAGTAAATCTCATTTGAAAACCAAAAATGCGGGCGTTTTCAAACAACCATCATTTTTTTGTGCTATTTTGTAAAACATTTTTTTTTAATTTTAGGTATTATTAATTATAATACCTATTTTAAAATATAGGTTTTAAAAGTTAATTTAAAGACCTAAGTTATATGTATTTTGTTTAAATAAAATGTAACCAATTACCCTTCCTAAGATATATATTTTTAACCAAATGAAATGTGGTTTTCAATCCAACTGCAACCTAATCATGTAATCTAATGAACACATCTAAACGTGATTAAAAGTTACACAGAAATTTCAAATCGTATTTTCAATTATGGTTGCTTCGGGACACCTCCCTCGTGACAACTAACTTCGCTCTTAACTTCACACATGGCCAGACAAGGCTATGAGTAAGTTTTATTATAATTAAGTATATTATTATTCAGTTTACGCAGCTGACTAACAATTTCCAGAAAGCTGATAATGAAAAATATATCACTTAATTTTAAATCATGGTCTTAGTTTTTTTTTTTATTAAGGAATTCTGTTGTATTGTTTCTGATTGGTTAATGTCGTGATGAACAGCCAATCACATTTCTTGCGCAGTTTTCAAATTTGACATTAAACACACTTCCGGTAACAGTCAATAAAGGTTGTACATTTTTGCGTGTATTTAAGTTCTTTATTAATAAATTAATAAATTACTCATGAAGTATAACTAAAAAAAAAAAATGTTTCTTAAATAACTTATTTTATCTATTTCTAATTAATTTGTCAACAATGAGCTTATGTAAAATAAGCTTAACAAATATATGTGTTAAACTTCAAATGTAACTAAATGAATTTACATATAGTTACTATTACTAAATACCTATAACCTTACCAATGATCAGAATGAAATTAAAAAGAAAATTAGGTTATATCGAGGGATAAATAACTAATCAAATACATAGAAATACAACCGGATCAAATAGACTTGTCCCACAATACAGGCTCTTTCTTTTCTTGAATTTACTAAACCTTTTAACATAATTCATTAAATAAGAATGTATGTAATATAATGCATATCCATTTTCCAAATGTATTTTGTGAAAATTTTCCTGAATAAATTATTATTATATGTCTTCATTCCTTATAATATAGGGTCATTTCGCCTGTTTGCGTCCATTTAGTGGAGTTGCTGACTTTGAAAGAGAAAATAAAAATGATTTAGCCCTAGTTTTGAATAAAAACTTATGTACAGTGTTAATAATATAGTCTTTTTTATATTCATTTAAAGTTTTGGTGGAAAGATATAACGATTTAAATATAAAAGTGATAAATATCAGATTTGGGCGATTTACCCAGTTTGCGTCCATAAAATCTAAATTGCGTCCACTCATGTCCAGTTTGCGTCCACCAACTTATATATAGAATGTAGGGGAAATTTTTATTAATTATTATTCAGAAAGATTAGATTTTAACAATTTATTGTTTTATGTCTAAATATTTAACTAATTAAATTTAAAAATATTTTTATTAACAAATATATCATCTTATATATTTGTCACAGCCAATGTTTTCTTCGCCGTCTTCATCTACATCTGATATAAGTATGTCATTACATTCAGCGCACTATGTACTATCCACGGCTGGTAAATTTTCTTTTCAGAGTATCAGTATCTACTGTGACTTTAACAGGAAGTGTCTTTTTCCTACGTTTTGGAGCAGTTCCTTGAAGTTTTTTTTCTCTATTCGTTCTTAATTTCTTTTTCTTACTGCTTTGTTTTTTTTTCTCCATCTGCTCTTTATGTTCATAATACTTTCTCGATGCAGACGAAGATATGGCCGCTGGAGTTCTTTGATAAAATTTTCTTGCTATGCTAAAAATTTCAGCCAACATCAGGTGGGTTTTAAATGGATCAAAGGTTTCTGAATGTGAAATGCCTTGAATAAATAATGAAGATGATTGTAAACTAGGAGGCTTTTCTATAGGGGAAATAGATGGTGATACAGTTGATGCTAAATGAATAAAAGCAGTTGGAGGGGGTTTTGATATTTGTTGCTTAGTTTTCTCAAGACTTGGTGTAGTATGAGTTGCCATATCTTCTAGTGGTAAAGTAAGAACTTCATCTGAAGACACTATTGAACTAAGCTACAGGTAACTGCCAAAAAGGTGTATAGGCAAAATCATTTTTATTCATGTCATGAGTTTCAGAGTTGCACCTTGATACACTGTGATTTCACAATTTCTAATTTGTTCAATCAGGAGCCGTTAATAAATTACGTTATTTTTTTTTATTAAAATTACATTAAGATATTATCGATCGTAGGTATATACAATTTTATTAAATTGAAATAAGCTATATATTTTTAATTACTTTTTTAAATAGATAACAAGAAAACAAAGGTGGACGCAATCTGGTCTGTCCTAAATAATAGGTCATAAAATTTGCGTCCACTGCGGACGCAAAGTGGAATTTTTAAAATTTGTATGTACTAGTTTGCGTCCACCTTATTTTAACTGTCAACAATTAAAAAACTTAAGTAAATTCATAATTATGTTTTTCCTTTCTTTATTATTAAGGCCTAGAAACATCTATGTATCCTTAACTTCATATAAAACAATGTAAAACTAACCGTGAGTGGTGTTGCTGCTCACTATTTTTTTACTAACATTTAAGACATTCGCAGTCTTTTGTCCCGTGGCTCAGATAAATTATTTTTTTTTAAAGGGAAGGATTGCGCTCAAGGAAATTTTGTTTATGACTGTGTATCTCCTATATATTGAGGTATTGGCAGAAATTACATTTGGTTTTGTTAGAAAGTTCATGAACTTATTTTCGAGTATTTTATGAAAGGATAGCCGTCGAATGGACGCAAACTGGCGATGGACGCAAACAGGCGAAATGACCCTAATTCTTCGCATAAAGTAAAATCTTTCCATTCCAACCAAAACGACAAACAGATTTTCATGAAAGTAGAAATTAACATTCAGAGTTCTGTGGCTGAAATAACTGAAGATTATTGTGGAAGACATGCAGCTTGTTATAAACTAGGAGTTGCAAGTTTCAGTTCGTTAGTAAATTTCTGAAATGTTTTGTTTTAAATTTGTCTGAAGGTGTCAGTTGGGAATTAGTTTACATTATTGTTATATATACAAAGTAACTAAGAAACAACGCGGAATGGAGTAGAATATGGAAGCATTATGCATAAAACAATACTTTTAGTTTGTTCTCTGTATCATAAATTATATTAAGTTTTATATATTTACAATTCTGCGGCTCCGCCTGCGGATTACCGAAGAGCATTCGGGATATGTTTGGAATATTAGTGCAGATTTATCGAAGGAACCCGAAAAAAAACCATGGTTGGTATATTCGCTATATTTTTAATGGTTTTGTTCCTAATTGTTTAGTTTAGTTTAGTTCGCCCCGGCTCTTTAATCTTTACATGAACCGGCTGATCGGTGAGCTTATTAGCACCAATGTCGGATGTCATGTTGATGGAGTTTGTATGAAAAATATCAACTATGCAGGTGACTTGGTGCTACTGAGCCCATCAATTGGCGCTCTTCGAGATCTGTTGGCAACATGAGAATCATATGCGGTGGTTCACGGGCTAAGGTACAATGCTGTTAAAAGTGAGCTAATGGTCTTTAAGTCTAGTTCTAAGACCTATTTAGAGATACCGGTTCGCTCTGTGGCACACCGCTGTGCCGTGTAAATAAATTTAAGTATCTAGGCCACTGGATCATTGATAATCTAAAAGATGACATTGACATTGAAATCCCTTTCAATGTCAATGTCATCTTTTAGCTAATTCTTACAAAATACAGAGTAATAAGTAACACAGGGAGCAAAAACTAATTTGTTTCGTTTTTTTGTGTTATTTATCAAGAATAGTAAAAAGTTGTTGGAACGTAAGTCGCTATCTGTCCGATGCAACATGCTGGCTCGGAGATTCGCGAGGCGTTCAAAATCAGTTAAAATAACTCTTTTTAAAGCATATTGTCAGTCATTTTACATCTGAAGTCTTTGGGCTCACTATACGCGGCGGGCATATGGCGAGCTACGGGTCTAGTATAACAACGCATTCAGGGTTCTGATGGGGCTGTCGCGGCAGTGCAGTGCCTCAGGCATGTTCACAGAGACGCGCACGGATGACTTTTATACCGTTATGAGAAAACGGAGCGCCTCTATGTTAGCCCGCTTTCGCGGCTCCTCCAACGGAATGCTGAATGTGTTTGTTGACCAGTGGGACTCGCCACTGATGCGTCGTTGGGTGCGGCTTCATGTGAGACCTAATTGTTATATTATATCGTACTAGCATTAGATTGTACGTTTTAAATTTTTACTAACACATGGATGTAAATCTGATATAAAAATAAATTATTATTATTATTATGTTAGGTATGTATAAATCCGACTTTTTAGTTTCTGAAATTAGTATGGTGATACAAATAATCTCTTTAGAGTTCTTATATACTGCCCATTGCCAGCCACCTAGTCTGTCTCTTCTCCCTCCGTGTTCAAAAACTAAGTCATAAACCATCTATCATTATTTGAAATTCATACAAATTCATATAATTCAGTTTTATTTTAATTGTACCTCCCATATTATTGTGTTTCCCCGTGAATATGTATGAATTTTCAGGAGTGAGACGCACATTTGTTGACTAAAACAATAAATCAACATTCATAAATTTAATTAAATCTGGTCCAGTAGGTTTGTTGTTTTTAATTATAGCCTAAATCATGTTTCGTGTTTTCTGCGAAAATTACAGATTTTGGGGATTTGGATTTGGGGATCTGATCTATAAAAATCTGTCCCGTAGTTTCGGAGTGATGCTCAAGCTAACAAACAGATAACAATTTCAAAACTATTGTTTGAATAATGAGTGTTTTTATTAATATTTATTGTACAGATGCTTTGTTACTATTTTATTGTAGGTATAGGTAATTGTAAAAATATAAATTTATAATGTATTACACCAACTTGGTGAGCTGAGCTGAGCTTGAGAACGTTATGATAACGGACATAGGTATAACACTCCTAACATTTTTATAACAAATATGTATAAAATGTATTTTAATACATTTATTATTATTTTATTATTATTATTTACGTTAAAATTAATCTATGAGTGAATAATCTTGTGACATATTTAAATGATGGAATCCAAAATTTGGTCAAATAAGTTCCAAATGCTTATCATTTTCCTTGTCTGTGTGTATCACAGTAACTATGTCACTGAGTACGACTGTTGTTGTAACTCCAAACTAAGTTATTGATTATTGCTAGAGTTGATAGCGTGTTCAATACTTATACAATTATTCAGAGAGTATATATTATACAGATAGTATACATTATACAGTATCGACCGAGATGCAAATATTGTTTCTATTGTATAACATTTGTGTTGTGTTCCTTCCTATCTTGTAATAGTTACAATATTTGCTAACGTATTTAGTTTGAATATATTTGTTTGATAATTGTTCTTATATTGACGTTTCTTGCCAAAGATTCGGGTTTTGCTGTTTATTTAAACAGTAATAAGTGTCTCTTAGACGAAATGTTTTTGAGATTCATGTTTACATAGTTAAGTGTAATTACTTAAAATAATACTATTAATATGTATGTATATTTATATAGTTAGAATATACTTCATAGTTAACTTTACAGATGCTAGGTTTTATCTTAACAAATAACTCCCATCAGCGATTAATCATAGTGTCGCACGAGGTTCCACAATTATATAAATAACGGAGATAAAGTACCCCTACTCAGAACAGTCTAGAGATCTCACAAAAAACGGGTGGGTATTGAACCCACGACCTAAGTTTTAGTTAGGGTTATTAACCACTAGACCAATAGGCCATTCAAAAGTGAAGTATTTTTATATACAAATGATGCTAGACATCAATTTTAGTCTGTTTTAGGAAGGCGATGATTTCACTTTTATCATTAAATCTACAGGAGGTTAAAAATAAAAGAATAAATAAAGATTAAAAGTTGTATATTGGTACGTTATATATTTCTTCATTTACATTATAGAATCGATAAGAATAACGATCGTATTTAACGATGAACAAAAATAAAACAATATATTCTGAGAGATTAAAGAATTTAACAAGCTATATATAACTATAGTATAAAATCATACTTTTAGAACAGTATTGAACAATTGTCTAATAATTTAATATAGAATTCTATTTATATCTAAAACAATTTTAATGTCAAAACTCTAATTGGTTAATATTAAGAGGGGCGTTCTGTACAAAACCTGTATAAGTCGAAAATTTGATAAAGATAAAAATTATTGCGTTATTCAAAATACGTTCAGATTCGTTAATCGGAACGCATTTTATACAAAACCAACACATGTGCACGGGCTCAGTGCAACTGTGGGGTTTTAGTTTGTCACTGTATTCTTTGACATATCAATGATACGTCAAAGAGACACGCCGCGTCTAACTTGGCTATTTACAAGATGGCGTCATCTACAAAATAAATCACTAAATGAACATCACACATGCTGGAAGACGATATTAAATTTCAAAGAGAAAAGTAACGGACATGACTATTGCTTGCAAATTTATCCTAATTATTCTAAACAATGGTATTACAATTAATGAGATTTTCTAATAAGATTCTAATTATAATTATTTAGAATTAAATACTCGTTGTCATTTAAAATGTATAATGTAACTTATTATTTACAATAGGAAGATAATATACAAAGTATAATTCAGTCATAGGTACAGTTGATAATCCGTATTAATAAGTATATTAAAATTTTACGCAAAAATATTATTAAGCGATTTATAAAATATTTTTAATAATGAATACGTATACTTTTCTATAGAAATTATTCTATTATTATCATAAGATTAAATGATTTTGGTGTTCTTTTATATTATGATTAAAACTTACATTGAATTTAATTTTACAAGATAATTACATTATTTACAATTTCTAATTGTGCTTTACAGAAGATATTGCAGCTAAATTATACACATAATTATTTATATATTATATTTTATTTAAATACTTACATTAAAATTACTAACAATTAATTCAATTAATTGGTTAACAATTCAATTATAGCTTGTTAACTATTTTATTTGTGGTAACTAATCTATTTTTATTAATATATATAAATAATTATGTGTATTTTAATTTCAAAGGGAAAAAAATGCCGTGATTTAATTACAAAGTGCATTTCGAAGAGCTATAGTAGGCACGGAGGCAGTCATTTTATTTATTCTAAAAAAAGGTAGTGTTATAAACATTTTAATTCAATTAACTGTTATAATTCAATTAACTGGTTATTATTAAAAATATATTTCATTTAAAATAAAAAAAATGTTTATAACACATCATCTAACACCACATCTTTACAACGATTGATTATTTTTTTAATGAATTGAAGTTCTTTTTTTACAAGTATTTATTAAGTTAATAATTATTATTTATTAAGTTAGTTAATTTAACATTGGAATATCATTGTGATTAAAGTTATGGATAAATTTTAATATATATAATATAAATATAATAATCAAGTTAATAAAAAAAAACTTATTTTTCAATATCTTTCACAGCCTAATTAATTTCTACAATCCTACGACGCTATTAAATACTTGTAAAAAATGATATTTACGAGTAAAATGTTTTGTACTTAATAAGCGTAAGTCTATGAACAATTTAACTATATTTGCTAAAATGATCTACGAAATTAACATACTTTTTACATTCTCAAATCCATTAGTGTTCTTGCAGTTTTTTTTTTCATAATTTAATTATTTTGCTACGATTACAACGAAGTTAGCCAATTTACACTTTCTTTATATAAGATACTGTAGTTTACAATTACCAATTTTTGTAATTCTTATTATATATTCACATATTTTTTTAGGTCACGACATCTATTGTAAAATGGTTATGTTGATAAAAATAAGATTGCAATAGTCCAATATAGTCCATTAAAGAAATATAAATTAAAACTCAAATAACACATACAAGCGTTGAAGAGTTAGAAATGTATAGAACGTCTATGAATGATTATCGCACATTGTAAAGACCTGGCGCCGCCCGCTGTTGGGCCAACATGATACGGTTGGCCACACATCGGTAGCAGCACAGGTAGGCTAAACATCACTTGAATAGTATCCTCCTGAACGCTCTTCTGAAATCCTTGTTAAATATCGTATATATTACAGGATTCAAGACCGAGTTCATGTATCCCAGCCAGAAGGCTATCGCGAAAGCACTGGATGGTATCACACACATCCTGCACGCGGCTTTTAGTATATAGAGGAAGAAAAATGGCAGCCAACAGGCTATGAAACTGCCCATAATTAAACCTAATATTAACGTTGCCCGCTTTTCTTTTTTTCTTGCTAATCTCCTCTTTTCTCGCTCTGGATCCCGAGGTTTGTGCTGTTTGGGCAGCGCTGGCTCCAACTCTGCTTTAGTTGGTTGTGCTTTTTCCTGTCTACGAGATGAGTCGTTCTTTTTTCCGAATATAGGCTGGCATATTCTTAATTTAAGCGGTTTGACGACAGCACAACGGGATACTACGCCGGAATCGGACGAAGAAGGTTCTAATTCGGACACCATGTCTGTGTCAATGGCGACACTGGGCGCTCGACCTCTTTGAGCTTGGAGTTGTAGCTCTCCGTTGACAGAGAGAGATGAACTTCTGTACGGACATGCGGCCAGGGGGTTTCTCGTTACTTGAGCTGCTGTAACCACCTGTAATAGGAAATATACATATAGATTTTATTACAAAAAACTTCAATGACCTTCAAAAAAATTGCGAAAATCAAATTTAACTATATTAGGAAAAGATTCGCGGCTCTTTAGAAATGTCCCATCTAACCAAATAGAAAATAAAATCATATTAGACTTCTACTAAAATAAATCACAGAATTCTACATCGAATTTGCGGCTGCAGGTGCGAATACACTGAATAAATGTATTTTTCAATTTTCTCAAGAATGGAGCATCGCATCAGCAGAACTGCATCCAAGTTATTTGAATACCGAAACCAATATCCTGAGCGTATATTTGAAAATCAACTTTACATTATAATGCTTTAGATCTGGATTTATTTATTTCCCCAACATGTGAGCTGTTTGCCGGATCTTGTTGAAGACATGACACTTGACTTTAGTCAAAAACAAGTCGATCAAAATAAATCTTATATTACAAAATTATAAACTTTTAGAATTATATAGGTGTTAAGGATTTAAAAAAGACTAATAAACCTTATATTCTAATAATAACGATCTTATATATAGTATGCTAATATATATAAACTCATCAATGCGATACGATAGCTCAATTGTTAGAGTGACTGGAAGGTTCCTAGAGCTCGAGGGTTCCAATCCTTCTAGTACTGACAACTATTTATTCTATGTTTGTTTCAAATAAAACAATGCATTATAAGCAGAACTAGCAAAGAAATGATAAAACAGGAACATTCTAATTGTAAGATGATTTTAAACCCAGAGCGAAATAAAATGTATCTCTCAGCAAGTTAAATAATGGATGCACTAGTTTTGTTTTATTTTAAATGGGTAACAATTAATGTTTTTCTCTTGAATTAAGATAAAACGCAGAGGAAACAGTAGTTAAAGAGATAAAATGCATTTCCTTACTTAATGGACTTTTGTAAAAGGTTTAAGAACTTAAAAATATTATCGGAATAATTTCAATTGATTCTTAAGTTAGATTTCAGCACTTAAGTACTTTTATGATTTTATAAAAAAGATATTAAAAGTTTTTTAGGACGCACTTAAAACTTAAATATATTTTATTTAAAAATTACCTTTAACGATTCTAAAGCGTAGGTCTATTTAGAAAAAAAAAATCCTCCATAGATAGATAGATTCTCTTTAAGTAAATATTGTACTAAATATTATTGATTTCATCTGTATTTTCATCTCCCGTAACGTATCATGACAAAACAGATTTTACAAGTTCCACACGGCATAATAATAATAATAGTCATTGTAACTCAAACCAGTTCTTATCCCTTCCGTAGTAACAACAATTTTATCTACAGTAAAAATTACTCTATATATTGACTAAGGCTATAATTACAGCATACAATTGTATTATCACTATAGTAGTTTTTGATTAACAAATGAACAAATGAATAGCCCTACATTCATTCATTCATTCATAGCTTAAATAAAATTTTACACAATCTAATCTAATTTCATTATCCATTCAGCAGTTTCAGCGCAATGTAGGAACAAAGAAACCGACATATATTCAAAGACTGCTTATTTATCTACACTATGTATATGTGGTAAATATGTATAGATTACTTTTAAAGTGTCCTTTCTTTCTTCAGCAGTAGCACCATCCCCTGCCTCACTCGTGGATATATCAGAAGCGAAGTCACAGGTCACGGTAGGTATAGCGACTTGTTGAGTTTCTATTGTAGATATTTGACCTTCCCTGTAACAAAATTACTATTACAATTTTACCCGTAAAATTATATATGATTGGTTTTCTCGGACGATTTGAGAGACAACACACACTTGGAGCGGGAGCGCAGGTCACTGTCTGTTCGATGTGGTATGTTTGCACCGGTTTGCACGCTGTACTAAAGCAGTAAGGGTCACGCTTTTTAAAGCCTTTTGTCAAACCTTTTACACGTGCGGCCTGTGGGTGAACTATACGCAGAAGGCATATAGTGACCTGCGAGTCCAGTACAATAACACGTTCCGGGTGTTGATGGGGCTGCCACGTTATTCTAGTGCGTCTAGCATGTTATCAGACGCAAATGTAGACAGCTTTTCCACCATTATGCGCAAGAGGTGCGCTTCTCTTTTATACCGTGTCCGTGACAGCCCCACCAACATCTTGAGGACACTAAGTGGCAGGTGGGACTCACCAATCTTGGAGCGTTGCATACGACTCCATGCAGTTAGGTAGATCTTTTGTGAGCCGAGCTTAGTGATAAGAACTCTACTAACACTAGTTTACGTAAGTCTGTATTTATTTACTAACAATATTATGGAATAATTTTCTGAATTAAACGATTATTATTATTATTATTGTTATATTGGTTCAGATCAAAACATGATTCTATAAATTTTTATTCTATGATAACTTAATTTGAACATTTTTAAATATCTAATTCCTCCATTCCTGTATATTTACGAGTAGTTCAGCAGTTGGTCGACTTTAAAATAAATTGCTTAGTTGAATTCCAAGGCGACTGCAATCAATCTACTTTAACTGTCAAACTGAAGACAAAAGCAATTTACAGTGAAATAAACAATCTGCGAATCTTACAGCAATTCAGATGGTATTCAATATTCTGTAAAAACACTGCAACACTGTTGGAAACAAAATTGTTAAAAAGTCGCTTATTTCATAAAAATCAAGGTGTTATCAAAATGAATTATTTATTCATAAACAATATAACTGTTGAATTTAAAATTTATAATTTATCGATCTTAAAATTTTCCTACAGATCGATGCATAAGACATATAATTTTTTATGTTTTCAATTGAAATGATAACAATTCCCTCAGAAACGTACTAACATTACAAAATTTTATTAAAACAAAAATATCTCTACTTTTAAGCAATGACTACACAAACAAATAGATAAGCAAAGAAAAGAGGAAACATAGAAAAGAATTATGAGTAGCCAGTAGTAATTATGATTTGGCTTATTTATAAGGCAGTATAATTACCTATTATTATTAGAATTACTAGAATCTACTCCGGGCGGCATCGCCAAAGATGACGTCGGCATCGGCCGCGTTCCTTTTGGGGCGTTTGAAAAGCTTGTCTGCTGTTCATTCTGTGGACAAAGTTATAGTTTATTATGCTCTCAAGGTACTTGAAATTATTAATAGGCCACGCATGGAGTTTACTCAACATAGTTCTTGTAACAGTGCTAAAGATTGTACAGTAACAAAATGCATTTTCAACATGCTGTAAATATTCATTATTGTGGTTAACGAATGAGTTCATGAAAATAATAATGCTGCAATTTAATAATGTTTTTTGTACATTTTTTGAATAATTTATATATCAACAAAATAAGGACAGAATTTCCGTTTGGTTATATAATATTTTTATTATTTTATTCTTTTTACCGGCCGGGGGCGAGGGTTCTTTCTTATTCCTCTTCTCGCTCGTGCCTTCGCTGCATAATATATCCGTATGTACACGAACACCATGATGCAGGAAGGGATGTAGAAGCTGCCCAGTGCCGAGTACACCACGTAGCCGATGTCATCTGACACCTGGGGACACAGATATAATAATTACTGTTCCGAATGTTTATTTATCGTGAAGAAGCAAGCCTTCACTGACATGACGTATAATAGAAGAGTGTGGAAATAATTGACAATAGTTCCGATATCAAATAATTCGAACAAGGATCCAATCATTATTAAAAATAAAATTTAGTTATATAACTTAATTTATTATATTGCATATATTTACATGTATAATAATAATACCTATTATTAAGAACTCTAAGGCCCAGCAATATATACAAAATAAAAAATAAGTAAATCTGTAGACAAACAAGGGTGCAAAGAAACTAAACTAAACACTCAAGATTTGTATAGTTCTATTTAGTTGAGTTTTGGTATAATTGAAAAATTCAGATTAAAAAAAAACAAAGATTAGTTTTGACTTAAATGTTATATAAAGAAAAATCCATTTCATATTTTATTAAAACATAAAGAATAGCTCTGAATAGAAATTATTTTCCAAAGCGGATTGAAATAAAATTAAGTTTTAAATGTCACTTAAACTTAATTATGGTTTATGTATTTTATTTCGTCAAGTATTCTTCAAATTTGAAAAGTGGTTGCTTTTCTATAAAAGACCTTCAGTTTTTAAGAAAGATATGAAAGAAAGCTAACGAGATATAAAAATACAAGTCTCTAGATAGTATTATTGGATATGGTATTCAGGAGTTAGCGGTCCAATGAGCTGAACGGTAAAGCATGGCAGCGGCTACAAATTCCAACAAAATACGATGTAAACAAAATATCTAATCAGTTTTTATTACTTTCTCTTCAAATTTTTGAGCTCGGACAAGATAAATAAAATTAGATTTTTTGACATAAAATCCTGTCATTTTGTCTAGCAGAGTGAAATACAAATAAATTACCCATTGCTTTGAGATGATTTATTTCTAAAATGGGGAAGGCTATACGACCTCATTTTAAGCCCAAGGAAATGGAATATTGGCTGGAATTGCTGTAGAAGTTAGAATATGTAATAAACAAATAAAAACCAACTGTCATTTACGAAAATGCAATGTCACTGACATTTAATTTCCAACTCCTTCAATATTTGACTTCGACTTAATGATCGTCGGTCAAACGAGGAAGTGACGCCAAACACGTTATAATATAATAATATAAATATTATAATATATCTTTTAATATTAATATTATAATAATAGAATTATTATATCTCGAGATGATTCTTGTGATTTCAGTTTTACACATAAATACGGCAGAATTACGATGGTATCATTACAATATATTCCTTTTTGGCAGACATTTATTTTGAGTGCGTACTCTATAACTGCGTAAAAGGTTTTAGCTGGGAGCCATTATTGTAAATATACAGAGATGGGTTCCGCCATTTAGTCTTGGAACTGTTTTTTATAACTCTATAAAAGTTTAAAATTATTTGCGGTATTTTTGAAATCTAAGGTTGCAGATTTACTTGCGACAAAATTGTCTTATTATATATTTATTCGTTGTTTACTTTTTTATATATTATTGATAGAATAAAAACAGGATTAAGCAGTTATTAGAAAAAAAATATTAGTTTTATTACACCATTTGAATTTATATACAATTTAGGGGAAATACATTGATTTTTTGTTTCTTTACTATATTTTTATGTTATACCTAGTTACATTTAATTATATAGAGTATAATTTAACAATATTATCTCAAATTATTTTTATTATCGCATGTTTGTAAGAAGACTTACAAAACTTAAGCTCTAAGTGGTTTTAAACCTGCTATCACCGATGTTGCTGAAAATATAATTATTCCGTTCATAAAATAAAATGTAAGTTTTGAAAATTACTAAACTTTTGATAATAATCCAAGTTATTTTTTACGAGTCTGTCTTGTAATTGGTTTTAGTACATCTTTATTATAAGTTTAATTTAAATCTTTATCTGTCAAAGTTAGACTGACCGCTAATTTAGCAGCTTTCCATTACCAACATGTTACGGAAAAAATATATATTACCAACATGACATGAGTACATTTTTGTCCAAATTTCCCAAACCCGTCGTTTATTAACACGAGTGACGTGAAGTGGACGTAATGAAAGCTAAGGGCGTGTACACACAGCGATATTTTGGTTTTATTACATTTGTTTTAATTTAACCTTTATTCATTCTGTCCTTGTTATTTTGTTTTCTGGTGATAAATGCGTGGTTTATTAAAAAAAATCGCTTTAAGGGATTGTATAATTTTGTTACGTATAATTTAGAACTTATTTTAATTTAGTTTATCTTTGTTATAATGTTATTGTTATATTTTTTTTTAAATATATTTTGAGTACGTTATATTTTATATTTTCTTATAACTTTACAAAGAAGCATTAAAATAAAAAAAATTAAAAGGTAGTCTTGCTTTAAAAAAATAGTCCCTGAGAAAGTGACAAAATTTATTGCGGAATCATCAACCTAATTTACACCATAACTTAAGTTAACAAGGTCCATTATCCCGTGTAAGTAGCTAACCTAAATAACGGCCTAACAAAAAGGTAGACTAGTGTGGACGTGACCTTTGTAACTGTCTAAATTATTCTGCGAATTGCGTGAACATACCACTGACTTTAAGAGCAAAAGTGAAAATAACATAAAAAGAAAACAAAGACCAAACCCAAATCACTGAATATCATATAGATACTCTTTATGTATAAAACTCGTTATTATTTTGGTTGATTAGTTTATATTAGAGTTGCTGAAATTACAAATAGCGCCCATTGGTTAATTCATTGGCGTACCGAGGGAGGAGAGGGGAGGGGCAAGTCGCATCTGGACATGTTATTCTTCCTTCCGTTGTCAATTACACATCTACATTTTACATTACAACATAAAATCAAATAAGTAAAAAAAAAACGCGGTCTCATAAACACCAAAGTATTTCAATGTTTAAGAAGCATTTTGTGAAAATTGCAGAAGGTTTAGAAAAGCTTCTCAATAAGTTTGGTTGGGGACAAGAAATGTGGCTTTTCAGTTGTTAATTAGGTCTATATATTATAAACAAATACAATTCTCAAATAAAACTTGTCGCAAACACCAGTCTAAAGTCTTCATGAGAAGCGAGATTCGGCAACGACAAATCACCAGCGTCTCCTCTTTTATTGTTACACCATGCTCAGATAATTAAAACTACAACTCCAAGATATTTTAATGATATCTGACTTGCCCCCCCCCCCCCCCCTCCCCTACCCCCCGGAAGAATCTGGGTACGCCCATGGGATAATTAAAAATTTTATTCAGTTAAATAATGTTCATTTAAACTTTAAGCTTATTTCGATCCTTATTTATGTGTTGGTAAAAGTAGAATAAATATTTTTTATATCAGTGCTACCACGTTTATTTGCAAAAGAGAAAACCGTATTTCCGTATAGTTGTTGACAACCTAATTAGAGGATAGTGAGTTCTATTATTTTAGACTTAAAGTTTCAAATAGCATGGCGTTATCATTTGTACTTTGTAGTTTATTTTAACTGATTAGAAAATTATTAATTACATTTACTGAAAGCTGAAAAACTGTTACAAATAAATACTAGATCAACCTAATAATTATTTGTCTAGTTATGTTTTAGTCAATGAAGTCTTTTTGGATCGAAACGCATAATGCAAGTCTTATCCGAAACGTATCGGAAATCCGACTAACACTAATTTCCAAGAAGGGTTAACCTCAGGCCAGTCATTAGTCCTATCCTAAAATCTTTTGCAATTTGCTAGACATCAACCCCAAATAATTGGGATAAAGGCAGGTGGATAACAATATCTTTATTTTATATCAATTAAAGATATCTTTTTCTTATATTCATGATATCTTTATTTTATTTTATATTTGAACCACGGCCAAACCACTGTCATAACTAATTTGTATAAATTTGATTTTTTTTAATCTTTTGCTATTTAAATGTGTCCACAAGAATCTGTAAATATTATTTAAAAAAAATCTTATTTAGCATACAATGTTTGCAAAGAATAAATAACGTGACCTCTGACGGACCTAAGGTTTGTGCTACAATCAGAGAAAACGTATTTTATAAGTTCCTATTATATAAGTATACTTTCTAATTGCAAAAAAATAAGTAGTATATAAAGTTGTATAATCTTTACAAGTAAATAAATACAAATTACTATTATAGAGGTTATTAAGTCTTCAACGAAAATTTTAAATAACTTAATTAACCCAATTTTTCGTACATACCAGTGAGGTAAATTGTACTAAAGTAAAAAATAAACAGACTCTCATTGTATCATAAGCCTACTTTCATGGAAATGGGTCGAGAAAATAAGACCAACTAAGATTCAAAACGATATTATACTTCCCAATGCCATTAGATTAAATAATCTGAGAAAATAAGCTTAAAATTGTGTTTGCGAACTGAATTTTAAAATGATACAAGAAAATGGCATATGCTTTGTTTGTATTTAAAATGATACATTAATATTATGGTATATACTTATAATATTGTAGATCATCATCATTATGATATCTTTATCCCAATTATTTGGTATCGTAGATCATCATCTCCCTTATCCGAGTGATAAAATGATAAAAGTTCGAGTAATATGATAATATCTTCCAAACTCTTTTTTAATACATCATCTCATTAGACATATATATATATATATATATATATATATATATATATATATATATATTTGCGGTACATAGATATAACATAGATATATCTATCTGTCTATAGCAGCCCGCTTCTATTAAAACCATGACATGTGATAATAATATGTATTTGTAATCTCTTAATAAGGAAAACATCTTGTACCAATACAAAACCCCGGTGACGCTGTAATGGCCGACAGGGCTAACAACACAGACAAAAAAAAACCCAATACAAATAATTCAAGAGCTCCTATGTAACACGACATAAGTCGTTGAACCCGGTCCAGTGGGATTTTTTGGGGATTATTTTGTTTATTAATCACTAATTTAATTTAATTACTAATAATTACTATTTCTTTAACACCAATGACTTCATTATTTTCTAAGTAGTCATTTAAAATATCAAATGAAAATTGTGCAATATATTTATTCTTTTCACTTTGGATGACCAATATTTAAATTTAATTTCAATGCCAACATACGAATAAAATATATAGAATTGGTATTTGTGTTCAGTAGAATGTATTACATTACAAATGAAAGAGATGGAAAACTTTAATTCTCTGTTTTTAATAGTTTTTTTTTTGCTGATACTGAAAACCGTCACAAATTTTACATCCTATTTCGTGTGCTTTATGTATAGTACACGAAATTGATCTTTATGTCTTGCAGGTTTAGGTTTATTTTGTAAAATTTTAGAAAGATGAACAAAATGTCTTTCAATTAACTGTGGTATCATTCTGTACACGGATATAAAGAAAATGGATACAGCTTTAAACAAATTATAACTTTTTAAGAGATAATCTACTGAAAGTATATACTTGTGTTGTTGAGATAAGAAGAATGAGATAACCATTGGAGATACATTTCAAGAGATAAAGAGATGAAAACAGCAAAACAGGATCAGAGATAACAAAAGGTCTTCGTTACACTCTAAGAAAAAACCTTGTAGTGGTAATAAGAGGAAATAATACAAGCTATGTATATACGTAAATTTAATGAATACTTCTTGTTTTACTTATGTTTTTAATATGTACATTCCTCTAAACACTATTTTTTGATTTTTGTTTCATATTAAAAAATTATTTCAACAATACAAAATTTGAATATTAAATTCTATAATTTTACTAAATATTCTAATATATGAAAATTGTTGTTAATTTTTATTAATAAGTACGTAAATTTTTATTAGAACTATTGTCTTTTTTCCAACGATCACGTTTTGTTTAATTGAAATGTCATTGGTATCTTAAATTTATTTTTTTATTTAATTCCGTGTCTTTATTTTAGTAGAACAAACACAATTTTTGGTCAATGAATTTTGCGATACTTAATATTATTATTATATAATGTATTGAAGTACCAAATCCAGTATCTCTTTAATAATCTGAAAAAGTGTTTTAAAAGCAATTTTCAGAATAAATACTCGTAAGTCCGGAGTAAAATATTTAATTTTTCGATTATCATAAAATAACGAAGGAAAATCAGTGAAAGATTTTTCAATGACAAAAATAAGAATATATCAAATACTAGCTTTAAGCAACGGCTTCACTTGCGGTGTTATTGCTATCTAGTAAAATATAATATATTATAATTACATTTGTGTAAAACGCATTTCATTATCCCTGTTTCCAATTTAACGAACAAGCTACTTCGCTCATTCTGATGTCTTTTTATGTCTGTTCAAAAACATAAATGTGAAACAAGAGCCAAGTTCAGTTTCTAATATATGCCTTGATTGTTGAGTTCAACGACAAAAGAAGTGAGATCTAATTGAGTGCGAAGCTCAATGTTCAGTTCTGAAATTTAATACAACGTAAAAATTTATTATAACATTTATTTTTTTTGTACCTTTGGATAATATATGAAACCTAAATCTGACTTGGCTAGTTATCATACACGAATTATGTTATAGACTGCAAGTTTTAAAGCTGTGAGTTCTTATTTAATTTTTTTGAAAATTTGGCTTGCTGATAGAAAAATTAAACCAAGCATAAAGCTTTTCCTAGACTTTTTAGTGCATACCTACTTAATTTATTTTCACGGGAAACACAAACACTTTATGGCACTTGGAATAAATCTGTACATATTTGGATTTCTACAATGTTTAAAATGAAGGTTATGATTTTTTGACAGATGATGTCACTGGCCCCAGTTATCTAATAAAACACAAGTACAAGGAATTTAAAAAAGAACTTAAATAAATATTATTTTCAGTAAAGAACCAGAAAATATTGCATTTTGCTAAAATTGACGGTGTGAAGCTAGCTGAATTATAACTATGGCTAACCGGTATTTTGCATCCGTTGAAACCTTTAGACATTGTTAGAAATCGGTCCCATGAATCACTTTGCAGAGAGTTAACCTTTTTACTGCAGAGTGATGTACATGTCTCTTTACTATGAACCTTATTTGTTTGTCGATATAAGCAACTTTATTCAAAACTTTTACGTAGATTTTATATAAAATATTTTTAATGAAATTTAATATCTTTGAAATTGGCTTCTTTAAGGTCATTATGTTTTTATAGAAACTATATTAAGATTAACCCGACCCCTTTTTTAAACAAAAAACGTTAAAAATCTCTAGAGTGTAATATCGTTATATTTTATTGTTTTTACTGAAGGAATAACTCTTGTTACGATAGGATATATTTCAATAATTCAAAACAAACTACAAAGCCTGTATAATAATAAAAATGTAATAAATAAATTTACCATCCTATATATTCTATTATAATATTATTCCTAATTCTGCAAAGACTAGCTACTTAATAGTAAGAATGACACAGAGATATCGATAAACCAGAGAACATTCCTAAAAGTACTGCATGTCTATAGCAATTTATTTAACAAATGTGTCTGTTACCACACTCTCATAAAAATATGTGAACTCGAATATCCTTTTTTCTCTTGAAAAATAGATTTAGGTAAAAGCATTGCATTACTTCACTTGATATGTTTGAATCCAGCACAGAAGTTATAATATTTTGCGAATTCCTCAATTTGGCTGACTTCCTTTTAGAGTTGACATCTGACATGTAGATCTTTTGGGTTTGTCATTATAATATATTTATAGATCTCTTGTACAAAAAAAGTGGATTCTTTTTTAACTCTGTTATCAGACATTATTTATTTTTTTTTTATATTAGCGAAATATTGTAACCTGTAATTAGTTTAAAATCTCATTATTATTCATTATTTTTTTTTAATAACAATGCTGAAACAATGAATACTTTAAACTATATACAAAGTAAATAACAAGAAAAGCGTTATTTTAATTTTTATAATGAACGCAACACATTTTTTAAAAGTCGGTTAAAGTTCATTTCCGAGTAACAATCGAGTTAACTGAGCAATACGAGAACAGGTCGATCATGTAGAATAAATGAACTTCTATAATTGAATTCAATTCTCAACTCAAGTATTTAATTTATTGCGAAATTCAAAAGATTGCATTTACTAAATACGATCATAGCTTGATTGGACAATGCTTGAACAAATGTTTATATGTTAGGCAGATAGCATTGTCTAAACGATGTTAAGTAGTTTTTTTTAAATATAATGATGTTTACATGTGCGTTGACGTTGTACAATGACTGAAAAATCTATGCATATAAATAAAATTGGAGTGTTTGTTTGTAATATTGAAATAATCACTTTTTAGTAACTGTATATTTTTTATTTTATTTATATTGTATACACGGTACATATACCAAGATAACATTTTTCTAATTTTTGTCTGTCTATCTGTCTGTTTATACACGCCAATCTCTAAAAGGGTTAAACCGATTTTGTCGTGACTTCGATTTGCAGATAGCTGAGGTAATAAGGAGTAACTTAGGCTACTTTTATACCATGATTTATTATTTAATAGCTGTTGCCCATGACTCCGTCTACGTAGACTGTAAAAATAATATATATGGCTGAGTAGATGTTAAATATGTAAATATTATTTTTACAGTCTACGTGGATGCACGGGCAACAACTAGTACTATAAATTTTTTATTTCACATCTAATAAACGTTTTGTGGCTCAAAAATATGACATAACAATTAGTTATATATCAAAATTGTAACAAACCGTGTATGAGAGAAACAACATTTTTGACATAATGGAAAATAATTTAAGAACGAAATAAGTTGCAAATTCAACAATCCGTCATTGATTCATATCATCTAGAAATAAAGACCCAATACAATTTACATGCTTATAAAAGACAAATACGCGTGCCTCAATACATTTGTGGTGGTAGAGACAAACAGGAGAAGAAAAAATAGCGCGTGAAGTCAATATCGTGATAAGGTCAGCCCAAAATGGGAGTAGATGACGAAACCCCTTCGTATCAACTCCATTAATATTAGTTTCCGGTATATCTCCCTCTTGTGCTTAAATTTTAGAAGACTTAGAGGATTTTTTATTGCACTGACAGGTAGCTTGAAACTTAAGTTGTAACTTATTCCCTGGGACCACGGTAGTACTATCGCTAAGTCAAGCGCAAAGCAAGCACTGCCGTACCATCCTTTACTGGAACCATTTTGCCGCATTTTAAGGTCCATATTCGAAAATATCTTGATAAGATTAGAATGCTGAAATGTTCGTGATCTAGTAACCTATAACTCTTGAAACCCAAAATATCAAGTGTATAGATCACTCAGTTCCGAAGTTAAACAAAAGGAAAATTTGCAATGTCGACACTCACTCACTGCCGTATTTAATGATCATCGATTTAGAATTAGTACTTGTACAGAGGTACAACACAAAGAGACAAAACTACCAAAATTAGGATAAACGAATATCTGGAGTACCTGGTGTCCGTGGTAAGAAAAAGCAAGAGACTACCCAAAATAATAGAGATATCGACCTGTCAAAAGAAGTGAAATCCCACAAAAAAAATAATTAAAAAACTGGCCAAGTCTCGACGGAGGAGTTTATCTCTAAAAAGTAATGAAATCTTTAGTTTTTGGTGGGATTAATATATATTTTATTAATAAGCAATGAAGTTGAATGAAAACTTAACGCATTGCACTTATACAAAAAGTGTCAGAAATCATTCCGACAACCGATACAAAAAGCTTTTTGCAAAATGCTAGACAATGTGTCGACTTTTAATAATGGGAATAAGGCCAGGTGATATCTTATATGTATTTATTATTAAAATTACTGTGAAACAAATGTTTTAGCTAATTTGTATAATTTTAGCTTTTTAAAGGAAATTTTTTAACAGTGAAGACATACACAAGAAATATTATTTAAAAAATCTTATGTTGCATACAATTTTTGCATAAAATAAATAACGTGACTTCTGGAGCAGAGCTTAGGTTGGTGGCACAATGAGAGGTTTGTAGTTGATCTGTAAATATATTAGTGTTTCTATGGAAACCAAAACTTTTGTATATTTATTTATAATAATAATTTTAAAATGGCAGTAAATCATTATTCTTTTATTTCTAGATAAACATTAACATTAGTAAATTATCAGAACACGGATGAAATATATCTAATTGATATTTGTTTTCATTCTAGATAAAGATAAAATAAGAATAAGACAAAAAGAGAATAAGAATAAGATAAAAGAAGATAGATATTACATTCTAGATAAAGGAGATCATAAAACATTTATTTTCTGTGTCTAATAGTTTTTTTGTTGAAACTGAAAATTGTCACAAATTTTATATTCTATTTTCTATTCTTCAGATAGGACAAACGAAATAGATCTTTATGTCTTGTGGGTTTAGGTTGGTTTTGTATAATTTTAGAAAGATGAATAAATATGTCCTTCAATTAACTGTGGTATTATTCAGCAAACGGATACAACTTTAAACAAATTTTAACTTTTTACGAGATATTCTATCAAAAGTTTATTCTTTTGTAGCTGAGATAAGATGAACGAGTTACCCATGGGATATATATCTCCAGAGATAAAGAGACGAAAGCAGCCATACAGGACAAGAGATAACAAAAGGTCTTCGTTCAAAATAAAAAAAAAAAACATTGTAATTTGTAGTGGTCATAATGTAGTGAAATTAATAAAAATCGTTGAGTAAACTTATTTAATACTTCTTACTTCCTTAGTTGTTACAAATATTTATTCTCCTAAACGCAAATTGTAGAATCTTGTTTCACATTAAAAAAATATTTCAACAATACAAAATTGAATATATTATTAAAAGATTGCATTTATTCAGTTTTATTGTTTTGCTAAATGTTCTTATATATGAAATTTAACTGGCAAACCAGTCAGTGTTATATATTTTGTTGTTGATTTTAAGTAATAAATACGTTAATTTTATTTTAAACTATTGACATGTTTTTTTTTACATCGACTTTTTTATTAATTATAATATCATTTAATTTATTCCCGTTTCTTCATTTATTTTAATAGAACACAATCTTTAAACTTTGGGTTACTTAATATTATTAATATATAATGTATTGAAGTACCAAATCCAGTATCTCTTTAATAACCTGAAAAATTGTAATAAAAGCAATTTTCAGAATAAATACGCGTAGGTCCCGAGTAAAATATTTAATTTTTCGATTATCATAAAATAACAAACGAAAATCAGTGAAAGATTTTTCCTAAATTGTAACAAAATTATTTATAAAATGTTTAAATTGGCCGCTGATTATAATGTTTTTGAAAACACGAGATGACAAAAATAAGAATATATCAAATACTGGCTTTTGCCTACGGCTTTATCTGCTTTGTTATTGCTATCTAGTAAACTAGAACATAACTACATCTGTGTATGAACCATTTTATTAACCCTGCTTCCAATTTAACGAATAAGAAGTTCGTTCAGTCCGATATACATTTAATATTCTATCAAACACATAAATGTAAATAATAATATCAGGACAAATTACACACATTGATCTAACCCCTAAGTAAGCAAATTATCTGCTTGTGTTAAGGATGTTAGACAACGATACAAATATATAGAAATACACTTATAAATACTGAGAATATATTTAATAAACAACCAAACCCAGAAACACAGACATCTATGCTCATCACATAAATGCTTGTCTCTGCCGGGAATCGAACCCGAGCCCAATTGCGCCGTGACACGTTAGGCGTCTGCGCTAACCACTCGACCAACGGGGCGGTCAAATGTGAAATAAGAGCCAAGTTCATCGTTATAATACATGTCTTTATACTTAATATACATATTTATAACAAAATAAAATATCTTAAGACAACTTAAAATGTATTTTTTTCTTATAGCTTAGGATAATATATTAAAATCTAAGTCTGACTTGGCTAGTTTTCATAAAAACTATGTCTATGTAAATTCTTACTTTATTCGTCCGAAATTTTGGCTGGTAGAGAAGGGCTATTCTTTGACTTTCTAGTACATACTTCATTATAATTCTTGATTTTGGCTTTCTAAGTAACATACAGATATAGACAATTTTATACGATTTTTTTTTATATATATGGGAAAACACAAACTCTTTGGCACTGGCAATAAATTTTAAATTGTTTGGATTTCATGATATTTTATGTGATTGTAGAATGTTTATGATTCGAAACGAAAAAGCGATGACAGGTGCTGTCACTGTCAACAAATATTTAATAAAATTCAAGTACAAGAAACTTAAAAAAAAAACATAAATATTATTTTCACAAGTAAAGAACAGGAAAACATTAAAATTTTCCTGAAATTTACGGTGTGAAGCTAGCTTACCGGTATTTTGTATCCGTTGAAACCTTTAGAGGTTGTTAAAAATCGGTTCCATGAATGTTTGAACTTTGCAGAGAGTTAACCTTTTTACTGCCGAGTGATGTATATAACTCTTTTTTGACTATGAACCTTTTTTGTTTATCGATATAAGCAACTTTTAACAACATTTTTACGTACATATAATAAAATACATTTTTAATGAAATATAATATGTTGGGTGGTTGCTTCCATTAGTCTTTATGTTTTTATAGACTTTTAAATAATTTTATGAAAGTAGATTAAGATTAAGTAGAAGCATGTTTTCTTTTCAAAACAAATGTTAAGACTCTATTGTGTGTAATATTGCTATGTTTTATGGCTTCTACTGAAAAATATCGTGTTTTATGATATATTCGAATAATTCGAAACATATCAACCAGTATATATATAATAAACCTCATAAATAAATTTACGATCAGTCGGTTATTGTAAATAAAATATTATAAAGCCAATAAAATAATACAGTTCCTTGTTCAGAAATGACTGGCTAGCAAATAGTAAGATAGATACATCGATAAACCAGAGAAAATTGCTAAAACTACTGCATGTCTATAGCAATTTATCCTACAAATGTGTTTGTTACCACACTCTCATAAACATATGAAGAAATTGAATTTCCTTTTTTCTCATGAAACATAGATTTAGGTAAAAGCCTTGCGTTGCATTAATTCTCTTGATATATTTGAATCCAGCACAGAATTTATAACATTTTGCGAATTTTTTAATTTGTTTGACTTCCTCTTGACCTGGACACCTGAAATGTAGGACTTTTTAGTTTGTCATTATTAATTTATTCATAGATATAAATCTTTTTATAATATACTTTACTTAGTGACTAGAATATTATCTGTTGTTTTATCTATATCGATGTCTTTTTTCTTTTTTTTCTTCTAATGTTATATGTCTTTCAACGAGATTGGTTTTCAACAAATCTAGTAAATTATAAGGATACAGAAGAATTTTCTTACCTACTCTTTATTTATGAACAATTCAGTATTTTTCAAAATACTTTCTTCATAACAATCCTGTAAGGATGAACGTTACGCTTCTAAAGAAATTTATCTTTAAGAACACATATATTTAAACTACTTTTATTTTTTAGTACAATACTACGTGTAATAGAAATAATATAAATGTATTAAAATACATCCTGTTTGTTGTGACACACAGACATACAATTTCCTATTTATCGTCTAGTATCGTGTTAGTCGTGACTTCGTTTGATTTCTTGAAGCAATAAGACATCTACCACATCATTAAATTTTAAGTAAATCTGGACATATTTAATAATATTATATAGCACAAATATTTTGTGTTTACTAATCATTTTTTTCTAACGCACAATGTGTAATAAATGTTGACTCTAACCATAAAATACCCTGGAAATCGATTTAATTATACAGCAAGTAACTTTTCCCAGGAACGTAATCCGTTCACTTTTGAAGATCATCAATTTTTATCAACCCCGGTAGGATTACTATTATGTTTTTATTAAATCCGGATTCCCCTTAAGGTTAAGTTTCTTTGATATATTAATTTTTTATTTTGCTCATGTATAAAAAAATTGGATTTTGTTTAACATTATTTTCAGTTTCTTTTTCTTATATTCTCTTGGTATATAGTAGCTCAATTGGTAGAGCGACAGGACGGTTTCACAGAGGTCACGGGTTCGAATCCTTGCCCATGTCGGTTTAATTTTCATTCTATATTTATTAAAATTCATATAGTTCATTTCATATCTAATAGACATTTTGATGTTAAAAATATTATTAAACTATTAATTATATCTAACTTGTAACAAAACCTCTATAAGGGAAACATATTTTTTGATACAATTGAAAATAATTGGTTATAACCAAAAATAAAAAGGCAATACAACTTTTATGTTTATAGAAGACAAATACACTTACCCGAATATATCAGCGAAAGATAACCATACCTTAGATTTATCACACAACATTTCACTATATATTTATAGAAAATCCCTTAAAAGTAATCCACATAATAAATTAAGTATTTAATGTGTAGTTTTGTGGTGGTAGAGACAAACCTGAGAAAAGAAGGTGCGTGAAGTCATTGTTGTGAAAGGGCTAGCCCAAAATGGAAGTAGACGCTGAAATCCCTTGTACTATATACTTCTTGTACTATATACTTCTTGTACTATATTTTTGTAAACTTAGAGAATTTTCTATTGCGCTGACAGGTACCTTAATACTTTAAATTATATTTTAGTTATTTTTATAGTATTTTGTCTTACGTTATACTCCTATGAGCCGCTGCTATTGTCGAAATTAATTATATTTTTATTAAAAAAAAAAACTTAAAAGTTGGAGATGTTTTTAAAGAAATCAGTATTTTTATGGTCGCTTCTCAATACATTAAATCTTATTATAACATTGAAGAGCTTTTGGTTCATCGAAATGTGTGAAACTTTTGTCAGTTACTCACTTGCAGGAATTGATGTTATAATGTATATATCAAATGTTGTTAAATTTTGGTTAAAGAGCAATTGTTAAATTTCTGGTTAGCTCTTTTCAGCAGAGCAGCATTCTGAGCTTGTGGTAGCTTACCCGCAGACTGACTTTAGTGACCTATTTAGTGCAATCAAGGACGATTGAAAAGTGCGTGTTAATGTCTATTTAAAAAAAGAAATTTTGAGTTTGAAGCAATGAAGTCATGTTGTATCCTGAACCTTAACGCAACGCCCTTATACAAAAGGTCGCGGAAATCTTTCCGGCGGCTCCACAATGGAATGAAACCGCGCAAACCGTCAGCGTGTAGCTCATAATTCTTCAAGTTTACATGGTCATATTTTTATTATTTTCAATGAAAATCTATAATTATTATATATTGTTAGAATGGTTATTAAGTACTGTTTAAAAGGGATATTTAAGTAAAAACAGGAGAGGTGTAAAAAAAAAATTACAGTACCTAATAATTTCTCCTTATTAAAAACATTAAAAACACTTTTGACAGTTAGCAATGTCTGCCGATGTCGTAATTTTGACTGTATCACATAAAAAAAAGGTATATAAAAGTCAAGGCAAAAAAATAGCCCAAATTAGCCAGATTTTTAAATAAGACAAAAAATGTTTGGTCGGGGAAAATGCAAAACGTATAAGAAAATATTTTAAGATTTGTAATGCAAGGTTTTTGGAAAAAATATTATTTTTGACATTTTATTCTTAAATGATATTATTTATTAATAACTAAATTAAAGTTTAGGTAAGGTAATACTCTGTGTAATGTATTAGTTTTTTTTTGTCGGTCGAATGTGCTTAAAATTTGTGGTTCCCTGTGTGTCTTAAATAATTCTTATGTAGTTTGTAGTTTATGTACTTCACCACTGAGTAAGATGAAGGAACAAGAAGGATATGGTGATTAAATTTGTTATTGCATATCAGAACCGGTAACCAACCATGTATTTAAAATCGCTCATAGCAACTTTTAACTATCGCTGGAGCAAATCTAACCGAACAAAATAACGTTTCTTTTTATAAAAATACATCATGATTGGACGGTGAAGTTAAGGAACAATTCGAGGAAATAGGAATGGATATCACACTTAATACAGCTGGAGAACGTGGACGATCACCAAAGTCTTACGAAGACCTATCAGAGAAATCGAAAAAAAAGAAAGAATATGGAACTGATTCAAGAATATGGACTCATGTGTATACATATTGTAAGTATATGTCCAAGGATTGCGGTCTGAAGGAAAAATAGATGAAGGTGATCAAGTTTGTGTTTTTTTGTAAGTCATTTTCACTTAAGGCAAATACAAAATAACAGTTTCATATCATAAAACTTTATAATAATTGTTCATTAAGTCATGTAAACTATATTTTATTACGAAAAAAATACATTTTTATTTTTGTAATTTTTTTTTTTTTTTTTAAACAAATGTTCTGTTATTTGATAGTATGTATATTATACATACTGCTTACTAAATTTCAGCTTAATAGTTCAATTAATAAAAAAAATAAAGATTTTTGAGACGATACATAGTGGGATCGTACAAAATGCCTTTTGCTATATAGACATTATGTGTCGACCAAAAAATTGGATAAGGGTAGGTCATCTTATATCTATTTATTATTTAAATTACAGTGATACAAATGTTTTAGCTAATTAGTATAATTATGAATTTTTATATGTTATATTTTAATAATAAAGACATCCACAATAATAAATATTATTGAAAAAAATTTTTTTTTCTTTGCATAAAATTAGCAACTTGACTTCTGACGAAGCTTAGAATGGTGGTACAATGAGAGTTTAAGCAGTTTATCTGTATATATATATATATATATATATATATATATATATATATATATATATATATATATATATATATATATATATATATATATATATATAAAACTATAATAAATAAATATTTCATCCCATTATTACCCAAAATTTGTTAATATTAATTTTTAAATAATCATTTTAAAATGGCAGTAAATCATTATTCTTTTTATTTGAGACAATCATTATGATTTTATTGTCAAAGCACAAATAAAATATATGGAATTGATATTTATTTTCAGTAGAATGTATTACATTCTAGATAAAATAGATCTAAAACATTTATTCCCTGTTTTAATAGTTTTTTTGCTCAAACTGAAAACTGTCACAAATTTTACATTCTATTCTGTGTTCTTTATGTTGGACAAACGAAATGTATCTTTATGTCTTGCAAGTTTAGGTTTGTTTTGTATATTTTAAGAAAGATGAACGAAAATGTCTTTCAATTAACCATGGTATCCTTTTGCACACGGATTGAAAAGAATTTAAATAGCTTTTAACAAATTATAACTTTTAGATAAAATTTAATCCGCTGCAAGTTTATGCTTGTGTTGTTGAGATGAGATTAAAGAACAAGATAACCATAAGAGAGATAGAGGCAAAAATACAAATAGAGTAATACAGGAGCAGAGATAACAAAGGGTCTTCATTATCCCCTAAGAAAAATCACATGGGATTTGTAATGAGAGGAAATAATACAAGTCATTGAGTAAATTTTTTTCTAACTTCTTGTTTTCTTTTCTCATATGGATATTCGTTTAAACGCTATTTATTATTAAAAGCTATATTCTTATATGTATAATAAAATTCTAATTGTAGCTAATCAGTGATGTAGATAAATTAAAAGCCATGTTTATTGTTGTTGTCTTGTTAATAAATACGTAAATTATAATCAAAACTTTACACGTATTTAATTGACATGTATTTCCTTATAAAAATAATTAATTTTTAGTTAATTAAATGATACATAGGTCCTAATTTGTTTTTCAGATTATCTTCGATTCTTCATTATTTACCAAGACCTACTTTTTGATCTATAAAGTTTGTTATATTAAAAAATATAATTATTTATTAACCATATTAAACAGATTCGTTGTCTTTATTATAATTTGAAAAAAAAAACAGTTTCAAAAGTTCGTTAGTCTTGAGTAAAATATATATTTTTTTTAACATAACAAATGAAAATTAGTGATACAGTGAAAGAAAAATGTAACAAAATTATTTATAAATTGTTAGAATTGGTCGTTGCTTATAGATATATCTTAGAAAATCTTTTGTTCTCAAAAACATGGGATGACAAAAATAAAAAACTATCCAATACTACTTTTACACTAGCGATTTTACTGCTATCAAGTAAAATATAACACAAGTACATTTGTGTGAGACGCATTATATTAACCCTTTTCCAATTGAACGAACAATACCTTACCTTCACTTTAATAGAAATAGTTCTCTAATTGCTTAACTTATACCATAACCTGCGTAAGATTCTTATCAACAATGAATATCAGATTTAAGGCAAGTTGAAGAACGGGGATGGTAACTGATTGAAGAGTTTGCTTCCCGTTATGGCAGGGAACGACAGGCAATGGAATCTTCTTTCAAGTATTCAGTTTATTTACAATATGTTTAGGACTATAATTATTTTGATTTCGTTTTTAAATGTTTGGATTTGTAAAGTAGATATATGGTTTAAATGATGATATATGGTATACGATTTGAATCGGAAAAACTGGAAGTATAAAAAGTGTTAAACTCTTTGGCTTATCAGTATTTTGTATACGCTGAAACCTTAAGAGGTTGTTAAAAATCGGCTCCATGCATCCCTTTGGACGGTGTTAACCTTTTTACTAAATAGGGATGTGCATGACTCTTTACTATGAACCTTTTTAGTTTGTGGATTTAAGCAACTTTATACAAAACTTGTATGTAGATTTAATATAATATATTTTCAATGAAATATCAGTATTAATATTTAGAGAATGCTTCTTTTAGAGTTTTTACGCTTTTTCGAAAAAATATAAAACTATATCAACATTAAGCTTCCCCTTTTTTACATAAAAAACGTTAAGAATCTCTAGAGTGTAATATCATTATGTTTTATTGTTTTATTGAAACAATATCCTTTTTTATGATGCGATATATTTCAGTAATTGAAAACAAACCATCTGGCATGTGTTATAACATAAAAGTCATAAATAAATTTAACGTCAGTGAGCTTTCACAAGTAAATAAAATATAAGAAGATAGATAAAATAATATTATTCTTTATTCAGAAGTACTTATAATAACTGGCTAGCCATTAGTATGATCGACACATCGAAAAACCATAGAATCTCTCTCATGAAAATATGAGGAACTTGAATTATCTTTTTTCTTACGAAAAATATATTTAGGTAAAAGCACTGTGTTGCATTAATTTACTTGATATATTTGAATCCAGCACAGAATTTATAACATTTAGATTATTTCTCAATACGTCTGAATTCCTTTTAGACTTGACACCTGCAACTGTGTTGACACTTGCTTTTTGTTTTGACATTTTATTAATTAAAATATAAAAAATCCTATTTTTATTATACTTTTAGTTATATTATTAATAATTTCTTTCGTGAAATGAATATTTTAACATTATTGTTTTTCAACTAAGAATTGCCGTAAAATTCTTAAATTACAGAAAATTATTCTTATTATTTATTTATTAGCTATTCAGTATTTTCAAGATAAATTTCTTGAACACAATTTTTTAAACGCTTTAAGTTTATTATATAAGAAAAATAATAATATTTTTACAATTACAATTTTTTATTTTTAAGTCTGATTTTCTTTGTTGTAAACAATTATAAACATCAATTAAATATTTTGATATTATTGATAATATACATCGTATTTATTGTGACATAACATAGACTATTTTTTATGTATTAAAAAGTTGTCGTTTTAATTTTTTTCATTTGTTTTCTTCAAATCAAAAACTAGATGTTTTTATATAATAAGAACATATTTTTTTATATAATCTGGACATTTTTATTAATATAACAGAAATAAGTTTTTATTCAAACATTTGTTTTCTGATGTAAAATGAGTACTACATAATGATTCAAAACAATAGAATGTCCCGGAATAAAAATCATAGAGTGTTTTATGTATATATGTATGTATGTTATATATATATATATGTATATATAACATACGTATATATAATATACATATATATATATATATAACATATATATATATAATTACAAATGATTATTACAAATAATAATAATTATTAATCCGTTACCTCTTAAAAATAGAGGAAGGGTTTTTCTGATATATTAAATGTTGATTTTCATCAAAGCGAAGTTTCTTCGATACGTTATTAAGTTTGCTCATATATAAAAGTATTGAATATTAAACCGATTAACTTCAATATCAGAGAGTTTATTCTTTGTTGATTTTTCTAATACAATATGAATTGAGTAAATCTGATAAAGATAAATTATATATAGAAACTAGCGGACCCAACAGACGTTGTCTTGTACAAGCGTCTTTAATTTAAAAAATTCAAACTTTAAAAAAAAATATTTATTAAAAAGTTATCACAATATCTAACGTCATTACATGTACATTTATCATAATTCGACCAATCGATACCGTATGAATATGTAAATAAAGATTTTTTGTTTGAATAAATGAATTTGATGTTCCAATATATTTTTTTAAATTTCACTTTTTACGTAGCGAAGCACGTATCGGGCCGCTAGTACTAAAATATTTTTCTTATTTCTATCGCAACGCCAACTGTCAGGGCAGACTATAATTAAAATATAATATTATTTAATATTTGACATTGCCATGGTAACGCAGACCGTCGGAACCAATGTGAAACATTCCAAAATCACCACCTACTTACACATTAAAAATTAATCAAAAAACTATTTTCCAGTGGACCAAATTGTTAATCTAAACAATTCTCAAGTCCCCTAGAACACACACAAAGAATTTCATAAAAATCGGTCCAGTCGTTTAGGAGGAGTTCAGTGACATACACACGCACACAAGAAATATATATATATATATATATATATATATATATATATATATATATATATATATAAAGATAAAGATAAAGATATAGAAATATAAATCAAATTTAAAAACTGTCCAAACTTGAGAAAGAAAACAAAAAAAAAAAACTATTTCACATTCCTTCAAAAGTGTGAAGAATCTAGTATTTTTGTATTAGTAGTAGCCTATAAAAATTGTCTCTTGTGGGAATCGAATGCACGACCAATGTTGGTTCAGCAGTCATGGTCACTATCCAGCATACCAACAAATCATCCTCTTTTCTTTATATTTCATACGATATTTTCGACAAGTCGGTTAAAGTTCATTTCCGAGTAACAATCGAGTTAACTGAGCAATACGAGAACAGGTCGATCATGTAGAATAAACGAACTTCTACAATAGAATTCAATTCCTATATCAAGAATTTAATGTGTCACATGATTATAATATATGTTCAAATAATTACTTTATTTTATTGTTTTTTGAGTTAATAGCAATGCATATTTATAAGTTTAATGAAATATATCTTTCAAACAATCTTAAGTTCTTTATGAAAATGAACGATTTCCATCGCTATAATGACTAAAATATGTAAATATCTACGGGATAACAAAACGTTTAGTAAAGAAAAAAAATTGGTAAAGAATTGAAAATGATCTAAGAATGAAATAACTTCAACGGTGTTTTATTGATGTTATCATTGGTACGAGCCAAAAATAGTCAATAAAACTGTTTATAAAAGAGAAACATGATGATTTCATCATGATGATTTCATCATGTTTCAGAGAAGAGAATCGAAAGAAAATTCAGCTTGAATTAGCTATTATAGCATGTACGTTAAAGGGCTAGAAAAAATGGGAGTAAATGCTGAAATCCCTTACATTTTAGTATCCGCATAGTCTAGTCTCCTGTAACCTCATTTTTGCACTTTATTTTAACAAATTTAAAGTATTTTCTATTACCCTGATAGATAGCTTGAAATTATTCAAAAGGTGGCGAAAATTATGCTGGCATTCGGTTCAAAAGCTTTTTAGAACATACTAGATATATTGCATTAACCACAAAAAATATATAAAGGTGATATCTTATATTTGATAATGATTGTTATATAAGAATAATGAGTTAACCATTGGAGATACATCTTAAGATATATCTAATGTTTAACAAAAACAGCAATACTGGACTAGAAATAACAAAAGGTCTTCATTATAGTTCAAGAAAAAACACACACAGGAGTTGTTATAATCACGATTGAATAAATTTATTTCATACTTTTTATTTCTTATTTGTTTAATATGTTTTTAATTTAACGAATAAGAGAGAGAGAACGAGGCTATTCTGTCCGATTTTCTTTTATTTATGTTACCTTAATAAAAATAGTTTTCCTCTAATTGCTTAACTTATGCCATAACCTGGGTAATTTTGATTGATTTTGTTTATGTTTTAAGCCAACATACAGGATAAATTTAATTCGGAAAAATAAAATAATTTTATTGGAAAACATAAAATCTTGTTTGATGATTAAAATAAATCTAAAATTGTTTGTATTGGTAATTATTTTTAATGATGTTTTAAGATTTTAATTGTAATTGAGGTAAATGAAGTCACTGACATAAGTTAGTTAAACACAAATACACTTTAACTTTCCTAAACATTATTTTCAAAAGTTAAAAACAGGAAAACATTACATTTTCCTGAAATAGACGGTGTGAAGCTAGTTGAATTATAAATCTTTGGCTTACCAGTATTTTGTATCCGTTGAAACCTTTAGAGGTTGTTAAAAATCGGTCCCATGAATCACTTTGCAGAGAGTTAACCTTTTTACTGCAGAGTGATGTACATGACTCTTTATTATGAACCTTTTTTGTTTCTCGAAATAAGCAACTTTATACTCAACTTGTACTTAGATTTAATATATTATATATTTTTAATATTTACGTTTTGAGTTGCCTTCCTTTAGGGTATTTATGTTTTATTGATCTATAATTAATGTTATTAAAATAGATTAAGCAGACGCATAGTTATTTTCACAAAAATCGTTAAGAATCTCTAGAGTATAAAATCGCTGTTTTATTGTTTTTACTGAGACTATATCGTATTTTCTGTTACGATACTTCAGTAATTCAACACAAACCACCTAGCATGTGTTGTAATAAAAAATGTCATAAATAAATTTACGACCAATAAGATACGATAATTTAACATAAAATGATCTATAAATAATAATATCATTCCTTGTTTTGAAACAACCAGTTAGCCAAAAGGAAGATTAAAACATTGATATCGATAAACCACAGAACCTCCCTAAAACTACTGCACGTCTATAGTAATTTATTTAACAAATGTGTTTGTTACCACACTCTCATAAACATATGACGAACTCGAATTTCCTTTTTTCTCATGAAACAGATTTAGGTAAAAGCATTGTGTTGCATTAATTCACTTGATATATTTGAATCCAGCCTAGAATTTATAATATTTTTCGATTTCCTCAATTTGTCTGATCTCTTTTTACCTGCCATGTTTTTCTTTTAGGTTTAACTTATTAGTAATTATTTGTTTATTTATTTATTTATTTATACTTTTTCCACTTTGAATCTATACCGGAAATCACCTGTGTACGTCAAAGGGCAATGTTAGGAGAGGCTATTTTGACAACATACTTATTCAAATAGCTTAAAATTAAAGCTACGAATTTTTTAATCGCACCCTGGTCTGACAGAAAACACACAACAAACTCAGCCGGGTATTTTTTTAATTGTGTCTATCACTGTTTCACAAACCTAACGTAACTTTAAGAAGAAATCTTTTGTTTAGTGTCTAAACCTAAAAATAACATTTAAAGAAATGCATATATCTCTAAAAAAAAATAATCATAAAAATCTGTGACCAGCAAGATGACCAGTCACCGCCAGCAGCACCCGTTCACTAATATACCGGGAGAGTCAGCCATCACTCCCTTCATCATATTTGAGCAACCCGGTCTCCAACGCTACCACAAGTAGCGACTACTTAGGAAGCGGTGTGACGCAGCCGGTTTATCGAACAAGAGTAAATAACAATGACAAATGAACTGTAATCATGAATGAAATGAAATCATTCCCAGGTCATTATCCTTTACTCTATGATAGGATTTTATTATCAAATTCTTTTTAATATGTAATTGAAATTTACCTGAGGACTATTCTAAGACTTTATTTGGGAGTTCTTTGTGAGACCTCAAAAAAGTTACTCAATTTATGGAGCCTAGATGCTGGGCACAGCTAGTTTATTTTAGTTGCTAGTGTTAATTTTATGTGAATAACAGTTTTTATTTAATTAAACAATATTTTTTTCTACAGATAACATTTTGTTTGAAAATATCTATAAACATGTATATCACATATATATTTTCAAACATTAATTTCGGTAGCGGCATCTTTTCAATGTTTATCTATACTGCAAAGTTAGAAACATTGGTTAGGATTTTCAAAAGAAACCTAATAGATGTCTCCACCGTCCCGATAAAGACATCACATAAAGAATGCTTAATTCACCGAGGCGGACAGCGATACGGTAGCTCAGTTGGTAGAGCGACGGGACGGTTTCCCAGTAGTCGCGGGTTCGAATCCCTGCCCGTATCATTTTTTTTTTCATTATATATTTATATAAATAACATTTTCTTATATATATTGATTGTGTACTGTCACAATTCTATTCCTTTGCATGTATTTGTTAACGATTCACGGTACCTCATATTATAGATTGCTCGAACAGCCATCTTCTGCAGAACAAATATAATATCAATATCTAACCCATTTCCCTATAGAAGTATGCCATTTGCCATTATACTTTGAAAATAACTAAAGTAAATCAATCTAGTGGTTTCTAGGTTTGTCCGCCGGCGTATTCTTTGAACAGCGTATCCGACAGACCTATGTCTGTTTGACAAATATGAGGGCCCATGCAATTTTACAATGTTATATGATTATTTCAACAAGGTTAGTTTTAAACTAAAGATCGTAGTAAGTTATCAGATTATAAAAGATATTTTTTACCATACTCTTTATTTAATAACAATTATGTTTTTTTCCAGTTGAATTCTTTAACAAAATATTTAATATAATATAATAATAATAATAATAATATCAGAACAAATTACACACATTGATCTAACCCCTAAGTAAGCAAATTATTTGCTTGTGTTAAGGGTGTTAGACAACGATACGATTACATAGAAATACACATATAAATACTGAGAATATATTTAATAAACGACCAAACCCAGAAACACAGACATCTATGTTCATCGCATAAATGCCCGTCTCTGCCGGGAATCGAACCCGAGCCCCATTGCGCCGTGACACGTTAGGCGTCTGCGCTAACCACTCGACCAACGGGGCGGTTAAAATATAAAATATAAAATATGTCATGTTAATACCACTGTTTATTTTTTAGGCTGATAGTGTTTGTTAAAAATTATAGAATGTACGTAACGTATGTATTCATATCGTTGTTAAAATACATATATTTTTAGACATAAAGAAGAATATTTGAATATACGTTATGTACTAATTGCTACTACCACTTCGCTAGTCTCCTTCAAGGAATATGTTATCTATCATTTATTATTATCATTCACTGTTGTATTGAATCTGAACATTAGAGTAAGAATAATAGTAAGAATAAAGAAGAAGAATAGAGAAGGATGAAAGTGAAGAAGTAGGTTATCAACATTTAGTAAATTAAACACTATTGATAAAAAATAAAATATATTGCTAAAGCTTGAGAAAAATAGGCCAGTGTCGAAAAAAATAATTTAATTACACATTAAGTAATCATTAATTCGTTCACTTTTGAAGATCATAAATTTCTATGAACCCGGGGGATTTACACTGTTGTAGTAAATCTTTATTTTCCTCAAGGTTAAGTTTCTTTGATATATTTATTATTAAGTTTGCTCATGTATAAAAACATTGGATTCGGTTTAACTCCATTATTACTTTATTTTTTGTTGTTTTTTCTAATACAATGTAGTTGGATTGTAAGGCAAAAATTCAAAAATTCAAAATATCTTTATTCAAGTAGGCATTTACACGCACTTTTGAATCGTCAATTACATTAAATTGGTCAGTATAGTCAATCTGTGAGTAAGCTACTACCAGCTCGAAATGCTGTTTTGCTGAGAAGAGCTGGCCAGAAACTCAGTTGGTAAAACTGTATATCCGTCTTATTAGACGGATATACAGTTTATTATTAGATATTATTTAGATTATTAATCTAATGTAATCTAATCTTATCTAATCTTATCTATATATATGTTATGAATTATATTCAGAACCATACATGATAAATAATTACTAAATTATATTTAAATATACATAATTTAAACACTACCACAACTTGAGAGAGAAACAAGTTTTACAAAACCATTCCTCACAAAGCTGTGGGGAATCTGGTATATTCTAAGCTCGTAACTCCCTATTTGCATAATACCCACCGAGTTGTAACTTGTTCTAACTTGTTTTAGACAGACGCGGAAAAAATGGGAACATCACTAGCGTTTCTTTTTTTTTAAATTAGACATAAAATATCAAATAGTAGAACTGTAGTACGAAGTATTCCCCGTATAGGAAATAAAAATAAGAATATTTCTAAATAAATTTTGTAGACGCCATAAAAAAAAAACTGTTTAAAATCAATAATAATTATTTATTTGCGAGATATTTATATATAATACTTTGTAATTAAATGTAAAAATTATATTATTTCTTTATATAAATATTTTTTTTAAATATAACATATTATTTTACTTTATTTTGTAAGGTAATGGTGATAAATATTTGTCGACAAAAGGTTGCAGCACACCCTGTAGTGAGAAGAAACTACATAGCGGTGTGTAATGTCTGACGTATTAGTAACAGAAGTCCGAAACACGTAAAATATTAGCTTACTTTATATTGTTAGTGTTCGAACTTGAAGTTAGGACGTTTAGGTTTTAAACTTTCCATTAATATTAAGTAGTTATTTATTCACTGTAAACTATTAAAAAAATATTTTTTAGTATAATTCGTTAAAAAAATATCTTGTTGTAAAAATCATGTTTATGTGAGCGGTAAATCAGTTCTTCGACTATTAACAAACTACTACATATACACAAATTAAAAAAATATATTTTTCTTTTTGTACTACCAAGCTATTGAGTAGAGTACTACCATAGAGTTACTACCAAGCTTTCGAAGTAAATGGATATTAAAATAGTGATCATTTATTAAATGAAACTAAATATTATGAGAAAAATGATACATATAATTAAAATAGTAGGAAATATTTAATTTAATAATATTCTATTACTCACTCATACGGTACGGTATGTTTGTTTGTTTGTATATCTATATAATGATTAAATAAACAATATTTATTGTTATTATAATATATGAATACTTATATTAGTATTTATTATAAAGTCTTAAACAATAAGTTTCCATACTCTACAGTTCTAAATATCCATAAAAAAGGTTACTTAAACCTTGTTAATTCTCATCGTCACAGTTAAATTCTAATAAATTTAAAATGATCACATAATAAAGTACTAGAAAATTAGTATTTTGAAATATTTACTGACATTTTAATTGAATATGTACTGAAATTTTTTAAGCAACTGTCACCTAATAATATAATTTATATTTTCTATGTAAGTTTTCTATTAAAAGAAAATACCATATTATTTAAAAATATCTATTAAAATAATTTTCTTCAAATTTATTATTGTAAAATATTTTCTTCTCTAGTTAAATTTCCCTTCGTCTAATATTATTGGAAATTAAAGTTTAGTTTGTATCAAAATTAATTAAACTTTTAATTGTTTTTGGGCTTTAAAGCGAAAGAGGTATTATTTTCAATTCCTTTAATAAAAGCACGCTGGTACCTTAAATATCTTCGAAAGTATATTAGGTTTAAAAAAATGGTAGGTTTTTTTTATATCTTGATATTGACTATCGCGCTGGAACATTTAATGTTTTAGGGATAAAATACAACAAATATATAATACGCAGAAAAACAAGAAGAAAGACAAACTGTTATTTTGTTAATTTTTTAATTACGTGTAAAATAAACTTGAGAAATAAGAACTTGACAAAACATTAAAATCACCGATTTTTATGTACAATATTATTTTTATCAAAATATAATTTCTTTCTTATTGCAATGTTGCTGAAATTAGATTCGCAAAATGAAAATATAGCAAATATAAGAATAAGTAATATATTATTTCTTTATATTTAACACAACAAATTTCGGAAGGTCAGTGAAAATTCATTTCCGAGTAACAATCGAGTCACTGAGCAATACGAGAACAGGTCGATCACGTAGAATAAACGAACTTCTACAATTGACTTCAATTCTTACTTCAAGAATTTAATTTGTAAAAAAAATATTTCTTGATGTATGAATTAATGTTATATGATCGGGCTAATATATAACATCGCATCATTTCAATTTAAGTTTTTAACAGATAAATACAATTGTTTTAAAATTTTAACGAATTGAAAAATAATTATATGTAAGTTTTTTATTTTGCTACCCAATATGTATTAAATATTTCTTTACAAAAAAGCATAACAAAAGCAGAAGATCGGCGAGAAGTCTTATCATACTTGGATAACTTAAGTAAGTAGGTGTACAAACCCATACCCTTTATCTCTGTGTTCTAGTCGCCTGTATCCCTCTTATTCCTAACATATCTGCAACTTTCATATAGATACATGTAAAAAAAAAATAAAAATTTAAACAATTTTAAAAGTTCTTGTGTAACCAGCCTTACAGCTCTGTTTGATAACAAAACCTTTGTCAGGTTAATCAAAGGTCATCTGAGTCAAGCAGCGATTGTTTTTGAATGTTTTGTAAGCTGAGATGTTAATAATAGATATCGTAGTGTTTACAAGTAATTTATTGAATTTGATGCTTTTACGCCAGCCTGTTAAAATTTAACTGTGCTTTAATAGAATGTCCAATTTAAAATATGTTTACAAAGCTTCTAGTGTAAATAAACACGAGTCGACATTATACAAAATTAATTAACATGTAATTAAGTTTTGTTATTGTCATGTAGATTTATTTGCTATTTCAATGTATGTATGTTTTAGTGAAAAGGTACCTACTTACTGCGTATGTTTCTCACATACTTCACTATACAATTTATTTTATATATATAGAGCAGGTCACAGTTTTTTAAGCTGGTTTACTAACAAATACAAACAATGTTCCACACGTAGAGTACATAGTTCAAAATATTCGGCTATAAAATTATACATTTTCATAAAATAGGGTCATATTGTTTTATAAAATATTCATATCACAAAACAATATAATTGTTCAACATATAGAATGGATGTCAATTAGTCTCATATAAACAGATTTATTAATACAAACTCTCGTAACTGTGAAAATAATCCACTTTCAGCTGAAATCCAAACTTATAAAATTTTTGTTTTATTTAGATCATACAAGTTTTATCAAAGCGCTTATTACAACGTGTAAAGGTGAGCGTAATTAATCCAATCTAATGTGAGATAGTATTGACTTCATTTTCATAAACTGAGCGGAAAGCGGATAGAGTAGAGGAGCGTAAAGTAAAGAATCCATATATTAGCAATTATATGCATAGGTAATTATGTTTCTCATTGTTAAAAGCTACTATTTGGAACCTTATTTATAAAAAATATGTTGTGTGAAATATATATAATATGTATCTGTGTATCTATTTATAATGTTTAAATCAGCCACAGAAAAAAAAATAACTCTATAATATCGAAAAATATTATAATATTAAAGATTGCTTATTATATTTTTAAGCAGCAACAATTTTATCAATTTCATCCATTTTTCAATCAAAAATTAACAGCCATTCAAATAGAAAAACCCACCGCAACTGTTTAGTCTAAAAACCGCTCCGCTCGCCACAAAGGTCCCACCCGCACGTACAACTACAATTTTCGTGATGCAAATATTTTCCCGCATGACTTTAAATAAATTAGCGGTAACTGACACTGAATATGATTATATTCATGCTCTACTCATTACCAGCCCTAATTATTTAAACCTGCTAACATTGTGCTTGAGTTGCATGTTTATGAATAATTTATATATAACTTTATTTAATAATAAATAATAATAAGTATCTTTATTGACCATTTATAGAAATAGAAAACATTGTTGTTAATGAATCCTCTGACATTCGAACTAGCTTTAGCTGTGTTTCGGATGGCAGTCTCTTCTCCTTAATACAAGTATCCAAAATGGTAACAAAAGAATTAAACAAAAAATAAATTTAAATTTATGTAAATATATATAAATAGAAACATCCATACAACTTTATAATGTAATTTATATTTATTTATTATTTATAGTACCGAGGTAATTTTATAATGTTGTCTTTTATTGGCTAACTATCTCTAGTTGCGATCCGAACTCTGTTGGCAACTGAGATAGACATTTCAATATATCAATACAAGTTACACACATTCCGATAATGATTATCATTTCAACTGTTAGAAAGAGACAGGCAATATCCCTGCTGATTTCATTTGTCAGGGTATATGCGCTTAAGGGAATCTACGTTAGGTTATAAAAACAAACGATATCTAACACTTAATCCTTCACTGGGGATATAAGAATCGGTCTGGTTGCTTAAGATTCATACTGAGCACAATCTTGTCTAAAAATTGCTTTATCATGTTTGAAAATATCTATAAACATGTATAGCCATGTTAAGCTTATTAAAATTTTTATATAAATATAGAATGAAAAATAAACCGATACGGGCAGGGATGTGTCTACAGGACGGTTTCCCAGTAGTTGCGGATTTGAATCCTTTCCCGTATCTGTTTAATTTTCATTCTATATTTATATTAATTCTTTATCATGACTGATTTTTAACGCACAGCTAAAAGTTATGCGAATAGAAGGTAAACATTTGGAACATATCATTATTTTATAAAGCCAGTAGCATTCAGCATCAGATAAGAAAGAATTTTAGAAATTTATTAACGACATCAATATGTGGAAGTTAGACCCTAAGTTGTTTTTCCAAAACATTCATATGTATGTGCCGCCCCGTCGCGTTGGTCAAGTGATTAGCGCAAACGCTTAACGTTCCCGACAGAGACAGGCATGTATGTTCTGAGCATAGATGTCCATATTTTTGGGTTTGGTCGTTTATTACATATATTCTCAGTATTTGCACTTCTCTCCTTGCAACGCGATGGGCCTGGCGCCCGCACGGTGAATCCATGGAATGCTAAGAAGCATCAAATCATCAAGCAAATAATTTGCTTACTTAGGGGTTAGATCAATTTGTGTAATTTGTCTAGTGATATTATTATTATATGTATGTACCGAAACGAAATCATTATTTTATATGAGGAATGAGGAACAGATACACAAGATTAAGTCTTGCAACTTAAAAATCTATTTTATTTTCTGTATTAACTTCTATATTATGTTTTTATATAAAAAGTGTCGTGACTTTTTCATTTCAGTCATAAAGTTACAATTGAAGACATCAATTTACAAAATATTCATTTCTTGCTACGTCACGTCAAGATGATTTATGAACTCTTTATTAACTTCAAGAGTCACTGAACGTAGAAAAATAGTGTTCTGAGACATTTATTACGTACTTAATAGAAGAATAAATCATCAGGCTATATATTGCAAAAGACTGACGAGCAAAGTCAAAGTTTTTTGTCAAGTACCTTGCATCTATGAAACGACAGATCATTGTTAACGTTTTTAAAGTTGTTCATCCGACGGTAAATGACAAATTATTTCAAACGATATCTGCTTTCCAATAAATTATTAAATACATCGTGTTTATTTAACGTTGACAGCAAATTGTTTGTATTTTGTTTTGTTTTCATATATTAAACAATACATCATTCATATTTAAAGTCAATTCTTTTGGACGTTTGTGATTAATGGACGTATCAGTACAATATATCACATCAGTTTTGAAATTGTGTTGCTAAATATTAATGTAAGTCACATTTGAATATTAATATTCATAATTGTGTTGCTAAATATTAATGTAAGTTACATTTGAATAAAATTATTCATAATAATGAATCCGTTATAAAGAAAATTGGTAATGTTATGTTATTTGTACTACTATTAAACAAATCAAAACTCCGTGAACATTAATTGATAATATGCAATGTTTTTTTTACGATTTTTTTTGTTTTAGTACGTTCTAGTAGATTGCGACGGGAGACTAAAATACAGTAAAACGACGATAACAGATTCCATTCAACATTGTCAATTCTTAACACGAAATTTCACTCAAATATTTTCCTCGGACTTACATAAGGGATACTAAAGAAAATTAAACGCCATAAAATGCTATTATTCCTACTGTTATTTCTACCTAGCGTCACAATGATATACAGTGCCAAAAAAGACGATATTTCATGCAACGGTCTTATATTCGACCATGTCTACTTCGACAAAGAAGTTTTGGTGGAAAATCTTGGCAGACCTTATAATTTGGTTTTGCATAAATTTTCTGGAACCCTATTCTTTAGTCATACAATTCAAAATGGAACGGAAGTAGATTTTGAGATAATGTGGTGTAATTTAAGTAAAAAATTATGTAAAAAAATTAAAGGAGTCCCGGGAGGCTACGCGATTGCGTATGATCCGGGTAACGACGATATTTATTTCGGAGGCCATGACGGTATATATAAGTATAATTTCTTAACAAAGTCCGCTGAATTCTTCGCGGAAGAAGGGAAGTCAATTTGGGGTTTGTTCGTACGGAAAAACTTCTATTACATAGATTATCCGGCACAGAAGCTTTATGTTTACATCGACGACAGATTTGTACAAGTTGCCGAAGCCTCTAAAATAGAAGTAGATAATTTCTTCGTTTCCAAACAATCAGATGTATATTTTTCAAATAAAACGGCATTGTATAAAGTAGAAAGAGTGAGCAAAAGTACAATTGTAATGAGCGACGAAATCGCGGTTCGACAAATTGTAGAAGATTCATACGGAGATATATATTTTTGTGGTGGTACAGGAATATACGTAGAAGATAAACCATACCAGAGAATAAAGAAAGTAGCGGATATAGAAAATGCGTTTGGTATGACGTTTGATGAACACGATCGTATAGTTTATTCAGATAAAAATGCAATATATAGATTACTTCCAAGTTCAAAAAGTGTTGCTTGTTATGAACAGCAAAATATGCCATCAGAAATAGAAGAAAGGGGCTTAAGAGACTATATAATAAGTTAATTATTATTCAATCATTTGAATATTCGTATGTTAAATTAGAAGTTTCATAATACTGAATAAAGCTGTATAAAAACAGACACAAGCAAATCTATATTCAAAATTGTTTACCTTTGTATTATCGAATTGGTTTATTGTTTTTAATAGCTAATAAAAACATTATACATACCATCTCAAAACAATTTTGAACAATGCTATAAACAAAGTGACAAAAATTATCTCAATACGGCTCTTAGAGTGAAAGGACTTATTGGTATATGAATTAGTAATGAGAAGTATTTACTTGCATTTGTTTAGTGAAATTTGTGGAATAATTCACAAACATTTAATAGCAATCATCAATGGGTCTGCAGGTATGTAAATTTTCTTTAAAATTAAATACTACAACTCATTCTGATGACAAAAAAATTGGTTTTTGTCCAAAGAATTAGCATAGCTATTCAATGAAAATGTGGACAGAATTCTTGCCACAACTTCAGTCGAATGTGACCATAACGACTTTGTACAGTAGTTTCTTTTTTATTCTATTTTTGAAGATGTAAATAGCTGCATTGTTTTTTAGAAATAAAAATCCTAAATAAACTGGAATATTTTTGTACAGTTATATTTCTTATGATAATGCAAGACGTTGAATTAATATTAATTTTCAAACATACATATATAGTAAATCAAAATCTAATCTGCTGAATTTGTTACATTGTTCTTGATAAGAAAATAAGTCATTTCTCTAGGAAGAGGATTTATTTTGTAAGGAAATTAAAATTGGCTGCATGCCACGCGTTTGTATATCCTTGCCAAAGTCAAAGTTCATTCGTGAATTGATATGCTTCCTTCGTAACAATGTATCCAATTGTTGTATGTATCCACCAAGTAAATTAAGTAAAACTTTGTTAGTTCTTCTGATTGCAACTCAAATATAAGTTAAGAGTTAAATCTTACATTGTTGAGGTTAATCAGAGTAAAGGTTCTTATTTGTTTGAAGTTTTCTAAGACTTGAAATTAGATTTTTATTGTAATAGGATGGCATTTAATTGTTATAATAATATAATATTGGTCTTTTTCAGACATGGATTTCATAGCTTTTCTAATTATATTGTTTGTGTATCCAGCAAAGTGTTTACCAAATAAAACGTGTAACAGAATAAAAATTGGTAGTGATTGGTACGAGAAGGAGCTTCTGTGGACTGATATTGGAAGACCGTACAATTTAAATATTCACAAAGGGTCGAATACCTTATTTTTCAGCTATACAGTTCCAGAAATGTATTCTGATGTAGATTTCCAGTTAGCATATTATAATTTATTTAGTAAAGAATATCAAACAATTGTCGGTATCAGAGGAGGTTGTGCTGTTGCCATTGATCAAGCCAATGATGATATTTATCTAGGCGGCAGCGATGGAATTTACAAATATAATATGTTCACAAAATTAGCCGATTTCTACAAACAAGAGGGTGTCAATATTTGGTCTTTATTTTATAGTAAAAATCTTTTTTACATAAGCTATCCAGACCAAAAATTACACATAGAAATCGATGGAAAATTTGCGATAGTAAAGGAATTTGAACAAACGGAAATTGATCACTTTCATATAAATGATGATCAATTAATATATTTCGCAAACAAAACTGGTTTATATAAATATAATAATATCATAAATAGCATTGAAGTTGTGAATGACCTGATAACAGTGAGACAAATCGTTGAAGATAATAACGGAGAGGTTTATATTTGCACCAATTTAGGTTTGTTTTTAATAAATAAGGGAAACGGATTTATGAGTGTATTAGAAATGAAGAATCTGCATGGTCTTACATTTGATAGAGATAACAATTTTGTTGTATCAGATGAAAAATCTGTTATGAAGCTTACAGAAAGTAGATATGGTTGCATAGTGAGCGACGATCATTGGTAATTTTAAGTAAATAATGTAAGGAAAAAATATTGTTTTTGTTATTGTCTACAACTCACAATTAACGCATATACATATAAAGCATTTATATTTTTTATCTAACTTTTAAACGTGTCTGATTTCTTATGATTGTGGAATTAATAAAATAAAAATTTATATTATTGATGTAAATAATTGTTTCCAGAAATTGTGTATTTTATGTTAAATGATATTGTACTGATATTATGCAGAGTTATTAGTAATTAATTGGGCAGCTTCTTTTTTACTCATACAAATTTTATTTGTTGCATCTAAACTGGCCTTAACTTGGGGCGTAGGTATGGCGCCCGTGCGTTGACCTTTTAAGAAGTATTTTACAAAAAATGTTTTGTTTCGGTTTTTGGTGTTGTTTATCAATATTTGAAAAAAGTCCTGGAACAAATGTTGTTGGGATTGATTAAGAGAGGCTGCCTGCGAGAGGTGGCCAATTAATTACAAATAATTCGTATATAGTGTATACATTTGTTAATAATGTCTTATAATACAATATTATGTTTTAGGAATTATAAACTATTTTCATAAAATTGTATAATTTTATGAAAATAGTTTATAATTCCTATACTATATTTAAAGAATCAAAACATACATGTCTGTTGATATAAATACTCGAAAATTGAAATTTCCTGTTAAAATAATGAAATTTCCTGTTAATGTAGGAATATTATTTGTACACAAATAGCTGTTACGGGATCAAAGGTGACATTAAACTACAGCTAAGTTATATTTACTGCTACATGACTCTGTAATATTATACTGCATATTAACACAATGCACCGCCAGGTCTTCCAGGTCTTATCAAATCACACGTGATTATTGTACTCGTAAGTAATGCTTTAGTTAGTTCAAATATCTGGCTATAAATGACATTCATAAAATACAATATATTTCAAACTGTCCAATGTATTGAGGTTTAATGTGACACAGAATAATTTTATTAAATACATGCTATATTGTTCTATAGATGTGTAAAATTATACTATAATATATATATTTACAGAAAAAATAACATTATCTGAACCGAGGTCATTATACAATACATGGACTTTATCTGAATTATTAAAATTAAAGTCGTTATAAAAGGCAGTGTTTTTTAATTTCATATTAAAATTTCAATCGAAAAATAATTAATTCTCATGTACGTGAAGATTATATTTTAATTAACTTACAACATTTACCTTTATAGTGTATTAAATTTAAACTCTTCAGATTTTCTTTTATTTAATTTCCAAAGAATAATTTCACTTTTTGTCGCTATTTAAACCATGTAAAATAATACAATGTCAATTCATACTTATCAATAGAAATAATATTTCTTTTCGTTACAATTAAAATGTTCATTCGTTACTTATAAAGAATGAACATTTTAAATGTTCATTCAATAGCAGAGTCTGCATTAGATACAAATGAACAATGTTCGTCTTGTGAAAAAAGTATAATATGTTTATACACATACATTATCATAAAACTGTAATTGAAATGTGTAAATTGAAACTAAATGAAATGAAAATAAAATGATAACACAATGAAATTAAAAATACTTATTTTTGCGATAAAAATATATAATAATTATGGGGCTCTATTTATTCTGATATATTTCTTAATACATATAATAGTATAAATATACACGAATATTCTTTATTCTCAATCCATTTTGTATTTTCGTTCCAGCAAATATCCTTTCCTGCAAAATGTTGTAAAAACTTCACGTGTATTCAAGTGATAGTTTTAGAATTTGAATTTCAAATACGCTCATTGAATTCACGTCTAAAGCTGTCATTATCAAAAATCCATTTGCGTGTTCTGTATGCAGGCAACTTTAAAAATTGTGATGAGGAATTTTAAGAAGCATTAAAGTTGAGTTTTATATTACGTGCAAAGACAGTTACTTTCCTTTATATGTATAATAAAAGCAAAATAAATAACGACATACCTTAAATAAAAATGGAATAGTAACCAGACGTGCTTGTAATATTTCGTAACTACGTGTTTATCTCAACTAGTCGACTATAACAAGTGGCTCAAAGGTAAGCCCCGCTCGCAAGTCAATCATCGCAGTCAAAGCTATTACGTTACAAAGCCCCCCGTGTCGCGACCACTAGCAACACGTCTGTGGGGTGCGCTGTGCTAGTTCAGCAGATAATACGTTGATCATTGGTCTATTGTTACATCCGTGAGATTGACTATGGATATCGGAAATTTAATGTTTTGTAAATAGGTTAATTGGATTTTTGTAGGTTTTCATAATATATTTTTTATTTTATTAACAACAGAGCGTTCTATGAGTTTGGAAAGCCATTAAACCAGTTTAATAAAATTATTTTAGAAATCCATAATGTAAATTGCGAATTATGTATTTGTTATATGACAAATGAAATTGACATTGTATTAGAAGCTACATATATTTTTAAATGACGTAAGATATTTTCAGTGTACAATATAGTTGACTTGGTGTAGTCAGCAGAACGACATTCGATGGGTGAAATGTATCAATTCCTTAAACATTATACCTATATATTTATTTACGTCACCCTTATAAGTTATAACATAATACATACATAATATTTTTCTATTACTAATTTGCATTTATTTTGTAAAAAAACAAAACATATAAAGCTTCTAGTTTTTGTATGAATTTTAATATTTCGGGATGATATAGTTATTTTTAAGTATTTCTTAATGAGAACACAGTTCGTATAAGTTTTAGAGATATAATACGCTTTCATTTATTAATTGTAATAATAATTTGTATTTTTAAATGCACAAATCTTCAAAGAGATATACTCTCTGAATGCTTAGTCTATAGTGCTAAGCTTAAACCACTTAATACATTTTATGTGACATACTTCTTACTTAGCCTATAAGATGATTAACTTAACTATAAAGTCCTACGTAGTACTATGAAGCATCCTCTTGCAAATATGACACATCTAGGGTATGATAAAGTAAATAAAATAATTAAGTGGACGGAACTAAAAAAACAACATTTAATTAACATAAGCAATCTAAATTGATAATATTGTAATAGTATTTTATTATAATAGTGCAGAGTAGATGTGGCTAATAATATAAAATGAACGAAACACCACAAGTGTGTTTTGTTAACACACCACAAGTGTGTTTTGTTAACACACCAACTTATGTAATTGACGTTAAATTCTAACGCTTGCAGTTTCACTACTGCGTGATGTGTTTCAGTTTTAAAGCTACTTTTGTTTTTATAATAAGTTTTATAATTTTGATGTTAACTTGATGGTAACTTATACTTGTTGTTCTAAGTAGAATAGCGCTTTCACTTGTCATACCTAAATAAATTCTTATCAAATATATAACCTTTTGCAACATTTCATTACACATTCAAACAAAACAAGTGTGTTGTAATCAAATGATTGTAAATTAATGACACATCAGGTACACTTTGGACGTTGTCTCAATTAATATTAATATTTCTTTTTTATAAAAAACATTTAAAATCTGTAGATAGTATAAATATCTTATATATTTTATATATTACCTTTTTTTAATAAGAAAGCATTTATTATAAAAAAATGTGTATTTTTAGTATAAAGATCAAAACTTACCAATTCGTTACTATAATTAAAAAAAAAATAGAGTATCAAGGCAAGAAGATATAAATGTCATTCCTCTAGTAGGTTTATCTAAACTATGGCAAGAAATTATATTCCCAAGATCCTCCTAGAGCGGAAAATAATAGTGACAACCTCGCTAATGTTATCCATGTTTCAGATTATTTAATAATCATTTGACTAATGTAGTTGTATGACAGTTCTATAGTATCTAGTAGTAGTAGTAGTCTTCTAGATAGTTATAATATATTTTACAGGGTACATAAAATGTTGCAAGACTTCAGTAGCATGTAGTTGGATGATAATTTTTGTAATTTAAATTTTAAATTCATCCATTCAGTTCTTGTTTGAAGGAAGATGCATCTCGGAGTGTCTGTGTGCAGACACGTTATAGAGGCACATTGATAATAAACTAGAAGACGATGCCATCTCGAGTTATGTATTAGTAGCAAGTAGAATCTATGAAACTATTTTATGGTTTCAAAATGAACTTTACTAAAAGCCACAGACATATTTAAAATTGTAAAACACTTAGTGCAAAATATAGTGAACTTGCAATATCCCCGTTAAATGGTAGAGGTAGTCAAATGAGTGAGATTAGTTGAAATATATCAATTGGTAAAAAATTGTACCTGTTATCCTAGTAAGAGTGTTGACATTACGAAAACTAAGACAGTTTTCGAAATCGTAGAATCAAAAAACATATAAAAATTATATTTAGGTATCTTTAGTTAGTTAAAATCATTCTATAAATCATCCTAAATAGCTGAAGATAAGTATATGTTTTACTATTTTATCTATTCATGTAAAAAAATTGTCACTGATCCATTTCTGTACATTGAAAATATTAAAAAAAAACATGATAGGGGGCCTTTATAAGAGCAAGAAACCCCAAACAATGGTTTTTCAGTTTGTCTGAATGTCTGTATGTTTGTATGTTTGTGCACGCTAATCACAAAAACGGATTAATCGATTTGGATGCAGTTTTCGGGAATATATTCACTTTATATTCTGTTTTTTTTTTTAACAATCGGTTTACAAAAAAAGAAGTTAATAGTCTCTTATTGTCGTACCATTGATGCTTACCAGTTTGAAGGTTTATAGTTCTTACATACATTGGTAATTACAAAAGGTACGTTTTATCAAAATCGAAATCTACGCGTGCAAAGTCGCAGGCACAGCTAGTTTTAAATATGTAAATAGATTTTGATTTAGAGTGTATAATCATTCTATGTTTTGATTAGTTATTTAGACTACTGTTAATGCTCTTGTATTGTATTTGGGTGTATCACCATTTAAAAAGTGACTAAACTAACTAAATAGTTTAAAGTAAAACTATTCATTCGTAGTCAACGAATCTAATTTATTTGATTTATAAAATTCTAAAACATTTATCACAGTATTGTTGACTGGTTTTATCCATACACCCATGCTAGATTTTATTAAAATTATATTTATGTGAAAATCATATATTTATTAATATTGACTCATATTTTTAACTTCGAAAAATATACTGAGAAAAAAAAAACGAGTTTAAGATATGCTAATAATTAAATAATGTTTACAGCATTTTTCAAAGACACGCTTTGTATTTAAAGAATAAGTTATTTAATAGATTCTAAATATATAACTAAACTGAAATTTGTTCCAATGACTTTTATAAAGTGTAAGAAATTTTATCAAATCTGTTTCAATCATTTTTAAAATGATTATTGTCAAAACTTAAATATATATTTATAAATAAATAAATTAGAAAAAAAAAACTGAAACAAGGGATACGTTTTTGAAACATGCTAGCAATGTTTATTTTAATGCAATATTATCTATGTATACTCTTTTCTTAAAACAATAAAATATATTGAGTTCGTTTTTATAACCAACAATAAGTATATCAAGATATTTATGATGGTGTATTAAGTGACATATCTTGATAAATAAAGAAATTATTTTTAAATGTAGCAATATTATTTGTACACATATAGCTTTTAGGGAATCAAAGATGGCATTAAACTACAACTAAATTATATTTACTGCTACATACCCATATGTCTTTTTAATATTATTCTGCATACTTAACACAATGCAACACCAGGTATCCCAGGTTTTCGTGTGTCAAGCTTAAGAAGTATTGTGTTATACTCATTTAAGAGTGGAAGCTCTGTAGGTGTGAATAGTGATTGATGGTGTGATCTCGAGTACCTTCTCTAGCTTAACAACTGTGTTAGATTTAACCTCGTGATTAAAATAGGTAAAATATGTAAATTTAGCAGTTATTTTTAATGCTTATTACTTTTTTTATTAATTTCTTCATGATTTCTAATTTACTATACAATTGTAAAAATATAACATACTACAAATATATAGAAAACAATAATAATACCTGAACCGAGGTCATTATACAATACATCGGATTTGATCAGAATTGTGTAAAAAAAATGTTAAAAAAAAGTCAGTATTTTTGTATTACGCATTAAAATGTCGTTCGAAAAGTAATTAAGTCTCATGTACGAGAAGATTATTTTTTAATTAACTTCCATTCACATTTATAGTGTAATAAATATGAACTCTTGTGATTTTCGTTCATTGGTTTACCAAGGAATGTCACTGTTATTATTTTTTCTTTTTTATTAAGAAAAATTAAACCTTTACCTTGGTAACATTTTTTTGTTACTTTTTTCTTTGTTTTAAACCTTGTAAAATAATTAAACGTAAATATATATCTATATATATCAATAGAAATAATGTTTTTTTCAATTATTAATAAATTAAACAATATATTGAACTCAAAAGCCCACAAACACTTACCGAGTTTCTTATAAAATCAAGTAATTAATATATGATTCTATTTTAGTCTTTAATTAGCTTTGTGATAAAAATATGTTTGTTTATATTTAAAATTGTTTATTCATTATATTTCTAGTGCTACGACATACCTTATAGTAAAAAGGACGTTTGATAATTTATTTCAGTTGCTTACATTACTTGATGTAGTCTATAAAAGGTCTAAAACATTGTATGTCGGTCATAAAGAGATTCATATAATCTACAAACTTTGTTATTTAACATATAACTTATTTATAATTTAAAATATTTAATAACTAGAAAGGCTTTGTCTGTTACAATATTTTTATCTTCGAGATTCTTAAGATACACGATTAGTGATATTGATTGAATTTATTACCACAAATTAAAAACCATTTTGCACTTTTGTACCCTTAAATATCCTTTCCTGCATAATGTTGTAAAAACGTCTAGTGTATTCAAGTGATAGTTGTAAAATTTGAATTTCAAATACGGTCATAGAATTCACGTCTAAAGTTATCATTATCAAAAATCCATTTGCGTATTTTGTATGCGGGAAGCTTTAAAAATTGTGATTCTCATCACAATTTTTACTTTACGAAGCATTAAAATTGAGTCTTATGTTACGTGTAAAACCTGTTACTTTGTGGTTTTATATATAAAGCAAATAAAATAAAGACTTAGTATCTTACCTTAGATTATTTCGTAAATACGTGTTTATCTCAACTAGTAGGGTATAACAAGTGGCTCAAAGGTAAGCCCCGCTCGCAAGTCAATCATCGCAGTCAAAGCTATTTATTATGTTACAAAGCCCCCCCGTATCGCGACCACTAGCAACACGTCTGTGGGGTGCGCTGTGCTAGTTCACCAGATAATACAAAGCAGAAAAATATATTAAAGTTATAGCAATATCATCCAATGAATAGATGTAGTCAACACAACAAAATTCGACGGGTGAAACGTATCGGTTGGTTAAACATTTTACTTGTATATTTATTTACTTTCTCTTGAATGTTTTTATTTTACAAAAGGCAAACTTAGGCAAACTGCCTTATGCCTTTGGGTATAGTGAAAAATGTTTAGGACGTTAATAAAAACTGAAACGAAAAGTAAAAAATATGATAAATATTACATATACAAACATTTATAGATATAAACAAAAAGGTACGTAAATATGCTACAATAATTTTTAAATAAAACTACATACATACAAATATTAATGTTATTAAAATATAATGTTTGTTGAAAATTGTTGATTGACAAACCATATATGTTTTAGATAAACAAAATATGAATTTGTTATCATTATTAAATTGTATTCCAAATATTCGTTTTGACTAACACGAAAGAGAAAGAAGCAAGAAGTTCAACAGAGATGACGTATAATAGGAGAGCATTTAAGGAATCGAATATTAGCTGATGATAATGTACGTTTGGTTGATACTTATATCAACCAAACGTACATTATTTGATACATTTACATTTGGTTGATACTATGTCTTAGACATACTAGAGGAATAAGAGACCAAGATAAGGAAGTTTTTGCATTTGGTTTTAGGACCATCGGGATTAATAAGAATTAGGGTAGAGTGACCTAATTTTGGCACTGAACTAATTATTTGCACTTTTGTGTTTAAACCTCTTTAATAAGAAAACACTTAATATCACGGTGTTGCAACTCATTTAAATAGAACAATAAAATCCTTTACTACAAAACTGGCAACACCTTAAAAAAAAAGAAGTGGCAATGACTTCGGATCCTTAACAACAACTGAACGTGTTTCGACTTGATCAGTGTAAATTATATTTTTGCTAAGGTAAGAGCTTTTTTATTATCATAAAATTTTAGTTATCAAGTATGTATAATGTGAGTTATAATGTAATGCAAATTCAGTACGTATTATTCTAAGTGTTTGATTATTTATTTCCAAGAATTGCATTGTTTTTATTATTTTATCCCAGTGCCAAGATTTGGTACCCCAAAATGTCTATATTCTAATTTATTGGCACTGATGACCATAATTGGTTTTTTCGAGTAATATTTATTTAATTGTTTATTTTGTGCATTTATATTAGTGGACCACCAAATTTGCTATGATTGATTAATATTAGTAAAAAAAAAATAGTTTTTTTTTGACAAGCCTCCATAAAGTTAGTTTTCTGGATTTAAGTGGACAGTTACTCTTAAAGTGCCAATAATTGGGTATCTTACCCTAGTTCCTAAATCGCACATAAATAACGGGGAGAAAGTTATAAGAAAGCTATCAATATATAAATCTTTGGACAAGTTTTCAAGAATTAAGCTAAATCAGAATTACATGTTTTGAATTATACGCTTAAAAGTTTGTTAATGTTTGTTGTGAGTTTAAATTAAATGTTTAGTTATTAAATTGTTAATTAAGTTTTCATTTTATAGTCTAATAACAAATTGCATTTTTTAATATACAAACTTTTAGAGAGATTTATCTCTCAATGTTTACTCTATAGTGATTAGCTTAAACTACTTAACTTATATCACATACATATACATATATCTTAGTTAGACGATAAGATGATTAGCTTAGAGTTAAGTCCTATGTACAAAGCATCCCTCGCAAATATGATACAACTAGGATGACAAAGTAACTGCAATAGTTAAATAGACAGATTAGAAAAAAATATATCCCCTTGACTGTAGTCCCAATTTTGACTTCATAATAAAGTAACAACATTTAAAGTGTTCGAAAATTAAAAATGAAGGAAATAAACGAAAAACTAACAGTGTGTTTTATTAACACACCAACTTGTGTAATTGACGTGCAGTTCCAACGCTTGCAGTTTTACTACTGCGTCATGTGTTTGAGTTTTGAAGGTAGTTTTGTTTTTGTTATAATTTTATAATTAAGAATTTGAAGTTATTTTTTAATTTAAATTTATGTAAGGTCTAATAAACTAGCTTCATTCATAATTAATTATACCTTGACAGCATAAGTTTGAAGCCTGACTGTTGATGATGGTATCTTACTTATTAATAATTATTAATGACAGCACTTGGATTGTTGACATGATAACTTTAATTTGTTGTGTTAAGTAAAATAACTATTTTATCTGTGATAACTAAAGAATAAATTATCATTACTTACAATTCCTTAGAAGGTTTGTTGTAATCTAAGTGTTGTAAATGAACAACACACCATAGACACATTGGACGTTGTCTCAATTTAAATTTCTTTTACATAAAAAACAGTATTCACTGAATTCTCTTCGAAATATTTAGTTAATATAGATATTATATGAACTGAATATTTCAAACATGATTATATTAAAGAATTAATTACCAACAAAATTAAATGAGTACTTTGATTATAAATATCAAAAAATATCAAACCATTTTTCTTTACAAAGAAAACTATAGTTTATTAAGACAAAGAAAGAAATATAATTCCTGCAGTAAATACATTTAAATAATCGCTAAGAAATGATATTTGCATGGTCCTCTTGAGAGTGTTAAATAATAGCAAAAGCGTCCCTAATGTTGTCGATATTTTTTATTGTTTACAACCTCCGTTGTAGGTTTCAATGATGTAATTTACCTCACAGTCCCATCACTAATAATCTTCTTGATCGTTATAATATATTTTACACTGTATATAAAATGTTGTAAGCCTTCACTAGCATGTAGTCATTTAAATTTTAAATTCATCTATTCAGTTCTCGTTTGAAGGAAGATGCATCTCGGAGTGTCTGTGTGCAGACATGTTAACAAGGCACATTGATAATAAACTAAAAGATGCCATCTCGAGGGATGTATTCAGCGCCTGTATATATAAAGTAGAATATATTAAAGTATTTTTCAAAATGCAATTTACTAAAAGCCGCAGAAATGTTTGAAATCGTAAAACACTCAGTGTAAAATATAGTGAAGTTGCAATATCCCCAGTTGACTGGAAGTAGTCAGCAGAGCGAGATTAGACAGTTGAAATGTATCGGTTGGTCAAACATTATACCTGTATCCCTACTACGAGTTTTGATATTACGAAAACTATGACAGTTTCTGAAAATATGTATAATTATCTTAAGTTAATTAGGGTCATTCTATAAATCATACTCAGTAACTGAAGATAAATGATTCAAATTCAAATTCCGTTTCAAAATATCTTTATTAAAATAGGCATTTATACGCACTTTTGAATCGTCAATGATTACATTAAATTGGTCAGTATAGTCAGTCCGTGAGTAAGCTACCACCAGCTCGGAATGGTGCTCTGTTGAAAAGAGCTGACCAGAAACTCAACAGTTGCTCTTTTAAAATGAAATTTAACAATGTTTGTCTTATACATCATAATATCAACCCAGCAAATGAGTCAAGGACCTAAGTTCCACACATTTAGATCCACCAAAAATTGAATTATTGATTGTTTTAATAAGTTTTATTTAACAATATTCTTTTAATTTTAGATTTAAAGCTAAGAAATGAAAGATCTAAGCTATCTTGTGGAACCTTATTATATATGCGTACATTTAAGCCTATGAAGGATTTGTTAACTTTTTGAAGTCGATATTTAGGCGTTACAAGTTTATTTTTTGTTTTTTGTATTTATTTTATGTCTGTCGCTGTTTTTAATATAAGTATATAAATTTTGACGTATATATAGTATGGTATTAAAAATGTATTGAGAAGCGACCTAAGAATACCGATTTCTTTAAAAACGTCTCTCAGGGAATCTCTAGCTTTTAAGTTACAAGTAGCCCGAATAGCTTTTTTTTGTAAAACAAATATAGAATTAATTTCGGCAGCACTGGCCCATAGTAAAATTATAATGATGATTACCGATTTTTTTGATTGCTGATTATTTTAATATATGTCAATATATTTCGATTCATACAGTGCATATTAATTCTATGTTTTGATTTTAAGATTTCGAATGTTAAAATTCCTAATAAGGGTTACTACACGTGTTGAAAAAGCAATATATATATATTTATATTTAATTTTAATTTAATTTATTTAAATTGTTATAACAATATGAAACATAAATGGTGTTAGAAATGTATAGTTAATTAGAAAGCCACAATCATTATCACTAAACATTTACACTATTGCAATACAAGAGTATTGCATTGGGGTGAATCAGCATTTAAAGAAAGTGGTTGAAGTAATCATTTTGACATCGACTTGTTCACTTTACTTGTTTTCTAATATTTCAAACACATTTTTATAGTAAGTATTGCCGACTTGTATAGTTCAAACATTTATGTTATTATTTAAATTATATTTATCTGAAAATCATATCTTTATTCATATTGATTTATATTTTTAACATTGATCGATATACAGTAAGTATAAAAGATGTAACGAAGCGTCGATAGCAGAATATGTTGTGTCCATTTTCAAGAGTTTGATTCGATTACGCGCTCTGTTTCAATGATGGTTGAAAATTCGCAAGTACAGTTATATTTTATTACAGTTGTTAAAAATAAGTAAGAGTATTAATATAAAGAAAGAAATCAAAGACTTACATAATTAATGAATTACATAATGAATTAGGCTTAACTGATACTGTTGCATCTTCTGTTTATAAATACTTACTAAACTTTTTTTTTTTTCTCCTAAACTACAGATCCAGTTAGAGGACAGACGGTTGACTGACTGACATTTAGCATTTAGTCATTTAGCCGTGTTTTGTAGGCTGTAGTAGAGTTTCTACTCTCTGCTGTGCTTATTGTAAAGTTTTTATTCAATGGCTCACCTTGAGATACGTGAGGTAATATCTATCAGTAGCAAAAATCAAAGATATTACCGGCCGGTTGCCGCGTTGATGTTTAAGAAACCAGACTCGTCTATTTAAATTTTTGAAGAAACGTAAGAAAATTCAATTCCGTTTTGTCATCAACAAAATGTAAATGAATAATGAAAATATTGTATTTTATTATTTGAGTACAATGAAATTGAAAATATTTACTTTTGAGACCGACCAAATTATAATTTAATTGGCTTTTGGAAAACATAGGCATACTTAGTTTGGCTTTGGTTCATTTATTCTAAATATATTTATATGGCTAAGTACAATAACGTATAAGGGTTTAATATACAACAGTGATCATATTCCTAGTGTTACGATATACCTAATATATAGGGATAGTTGGATATTGTATTTTGGTACTTATATTATTTGACACATGTAGGTGAAAAGTTGTCGAAAACATGGCAGGAGCTGTCAGTAATGGGTAGGGGGAAGGGAATCCCTCCACAATCTATCAAGCCTGCGAAAAAGGGATGGGTGCTCTTCGTTGCGGAGTGCCCTCTCCGTTGATCACGTCGGGGCATTGCGGTGAGTGCGAAAGCGATCCCGTGGTGTCCCATTATGACGGCGGCGGCAACCTTCAGGTTTAGTGAGTAGGAGTCTCACATAACCACCTCCCCTGGATGGAGGTGTGTATCCATGAGGATTCCTGACGTTAAAAAAAAAAAAGAAAAGGAGCTGTCAGTTATAAAGTGATTTATATAATGGACATAATCTGTTAGTTAACATAAAGTCTATTTATATATTAACAATTGAATAACTAGAAAATCTCTGTGTCCGTTTTATAATATTTTCATCTTACGTCTTCTTCTAAAGATTAGTGATATTCATTAATTTATTTCAACATATTCAAAATCCATTTAATATTTTGACCCTTACATATCCTATCCTGCATAACGTAGTAAACACTTTATAAGCATGTACTCAAGCGTTAGTTTTAAAATTTGAATTTAAAATACGCTCATTGTATTCACTTCTAAAGCCGTCAATATGAAAAAAGCATTTGCGTATTCTGTATGCACTTAGCAACTTTAAAAATTGTGATGAGGAACTTTAAGGATCATTTAACTGAATTTAGATATTAAGTGCTTAGTTGGTGTTAGTTACTTTGTATTTTATATATACTAAAAGAAAATTAATTGACAACATGCTATCTTACATAAAAATAATAAAATAGTAACTACGTGTTTATCTCAACTAGTCGGATATAACAAGTGGCTCAAAGGCAAGCCCCGCTCGCAAGTCAATCATCGCAGTCAAAGCTATTACGTTACAAAGCCCCCCCGTGTCGCGACCACTAGCAACACGTCTGTGGGGTGCGCTGTGTTAGTTCACCAGATAATACGTTGATCATTGGTCTATTGTCATATCCGTGACAATGTTTGTGAGAAGAATAGTTAGTAAAATAGTTGTGTTTCTATTTTGTGAAATGTTTAGACGTCTTATAAATATAGTGTATAAAATATATTGAAATCGGAATATCATTATTTGACATATGTAGTCAGCAGAAGTAAATTTGACGGTTGAAATGTATATGTTAGTTCACCATTATACCTGTATATTTATTTACTTTCTCTTTAATGATTTTATATTACAAAAGGCAAACTTGCAAACTTTGATATAAAAACTGAAATAAGTAAGTCGACGGATTTAAAATAAAACTAAAAATCACTTGACTTACATAATAATTGTAAATTCATATTATTGTTAGCATATATACTAAAATGAGCTTAAAATATAAAACGAAGAAAAATAAACGAAATATCACAAGTGTGTTCTGTTAACACACCAACTCGTGTAATTGGCGTTAAATTCCAACGCTTGTAGTTTTACTACGGCGTCATATGTTTCAGTTTTAAAGTTAGTTTTGTTCTTGTAATAAATTTTATATTTTAGATGTTCCGATGTTCTAGTTACTTTTAAATTAAAATGTATGTATCATCGGTTAAAATGACCTCTTTTGAAAATAGATTATATCTGGACAGCATATTATGTTGGGAGTTTGACGTATAACGAATAAAGACGAATAAATAAAACAATATCTTACCATCACGTTGATCGATGGCTAGCAAAGACGCCTAATGTATAGCGGCTCAATGGGGCTCGGGTTCGATTCCCGACAGGGACTGTCATGTATTGGAAGGGCATAGATGTCTATATTTCTGGGTTGTGTCTTTAATTAAATATATTCTCAGTATTTATATTGTTTATTTCTATGTATTTGTATCGTTGTCTAACATCCTTAACATAAGGAAATAATTTGCTTACTTAGGGGTTAGATCAATGTGAGTAACTTGTCCTGTGATATTATTATTATTATTATGTATTTACTATATATGTAGAATTTAAAGTGTGGTAAAAGTTATAGTAGTAGTAGAAATAAAAAGTGGAAACGCAATTGGTTAGAGATGTGTGGTTAATTAGAAAGGCGCTATCTATACTATTATATATTTTATAAATATATAGTTTAGAAAGATATATAGTTAGAATATATAGTTTAGAAAGATATTGCTCTCGTATTGCATTTGGGTGAATAAATGCTAAAAGAAAGTGATTAAAATAATTGTTAGGATATTCATTTGTTGAATTGTTTTCTTAAATTCTAGAACAGTTTTCATAGTAAGTTCTGTCGATTTGCATGGTTAATATATTCGTTATTATGAAAAATATATTTATCTGAAAATGATGAATATAACTTGATATCTTGATTAAACTGGATTTATAAACGTCAAAAGCAAACTATTTATTTGTTTATTTAAACTTGATTGTACATAATTATACAATTGGCGGACTTAATGCTAAAGCCTTATCTACCAGTCAATTGAACCACTATACCGAGAAATAAAAAATATGTTGTGTCCATTTTAAAGAGTTTGATTCGATTACGCGCTCTATTTGAATGATTGTTAAAAACTCGCAGTTACATGATGTAACGTAGTTAAAATGAACATTTTATACTATATTGTGAAGATTTTTTACTATATATATTATATAAGACTATTAATAAAACAACTTTACGTCTATTCGTTGCAAAGTTACAAAATTGTAAAGAAATAATTGATCACTCAAACCATGCCAATAATTGGCAATTTTGTTGTTATTGTAAGTAGTTAATTGTTTTAAAAGTGAGACTATACAGTAAAAGACAGACAGACATATGTATATGTATTCAAACCCTCTGTGAAACACATGCTTATCACAAAACAGTAGATTGAATCGTGTAATGTAAAGTGTAATGGTTGAAAAAATTGTCATAACATAGTTATGGATATCTCGATAAGACGAGATCAGCTGTGACTTTATTTATGCATAACATCAACTAAAATGTAAGTAGACTTGACTTTTATAACTAGATTGTTCTAAAATACCGATATTGAAAAACTAATTTCTTCGTGTGTCATATAATATATGTTCTCAATTATATTTTTATTGCAGTTGTTTCAAAATAACTAAGAGAATTAATATATATAAAGAACTTTCTTTTCTCTACTTAGAGACTTGTATGATTAATGAAGATTTCAACTTGATTATAGTTTAAGTGGTACTGTTGTGTCTCATGTTTGAGTTTAGTAAGTGCTTAGTAAATATTTATTTATTCCTTAAGCCCCAGTGAGATGACTGACGGTTGACTGACTAAAACCACTAAAATTTAGTCCGCTCCTCGGTGTTCTGTAGGTTTTACATATTACCTACTATTTGCTGTACTTAGTATTAAATTTATTTTATAAACTTACGAGTAAATAAAATAATAAACTTATGTTGTCGGAAATATGATAATGTGAACTCATCAGGCTTATGATTTTTTTTTGGCAGTCATTTAATGAAAGTTTTTTTTTTATCCTTTTAACATCTCTCTGTTAAAGTCTCCGAGAAAATCGTAAGAAGAGACAGAGTTCTAGTTATGCTTATAATTAAATAATGTTTACAGCTTTTATTAAGATTTACGCTTCAGTGTAAACATGGTTCTTACCTTGATTAACTGTTAGATTATTTCAACTGAATCAAGTTACCAACGATTTAAAAGAGTATAGTTCTTCAATTAATTTAACATAAATATATAAATTTAGTGCAAGAAATGTTATCGAATTTATCAACGCTATTTAAATTATTTTTTAAATGATTATCAAAAAAACTTACATAAAGACTCCTATAATCAAAATAGAATAAAAAATAAACTGAAAAAAGGAACACGTGAACACACTTTTAAAAACATGCAATCAATTTTGATTTTACTACGATATTTGTTAAATAATTATGAAGATAAATAAAACGTTTTTGGGGAAACTGACGTTTATTGTATAAAAAACCACAAGATAAGATAAAAACTACAATTAAGTTGTCTTGTTTTGTTCAAAGTATTGCTAATAAATAATATCTCTAAGGTCTTCCTAGAGCGGTAAATAATAGTAAAAACGTCGCTAATATCATCCGTATTTCATATTGAATATAATGCTCGTTGTACATTAACTTAAGTTTGAAAGATGTTAATTACATTACACATTCAACATTAAATGTTTTCTGTATTACTAAACCTAGTCTACACTGCACATAAAATGTTGCAAACAAAGGTTTGATTTGTTTAACTAAATTATTTAAAATGGCGAATGTCACTAAAATTCTTCTTCGTGTTACATATATCAATCATATTTTACTGTTGTTGTTAAAAAATATGAAGGGTATTGACTCTGTAAAGATAGTTTCCCTTACAAATATTTACTTACTTACAAATTATTATTAACTCTGTAAAGATTGTTTCCCTTACAAATTTACTTGTATAATTGAAGAAAATTGCAGCTTATTTGCAGTTTAAGTGGTTTCGTAAACTGTTTGAGTTTATTTAGTAAATATTTATTTATTACAAATTGAATTCTCTAAAGTCTAAAGGAAGATGCTTTTCAAAGTGTTCATTTCATCTTGCCCAGACACGTTATCAAGACACATTTATAATGAACTAAAAGGCGGCGCCATCTTGGAGGATGTATTTAGTGCCTTAATATATAAAGTAGCATCTATCAAAGTATTTTCTGTTTTCAAAATGCAATTTACTAGAAGCCACAGAAATATCTAAAGTTGTAAGACACTTTAGTGTGAAATATATTGAAGTTGCAATATCCCCAGTTGACTGGAGGTAGTCAGCAAAACGTGATTGGACGGGTAAAATGTATCGGTTGGTCAAACGATATACCTGAATGTGTTGAATAAACAAAATAATATGTAGATTTAGGTATGGGTAAAGTTATTTAACTAGAATATATATTTCGACGTTTCTTTTCCGTAAAATAATTTTACCCATGATTAAATGTACATACTGTTTTGTCATCTTATATTTGTCATTTACATAGATAAATACCATACCATACCAAAGTGTGGGTCTTGCATTGCATTTAGGAAAATTAAAACCTGAGAAAGGTATATTAAAGTAACTATTTAAACTTTCAATTGTCATCGTAAATTGTTTTAGAAAATTTCCAAACAATAATTATTGCATAGAAGTGGCTTAAATTTGAAGACTTAAATTGTGCGTTCTCCTATTTTTTCATACTGTGTAAATATAATGACGAAAGAAACAAATATAAAGTTGTTAGAACAGCAAAATGTTTACTTATAAATGTCAATTGGTCACCATTTGGTTACCATTATGATGGTAAATTGGAAAGTACAATTCATATTTGACTTATTGGGTATGGACAACGTTTACACATTTTGGTTGTGTTTGATGTCGGCTGTCAGTGGTGTGTTCTTGTTTGGTTTTATTAAAAAATTATATATATTTAGTCATATAGTTTAGATTTATGAGGGGATGTAAATCCCATTCTGCCCGCTTAGAAAATTAAGTTCAAAACGTAACCTTCCATCGGTAAGTGATCTAACATGGATTTTTTTTACGTTCTTCTTCGTTACAATACAACTATTTGTGGTTTACAAAATATAAAGAGAAAATTGTACTATGGCCCATATTTGAGCATTTTAAAGTTTTCTATATATTTTCGCAATAGTGTTGTAAAAAGCACAGTTATCGATAATTTAATCCAGTGTTATTCTAATAAATTTTGCAACATCTATGTTATATATCCACAGATTATTATTCTAGATTTCTCACGGACGTTAACTGACGACAGATATGGATCGACAGGATTGCACAGAAAAAAATGTGAATGGAAGAAGCATCAGCGAATTTTTTAAAACATTTTAGTCCTCAATATTTTAATAACATCGATTGTTTTATACTAACTATATAAGTCATTTCCTAGAACGAAATACAACTAAACGTTATCGCACGCGGCAAAATCCTCGAGGTGATAGCACTTTTCGATGTATCTCGTTCTAGCAAGTGATGGAAAGCATCTAACTAGCCTTTTAAAAACGGTAGGTACTACCATAGAGATAAGGATCACTATCGATATCGCGGATAAGTTAACACAATGTCATATCAATAGAAAAAAAAATTGTTGTCTACGGCAGTGTACGTTTTAAATATATGAAGCTCCTTCTATGCTTTCGTTATTTTTCTGAGTAGAAAATATAAGAACTTTCTCTATAGTACGATTTAACAATTTGTATAGATAATACATTCATATTATTATTAAAATATGTTTTATCAGAAAATCAGGCACATAAAGTAATATAACATAGATAACATAAATTTATTCAAATCTATTTATATTTTTAACATTGAACGATATAAAGTAAGTATAAAAGATGTAACGAAGCGTCGATAGCAGAATATGTTGTGTCCATTTTCAAGAGTTTGATTCGATTACGCGCTCTGTTTGAATGATGGTTGAAAATCCGTAGGTACTCGTACATGGTGTAACGAGGTTAAAATAGTTTTTTTTTTATTATTTCGTCAAATGTTTTAAATCTTTTTTATTTGGTTCTACTTTAAATACTTTTTTGTTTGATATACACGCGAAGGGAAGACTTTATGTCCTTGTTACCGACAATATGTATAGTTTAGAAAGTAGAATTAAGAACTGTGGAAATAAAGAATATTAAATTATATATTATATTAATATATTTGTTATTGTTATATACTGGTACGGGAATGGGTACTCCATATATCCGAATTTTAGTTTTATGCAGTGCTTATCCGGCGTGAGTTACAATCTCACTCCATAGATCAATATCAAATTAATCGAAGAATAACTCGTCCTTCCTTTCCAAATGACCACGAAACTGACCACCTCTTGAAATATTGGGGCCAGTACTCCATTTCTTGAAGAACGCGGCATGATGAAATGGATTTTTTTTGGTTTTGAACACAAAAACTTGTAACTTCTGGGAATTAAATTGAACTAGAGGTAAATTGAATATCTCATTCCGAAACTTTCCATAGGGAGGTTTCAAATGAAGATACAAATTTTATTCGGTACTCAGTGATGTTTTCCTTAGAGAGACCTGAGCGGCCGTTGTATACTGCATCTCCAGTGCCTTTATTCTCATAACATTCATTATATCTAACATATATAGAAAGAACAGTTTTCGGAATAACCCGTTGCCTTGAAGAGAACTAGCGTCTACGGGCTTAAAGTCCGAGCAACTAACACAGACAACCACCTGTTTGCTTCTCCAAGTAAGAATGCTGGTGACACATTTACGTAAACCTTCGGAAAGGTCATTGGAAGGTAGCAAAAGAAACTACTTATGCCATACACGATCACACATATGAAGAAGGCTTTCAAAATATTCAAACTAACTGATGAACTGAAACAAAAGAAAAAGGAGTGGGCCTTCTTTTTTTTTTCTTTATGATGACGCCAAGAAGGCACAAAATATTCCACCAATATTGCGTAGGAATGTTGCGATGGTATTTAAAAATTGTGCAGTTTGGCTCTCCCTTACCTTTATTTGCCGCTGCCTATATGTGTCAGTAAAAGTACTTTTTTTATTTTAAATATTTTTGACGCTTTGACGCGTCATAAGTGTAATAAATGCCACATTTAATTTATGTAACCTCAAACTCTAATTGCGTGCATTATTTTTGAGAGCAGGGCGGTGATGGCAATTGATCTGTTATTAGTTGGATGAAATTGGTTGCTTTTATTAGGGATCGGTTGAACAACAGCAGTGTCCCCTGAATTCCGGACTATGCTTTTTATATGGGAAAGCCAAAATAGATGCGTTAGCTCAGTAGCCAATTCAGGAGCATATGTTCAAATCACGATTAGAGAATTGACATCCCAACATAATGTCTGGCATGGAGACGGTTACCGCTGAGTGCTAGTCAATGGGATTCCATAGTCATCCATATTCGTTTTGATGCAAAAAAAAAGTACCAAAAAGATGAGTTTTATCTTTTGCCGTGTGTTTCAGAAATGGATGCATAGAGGTACAGTCTTATTTTATCTTTATAATTCTGGAATACGGATTCATATAAATAACACCGCAGTCCAGGAATGATACACTTGATATTTGCGAGTAGCAGCTGCTCTAGCACTTTTATCAGACAAGGGTCTCGATCCGCTTTACCGATTGGCACTATAGGACGACAGCAGTAGCAGTTACAAGAATAAGTGAAAGAGAAATAAATGTGCCCCTAATGCCATGCCATATTTTTCATTATTTATTTTTAATGTTCGTTGCTTCCAGTTCTAACATTTTTCAAGACGTTCTTATCATCTTTTTTTTATTGTTAAATAAGTTGATGATGATTATATGTATATATATATATATATATATATATATATATATATATATATATATATATATATATATATATATATATATATATATATATATATATATATATATATATATATATATATATGTACATTTTAGACATGTCATTTGAACTTTTCGTTATATATTAGTTAGAAATTGAAAAAAGGGATACAACAGAACAGTGATCATGGGTTCTCTTGAGTTAACACAGCGCACCCCGTAGACGTGTTGCAACTGATTACAATACGGGGCAGCTTTGTAATGTAAAAGCTTTGACTGCTATAATTGACTTACGAGTGAGGCTTACCTTTGCTCTACTTGTTATTGCCAACTTCTTAAGATATATACGATTAAATTTTACAGTTTACTATTCCGCCTTTACAATGTTAGATACTATGTTGTTGTTTCATTTGCTTTTACATAATAATTACACATACATACAATACCTGTCAGTGCACGTAAATCTAATGCTTCTGGACGTTCCTCATTCCAATTTTTAAAGCTTATAGAATATACGGAAATCATTTTTTGATAATGACAGTTTTAGACGTGAATTTAATGAGCGTATTTGAAATTCAAATTCTAAAACTATCACTTGAGTACGCGCTTATGTAGTTTTTACAACATTTTGCAGGAAAGGATATTTTAGGGAACAAAAAGACTAATGGAGGTTGAAATGTGTTCAAATAAATTAAAGCAATAAAACTTATCCCTTATCTTAAAAGGACGAGCCACAGCATTAAGAACCACATTAATTAGCCGGACGAGATTTGGACGAGGTTTAGAATTATTAATTATGATAGGTTTATTATTCTTGAAGTTTGATTTGTTAGTTTCATTTCATTTAATTGTCTTTGAACATCATATCTTTCTTTTCACTACCAGGTAGTTTCAACTGCTGTCATTTATTTCATTAATTATTTTAATAATATTAATATCTTAATTATACTTATTGAATGTTACATTAAACTGAATGATATTGTTTACTAATAGTTTTTATACAATTTATATAGCAATAGAATCTAATTGAGTAAAGAATACATTACACCATCACCCAAAAACTCTAAGGGGTAACAATATGTAACCAGGTTCTGGTTATTAATTAACAATAATATTCTCTCAACAATGATTATTATTTCGATCGAAATTTTAATGCAAATTGCAGTCTACCATTTCATGGCGACTTTTTTAAAATTCAAATGAGATCCCATGTATTATGTAATAACCTTCTGTTGTTCAAGTTGTAGGATTTTTAAAGTTCTAGGATATTATGTCAGATATTAAAGTTCTAAAATGTCAACCACTACAAGTAAAAATGATATCTGTTGTTACACAACCATCTGGCGTAGTCGTTATGCTTTAGCCGACATTGTACCCAAGAGTGGGATTACCACTTAGAAAAGTACCTACCAACAAGTCTTGGTGGTAAGCCCTATGCCTTTTATATTAATTCGAAATATCAGTATTTAGTAGTATTTAGTATTAGTATGGCAAAAATAATTAATAGAATAGTATGGCAAAAATTGGCATATGGCCATATTCGATGATTTCTTATTTTTTTATTTTTTTTATATATTCTAAACAATGGGCTTAGTAAAATAAATCTATAAAATATTGACAAGTGTTTCTTATTAAATTCCTAGTTAATTAACATAATTCGAAATAAATATTTATATTTCAGCAAACAAAAGAAAAAAAAACTCTTTTCTCTTCATCAAAATCATCTTAATTTCTTCATAATCATTTTATTTCAGTATGAATTTATTTACCATCTCTGAAGCATCTCTTCAAACTTTAATTACATTTATGGACAATGCAGTTGTATTAAAAATGTTGCGAAGTATGCATTTAATAAGTTGTGGACACTCAGTTATGTACATAGAATAGCACGCAAGGAATTCTTTATAAAAGAAAATGTTATAAGGAAATATTTTAATAGTTTCTACGGAAAACTTAATAACATATTAAAGTCATACTATGCATTCTTGTTGCATTGAATTTTTATAGAAATAACTCGGAAACTATGTATATTATATGAACATATTTATTCTCGCAGCACAATCTCACTTATGAATTTAAACACATATCGCAATGCAGCTGAGGCTGCACTTAAACGTTAATTATTTGTTTATGTTTTTAAAAAACTCACACATTAGAAAAATAACTCCTGAGCCGAGAGTTTTACAAACAAAGATATAACAAACCCAAAGAGCAACTCCAAACAATACAGTTACGTAGTGTAACGTGTACAGTTTACCAGCTGTACTGTGTACAGTTTACCATCCGTACTGTGTACAGTTTACCAGCCGTACTGTGTACAGTTTACCAGCCGTAATGTGTACGGTTTACCAGCCGTACTGTGTACAGTTTACCAGCCGTACTGTGTACAGTTTACTAGCTGTATGCTGTATTGTGTACAGTGTACCAACTGTACCGTCTATCAAAACCACGATCTTTGGTTCAGCTTGCAGGGCCACTAACCACAATACCATCGGACCTATATAACGTAGATTTAAAAAAAACAATACCGACAAAATTTTACTTGCGACCATTTTGAGATTGATTCCCTGTCTTCGACCTGGAAATTACAGGTCGATTCCTGGCGGTTGTATTATACGTCATTAAAAAACTCTTTGGTGGCATAAATCATCCAATATCAAATTTTAGCATTTGCAATGCAGTAGGTAAATAATTTCAAGATTACTATTTTATAATTATCTCATAATATTATTTTTTATTATTTGTCAATAAGTATAATTAGTAATACCCGAATGACATATTGTCAGTAATTAATGAATTAGAAGTTAGTTACAGTTGATCAATACCTGTGATGTACCGCACATTTAATTTATTCAGGAATTCTCCTGAGAGATATTTGTACCATAAATGCATGATCATTTCAGAACAATTAATACATCAACTGGTTTAATCCATTAACTAGATAATATCATACGTTTTTGACAGCCTTTTGCCCGTTGCGTTATATTATTTATTATAATATTTTACTTATAACGACTGAAACAAAATAATGGAGAAAGACTAGCTAACAAATATAAAAAGATATATGAGGTAAATTATATTGTAAATAAAATTATAGTGTAAAGACTAATTACCGAAAATAATGAAAATATGTTTTTAAAATAATGAAATAAAATTAACAAAACGTTTAACCACCAAAATAATTAATTCTTACAAAAGTAATTTTATTTTTTAATTGGGGTTTATATATTTACCGCGTAAACAATTTCCTTTTTTATTCTGTCTTTCTCTCTTTCCTTACCGCATTTATATGTTCATCACTTTTTTCTCTTTAATAATCTACAAATTATACATTTGAATATATCGATATAATTATATAATTTAATCTTATTTATTATTTTTCTACAACTCTTTGCCGTCATTAGGATTACCATATATTAAAAAAAAATCTTATACGGTCTTATAAAAAATGTACAACTAAAAAATTTCTAGAAATATTTTACACCGTTAAATTAATTGTCCCATATTTCTTAGACAATAAAACAATTTGATTAAACTTATTTTGAAAAGTAAACTAATATAAGTTACGTGAGTTATGAGCATAGTAAATTGTTATTTATATTTTCCTTTGTTCATGCTTGTGTTGCGACACGATATAAAACACATGTCAGATAGACCATTGAACTATTAATCTTAAGACGTCTATCCGTCAGACGATCCTGGGAGACAATACTTGAGCAAGGTCACTCTGGCGCCCGATGCCACTTGCGGTTACCCCATTATTTATTGTTTTCAATTAATTTTAGGCACATAATAAATACATTTTGTAAATTGTATAAATGTAAAGACAATTTCAATACCTTATCACACACACACACTTAGGTCTTAATAAGGTATTTAAACTATTCATCATGTTTTATTACAAACCAATCATAATTAGGTCATACAAATTACATGGCCACAACGTATTTATCATTGAAATCTTTACCTGTCAAAACATTTATTTACTAAAAAGAAAAATGTGAACAAAAAATGTAACGTATGTTGTCGCGTTTAAATAATAGTGCAATATATAAAATAAACATTAAAAATATATAACAAACACATGAGTATAGGTTACTAATGCGGGCAGATAAATTAATAATTAATTATTTAAGCTTACGTTAAGTAGATATATGTCTTATACGTACGGTGTAACTTAACTAATTTCAACCTAAGCTAAGATTAAGTACAAGTGCTATAGGATTTAAGCTATCGTACGCGTTAGCAATGATAGTATCAGAATAATTAATTTAACATTACATTATAGCACTATAATATTAAATTATAATTTTTTCTTCTTTGCAGATCTATATTTTTTGTCTTATTATTTTAATTGTATAAAAAAAATATCATAAATATGCCAATATATTTAATCTACTCTGCTAATATATATCTTACCCTGCTAATATATCTACCCTGCTACTATTTAATCTTACTTTAAGCAGTGTTTTCGCGAAAACTAATTTGTAAAATAAAATATAATTTAAAGAACTCAAATAACTGAGGTTTAGAGCACAATTATACTATAATGAGCATCTTCTACCACATTGTAAGAAATCTGCTAGTTTTTCTCACAAATAAACCAACGCTACATACGAACGTCCAGAAGGAGAGGCTAAGTCATTTCTCCTCTTATTGGACCCATATTTTTCAAGTTTGAGGCCCTGTTTGAATTATTTATACTAGATGCATAAACGATCCGCTTATTCATATTTTAAGCAAATATAATCAGGTATCCTCTACAAAAAAAACAATTATTAATACATTTTATGAGATAAATAGAAGAAGAAATAATATTATAAGCAAAAATCCTCGAACCAAATTCTACGACATTTTGACTCTTACAATCAGAATAAAACATATACCGTAGTACGGACATATTATAATTAAAATTTTAAATCTAAAATAATTTCCTACTCCTTAATTAATTACGAGTTTCTATTCAATATTAAAACACTTATCTATAATCAGTTATAGAGAAACGTAATAAACAAGGTTGAATATTACATTTGACTAAATAAATTCATGCTAATAGGTTAAGTTAATGAATTAACTCAAATTTAATTACGTTTAGAGCCTGAAAAGTCAAATAATTAGAAGCAAGAAATATTTTTCACTCAACATTCTAATAAGGTAAAAGTTAAGGAAGATGTGATGACATTCAGAACATTGAGTCGGTTTTTTGTACGAAAATGATGAAAAAATTGCCTACACCTATAAAGTTGCTATTTGTTTAAAGACAAACAGCTATGTAAGACTTCTAAATAAAACGAGATTAAGTCTAAAATTAGTAAAACAGCATCTTTTTATAGAAATTCAAATGAAATAACAAAAATAAATAAACCTATATCTCGTCTTCCAGTGAACACCATTACTGCAAAGTGTTCGAAACGTCGGGTTACATTTTAAGTTTAAAATGTAAATTTAATTATGAGAGATTTCTATCCGTTGAAAAAAATTTGATTGCAAATATTAAATAACAACAGATATATAAACAATTCCCTTTAATTTGTTTTAAAATAGCCGTTCTATGAATCCAGAATATTTGCATTTGATAAACTTTGTTCAATTTATTTTTTACCTCTTTCCCTTTTTTTAACTATCGAGCTGGGACTGATTCTAACCAAAAAAAAGACAAATTTAAATTAATCGACGCCATATCAGATGAGATGAATAACAAGCACTTTATCCCGTGTACACTATCAAGCCATTATGACAGGACACTTTGTACACGAAGTAATTCGACACATATTGTATTCAACTGATGGTAGTCCAACGAACCTGACTGAGTAAGTCATAGTACACAAGTTACATAATCGATGAGTAATTGAGACGTAACACGTTTATTACAGCGTAAAGTTCGATGAGGTCTGTTTGCTGTAGGCGTTTACTACGCTACTTGCTACGCTTGCTACGCTTGCTACGCTTGCTACGCTTGCTACTATGAGGTTTTCGATATGAAAATGATATCCAATGCTAATGTAACATCAACTCTAGTTGAACTGTAAGTGGCCTGAAACATAGACCCTACTTTATATAAATCTGGAATTTTAAAAGTTGAAAAGTACGTTTTTATTTTAGTTCCTCATGGTCTAGTCACTTATTTTTATCTAGTAAAATATTATATCTAAACATTTAAATGTCTGTAAGATTAGCTAAACTAATACAAAATATAAAACTTATTTAATATATAGTTCGTTAAAAATAAAACACATTCGTTTATTTATTACACAAGATATAAAAAAGTTAATAATACAATTATATATAACAAATAACGTACACTCGGCATTAAAAATACATTTCTTCCGATCCGTTAAGTATTTCATCTAAATACCCGTAAATGGCTTTACTAACGAGCATTTGCTTTCACGCTGTCATTACAGTAAAAATAAATATGGCCTCCATTTTTGTTTTATTTTGTCATTTATGTAGGACAAGGTAAATGTTTCATTTAAACATTCGAAACTTGTCTTTAAATGTTCAATTACGTAATGTTATTTTATACTCCAAATATGATATAAATCGTATAAAATTATAATTTTATTTATTAATGTACACTAACCAATGTCAATTGCAATGTGAACTAAATAAGGTACTAAAGTAACTGAAAAATAATTGGTATTAAGACATGCTTGTATTATAAAATTGACACAATAAAATTACAGAACCGTCCGCGTGTCCGTGACATCTCAAAGTTTAACGAATAAAGTTCCATCCGAGCTAAGAAATTAGTTTCTTCCGCTACGTACTCTTGGTTTGGTATAAGCCACAAGAGGGCGCGAGAGCGTTTTAAGCCTATTTGATGTTAACTACTACAATTGCATAAATAATTATACAGTAGGTCTGTCATCAACTAGATAATACTAGTTATGATAATAGCTAAGCTGGGCTAGCTTCAAATAATATTATAAGGTGTTTAGAAACCGATGTTTGACATAAATTTTATTGATCGATCAATCGAAGTGGATTTTTCTTGTAAGATAGTTACGATTTAGCAAAATAAAGTGTATGTTTAGGAATATGGTCTTTAATTTAATAAAGATCTCCTAAGTATAATAAGCATTGTAAAATAATTAACTGTAAGTAAAAACGCTAACGCTATCTCTTTTAACTTGTGGTAAACATAACCCGCATTGTCGGGTAAATTCTGTTCGGGGAGTTATGAGACTTTTGTATTATTCGCGAGATTTGCTCTCCTTTGAAAACGACCCGCAAATAATGCATTGTTCATGATATCACCAGTAATGAGAAGACAAACACTTGTGGGAATCCGACTTCAAAGCCAAGTTTGTTTTTTATTACTTCAATCTTGTGTGATCACATGTTTAATTAATTAATATGTGGGCAATACGTTATTAACGGATGTTTTTGGGTTGGATTAAATGTTTGAAAAGGAATTTGGCTTTAGAAGTGAAACTCTCTGTTTGTTCCATCTCGGTACTCAACAAACGAATTTTCATGCGAATTTTATCAGTACATGGAATAAGATATAAGTGTTTAATATATGATAGAATTTGAGCGAACTAGGAGATAATTAAGTTGACATAATTTCTTAAAGTGAAAAAGTAATTCTGTATGTTTGACTGTCTGTTACTCTTTCATGAGCAAACCTCTAGGCCAATTATGAGAAAATTGAAGGCAGAGATATTTTAGAGGCTCGGTGCTTATATTTTGTCATGGAAAAAGCTTGAAGGCTGTGAAAAAGGCGATGTATGGAGAAAAACATATCTCAAGTAAGGGGATATAAAAACTGCTTTTTTAAGTAATAAAAAATCTTTTTATCCTTTTGGAATTATTATCTCTCTAGGGTATAAAGTATAAAAAAATATAATGTTTTTACCGAAATGCTTTATTTGTACAATATATGTGTTTAAAATGAAATTCATGTTAAGCCGATACTAGCAGGCTTGGTGTTGTAAAATCTTTTATCAAAGCCGAGGGCAAGAGCTAGTATAGCAATAAAAGTAGAATGTACAATAACGTTTGAGAATACTTGTTTTTATAGTTTTAAAAGCAATCGAAACAATTGCTTTCAAGACCCATTTGCTCAAGGGATCGCGGAGTACATACGAACATTTTTAATACTTAGCGCAAACGCCGGCACGACTTCTAGAGCGACACTGATGACGTCACATGGCTTTTAAGTTGTGTATACTAAGACTATTGTGAAACGTTCGAAACATTGTAACTACATTTGTTTGCTTAATATACTTCTATAATACTGTTTAAATTAAAATGATTTCAGTGATTTAACCTTGACAATCTTTGCTGTGTTGTAACTTTTTATTTTCTATCGACACGTTTTCTCCTTATAAAAAACCCTTACACTTTTAAAATAAATACATTTCATATGTAATATTTTTTTAAATATTTATAGTACTATATTAATAAAACGGGTTAGGAAAATAAAATAACCAAAAGTGCTAGAACAAGAGCTTGTAATCATCCTAATTTAATTAATTCGATTGTAAAAAAAGAATGCTCCAAAGAATAACATTCCTAATGTTTTATTATCCAAGTAGTCTGTGTCTTATAGTTGATATTTGCTGTATTATAAGTTTTAAACAAATGTCTCCCCGCGGCTATCTCGGAAACAAAACTAAATTATAATGAGTTAAATGTTCTGAGACGGAACAACTGTCACAGAATATTAATAACATCCTTCCTTGATGTTTCTTATTTAACTTGTTTTCATATAAAAAAAATATTTCATTTATATATAACTTTTATGTTTTTTCAATTGTTTACTCTGGATTCACAAGTCCAAGGACTTGTCTTCCGTGATTTCTCGTTGTGTTTCTGGGGTACCAGAAAATCAATTCCTGGTACCATTTTCTGATGCCTCTTATTATGTCCCGTCCGTCCGTCATTAGTTATAATTCATGCTTAATATAAGTGTCATCTACAATCATTGTGAATTCTGTTTGTTTTACATACATATAAAACAAACATATAAAACCCTTTTGTGATAATCGCGGACAGAATCACGCGCAATAGCTAGTATAAAATAATATTCCCAATTAGCTATGCTAATGAACTAGACAATAGATATCAGAATTTAATATTGTTTGTCAAAACAATATTGTTATCTTTTTGTCATTTCATTCATTTGTATGCAGATTTTGGGTCACTTTGTTAATTTCCGTGTTTGTTTTAATGAGTTTATTGAGTTAATTATTTTGGGTGTTTATATTATTTGTAACAATGTTTAGTTTAAAATAAAATCTTTCGTAGATTGTTTTTTATTGGAACGTAGTTTCTTATCGCGCGTTGTGAAAGGGGGCTAGACGGTAAAAATTCTTACCAAAAGTTGTCACGACATGTTTTGCTATATCTCTCTCTCTCTCTTATAGAAAGCAAGCGAGATATTTTCATTTCCATCATTATCATTTTTTGTATTATATTAAATTGCTTAGTAGTTCTTATTATTTATTTGATATTTGAGTTTGTTCTTTTAGAATCAATTTGCAAATAAGACAGTTTAAATGAAAATAATAATACAAATTTGTGATCAAATAGTCGTAATGTTTTGTAACAACGCCATCTATTTATACGTTAGGGAAACATAACTACATCTGTTATATAAACATATCTGTACAAAGTGAAACCGCTAGGTGGCGGGACAATAAGTCATGGGTTTATTGATTAACATTTAGTATAAATTATCGGCGAAATATCATACAAAAATAGTACAAAAATATTATTCATTAGTATATTAGCTTATATTAATAATTTAATATTTTTTTTATTACAGTAGGTTATATTAATTTTTTTTTGACGTAAATAAATCATTTACCTCTCTATATCGTAGAAAAAAAATTTAATAGGCTTGAAAAGATTCTAGTTTTTTTCAAAGTGAAAATTAAAACATTGAAGAAATTTAAACCGTTTAAACGCCGCCCTTTTGCGCGCGCCCTGCGTGACGTCAAATGAGACGTCTAGTAAATGTTTACTATGAACTTGTTATTTACTTCATACATATTTTAAGTTTTAAGTGTTTTACAAGTCATGGAAGATGATAAAAACTATCTTACAAGTATTGTGAAATACCGGAGTGCAAAAATAGTATTAGAAATACACCCGACAAAATGTAAATATACCTGCTGAAAAACAAAATGTAGCATTGTTACCATTTCCTCATTCAACACATTATACTTTTAATTTACCAGTAAAACTAACTATTTTACATACTTTTACTTTACCAGTAAAACTATGTTTTAAAAAGAAAATTGTTTACTGAAAACATAGCTGATAATACTTCTATAGCATCTTATATCTTCTATATCTGCTATATCAAAAAAAATATTTATCTGAGTCAAGTGAAATGGAAAATGATTACCTAAGCAATCGTATCATTTAATAAAACCTTTAAGCACGAAAATATAGGTTTAAATTACTTATTTTTCTCAGTAACACTAATACCACAGTATGAACTTCAATGGCGTGTCAAATGACGTCACATTTCCTTTCGACCAATAGTGGCGCGTTTTGGAAGTTTGAATTTCGCTCTCTTAATTTACACTTTTCACAAATTATTTAATGGCCTTAAATGATTAGTAAATAAAAAAAAATGTTTTTATTGTAATAAGATGATAATAAGTATCCGAAAAAAAAGTATTTGAGATCATTTTAAATTTTATGCATATTCCCTATTCCTTCAATAATTAATCGAAAGGAACTTCGTTCTATCCGGGTGTCCCTTGACACCTCTTTGTTTTTTTATTTTATTATTTAAATTATATAAAAGAAGTTCATTTTGTAAATATTATAAGAATAAAACTCACCAAGTAGTAAGAAATAAAGAAAACATCTTCCAAAACTATTCACTTATGTGAATAAAAGTGAAATAAAATACTGAATATAATGGCTAGGCGATATTTCATAGCGGACAGCGAACGAGACCCTAGGGCGCGATAGAGAACCCTAACTTGAAACTTGGGTTCCGCGGTGTAATATAAGACTAAATTATTAACTATTTTTAGCATCTTAAAAATATCTAGCTTACTTTATTGCAACTAAAAGTGTAATGCGAATTAAAAAATCGAATCGGTACATACATTTGTATTGTTCAAAAAAAGTGATCAATTTGAAATATCAGATGAAAAATAGATAAAAATTTAAAACGTATTTATTTATAAATCGAATTTTTCATTCAAAAGTTAACGAGCAATTTGGTTTTGTGTGATATATCAAAAATTCTGTATACTGGCACAAATGGTTGATAAATAACTAATTTCAATTGTTTTTGATATAAACGAATATACTTATGTCTTTTTAAACACGGATATTTGAAACTCATAAGAACTGAAGACAGTTATTTTCAACCCCCATACCATTTGTATCCTAAAAGCAATTTAGTCCTTCTGTATTGAAAATATTATAAGATATCGGAAAAGACGCCATATTGAGCCGATTATGTATATGTCTAGTTCTCAAATATATTCCCTTTTGACATCTCCCTCTCGATTTCGTTTGCCGATATGCTAAGTAAATAGGGAAGAATAAAAATTTATAGTTCTTATCAAACGCAAGCGTCCGTACAATCATATAGCATGGCTGATTCTTTATACACAAACAAAAATATATATATTAATAACAAAATAAATGTATTTTTTTTTTGTTTTATGATCTCGATATCTGTTTAGATTATTTTACATCACAATTCTATTGCCTATATGATTTAATTGTGTGAATGCATGTATATTAAAAAATGGATAAGATTAATACTCACGAAAACGCAATGCAAGTAAAAAGCAAAGCAATTTTACCTTAAGCTATTCTGTATGTAGATTTGAATAGCAGAAACCAATACAGCAATATATATTCCAAGACAGACAACACACCGCTAGTGTATCTGCATAATGTATATTCTATAAATGACATCAAATCAAAACGCAGTTAGCATCCCCTGGATGTGCGCCAAGCACCTGTGGCATTTGTGTTTTTAATGCCACACTCTCAAAACTACCTTAATAAAAATTGAATTACTTTACTCGCACTCTTTCTAAATACTAGCTTTGATAGTATTTAAAAAAATAACTTCTTCGCTTAGTTATTCTCGTTGATATTTTTTAAATTATTTGTAAGTTAATAATAAAATTAATTTCTTATTAAATAACTGAGATGGTTTGTGTTTTATTTGTTTCTTCTTTTCATAAGTTGCAAAAATTATAGTTCTATAAAATGTATCCTAAATATTATAGTCTATTCTACAAATTTAATACTGGCAGTTGATTACCGATGGTAAATTATATAATCTATGGTGTATCATTACACAAAGTTTTTTGGCAACTAAAAACGTCGCACTGCGGTGGGTATTGTTTTTTAGTTTCAGTGACGTCACTTCAGTCAATATTTAAAAAACAATGAAATGCACATACATACAATTCAGTTCATTGCGTCTAAAATTGCCAAATACGTCACTACGCTCTTCATAGGTATTACTTCCTATTTTGACATATATAGTTATTTTTGGCAACTTGTACTCTTTGCCCCTAATATTGGAAAAATAATCCGCTGGGTCTATTTAGGTCATGTTGCCGAATTTTTCACATATTTCTCCGGAATAAAACCTCATTTGAACATTTGAGTTTAAATGATTACTTGAAATATAATGAAGTAATGTTGAAAAATTACGAATGTATATGTATTTGTAGGTACACATAAGCATATTAATGTAATTTTCAATCAAATTGAATTGTCCGCATTACATCAATCTGGCTAAATGTGATTAGATAACCCATCGCTGGCCAAAGCCGTGATAAATTATTTGTTCCGCTAATCATCTGCATACTCATTTGTGTGATGTCCGAAAATTAGGCTAATTCCAGTTTATTGTTACTATTTTGAATTCATTATAGTAGTAACTGTTATCATTAGCTGTTTTAGATTGCATATATTAACTTTATATACATATAATATAGTTTTATTCTAATGATATCCTAAAAATATTCTCGTATTATCCCGCGTAAATAAGAAAAATAATCTAATCGAAAATACTTTTATATATACAGTTAGATAAAAGGCTACACCACACCAAATTGTGTTATCATCTATGTCATGTCTTATCAAAAGTTATCTCATGTCATCTCTCATCAAGTAGTATGATGACCTATAGTATGGTTATATTGTTACTATACACGAAATTAGTTTTAGTTTTTCAATGCATTGTTTGACTGAACAATAACCTACATTTACATAAAATTTCATAAAAAACTGTCTAACAGTTTTCCATGATGCGCGAACAAACAAATAGATGTACAAAGACAAATACAATAAAAAATAAAATTTGCTTTTAGTTTCATGTTACATATTAAATACGTAATAAAGAGTTTTATAAAAAAATATTTAATTATGTTCTTATTATTTGTATAAAAAGGAAAATGCGCTAATTACGAAATAAAGATGAAACGGTAATATTAAATATCTTTTTATTTAATGCTAATGCAAAAGATAAAATTACACTCGTTTTCTTTTTTATTAGCTATCATAAAATATTAGGACCATTATTTTCGTTCCTAAATTAAAAAATGGCTGGAAAAATAACAACAAAATTTCAAATACAACTGGATTAACGTAACAAAGTTAATTGTACAACCCGTCAGAACAATTATTTAATGAACCCACGACACCTTTATTTGTTAGGGTTATGTCAAAGTATTCGTGGTAATTCAAATTTGAACCTTATAAAGTTAGTATTAAGGTTTTTTTTTGTAATTTGGACGCTGAAAATGAGGCTGCAAGAACGTTGATGGTGGCATGAATAAATATTTCAAAGATGGCGGTGACCAACAAGTACATATAAAAAAGGATATTTATTTATGGTTGCAAAATTACAATAATTTAGATTTTTTTGTAATATATTAATTAGATTACTAATGTTTTGTTCGTAATTACGTAACATAATTCAATTAAAATTATCATTAAAAACCATATATATCTTTAAATTATAAAGCTTGAATAACCACTATTACGAAAAAAATAATTAATTAAAAAACTTTTTGGAAAAAAGGTCTAGAAATAAATTCCCCAGAAAGTAAGTGGCTTGGTTCTCGCATATTGTATTGAATTACGTCAGCCGGCAGGAATCCCTTTGTGAGTCACCTAGGCATCCCGCGGTCGGGGCAATCTAGACTTTTTAATGCTTTCATGAAATATTAACCGAGGTGGTCGTTTTGGAATTTCTTGACTTTGCTATGGTTTAATGCCAGTTTGATTAACATAATAAATATGCGAGTAATATTCAAAACTGTCATAAAATGTTAAGTATTCCAGAGGTCGCAGGTTCAAGTATGACTTTAAGCGTAAGCCCGATTACTAATGGATTGTTTATTATATAAATTATTAAAATAGCAAAATTTTATTTTTCAGACACACTTATTAGAAGAAATTCTATTTATTAATAACACAATACAAATAAAAGTATCCCAATATAAAACATTTTATATTCTTCAGGTATAAAGTTCTTTAAGAAATACAATATAAGTCGTTTTAAAACAGTGTGTGCTCTGTTGCTAGATAAACTGACCTCGTCTACTCCCGAGCTTTATTTTATTAGGGCACTTACAAAACCAGCGACATTTCAGTTTTATTATTTGTAGTTTCTATTTTTAAGGTAATCTATATAGATAGAAAAAAATGTTTTAATTAACTTTTCGATCTACTATCTAAGACTATTCCTAAGTACGTTTTCTAATATAGTTTTCACGACGGCATTTCAATACTACCGTCTAAGGGAATTAAATATTAAATGCACACATGTACCGGCTGTCATAAAATTAATGTGTTTTTACATGGCTCTAGTTGTTGAGTATGATTTCACCTTTAATTTAAGTGTAAAAAAAAATGCGATCGCAAAGTTTCAAAAATAATTAATAAGGAACCATCTTTCAAATTTTAAATGTTACTAATATCCTTAAAGCAAAAAAAAAATCTTTAATATTTTAAGTAAATAGTAACTTTGCTGAGATAAAAAAAATAATTATCCCCAGGTATCGATAAAATAAATAATTCCAATAACTTTGTAGCGGACACAGTTCCCCTGAGTTGTGAGGGTAGCCTAGTAAATGTTCTATTTTTATATTATCCCCATCTAAGGCTATTTACTAACGCGATGTTGCGTTTGAACAGTTGAAGTTTAGTTTTATATTATAAAGTAAGATGTATAAAAATATATATTAAATTGATAGACATAGGAATTTGTAACATATTTAATTCAACTGAGTCTGATATTATCACAATAAACCTCATAACTATTTAAGTCTAGGTAAAAGTATCATCGTCACCGTTATCATAATTATATATCATTTATTATTATCATTTTTATAATAACATATAATTTATTTATCGTAATAATCCCAACCTTCTTAAAGAAAAATAAGGTGCCTAAATTTAGGCAAAATATTATCCAAAGTCAAATCGCTCCGTTCTCAAGTGCCCTTAACAACGCTTAGCTCGCGTTATGTTGCAGGTCACACGTTACACTAGGTTGCCTGGGTTACCTACTTAGATAGTTTCGTTATAACTATGTGTGAAGCTGTGTATTGTTCACAATAATGATACTAACGTTAGAGAAGAGAATTCTCAAATAATTATTCCCTTAAAGCATTGTTAGGAGTTAGGTATCTCTAAGCAATTCGCTATCGCTTCTCGATCTATCGCTATAAATTGGAACACAAGTACTTCATACTTATATACCACATATCTTTCTTTCTTTCATATATACTTATAATTTATTTTTTTGTAATCATTTAAAAGCCGAAGATCTTTAGGTGTGATTTGTGATTGTTGATGTAATCTTTTGAGTAATCTATCTTTGAACTTACATTATGTAACTTTTTGTTACTATAGTATATTCGATTTTTCCTTTTCTGTGATAATACTTAATTCACCGAGGCGGACAGCGATACGGTAGCTCAGTTGGTTGCGCGACGGGACGGTTTCCTAGTAGTCGCGGGTTCGAATCCCTGCCCGTATCGGTTTATTTTTCATTTATTTTTATATATATATTTAAGTTTTATTTAATGATGAAAGTAGTTTCAATGTTATTATTTTTTTTTATTTTAAAGTTTATCTAAAACTTTTAAATGACGTAAGTACTTAAAATTTTTATTATTTAAATTTAAACATGTTAAACATATTAAATCACATTAGTTTATCTAAAAAGTGGCTGTTACCAAGGTAATAAATGAACTTTATATATTGTTCAAGGAAGTTGTTAGGAACAAAGTAAAGGTGATAAAAAGTTTGAGTTTAGTCCTAAGTGCAATGAAGAGCCTTGTGGTATGGTTGGTTGTAACAGCTGGCTCTCGCCCAACAGCTACAGGTTGTAATGGGACATTAGTATTCAATGCACTTAGAACTGTTATCGTTTAGATTTTTAGTTAATTTGATTTTATTCTTCCTTTTAAGTCATTTTTGGCTACATAAAAATAGAAATTAAGCTACAATCAGAAAAAAATATAAATATATAATAGGATAAATTACATGTTCTGATTATCCATTTGTAATTTATATAAGAAAAACTGACTGATTGATATAATACTGACTTATATGAATATAACTCAAATCAGACTAAAAACTAAACATTTTAAAAAGATGCTGTTTGAAACTTAACTAGGCAATTAAGGCGATTATAAAAATGTAACCCTTGTATGTGTACAAGCCGACTAACTATTAAATTCAAAAGAAAATTGGCAACAAATGTATTCTTGTTGTACTCATTATACATTTAATATTTCTTAATTCCAGACAAGTGTTCCATTAGAGTAAATAGTTTGCAAAATAAATAAACGTTTTTATTGTCTTAATTGTGTTGTTACCCTTAATGTTGAATTTTTACAAAAAGTTCGGAAACTCATAAACTCTTTGCACCCAATTAGAGCGAGAGCTTATTTAAATTCCGAATTTGTTTTTCAAATTACGTTCTAGGTTTTAAATTCAAAACTTACCGACTGGTTTCTTTCTAGAACAAATTTAAGTGCCTTGAATATAAGTATTTGAATAAAATGTTAAAATGTAGACGTCTGTAAAGGAATAAAGAAAATACAATAGAATATCTTTTATTTAAAATATTTTTGTTGTAAGGTATGTCAAGGTGACATTGCTGTCAAGTAGTTTTCTTATGAGTCAAATAGTGACTGTTGGAAATAAAACAGAGAACCAGGAGGCTTAATATGCTAGCAAAACCTACCCTATAAATACTTTAATTTTAATATTTTATACACATGCAATATGATATAAAGTATAATAAATGTAAGATATCTATGTAAATGAAGGCAATTTCGTTAGACTTTTAGTAATTCCAAGTTATATTGTCAAGTTATCTGGTATCGTAGTAATGGATTGCGTCTACGAGCGTAGCGGTGTAGGCATTTCGTAGACAATTTAGTAGAGGGTTCTAGCATAATAGCTTTAACTGTCTTTATTATTTATAATAGGCATTAATGACGTTACAGTTTATACTATTATTCAAATACCTCTATGAGTTAGCACAATACTTAATCACCGAACCAGTACCGCGATAACAAATGCAATTACGACAATTCTATGATAAATGACAACAATTTCAGGACAATTTTTCTCGGTCGGGTTATCTATCTTATCTCGAAGCAATTCATTTCGTCCGGTTATAAATTGAGTACTCATTTTGGTGGCAATGGCAGGTTATGATAGTATCTTTAGTTCATTGTTTCAAATTAATTGTGAAACTTTTAGAATTAGTTTCAAAAATGATATTAATGTTTTGTGTACTGTCATAACTTATTTTAGTGCGTATTTACACTGTAATCTACAATAGAATTGGTATGGGAGAAACGGAAATTTATATACTTTCCGGACACAAATTTATCGTAAGAAACATCTACCGCAAACAATTTGTTATAGCAGACTGCTTGCTTCAGACATAGTGATTACTTATAAAATAAAATAATATTATAAAGGTTAAGTTTTATTAAGAAACATAATGTACAGATCGATTTCACCGTAGATAACGACATTGATAACAATTTTATCAATGTTGGCTAAATATATACTACCAGATTTGAAAAGGAATGAAAATGAATGTTTCAATAGATAATGTTTCTGTTATCTTATATTATGTTTATGTTTATTTCTTCTATTACATGTTATAAATTATACTATAATTAAAATAGCTCATATCTCTAGTCTTCTTCGCGGTAATTTTGGTAAATACTGTTTTATATCATAATGTGGTTTAGTTAAATTTTAATTTATAAATATATATTTTTAAACATTAATAATACTATCTTCAAACTTCATGACGTATTAAAAAAAATGTTATTTAAATTATTATTAGGTTATTTAAATTCTCTACGCAATAAATATAATGCTAATAAAAAATCAGCTGATCACAGCCTCGCAAACATTTGAGAAGCGCTGCACCAATGAAGTAACAAGAGTAGCGTTTTCGTCTCTTTACTGCACTATTGAGGTCAGGGTTTTATTTTTAAGTATAATCCATATAATTTGCTCTCAACAATGCTTACATTATACTTATAATATAATATAAATAATTTATAACTAAAATATTTATTCATATTTTTTTCTGAATGTTGTCAAATTATTTATTTACAGCAAAGTAATATATATAAATATATTAGAAACACTTTATTCGCATTACAGCCTATATTTTTCTTACTCCCTTTCAATGCTTTCGATAATTTTTCAGAAATATTTAATTAAAAATTATTTAATTCTTGTATAAAATCTTTTAAAAAATATTTACCAACTAAAACTCCAAAAATAAAAAAGCAATAAAGTTATTTGTAATTCCTCGAATATATATAAAATATATTCGTAAAAATAATAAATAACATTAAAAATGTTTTGATATAAAAATTTACCTTGTGTATCTATGAAATTTTATATTATATAGTTATTGAGCAAATTATATAAACATATACACGAACTTCTGCAATATCATTACTACTATTATATCCTATTTGACGATTATTATTATTTGACTACATTAATTAATTCTAAATGGTTTAGTGACTAAATCAAGCAAAATGTAATTGCATGCGACGGGGTACAATACACCCTTTACAAACAGTATTCTATATATAGTTATCACTAAAAGATATATTAATTAATTAAAGTCTAAAGGTACAAACAATTATATTTTGCAAAGAAATATAAATTTCGATAAACTTTTAAGTATAAAAATATATAAATACTTAAAAACAATAAGTACTGTAAATATAATAAAATTAAAATTATGTAAGGTACCGATCGTCTCTTATGTAATATAATATGCCAGTTCTGGCAGGAAGTAGTCAACAAGTAGCGTATAATCGGAATATATCTTATCAAACTAAATTAAATAAAGATAATTTTTATTTATATTTATTTTTATTTATTTTTAATATAAGATATAAACTTATCACAGTATTAATATTACAATTAAAGAATAAATAAAAAAAAACTATTGCTTGTTATCTGAAATATTAAAGCAGTTATTCATAATCAATTTTATTTATAACATAATTACAGAAACTTATGTTTTGAAATTAAAAATCTTTATAATTTTTGTTTAAAGAATTCTTGGAGCGAAATCTACTAATTATCACCTTCGAATTTTCAACCCTTTCAATAGATTTAATAACATCTTCCTAAAAGCAGCGCCCTTGAAGGCGCTACAAAATACGATATAAAGCTAAAATGGACATTAAACGAAATTTAGCCTTTAGAAAACTGTTCATTAACATTCTTACAAGGTTCATAAAAAACAAATATAAATGAATTAATTTGGTTTTACTATTAACACCAGGGATTTCATTTATCAGAGAATCTTAAATATAGTTTCATATATTTTTTTATAAACATGAAACAATGATCGTATCGGTATTATTATTATTTTTCATACTACTTATTTAAAATTTAAATAAGCTTACATGTTTTTACATGCTTATAGATATTTTAAAACATGTTAACTATGCTATGCTTAGGTTTATTATCTTTAAACAAGGAATTAGTTTATTATTTATTAACACGTAAAGGATATGAACCGGCTACTTCTGATAGTTTATTTTCGTCGATTTGCTAACTAGGCTATCGTGTCGTTACTCAAATTGACGAATTAAGCCTTCTATACATAACAGCCCTTATCGCAAAGCAAGGGAAATCAAATAGGTTTTACTTTCATAATTTGCAATTTGGTATGTTATAAAAAAATACGCTACCGAAATTAATACTACATATACATAAACATACATAGGTATAAACATATAATATATATCTCTAAGTATGAAACATCGCCTACAATGCAATTTAACCGCAATATTCGCATCATTAACCAATTGACGGTTATATTTCGTTGTCAGATACATTTGTTGCAGACTTCAGTATTGCCATAGTAAAATAAATTTTAATTAATTTATACCAATTTTTATTTGTATTATTATGAATATAACTTTTGATTAGTAGATAAGCTAAATTTAATTTGCTCTGATACATATATTTTTATTAAATAAAAAATTGTTTTGAATTTTGTTCAAAGTTTAAATAATTGTTGAACGTATGAGTCAAAATCAGTTTAATTTTTTTTTTATCAACGAATTACAATTAACGCTATATTTGACATCTTTTAATATATATCTTTCTAGTACACATTATTTTATCTCTATAATAAAATAATATCACATAATAATAATATCATAGGACAAATTATACAAACTGATCTAACCCCTTAGTAAGCATATTATTTGCTTGTGTTAAGGATATCAGACAGTGATACAAATACATAGAAATACACATTATAAATTCTGCTAACATATTTAATAAACGGCCAAACCCAGAAATGCAGACATCTATGCTGATCAGATGCATGACAGGACTGTCGGGAATCGAACCCGAGAAACGAGAATTTTATAAGTGAAAAGTTACTATCCATCAATAACACATTGTGTTATAACTCATTCTTTTTTTAAATTCATAAAAACCACGTCAGAAATGTTATATAACACATCTTAATTACTAAATGGAAATAGTATGCGATAAATACCATCTATTTTTGTTTTTTAGGATCTTTACATTCATATTGTTTTAATAAGGTTTTTATTAACATATTTTGGATCACACTTATTGTTTTTGTATATCCTTAGAAAGATAAACTGTCTTTGAGAATCACTGGAGCACATAAACAGTGAAGGTATAATATTGAATCTGTCAGTAAGGTCAGCTTCCACTTTTCTTACAAACAATCAATAACATTAGTTCTGCCTTCTGCTTCGCAAATGACGCGTAAACTCAAAGGGTCTGATGTAAACAAAATGTATTACTGTTTACAAGATGTTGCTAAAGATTGTACTCATGTAGAAAGCGTTAATTAGATAATGATTTTAATACAGATCTGTATTCTGATGTCACGTGTTTAAAAATCTCTGGTTCAATACAAGGCCATTTTTAATGAATAAATAATTAATAGAATCAATATGAAAGTTTTGTAGACAAAAGCAAGTTTTGATTACTGTAGCATTTTTGCACTATGAAAATCTAATTCACAATCACTGACATAATAGAGGGCGTTGTCGCCATAAGAAATATAATGACATTAAATGTTATAATATTATTCATTTACATTAGTTTTAAAATTGTAATGTGACAAAAATATTTAAAATATGTGTGTCACCATTTGCAAAGTATGAAATGAACAATAGTTTTTGAACATGCGATGTTTACTGTAAATATAAAATATAGTAAAAGAGAATGTCTGCTACGAAATAGCCTACGAAGACGCTACGTTGCTACGCCAGCCAATATACCGCTGACCATAATATCAAAATATTTAATATGTTATAACAATATTTGATATACAATGTACCTCATATAAAGAAAGGTCAACGTCAAGTAGCTTTGTGTTGCTAAATCCGACAACCGCCTTAGGATTACATAGTTTTCCAATAAAAGACAATCCATAAAACAGAAACTGTGTATCAAAGACATAACTCACACAAATGCATTATTCAATCCTCAAAACTCCTAAAAGGTCCACTATTATATTTCCTAACATACTGAATCGTTACACGAAAAAGGCATTGCCCTGAATTCCCTTTATTAAATCCTTCCTCACACATGGAAGCTCACACATATACACGTTCTTGAACATCGCACATATTAGAAAACATGATGTATATGTGTGTATGTTAACGCACACATGCGTGGACTGTATGTGTAAATGATTCATACATGTTACTCACACATGTACAGTCCTAAGAATGCAATAAACGGGTCACAGCCTGACGTACAAAAAGTTTGAATTGCACATTATAAGGCTTTAGAGGACTATTGAGTACTTAAGAGTCTGTTATTGACATAATTATGTTTTTAGCATTTGTTAAGAATTGGAGTAAATTCTCAAAGGGCAGAATATTTAATAAACGTAAGGCGTAAAATAAGATTGCCTTTGATAGAAATTATTTGATTTTGCAGCCGAAAATTACTGACACATTCTTACTTGAGTTATGAATAATTATTTAAAAATAAGTTAATATATATTTTGATAAATATATATTTTTTATTGTTACCAAATCAAAGCACACCTTTGACATGTTTGAATTAATATTTAAAAATAGTTGGAATTTAATATAAAGAAAATATAAAAAAATAAATTATATATTTAGCTTCAAAAGTGTATGAATTATCTACATATAGAGCCTAGAGTGGATTATTGTAATTCGCCTGTCAGCAACATAATATGAAGTACATACAAAAAAACTAATATTACATACATATTCCGTGTTTCGTATCATAATAATATGAAACACGGAATACTTTTAAAGTTAATACGATCACGCTTTTGAATTCCTCTGAAAACGTGTATGTTTGTGTGTTGAGAATACAAATGAACTGCGCGTTCTAAATTTACTTCATGTAATACACTTGTGAATGTTTCTTTGTTTTTATGTTGCTTATCTTATACGTGATTTCTTGTGAACGGAATAATAGCAGGATCTCTAATTTAAGCCACCTAGGTTGACTTAGTGTCAATTACATTAACTGTCAAACTAGGTTGACAGCCATTCTGACTGTTGAGCGCACAGTCTATAAATTTATGCATACATTTTGCGTTTTTTTATTTCAGTGATTATTTCTAAATTACATCATTGTTTTTTTATTGCTAAACCATCGATGATAATCCTTGCCGTCAGTATAACTTCGTATATTTAATCTTATTTATTATTTGTGTAATGACGTTTAATAAGCGGGAAAATTGATTTGAATGTAAAAAAACGCTGATTAAATACCGAAGCCATATTTGGATTTGAAAATAATATCAAGCTTAAACATTGTACTTCGTAAAATTATATTGTGATTTAATCACAAACTGTGATGAAAGATAAAAATATATATTCTCGAAATCAATACAAATTGAAAAACCTTATTCCATTTTGTTAAGACTGGTTTATCTCAATCTTGACCAAATTATTCTAATTTAGTATTAAGATAGTGGTAAAAAATTCGTAGCTGCTTGTTAAATATTATTAGGATAAATAATAAAAGCTAAATATTATAAGCTTATGATATTTTTGAAGTAATACTTCTTGCAAAAACCGAATATTTATTCTTATTATAATTTTATAGGATTTATAACATGAAAATGATGTCAATGTAGAATTTATATTATTAATAATGACTTTTTTGAAAATTTTATGACAAAGGAAAGAAAGACTTCTATCTTATTTTGACATTAATATAACCATATTACATTTATTTCGTGTCTATTATTAAATTGCAACAGAATGAACGGTGGTAGAGAAAATAAAATTGCAGTGATTGCTTTGCACAAAGTAGAAATAGAGCTGTCAGTCATTTTCAAGACCTTATATCGTAGCATCGACAGACATACCAACAATTCCTTTGTCGAAGACCATAAAATATCGAATTGATCGGCAGGCGCTTGTTATTAGAACTACAAAGGCTGTTAAAGCCAGAACTCGGTGAAGCCCATTAAGGAATAAATATTATTGCGTGGAGAAATTAGAGAGACCTGGAGATCAGTGCTTTCAATATACAGGACATACCTATAAACGATTGCTACAGCTAAAAAAAAGACCGCTCTTAGCACTGAAGAAGCTGTAAGCTAGGATACATAGTTTATTGCACAATAACCCACAAATTGATTGTATCTAGGGCAGTTAACATTAAAAGACGCAAAACACGAATATGTACGAATTTAATAAATGTATATATATTTCGCTTCACGTACCTCAAGAATTTTAGTTATCCGTACAATTTACTGGAAAGCAAAATTACTGCGATACGCGTGACTGATGGTTCTAGAGTTCCGCAGTTAATTGCTAAAACGTGCCGAAGTAAAGTGTAAATTTACACCTTACTCTAAATCTTAAATTTGGCTGAGATTACACCGTTAAATTGTTTCAACTTTAATTAATTACGTTAATTCGTTTACAAAAAAGGTTGGTGGTTGTTTATGACTACTAGATATCTTGGCTTTGTTGAAAATAAAAGTTTAACTTTTCATATAAAACTTGTTTCTTTGACATACCTTTAATACCTTTAATAAATAAAATATATTAAAAGAAAACCAACAAATCAAACTACTGTGTAAGCGACAGTACTTAGCATCGTAAATAATATTACGTTCCATTTATACATTATTTAAGACGCCAATTCTGTATAATATTATAAGGAATATTCAAAACACGAGCGATACGCAACGTGTGAGAAATGAATGCCTTATATTAGATTACTGTTCAAATTTTAACGAAATACTTGTATTTGTTCGAAGTTACGCTTACGCTATTATTATATGAGTATGTAAAATTTCACAAGAGACTAAAATATATGTGCTGTAAAAAGATTTAGTAGCCAGGAAACTGAGTCCTAATATAACTTCTAACTCACAAAGGAACCATTCTAAATGGACCTGATTTATTATTAGAATATTAAAATTAGCCGAGCTCAGGACTTCGTTTATAATGAGCCTTCAAAATAAACGGTAATCTTGCCATTATCCTTGCTTGCATTCATGGTAGGTAATAAAACACACAAATGTCGACCTTATCTAAAAAAATGTAAAGATCAAAATTAATTGAGATCTCTTGCATTACGTCAGCTGAAGGTAGCATTTAGGTAAAAATTTTATGTCCTGTTCTGATACCTTGCGAACGGTATACTGTGGTCTCTTTCTGGCTATTACTGGAATTGCTCTTACTTTCAAAGTTTGACATAGTTTTATTTCATTCATTACGAGAGAAGTGCGTCAATTCCTTTTTTTTTATTTTCAATGAAAAACTCTAATTAGTAATCCTTTTAATTTAGCAAAAACCAACTCTAATTATGGTCACGATACGACTCTCTGCTAAATATATTTCATTTTATAATTTGTTGAGTTTTCTTTACATTAGACTGAATTATAATAAAAAGAAAAAGGTCTGAAAATATTTGTTTCCATGCTAACTGAAACAGAAAGTGTTACGGTAAATTTACGATATTTAATGGGGCAACAAAGCTATAAAACTTCGTTATTAACTCTGTTTTTACATATAATTTGTGGTTTACACAAAGTTCCTAATAAACGTGGGAAGTTTTGAAAATCCCTTAAAACAACCGTTCCCAACATGCAGACGTTTAGATCCTGTGATTCCCAAAGTTTAAGTCCCGTTTATCACTAAAGTATTTAAGTCAAGTTCTGTATTAACGTTTAGATTGTCAGTTACAAGGAACAATGATACAATCTTGGTTCTGCTTCAATAAAATAATTGTAATGTTTTAATTTCCTAACAAACTGCTTTTAGGGTTCTTATGAAACGATATTATAATAAAATATCTGCTGCAAGCGATTCTGTCTGTGAGAAGAACTTTAAGAAGGGCTTCGGAATAAATTCATAAACTGGTAGAATATAAGTAAAAAAAAAAAAAAGAAATTTTTAATAAAATAAATGGTCCATTAAGAAGAATAATTTCTTAAATTTCTAGTTTCAGATATACACAATTCAAAAAATATATAAGTAGAAAAAAATAAAATAAATATTTTTTGGCAATAATCAATTCAAAATATCTTTATTCAAATATACATTAACATGCACTTTTGAATCGTCAATGATTACATTAAATTGGTCAGTATAGTCAGTCCGTGAGTAAGCTACACCAGCTCGGAATGGTGCTCCGTTGAGAAGAGCTGGCCAATAACTCAACAGTTGCTCTTTTATAGTGAACTTTAACAATGTTTGACTTACACATTAAAATATATATATATAGGCGAGATATATTGCACATACCATGAGATGAATGGTAGGAGAAATAATATTAAAACATATATAATTATGTTTTCAATTAAGGGTTTACTTAACAATTATAAATTTGTATTCTTAATTAAAATAATACATAATTTAATTTCTAATTCCATTTGATGTCACATGTATTATAAATTCAGAAAAGGCGCTACGGGTTATGAATTACGACGCCAGAGGTCACTGACGGCTGGTTCGTGTAATTTATTTACAATTTATAATGCTTTTTCCGCAACATGAAGCAGTTTTTCTGTCCCTCTGTCCTCATTATTTATAACGGTCATTTTTATTCTATGTTTAAACATAATTCATTTATTATTCATTACTAATTATCATATATTTTATTAAATTTCTCATATTTTATTAAGATTATTTAGCAACTTTAATAAAGAATGGCATAGATTTTAACATTTTTATGTTCATGTAAATTTTATTCAGTATTCTGTGCCTGTGTATTGGATTAGTTATCGTAATTATATTTTCCTATAGCTCTACCCTATAACATAAACAATAAGTATTATTATTTCATAAAAAATTTACATTTGAAATAAAAAGAAAATTTAAACTTCGCTCATGGAAAAGACTCAGACCTGCGAACCCTGGAAAACTGTAGCTTGCCAATTGAGCTGCCATATCGCTCGCCGCCACTCTTGCTAACATTCCTTCTACCTATAACAACTAAACTATATATTATATGATACAAATAGCATGTTTATTAGAAGCATTAGTGAGAATACACGTCACTCCATCTCAGCCATATATCTCAAAACCGCAGCCTAGTGTAGTATTGAGCGGACTGGTTAACAGTTTGATGGAAGCCGAACTCAACCCAAATATCATCCAAGCGTCACGATGACTTACTTTTCACAAGGATTCCTCAGATTACTAAAGCTTCGATTAACTACAAATTGTCTTACAATTTTTATATTTTAATACACATAGTATAATTATTTTGGAAAGATATCATACAAACAGAACTTAAATAAAACATATAGGTATAATGCAATAAGATAAAATAAAAAGTCGCATATCAGGAATAATGAACTGCAGTACGGCTTTTCACTAATCCCACAATCGCTATTAATTATTAAACCGTGGTTAATAGAACCATTAGAGGTGTCAGAATGTGAAGATAATTAATTCTGGAGAGACAACCGCAGCGTCAGCAGATGAAGTGAAGATAAAATGGCATGGATATTACTTAAATATTTGGCTTAAAGTATTGAATCTTAAACTATGTTTTAAAATTAAGATATTTTTCATTACCATTCTTCTTCTTACCACTGACAGTATTTTTGTATTTAAAAGTAATGAAAAATGTATAAGTCATAAGTCGTACAGCCGCAATCCCTCTGGACTAATTATAAAATGATATACTACATCAGTGTTACTTACTATTGTCAATAATATTATTATGCACATATTTTTATTAATTTTAATAATAAGACTTGTTTCACAAAAGTATGGTTACATTTTAAACGCTAACAAGGCATGGAGTAGTTAAACTAAACAAATACTTGACTGCGATAGCTTCAACACCGTCTGTATGCTCTGATGTGTGGTACAAGTTACAGTATTTAGCGGTTGGGAATTAATTAGTTTATTTAACCTGAGGAACCTTATAAAAGCCGTTTGGACGGACATAAAATAAAAAAATAAACCTCTATTTAATTTGTAGAGACTAATTAATAACATCTCGTCTTTGAGAGTAGATTCTAAATGTTCTAAATTATAGAGTTGAGTGAGTATTCTTAATTCTGCCTAGTATACAAAGCAATGTTGTCATTTTACTTTCGTAATCGTAAGTTACTAACATAGTAATATAACGAATTAGTGCATTTAATAACATTTGCAATATCTCTAAATTGCATAAAAAAACGATAATTTAAAGTTGCGTAACAAATCGGTAAAGCTTATTAATTGGACTTCAAACGAGCACTTAGCTTAATATTACCGCTGGCACGTACGCTTACACAGAATATTGCGTGAATATCGAACATACTTCACTGACTTGTGACCTGTCTTCCCTTGCAATAAAATATACTTATTATAATATACATAAGTTATAAAGTACTTAAATTAGAATTTACTTTTAATATAGTAATAACCATATCAATAAGAGCTTTTTTCAAGTAGATATTATATATATTTAACAATAAATAATGATTATAGTGATTTTAAAAGTTAATGAAAGAACATCATCGTAGCTCAGAGCTGCTTTTTTTCTTTTTTTTTTTTTTGCCTGATGCTAATGCTGCCACAGCATGAAGATAACAAAAAAGGTACGAAAAAAAAAATAAAAAAAAAACTTAAACAAAAGGCATTGGTCTCAACTTGTACTATTTAAAATAAAATAAAAATATGAACCGAAATTATTTAAGTTTTGTAATCTCATGAACTTTATTATTCGTAGAGATTGATGATGAGAAGACTTAGCTCAATGTTAGTACTGAATCCTTTGTGCATATCTTGCAGTCTTGCAGTCGGAGTCAGGGAAGCGAATATTATAATGATTAAGTCGATAACATTATTTGCTTTGGAGCAACTCTGAGATAGTAGCTTTCTCAAGATATTAAGAACATTACTAAAAACATTTTTAATTCTCTAAGAATATATATCAGTTGTAGCAAAGATTCAACCTAATAATAATTTTTATATATTTTTATAATTACAACATAGCACTTAGGTCTTACGATTATTAATAAAAATGTAGACTAGTTATTGAGAACAATTTCAAAATACATTTCAAAGTTTAATACTTAATATTAAATATGCGGAAGTTATTTTACGAAGCTTGTAAGACGTGTTCGAGAAGGTTAATAATGTGACATGGTCCTTCGCTAAGAAAAGGCTTTAGCAAACTGTAATACTTTGTGCAAAATACTAATTAATAAGAAAATGGCAGCAAATTCTGGAAGGTTTAAGAAACATAAATTGACGTGTGAAAGACACAATTGAACGGGTTGCAACTGTGATTAACTTTATATATTGAACTTTACCGAATTCTTTAACGAAAAGATTGCTCTATAAAGTTTATTTCTTTGTAACATTTGTACGTGAGAAATTGCAGCTAGAATTCTTGCGAGTAAACATTTTAGCTAACGACTGCTAGTTGTAGGAGTGCAAAATTTATGGCAATTTTACGATTAAATTGTAAGCGTTCTTAACTTTGTCGGATAATTGCCAGGGAAATTTAAGTTCTCTACTAAATTATGTGCTATTTGAGTTATAAATTATAATACTATAAATGTGATACTAAGATTCTTAGATTTTAATTAAGCAATAAAAGAGTCGAACTTAATGAAAGAAATAAGAAATGTATTAATAAAATAATCGCTACCTCGAGTGAAACCGCTGTCACTTATGATTTAAATGTTATATATTGCGTTGAACGCTAAGTACTTCGCAACATTTGTTAATGACTGAAGTTTTCAGTTTGGAGAAGGTTCAGCTGAAGAGGTTTTTGTAGAATGTATGTAGTATGAGCGCTGGTTGTGAAATTTTCATTGTGTATTACTTCAGCGGAAATATTAATACAAAACTCGGTAACTAACGAAATAGTAAAGAAATAAATTCTGAAGTAAGAAATTGTAAAATATTTAATTAATATATACGTATAAACATTTAATAAGTATATTCACATAAAATTTTTATGAGTATTATAATATAATATTATAAGGTCCTAGATCTAGGTCTTAGGTTTAGGTCTTAGGTCTTGTCTTTTGCAATAGTAATCGTAATCTGTTTAATGAAAAATCTCTCTTTAAAATATAAGTACCTATTTTTAAAAAGTTTGTCCGATTATGGGTTACTTAACAAAAAAATAATTATTTATTCTTATAATATTATGAATACAAACCCAATTATAAAATTAATCTGTTTAATATAATTAGTCGTACCTAGCTTTACTAATTTGAAAACGTTTAGCAAAACTCAGTAACAATTAACATAAAAGTTAAAGGTGCTAATTACATTCTACTGGCTTTTATTAAAAACAAATATTTGTATACTTAATGCAACCCTTTCTGCTAATTACTTTACCTTTTAGTGTAACTGACTGCGACCATGGGTTTGGATATCTGATTATTTAAAACAACCCCAGGGGTTTAGGGTTTAAAGGTTTTGAGCAAGATATATAAACCCGTACTTTATTATTCAAAAACATTGAATATTGAACATCTATACTCTAAAGAACTCTTTGATTTTTCTTTTTGAATTTTGATTCTTCGTTTGTCCGCAACGACTTCAACAAGTAGACCTACATAATAATATTATTTTTATTCTTTTAAGAGTTTTTTCTTGTATCTGGGTTTTTTAAAATTTTAAATTTTTCCTGCTTTTTAAAGTTATGTGGTTTCATTATTATACTGAATGAACCTATGGTCACACAAATTTTCACTTGTTTAAGTATTTCTATCAATATTACATAAGTACCTTTTATCCGCACCAATAAAACTTTAATACTTAGAGACGACTGTTTCTATTTCAACCAAACATAGCTAAGAACCCTCTCGATGAACCAAGCTTTCGATAAAAAAACGCAATCAAATCCATCCACGCGTTTGCTGCTAGAATGCCATATATACCCAGATACACAGATCGACAGGTCAGACTTATGACACCCCTCTTTTTGAGTCGGGGGTTAAAAAGTAAACTCTTAAATAAAATGGTAATACCATTAATTATTGGTATTTTTTAAACTGTCAGTAACATAATAAAAAATAATTAATTGTTAAGTATTTAATCAACTACATATATGTATAAAGAATAATTTCTTGTGTAAACTATTTAAAATATTAATAAATACTATAATCTTACTTCCATAGAAGCTGACCTTTGGAATGTACCAACCGGAGTCTAACCGCTATCCTCATTTGTGTACACTGCGAAGCTAACTGAATTGGTTTATTTAAACGGTTACCGGAGTAATCTCTGAATCCCTCAATTTGTCTTGAATACCGACATAATTGAGGATTTGTCTTTCAATCCATGAGTATATTACATTGTATAACATATCTATAATGCGGTAGTCTTTGGAATTGAACTTGGTTCATGCTGAATTCAGCTAAGTTATTCTATTGTACAGACCTTCAATTAGTGAAATATTTGCCAGTCTCTTTACAATAGAACTTGTATATAAGCTCCTCATATGTATAAATAGTTCAAGAGCGGACTAATAAAATACAACTGGCTTATTGGTTGACGCCTTGCTATTGAATTAGCAAATCCGGAATGGTTTTCCGAATAATGAACATTCATATCAATAAGCTCATAATTATTCTGATCTGGTAAATTATGAGAAATATTGTAACGTAATAAATCAGTAGTTTCTCTAATATTGAACCCAACGAGCTGTGGAGCAGAGTGTGGTTTGAAAGTGTGGATTTGTTCTAAAGGAATAGAAAAGTTTTATTACTAGAAGTGGGTTTTTTTCATACTACTTTTTAATTAAATTTATTTGTGTTTTAAATTTTCAGAATTGTTTAACATGGTTCCAAACTTGGTGATCATACTAGTTAATCTATAGAGTTTTTGCCTTTTGATCTCCAAGTCCTCCAGTCTCTTTTGACAAACCTTAAATAATTTAGAACAAATCAAGTTTTGATGTAAGTTTTATTTTACTAATATTTTCGATAAAGGGTGATGTTAACAGAATAAAAATTTAAATCTTTAATCATCTTTCATGTAGACGACTTAGATCAACTTTATTTTTCTCCTTCACGCAAAATTGTTTTATATAATTGAAGACTATATCAGCAAGTATTATAGAGAAAGCAAGATTCTTAAATGTCTGTCTATTTCTTGTTCGAATAATTAGACTACACAAGATGGAGAAATAATTGTAACACTCAAAATGTATGTACACTATTATGACACACATTCCTCAAGTTTTCGATACAAATGTGTAACAAACTAAAATACGTAAACCTCTTAAAGTCAACAGCGTTGTTTCAGCTGACGAGTGTAGCCTCATTAGGACGTCTCGCCTCCAGCCTCAGAATAGGGATGGGACATATCGATAATATATAATAAATATTTAACCCATTATTTTGGTCTACCACAAAGATAATTAAAATGTATTAATGTGTAAGTGGTTTTCATTGTAGCCTGACAACCAAAACCCGTTATAATGAAAATATTACATTTTAGATCATGTATGTATAATATATTATGAATAATTAATTATAATACGCGATTTTATTGTCAATATATTATTTACTAATTTAGTAGAATTGGAAAATGTAATGAAATCAATTAATTATTAACATAACATGTTGTCAGACCATGATTAACAAATAGGTCTAGTGATTTTCAAAGTATAAAATTATAAATCTTAATATTTGTCGACATATCGATAATCAGCCTCCCATCACTACAAAGCGCTCTTAGCTATATCCATACGTTCCTTTCTTCAGCGCAACATTGAACTGTTTTACAAACTCATATTTTCATAACAAGGGAACGGTAACAGCCGATTTATTTATTAAATAAATGTATAAGGGATTTTGTCTCCTTTTACTCTTTATGTATTGAAATTTTTAATATAATATAAATGTAAAATAAACATCACAAGAATAGCTTTGGGATATAAATTTATTGAGGAAATAAATAATATTTTGTAAGAAAATTTTAAATTTTATTTTAAACTTAATAAGGTTAGCATTTGGTTTTTGGCAGACATTTCGAAGTCAATTCAATTGTATGACTAGAGATAGAATTCAACAAAAAGACATTCTAGATGTTTTTATATATTTATGCGACAATTTAAGAATTATTCTGCTTTCTGCTACACAATTAGTCGTATGTAATATTTTTATCATAAACATAAACAGGCTTCAGAAACCATTTTTAAAAAATAAATTCCATTTTCAAAATAAAAACTTTGAATTAATAGTGTTACCATCTCTAGCCATTAGAAATGTGAAAAACCACTATCCGCCTTTAAGTTAGAACTTTGAAACTTATACAGCAAACATTAAAAATACAAATTTATTGAAGGCGTCATATTTGTTGGTACTATGATATCATATAATAGATGTGAAACTATTTAAGATTACATTTTATATATAAATACAAACAAAACAGATATCAATATAGAAAAAAAACTTTAATGAGTTATTCTACTTATTACATATACATTCATAGATAATGACATTTATTATAGTTCAGTTCATAGAACGACGAGCGTGGACTGATATTTTTTAATCTATATTTATTTTAATTGAAATTATGTTAGATTAAGAGATAAGATGATAAGATTAATTAAATGTCGTAGATTCAATGTATAGTAATTATTCCTTTGAAACCTAATTTTGTGTTTCTATCTCCTATAAAAAAACATAAATAATAATTATCTAGTAGAAAATCTACTTTATTTTGAAAATATATTACAAAAAATATGCTATTGCTACCTAATTGTAAACAAGATAAATAATAAAACACGCAAGTTTTAGTAGATCTTTTTTTCTTGTAACCTCATAAATAAGGTTTTATTAGGGTTGGTATTACATGCATGACAGATTTACGTTCTCGCTTATATACTGTTTATGAATATATAAGTTAAAAATAAATAGAAACGTTAGTGGCTCGTGTTCAAAGAGATAAAAAAGTTTTTTTTTTGTTTCTGATTAATTGTTCATAATGCTTATGTGTGGTTGCTAATAAAAAATATTTGATTAAAAGTTTTATGAATCTGATTTTTTTGGAATACATACATTATTTATGTTATTGTACTGGCATTTGACAGAAAAATTGATTCATATTTGGGACGCCGGAAAATATATAAAAAATATGAAAGTTTCGATTCAAATATACACTTAATAATATAATATATTAGTTATGTTTGTCAAATATTATGCATATTAATTTTGTAATTGCGTATATTAAGGACAACCCACATCGTTAAGAAGATTGTTCCTTAGATGAAGGGCATGACAAATTACCTTCTCAGAGTATGTGTGTGTTATCTGTCTATGTGTTTGTCTTGGTAGGCTTAAAATTATAAATATTGTAATTTATATACAGTCTTTGATAAAAGTGATATATTACTTACTTACGTAAACGTTTGTTTCCTTAGAATTATCGTACCTGTAAAAAAAAATAAACATTAATTTTTGTTTCAAATAATTATACTTATTAGATATATTAATTTTTTTATTATTACTATTATCCGAGGTTAAATGAAACTATTTAATGCTCAACTAACGACACCCAGTCAAACCATGGATTGGATATAATTGAAGATTTTTTCACTACCACGTATCATATATATATATATTATGATTATCAAATTATGACTATCAATATCTATGTATAGATGTCCCAATATCAGTATCATATAATATTTCAATCTACCCACTTCCATAAAAAGCATAATATATATGCATAAGGCATTAAAAGCATATACCTACTGGTTTCAATTAAATAAAATGAGGTTTCATGGAGTCCACGAACTGGCAACTCATAATTCAATTACATTGAATGTCGACGTCTAATAGAAAAACATATCCCCGTTAATGCATTTCCATGTATACGTAACCCTTGAATTTAGATCCATTTATATACAAAATGAGATTTATTCCTTTGGATTTCCATTGCTTTTCTCGTATGATAACAGAATTCTTAATGACGAAGTTATATAAGTTGAAGAAAGAGATAAATTTCTTCTGACTCGTTGATTATATGTTGATTTGTTTCTAAGAGAAAGAAAAGCAAACAAACACACATACTTGTTATAATATGAGATGTAATTAAGAATAGTTAAATAAAGACTAAATATATATGACAGTTTTAATTCACATAACAGTTACTTGTTATGTGTATAGCTGGTTATATTGTCTTCATTCCTGTAAGACCGCGAAAGCAGTAATGGTAGGTTTATAGCATTGTTAAAGAAGGTAGCTGCAAATATGGCGTCTTAATTACTTCAATGGACTTACTAAAGGTAAAGCTTCAATAAATTCCTTTCTTTAATATGTAATAAAGGATATATGAAACCAAGAAACAGGATTTTAGGATTAAAAACAAATAGATCACTTTGAGTAAAGTCGATTGTTGAAGGCTTTAAGTAATTATAATTAATGAAGTTCTATTTGCATTATACTTCGTAGAGAATATGAACGAGTTGTCTTGAATGCATAAGAGAATGTGTTTCGGACAATATTTTGACAACAATAATATTGTAAGTAAATTATTTAATGTATTATTTTGTCTTAAAAATAATGGATATTAGTGTTTTCTAAGGCTTTCACGAGTACTACACGTTGAAATAAAAATATTTTTACGGTTTTAAATCGCGTATATTGCAGCAATCGCTGCAAAGCATTCAAAACGTCGGGTTAGATTTAAAATGCAAATTTAAAATTTAACATAACATACGCGCTATATATATAATATATAGTTATATATTTACTTTAAATCTAAAAAAAATAGTTAAAATAAAGTAAATACTTAAGAAGTCTGCTAAACAACAAATCTGATATTACCGTTTTTTATTAATAATGGAACCCTTCGTGCGCGAGTCCGACTCACACTTGGCCGGTATCTTTATATTATCAAATATCGCATGACGTTAGAACATGAATGACTTCAAGTGACTCCAGGCTGGTACACATAGCTTAAGTCAAAGTCTAAGTTAGTGCTAAGTAGGCATACATTGCATTTAATGTTAGACAGTAATTGTGCGGTTTCAAAGATACATATGGAAGAACCGGCAAGGAACTCAATAAATATCCTTTTAACAAAATAGTTCTTCTTACATAAATGTTAGAAACCTTTTTCATATTATCTTTTTTAAATTTTATTTAACTTAATCGAGATCATCATTCTGCCACTATTTAGTACTTGCATTAATGGAATATAAGATTATGTATAACTAAAAACTAGCATTTATTTAAATCTAAAAGTTATATCATGATATAATCAGAATAATATTATAAATTCTGTATTACAAGACCAGTTTGTTTACATATAATGTCAAATTTTGTCTCCAGGGATGTCAAAAATATGACATATTACAAGAGAACTCATCAAGATTGAACCAAATAAGGTATTATTTAAATATTATACTTTTACCTCGAAAATTATACACGTATAATTTTTATTTTGTGTATCTTGCAACACTTAAAAATTTTATGGATCATAGTTTTTTATTTTATATATTTAATTTGTTTTTATATATACTTTGATAAAAAATGTTAAATGAAACAATAGTTCAAATTGCAACCCGTGAGATGGAATTCATTGCTTAGTTCAGACAAAGGAATAAATGAGATTTTTTAAAGACAATTGCAGAGAAATTCAAATGAAGTAAGCCGTTGGTTATATAATGCATTATATTATAGCAACGAAAGCTATGTATTATTTATTTTTTTTATTGTCCAACCGTGTCATTCATTTCGGCAATTAATGCAATTGGCAATTTCATGCAATGCAATTGCATAAAATTACTTCAATAACGTCGTGAATTTATATTTTAGTACCTTGTGAATAAACAAAACCTAAATAAAGATTTGCATTGTTAATGGGCGAAGAGTCCGCTTTAAAAGTGAGAAATGTAAATTGTTCTACTGAATATCTATATTTGAACAAATAGCAGAGGTAGAAAATTTATTTGCATCAAAGTAAACTTGAAATGTATGTATTTAAAGAGAGCCGGTTCAAATTTGCTGACTATATTTTAAGCTCTGTCTATTGAAGAGGCTTTTAGTAAAACTGGATAGTTACAATAAATAATTCGTTGCGCATACTATGTAGTTATATATTATTTATTACGTTACGAGTAAGAGGTGAGTATTTATATTTGTAGGCAGTTTAAAAGATATGTTAATGTACGAACCTTGCTCTTGCTTTTCTTCATCGGAAAAAAATCGATTTGTAGTAAAATGTCATCTTACAGTCGAAAATTTGTGAAACATATAATTAAAAGTTATTGTAAGTCTACCTTCAATGCGTATTTCTATATATATAACATTTTTACGAAAAATATATTTTTATTTTTCCTTCTATATACGTATTAATATTTTTAATGAATACCCCTTATTTCCACACCATAGATATTTTCCACACAAACGGCCAGTGAAATAATATTATTTTTCCAACTTTTTTATCTATTGTTTCATTTTTTATGATTTATTTTGTATAATATTCGCAATACGTTTCCTGTTTCATACCTTTGTGTATAAACTTCTACCCTTCCACCCCATGTCGTCCATATTTAATGATATAATGTTATTTCTTTTTATTTATGATACATTGAAATTGAAACAGAAATCTACCCAATTATTTATAAATTCTTATTTGATTATATTGTATTTATACCATTACAAATATTGATTTGAAGCTTTGTCCACTTCACAACTGTTTGGTGGCTCATATAAAATGCTATTTCTCTCAAGATATTTGTTATTTTCTACACCTACCTTAGATTATTCACTTTTATAGGTGACTATTCATTCAGGATCGAATCTAAGCTCGGTTAGTCGATGCAAGGAGGTTGTATAGCGACGCAGAGTAAAGAAAGTTAATATTTCTCTTGTCAACGTAACCTATGAATACAAAATGACATGCATTTTGAACCGTCAAGAAAGCATAAACGTCAATTTTGTGTACAATGTTACTCTATTTCGTAAGGAAATTGCTTATATTGTACATTTTGTGTAAAAATACATAAATTTTAGATACTTTTGTAAATGTGTTCCTAAAATCAGATTTATATATTTTATATTTGTCATCTAAACAATACCCTTTATAAATATCAAAACAATTATACGTTTAAAGTAAATGACTAAAGCCGCTAATTAAATCATAAATACGATTTCTTACCAAGACATGTCTGAAACATATGTTCGTAACATTAGTGTTATAAATAGTTGCTAGATTCGCCAAGACGGGACTGCCAGTCCGTCTAGCGTTATGTCTAATTACTAATTACTCTGAGGAATAATTAATTTAAACAACGCTTGCCTCAAGTTGATAGCGGAAGCGATTTTAATATCTATAACGAGAAATACGAATTGATTATACAATAGTTCTATCTGCAAATAGTTTCTGCTTCAAATATTTTACATATTATTTTTTATGTAAAATAAGAACCTTTAAAGAATGAAATAGGAATACGGAATCTCTTTTATCTAATATTGTGAGCGGCAGTGAACGCTAAATGCATTCACATAGAAATTTATGCCTGAGCAGTTTTCTAAAGGTTTTCAAGCTTAATTGAAGTAATTATTCAATTAGTATAATGTTATACTATAAACAAGAAAGGTCTGAGGCGAGGGCTGGCCGCGGTTGCTACAAAAACGTTACTCATCCCAGATATAAATGCCGGCACACACCCGGACCGCGTTATGCAATGTTTAATTAAACGCTTTTTTCATATATTTTTTCAACATTGTTTTTTAGTTTCTATTCAATATATCTGTTACAAAGACAGTGAGATATTTATTAATTAAAATATATTGAGCACAATTATTATGAGAATATTTTCTTATAGTACGTATTATAAATTTATTTCTCGGCTGCACTCAAGTCATTAATATTTTTTAGACCGTTTGGGGTTATTTTAATTAAATTCTAACTTACAAATTTCTACCTATATTTTAAAGCACATATTTTAATTACTACATTATGCTGACCACCGTCCAATCGTGAGCCAAGATTAATGAACGGAACGGAATGAATGACGCGTAGCAAATGAAAGGTGCCGGGTAGCTTATGAAATAAATTTGTTCATTACTATTTAACGTTTTACTTTCAGGTAACTGTACCCCTAGTACGAGTTATGACGTTACAAAAACGATGATATTTACCAAATCGTAAATCAAAATGTATTGTTTTTTTTTAATCTGTATAAAATTATATTATCTAGGATCTATGTAATGGTCCCAAATAACTAAAGATAAATTTTTTAACTGATAATTTTAAATGTCAATAGATTTTAATACATAGAATGTATAATAATTCTATGTTTTGATTTACGATTTGGTAAACTGTCATAGTTTTCGTAACGTCAAAACTCGTATCAAGGATAAGTACTGGTATTGTAAAGTCGGAGTGTTTGAAGAACTTGTTATTCTTTTATTATTATTAAACAAATAGTCATATGTACGAGTATCTTTAGTTGAAATTATTTATAAATGTTTTTATTTCCTCGTAAATTTCTGTTTCAAACTTCTAGCATTTTTGCGGAGCAACAGCGTAAATTTAAATTGTTTGACAGCAACATTGTAAAGGAACTTTGGCCTGTGAAGTTTCGAATACTTAAATTATCTTTACTTTTAATATTCTACGTAGCAGGTAGTTCTAATATCATAAAGCATATTGTAAATAAAAACAGCCAACACAAAATATATAACTATGAAGTTGGGTAAGAGTTATCCAACCATTATGAATCAGAACATCAAAAATTAAATTGAGATCCCAAAGAGTTAGTTACAAGTGAGAGATCATAATATTTCGAACACACAAACCTACAAACCTTTCTTATTTGTATTTAACATCCAAAATGGCCACTAAACCTTTACCTATCCGATTAAATCCGATCAAAGAAACCCAAGTTGAGACAATAATCATTAACAAATCAAATCTTCCAAACCTTTCCCGGACATGTTTACTGTGAAGATGAATTAAATCACGGATGTAGAAACAAATGGAGGGCCCTAAATACATTCTATCATACATGTTACTTAAAGGATAAATTAAGTTGGGATAAATCGTATGCTCATACGGAGACTTAGCAGAGATAATCACGAACGAATCAGATCGGTCTAAGCTTTTGCTAGGGACATATTTACAATGATCATGATGGATTACAACATGGATGGTGGAATAACGGAAGCGGGTTTGAATTTGGTTTTAATATAATTAATCATTTAATGTTATGAAAGAAATTGTATAATACCAGTTTGAGGAAAATAAACAGGTCTGATTTATCCATTTGGTAAGTGTTAATACATAGATTCTAGAAATACTAGAGAAGTAGTAAGTATGTAGAAGTACAACACATGAAGCAATAATCAAAAATAACACAGCTAAAATAAATAAGCAGTGCATAATATATTAATAACGAATTGCTCGGTAATTATGAAATACGAAACCTTCAAATGCAACCTAGATTTAAAACTGATAATATGGTTAAGTTATCAAGAAATATAATCTAATTAAGTTTTTAAAAATATTTGACTCTTCCATAAACTTTATATCACAAAACGTCAGTCCGTGCGGTTCAGTGATAAATGTACGTTCCATTTATTTTTTTAACATTTTTCCGGATAAATTGAAGTTTCAAATGTGAGGTTTAGTTTAATTGGTTTATAAACATGTTTCTCGTCACAAGTATATTTTAAATTCTCACTTAATAAAAACATGATGAAAAAGCCCATAAATTCTTATATATATGTTATTTATATTTATATTTTACCTTTCGTGAACTATGATAACTTTTATAAATATTTACCCGGTTTTATTTACGTAAATTAAATCGGAATTTGCCCGACTAGTTTCGAATCCAATAGGGATTCCTATTCATGAGCTCGAAGCATGACTGACTCACTGCCTGATTTTACGTCAGATAAATAAATATATAATAGTAGTATTAATAATAAATATATGCAATAGATATTATATATTTGAGTATGTGTGATGACTCTTTATACTCGTGATTCATTAGATTTAAAGCAATGAAATATCATCATCATCCTGGACGCAAAACTAGTTTAAAATCAATTAGACTAATTAGATTTTTGAACTACACTCAAACGTCATTGAGTCCTCTTTATTAAAGCCAAACAAAGACAAAAGTTTTCTAATCACAATTAAACTTGGACGAGTTTAAAACTTCAAGGACTGGAGGAACTAAAGTTTTTAGCTATAAACACTTCGCTTGATTAAACGCATTATTCCAGTTCTCTTTAACTAATTGAATAAAAATATATAAAAATAAACGTTATCATTATCTACAAATAAACTAAGCAACCTATTTTCATGAAATTCCACATTCTATATTATTTTTTTATCTCAAAACCAAACTCCCAGTGTTACCCAACTCAATGGTAACAAAGGTTCAAACAAATTTTAGTACCTAAATGATGTCTATACGAAATATTATGTAGACTTTAGAAATAAACATTAAAATCTACGAGTAATACTAAGAATCATAATCATCTAAATTTTGCCGCAGTGTAACCACATCGTATAATAAATTCTTTATCAGAATAAAAGTATTCTCAATAAATAATAAATGCATCGGTTTTTTTAAATCATTTGTGTTAAGTGTAATAAATTCAATTTCTTTTTTACAAATGCCTTACAGGCAAACAACACAGAACATTGTTTTTACATTCTGCCATAACTATTTTTTACTAAATCACGTGTATCCAGTAAGAAACTTATAAAATAAATAAAATATAATGGTTTTATATAATACTAGCTATTCATGCAACCGTTTCTTATGACTAAGGGCGGCAGGAAGTCCAAAAACATTTTCGAAAATATAATTGAGAGTTGCTAATCCAATATGGCAATAGAAAGAATTTTATCTTCTTAAAAACTATTTTTTATTTATAACTTTCCCAAATAAATAGGCTATCAAATAAATTTAGTACTTCCGGTGATTATAGCTTTTCATTGTATTTAAGAAGACATAGCTGTATTGATCAAAGAGTACAATAGACTTTTGTAACTTCCCTCATAACTTAGTTAAAAATAATTACCTCGTGCTATTGCCCAAACAAAGAAAAAAGAAAAGTGATAAAATAAAAGAAAAACAAAGTTAATTAGAATAAAAGAATCAAGCACCTTTTGAAATTGTGTCTTAAACTTATATTGAGTAAACAACATATATATTGAAATATAGGATTTTGTAAGATAAAATGTTTGTAAATAGAAACATTGTTATACAAGTTTGAAATTATCTATAATCATGTTAATCATAATAAGCCTAATGAAAAAAAAATAACAAAGAAGGGCAGGGCTTGAATTTGCTTTCTATTGGATAATGGGCACGTCGCCCCGGAAACTGAGCTATCGTGTTTATGTAAATTACATTCCATTTAGAAAAAGGCAATACCAACCAATATTATTATATAATGTAGGTGTACTAATCATTATTTATAAACCTATTCAGAACAAATTACTCATTTTTATTTTTAAAAAATATTTTTTATTTAAATTTAAGTGTTTGAGTTTGTTGGTGATTTATTTATTTAATTTATCTACTAAATATTTTATTATTTTTACCAAGGTTGATGCAAATTGGTATTATTGAAAAATAGTTATTTGTTAAACGTATTGTATATAATTTTTATAACTAAATTATAATTTTGCATAAAATAGTACATTAATATTCATAAATGTGCTATTCCAGCTACTTTAATTAATTTGCTGGAATATTTGTCTTACTATTTATTACACGAATTAATTTCTAAAAATAATTATCTCTAAACTGATTAATTTAAATATTCATAAAAGAAAAAAAAAAACAGATTATTTTTCTGCGGTTTTAGACAAACTTATTAAGACTGCTCATTTGTATTTCGTGATCCTTCTGCAATTAATTATCGTGGTATTTTTTCGCTTGAAATTCAAGCACCATTTTTATATTATAACGCTAAATAAATAATATTTTTTTATTTTACCTTAAATACTTAGCATACTAAGTATCACAGAGTAAGTCTAATCTAAATTTGATTAATAGGATCAGCATAACCAATAATGAACTTTACATTTTAAATGTAAATGAATAACGATTTAAAAAGATAAACGGTTTCGTGATATATGTAGGTCATTTGCTGATAAGTGATCAGCACCGTTTGCATTCGTCTTTTGAATTTAGTAAGTGATTTTTTTAAAGGCGCCCTCGGTTCACCTACGAAGAAAGCTCTTTCTTCTTTTTTTTTTTCTTTTTTTGTGATTATAATTTAATTGAATAAGTAACTTTACTCTTAAATGCATTAGGTGTATTACGTAATTTAAAGTTTAAAACAAGTAAAGATTTTATGGCGCCCAAGCTGGGGCACAAAATTTTGTAATAAAATTGTACTGTGAAAATTTTATAATTGTGCTATTAAAAGAAAATCTAATTAAGACTTTACTAAATGAATTATTAAAAGTTAAGCATTTACTACCTCTTGGGCGTTTTAGAGCAACGACTAAGAAATAACAAGTGTTGTGAAAGCTGTTGGTTTTTCATTAATACCAATTACTAGCAAAAAAAACTTTTTCTGTATAATATTGTAATACGCAATTTCTATACAACTTAACTTTTGTTGTAAGTTTTGTTCATGTGGAAAAAAAACTAATTGTATAACTATAAAAACATGTTAGAGAACTATGACTAAAATAAAATTTAGAGCCAAAAACTAAAACAAATGTTTATCATTTACAGTTTATACAATAACAAAGTTAAATAAGACTAAAACTAAATATAAGAGGGAGGGTTCTCCGGAGACTGTACTCTTGATATGTAAACGAGACCGCCTTGTTTGCCCGATCAGCAAGTCGAAGTGGCCATTGGGAAGAATTATCATATAATTTATGAGGGTAGCTAGATATTTAGGTTCGAAGGTAGCGGTTATCTATTGAGGTGTACTTAATGTTCAAAGGGTAAAGTGTCTAAAGTATATGTAGTTATTTGTTTTTATTTAAAAATAATGTACTTTTTTTAAGAATGTTTATATAAATATACATGTCATTTGTTTCTCGAAACGACTTTGTTGTTTTACTGATTTGATTGGGTATAGAAATAAGTTGTTCGTGCTATCTCTTAACTTAAAAATATAACATAATATCCTGCAAAATATAATCTTTTCAAAGACATAGGGTGATCTTATATAAGAAGAAATAACATATATGCCTACTGTTTTGTCGCATCTTGTAATTATTTCCTATATATTGAGGAAAGCTGAGCGTCAAGTGTGAACACAAACGGGTTATTGGTTTATGTTAATGTCGCTGGGTGCTGACGTCAGCAAACGCAAGGCTCTCTATGACACGTCGGTTTTAGCTGTTTGATAATATAAACCGTCTAGTCTATGTGCGTTATATGTACTGTTTCTTACAATTTACGATTAATCATCCTTCAGTTATAAGTCGTGTATAGAAGACTGAAATTATGCATATACAATTATATTATAACGTTTGTAAGTTAAGGAATATTTTTTAAGGATGGAGCCGATATGGTTAGTTTTGTATGAAGGCCTTTTTTCTTTGAAGAAATAAACATTGCAGAGATGAAATATATACCATAACTATATTGTATGTATAGTATATATACCATAACTATATACAGTCACAACTTCGTATCCCAATTAAGTAAGTGTATAACAATATAGAGAAGATGAGTATGAAGCGTGTATACAAAGGATTATTGGATCAAGCTTATTTAATTGATGACGTCATATATGAAATTAATAATTAATATTCAGATATTTCCCAACAACGCTTTCCAGTCTCCAACTAAGCCAAGCTTTTACCATGGGGATTTGATATCTAAAATAATACATAAGCTGTTCTATACATACATATATGTATACATATAAACAGCAACAGATTTTAGACCAATTCTATTTTTGTTTTTAGTGTGGGAGTTGGATTCTACCACGAGAACAACAACTGCACCAATCAGATATTGCTTATTATTTTTAAAATAAAAACATTATATTTTCGTAATTTAAAACATAGTATTCAAAAGGACGTTTCTATCGATATGTCGTACCTACTCTAACATGCTGGTGATATTTGATGTGTATTGCCTTTATACTTCTGGATACTGTTGGTAAATTGTATTATAATTACTTTAATGGGTGTCACCCAGTTATAAATAAACTACCAGTTACCCGCGGCTTCATCCGCTTGAACTAGAGAAGACAGGCAGACAGACAGACTGGCAGGCAGACAGACTAGAGAAGACAATTATAAGTTCTGAACTATTAGACGTCTGGCTACAAACATGGGGCACTTTAAAATATAATGTGTCTATAGCTAGTTTTTCTCAATAAGTGGGTTATGAATTACATAAAATAGTTTTTGAACCTGATTCGTAGTTGTAGAAAATGTTGTTTTTAGTGTTTGTACATAAAAAATCTAGCTATGTTAAGCTTCTTTATATTTTAAATGAATGAAAAATTCATATAAATATAGAATGAAAAATAAACCATATACGGTAGCTCAGTTGGTAGAGTAGGACGGTTTCCCAGTGTCGCGGGTTCGAATCCCTGCTTTCATGGGTTTATTTTTCATTCAATATTTATATAAATTTAAGTAAGCTTAACATATCTATACATGTTTAAAGATATTTTCAATCAATGAAAAATTCACCAACACATATGTTTAATATATTACATTCTACAATATTTTTCGTGTATTACTGGATAAAAAAAAAAATCGATAATTTCAAATAGATATATCCTACCATGTAATTAAAGTGTTATCGTACTTAACGAATTATTAATAAGACTCTATGATATAGAAAAATTTATAATAAACAAAACACCAACTATTCATATTTGTCCCTTGAAATGACATATTGAAATGACATTACGATACCTCGCCCAGTCGTAATCAAATAAGAGACCCTTTGCCCCTAATAAGCAGTAATAGCCTATTACCCTTCACATGAAAGTGATCTGACTGAATATAATTAAACCAATTAAAATCTAATGGCTTCCGTTAAATGAAAATAGCTAAATTAAATTGGATAGAATACTTTTAGGATTTGATTTTATTGTATAAGAAAATCGAGTCAAAATTTTGACCGAAATTTTTACGAGGTCATTATTCTTCCAATCTGGTTATAGTGTTATACTTTATGAGAAATAATAAGAAATTTATATTTTTATCTGTTGTTTAAAAGAATATGTCTCTCTCAGAATATTTATTTCTTTTCTTTGCAAAAGTAACAAATTAAATAATTGTATTTAGGTTAAACATTAAGGGAACATGAAATTACTGGATGCTTTTTATTGAAATCGTGTTCAATACATTATTAAAAAGAGACTTATCCAAAATAAGAAATATTAAATATAAACATATATATGCAATATACATATTCAATATTTCAACTATATATAATAGTCTTAACAATCTAAAAGCGATGTGTTAAATCTAACTGAAAAGAAACCGCTAATTTGAGAGGTAATTCACGAAATAGAGTAATGAAATGTTTCCTAGAGGCAGTTGCTTTAGCGTCAAAAGAATCATTTTGGTAAGAAAACTTTGCTAAGTTCGCTCGTATGCTTAACTTCAAGCCCAAGGCTATTACTACTACTTCAAATTAAAAAACTGTCTTTAAAAACCAGACCGATTTTTAAACCCAATGTGCCGAGTCCAAATCATAACTTCATTATAAATTAATGTTTTTTTAAAAATATCAAGTTTCTAGGACTATTACAGCATACAAGACTATCGACACTTATTATCTAGAAATAGACATTATAAGAACTTTTATTATAGTTTTTCTAATAATCATTAATAATTATAAAAAAAGTTTACAAAATCTATACTATTCTGTACTATTCTCTTTCAATAATTTCTAACTATTTTATTGCTACTTGGCAGTACAAAATATAACGAAAAGAAGTTGCAATTTTTATTTTACTTTAAAACCTTAAATAATCTTTATATATGCTGATTTGACTTCTATGTAAATGCCAGTCTATTTTTAAATGGAGCATTCTCGTGCTTCAGATTAGCCTCGTTACTCAGCTTTCACTCAGTTGATAGTGAACTACAAGAGAAACTAGAAATCAGCTGGAACTTGAAAATAAAATAATAATTTAATCATATAATAAAATAGATAACTACAGTCAACTTAGGACAGGATTTTCTCCGATTGCCAAATAAAATATATCAAATAATCACTGTCCAAATAAAAAGTTATAAGCACACGAAACAAACAAACAAATAAACATATTAAAGATATGAATACTCTCGCGAAGATACGGGTCCAGTCAAGCAAATAATGTGACTTCAAGTTTTAAGGTCAGCCGAGGTCCGCTGACGGCAAATATTTGAATCTGGCTCAGCGGAGTGAGATAATATGCTCTTGGATATATCTTTGACAGAAGTTTCTTATATTTAATTACCTATGTCTGGACATCATATTAGGATCCAATTATACGTTCTCTTTACTCGTTATGTATAAGGGTAAAGAGAACGTTAAAGTTAAGGTAAAGTTAAAGTTAAGTTAAAATTAAGTCATATTTTTGTGTTTCATATTCCGATTATTACCGCCCCGTTGGTCGAGTGGTTAGTGCAGACGCCTAACGTGTCACGGCGCAATAGGGCTCGGGTTCGATTTCCGGCAGAGACAGGCATTTATGTGATGAGCATAGATGTCTGTGTTTGTGAGTTTGGTCGTTTATTAAATATTTTCTCAGTATTTATTTGTGTATTTCTATGTATTAGTATCGTTGTCTAACACCCTTAACACAAGCAAATAATTTGCTTACTTAGATCAATGTGTGTAATTTGTCCTGATATTATTATTATTATATTCAATTGTCATTTGTGTCTTTAGTAGCACAAGGCAGTAGTCAGATTGAATGGTACAGAAGTAAATACCACACAAAAATAACACAGCAACACCACAATATGGAATATAACAAATGAATAACACGAATATATTTTCTTGATAATCTGTTGAACGACGAAGCAAACAGAATTGTCAAACTGAACGTCACATTTTCATATTGAGATTTTCTTAGAAATTTACTATTTTCCGGTGGATTATCAAAAAAAAGTTATTTCGTATTTGCCTGATAATCAAGATAATATTTTTTTTATTAAATATAACATTAAAAAATTATCAACACGAGATTTTGAACCTAATACCTAGAATAGCCTGTCTTTGTCACTCAGACCACTGAGCTACAATGTTATAAACTACCTTGATGAAGTTAAAGTTATTTATTTAACCGTCTTAATTGGTATTCTATTTATTACTTAAAAATAATTAAGTATTACAGGGCTAAAAAGTTTAAAGATAATATCGAACACGACTATTTTAGTTAAGGGACAGACAAACAAACAAAAATTGAAGTTGTAGGATGACAGATGAATAGACTTCACTTCAATATTAGTTTGATGCAGGAACTGGCTGTAAGTTGTGCAGACTTAACACATGCGTAATATTTAGTATTTGATTAAAATATTGTACCGGAAATAATTTATTAATAACTTCAGATTTTTTCAGAGTTGACATATAATGAATAAATAAAAGATGAGACTCCATAATGGAGAAGTTCTTATTTTTTTATTTAAAGACTTAATATCATTTAATAACAAACATTATTGTTACTATAAGTCAAGAATCAAATACATTTAAATGAATACAACATTTTATTTTTCTTAGAATTTCATATTTTTTCTGTGTAATATATGTATTTATTATAAGTAACTTTAGTAAACATAGTGGTAAGATGAATTCAAATTAATCCAGTAGTGTCGATGGAAAACAAACATATTTTTTAATGCCAATTATATTTGTTGGATTATTTTTGTCTTAAGATTTTTTTATCTTATGTCTGCACTACCATATATATATCCGATGCTTTAATCTGCGTTTCGAGTATTAATACGCATTGCGGCTCTCGCTGGACCCTCGCCAATATCTATTTTTGCGTAAATAAACATATATTTAAGTTATTTCATACGATACATTTGTTGAGTTTCTTAAAGCATGCTTGTACTATGTTTATTGAGTATTTTGTTTTTTTGTTATTCTTATCATTTTTTATTATTAATAGTAATATAAGACGAGTACTAGACTATAAAAAAGTGCTTATTTGAAGTGAAGTTTTAATGTAATAGTCTAATAAATAAACCTTGCTAGTTTTTTCTTAATTAACATATGTTACGAAAAAGTTTCGTATCATACCGTCATTCTTTGTCTGAATGGCCAAGCAAGAACCTCTTATAATATAAATTCAAAGAACGTATCTGAAGTTTACAGATATTTCAAATTTAAATACTCATATTCAAGAATTACAATTAATTTTAATAATATCATTTACATGAATGAATAAAAGACAATTGAACTACTTATTTCAAAAATTCCAGCTCTCTATAGATGTTAGTACACCTAGATAAGTAGTCACACTTGAAGCGTTTTCTTTTATGACCGGCAATTTCGAGAACCGTTATCGTCTGTAGTCCATTTTGAAGGCACATTCGAGGACATTTGAGAATTTTCGAGAACATTCTCTACTGAGCAGTCGTCACGCGTTCGTTCCTTACAAATCAGGGCAGCTACCTGTCAATAGGAAAGCTTTTACCTGTTTTCGTAACTTGCTACTGGACTCTCTTGTTGTTTTTTAAAATAAATCAGGAAAACACATTCTATCTGACAGTCCCTAGTACGCTGAAACAGGTAAAATATGAAATATATAGCTGTTAATAATTAAAAAGTATCAATATTTTTTTTATTGCCTAAATATATTTGAAAATATAGATGACGTTGCCATCTTTGAGAAACTAAGAGGGAGATAGTAAGTTGGGAAAAGGAGCAAGAGCTACTTAACGACGATCTTGAGTATCTGAGTAAACCAGCTGCTATGAAATGACCTCAGCTATCTACCCTTTACTATTATAAGCTAAGGTATTGTAAGATAGAATAAACAAATATTTTTTAAAAGTAAATTAGAATATTTATTTATTTTTTATTATCATTTTTATTATCATTAATGTATTTCCATTTTCGTAAGCAAAAGTGTAAAATGTCTATAATATATTGTAGGAAAGTGTTATACGCACTTTCAAAAGCAAACGCAGCACTCCACTTTACGGTAACTTCAACTCTCAAGGGGCATTGTTGACCCTACTACCAATAACACACGTTGAATACAGAATACTTAAATTCCAGCATTAAATCCCTTACTATACTCAAATCCTTTAAACCCTTCAAGAGCATAAAAGCAATAATTGGAAAAGGTTTTCAATAACCATGTAATAAAACTTCGAAATAATGTTGCTTTCAACCAATTTGCATTCCAAATCCTATTTGTCGAATGCTTTCATAAATAACGTGGGAATGAATTAAGTTTTTCTATGGTTCCTCACATCGACAATATTAAAGCAACAAATGTCACCTCGTAAGGTGTTTAAAATAAAATGTATAATTTCCCCGAGATGTATATTTGAACGATGAAAATCTTATTGCTTATTTTAATATCTGGATTTTTTATTTATATGTCACATTTCTGAAGTATACTTTTTATCCTTTTCAAATACCTCTATAAGAACAAATGTTTACTAATAGTTTATTTCGAAGTAATTCATGAAGTCCAAACATTTGCCTTCGAAATGAGATTACTTTCAAAAGAACTAGAAGCCTGTTTTTGTAATAAAATAGGAAACAAGCGGCCCTAAAATAAATATGATTGATCGTTAGTGTAGCCTCCCCTAATATTGTTTATTTAATATGTCTTTTTATACCGGTTTCTTTGTACATACTTTCTAATGGAAGTCATAGAAAAATCTTGTACCATATGTAATATGTAGTCTGGGAGTACAAGCTATTTATTTAGATTTACGTTCTGGTGACACTTTATTGTTTCAGTTCAGTTAGTCAAAGTCCATTCATTATAGTAAGGAAGATTTTATTATTACTTATACCTACTTAGATGACACCAATAACTCAGAGACATTAAGGCAGTTCGTTACTGTAAAATTGCCAAAATCTAATAGAACGTCAAATTGTAGTCTGCAAAATCGATTTATCAAAATGAGGAAAACGCGTGAAAATCGTTCAATGTCAAAATAATAAAAGGCAGAGACTTTGTACCAATCTGACGTAAGAGATTTGAAACGTATAAATGACGAAGTTTCCCTATAAAAACATGACAAGCGTTCCGTTAGATTATTTTTGTGATATACGAAGGGAATTTTATTGGATAATGTTTCTCAGAGATACGTCAATCTTATATTATAGCAGCAACTTTAGCCCGTATAGCAAATACGTAAGATATAGGTGCTGATACTAATGTATTTATTTTAATATATATATTCTAAACCATGTTTTGCAGTTCCAATAACAATAATTGAGACAAGACTCTAAAAGGTTTAAACAGCTGTCACCCAAGTTAACATTGCAAAGTTTTGAATCGAAGAATCCATGGTATACATCGTAAATTCAAACTCAATATTCCAAATAACATTTTCATGTGCATCCGGATACAAACAAGTCTAAGTTATACTTAGTATAAATTTCTAAAGATATGTATGTAATATATATCCCATTAACGTGCATCAAATTTGGACAAGTTGAACAGAAAACTACTTAGGTTGGCAGTTCTGAAACTTGAGCATGTTTAGTAAAACACCTCTATGCTGCATCAGTTAAAGTGCCTTCTAATGCTTGAATACCCTTAGTTTTCACTGCTTGAGGCAAGGCTAAGATCGTGTGTGGTTCGAGTAATAAACTTGTTAGTAAGGATCAAATTTGTCGTTAAATTAGATCCATATATTGGGTACAAGTGTTTATAACATCCTATCTTGTTATTCGAATTAAAATTGTTAAGCCATATTATTGAATTATTTTAAGTAGCTTCTTTGTCTTTGTTTTATAATTCCATTTATCGGTGAAAATTTAATGATAACAATTTTTCAAAAATCAATATTATGTTATATATCAGTGTTATTGTTACGAGTTAATAATTTTACTTTCCCTTGACTATAAGTTATAAAGGTCTTTATGGTTTATACAAATGACAAATATTATCCGCTACCGCTCGTGATTAATACCACACATACCCAACTTGATATCGTTGTAGTAATTATTGTTCACAATGCCTTTGGGATACATGTTTTTGAACTAGTTACAACCAAGATCTCAAATTACATTGTTTATATCTGTTATATTGTAGCATTAAGTAATTGGACAATTTAGATTCAAAAGATATAGGTTTATGTTGTTATTTTGAACATATAAATAAATAAGATGTTGCTATTGATATATTTATGTGACGCAGATCACGATATTCCAACGATATAAAAAACTTTATTGATATCATGGTATTGGTGGAGTTGTGACGTCACATGTTATATAAATTCATAAAATCTTTTGAAGATATTTTGTACAAATTTTAAATGCAACTGCACTCTGAAGTAATGTATCATTTAGTTTATATTTTACAAACGGGACAATTAGTTTACAGTATTTCGTAGTTTATTTTGATTATGATAAGTGCAAATAAAATTATTATTCTAAGTTCATATTTGAATTCCTTAAGATCTGAGATACAGATTCTTTATTAGAAGACTATTAATAACGAATAAGCCACTATTACACTGACATTGACGTAATAACTATGTATTTTTATGTGTAATTTTAAATAGGACTCCGAATCGTATCTTTCTTACATTTATAACATTTTTATCTAAATTGGGCTATGAACAGGAAATCGTTTAATTTCGTTTGATTTAATATCTTCCTTGGGTAAAAATTTAATCTCTCCAGACTTAAAATCAAAGTTAACGGCGCAGTTAAAATAAACCAAGTTTATGACCTCAGTAAGTCAGCAAATGTTTTGCTTAATAACTTATTTGACATCATATAATAAGTCAAGGCAGTTGCCGCCTAAATTAACAAATTTTATCTTTAATTCAATTTCAGTCATTAAACATTTTGTATTTATAAAAATATAAAATTGGTGAAGAAGTAAAGAATATTCTAAATATTGGATTCTTTTTCTATAAAAGATAAAAGATAACAATACGATGAAGATTGATCCGCTGAAACCAGTCAAGTCTATTTTTATAAAACCAGCGACCGGATACAAAGATAATATAACTCTGACAGGAGAACAACAATGGCAAATTTTATACTTTTCTAAAGCGACTTAGGAGTTTTATCTAACACAAGAATATGGACACTGCGCTGAAGATTGTAGATGTTTGTAAGGTTATATACACAACAAGGGTGCTTTAATATTAGATATATATTTAATGGGAAATAATACCTTATGTAGAGAGCCTTTTCCTTTTTAACTGATGTACTAACACAACTGGGATTAGCAATCTCTTCGAAACTAGGCTTATGTAATTTGTACATAGATATATTTATATATCCTCGCATAGAGATCACATTTCCTACCAATTTATATAAAAGTTTTGGATTCGTTTTTTATAATTTCCGGCGCAGCAATGATGACATAACGAGCAATAAAGGTTCATAAAACAACCCCAAAACTCCAGAAAAGTTTTAAAAAAATTCGTAACTCGAGAACGGTCAAATCTATTGAAAAAACTTCATATACTTTTTTGTTGTTCTTGAAGTTAAGGGTCGCTCACCTTGCACACACTTTCCGGTGAACAGCACGATTACTATAAATTATTATTAAATTTATTTCAATAATACGATGTAACTAAATCCAATATCCATTAAAATCAAAACATTTAGTTTAGGATTGATAGAATAATTATATATTAGTCTCTTAGCCTATTAATATAATTTAATCATCAATATGGAGACTTCAATCTCTCCGATAATCCAGTTATTATCAAATCTTAACATTAATAGAACATTGACAAACTCATGTCCACAGAGCTATGACAACTACAAGCCGTCACTGGATAATGTTTAATTTATAATTAAAACTGCTTTTCATTGTATATAAAAATTCTTGCCCAATTAACTGATCTATTAAAGCATAACTCTGTGACCTGTGATAAGGAACTTGAAAAGTTTTATACAAAGTAGAGAGAGACTCAAAAAAAGAGTTTTTTTTTACAAATTTAAAAAGGGTGTGACAGTTTGTACAAATAGGTCATTTATAACGCAATATCAAAATTGTATACTACTTCTCAGAGAAATGAAACCGCGATCGAAGGCCAGTATAGGTTATTTGTTGTTACTTTGCCAGAAAAGAATAATATTATTATATATATTGAAGTATTTGCGGCATTACTTTATACTTTAGCGAAGTTTTTTTGTCATTGATCGATCAGACGTTACTCTTAAACTTGTGTTGACAGATTCAATATACTCTTGGGTATGATATTACAAAAAGGTATATTTTATGTGTTTTGTTTGTATGTAATTATTTTAAGTATACATAAAAAATAACAGCAAAAAATATATATTAGTTAGTATTTTGTGTCTTTACTGTTCTATGAGATTGCTACTGTTTCTAAAGGCATATAATTTACATAAACAAATATATATAAAATTAAATTTAAAAAAACTCCTGCCATAAAAAGACGTCTATAAAAGATAAAAAAAATAATATAATTATGTATTTATTGAAGTTATTGCGTCGGGGGACCTTTGTACGTACCTACGTTGACGATGGTGTCTATTTTACAAAATATTCGGAGCTAATGAATGAGTAGTCAGACTATACGATTTGATGTTATTTTATCGTTATTTGCCTTGACAACTTACTGAAGGCGATTGCTTTTATTTCGACCAAACATAGTCAAGAACCATCTCGACAAACCAAGCTTTCAATAAAAAAAAACCGCATTCAAATCCGTCCACTCGTTTGGCTGCTACGTTGCCACAGACAGACACACAGATACATAGACACACATGTCAAACTTATAACACCCCTCCTTTTGGGTGGGGGGTTGGAAATAGTCAGTGATGATAGGTATTTTATTGATTTACTTATGAGAACGAATAAATGATAATATTTTATAATTTATAAAAAAATAAAACTGTAGACAGAATTTGGTAACAGTTTTACATTTCTTTTTTATCACAAGTTAAAGGTTCGATAATTGTTTGTGTTATTTTATTTTATACTTATTTCCATGTACTTCAATATCGTGAAAAGTCATGGAACATGAATAAATAATGATAACTATACCCACATAATAATATATACTTAATGTGCTTTCAAATCTTTGTTACAGCTCATACACACAACCTTTGGAATGTATTTCGTAGTTAATGATGTTATTATAACACTAAAAACCTATTTGAGCTTCGTCAGGAGCCAACATTATGTAAATAATAACGCGATTACAAATAAAATAACAACATATAATTGTTATTTTATTACGCAGTTGTTATTTTGAAAAACATAACAGTTGTTATATGTTATGGCATTACGTTTTTTAAACAAACATTCGTCATGATATAATAACCATACATATATACTCACATAAACACACACATAATCATATAAAATAGGTTTTGTTTTTTGTTATACTTTTATGTTTGTATTGTTATATAAGTGTGTTATGTTATTAATAATATTAATACTGGTTTATTATAAGACATGTTTTTTCTTAATAAAGTTTTTATTATAAAAACCTAAATCATGATTTTTAAGATTTATATATTTTTTTTTATTTAACAAAACTGTATAATATGATTATTATATATTTCTTAATTACAATTATAATATGTAAAAAATGATGTTATTACTTTTAATATATTTTGTTTATACTTTTCTAATAAAGTGGTACATCTCATAAGAATAAGTGTAATCAACTTATATGATACGTGGAAATATTTTTTCCTCATGAATCCTGTTATTGGATTTGAAAGATATTTAATAATTGTTGGTAATAGGTTATTTAATAAATTTCTTGTCCTGACTCTTCATATACATTAAATATGACTCTAATAAAAATATATATGTCGGAGCATCAGTGGACGTTGATTTACTAGATTGGAAACGTCAGGTTATAATTAACCAATAATAATCGATTCTACCCAGGATTACCTGTAGTAAGTTACTCATTCGTTAGATATCGACGTAGTTCAACATTAACAAGTGTCAGCTGAGCTATGATGCTGCTGATAAATGATGATGCTGGAGAGTCATTTGAGAGAGCGGATTCTCTATTGATGCCTTTTAATCTGCACATATTTAAGTAATCCTATTTGAATTTATTGTAATTAAATAGTGTACATTATATTCCAATTACATCCACGTTGTGTGCTTATCTTAAGTTTGACCTACCAAATGAATGATCACGAAAACATGTATATTCGTCGAGTGGAACTCAATTTAACATATATATTATGAAAATAATATTTATATGTGAAAAATGTTAATAGGTTTAAAAAGCAGCCAAAACCTCTTTTGTCCTGATTTGAGACTGAGATATAGATAACACATTTTATCATTTCTTGACAAAAAAAAATTGTTAACATTTTTCTCACGTGTTTCAAACTGTAATTTACTCTTCAATTAAAGTATTTTGTTTTGTCAACAAATTTTAAATTAAAAAAAAACAACCAAAGTCACGTATTAGGCATTGTATAGGTCACACGTTTCAATGAGAACAATATATCTGAACGGTATAGAAAATTGCTACATTTATGAGACGCGAGAAGGATTTATGTCCATAATTCCGTCAAAAATAGGAAGACATTTCTTCTTTGAATGTATTCTTTTAGTTCTATTGTGATATAATTGTGTTTTTTATATTTGTATCATTGTCACTTTTCCTTAAGTTTATAAGGAACTAAATTCCCTTAGAGTATAAATATCGACGGAAAGACAGCTTTCGTTTTTGTTTTATAGCTTAAAGAAACAGAGGAAGTGTTCTATTTTCAATTTCAAACGATTTTCCCGTTTGGTTTTCTGTTCGAAAGGGACAGTGTTTCTTTAGTTTTTTTTTTACTTTTTTTCTGTAATGTAATTACCTTCTGATGGTCTAGAAAGATAATAATCGACGCACAAGAATGGGCTTCATATAATAAAAATGCCAGATATCTTACAAATTTCAAATATTATAACTTAAACACGTAAAAGTATATAAAGATCAATATTAGATAAAGATTAAGTATATGACGGACTTTCGCATAAAGAGCTCTGTAGCTCAATCAATATTCATATTACTAATAACTACGAAAAGTAACCCTTTTTTTTAAACTGCAACATAAATAATACAAAGTTTCAAAAAATTTTTTTGTTAATAGTAATCCCGTTGGATAAGTAATATTGTACTACTACTACTACTACTACTATTGTACTACTACGACTACTATTGTACTATTATCTACTATCAGAATATAAAACGTATAGTTTCAAAAATTACAGCGAGGTGCGGTTTTAGCTACTTTACTAGATAATTTTTATCTAGTTCTTGAAAACTAATCCAACACATATTTATTATACGAACAAAGACAAGACAGGACCTCTAAAAATGTCCTCTTATTCTTAAGACAGTTAAATGTACTTAGCTTATAATACTGATCAATCTATAACTAAACCAATCTAGTTAGTTTTATCTGTAATGGAAATCGTAAACGAATTAATGATCAACGATCGACCGATTAAAGATACATTAAATTATTACTGAATTCCGCTGAATAGGCTATAATCATAAATTATTACAAAAATGTTAATGAATTTGTGACTTCATTATCATTTTTAATCTACTTAAAAACAATCAATCCAAGTTCATTTGAATTCGCCAATACAAAGTAAATAGGAGCGTCAGAAAAATAATTAGAAGAAAATTTCACAAAAAAGGCGTTATCAAAAACCTTTCACGCAGTCGTATCGGTAATATCTGGCAATGAAAAAGGAATACTAACAAAGGATGTGACGTCAGAGGACGCTTGGGACGTTTCTTTGCGGGCCAAATTAATTTTTCCGTTTTTTTTATTCAGCAGAGTGAAAAGTATTTTCGGGGATCCTTTCAAATGAAAATAATAGAAAAAGTTCATCCAATTTTCTTATTAACAAATAGTATTAAACGCTTTTAGGAAATGTGTTTTAGGATCGCTTGATTAAGGTCCATGTAATTTGATTAAGTTTAAGTGAACCTATGATCTCCGCATTCACTTTTAAGTTCTATCTATTGATACAAGACTCTACATAAAAAAAAATTAGGTTCGACATTTCTTAAAACTTATAAATTATTTTAAAATATTCTTGGCTGTAACTGTTATGAAAAGATGGTATCATCCAGTCTTTAAAGATGTATAAACTTTTAAAACTTTGGGTCTGCAGTAATTAATTTTGAGTTTCTTTACTTTCGGTAGAATTTTGGTTACATTTTTATAATTATACTAACTTTTGCCTGTGGCTTTCGTAGCGATGAAGGGGATGGATATGAGGTCAAAGTGATAACGAAAGAAACAGTGCCAATGCCCTCTGACGAAGAATTATTGCCAGCCTTCAACACATTTCACATCCTGATGGAACCGTAGATCTTTTAAGGATAAAAGCTACCTAAGTCCTTTTCCAACCCTTTAAACATGTCAGTTCCAAAAATCAAGCACAGAAAATCCATATTGACACGAAGAAATGACAACAAAACAAACTCACTTACATTAATATTATTAGTAAAAATACACATTGATGTTAAATGGTTATGTACCATGATTTTATAATTGCATATGTATGAAACTTATTTTGTTATAACTCACACAGAGAAACAGACGGCCCTTATTTTGTTAACTCACGTCTCAGCAATTAATTATTTTACCAATATTAATATAGAATTTACCCATCACGTTTTAAGACGTGTGAAGATAATTGGTGTTTCATATCTAATCGCTTAGAAAGTTTGATGTTCTGTGCGTGTTCCACGTGTACACATACTATTGTATTGACGCAGGTATGTCTATAATATTCATAAAAATCTTTTAATCTCTTGTGGTAATATACCTAACTATAAAAATCCAATAGTTGGTTTAAGATATTGTTGTACGAAGCCAAACTTTTTTATATCGTTTCTAGTCAGGCACAAAATTTGTATTAAAAAGACAATCGCAAAAAAGGGACTAAATATTACACATTATTCGTCCGAATAGAAGAGTTTGTTTTAACCTTTTATTCGTTATTGCCATCCATAGAACAATAATAGGGTTGCGTTGAATAAACAGTTCGTTTTTTTGTTAATGGCTTTTGGTTGGTAAAAGATGGTTTGATAATAAATATAAGTGACAACCTAGTGGCCTTCATGTCACCTATCACAAATATCACCTTTAATTTTTCCTGATTTATTTTATGTTCAGGCGTTATATATTTTTATTTTATCCAATAAAAGTATAAGTTATGTTTATATTTGTCTCTTATTTTTTCTTTTTTGAATAAAGATACTTAATTATAATAACTTTTTAAATTAATAAACAGTTTTGCAGTGATAAATACTGATACCTATAATAAAAAGCGTAAGTACTATAATGTAACACAATAACGTAGGTAGGTAGTACTATAATGTAACGTAGGTCTACATAGATTCCTAGATTCCCCTATTTCCCCTAGATTGTAAAATTTTATAATGGGCTTAAATTTAAAAAAAGAACATAAAAATGGCTAAACTAAAACCTTCAAAGACTTTTAATAATAAAAGTAAAGGTAATCTGTCTTGAGCTGTAAAATTATTCTAATATGAAACTGTATCAAAGAAAGGTCCCTATTATATTCGTCTCAAAGGTTCATCAATAACGCTTTTATATGTCAGATTTCTCATTGTTTGGGTCAGCTCTTTTCATTAAAGTTATTTGAAAATATCGGACATAATGAGGTATAATGATTTTTAAATTTATTCTTAAGAATTGTCATGTTTTGTGACATTTTGAAAATCAAATATGAATATAAATGATTTTATTTAATCCGTGACTCGAATATAATAAGAATATTAATGACTGAAATCCTTATCATCATAATTTTACGGAAAAATAAAACATAATACTCCCCTAAAGAAAATGAGTCTGAAATTGAGACATTTCAGCAAAAGCTTCCGACGGCCGGAAATGCAAAGCTGAAGGCTGTATTTCCGAATCTCACTTTTTTTTATATTTTTGTTTGTTTTATCTGCAGGTATTTGTTTTATCTGTCATTGAAAATATAATGATTAATTAACATTACCTTTCAAGGCTGTAAGCTTTCATTTCCATCCTAACAACGAAATATCGATTTTAAAATATACCATCCTTAATGTAATATTTTTTTGGTTTTCAATAATAAAGAAATATACAAAAACAAGTTAAAACCATTATTGCAACTCTCCCTTGCACTTATGAAACAACAAAGAATAGTTCTTTGGAAAATAAATCTCCATAGAATATAGATACTCTTCAAATTTTTTTTTTTACCATTAAAAAAAAGTTGTAAGCAGAGTTTTTTTCGGTCATCCAAACAAAGTATCAACTTACATTCAGCCTATTGGCGGCATACTTGTAAACCTTCTGATACTAAATATAAATGTACTGCAGCTACAACAGGCTTAGACCAAAAACCAGGGATTTTCACGTCGTTTCCATTGCGTTTTTATGTCCAATACACTGTAGTTTATTTTTGCCCTGTTATTTATTTTGGATCATAGTTTTTGATATAAGACCTTTTTTATGTTATTTGTTAATTAAGATATTGTAAGAGTAATATTTTGTCCTGTTGTTTTGGATATTAATTTCGACAAATTATCTGCTAACGATTTAACGATTAAGCTTATAAATTATATAAACCTGTATTAAATTAGACATTCAGCTTTTGATTACAAGAGTCTAGATCCTATTAAAGCCAACAGACCGCAAATTAATCTAAGAACCTGATTCCATAAAGTGCCTCAGTGAAATATAGGTGATGTCCTGATTCCCCTGTTTCGGAACCTCCATAAATCTATTTCAAGGTCATTGTGTTTGTGGCGCTTTGCCAAAAAACATAATAAATTATATAACTCTAGTTCAGGTATAAATGTGGAACTTGTTTCTGATATGAAATGATGGTGGGTTTGTGTGTGTGTGTGTGTGTACGTGCGTGCGTACGTTTGTGTGTGTGTGTGTGTGTGTGTGTGTGTGTGTGTGTGTGTGTACGTGTGTGCGTACGTGCGTGCGTGTGTGTGTGTGTGTATGTGTGTGAGCTTATGGTTATTGATATGTAGATTTAATAGATTACCATAAAACCGTAGAATTTAGTAGTTTTAGTAGGATTTTAAGTAAACAACCATGTTTGGCGGCATTTAAATAGTTAATATTTTGATTTAATAATGGAAGTTTTTCATAATATAATATTATTTCTTTTTATTTTTGATATTTATGTTTAAAAAAACGAATTACGATTCCAATAAATATGTAGTAATATTTAGAACTGTTATATTAAGTAATTGTTATTTTTGTATGCTTAAAGTAGTTTATTTGACTAAGATTATTATTTATATGAGGGGGGGCATTTGCTTGATTAGTAAATACTTGAATAAACTATAAAAGTGAGAACGATTAATACTTCATAATTAAAACCAGACTTTAATACCGTGTTTACCGATACTTACAATTGTTCATTTACGAGTAGTTGCTATTTTTGTATGTTTAAAGTAGATGATTTGACTATGATTATTGTTTTTATGAAGGGGATGTTATGAAGAAGAGTATATAAAATGTGTTTACAACGATTTTCAAAAGAGACGCCGCTATATAGTTTAAAAGTAAGGAAGGTTTTAATACAAGTAAATATGCAGTGCACCAAGATAATGCTAAAGAATATGATCCTAGACAAAGCTAGCACATTAACGAACTTCGAAGCTTGGACTCTGCCAATACTAAAGTGGGTCAACGAGGTTCCAGGATGTGGCAAAACCACGTGGATTATATGGCACTTTGACGCGGAGAAGGACGTCATCGTTACAACCATAACCGAGGCAGCCAAAGATTTAAGAGAGAAGATCTATCAGCGTATAGGTGACGAAGCAAAAAATCGAGTACGATGGCCTTTGTATTAGTAAATGGAATCAAAGAGAAAACTATCACCGTTTAGTAGTAGACGAGGCTTTTATGAAACATTTCGAAGCCTTAGTAATGGCTACGCGGTTGTCCTGCGATGGCGAAATTCTCCTCTTTGGTAACGTAAAGCAGTTATCTTACATCGATAGAGATAATCTATTCGAGATGAGGTACTGTCGTCCCACCTTGATAACGTCCATCAGCCAAGAATTACTGTGCACACATCGGAACAAGGACTCATTTTCGGCTCTGTTTTACCGAGAGCTGTGTGTATTTTACCTACAGCGAGGACGACGCGACGGGCAGATTCATCAGGCGAGCGATGAAGGCGACACAATACAACATTATAGAATACAATACAAGATGGCTATAAAAGACAAAAACTTTGCTATCGTGGAAACCTTGCTCGTGATGAGTGAAAAAACTAAATAGAACAGTAGGCCGCTACAATAGTGTTTTAGTAGGAAAATATAAGAAATGTATGTATTCTAACTTTTAATAATATAATCTTTATTATAATCAAATTCTTAAATAATTCATATTATAACATTGTATATATGGATATTTATGTTAAATAAATAAATAATAATAATTACTGTGCAAAAGGACTTACTAAAATAGTTTTTAAAGATACATGTGCTAATAGGTTCCTTTTTGAGCATGTTATCTCAAACTTAAATGATTAATCAGACAAATACAGAATAAATGTGAAAAGTGCACGAGCAATAAGTAAAGATGTACTTCCTATATAGATATATGTACATTTTTAAAGTCATCAAAAAAGCACAACATTTGTTCATTATTTTATTTTTTACTTTGGTGTTATTAGTGTTTAGCAATTCAATAGTCAAAGTAGTAGTTTCACAAGAAGTAGTGTAGTTTAATTATGTAGTAGTATAGTAGTGTAGATAATTACTACATCACAAGTATATAGAATATATCTTAGCAATAACTCCTAAAAATGTCTTGCTAGTTAGTCTATGATATTAAATAACATGGTCTCAGTTCATCTTCAAAATTTAGCCTCTGCCTCCACGACTTCAAACTTGACAAGTGACATATTTAAATAAGATTAATGACTGAGGAACAAACTGCCTCTTGACTGTTTCCTAAACAAAGTCTCATAGTTTCTACTATTATATGTCAATGGTATGATCTTAAAATAAAATGTGAAGTTAATAAGGATGTGAGGAAGATATAATAAGATTGTTTGTATTCATTAGAATTAAAATTATGTTCGTTATGTAGTTTGTATCTTTGCGTGTAGCTGACGTTATCGGTATTTGATGAATTTTCATCTATATTTTCAAGTCTGTGAAAGTTGTCTCGGTTAATTGTATTCCAAGGCAATTTATAGTAAGTAATAATAATTTGAGTGTGTAGATCAGTACTCTGTTGTTTATGGTTCGATTCCCGACAGGGACAGGCATGTATGTGATGAACATAGATGTCTGATATGAAATATATTCTCAGTATTTATAATGTATTTTCTATGTATTTGTATCGTAGTCTAACACCCTTAACACAAGGAAATAATTTGCTTACTCAGGGGTTAGATCAATGTGTGTAATTTGTCCTGTGATATTATTATTATTATAAAGTAAATTCAATAGTGATTTGTGGTGTTTTCACAAAATGGGTTATAATTATTTTCAACTCTAGAAAAAATAAATTGAGAGCTATTTTATTTTTAATTTCCAATATTCAAAAAGCTAATTTTAAAAAAAAATCGGAAAACGATATTTTATAAAATTTTAAATAAAAACTTCATTTAAAGTCAATCTGCAGTTTGAACGTATTAATGCAGTTACCGATTATTGGGGAAATTGAAATTTTAAAATTCTGTATGTGAAGCTGTAACTATTTCCGTTCATTTGGCTCGTATGGTTTGATTCAATCCCGGTTTGTATGATTAAAAAAATATGACCCACTATTTGGCTTGCATTTATCCAAATATGGAATATGTCGTTGAACATTTCGTTTTGATTTCAGTTATTTCAGAAATAGAAAAGTAGCTGTCAAAGAAATAATGTTTCAGGGTTTTTTCTTTATAGCAAACAAATATAATACAGCAAAAGAAATGTGAAAAATTAGAAACATTTCAAAAAACGATTAGATTTTTTCTACAAATAAATTTTTGTACAGCTCAAAAAAAATGTTTCAGTACTAACATATTGTTATACTTAGTTATACCTAAGGAAAATTAAAATTCTATGAACGTTAGACGCAATTTATTTATACTTTTACCATGCAATAGTATTTTGTAACTTTAATTTCATTTTATGTTAGAAAAACTCCTTTTTAGTACTGGATAATATAAGGACGTATATTTTAACATTCCATTATTTCCGACAACTATATATCTTGTCGAGTTTGATATAAAAATATGATAGCAAAAATACGTAACAGAATTCCAAATTTTTCGTAATTCCTTTACACTCAAAGGTCTACCTAGAGTTATTTCTTTTTACATGGGTCAGGGTACAGCCAACAACACAATCAAAATACATATTTTGCACTTAGCATCGAACCTAGGAAATATTGAAAAAATATATTATTTATACATCCATTACCGTTCGTGTTGATAAATTTAATTTGATTTTCTAATATTACATAAAATTTGTAAAGGGCACGAACACCCCATAAATTTAACAAGATAATTGAAATTGAGAGGATAGCTTAAATAACGCCGATTTTAGAAAAGGGTCACAGATGTCGTCAATATATAATAATTCGATATGGTAGGGCGACATAATAGACAGGGGGTGTGGTATAATTCAATAGACAATTGAAAGGTTTAAGATATATGGATTTTAATTTGAATTGCATTGCAAAAACAAAATAAAGTTATGGTTTATGGTTTAAGACATTTATTCTCAAAGAAGACATACGTCGCTTGCATGAGAACTCATAAATAGTAATAAATATAACATTCATGTTCGTACCCATTTCATCAGGGGCGGATCTGTCTATAAGCTTTTTGGCCTTCAGTCCAGGGCCCCGTAGGTACAGGCTACAGACAGACAGCTATGTCCTATACCTACTTATTATAATGATAATAAGTATAAGACAACCATGTCGAGCGATCGACTTAATCATTTATCTATTATTTCCATAAATCATGATCTAATAAAATAAAAGAATTTGCTGCACGAAAATGCAGAAAGGTTGATTTACTATTAAACTTTTGTTATTGTAATATTTGTCTGGAAGAATAAATATTTTATCAGACGAGTTTTTCCTGATAAGTACACCTATACACTACATCACCATAGAGAAAAGGGCTCCCCGAATACTTTTAGCATGACACGCCCCTGCGCTTAAGGCATTAGTTTATTTTTATAGTAAGAATTCTGTAATAGAATAATCCAACTTGGTCTTAAAAACACACTCATATAGTGTAATTTTTTAATGTGTGCAGGTATTTAATATAAAGTTCTGCTCCTTAAATGTAAATGTTTTTTTTTTGCCGTAAGATGTCTTAGTTTTGGGTAAAACAAGGTAATTAGCTTGTCGATTACTCCGCTAACTATGGTCTTTTATTTTAGCAAAATTTATGATACTGTGAATTGTTCTGTTCAGATTTTTTTTAATAAATAATCATGCACATAAAGTTAATAAATATTCATTATTATGTATATAACTATATATGTGTATGCATTTAAGATTACATTTTCTTGGATCTTGGAACAGACATCTTATGCGAATAAAGTGTTTATTATATATATTAAAGATATATACATAATACAAAACTTTCTGATAAAAAATTGTAGCTCTTAAATAATAAAATATTTACTTATTTTATCTTGTAACTTGGACCAAGGGATTGGAAAAATATCTTTTGAATCGACAGGAAAGAAGATTTTTGAATAAAACGAACGCCTATATGTATGCCTGTTACATAAATTTATATTTAAGAGATTGAGTATAAAGAAGGTTATTTTAATTAAATGGAATATATTTTAAACTAGCAGTGCCTGCGACCTTGTGCGCGTAGATTTCGGTTTTGATAAAACCTACCCTTTGTGCTTACCATTGTATGTAAAAACTATAAACCTTCAAACTGGTAAGCAGCAATGGTAATTGATAACCGATTGTTAAAAAAAAAACAAAATATAAAATAAAACCTTTGACAATATATTCCCGAAAACTGAATCCAAATCGATTAATCTGTTTCTGAGATTAGCGTGCATAAACATACAGACATACAGACATACAGACAAATAGACAAACTGAAAAACCATTGTTTTAGGTTCTCTTGCTCTTATAAATGCCCCCCATGCTGTTTTTTTATATTTTCCATGTACAGAAATGGATCAGTGTCAATTTTATTATATGTATTGATGAGTGATAATAATTAAAAATTAAGAATGTATTGTAAGAAAAATGTCAATAGCAGCAGGATTCAAAATCTGTATACGAAATGGGAAAGTAAACTACTTATAATTTCACTGAATAATTAAAATAATTATTATATTATTTAAAGATAGTTTTCCGACCAATGATCTAAGACTCTAGAGCCAATTTACCTAACTTTTATTTTTATAAATGTTTATGGTGTGGATTATATTGTATTCTATTTATGATATAATATTTTATCAACACGATCAAGGCTCAATCCGCTGCCGTGCCTCCTCGTACCGTATCCGCCCTGATCAATTATCCATATTTATCGGAAAATACATCGGCAACGGTTATAAATAATCTATCTTTAGAATTTAATTTAGAGTACAACAAGGTTCATTGCGTCGCTGGTTATATTATCATCATTTTATGAAAATTATTAAAAAGCAATTTAGAGCTACGTCAGACTAATGAAATTAAGTTACTTCCAAATTAAACTGGCGAAGAATGTTGCTTAAGCAAATCTGCAAATAAAGGGAGTTACAGATTATGACAATTAAGAATAGACTTATTCTTATTATATAAGTTTTGTTACTTTACTTGAAAGTGATTAGGATATATTAGTAGAAGTTGTGAGAAAGAGAGTCAAATTTCTGACCTCTTTTTCACTCTCCCTCTTTCTAGATTACGATCTACTTTCATTTTTTAGCTACAAGTTCAAGATTATATATTATTAGATTTATCTTTTGATGGTTATAATATTGCCCTCATTAACGGCACACTTTGAATCGCAAGGGAAAATGCAGCTATTTGCAAAGTATTTTCTGTTAGATATTTCCTATTAGAATATATTTTTTCATTTTTTAATGTTTGAAAACGCCCCGTTATTAAATCGAATTTCAAGCTACCAAAGTATTATATTCCTCATCGAAATTATTTCAAATATAATCAACTGCTAACAAAGACTTTAAAAAAACTTCAATTAAGGGAACGCCCTGACACAGATTAATATTTTAGCAGTGTTTTAAATTAAAGTTCATTCTTTTGGTGACAAAAAAAAAAAGAATTTAAGAAAATTTCCGAGAAAATTTTGACTGGTATTGGACATTGTTTCATAAAATATTTATTTTGCTGCAAGTGTTATTGCCTAATTATTTTGAAATAATGAGCGATATACTCACACGCCATCATGAAAATTACTTGAAACACGTGAACAATTTAGATAAAAACTTTATAAGCTACCATAGTAATTCATTTACCTGGCAAACAATAAATAAAAGAATAAAAAACAAAGCATTTATGATACGCCAAGGAAGCCGCCATTACGTGAACACCGGAACACGCCAGTAACTGTATCCGGTTTGGTTTTTATACGGATATCAAATAGTGTTCGTTGTGAGTGAACGATGTGTGATAATGAATGATTTAATAGATTAGTACAAATTAATGTATTAAAGTAGAAAGTAAGATGTTTTCGTGTGGATCCGATTTAAGGGGTGCGGTGCTTATTATGGACCACTGAAAATAAAATACATGGTAATGGGTTTTTTAGATATATGAAGGGATACAAGATTTTGAAAACAAGGAGGACAAGAGTCTGATCATCTTAGCTTCACTCATCATACGAAACCAAGTTGTATTGGCTACTGCACGCTGAATTTCCGGAGATAAGAGAGCGATACTCCCTAATATAAGGTACCCTACACTGCTGAAGAGTAACAAATATGAATATAATTATTACCTAAAATTAATTCCATAAATTAAGAGTATAATTTAGAACTACGTATAAAATATACCTTTTACTTTTTCACATTAATAAGTCTTCTGAGAAAGTTTTAATAACATCTCTAAGGCCGTTTATGTGTAATTTTTAAACAAAGCTATAGGTTCCTATACGGTCGAAAAAAGTTTTCTATTTGCAAGGACCGCTGTTCTCAATTATATGAACATAATATAATAATAAATGTACATGTCATCTATATCGATTTTTCTCGCGATCTTTGTCATTGATCATATCTAGTACCTATATTATATATTTTTTTCAAATATATATTGTTTGCCCTTTCTAAACATTTATACATTAACAATGTAGAATAACGTGTAAATTTTATTTCTGGCAATTTAATTATATAATAATGTATTGTTATTGTTATCCAACAATAGACGGTGCTTTAAAATATAATTAATATTTTTACGTCTACTCAAAAACAAATGGCATAAGGGTCACCCAGACATAAAAACTTTTAATAAGTAAATCGTCAAGTATATAGTCGTCGGTATAGAGAAGTAAATCGTCAAGTATAAATAAATAATACTTGTATTTTAAATATTACTTCAGGTAAAAATTATAAATTTATTTATAGCACATGTTATATAAATAAAACTTGTGGTCTATTTAATGCTGGTTTTAAAATTGTAAACGCTATTTGAAAAGCAAATGAAGAGAACGAATAATAAAAAGTTACAGGTCTCTTTACATACTTGTGTTCTAGTTCTTTGTAGTTTCTGGAATACTTTTGAAATGGATATAAAAATTGCAAACAAAACGAAATGAAATCTCTTTGTGTATTTGTTGTTTACATAACGTTGCTGTTTTATAAAATATTATGATAGCTTATAAACTATATTACTTAAAATCTTAATAATAATTCATAATATATAAAATAGTTGGGCAAAATGTTGTTACAGTAAATGAACTGTTCTCTCAAAGCAAACTTAAAGCTTCTAGAGTAGAATGGGACAATTTTATCTCCATTTTTATATAACAAGCCATCCCGAAGAGTAGTCAACATAAAATAATCGCATTATACGCGAAGGGTCATAAATCTTAGGGAACGCAGCGAAATAAATTAATGTTCCGTGTAAGAAAAAGCGAAAGCAAAATTTACCGCAAACAACTCGAGATGGAATCAATACAAAAACAATTGAATGGAATTCAATATAACATAAGGAACGGTCACGATAAAATGAATGAATGGATGAATTTAAATCACGGGAAAATAAGTGGAAGAATGAATTTAAATTTATAATAATTCATATTTTATGATAAATAATATAAATATGTAAATATTCATTTAACTTCCGCCATATTTGAGTTAATGAGACGAAAAGAGCGTTTAATTATACAGAACTCGATTGAATCATCATAAAAAAAAAATTGGTTGACTTTACAAGACACATCGTATACAATACACACATATGGATACTCTGGATTTTCGAACTAATTATCAAGAACCAGCTGTTACTCGCGACTCTATCCTCTGGATTACAAAAGGGTTTAACACGTTTCGAATACTTGTTAGGTATTTCTAATCGAACTCAAGAAGCAACAACACACTTTTCCCCTATACTAAATAATATGGGAAAATGGGTGTGTTGCCTCGTCTTCTACGATAACACATCTGTAGGTCATCATTTTGTGATATGCATACCATATGCGTTCTCTTTGAGATATTTCCCAATCTATAAGATTTCCATAAACATTTTTTTAATTAACAACACCTAAAAACTATCATAATGGAAACGAATTTCCAAGACAAGAAAAAAATCTCTAATCATAAAAATTGAAAATAGTAATTGAGATCGACACCACAATCCAAATTACCGCCAGTTTTTTAGAACAACTTTATTGTGTTGTGTTGCCGATGTGACTTTAATAGCACGAAAGTGTTGCTTTGCACTTGTGTAGAGTCCTTTATACTTTCAATACGTTTTTAAAGTGCTAGTCTAGACTATTCGTTTCAGTCTGTAAATGGACAAAATCAACTACGACTGTAGGATCGTTTTTCAAAAGATCATCATGAACTGGCATTACTAGCTAGCTACGTTTAGTATGATCAGTAAGAAAGACATGTCCCAACTCCTTCATTTAATCTCTTTCCTGAATCTTAATCTTCTTCCTTCCTTCCCATTCCCTAAATTGCATTTGCATATTCCTCTGTTTGTAAATGTTTAAAGACAATAGTACCGCTAATTGCTCAAATTCTATTTCATTTTCATTAACTTTTCCTACAGTAAAAACCAAATTGCTATCAGTTCAGTAATTTTTCAGTTACAGACCGACTGACTATCAGCTTCATATAATATTAAATATTACTACTAACACATATTTTCTTACTGGTTAACTAGATAACCCTTAGGAAAAAAGACACTATATTTTTAAATATAATAAGTGTTGTAAGAATAATAAAATCATTGTTTTTATCATGAATGTTATTTTGAGACGCCTTATTTGATCATTAAGTATCTACCAGCTCTCAAAAGTAATCAGTTTCTTTTTTTAAGTAATACCGTAATTTGCGCACTCAATGCCAGAAATTGGGCAATTTGCATACATATTGCTATTTTCTACAGAATAATTGAATTTGGATGATCTAGATCAATGTATTTTGTTCAAATTATACCTACGAGTATAAAAACAAAACCACGTGGTTGAATAATTTATTTAACTTTGAAGGCATATTCATGTCATATAATTATGAATATTTAAAAAAAAATATTTATGAAAAAATTTATACCTTTGAACATGACGTTCATATCACTTTTATTTACAGTAAATATTTCATGCAAGCATAAAAATGTAAATGTTAAACCGCCATTTATATAAATATGTAGTAAAATCGCTAACCTAATTTTAGTGTGGTACATACCTTTGCGTAAAACCTACTTCAGAGAAGGCTATTCAAAGAACAAAAAGGGACAGAAATATATGGAAATGTATTGGTTAGACCGGGAGGAAAACTTTTTTGCTCACATCATTTAATACGAGCCGGGCCGAGATCGTGCCTTCCGACGAAAATACATTAAATGAGACTGTCTATTACACTTTATTACGCTTTTTTTTACATATTACTTATTTATACTGGGCAATACACAAATAACTTACATATTTCACCCATTTTTGTCTGATGTACGCGTTATGTACACTCAAACTCAAATATTAGCCTCCCAGTCCATTTACTATATACAAAATTCGTATCGGTGTAACAGGCAGTAACATTAAAATATAAAATCGTTTGAGAACTCGAGATTTAATTTCATTTGGATGCCATCTTGTTAAAGCATTGTTCGATTGTATGTAACCTTGTTACCTCGGCGCCTTACCTTAAAAGATAAGCGATTCTGTATTAAAATTATGGAATGAATAAAAAATTCGATAAAATCTGTAAGAAAATGTTTGAGGAATTTTTTCGTTGATAATAAATGTATCAAGTTTATTTGAATATATATTTTTTGTATTTAATAAAATTCAATGTATAAAAATATTATATTTTTTTTATATTATATTTAGTTATGCTTGAAGTTTATACATAAAATATTAAGTGTCTTTACAGTTGGTGGTAAGATAAATAATAAATGAGAAGCGAGCTTCCATCATTAATCATCAAAGGATTCAAAATTAATGATTCATTAGTTTCGAGTCCCTTTGCTATCCGCAATTTGGCAAATGTTGCAAATTAATTTGCAACCAATTTGCATGATACCGCTAAATACATATGGATTTATGAACTTTGAAAATATCATTTATTTAGAGCACTAATATTCAAGCACTTTCATAAGTTATTACTGGATTTACAAAGTGTATTTAGAACAAATAAATTCACTGTTGCCAACATGTTTATAAACAATTTAGCTGATATATGGGTAGTTTAAAAATTAAGATTCATAAAGCATTATTTTTTTTCTACTGTCGGATTTCTTTCAAAAGCAGATATAAAAGCTTTGCTAAATTTATTGAAATATTTAACCATAGTAAGTTGATAAAAAGTAGGTCACCTAAATATTTTTTTGCTTTGGATGGTCCTTTTATAGATTCTCTGAGTATTTTTTCAGTACATTGGTATTATGAGTTATTTTTTTTAATGTATTTTCGGTCCCAACCTGTATCAACTAATCTCATTTATAGTTCTTTTTGGCGTTTATCAATACTCTATTTCTGATTGAGACTGGACCGTAACCATATTTAAAAAAAAAAAATTATAGACATTGAGGCACTTATGTAATCAGATAACAACTTCATCATTGTACGTATAAATTGTATTATGGTAATGAAAGATAAGCAGAACGAAAGTTTATGTTATTAAGATAAAATATCACCCATTTTCCTTTATCCCAATTATTTGGGGGTCGGCGTAACATGTCACAATTTTACATATTGTAATCGATTTGGCAAAAGTAAGATAAGGGGTAATTACATGTAAAATCTGTTTGTAAACAAAATCTTGATTCGATCAAAACGAGGGTATAAGTTATGGCTGCTAGGTAGTCTTTAGGGGGCTTTACTAATGATTTATTTACGATTGGCTCTTGCAGGTTGAGATATGTTATCAAATTGAAATAAAAGCGCATTAAATAGCTTTATACATTGTGTTTTTATAATTGATACAAATTGGTTTACCGGTTTGTCTAACCGAAGTGTTTTCTATTGAAAATGTTCGTTTGTTGTAAGTCTTAAAAGTTTCTTATCTTTAATCTTTATCATACTAGACTGTTGACTTTACCTACAAGCGACTTTAAAAAAGAGTCTCCAAAATACATACAAAGCTTCAAATGACAGCATCTTTGGTGAGTAATTCCATTCACTTAAATCATTCAAATCAAGTCGCTAAAAGCCAGATAAAATGACTAATATTTGGTGAATTGTAACGGAGACAGCTTCAAATACGCCTCATTACACTTGGCGGTGCTCTGAAAGGAAAGTTTTTTTCGATTGAAAGTTGGGTAACCGTGTCAATAACCACTGAGTGGTGTTGAATAGCATTTAGAAGCTTAATGTGGAATTTGTAAGTGGAAGTCGTTGACTCTGTTTGATTTAAATCTTTCATTTTGAACATTTTTGTTTTTTTTTCGAACATATCAAAGTTTTTAATCGCTCATTAAAAGTTTTAGAAGGATTAGTTTTTAAAAAAAGCTTAAGCTTATAGCATTAAGTGTCACTCTTCTATAACATATGTATATAGAGTCGTTATTTTAAAAGAGCCGAGGGGAAACTTACTATTGATTTTTTTTAGTTTGTAAACTACCCTTATATCACAGTAAGAGTTCATCGCGATAGTTACTCAGTAGGACGTCGTTATTGTCAGCAAATAAAAAGCCATTATAACCGTTAACGTACAAACAATTTCTAATGAAGATAACTTCACGAGACACAGCATCAAGTATTGCCGCAAAAGCAATATCAACTTTATCCGGAGTGAACCCACTTAGGCAAACATTGTTGGATAGTTATATTTGATTGATGCTAGCAAAATGTTTCTTATGGAAACCGATCTCATTTTCCTTATACAAATTTATATATTACACAATACATATAATAAACAGTATTAACTATTCCCTTGAACGTGTTCGCGCCTATTCCAAAAAGGTTCGTCCGTCAGTTGGGATCAATTGCGTTGTATGTCTCAAAGTGGAACCGAATCCATAATGCAGACCGAGATTTAGTAGTAAATTGTGAACCGTTGTTTTTATTGACCCTTATTGTTTATTTTATTTAATAATAGTGATTTTAAACGTTTATTGTTTGTATATATATCTGATGTTTTTACATGGGATATGTGTGTGTGTGTGTGTGTATAAAAGAAAATTGTGAAATTTGTTGTTCATGTTTGTTCGTTTGGTTTTGGTATTGTGTTTTAATTCCTCTTTATTGATACATGTGAAAAATCATAGATTAATGTGAAAAAACAGTTTATTTTCAGTAAAACATATTGCTTTTTAAATTCGCTGATTTTTGTATTGCGGTTAGAATCTTGTATGGCGTCATGACAAAAAACTAATTTCTGGAATCTAAAACTCGTGTATTCACAACATAAACTAACTTTAACAAACATTCGATGAGGGACTCAACTTTTAACATTCTGAAGTCTAGAAAAAAAAAATATGGATCGCAACCTACAGCTTACAGATCAAGATTTTGGTACTATGTGTATTTAAATATTAAATCTGAAGAAGTTAAAAGTATCTGAAACATATGTGTTATATTTTGTATATTATATATTATATTTAAATAAAACAAAAATAATTGAAGACAGCTTTTCACAAGGTAAAATGACATGTCACGTGGCAAGTTAAGCCAATTCTGAAAAGTTCAATTCCTCTTCAAGTCAAAACATTGTTAAGACGTTTCATTTTCAACTGGAAGGCTTGTTTTCTCTTTTATGTTATACCCTTATAATTTTATTTTGTGTTATCGTTTTATTATAATGTTAAAAAAAAAATAACTACATCTTGGAATTCGAAACAAAAGACTCAATGTCGAGTTGATCTTTAAATAATATTCTTGTACACGTAATTAACACCTCAAACGATTAAAACGACAATTTTGAATGTATTTTATGAAGCAACTAATTGAGTTTCATGTCAGGTGTCTTCATTTAATTTAATTACTCACTTCAGCAATACAGTGTCGGTTAAGCCGTGTTATAAGTAAATTATATCTTTTAAGTTATTTAGTATAATTATCTGTTAAGAATTTAGATATTTTTTGCATATATCATTTAAGGCAGTAACTGGGAGTAAGTCTTTTCTATTTCTTTTTTTTCGATGGACACATTTTGATGGCTTTCTCACTACGTACAATAAATCTATGACTATGTCGGTTTAGACATGTCTCTAGACCAAACAGCACGCTAGGTGCGTACGTCGCTTGCATGTTTGATGACAGTTTACCAGTTAACGGTTTAGTATGGACGGATCATAAACTATCGACAAATAATGCATTAAATTATAAATGGTTTGTTACAGTTAAAAAATTTAGGACAGCTTTTCTAATATAATTTACTACAATACAATACTTAATACAATAATTTCAAGTAAGATTGTAGAACTGAATTTAGGTCAAACATGTTTTTCGTACTTAGGATACCAAAGTTTTTGGTTTCTATTGTTTGTCTAGGACAAACTGATTGAAGTGTGGTACAGAGTATTTTTTTTATTACAAACTGGAAAATACTGATGAGTTGATCTTTTTTTAATTTATATATAAAAATAGAATGTAAAATAAACCGATACGGGCAGGGATTCGAACCCGCGATCTCTGGGAAACCGTCCCGTCGCTCTACCAATTGAGCTACCGTATCGCTGTCCGTCTCGGTGAATTAAATAATCTATATGTGATCGTCTTTTACCGGGATGGCTCAATTGCTAAAGCGAACCGAAGCGTTTTATTCTAGATATTTTCAAAAACATTGATCTCTTTAATCATTTTGTGCAAGTCTTCTTTTACTTGTTATTATTACTTTATTCTTAACATCTAATTACATAATTATATAAATACTGCTACAGTTTTGTTATTTGTATTTTCGATAAAATCTGAAATTGATAGAAAAAAGGTAAAATATACTAAGGGTTATTTGTCAGTTATTTTTTAAAAATACAAAAAAAACTATGTGAAATACTTATAGGGAATCAACTGCTAGATCTCTTAGATATCACCTTACGACCCCTATATTTTATTTATTTTAAGTGTTTCTCTATATTATGTAAACGATTAAATTTACAATTTTAAACAAAAATGGTCATTACATTAAGCAATTATTTACGGGGTATTCACCATGTATTTCTTTAGTATTAATTTTCCAATATTTCGGCATTGTTACCAAAACGATTAAACATATTTATTGCATGATGATTGTAGTGCAAATAATAATTAATAAATACAAGTTAAATATCCAGAAAATAACATTAATAAAGAGTGAATGGTTATATATTAATAATACTACGACTTAAAAATTATGATAATGTAAGAAAAATCTTAATAAAAAGTTTCATAGCTTATAGTGACTGTATTTTAATTAACTTGGCTGAATATTGTAAACAATCACTGGCACTAGGTACTTCCAATTTTTAAAATGTTAAATCTATAACCAACAAATACTAACTTTATCAAACAAAGTCCTACCACTAACGTAATCATTTAGTGCACTAAAAGTCGTTTATACGAGTTTATGATCGTCTTTTCACTTGTAAATAGTTATGACTACATAATAAGAGTGATTTCACAAAGTTTAATATTAGACTTATTCTAAGTCAGTCTTTCGAGAATTCTACAAATTAAATGATACTTTGTTCGGCCGTTTCAAAGTTATAAGACATAAACTTTTAAAGTTTTTACACACACAGATTTTCGAACATTGATATTATTAATGATGTTAATTTTTCTTATTGTTTGTGAGGTTAGCCCCACAATACAGTTCAGATGGTGGTAAATAATTTCCATTGACCAATTTAAACTTTCGAGACATAAGGGCAGTTACTACATTTGAGTATCAAACCTAAGGGACAAGAAGGGATGAACTGAGTACTGAGACTATTTAATTTATGTGTTCAGTTATCGTTAGAGTGTTCATTTTATCTCAAATTGTTTAGAAATGTGAACTGTAAAGATTCAGACAAATATGTTTTGAACAGAATAAAATTAAAACAAATCGTCAATAAAAATAATAAGATGGTAAAATAAAATATTATTAGAATCAAATATATAATTTTAAGAGAATATTAACCAACCTTTGCTAGTTACAGATTTTTTTTATAGAAAAGTTGAAAAGTTTATCAGCTTCAGGTAATATTTATTACAATAAACTATTTCAAAGTGAAAAAAGTTCTTTTAATAATTTACTTGTAGCAAAAAAGTTACCCCTGATAGATCTTGGATTGGGTCAATAATTAGTACTAGAGTACTAGTTACCCCAAACAAAGAAAAAACTTATTATTTTAAACCGACTTCTTAGTTAAAAAAGTTAGACGTTGTTTTGTAAAACACTACATACATAGTTCAATAAATTGCAACGCTAAAAGGGCAATGGGCATGCCATATATCTCCTAAGATCTATGGAAGTGAAGCTACTGGAATGGTGATAGCATTGGTCACGCTGAATAAATGCCATCTTGCTCAGGTGACATTCAAACTGAATAGAACTGTGCTATATGGCATTAATTAAGAGGAAACAGCAGTTGCTAAAGGTTATTGAAAAAAAAATTATGAAGACAGATTCCATTAAATGTCTTTTTTTTTAAGATAATATTTTATGTATGTGTTTCAAATATACAGGGTTATTTGTAATTAGTTGAGCACCTTTTGCAGGCAGCCCCTCTACATCAATCCTAACAACATTTGTTCTACGACTTTTTAAAATTAATAGTTTTAAAAATTTTGTTTTTCCCATACAAAATTTATTTATTGCCTCTGAACGTGCATTAAACTTGAGCAAAGAGAGGCCACGCAACTTGTCAAATTATGTGCCAAGGCCACGTGCATCGGGGCGCGGGGTGGCGGGGTGACGCAGCGGTGGCTATGCACGTTAGAACTTGATCATTTTCTAAGGTGTAATAAAAAATAGCATCGTTTTCCACTTTTATTTATTAAAATATTTTCTACAATAGTCGAAACACATATTGTCTAACTGTTTAAGAATCTAATGAAAAAACAAAATCTCCAATAGAAGTTGACCACAAGTTGAATGTCTCAATATTTTTATTTGGTTTATGAAATAAGGGCACTGTAACGAAACCAAATAAATATGTATTATTTTTACACTTACTTACTTTATACATATCATATTATCTCGTTTGTTAATATTTATATCATGACAATAAAACAATAAGTTACTTACGAATTTCTTTACGAAGTTCCTAGAAATTGCAGTCAGTCACAAATAGAAGCGTCGGTATACAGAAACAATCCAGGTAGTTAATATAAAATTTCAGTAATAGTACACACTTTCATCACCATAAATCTCAAGAGACAAATGAAATATCAATTATCAAATAACAAAGATAATAATATCAAATTACAAATTACTTGACATTTGGTTGGTATTGACACCAACTGTTGGTGTTACCATTAATTAAAAACATCACCGTAAAATAGTAACAGTATTTAAAATGGCTCCATCTTGTGATCCCAACTATAAACTTCATTCAGATATCCGACAAAATAAAATATTAAGAAACACCAGGAGGAATAATAGGAAGTTTATTTAAATTATGTCTAAATTGGCCTTTCCTCGTTTATGATATTAATAAAACTGAAAAAACGAAAACTTTAGTCTTTATTAAATATGTGTATGTGTATTAGTGTACACATGCAGGAAGTGAAACTTCTTTATGACATGTAGGTAAATATAATTCACATTTTCTTTTAAATGTGACTTAGAAATAAAGATGGCGCGTAACAGAAAAACGTCATAATTTTCATTAATATTAATTAATTAAAACGTAAGAAGTGAATCGACTGGTTCTGACGTATAATATTCTCATAGAAGAAACACATAAGTACCATAAAAACAGACAAATGTACACAATCCACTTTAAAAATAATAACTTTAGGCTTCTTAACATGTTCGATCGTCACTATATCACAAATAAAATTATTCTTCATCATGGTTTCTGCTGTTTCGAGTTGTTGTTCTAGGTATAGCAAAACAGACCTTGTAAAGATCAGGACCCCAATGCTCCATTTCTCAGCCAAAACTCGTATTTCTTTTCATTCTTACTTCTTCTATTTCAGACAATCAATGTATTTTAAAAATATTATAAATTACATTTCATAATTTCTTCTTCATGTTATAATCTTGAATTTATTTATTAGTTTCAATAGCAAGTCCATAAAATCGTATTGTCCAGTATGTAATTACAATTCATTATTTAATTATAAAACTGTAATCCGATAATTTTATTTTTGGTTAATGTAAATTGTGTTTTGTAATCCACATACTTGTCATTTTGATTATTTAGTATTTCCATAGCAACATGGTGTAAAAGAGATGAAGCTATACGAAAAAAGCTGGCGCGTGCGTTTAACAGTTTCTGAGTTTCGCTAGACTGCCGCGACCTATAACTTTAGACTGCATACAAAATACAGAGTAATAAATAATCGAGTGAGCAAAAATTTTTTTGTTTCGTTTATTCTGAGTTATTTATCAAGATTTTTTAAAAGTCGTAGAACAAATGTTGTTGGGATTGATGTAGAGAGGCTGCCTGCAAAAGGTGCTCAACTAATTAAAAATAACCCTGTATATAGAGTTTATGTAGTCTTATATTAAAAAGTGTGATTGTGTGTTAAATATATCATTTGATTCCAATTTTTAATATTTTAAATAAATAAAATAAAATAAATCACAACATTGCAGGACTTTTTTATCAAATATTTATTTAAAATTTAAAGAAGCTTAACATGACTAAATATATTTATAGACGATTCCAATTATTAGTACTACATTGTTAGTACGTTCTAAATTTAAAAATGTTAAAGTACTTAGACCTTTATTATATTAATAAATAAAGAGCCTAGGAACCTGACATTTTAAGATAACATGAGCTCCATAATTTACAATTCAAAGGAATCATAAACGAACAAAGTGTTTCGTAAACAACGTAAATCCCCCAAAATGGGGCGTCAATCTCATGTTGAGGCAGACAGCCAAAGAAACTGTAACATTAAAATAAGCTGTAGTTTTGATTTAGAAATTTATTATCTTCTAAATGTATATGCAACACATATTTATACTCTACAATCCAATATTACGAAAGTTTGTATTAGGAAAATGCTATTCTATTATCTATTAGGTTTGATATTTATATAAGATTAAAGTTTGTTTTAGATATGTCATTAAAAAAGGTAGTTTTATTCTACAACTTGTCACCTGTGCAATTTTCTAATACAGAAAAGGAGAAACACTTGTCAAAAAAATATAATAATACTGTGTGTTTTAACATGTCTTTGTGCAAATTTCGTAAGCTGTACAACATACAGGACACTAATTTGATCAGAACTAAGAACCTGTACGTCCTATTTTTTCAAAATAATTATTCAAACAAACCTTATCTTGCCAAATTCGAATACAAAAAAAAGCTACCAAATCCGTCAAGAGAAACTGCTCATCATTAATGAATGAGAACTTGGGAACTTAATGAATAATATTTCATAGATGCGATAAGTGAATTTTATTATTCAAGTTTTCAGTTCATTTTTAGTTCATCAAGTCCATTTTATTATAATCCGTTTTAATAACTAGCAACAGATGGGACACAATCGTTATTTAATATTTTAGAATATCAAAATCAACTTTGGATAACTTTTAAACGAACTTCGCCAAACCCGACTTGAAGTACGTATTATAATGTAATGGCTACATTCATTATTATTAAGAGAACAAAAGAAGTCATATTTTAGTAAAATTACCAGAGTGTCGTGGTTCCAGGGAGAAACACAGACAATTATAGTTCAGCAAATGAACATTTATGGTTTTGTACCGGTTTTTGTAAACCATATATTTTTATCCATATGAAAAATAAATGGTCACTTATGTACTCTTAAATTAAATGTTTTTTCTCAATGTTTTGATTATATGATAAGTTATTAGTTGTACATACGACAGTAATATTTGTCTTGGCCATTACAATATCTGAACAAATAATCCATCGAATCAGTATTATTATTAGCTTGTATTTAAGCTGTAAGTTTCTTCTTTCTTGAAGTATAAATATTATTTGTAACAATATAAATAGATTAACTGAATCTAATGTAAATATGTTTTTAACACGCTTTTATTAGCTTCGGATGTATCTATCTATTTATCTATCATGTAACGGAATCTTTGAACGTCATTTTGAAATGGCGGATTAATTTGAATTTTGGCCTTATTAAGGACCAATGACAATGCAATAATTTAATCAATTCGTCCCGTTACCCTTGCCAGTATACTCAGGATAAGCGATTTCAAGTAAAAAGAGACATATACCGAAAGAGACAAACATACACATATACATATGCGAAAGAATGAGATAGAATATACGAAACAGCATATCGTATTCTCGGAGTCTCCTTTTTGTGCGATGATACAATATATACAGACAGCAACCTAACCGTCAAATTTTTAACACGCTTTATGTTTAGTATTTTTTTAGTTATTTAATAAAATTATATATATTATATTTTTCATATAAAATTTTATTTCATTCCATTATATAATCAAAAAATATATGAGAAGTATGTCGAATGATGCAGAAGTATAAAAACCATAAAATAAATATAGTTAAAAAAACTAAAACACACGCTTTAAAAATGAATCGAACTAAAAAGCAAAAAATAATTCGTAATATGAGAATAATGGGCAAAATATAATAAAATTATTGCGGAAAAAAGCGTGGGGTGCTTCGCGCTATTACTTTTGTGGCATTCTTAAAGTCATTGTAGGGATTAAATGTTTTCAAAAATAAATTTTTAAATAAAATTTACTCTATTTTTAGAAATGAATATAATTATTAATTTCGAATTAATATAATCTTCATGATTTACGGACTTTATTTTGTTGAGTGAGTCAAAGTATGTGTAAAAATGATTAACACTGGTGATCTTAACGAGGATAATGAATTAATATTACCTAGTTATTGTACTGTCAATTGTCTTTGACAATTTTTAATTTTCCAATAAGATCTGATCACCTAAAGTAAGTCAAAATCGAGTTCAAAAATGAAACAAGTTATATGGCACACAGCGCCCCACTCTTTTTTCCGCAATAAATTAATATATTTTGCTCATTATTCTCATATTACGAATTATTTTTGCTTTTTAGTTCGATACATTTTTAAGCGTATTTTTTTAGTTTTTATTAACTTTTTTTTTTGTATAGCAGTCTTTTTTTAGCTGTGGTACCGTATAAGGGAAGCCTTATACGGTACTCTATGGCCGAAGCATGAAAAGGGGGTGGGTTTATGGAATTTGTTCGCAGCCAGAAAAGGACAACTACCATCAAGAAACTAAAGGTCAAGGTGTATCACTCTAAGGCGTTGTGACGTGATATTAGTACACCAGAACGAATTACGTCTTACTTTAAGTGGCAATTGGATGCTCAAGCCTCAAGTCGAAGGCGGTCTGATCATTTCCATTCGTCTTCTCGTCCGACTTTTCTATTCGTCCTAAATCACTTATTGGTGGAAACGCATTAATCTTTCCTTGCAACTTTCTACGACTGTCGGCACTACGTACCAGAAAGTAAACTGTTTGCAAGGATACTACTTAATCTGGCTAATATATAAACCTTTTGTTATCTAATAATAATACTTTACATGCGAGTAAATAGTTAAATATTTTTTTTTATAAATAATCTATCCTAAACATTCAAAACTATTCGCCCATACAAAGCCCAATTTCGGTAATAGAACTTTGTTTTGAGCCTTTATTACGAAGATAACATAAATAACGCCGGACGTATTGTTAACGGGGTGATCTATGGCTTATCAATTCTTGTTTCGGTTACCATTATTTGGAAGGAAATTGCTATCAAAACTGTTTACAGATTTGTAGTAACCACTTGTTTCAAAACGTATTCTATAAAGAAATAGAAGGTGTTTTGAAAAAAAAATGTAATAATGACTTATTTTTATTTAAAAATCCGTTATAAATTCAATTCATTACTGACGTCTTGTAATAGGGTCATTACAATTAGTAAGTTTTAGTCAAAAATTGAGTATAAAATGAAAAATCAAGTTGCAAGAATTTCTGGAATATGAAATAAGAGTGCAACACCTCCAAGGCGCATAAGAATGTGAATTTAAACCCTTCATTTTAATGAATTTCCTTGTGTATAATTACACTCACACTTCCTCGAGTCTGCAGCGCTTCGAGTAGAAATAAAGACTCTTGCATTCTACTTTTGAATAGTAATAGTAATTCTATTTTTGAATAGTAATAGTTATATGTACTATATATTCAGTGATCTGTCTCGATTTCATATAGGTATAATTTCTATATGAAAAAAAGAGCAATTATCAAAAAAAATATAATTATATGTTTCTCTATGTCTCTGTATTTTATAATATGTCTTTACCATCAGTGGTTTCAGCTGTGCGTTGTCTGCATAGAATTATTATACATAGAACAGGTGAGCCATAGGCATTCGTATGAGCGTCAGTTTCAGACAAATAAAAAAAGATGCAAGATGACACACTGTTTGTCTTTGTCTAATCACATATGCGCAAATAAATATTTATGACGCGTTTTTAATTTAAATATTTTGACACTTTTATAGAACAGCTTCATTTTTTTACAAATAATTTTTGACTTTGATTTTAGAAATAAATGTTTAAGTTTTTTTACTATTTTATTTAGAATGAGTTTAGTTGTTAATTTTTTTTTAAGACTAAATTGAGTCAACACAAAATTTCAAATATTAGTTATTCTAGCTTAAAACGAAAGTTATTAATATATAAAAATGTATTTTTGGTAACTATTTTATTTTACTTATGTATTGTTAATATTATTATAGTTAAGGTAAAAAAAATCTATAATAATTATCACGTAAAATCAGATTTATATATGTCGCAGATCACGATAATTTAACGATAATTAGTAACTCAATTGATATCATTGTAATAGTGGGGTGTGAACGCCGTGACGTATTGAGTCACGTGATCGGAATCGTTTGGAGGGGCACCGGAGACATTTTAAATATCCGAGAGCATCGAGACGAGAGGATTATTGTTTAGTGTGAGCCTTACAGTCCGGACCCCCCAAACGGGACCGGTGGTTCACGAAACTCTGATAATTGTATACCTACTAAGTAATTTGTGATTACCTACATTTAATACAAGTAATTGTCATATTGTGTCTGTGTGGTTTAATTGCCTGAGACCTACGCTTCGGATCCTGTACAAGAAGACGTCATCAAGACCGAACGAGCCATCGAATATTACCTCATATCTCCGACATCAGAAGTGGGATAAGGGATTCACTCGGGCATCAAAACCACCAACTACCCGCGAGATAAGTTTATTGAAGCTACAAAATCACGTCGAGCAGAAAATGAAGTGATTTTATTATTTAAAACGCACACTACAAGATAATAACAATGAAGTTCCAGAATCAATACAATCAATCAATAGTTGATAATCAATGGTTGTAAATCAATCAATCAATCAAGTTAAATTTATGTTATCTCAAAACTTCAAAATTGAGATCTACCCACATATAAAGAAAATCGAGTGAAAATACCTATTTAATCGCTTATGCAAGTCGTTTATTAGATTATATGACAAACCGTTGGAAGAATTCTACGAAAGAAGAAATCGTTGCTAATGAAGAAAGAAGGAAAAGAGAAATTATGGCAGTGACAACGCGGCGCTAATGGCGGTAATGGCGCGGCGCGTATGGCGGTGATGGCGTGGCGCAAATGGCGGTAATGGCGCGGCGCTGATGGCGCTGATGGCGCTGATGATGTTGATGGCGGTCGAGGCGATGGCAGCTATGGCAGCGGTGCTGGCATGACATGGGCGAGCAACACGTTGATGTCTGTGCAACTTATCCACCATTGGGCACGTTACAGCGAAAAGGTGATTCGTTTCAATTTACTTACGTTTCAAGTGCTAAATGCTCGCTAAGTCAAAGAAAATCAATTCATTTAGACAGAAATCATATGTAAAGTTTAAGTGTTTCAGTGTATCCGATCTTATTAATCTTTTATGAGATACGATAATAAAAAGTCTGTTGTAATTTGATAATTTTGGACGTCAATGATGACGATGATGATAATGATAATTGTTCTGTTGCTGGCTGTTCTGATGATAATGATAATTTATACGATGTCTATTTTATTTGACGCCAATGATGGTTGTCTATCTTGACTTGACGCCAATGCGGGTTGTCTATCTTGACTTGACGCCAATGAGGGTTGTCTATCTTGACTTGACGCCAATGCGGGTTGTCTATCTTGACTTGACGCTTATGATGGTTGTCTATCTTGACTACAATTAGTCGAATTCCATGGTGAACCTTGATTGAGTTTTGTTCTATGCCTGTAACAGCTTCAGTTATCAGAACTATCGATTTTAGAAAGATTCATGATTTTTTTGTGGTCAGAAAGGCCGAGCGAAGCAACATCTACAGTTGTATATTGTTTGGATTTCAGATACATATGCACACGAGGGCGTGTGACTTGTCAGTGTGGCCGTGTCGCAGATCACGATACGATAATTAGTAACTCAATTGATATCATTGTAATAGTGGGGTGTGAACGCCGTGACGTATTGAGTCACGTGATCGGAATCGTTTGGAGGGGCACCGGAGACATTTTAAATATCCGAGAGCATCGAGACGAGAGGATTATTGTTTAGTGTGAGCCTTACAGTCCGGACCCCCCAAACGGGACCGGTGGTTCACGAAACTCTGATAATTGTATACCTTTTTTTTTTTTTTTTTTTTTTTTATATTATCTAGGGCAATGCTTGACTACATTCCGCCTGATGGTAAGCGGAATGTAGTCTTAGGTGGTAAGGCGCATTACCCTAGCAACCTATTCACTCTACTCTTGAATGTATCCACACTGTATTCGGTCGGAAATACCGACGCAGGCAAGTTGTTCCAATCCCTTGCTGTTCGAAGTAAAAAAGACGAAGCAAAGCGCGCCGTTCGGACAGGTGGAATGTCCACAACAAAAGGATGAAAACCTGCCGTGCGTCGGGACGTCCGGTGATGGAAGGGGGAAGGGGGAATTAAATTGTGTAATTCCTGCGCACACTCACCAAAATGTATCCTATAGAATACTGAGAGGCTAGCAATTCTACGCCTGTGCTCAAGGCTTTGGAGGTCGGCTTCGACCAATTCGGGATCGCCTATAAGCCTCTTTGCTCGCCTCTCAATTGAGTCCAGAACCGCAAGATGAGACTTTGCGGCACCAGCAAATATGTGACCACAGTACTCTACACACGACCGGATCTGTGCTTTGTATAAAACAAGAAGCTGTCCCGGTGTAAAGTACTGCCGAACCTTCGCAAGTACGGCAAGCTTTGCTGCTGCTGCTCTTGCTCTGGACTCAATGAACCGACCAAAGTTGAGGTTCGAGGAGATCTCTAAGCCTAACAACTGAAGCCGGTCACTGTATTCCATGGATACATTCTGGAAAGTAGGAGCCAAGGTGAAAGGGCTCCTTTTGGCGGTGAACAGACACGTCTGCGTTTTGGTGGCGTTGAACTTGACAAGATTGGCATTGCTCCATGCGGAGACTGCCTGAAGTTTGTCATTCAAACGTTGCACCATGGCTTCTCTTTCAGACTGTACTTGATCTCGACTAGCCCGAGTATTCGGCAGATATCTTTCTACAACTGTGCTGTCGTCTGCATACCCATAGATACCGGGCTTCAACAGATCATTAATGTGCAGCAGAAAAAGAGTTGCAGAAAGAACGGACCCCTGAGGTACTCCGGCATTTATTGTCAAGGGTTCCGAGGAACACCCGTCGACAACTACTCGGAGAGATCTCTGGCTCAGAAAGTCCGTTACCCAGCCGATCAGACCAGGAGATATACCGTACGCTGAAAGCTTGCTTATAAGGCTCGCATGCCAGACCCTGTCAAATGCCCTCGAGACGTCCAGAGAGACGCCGACCGCTTCTCCGTTTTTTTCGATGGCCTCGCCTAAAATGTGAGTAGCATACACTAGGAGGTCCCCAGTAGACCTATTACGGCGAAACCCGTACTGTCGGTCACTGAGGAGATCGTTACCTTCTAGGTATGCTAGTAGGCGCGAGTTCAATACACGCTCCATAATCTTGCAGAGTATGGAGGTGATTGAAATCGGTCTGTAATTGACAGGGTCGGCACGGCTGCCTTTTTTGGGCACGGGTTGCACATTAGCAAGCTTCCAGGATTTCGGCACTATTCCAGTCATGAAAGAGAGGCGATACAGACGTGTCAGTACAGGAGACAACTCAGCTGCGCATGTCGTGAGCAGAATGGCTGGTATACCATCAGGACCACTGGCTTTATTCACATCTAAACGACGCAATGTTCTCCATACCTCTTTGTTAGTGATGCGGATTTCAGGCATCGAAATACCGCAGTGAGGAAGATGTGCTGGAGAAGCATTGCCAGTGTCTAGATGCGAATTATCAGCAAACAGAGAAGCAAATACATTCGCTTTCTCTGTTGCTGTGTGGGCCAGGGATCCATCCGGCTTCAGCAGAGCAGGCAGTGAGGGTTGGCAGAAATTGGACTCGATCGCTTTCGCAAGAGACCAGAAAGCTCGACTGCCAGTTGGTCTGACAGAGAGCTTTTCGCCATTCTTAGCGATTCGATCGAGACGAGCCTTCCGCAATGCCTTCTTGTAGGACTTGGCAGCTTGGTTAAAGGCTCTCTTCTTTGTACTTACATCCGGAGTTTTGCGGGTTCGAGCATCAGCCCAAATGAGATATGCCGAATGTTTTCGGTCTTGAGCATGACCACATTCGGCATTAAACCATGGGCGAGCTTTGCCACCGATGGGTGCGTCAGCAAAAGGAATAAAATACTCCATTGCCTGATGCACCACATCGGTTATAGCATCTGCGCAACTCGACGGATCCAAAGAAGAGAAGCAGACCTGCCGCCAAGGATAAGATGCAAAGAAGTGCCGCATCTCATCCCAATCTGCTGACTTGTATTTCCATACTCGCCTAACACCTTGAGGTTCTAAAGCTGGTGGGGAATATGTAAACACAGATTTCACCAGACAGTGATCGGAGGTTCCCAAGGGAGAGGTAACCTCTACACGATACCTGTCCGGATCAGTTGTCAGCAGAAGGTCCAGGCAATTGGCTGTATGGCCTACCACATCTGGTACCCTTGTCGCTTGCTTCACCAGCTGAAAGAGGTCCAAGGACAACGCAAAGTTCCGCGCTTCTCTTCCAGCATGGTCGGTTTTCTGGTACGGGAACAGCCAGTCCTGATGACAGGCATTAAAATCCCCCAGAAAGACGAGCTGCGCTGAAGGGAACTGATGCAGAGCCATATCAGCAGCCTCACCGAGATACTCGAATAATCTAGTTGTCTCCTGGTCACCGCTGTGCGAACGGTAAACACAGGAATACAGGATTTTTTCGTTTCCTGTGTCTACTAAAACCCATAAAGAAGAAAAAGTGGGGTCTTCAAGGTGACGGAGACGCTGGATACAGAGGTCGTTCCGCACATACACGCAGACTCCGGCACGTGAGCGAAAGTTGTGCTCTAACGTGTATCCGGGATAATCGAGGTGCGCAGCGCTTAAGGGACATTGTATCTGCGTCTCCGTCAAAAAGAACAGGTGCGGTTGTTCTGTCTCCAGGTGGTGATGGACAGGTAAGATATTAGAGTGCAAGCCCCTTATATTACTGAGGTGCACTTTAAATGAGGAGGAGTGCAACCGCTGTACAAACTTTTTCCTTTTTTGGTTTTTCTTCATTATAAAAAAAAATATAAAGTGAATAGGGATGGGAAATGGCAGTTGAACGAGGCGGTACGTATCTAACCCAACGTCGAAGTTGGTGATGTCTTGCCACTGGGAGGCTAGCCTGGAGACTGCGGGGACGCCCGAACCCCCCCAGGGATCGCCATCGGGCCTCCTCGTCTGGTCGCCAACCAGCACGATGGAGCCACCCTGGGATTTTTCGCAGCTGGCGGGGCAGCCTTTCGTGGGTGGCTAACCCACTAATTGGGCCCCCAACTATCTGCGGGCGGCCAGCGGAAAGCCGTCGCTTCGGATCCCGCTACCCTCCTCGACTAGACACCCGACAAAACAAATACCAACTCGACGTCAACCGGTTCGCCAACGTACCGCAGCTGTTTAGACCCATTTCCCATAAACGGCTTCATCGAGCAACGTGCCGGAACACGACTAGGTCGCTTTGCGGCACGACTATGCCCGATGGGTGGTAACTTTGCCGGCGACCCGATGTTATGGTCTACCACCAAGAAACCTACTAAGTAATTTGTGATTACCTACATTTAATACAAGTAATTGTCATATTGTGTCTGTGTGGTTTAATTGCCTGAGACCTACGCTTCGGATCCTGTACCAGAAGACTCCATCAATACCGAACAAGCCATCTAATATACCTCCGATCTCCGACATATATAACACTTAATGCGTCTACCTTAATGTGTACACCAATTATTATTGACCTTAAAATATGACTTGCTAATTGTAATACAATGTTATTTTATATTCAGCGTCATTTAATTTATCGCTTTCGTGCTTCATATCGACTGCTTTATATCGACAAAATTTTGAACGATAAGAAGTATTAGTAGCTGTCAGTGATCATACAGAGGTTCGTTCTAAAATATGGTCAATATTATTTAAAACTTTAGGTGGCAAATTTTTTAAAGTTTCTGTTATGATAGTATAGTAAATATTTTTTGTAATAGTTAAAATTTATGGCCTCTTCATATTTTTTCTGTGCAATGACCTATCAAAATAATATCATCCGATGGAAATGTTATTGAACTTCTATTTTATAATTCAGTACTTCTAGAAATGTTTGAAAATGTGGTTTCTTTTATAGTTTATTATATTCGAATATTGTGATTCTATTAGTATAATTTTTATTTTCTTTGTTAGTTTTAATATTACTTTGGGATACTTATAAACAGTACTTTGGAAATATTCAGATACGTTTAAATTTATTAGTAACATCGTATGATAGTTCTTTGCTTGATATTACGAGAGGTACAGAATTTCATAGTAATCTTCTTAAAGTTGCATATTCATCAGTATTATGATATAAGTTAAGATCCAGTATCAAAGTGGTCACACAGATCTTTGAATTTTTTTTTATGGTTAAATTTTCAATAGCATTCATTCATTTTGTCTTTGAATCATTATACTTAGGAAATCTGAAGAGAAATAAGTAGTTTTAAATATCTTCTTATGAAATTATTCTTTTTCAACATATTATATATATATTAATATATATATTTTAATATATGCATGACAAATATTAAAACTGTCAATTTCTTACTTGTGAAAACTACGACTATAGGATAAAGGAATAGTTTCTTTTGTATACACAATGCTTTTGTCATTTTATGGACCCAAAAAAATAAACGATAAATTATAATTATAGTATATAATTTAGTATAACTTTTAGTTAAATTTGATCTCACGCGTAAAAATTTAAGGTTAACTTTCAGCATTCTAGTAAAAATGACAATTGGTCACTCAATTGAAATCAATTAATTACACACGCGCAAAAAATAGAGACAAATAGGGAATTTCGATCTACCTATCTCTTTAAGTTGGATCAAACATTTTAGGCAGGCTTCACTACTCTATGTATAATAACTCTATGGTCATATTAAAGTCACAATGTCAGTAAGTCAGTAAGTCTGACGATCATATTTTTAAAATTCCAGAATAATGTCTGTTCTGAAAGATCTGAATGATGATCATTCATACTTTTATTTGAATATTATTATAGTTTTTATTACTATATAGTTCAAAACATTATTTAGAGATGATGAAACTAGATGTATTGTTATTTGTGAGAGCCCGCTAATGCTTTTTTTCATAAAATTAAGGAATTGCACATAACATCACATACATATAGGATAATTATTATTATAAGTCCGGTAATAAATGTCACATGGTGAGATAAAATCTTGTATCTATTGCAATAATTGTGTCGAATAGAGTTGTCATTATTTATCAGCTGCTTCTGATAACATTATTAATGTTGAAGTAATTATTGTGCTAACCTATTTTATAAAAATAATCGAGCTGCTATTTTAACTCTCATTCAAAACTAATTTGCATTGAGACATAAATATATCTGACAGATGAAAATAAATGTTTCGAATGTTAAATACATTTTCATTCATTACACAGATAAGGGTTTCAACACATAAAATCCTCAAATTGAAATATTCGTCACGTTCTGGGGATATTACCGGTATTTTAGAAATTCATAAAAGGGTGGGTTTTAAGCGTCTCAATGAACCCCCCTTGTACTTAACTGTGTTACTTCATGTGAAAATGTGTGTGGTTAGCCAGAATCCTTTTATTTATATGGTATTTTAGAAGGTTTGTTTGTTTTATATGTAAAACAAACAAATCTTCTAAAATACTATATAATAATATGTAATAAAACTAGTAGATCACATTAAAGTCACAGTGGAGTCACTGATAAGTATAATGATATGTCATTAAACTTATCAGTGGCTCTTTTGTGACTTTAATGTGATCTACTAGTTTTATTTGATAGGTAATGAGTAATTTTATCCTATAATTAACATGTCCAAAGTAAATGCTTTCGGATGTGGAAAAAATAAATATACGGAAACGATCAGATAATAAGTAATCAGTTTTGGTAGAAGAAGTTCAGTTGTTTCCTATATTGGATATTGATATTATTTTTATATATTACTTTGAATGTTGTATATAATCCCGGGTTCGTTACAACAAAGCAACTCCTGTTAATGAAAGTTCAGTCAGTCTTAACGATCTCTCATCAGTTTTTTATCATTCTTTTTGTCTGTCTGTGGTAAATGAATATTACTTGGCTTTGACTCTGTCTTTAGAATAAGTTTTCAAGATGGTATAGAGCTTTTTTATGCAATTTAATATATTTTAATTAAATAGATAAGAAAATTTCTGCAAAATAATGTTTTTTTTACCTATTACCTTTTCATAATGATTTCTTATAGTGTTTTTAATATTCATTTACCAATCATAATTTAAGAAGAGGTTGTTAACTTCAATATAAATTGTTTCATCCTTATAAAATTAAATTTTATTTTCCATTAAAAAAAATGTTGAATTTTTTCAACGGCAGCCTAATATAAATATAAAAAGGAATAATAACTTTATAATAGAAGAAATGATAGCTATATTAAAGTTAAATTTTAAAAAGTGCTTAAAAAAACATTGATTTATAAATCAAACTCTAAAATTATGATCTCAGTAATAATATACATAATAAATAAGAACCACTGTACCAATTTGCAACATAACTAATATTGACGATACTCCAACATAACTTAGACACGAGACAAGTTATTAACAATCAAGGAGTTAGGACATTAAGATTACATTATCTATAAACGTTTTGACAGATTAGTAAATCTGAGTTTGGATTTAGGATAAAAAAACGACTTCCTAACACCTTTTGTTGCTTAAAAATGATAATGACCTTAAGATATTCATATTATAGCACTTATATATATATGCTATTTGTCAACACCATGAGGGTATATATATTTAGTTTATGGTTAAGTTACATATTCATTCTAAATTATTAAGAAGTACTACATATATTTAAAATGGATATCGCTAAGGCCTTTGATCGCGTCTGACATAAGGCCTTTCTCGCAAAGCTACCATCCTACGGTCTCCCCTAAGCAAGGTCGTTGTCGATGGTTGTTGCTCAGATATGAAATCCATAAGTGCTTGTATACCTGAGCGTTTGGTTCTATGTCCCACACTATTTCTTCTATTTCTTCTGCATATCGATGACATACTATAGCAAAGCTGTGGCATTCATTGCTTTTTGGATGACAGTACGGGAGATGCACTATATACACACCTTGCTAATATCCCTCGGTCTCAAGTGGAGGAAATCAGAACCAAACTTGTGTCCGAAATCGAAAACTCTTAGGAGCGGGTTTCGGGATGGGGTCGGCTCAATCTCGTTGAATTCAACTTCTCAAAGACACAAGTTTGCACGTTTACTGATAAGAAAACCCCATTTGTCATAGTATCACAGTTCCAATGAACCGAACGAACCGCTGGAGAGAGTATAGAGATCCTGGGAGTTGAGATTGCGCATTTTATTCAGTATCGGTCATTTGGGAAGTAAGGCAAAACTGGGCTCCAAAAAACTAGGCGTCCTGAATAGGGCAAGTTGATACTTCACTGCGGAGCACTTACTCGTGCTTCATAACGCGCAGGCAAAACCTCACATATAGTACTGCTTCCACCTCAGGACAAGAGCACCGAAGTACCAACTGCAACCATTTGAAACATAAAACGCGCATTTTCCATACAGAAACGCGCGGTCCAAATTATGAAAAATCCCAGGATTACTAGCCGGTTTGAACCCCTTGATTTAAGGAGAGACATAGGGTCCCTCTATGTGTTCTACCAACTCTTAAATGGTTTGTGTTTTTGAACACTTGAACTATTTAACTATTTTGAACTATTTGAACTGCTGCCAACTTCGCCTTTCCACCATCGCACGATTCCCCGAAAACTTCGATGTCTCGAACACACACTAGTTTCGTGGCGGTCCTCCACAAAAGGGTTCGCGCAATCCTTTTTTGCCGCGCACATGTTCACTGCGGTGTGAACTACCGTCTGAGGTTTTCACCGTGGACTATGATATGGGGTTTATCAAAAAAAAAAACGCAAATGCAACTCCTTCTAGGCCGGCAAAGCATTGGCGACTTTTCTGAGGTTGAAAAGGCCCATATGTGACTGTGACCACTCTCTATCAAGTGGTCCGTATGCCTGTTCGCTAAGCAATTATTCTTTTAAAAAAATGGAATCAAAAATCAATCAATCCCATGACTTTTTGGTAGCCGTCGTGTTGCTTTTCCTATTGAGCTACGCATATCGCTATCCATTTTGATGAATTTAGCATTCTATATATAATCTGCTTCATCGGGACGGTCATTGTTCAGAGTAAGCTTTAATAAACTTAATATGGCTGTACATATTTGTAAACATTTTCAAATAAGTATTTCATATATTTACCCACGTCAATTATATTGGAGTTTTGCCCGACTAGTTTCAAACCCATGTTCTTACTAATGAACCCGAAGCATGACTGACTCGCGGCATAAACTTTGCTATCGAAATACCAAAGGCCTTAAAATTTTTGTTACAATAATTTGCTTTGCATAATAGTTAAGTGGTAGAGTTGGTGGGACTGGATCAAACAAACCAGTTTTCAAAGCACAACCAAACCAAAACACAAAATCGTTGACAAGTGTATAAGTTTCGTACGATGACAGAAATGACAGAAGAAGCTTTATTGGAAAACCTCCTTGCATGTTTGTCATTTTCCTGTCGCCTTTAATTTACAAATTTTTACCAATTCTATATATATTTATTTATTATAATTTGTTGTATCTTCAATATCCACAACGACTAAAATATCACAAATAGATAAGATATTATAGTAATTTTGATGCCTAAAGTTTAATTTTATTAAAATAAGAATTTATTCTCCCAAAACTTAACGCTAAGTTCTGACGTATCACAATGTAATGTCGGCATTCATTTTTATTAAAAAAACAAAAGTCATATTTTAGTTAAATTACCCGAGTTGCGGTTCAGGAGAACGTAACAGACCATTATAGTTGACTAAATGAACATTTATGTTCCTGTCTTCGTTCAGTTCACGGCTAATTTACAATACTTAAAATATTTTAGAGAAATAAAAGATATCTTTAGAGTATTTTATGTAAAGTTAAAACTATTAAAGGTTTCGGTGTCAACCCGATCTGGAAATTCCCTTGTGTAATTATAGGTACTTACCCCTTAAGCTGGGTTTGTGTTATTTATGACGGAAATAAAAAAATATAGCTCTGAGGTTAAGATTTTAAACATTCTGTACTCGTTTGTGCTTTTACAAGTACTTAGATATATTTTAATTGTATAATTACTCCGTACCCCGAACTGATAAAATTTATGGTTTCTATGGTTTTTATTCTCTGGTGTTTGATATGGCATACATTTTTTTAATGGTTTATTATTATTTTTTTAAATAAAATTCCAGTATTAGAGAATAAGTAATCCTGTAACGCAATTTTTCGTAAATGTGCGTCCTATGGGAATTGCACCTACAGGCTACAACCTGGTTCATCAGTTACGTACATTAACCACTACACTAACAAACCGATAAAAAATTAATCCCAGAAGTCAGGTGCTTGTTATACACACACACATTTATATATATGTATATATATATAAATCATTTCTTATTTTTTTTTATTTGCTGTTGCAGTAATTTTTTTATGTTTCTAATTTAATTACATTTGTGGTAATTATGTACTAACCTGAATAGTGTATGATTAATTCTAAATGTTTCTGGTGTTGACATAATAAACGGCCCTGGAATATAAAATAAATACTCCTGTAATAATAGAATAATTTATGTAATACATATCATGAATAACAGAGGTCCAAAAAAGATACAGTGTTTCCTGTCATGCGAATGATCTAATGCTTTTTATACTACCCTAGCTGCCCTCCTGTGTCTCCTCACGCTTAAATAAACATAATGCATTCTATATAACACGAACTGCCTGACTGATTTCAATTTATGTTTCATTTTAAACGTCCTTGTATATATTTGTCATTATGTAATTGAAATGATTAATATTTTATGATTTTTGTTTTAAAACAATAAAGCTGATTGAATGAAAATTTGGGATTATGTTTTTTTTAAAAAGTGAGCAAAACTGAATTTAATTTACGTTTTGACAAAATATTATTGACGTTGGTGGAACAATGATCACAATAAAAATAATCCGGTTGACTTTGTTCTGTGGTTCTTCTCAGACCAGTATCCTCGTAGCTTGAATTTTAAGCTGGGGATTGTCTTTACAGAAGAGCTTATTTTGACAAGTATGATGTCAAAATAGGCTTTCAAAACACTTTCCTTTGACATAATCAGGTGATCTCTGCTATGAATTCAAATTGGAAAATATATAGATATGTTTTTTTTTTTAATTAAAAAACCTCCGATACAAAAAGATCTCTAAAAAGAATAAAAATAATATTATTATGTACTTAATGAAGTCGTTGCGTCGGGGGACCGTACGTACGTTGACGATGGAGTCTATTTTACGAAGTTAATCAATTAGGGCTTAAACTAAACGATTCGATATCGTAATTTTTTTATTTGCCTTGTTAACTTACTTGCATTTTATTTTTTTCCCTAATAAACGGTCCCCCGAAGCAACGAACTTTTTGTATCGTGGGTTGTTTACATTTTTATGGTGGTTGTTTATTTTTAAGTATTTCTATTAATCTATCGTAATATTATTACAAAGAGGAAATATTTTTTTGTTTGTTTGAATTGAATAGGCTCCGAAACTACAGGACCGATTTAAAAAAATCTTTTAGCATTAGAATCCTACATAAACCCTGATGAACATTGGCTATATTTTATAATCATCATCATCATCATAACTAATATCATAAAGAGGAAAGATTTCATTGTTTGTTTGAATTGAATAGGCTCCGAAACTACTGGACCACTTAATAAAATATTTTACCTTAAGAATCCTGCATTGTCCCTCTGATGTACAAAGATTATATTTAATACGAGAAATATATAATATATTATATACTATAAGTTTCAACAATGTAATAAATTATAAATATATTAAGTAACATGATTCAAGGCCTTTTTATATGGGTAAGTGGATAGGTAGGTTTCATATATACGAATATTAATAAATATAAACATTTAGAGTTAAAATGATTTACAATCACTAATAATACCACTGTTTTGGTGTTATTAGTGATTTATATTATTACTAGCTGTTGTCCGTGATTCTTTATGACTACGATCATACGCCATTTAAATATATTTTTTACAGTCTACGTGGACGCAGTCACGGACAACAACTATCCCTAATAAAGTACTTTACCTGAGTAAGTAAGTGTAAAAACCTTTTGGCCTTCATTACAAGGTTTTTTTTGCATAAGAACCTCTTCCCCGCACGAATAAAACGTCAATATCTTGGAGAGGACTATTTCTATTTCGACCAAACACGGATAAGAACCATCTCGACAAACATAGCTCTCGATTAAAAAAAACCGCATTCAAATCCGTCCAAGCGTTTGGCCGCAAACAGCTAACTATTGCATAAGAACCTCTCCCCTGCACGACTAAAACGTCGATATCTCAAAGACGACTATTTTTATTTCAATCAAACATACAAAAAACCATCTCGACAAGCATACTTATCGATTTAAAAAAAACCGCATTCAAATCCGTCTACGCGTTTGGCCGCAAATTTGCCACAGACAGACAGATACACAGATACACAGATCGACAGGTCAAACTTATAACACCCCTGTTTTTAGTCGGGGATTAATAAAAAAAAACGATTGATGTTCTGGTTTTCGATAATAGTACAACCAACCAGGTTAAAGCTAATAATTATTCAGATAGCTTCGTCACCAGATAAAATTCAATAATTAGTTGAGTCACTTAGGAAATAAACAAAATCGCTTTCAAAAGCTTTCGTGAAAACGTTTTTAATATCCTCCTTTTGTATCCAAATGTAATACATCTATATACCTAGAGTTATTTTCAATGCAAAAACTTTATCAGACTCTATGTAAATTAAAACTCACGGAGCAACACATATATCTCTCCAGGCTATAGAATATGCAAATAAATTAAATAATTAAAGTTATAGGATAATTCATGATAACATACCGCATTTTCATTCATTACACCGATAAGGGTTTCAATACATAAAATCCTCAGATTAAAATATTCGTCACGTTCTGGGAATATAGTAATTTTAGGAATTCATAAAAGGGTGGGTTTTAAGCGTTTCAATGAACCCCCTTTGTACTTAACCATGTTACTTCATGTGAAAATGTGTGTGAATACCCAGCATCCTTTTAAAATAAAATGTAGTTCGTAAAAAGTACACTATTTTAATATTTAATACTATTTAGGCATCGATTGTTCTGTATATCAGAGATTGGAGATCGTTGTTTTAAATCTTATCTTTGTTTTAATTTTTACCATTCACTAAGTATCAGACGTTACGTTACAATGTGAAACTTTAACTAAATCTTAAGCATATTCCAATTAATACACTTTCAAAAACAAATAACCCGTCTTTTAAGATGATATTCCAACTTGGAGTAACTAAAGTTATTAACAAACAGGGAGTCTGGATAATAAGAATACATAATCCATAAACGTTCTAAGAGATTAGTGAATCTGAGTTTGGATTATTTTGATACAAAATTTGAAACGACTGCCTTACATCTTTTGTTGTTCGAAAATGTTAATAAGTTTGAGACGACTATTTGAAGTCTTTGATACTTTTGCCATTTGAATACTATTTATGATTTTACTTATTTGTACTTGGGAAACAAAATTATACTTCTGTTATTGGGTGTTTTAAAAATTGGATGTATATTATTTTATTATTATTTATTATAAATTTCGTGGACGTATAAAGTGCCATTAGCCCTATAAGTTTCCGTTCAAAGAAATCATAAACAAAATAAGCGTTGCGTAAACAACGTAGGTAAATCTTGCAAAATGTTGCCTAAAACTCTTATAACAGCCAGAAGAAATAGAAACATTACAATAAGTTTTGATTAAGGAACTCGTTGCCCTTATTTGATAAAGTATATTTATTTAGACCAGACGACTACGATACGATATTTAAATTACTTCATAGATAATTATTCATAGATTAGCAGAAACAGGTGGCACTTAATTGTTGTTAAATATTTCAGACGATAAATGTTTATTTTAGTTTAGTTTGAAATTTAGCCAAAATTCGAGTCCAAGTACGAACAACTTTATTACGTTTATTACATTATGAGCTAAATAAATAATATATCTTATAAATTTTATTAATGTGGTTCTAGATACTGGAAACGACAAAAAAAATCTTTTAACTGATCAACATAGAACAATTTATTTTAATTTTTTCGTTACATATCGTAACAAATTATATGTCGCTAAATAAAAAAAATCGCTTATCTTATTCTTATATTGATATAAATTCTAAAATCAATATATCAATAAAAGCAACATTGAATCCAATTTGTACAATAAAACAAGGTTGCAAGCCTTTATTACTGAAACTACATAAATAACGCCGGACGTATTGTTAACGGGGTGATCTATGGCTTATCAATTCTTGTTTCGGTTACCATTATTTGGGAGTAAACTACTATCAAAACACTCTCATTCGACTTTCATTTATAGCAGGAGTGCTACCATTTTTTGTATGAAATTCTTTTTAACACCAGGTTCTTTTATATGAACATTTATATATTGAATATGATTTATCAAAGGTATAATGTTTACTTACAATCTAAAACTGCTATTCAAATTCAAATGATTTACTTTTCGTTAACTAGTGTGATACCTATTGAATTTTTTTTTTTTTAAGTAAAAAAATACTAAGTTAATAATGGTTTGGTTGAAACTACTGGAGAGAAAATCTATTATATAAGGGTGAGAATGTCAACCCTTCTTTTAAATGGAATTCTTTGCGTGTAATTATGCTCACACGTAGGTTTCCGATGGTAGCAGAAATGAAAAGGGTAGCTGAGATCGCGTGATTTGAGATATCTTGTATCTTGCTTCTTTTACATATTCATTTATGAAATATACTGAATTCTTTAAGTTTCATGATTTTCTTTTGATCAAAATATTTCTCTTAAGTTCTTTTTTAAAAAATACAAATAAATGTGTTTCTAGACGTATCTAGTTAATAAGCTAAGGTAATTAAAAAGCAATGTGACTGAAGATAAATTCTAGTTCTGAAACACTATGATTAATCTATGTTAGACAGACCATAAATTAGAGAGGCTTCAGAAAGATGTATCGTTACCTGTCAGAGGAATGATCTAGGTTCTTGTTTTATAGATTTTACACTATTGTTAAGATTAATACAACAGAAAATTTAGATTTTTTTTTTTAAATATACAATAAAAGTCGATACGAACCTGCGACCTATGGGAATCGTCCCACATGTAGCCGATTTAAGTCCCTGCTCATATCACTTTATTTCTTAAATTATTAAATGTCCTCAGATATTTTCAAACACAGAAAATAAATAAAATTATGTTTATAATATTTGAACTGAAACACAATTTTAGATAAAAGCTGAATAGCACAATTTACCACATTTTAGAAGAGATAAAAAGGCAAAATTATGCAAACAGTGTCTCAGTATTTTCTTTTTTAAATCGGGATGGACAATCTCGCGAAAAATATATTGCTTGGTAAATGTTTTTCCACTTTAGTCCTTATTCACAAAATTATTTGGTTTTGGTCATCAATAAACGTTATAATACTGAAAATAATATTACAAATACTAAGGAAATAAATAATTCCTATTATAAATTATTGTTATATGAGAACAACGACAAACTTACTATTATCTAATAAAAATAATAATCGCAAAAAAATCCATAACACATAAACTCTATAAATCAATAATCGAATCATAAAGTTCCACTTTTTCAATAAAAATAATCAAGTTACGTTTGCTTCTAACAAGCGCTTCTATCACAATGGGCTTGTCTAATAAATGTCGATAAAATGAACAGGTTGGGGCTTTGAAATAATGACGTACATTATTTAAATAAAATACCGCTTACAATAATTTATTTACTCGAAATAGATTGTATTCAAAATCAATCTAAACTGTTCTTTTTTGTTATTTTTTGTAAGTATATTAGATGAGATTGGTTTAGCAGTGTCAATGCCTCCTTGTATGTCAGTTCGTGGATTCGATTGCCGCGATAATTGAAAGTTAGTGAAGCTTTTTAATTCCCAAATCCACAACTCAGTTGTTAATCCTCTCTTCGAGACAAAGACAGTTATATTTATGAAATTGGGCATTGATCATGACTAATGCGGGAAGTAAATTGATACAAATCGTGATAATCGCCATAAGGGGACACATTTTGGTGATTATCTTAAAAACTAATAGAGACTATGGAACGTTTTTTTTTTTTTTGAAATCGTTTGATGGGCATCAATGTGCATTCGAATTTGCTTCAAAAGCATGCAGAAATGAGACTACTGATACCGAAATGAATTTGAAAAAGATATAGAGATATATTTTACGTCACAGAATAGAAAAACATGCTAAATTTGTAGCAAACAATGCATCAAATATCTAATGCTTCATTCTTAGTATTTCATAAAACAATTGATTTAATTAATTGTCATTAACAATTTTTTTTTTAAGTTAGAGATGTAAGAGCCAAATACTTTCAGGATTTCATTGAAGTTTTTATTTCGTTTTTATGTTTTTACGCATAACACAACCTCGTTGGGGTGGACCTAGTATTTGTTTCTTTATAAAGATGAGAAATAGACTTATGTACAAAAATATACATTCATATTATTATATATATACATATTTTTAATTTAAAGAGCAGTGTGGTGGATTAAACCAGGCCTTCCTCCCACCCCTTTTTTAAAATTAAGAGTCCTGTAATATGTTTAGATACTAGGTATTATACTGGATACTATCCTATAGTGCTAGGTATTATATACAATTACAATTTCATTATTTATCGTACAAGGTCACAGAAATGTAAAATATGTCATTGTAATGTTGTACAACAGCCTATCAGCAAGTCCTGTGAAAAAAACAACGATTTTAGATATAACTAATCTATAATACTGGTCGGAAAAGTTAACTTCTAACACGTATGTTCGTGTATGTTAATAAATATGACACAATACGTTAAACAATAATTTTAATTCCATTTTTAATTAGTGTATAGTAGACTTATATAAAACAGGTTGATAATAAAGTTCCTCTAGTCGTATCTGGGCACGTAGATAAAAACCTTTTATGGTCTTTATTGAACTCGTCGACCTTTTTTTATCGGAAAATAACGCGGGAGTGAATATTAAAAAGAATCTAAACCTTCAGTTTCATTATTTAATATGCTATAGATATTAACTTCTTACATAATATTACACTTTCATACAAAACAATTTGTGTAAGTTATCTAGATATGAGCTTTAGATATTATATAGAAAATGGTTTCTGTTTTCCAGACATAAATTAGTAAAATATGTATCAAGTAATAAAACCCTTAAGACTTTCACAAAGCTGTGAAATAACAAAACTCATCTCGTTTTAAACCTTTCGTTTCTCACCTTAATGTTACCATTCAAAAGTAATGGGTCCTATTAACGGAAGGGGACATTTTCAATATCTCCAGTCACATAGCTCTCGTTCAAACAACGGCATCATCTTAAACGAGTATTGGGTTGCTCTAACGATAGGCTTTCTTAACGGATTTTAATTCTAATTCCGCCCCATGGTCTTATTAAGACAGATAAATTTGCTGAGGCATTGTCTAATTTTAATGGTATAGCCTTGAAACTCTGTATTCTAAAATGTGACATATTGTTATAAGGTATTACTTAATACTTCATTATTCCCATAAAATTGTAAATCGTTGATTCATTCAATCATTGTATGTTCCAGTCTAATACGGATTTCTTATATTAAAGTTATCTTGTAGTTTTTGTTAGTATAATTCATTTCAGTACTTTACGTAATTCCATAAATTACGTAGGTTGGTAACGTAATATTACGTAACTTTTTAAAAAAATATTTTAAATCGTTTCAGTTACAGAATTTATTTTTATCCATAACGAAAGTGTCAAAGTTCGTCCCAAAACATGTTCGGAAAGATTGCTTCTGTTTAGAATTATAATTTAAGGGTAAAAAATTGCTGAGAAATATGACACATTACCCGCAGATTCTCGAAGTCACCGCGTTTTTAAATGAAACAAATTGCTTTTGCTTCCACACGTCATTTGGAACAAATTTATGTTTTTTATTTCCGTTAAAACGAAAAGTTCAACTTTTTCTCGTAATTTACGATGTTAAATGGTTTTAGTTAAATGGTGTTAGAATTATTAGTTTAGGTACAAGCCTACTTTGTGATTGAAAGGTCCATTCATTAAATATTTTTGGGAAAATTAAAATTTCTTTTCGTCGAGAAATGCTTGGGATTTCAGATACTTTTTTCCATTCTTATTCTCCATATGCGAATTTTACTTTGAGAAATAAGCTTGATTTTTTTTTGGTTTCAATTGACTTTATATTTTATGATCATTAGTTATACAAGTAGTTTGTGTGCAAGTACGCAGCTTACCCCAATTATTTGGGCAGATAACGAGATAACCATACATATTCTTACTGTTTATTTATTTTATTGAAATTAGCCTAATCAGAACCACAGCATGCGTAGTTGAAAAGTTTACAGCAGCTATATACTTTCTTATTTTATACACTAGTTTAAAATAATTATTAATACTCGTTTTATTTTTTTTTTTGCTTCATTGTACTAATATTCGTCAGAATATATCTATATCTTATTTTATTCATTAATTCTTTTGGCCTTAAATTATACGTCACAAAAAAGTTTTTCCATTCGAATAATTAGGGGGAGGAAAGCTGCTCGCGTCCGTAGGATTTACAATCTTTTTCTAGACCCACCCTACACGTCTCCCCTGGGTGGTGCAAAACGAGCAGCAACGCCGAGTCTCGGGCGGCGGTTACTAACCCGACTATACAAGGCCATTGCCTGCAGACAACAGAGAGGTAGGAAATGACCTTCTCGACCCGTAAACAACTAGGAAATTACTCAAGAACGGGGACCTTGGCTTAACTGCCCGGGTCACGAGGAAGAAAACCTCTTCAAAAATTACCCAAATCCAATGGTGGGAAACGTGCCAAATGGATGCATTGCTGTATGGATGAACAGCATTAGCGCCAACCTCTACGGACCTGGCAAACGTAGTTGCAATCTGCCTTCTTAGGAAATGGCGTCACCCCTAAGTGACCTGTTATATCGTCCAATCTTCTTGGTGGTAGACCATAACATCCGGTCGCCGGCAAAGTTACCACCCATCGGGCAGAGTCGTGCCGCAAAGCGACCTAGTCGTGTTCCGGCACGTTGCTCGATGAAGCCGTTTATGGGAAATGGGTCTGAACAGTTGCGGTGCGTTGGCGAACCGGTCTGACGTCGGGTTGGTGTTTGTTTTGTCGGGTGTCTAGTCGAGGAGGGTAGCGGGATCCGAAGCGACGGCTTTCCGCTGGCCGCCCGCAGATAGTTGGGGGCCCAATTAGTGGGATAGCCAACCACGAAAGGCTGCCCCGCCAGCTGTGAAAAATCCCAGGGTGGCTCCATCGTGCTGGTTGGCGACCAGACGAGGAGGCCCGATGGCGATCCCTGGGGGGGTTCGGGCGTCCCCGCAGTCTCCAGACTAGCCTCCCAGTGGCAAGACATCACCAATTTCGACGTCGGGTTCGATATGTACCGTCTCGTTCAACTGCCATTTCCCATCCCTATTCACTTCTATATATTTTTTTTTTATGAAAAAGTTAAGAAAAAGGAACAAGGTTACACAGCGGTTGCACTCCTACTCATATAAAGTGCACCTCACTAATATCAGGGGTTTGCACTCAAATCTTTTAGCTGTCCACCACCACCTGGAGACAGAGCAGCCGCACTTGCTCTTTTTGACGGAGACGCAGATACAATGTCCTTTGAGCGCTGCATACTTGTATTATCCCGGTTACTCGTTAGAACACAACTTTCGCTCACGGGCCGGAGTACGTGTGTACGCGCGGAACGACCTCTGTGTTCAGCGTCTCCGTCACCTTGAAGACCCCACTTTTTCATCCCTATGGGTTTTAGTGGACACAGGAAACGAAAAAATCCTGTATTCCTGTGTCTACCGTTCGCACAGCGGTGACCAGGAGACAACTCGTTTATTTGAGTATCTCAGTGAGGCTGCAGATATGGCTCTGTATCAGTACCCTTCGGCGCAGCTCGTCTTTCTGGGGGACTTTAATGCCTGTCATCAGGACTGGCTGTTCCCGTACCAGAAGACCGACCATGCTGGAGGAGAAGCGCGGAACTTTGCGTTGTCCTTGGACCTCTTTCAGCTGGTGAGGCAAGCGACAAGGGTACCAGATGTGGTAGGCCATACAGCCAATTGCCTGGACCTTCTGCTGACAACTAATCCGGACAGGTATCGTGTAGAGGTCACGTCCCCCTTGGGAACCTCCGATCACTGTCTGGTGAAATCTGTATTTACATATTCCCCACCAGCTTTCGAACCACATGGTGTTAGGCGAGTATGGAAATACAAGTCAGCAGATTGGGATGAGATGCGGCACTTTTTTGCGTCTTATCCTTGGCGGCAGGTCTGCTTCTCTTCTTTGGATCCGTCGAGTTGCGCGGATGCTATAACCGATGTGGTGCATCAGGCAATGGAGTATTTTATTCCTTTTGCTGACGTACCCATCGGTGGCAAAGCTCGCCCATGGTTTAATGCCGAATGTCGTCATGCACATGATCGAAAACATTCGGCATACCTCATTTGGGCTGATGCTCGAAGCCGCAAAACTCCGGATGTAAGTACAAAGAAGAGAGCCTTTAACCAAGCTGCCAAGTCTTATAAAAAGGCATTGCGGAAGGCTCGTCTTGATCGGATCGTTAAGAATGGCGAAAAGCTCTCTGTCAGACCAACTGGCAGTCGAGCTTTCTGGTCTCTTGCGAAAGCGATCGAGTCGAACTTCTGCCAACCCTCACTGCCTGCTCTGCTGAAGCCGGATGGATCCCTGGCCCACACAGCAACAGAGAAAGCGAATGTATTTGCTTCTCTGTTTGCTGAGAATTCGCATCTAGACACTGGCAATGCTTCTCCAGAACATCTTCCTCACTGCGGTATTTCGATGCCTGAAATCCGCATCACGAACAAAGAGGTATGGAGAACATTGTGTCGTTTAGATGTGAATAAAGCTAGTGGTCCTGATGGTATACCAGCCATTCTGCTCAAGACATGCGCAGGTGAGTTGTCTCCTGTATTGACACGTCTGTATCGCCTTTCTTTCAAGACTGGAAAAGTGCCGGAATCCTGGAAGCTTGCCAACGTGCAACCCGTGCCCAAAAAAGGCAGCCGTGCCGATCCTGCCAATTATAGGCCCATTTCAATCACCTCCATACTCTGCAAGATTATGGAGCGTGTATTGAACTCGCGGTTTCTAGCTTACGTAGAAGGTAACGATCTCCTCAGTGACCGACAGTACGGATTTCGCCGAAATAGGTCCACTGGGGACCTTCTAGCGTACGCAACACACATTTTAGGCGAAGCCATCGAGAGGAACGGAGAAGCGGTTGCCGTCTCTCTGGACGTCTCGAAGGCTTTTGACAGGGTCTGGCATGTGAGCCTTTTAAGCAAGCTTTCAGCGTACGGTATATCTCCTGGTCTGATTGGCTGGATAACGGACTTTTTGAGCCAGAGATCTCTCCGTGTTGTTGTCGACGGGTGTTCTTCGGAACCCTTGACAATAAATGCCGGAGTACCTCAGGGGTCCGTTCTTTCTGCAACTCTTTTTCTGCTGCACATTAACGATCTGCTGAAGCCCGGTATCTATGGGTATGCAGACGACAGCACAGTTGTAGAAAGATATCTGCCGAGTAGTCGGGCTAGTAGAGATGAAGTACAATCTGAAAGAGAAGCCATGGTGCAACGTTTGAATGACAAACTTCAGGCAGTCTCCGCATGGGGCAATGCCAATCTTGTCAAATTCAACGCCACCAAAACGCAGACGTGTTTGTTCACCGCCAAAAGGAGCCCCTTCACCTTGGCTCCTACTTTCCAGAATGTATCCTTGGAATACAGTGACTGGCTTCAGTTGTTAGGCTTAGAGATCTCCTCGAACCTCAACTTTGGTCGGTACATTGAGTCCAGAGCAAGAGCAGCTGCGGGAAAGCTTGCCGTACTTGCGAAGGTGCGACAGTACTTTACACCGGGACAGCTTCTTGTATTATACAAAGCACAGATCCGGTCGTGTGTAGAGTACTGTGGCCACATATTTGCTGGTGCCGCAAAGACTCATCTTGCGGTTCTGGACTCAATTGAGAGGCGAGCAAAGAGGCTTATTGGCGACCCTAAATTGGTTGACGCCAAACTCCACAGCCTTGAACACAGGCGTAGAATTGCTAGCCTCTCAGTATTCTATAGGATACATTTTGGTGAGTGTGCGCAGGAATTGCACGACCTAATTCCCCCATCCCCGTTCCTTTGCCGGACGTCCCGACGCACGGCGGGTATCCATCCCTACGTTGTGGACACTCCACCTGTCCGAACGAAGCGCTATGCTTCATCTTTTTTAGTGCGTACAGCGAAGGACTGGAACAATCTGCCTGCGTCGGTATTTCCGGCAAAATATAATGTGGGTGTCTTCAAGAGGAGAGTGAATAGGCTGCTAGGTTAATGCGCTTTACCACCTAAGACTACATTTCACTTTCCATCAGGTGGAATGTAGTCAAGCATTAACCTAGTTTTGTATAAAAAAAAAAAAAAAAAAAAAATCTCGTGGGAACAGTATGAATGAGAAACAAAAAAATAAAATTTACAAAACCCCTATTATGATCCAACAAACCCTACATAAGAACATGTTCACCAGAGCACGCAGCAACTCTGTCGGTGCTATACCAAAAGATGTTAGTACTCATGACACAACATTGGATATAGAAAACAAAAATGAAACTAAAGGAGATAAGATAATCTGGCAACAAGATCGAATACCTTCAGCGAAAAGAAAAAGAACGGAAACTAGCTCACCGCTGACAGAAAATGAAAAGAAAAAGTCAAACGCTATTGTATATACAATACCTACTCAAAATCATTTTGAAATACTTGGCGATGAAGAGGATATAGAATTAGAAAAGCCGCCTAAACCGGAACCCATCTTTGTCACTGGTGTCCTGGACATCACTTCCCTTAAAAAGTTACTACTAAAAATAACAACAGAAGAAAACTATACCATGACCACACTGAGGTCAGGACACATCGTGAAAATAATGCCAATTAACATAGAGGTATATAAATCAATAAGAGACAGATTTATTGCTGATAACATCAGTCATTACACCTACAAGCTAAAGTGTGAAAGACCTTATAGAGTCGTACTGCGAGGCCTTCACAGTTCAGAGGATACATCAGAAATCTCAGGGGCACTGAAACAACATGGACATGAAGTTAGACAAGTAGTCAATGTACGTCACCGAATCTCAAAAGAACCTCTACCCATATTTTATGTAGATCTTGAGCCAAAACCAAACAACAAAGATATCTTTAAATTAAAAAGTTTAAATCATATGAAAGTTACTATTGAAGCACCTTACAAAAAAAAAGAGATACTACAATGTAAAAGGTGCCAAAGGTTCGGACATTCCAAGAACCAATGCTACAGACCATTTAGATGTGTCAAATGTGGATCTGACCATCCGACCACTAGCTGCACCAAAACTAGAGAAACAGAAGCTACTTGTGCCAATTGCCAAGCAAAACACCCCGCTAATTACCGAGGCTGCATGAAATACAAACAATATAAGGAACGCATACTGAAAATACAACCAAAAATTCTACCTAACAAACAACCCAAACTAACTGCCGAAGAGGACAAACAACAACCGAGAAAATCCAACGTTCACAACAAGGGTACCATAACCTATGCTGAAGTGATAAAAAACAAAACGGGCAACATGTATAGTCCTAATCAACCTCTCGAAACTCAACACCTCACTGACATCCTAGAACAAATGTTCAACAGACTACAAACCATGATGCTCAACATGGTAGACAACATGATGGATCGCTTTGTCCAGTTAGTAAGCAGCCAAATGAAAATTCAATCCCAACCTTAGAATAATCACTTGGAACGCCAACGGATTAGTCGCACGACGACTGGAGCTAGAATTTTTCCTAAACACTGAAAAAATTGACGTGATACTAATATCAGAAACCAGGTTTACGAACAAAAGCTTCTTCTCAATCAGAGGGTATGCAACTTACTACACTAACCACCCATCAGGAAATGCGCACGGAGGCACGGCAATACTCATAAAAACTCATATAAAACACCATCCACTTGAACCTTTCGTAACAGAAAAAATACAAGCTACAGCAATTAAAATTAATGATGTGAATTCGGATATCACTCTCGCTGCAGTCTACTGTCCTCCAAAACATCAAATATCAAGGGAAGACTTTAAAAAGTTTTTCACCACACTCGGCAATCGCTTTATAAGTGGAGGTGACTGGAACGCAAAACATAATTTTTGGGGCTCCAGGTTAATCACGACCCGAGGTAGACAACTCTATCAAGCTGTAGAAGATCTTAACCTCGATTGTATATCCACCGGCGAACCCACCTACTGGCCGACTGATCCTCAAAAAATTCCTGATTTGCTGGACTTCTTTATTTCCAAAAATATCGCACTCAGTAATATTGGTATTGAATCCAATTTCGACATGATCTCAGACCACTCTGCTGTGCTTCTTGATGTACACAGTAAGATCATATTAACAGAAGTACCATATAAAATCTACAGTAAACACACAGACTGGGGAAAATATCAAGATATCATTACCACAGAGACGCAGCTCAACATATCCCTAAAGGCAACCGATGAGATAGAGCAGGCTATAGAAGGATTAAATTATCTAATCTATGATGCGGCGATTAGATCCACACCCCATCGCAAAACGAAAACAGTAAAAGAACACAACTATCCTGCTATGATCAAGGACTACATAAGTGAAAGACGACAACTCCGGAGAATTTGGCATGAGACGCACTACCCTAAAGACAGGACCGCCTTTAACAAAGCTTCCCAAAAACTAAAAACATTGATTAGGGAAATGAAAAATGAGAACCTGCAATCTTACCTTGCAAAACTGTCTCCTACTAGTGACACAAACTACTCCTTGTGGAAGGCTACCAAAAGCCTAAAGCGTCCAAAGCAACAAGCAACACCACTAAGAACACAGATGGGCAACTGGGCTCGGTCCGATAGTGAGAAAGCTGATACCTTTGCAGGCCACCTTCAAAGGGTTTTCCAACCACTTCCTAGCAACAATCCAAATCATGACGACGAAATAGAGAAATATCTGAGATCACCTACCCAAATGTGTTTACCACTAAAACATACAACACCGAAAGAACTGAAACAGGAAATTGGAAACCTCCAAGAAGAAAAGTGCCCGGGCTACGATCGAATTGACGCTACCCTACTAAAACATCTGCCAAAGAAAGGAGTCCTGGCTATACTTGCTATTTTTAATGCATGTCTAAGACTCTCTTACTATCCCAGCCAATGGAAAATCGCACAGGTAGTGATGATTTTGAAGCCAGGTAAACCAGCTCAAGAAGCGTCTTCGTACAGACCGATAAGCCTTCTTCCCGTTATAGGAAAGTTAATGGAAAAAATGATATTGAATAGAATGCAGGAACACCTAAGAGAAGTAATACCAAGTCACTAGTTCGGATTTAGAGAAGGCCATGGAACTATTGAGCAAGTGCACCGGTTAGTAGATGTCATAGGCAGGGCACTGGAAAACAAACAATACTGCTGCGCAATTTTCTTGGATATCAGCCAGGCATTCGACAGGGTATGGCATAAAGGGCTACTCTATAAAATCAAAAACATGCTACCACACTCCTTTTTTCCAATTCTAAACTCTTACTTAGAGAAAAGATGCTATGAAGTGAGACAAAATTTCGACACGTCACAAATGTACGAGATCAATTCAGGTGTTCCTCAGGGTAGTATTTTGGGACCAGTCCTCTATCTTATCTTCACAGCGGATCTACCCATCGCTAGCTACACCACCACAGCAACATACGCAGATGATACCGCTGTCCTCTCGGTTCATGAAAATCATGATACTGCAGCTGAAAATCTCCAATCACATCTGACCCTTATCGAAGCATGGTTTGATCTATGGCGCATCAAAGCCAACACAGACAAGTCAGTCCAGGTTACATTTGCACTCAGAAGGAAAACCTGCCCACCTGTGAAACTATACAATAAAGACGTCCCTCAACAAGAAGACGCCAAATACCTAGGTATGCATCTAGATCGCCGTCTTACCTGGCGCAAACACATCTGGACTAAAAGGAAACAATTAGACCTCAAACTCCGCAACATGTACTGGCTCATCGGACGTAAATCACAGCTGACAGACGCCAGTAAAATGATCATATACAAATCCATACTGAAGCCCGTATGGACATACGGCATTCAGCTCTGGGGTTCAGCTAGCTACAGCAATATTGAAATACTGGAAAGATTTCAGAGCAAAACAATGCGAGCTATGTACAATATACCACAAAACATATGCAATAAATATGTGAACTTAGACTTCAACTTGCGAACAGTTAAACAAGAGATTGAATCTTACAGTAGGAATTATCAGGCAAAATTGGACCAACATATAAACATATTAGCTGTTGACTTACGGAGAGAAGGCAGTTTAAAATATACTCGCCTTAAGAGAAATAGCATAGTGGATCTTGAGTTAAGATTTGCAGACAAATGATGAGGACTGGCATCACTGGATGCAGAACTCAGCTAAAGACAATTTGACGAGGGAAACCTGACAAATGATTAGATTATTGTTTGAAGAAACAGATTGCTAAGTAGCAGGATACAAAAAAAAAAAAAAAAAATTCGAATAATTCAAAATTACCAAACTAGACCGCATATTGCTGTCTCTTGTTTAGTAAAAAAATAAAGTGAATAAGAAAATATACCAACAATTCGCTAGAGAGTATCTCATGTTTTCTTAATTTGTCACGTTCTCAAAAGGAATCGGTGATAAAAAATATATATCACAGAAATACATTTACTAGATGAGTAACATTTGTTTTGATATTATTCTATTATATTATAGCAATAAAAGTAATAAGTACCAATAATAAAAATAAGACACATAGCACCGACCCAGTATTACCTATCTATCAAATCCAGACAACAATTATTCAATAGAATAGACAGCTAACGTTAGAATCGAATAAAAACTTCTATGGAAAAGTTTTCTTAAACGACACAAAATTTGCAATCTTTCAAAATACATATATTAAAGAATTATATTATTCATTATTAATATGTTATGCCTTTGTTTCATTATAATTATATTTTATCATTACCATATCAGTTTACCTTTACAAAAGTGTAAAATTTAGTCAAGCTGGTACTGAACGGGGTTTTGAGACTCTAAAAGTGATCAAAATAATAGATAGATATTCTTAACATAAGAGAAAAAATATTTGTTACCTACAGTAACTACTACTCCCACTTCAAAATATTATTTTATTTCTTTTAATCACAAACGAATATGAAGTGACACGCTGGGAAAGAACACCGTAGATACCATGCTGCTAGCAAATAGCACAGATGTTTTATTTATTTAATTTTTATTAAATAAACATATTTGAGGGACAATTCTATCAATTATTATATTTTATATCTACTAAATAATATTAATCAGAGTATTATTTATTAGAATAATTATTATCAGCTCATTATATTCATTGATATTTCAAATGGTCAAAGCAAATAGGAACATTTATAGTTAATGTATTTGGCTTGGCACGCTGTATTTTATATAATGAATCATATAGTTTGACGATAAAACAAACTGAAACGAATTATAATAATTAAGGCTAGTTTGAATGAAAATTTATTCCAATATTAGATTTCTGGTTATACTTAATTTTGCCTTGTTTGTTTAAATTATTATTAAATTACCCGAAACAGGAATCGAACCTAGAATCCTACTAATTGGTACATCCTGGTACATCCTCAAAGCCTGGCAGTTTTTTATATAAACAAAGGTTTTGGAACCTTGCAATTGTATTTTTTACGCCCAAATATTTCATAATTGTTGTAATTATTTTTTCTCTTTTATAAATAAATAATATATAGTCGTAAATAGAGAAAAAAAAATATATATTTTTAAGAAAATAATTCTATACTCTTATATTGTTATGTTTGTTATAAATTTTTAGTATTTTCTCAAACAGAGGACACTATATATTTTATTTCACTCCAACATCTTGGTTATCTGAATTATTAAAGTTATCTCGAGAGATATGTTTAAGGTCGGATATATTTCTGTTCGTTGTTTTTGAAGGACTTTTTATTTATAAAATGTTTTTGGATTATAAATAATAAAACATCTTCTTTAACATGTTGATGAAAATTATTGTAGTGGTTATAATAATATAAGCAGAATTAATAACATATATAGAGCAATAAACAATAGAGCTAGTACAAGTGATTTTTAGAAAATTTTAGTCATAAATATCTAAACCTAGTCTCATAATCGAATTTAGTAACACAAAAAAAATCCATTATTTTTAATAAAGTTGCGAATAAAATTTTACATAGATATTATTAACTTAATCGGCATGTTAAGAATTCAAATATCATAATTTAAGTGATGATAGAGTTTATAAAGTTAACTTATTTGACAATATATTAATGTTTGTTCTGAAACTATTAACATTAAATAATGATTTCATATACTAAAATGGAACTGGGCATGCATTATTGATTTTTTATAATTTTTAATACTTATAATTTATATTTATTTTTCCTAACAAATAGCATTTTATTATACAAATCACCCTAATTATATAAAAAAGTAGTTTATAAATTTTCATTTAAGAGCTAAATACTCAAAACTATTTGTCCCGTAACGTAAACTCTTTCACAAATATTTTATATGGACCTTTACAAACACATATATTAAAATAAAGGACCTTTCGTCGAGACAAATACTGCAACGTAAGTTGAAAAAATGGAACGCTTTTCATACGAATGCTGCCTTGTCTGATCCGGGTAAAGTCACAGGAAATAACTTGTAGATTAAAACAATATGTTATAATGACTTTTATGTCACAAATACAGTTTTACAGATCAACGGACATCGTTAATAAATTCTCTAAGCGTCATACCTTGTATATATGATAACCAACTTCCTGAGAAGATAAGAAGAGCATCTTCCAAAAGCACCTTTAAAAAGCTTGTTAAAGAGCACTTTTAAAGTCCCCATAACCCGTGTGTTAATTTAAAATGTGTATCTCACAATATAAAACTTCAACATTCATGATGTTATAATAATAGTAATATGTATATGTATGTTATTATATATATGTATCAGTTTATTCAATATATGGATCTATATATATATGTATGTATGTATCAGTGTATAAGTGTATATAGATAGATGCATATATTTAATATTTATCACGTCCTTTTTTTCAATTTTTTTTTATTTATTTTTTTAAACGCCTACCGCAATTTCCCACCATACACAGAGGTTAACTAGGAGAGAATGCTATTAGGCATTAAGTTCGCCTTTTGTTAATTAAAAAATAAAAATAAATAAAAATAAAAATACATAAATATGAAAATAAAACAGCCTGAAGCCTAATAACAACATCACCTGCCGACTCGAATTGTGTACTCATATAAACCAAAATTATCAATACTCCTGCAGCTGTTCTAGAAGAGTTCAGTGACAAACACGTAGGTATACTAAAGAAATACACATAAAGACAAATTCGTTTCATGTTGATTCGGTTTTATTTTATAGAAATGTTTTAGGTCAGAAACATTTTTTTTTATTTTCAAAACCACATCACTAACTTTCTTGTTTAGATAGGGACGCAAAACTTGCTCGTATGAAATTAGTTACATACATAATGAAGTTATCCTTATTTCTCGAGGGTGGGTATGTTATGTTATTTCATTATTACCTAAAATTGTTTATGTAGTTAGTTAGTTTGACCTCCTTACAGGTGTACTAAGATTATTTGTTATTGTAATATCCACACCTGTTATTACTTTTAGGGCTACACTAAGTACATACAGAATATTATGTGTACAGTGCTCATAGTCTAGTTTTGTATATATATATACTACATATGTAGTAACTAGCTATTGCCCGCGAGTCCGTCTACATATTTAATGACAATTATTATATAACAAACAATGTTTTTCTTTCATTTTTTTTTAATTTTCGCTAAAAAAATAAATACATATTTTTTTTTATAAAAGTATCCTATGTTACTTCTAATGCCAAAAGCATGTGTACAAAGTTTCATAATGATCGGTTGAGTATTTTTCGCGTGAAAGCGTAACAAACAAACATACATTCGCATTTATAATTTTAGTAGGATATGAAAGTATATGTGTGTTTTTCGTAGTTGTAATCAATTGGAATAATTAAATGATAAAAAGTATAATTTATTTTTATATTATTTGCAGGTGTAAAAGTGTTAGTTTATTACAAACTCTTTGTCACCTCAATAAATAATTATTAAATTACAAATATATCTTGTTGTTTCATTGCGTTATTAACATTATTTTAATAGATAATTTCTTGGTTACCCGTTTCACGTACCAGATAATAATAGAGATACAATTTATTTCATAAACTATTATATCGTTTTATTCATTTTTTTCCATTTACTAAAAACCGGCTTTGTTATTTTTAATCTTATTTTAGAAGATCATGGAGGGTGGTGGTACCTCGATACGCTCATTTACTCTTTTTCAAATAAAAAAAAACTCACCTTGCATTGTGGGAACTGCTCGGAGGGCCTCGTCACCCGCCAGCCCAGTAACGGCGGTATACACACTAACGCGCTCATCAGCCACACAGCGGCTATCATCAGCGCTGCTCGGGCTGGAGTTCGCTTTTTCAGATAGTCTACCGCCTGAAACAAAATATTTTAAATTTAGAATATCAATATTTAATGTTTCTGAATATATATACAATAATTTGGTCTCAATTATGACGCTTAATTTATTACAAGTTCTTAAGCAATAAGGATTGTAAATAAAATAAATAGAGAATTTATTGGTTATCTTTATAAACCAAAAACTATATTTAAAACATTGGAAACCCACAACGCATTTCGGTTACACGTTTTCTAAAATCTATTTTACCGGATTCAGCGTTAAATATAACATAATATTAAATTTATATTTAACATAATTTATTACTGCATTCCGTCATGATCCGGGACAAAATAGATTACAAATATGAAACCATTAAAATGAGTGCCAAACGCAATATCGCAAGATTGACTGGTCTCACCGTGCACTCGATATAAACCACAGATCATAAATATATCAATAAACACATTGAAGAGACATAATGTTCCTTTTATAATGCTGGCGATAATGTTTGGAAGCTTTTACATCGACTTCTAGAATCTATATAGTTTTATGTTAAGTAAAATATATGCATATTCACTGTTGTATAAAAATATATAATATAATCTTTAACAATAACATGTGTATAAACTTGATTAACATCTGTATTAATTGTTTTATAACAATATCGTTAGTTAGTGAAATCTCGTATATCAATACTTGAATTTGGAATAAAAATATTTTAAAGGGTTTTTATTCTCTCTAGTAAACCACTCAACCAACAAGAAAATACCCACAACTTAAGAAAAAAATATAAACCCCAAAAAACAATACTGTTTGAAGGAGGTCAGTTGTATAACAGATCATCGAATAACTTGAACAATCGTACAAAAGTCAATAATTACATTAATATATATTTAAATAACATGTACATAATTTGTGTATGTAATCACTATCTAGTTAATTATATATAAAAAGTCTTAATTATACGTATTTTTATAACATAAATTATATAAACCATTATAAATAAACTATGTATTTATATTTATTTTCTTATTCATTAAAGATGACTAAAACTCGAACTAGCGACTACCGACACGTTTTACCGTCTCTATAAAATCTGAGCCTTAAGCTTAGAAGTGATATTCATCATGAAGAATATGAAATATCACTTATATACGTAATCATAATACGTAACTTTGCAAAATTGACTTAGGTGAACCATCTTATCTTATATAAAAGTTCCTATAAATCGTGTGGTGTAATATTAAAAAAAAATAATACCTGTTTATACAAAAAGCTCTCTTTAAGAATTGATATATAATTACTATACGAGAAATAATACATAATATCAAAATAAATGTATTTTTAAACTGTTCTTTTCTATAATTAAACTTTCGTCAACCATGATGATTAAATATATATTTACCCGGCTATAACCAAGTAATTGAATTGCAATTTTTCGCCGACTTTTTTTGAATCCATTCGGAGTTCCTATTCTTGAGCTTGAAGTATGGCGGCCTGAACTGTACTTTTAATCTGTGATAAATAATTTCCTTGATGCAAAAATATTTGAACCCATAGTAGTCGTTAATGCCAAATAATAAAACCAATTAAATACCTAAAAATATTTAAACTTAGATTTATGTTTGTTACAGCCCCGTTGGTCGAGTGTTTAGCGCAGACGCCTAACGTTTAGTGGCATAATGGGGGTCGTGTTCGATTCCTGACAGAGACAGCCATGTATAAGATGAGCATAGATGTCGTGACGAGGTCGTTTATTAAATATATTTTTAGTAATTACAATGTGTATTTCTATGTATTTCTATCGTTGTCTAACACCCATAACAAAGCAAAGAATTTGCTAACGTAGTAGTTAGATCAATGTGGGTATTTTGTCCACTGATATTGTTATTACTATAAGATATTCTATTTTAAGATAACAAAAATTTTAGGTATGTATTAAAAAACCTCCTACTAACAAATAATACCGATTAATAACAACTGACCCTCTACAATTCAGACAACTATATTCTGTTATTAATTTCCGGTCTCTTTCAGTGCCTTCTATTGTGATTTATTGTACTTAGAACCGTCAGTGGCAGAGTTGATTGATTTTTGATAAATGTAGTTCTATCTTTTGTTTAAGACTGCTATTAATGCAATTATAATTGGCTGCTATTAAAACGACCTGTTGGTGTAGCGGTTAATGACGCTGACTGATGAAGTAACCATGGGTAAGATTTCCACGGGACAATTTAGTGTGTGATTTACAGAGTATTTTTCGGAGTCTAGGTGTTCTTTGTGTTCGTTATTTATATTTTTATGTAGCCTCCCGTAACATAGAAATAATATAAATCCTAATTCTCGGGTTCTCTTTAAAAACAAAAAAAATATATAATAAACATAATTGCGATCGATACTAAATGTAATGTAATGTTATTATTTCAAGTAGCTATTCTCTCAAAGTATTCAGACAACTCCAAATGTCTATAGTCATTAGTGGGTGGGGTCGATAGACACCCCAATAATAACCTGACTGTCGAATGACTGACTGATAGATTTTATTATAAAAGTACTTTTTAACTATTCTTGAATATATATTTTTATATATTCAATGAACTTGCACTTGTATAATGTGGTCCTATGTTTATAATTTTATTATATAATTAGACATCCAAATTTTGTTTTCTAAGATCATTAAGAAAACAGTTAGCTATCTTTTAGTATATACCAACTGTTGTATAATACTATACTATATCTTTTTTTATGAAAAACTCTATAATGAGAATATCATACATTGAGAATATATACACTACATTTTATTTATGAACCACTTATTTATTCCTCTTTAAATATATTATAATCACTTTTTTACTCAACACATTTATTCTATTGATCGACACGGGGGTATAAATGACCCCATAAGAGGATTTATGTAAAGGGAATGTTAATTTTATATACATTTATTACAATATATATTATTACGAAATAAGACACGTTACACAGAATGTTATTACGCGTTTGAAAACTATTTCAGTGTAGCCATAAATTGTGAGCACGTAGTTTCACTTAGTTCCAAACTCGCATTTGGGTTATAAAATAAATTTTGACCCACTTCATAAATGGAATTATATAAAACCTTTATAAACACTTACGGGTTATGGAAGGATAACTTAAATATAAAAGATTTGACAGCATCATCGAGAGTTGTGATTCTGTGTCGATCACGTAAGCAATGTAACCATATTATACATAGAGTAGGGAAGCCAGCCTAAATTGTGACCATCGAACTTAAAAGAGATAGGTAGATCGAAAAACCCTATCTATCTCAACTTTTTATGAGATCTCGTGCTTCTTCGTCGTCGTCTCGAGTGTAATTCGTAGCAACTGTCATTTTTATTGAGTAGTGTCAAAAATGTTTTACACAAATGTTTCGAAAATTTTTAAAACGCGTCATGAATATTTCTTTGCGCATGCGTAATAAGGCAAAGAGAAACAGTATGACATCTTGCATCTTTTTTTAACTGTCTGTCACTGACGCTCATACGAATACCTGTGACTCACCTATTCTATGTATATTAATTCTATGAATGTAACAGACAAAATTTGAGAGTATGTTCGTTTTTTTATCAATCTTCTATAAACTGGATTTAGGTATAGAAAAGAAAAGAGAAAGTTATTAGGAATCTATGTTTTTTGGGATTAAGTTATTTAAATAATGTTATTTATTTTCTTTATTAATCTTAAGATTGAGGATGCGTTTTATATTCCAATATAGTAATAAAATATTTGTGAGCAAGGAGATGAGCGAATGAATGAATGAGACAGAAATATTTATCACAAGCTAGTATCCAACTGGATTAAATAGCAGAGACTTAGAACTGAAAAAATTAAGAATAATTAATTCAGTTTGACAATTGTATTCAAAACTGCGGTAAATAGTTAGAAAGCCTACAAAATCTATCAATATCAAATCATTCAAAATTTAATTACAAAATATAGTACCAAGTTTTAATAACATCTTTTCTCACGAGAATTGTAACTTTTTAATTAGTTTTAGTAATTGAAACTGACTGAAATAAGTTTTTAAAATCTCCAGGCGCATAAATTTTCAATTTAAGTTGTACTTTCTGGTTATTACTTCAGCTGAGATACACCTAATCTACTGCAAAATTTTAAGCTTTAAGTTTAAGTAATATTAATCATTAGAAATTTTCGTAATTATAAATGACTGTAATCTATAAAGATTTTCCCCTTTTGTGTGAATAATTCAGTTTCTTTCTTATAATGTCCTATTTATCATAGGCTAAGCTTCATAACTGTGTTATAATACGCTAGTGAATAAGCTTATATATATTTATATATATATAAGATATTTATCTTATATACTCGTTTGATATAACGTACATCACACGTTCGACTTCGCGGTAAAAATAATTTAGAGTGATTGGTCTTGTACGTGATCAGACGTCAAAATAGGGGCATTGACCTGGCTAATAAATAGTCTACCTATTACATATTTTGCACTTTATCATTATTTTTATAAATCATATATATGTAATAAAAATATAAAACATACAGACAATTGCAAATAACAAAGTAATTTAAAGCATAACAAAACCATCCCTTATTTCTATATATATAATAGCACATAACATTTGAGTCCCTATTCTAAATGGTAGCTCGTAAAAACTTCACAACAAACTGCTATCTTTACGACAGAGATGTTACAGCATCAGATAACCATACCAACCATGCAGTGTCATAGGAATTATTACTGGAACATTCCATTTAATAGGTTTTATTAAAGAAAGAGTTGATTTGTAGAGCGATTATAAACTCTACTAACTGAGTTCAAGCTATGTTATCTTTAATTAGACTAATACATTTAAATAATTAGCTCTGTGTCATGGAAAAAAGATACTTCACTTCACTATACTGAAATAGTTTTCATAGTTTTTGCCGCCCCGTTGGTCGAGTGGTTAGCGCAGGCGCCTAACGTATAACGATGCAATGGGGCTCGGGTTCGTTCCCTGACAGGGACAGGTATGTATGTGTTGAGCATAGGTGCCTGAATTTTGGATTTGGTCGTTTATTAAATATATATTGTCAGTATTTATAATGTGTATTTGTTTGAATTTGTGTCGTTGTCTAGCACCCTTAACACAAGGAAATAATTAGCTTACTCATTGGTTATCAACGTGTGTAAGTTATTATTATTATAGTGTCCTTTATTATTATTATAGTAATTATTGTAAATTATAAGGGGGTCAAATATAATTATATTTAATAAAAGACACAGCAGTTATTTATAAAACAGTTCTAGATATGCAATTGTCACAAATCACAATGTCATAGAAATTATTACAAACATAGTGATCGACATGTTTTCTTAAAACCGAATTTATTTATTAATTCTTTAATTTTCTACATTAATTATGGAATATTATATTTTAGTATTTATATTAAATAATTTTTGTTGAATATTTAAGTATTTTAATATTAATCATATCATACTTGTAAGTTCATGATTTTTTGATGAACAAAACGAATATAAGAAATCTCGTATTAGACAAAAATAACTTTATACTTTTTTTAAATAATCAATTTAAATTAATGTACAGTTAACATTCTAGGAGAGCATTATAAAATGTGATCAATATATTTTAAATTATTTTATTAGTGCAGTAACAAATGCTCCCTATTTAATAAAACAAATAAGGCTCATAGTTGTTAAATTTCCTGCAATTAATAGCGTATGGTAACATGTTGACAGTTTATTGTTGTGGTAGAACAGTGGATGTATGTATTTATGTTTATTCCCCGTATCGCATAAAGAGTAGACATAACATCGAATCCACTATATCACTCAGCGCAGATAGAAAGCCGTCAAATAAATTTCAAGCCGGAATAAAAACGAGAGAAAAACGGAACATGCTTCAGTTTTTAGAAGAATTCATTTAGCTTTACTTTCAATTTTTTTGCAGCATATTAGTTTGTCTTATATTCATTTATATATTTTATTATCTATATATATTAATACAGGGATAGTATGGATTCTTATATGTTATATTATTATTGTAAAAATATTTATAAAGTTTATTAATTTCCGAAAATATTTGTGAATTAATTGAAAGCTACAAAGCTTTATAAGATAATTTGTTTATTAAATAGTTTAGGAAATTTCCTAGCTAATTATATCTTTAATGTATGTATGTGTATATATTTTTCCATGCCTTATAATGGTGACTATGTCATTATTTAAAAAATAATATTTTCTTTTGAATAATTAGGGTGACAATAATCAAAACATGCATCATACCATGATTGAATGAGGATCAATAAATTTTAATATAAACTTAAAAAATCTTTTTGATTTGTTATTCTTCTGTGAGTTTATTTTATTAATTAAAAAAAAATCATCCATTTCTGTCTGTGATATTATTTTAATTTTAATAACAATAACTCTCTAATAATATTGTTAATTTCAGCTGGTATTTTTCTGAAAAAAATACGATTAAACTTACAAAGACTGAGACAGTAGCGATGTATTGAAAGTTTGGAACGCGGAATTGAAAAGTGCTGAAGTTTTTAATTGACAAACTCTGAAGAATTCATCTAATTCACTTACTTTTACACTTTTAAGTGAAAAGTGAGTAAACAAACTTTAATATCTGTTAGACTTTGAGTAATTGCTATATACCAACATAATAAATGATTTCAATATTGTTTTATGTAGACAATCATACATTTAATACATATGTTATGTATTTAGTGAACATACATACTTTTGCTGGTTCGTTTGGCGGTAAATTATAGTATTAATATTGAATTGATTTTGATGGGATTTTGATGGGATTTCACCAAATTGAAAAGAAATTGATGAGTTTAGTTATATATTATACTTCTTTATACTTATTACCTATTTTGGTATTAAAATTAAAGCTTTATTACATAGAACTGTTAATATATTATAAATAAATTTATTTTATCTAAATTAGTATGTTATGATATTTATTTAGACGAAGAAATCATTGTATAAATTTAGAAATCAATCAATTAATAGTAGCTATTTGATTACAATCTAATTAAATAAAAATAAGACTGGAAGAATGACTTTAGTTAAAAAACAGTATATTTGATAGACAGACAATCAAAAAAATATTATGTTGCAATTATTTTGATAGATAAAATGATTTTGATAAATTATATGTATAATTTATGTTTAACATTGAATTCAAATTAATAGTGTTTATTTTAAAATAAGCATAAATCACACTTGTGAAATGTCAATCTCTAGTAAAGTTATGTTCGTGGAGAAAAAGCTACCACATATTCCAAGAACACTGGAACCACTACCACTTGTGTGTGTGTCACATACTTTTACATCTACATGTATTAAACTAACACAGACAAAAGCTAAAGAACACTAAAACACACATTTTGTAACAAAATGGAGCGAATTTGCGATATTACTCTTCACTGCGTGTTTGTAAAACGGAAAATTTCGTTAATGTGAAGTATAATTTGTTCCGACAGTTTCAAAGACTTGTACAGAAACTACATTAATGAGGTTTAATTGCTTGTTCACTTTGAAAGTGCTTCTTTTGTATCATGTAGAAGGAACAGCACAGGTATGTACTGCAATCAATTAAATATACATTGTAAGAACTATTTAATTGAATAAGAGCTTATTATGGGAATGCGGAACAGTTTGATTAAAATATTAAATAATATTTATTTTGTTGATGTAAGTTGCAAAGGAGTATTGTTTTTTTAAATAATAGAAAGTCAAATGTTTTTTTTTTAAGAAGACAAGTCCCTCATTGTATATTATATTATACCTTAGTAGAGGAGAAACTTCACAGACATATAAATAACGTATAAGGAGTATACCTAAAATTGAAAATACAATCTGTGGTTCGCACAAAGAATTGTCCCGTGTGGGAATTGGTTCATCAGTCAGGGTCACTAACCGCTACACCAATAGGTCATCATAACTTATTTATTAATTCATATATTATCATTGGTTTTGTTCCTAATGTTTTTAATGATCTTTCTGTATAAATAATAAAAAGAAAGAAAAACAAAATAACCATACAAATAATACATAAAAAAGTACGTATATAAAAAAAAACTTAATTGCCAGGATTTCTCGAATTGAGTTTTTTACGAGATGAGTTTAAAACAAATAAAAGCGTTCGAAATTCAATAATGGCGATTACATTATTAATTAAAAACTCAAGCAGAATGAAATGAAAGTACACAGTTACTAATGCCTTGTTGATTAAGCCAGATATTTGAGTATGAATCGCGAACCCGTTGAATTTCGGATTCTCCGACAAACTGTAGACGGATTATCGCGTATCAGCTTCTCATTTCTGTCACATAAGTACCACTACTATGAAAACTGACTTTTTTATTCCACCTCTTTGTAGGCTTTCACGATACTTTATCAACGACAGTGGTTTCGATAGGTCGTAAAATATAAACTTGTATTTAAGAAACAAGAAGAAGTACACACAAACATAACTCATTTTCTCCTATTATTTGTGACGAGATTATGAATTATTACAAATATTCTTGCATTGAAACTTGTTTTGCGAGTCGTTTTAACTAAAATAAATTGAAAATAAAATAGTAGGGGTAGTGTAAAGCCGATTTCACACTCCCATCTCAAAGACGTACGTTGAGCGTGTATGTAATATTGAATTTAACTTTGCGGCTTTTAGAACTTGCGAAGATGACATACAACGTCGTTTGTAGTTTTAAAGTTGATTTCGATTTTGGTTGACGTGTAACAAGATTTATATTTTGAACAGTCAATTTGTAAGAAAATGTGAATTTTATTCTTCAGTTACTTAAATGATGAGTTGATATCGTAAAAAAATATTGGATTAAATAATATATTTTATATAATTATTGATGAAATAAATTTTCGGCAATTTACCGCGTAAATGGAGATGTTTCCTGGCGTAACCAAATTTATTATTTTCGAACCTCAATTGAAATATAAATGTTATGTAAATGAAGTCCATATAAAGCTGATATGAAAAAGTATCAAATGTGACAAAGAAAGAATATAATCATAGTACAAAAAAAACTCCCTCACGAGAAAATAATCCCCATGAATGGTTTCACAGAGATATAAATAACGGATGTAAGGTACAGCCAGGGTCAAAACATCAATCTTTAGATTACACAAATAACTGTCTCATCTAGAAATCAAACCCACGACCTTTGCCTCAGCAGCTATTCATTAACCACTAGACTAGAAGGTCATCATTTACATTTCAATGTCTCATTGACACCTAACACTAATCAAAAGCTCAAGGGAATCAGTACAGAGAGCAAAAGCTTCATTTTCACGTATTTTGAAGCACTTCCAAACGCTTTCATTCATTTAAAATTGTTTGAATTGTCAAAATTGTTTCACTGTACGGAATTCACTCTCAAAACTCAACCCGAATACCCTGTCTATACATTTATAAGACTTTCAATTAACGTTTCTACTTTTGCGAACTTAACAAATTTTCAATTATGGTTTTCAATTAATTTTAACCGTTTTTCGTTCCGTATCTACTAACCCTTATATTTTTATTATTCTTATACAGATAGATTATATAATTATTGATATTTCTTTCAACATCTCTGTAACTATCACATATTATACCTTAACTTAAAACTTAATATTTTCAAATTTCTTTCGTTATTTTAAGCGTTATTACTGACATTTTGATTTTGTTTAGAACCCAACATTGACGAGTTATCTTTTTTCTTAAGACTCCTTGTTACCAAAAATGTTTGTTTTCCGTAAAACCTAGTACTAATGCACTGTTTCTCAAACAATCCGTGAGGTAAAAATAATAGGAAAATCGATGAGCTCCATATGGGAGAATATTTAAGGAGCTATAATAATCCCTATCCTATTTTGGAAGCAGCACGCCCGACGTTCAATGCGATTTCCATTTGGCACCCTGTCGCTTTTTAATTGTATAATTTTTGCATAACTTCAAAGACTTTTTAATACTTCATAAAGTGGAGCAACTTTTATATAAGATTTTGGGAAGAATTAAAATCTAATACAACAAAAATTACATTGAGGATAATATTGCATAAAAAAAAAAAAAAAAGTTTTATAAGAAAAATTTGTACTAACTGTGGTGAATTAGTATTCGTTATAAAAACAACACATAACAGACGAAATAAAAATAAAATAGTGATTACCATCGGATTGAAGATTCTCAAAGTTATGCCATCGTATGATCAGAAGGCCAAATTAGGATATCAAAATTGTATGATCCAAATATATTTTTCTATCACACGATACAAATTTCAGCAGAAAATACAAAATATCAAACGTTACTATATGTTTTTCAAGTGTTAATTTACCATATACACGGAGTATAGAATGCAATTTATTTTCTTTGACTACACCATCTTATCTTATCTTACTAATATATAAGTGCGAATGTTTGGATGTTTGTTACTCAATCATGCCAAAACTACTGAACGGATTTTAAGAAACTTGATAATATACTTATAACTTATGTTCCATATGCACATAAGAATAAGACATAGGCTATAACCTATGTTTATAGCCTATGTTCCAGAATATAACATAGCCTATGTTTTATTCTGGAACATAAGTATTAGAAGTATTTCTATAGAAATACTAACTTTTGCACGTGATTTTGTGTGTGACAAAACATAGATTGTAGCGCGATTACGTAATTGCCACGGGAGTACCTTTTTTTAATCGTTTGGTTCTCTCAATTGTACATAAGTATTTATGAAAATCCTTCTTATCACCCGACAACTTAAATTGATCTTAAATGATTTTAACGTATGAGGTATCAGTAAATAAGTTTTGATGGCGCAGGTGACACTGTACACTGACAGTGACAAGTACATTAAAAATAATAAAAAGGGTGGGTTTTGGACGCCATATTGTGAGGTCTAAAAATTATGTTTACAAGCAAACCCACCCAGAAGCTATCAAAATGAAGTTCGTTAAATAGGAATTTCATAAAATAAAAATTAAATTATGACTAGCTATTGTCGGAGACTCTGTCCATGTAGACTGAAAAACATTCGGCTAGGAACATAATCCGTATAAATATTATTTTTACCTTGCCGTAGTCACGGGCAACAGCTATTGTTTAACATTTTTAGACACACATTCTCTTGGAACACTAGGTTGGCCATTCAATAGTAATTTTCTCTAAACATATTGTTAATTAATATAAATTGTTGATGACGTATCAATTTACATAGTAACCAAGTATCATCGATGCCCAACAACCTAAGGCAAATGCGTCTCACCATTCTGATTTGAACAGACACTTTGTCGGTCATCTAGACTAGTGTAATTATTAAGATCAACATCGTGTGTTGCTGAATGCGTCGTTCCACAAACAATAATTGAATCTACATTTATTTGTATAGTCAAATTTACAATCCTTTTAAAAGTGCTATATTCCATACTACAAGTTAATTTATTTAACACTTATCTAGATTCAAGTTAAATGTAAAATATGTTTATACTTTTAGACAAGGAACAGCTACGGTTACTATCTACACATAAACTTTGTTAGACCTATGTATTTTAATTAACTCAACAACTTCCCTCTTGTCTACTTCGTTATATATTGATTGGCGAAATGTATATCAAAACCAGTGCAAAATTGACATACACTTCCATTTTAATTGACATGAATAGTGTCATATTTGACACTCTTATAATAATACAGAAATTGGAAATTATTAAAGTAGAATTATAGTTTATTATTTATTAAATTATTGTTTATTTAATGTTGTATTGAGAAAAGAGAGCATTTTGTTGAAAAATTGAAAAAAGAAATATTTCTTTGTTTTTATCTTTAATATGATCATTCAGGATGCAAAAGGGTAGTAATAAATTACCTCAAGGGACTTAAAACTTATAAAAACGGTAAAGGAAGTTTTGAAAGCAGTTATTTAAAATAACTGCTTTTCCTTAAAAGCTCCGACGAGTTCTTGTTGAAGTTCCAGTGATTTGATACATGATTTGCCGCTTATATACCGTATTTAACAATAATTTATTTAAAGGTCATCCGTTTTTGCATATAAGAAGCGTAGCTTCATCTAATAATTATTATTTAAACACAATTTCTACATGTCTCCATGAAGCTGTATTCAATATCGAATATCGTCACAAACACTAAAACTGCACGTCGGAAATAATAGAGATTTCATTTCTCATCGGTATCTACATTTTTATATTACGGCCAAAGTATTAACAGATGAAAAGCCTTAACGTCTTCTGAAAACGCCGGTATTTTACATTATGAATGATAAAACCAACAAAAATACTCCGTAAAAAGTAAACCCAACGGTAGGACTTCTATAGGTTTTGTAAAGACTAAAAAAGGCCAAGTTGAACCTAACGAAATTGGACGTTGCTGAATGCTGAAGGCTTAAAATAAATGTTACTAGAACCGTTACATCCTACATACCCAATAGTTTTAAAACAAAACATTCTCTGAATAATTAAAAGTCTCGACAACACAGAGACCTCACAGATTCTTACTGGTTCACGGTACTGAGGAGCAAAAAATAAGAGAAAATCTTTACAATTATGCTTTCGACATTTAAAAAGCTGGTGCGGGACGAAATACTAACGTAAACATGATAATGTTGTAGATGCTAATGGAAGTCGTACACGGTTAGCATTTGAAGTTAGTAGATAACGATTCCAGTTAACATAAAATCTTATTAAAACATAACATTCAGAAACATGGAATCATATATAAATCAACAAAATCATGAACTACTCTTGTCAATCTGGTGTTAAATTTTGAAATTAAACGATGTATTCCTTGTACTAATATCGTCAAGCAATTCATTATGCGGATGTATGATAGTTTTGGAAATCGGAATTTGGTCATCCACTTTAGGCTGACTGCATATAATCACAACAGTATATTATTTGTATGTTTCATCATCATTTCAGTTCGAAGCTTAATTATAACCAGAAATGAAAATGTTGACTAACACAAATATAAAATATTACTTACAAAACTTTCGTTCTAGAAATACGGGCTGTGTGTCCATGGTTTACTTTTGCAGATATTTTTAATCATGGTTTCACAAAAATATGAATGTTCTAGATGGAATTAATTTTAAACAATAAGAAAGTCTGGAGTAAGATTTCACATTATTCTGAATTATAATTTAAATAAAACTCAGTGAAAAAGCGCACCTGAACTTTAAGATGTCAAAAATATATTTTAATCATCCCTTTGTTATATGACCTAATTAATATACATCCAAACTTGGTAGTTATGTGCTTGTAGCAAAGTTTATTTTCGCATAACAAATTTAATATTAACAGTAACTCTGTTAACAAGTTTGTACATAGTTTTAGCTCGTTAATATTCTAAATAGTACTATGAATTGTCCAAACTAATTGGTTTATTCGATAACATATTTCATTAAAATTAATTTGAAATATAAAATTTTCTAAATACATACCAAGAATGTGAAAAAACAAAATACAATTATTTAATAATGCAATTTATTTAAAGTTAGTAAAATTTTAATAACGTTTTTTTTCTAAAACTGTTAAAACATATTTTAAGTTACTAAGTTAAGTAATAAGTTAGTACATATAGCCATTGCTCTATGAATATTTATAGCTAGAAGGGATAGTTTTTCGCTATATATTCCAGAAACAAGGTCTAACTATAGCAGTAGTATTTGATTGTAGCTCGTCACATACGAATGTTACACCACTCTCTAACAAAAGATCCATGTCATGCAGTTATTTTAACAGGTTTTCAATTTTATACTGGATTCCTCCACAATCTTCAAAAGACATGCGTCTTTTTATTAAACTTTTTTTTTTTTAAACTTTACTTTTGCAATGGCATTGGGTTACGCCACCACTAGCAATTAACGTTATTAGTCGTTTAACAGCCTGTGCAATAAAAAATGCAAAAGCAGCCTTAAGGGAAATATTAAAATATTATTACACTGAGCTTATTAATATCAAATTAACTAATGTGCTGCCAGATCACACGGTTTTGATTGGTGGTAGATTAAAAAATCATAATACTTGACAGTGCTGTATTTAACAGCACTCTAAAGGGTTATGATTTTTTAATTATATTTTCAGAAACAGTCCGTTAACACCCGGGTAACTAGAAAAGAATACAATTATTTTTAATGTTTGGTGGAATTATGGCTTCTAAAGACATATTTCTTTTTTAATCGAAATCCTAAATAAGAAATAAGGTTTTCCTTAGCCTTGTTTTATAGAAATAAAAGCAGTCATTTCTGAGAGATTCTGATCTGGTGATTGGATCTCAGGTGATTTTAAAGTTAATGATTCTGGATCTGAGATAATGTTTCATTTTAATGGTGTCTTTATTCAACAAAGATGTTCTTAATTCAACAAATTCATAATCTAATTCCATCGATTTATCTCGTACGATTCAAGTCACTGTTATGAGAGCAAACAGTATTATATAAAAATATTCAAAATTCTACTATTAATGACAATGATTTCAAAATTTTAATGTTTTCTTCCGAATTGTAAAAACTACATCATCATATCTGGAAAATCCAATAACCTTACATAAATAAATAACATTTACGTTACATTAACTAAATGACATTAACTGACAGTTTATGGGAAAACAAAAAAAACTTATTTTTACATTTGGATTTTTACTTTTAATTAAAAATGATGCATTAGGTTATATAAATAGAATGAGAGCTATGCAATGTTGATTTACTTGAATAATAATAGATTTTAGTCTAAGCTTTGACTTCATTAAAAATTTGGAAGTTTTGGTAAGCCGTTGCAAGCTTAAAAAATAACCGTAAGCCGAAAAAAAATGGCTGCTGGTTTTAAAGTTTTATTTCAAATGTTATAGCAATGTCGTTGTTGAGGAGCATAATTAAAACACTGAACTGGAAATTCCGAGTTTGTCCGATTGGGCTTAAGTATGATACTATTTTTTTTACTACAACTTGTATTTTTTTATGAGTTGCCAAAAAGTTTTTGACATTTTTAGATTAATTTTGATGATTTATTTTAAATCTTGGTTGGCCTTTAAACTACTTCACTTTACGGTAATTTCATTGGAAAGACATTTAAATAAAACTTGCTAAAGTTTAATATATCCGCGCTAGAGTAAAATGTAAATCCTCTAGAAAATAATTATTTCTCCTCGGCAGCATATGCTAAGTAATGCAATGACCTACCTTGATGTAGTTTAGCTTAACAGTAAGGTCATACGATATTACTTAAATTTAATAGTACAGCTATCATCATAAAACTTTTATTGACATTTAAAACAGATAAGTTTTAAATGTATATCCAATTCCATCCGGTCCAGACTTGGTTCTTCGCCATCGGACAAATAAATCTACATTGAGATGACGTATGATAAGCGTGGCAGGTATTGACATGTCATTCCAACCCACAAATAATCTGGATAAAGGATAAAGGCAGGTGGAAGATATGTTTTAATGTAATATGTATTGTTATTTTACGATAACAGTCTTAGATATTAGATGTGTTAGTAAAAGTTTTGGTATTTTGATATTATCATTAGACTATCATAACTTTGGTAAACATTAACCAAGTTTGAGCTTAAAATAAATGAACCAGACACCGCGAGCTGTGTCAAGGTTGAAAATATATCTATTTATTATAGAGGTGAGTCATATTATGAACATAGGTATAAATAGGCGATGACGGATATGTTAAGAGAACATTTTGTTTACATTTTCCTTTGAAAACATAAGTTTATTACATAGACTACACAATTTTTACTAACATTTTTAAAATACTCCTATATGATATATATGTTAAGCTATGTTACTTAAATAAAGAGGACAATATGTTTTTTGTAAATATGCAAAAAAATTTTCTTTGTTTAATTTTTTAACATTACAAATATAGTTTCGTGTCTAAAACGGTGTAACAGCGTCATAAAACAATAATATCATCTCATAACATATTTGTTTTTAAATGCTCAAAATGTAACTTCGGATTCCATTCATGTACATCTGCTGCAATTGTCACACGCAGTCACGAATAAGCTAAGCTATGATAAGCTCTTCACCACCTGCTGTAAAATGTCTGAACTAATACCAAAAAAAGATCATTGCAATCGGGTGCAAGGTTTTGGTATGAAAAGGCAATCATTATGTATAAATATTTTAAGCCCATAAATCATCACTAACTCTTGGAGTTAGCACGGTTTCTACGAGAAAATATTAATATTTTTTTAATATTCTAAAATTAATATGATTTTTTAAAATATAGGAACTAAAAATGTTCACGGTTTAATAAATCGTATAATTCGAAAGTTATATAATATATCAGATGAAATAGTTTAGCGCATATTAAATGTCTTTTCATTTCTCGATGCCAGTTTTATTTTTAATTTGTTTTTTAATTACGCAAATAACATCTAACAGTAATAAAGTTGTCTCTTCCGTCACGTATTTTTCACCCTGTTGCTAATGGTTTATAAACATTAATTAAAATATTAATACTACATTTTTAAATAGAGTGAAAAGTTCATCAACACTGACAGAACTTAAATTTTTGGAACCAACCACCACCATCCTCGTCACTTAATTTTAATTTTTATTTAACCAATAATTTTTTTTAGGGTTCTGTACTCAAAGGGTATATACGGAACCCTATTACTAAGACTTCTCTATCCGTTTGTCCGTCTGTCTGTCTCCAGGCTGTATCACATGAACCGTAATAGCTAGAAAATTAAATTTTTACAGATTATTTATTTCTGTTGCCGCTATAACAACAAATATAATGGTACGGAACCATTTGCGCATAAGTCTAACTCTCACTTGGCTGGTTTTTTAATTCTGTGTTATTTAAAACTTAAATATTTTTAATTCAAGTCAATAAGTTAAGTTCGAATGTAATGTTAATTTATTTTACTTGTTACTATATACATAATAATTAGTTCATTTTAATACAAATTCCTTGTATAGATGAAGTCTATTTAAATTTTTTGTAGTCGTGCGAGAAATAAGTCAAGAAATGAGCATATAACAAAATTACCTACTCTTCGATCATTTAAAGTGTATTACCATTTATTATTACATAATATTTTAACCAGAAATAGCATTAAAACGCACTTTACAAAAAAAAAATCAGCAGCAAAGCTAAATCCGAGAATATCTTTATAATAATTTTTATAATTAATTTAATTTGTCATAGCAACTTTGTCGCATACTAATGAACGTGACAAACTTTTCTAAGTTATGTACACACGAAATGAGATACCAACTGAATTACTGTTGGCGACATTTGGTTTAAAATTTATAAAATGTTCCACTTCTTGTTTCGCCGTCGTGTTTCTTAGGAAATAATTCTTATAATTGAAGGTAGTTAGGAAAATCAAGAAATTCACGTGCAAGGAACGGGTTTTTAATCTTTATATCGTGACATGTTTAATAATAACCACATTATGAAGCAACTTTAACAGTTGTTTTGTCTTATAAGTTACAAGGCATTTTTAAAAATGGAAATGTGTTTTTGATTTTTTTTATTGCTAGAATAACTACACAAATATTTTTATTCCTAATTTTAATAATAATTGTTATAAAATCTGTCATCTATATAGACATTTAAAAACATTTTATTAAAAAAAGAAATAAGTCTTCAACTTTATTTAAACAATATTCGCTACATATTTATGCTGGCTCTTGATTGTTAAAAAAAACCTTTTACAAGATCCTGAAGTGTGTTGACACTGAAAACCGCTGTAACTTTTCCATTAGCTTGAAACGTTCTAAAATTACAGTTCAGTTCAGTTCAGTATAAGTGTCAACATTTATATAATTTCATACCTTAGAAAAGTGAGTTTCTTTTTGTTAGTATTGAACTTAATACATATGTTCAATTATTATATTATTAATATTATATGACGGGGATTATAGTATTTATTTATTTCTTAATTAAAAAAGTATCATTCTGTAAGGTTACATTATTGTTAAACGATGTTATTTTATAATAATTCGTAATGTTTTGATTCGTTTCAATGTTTTGATGGTCCCTGTATTGATCCATATAAATTAATGTATTACTAATTTAACTGTAATAAGAAGAACCAATAAGGTGTAATCATTTAAGTCGTTAAATTAACTTACATAGTAATATTTAGAATTGTTATGTCAAGTAATGGTTATTTTCGTATGCTTAAAGTAGTTTAGTTTTGACTAAGATTATTATTTATGTGAGGAGGGACATTTGCTTGATTAGTAAATACTCGAATAAGCTAAAAAAGTGGGAACCATTAAGACTTCATAATTAAATCCAGTATTTAATACCGTGTTTACCGATACTTACAATTGTTCATTTACGAGTAGTTGTTATTTTTGTACGTTTAAAGTAGATGATTTGACTATGATTATTATTTATGTGAAGAGGGAGTTAATAAAGAAGGGTATATAAACTGCGGTTAGGACGATATTCGGGACAGACACTGCTGGATAGTACCAAGGAAGGATTAAATACAAGTATATAAAAGTGAAGAGTGAGAAGTAAAATCTGTGAAACAATATAATTGGACGTGGCCCTTATAATTCATTCAATTGAATTTCATTAATAAGGAATTTGCTTAAATTTAAATAAAATAAAAAAATGCGATATTTATTATAACACAAATAAATATAAGAATAGTTAAGTTGGAAAAAATATATTTAAAATAAACACCACATGACAAAGTTTAAAAATAATATATTTATTCTATAACAAAGCTCTGTTATAGAACAAAGCGAGTTATACAAATATAACAAAGCAATAAGCTAGTTCCACAGCGCTAAATAAGTCAGGTGTGGAAGGTGAGGACGTATGAATGCTACGCATGGCCGCAAAGGATATTGAACCATCATGTAAACTCAAAAAAATCTATGATTTTAAGTAATTCTATTAATTACTTTCAATAATAAAAGTAAATATGCTTTAATAAAAAAGCCAAAGCTTATTAAAATACACAAAACTTTTCAATTCAAATATGTTTGTATTTTGTAATAAATGAATGATCAAAACGAGTCCTTACAAAACGTGACAAATGATACAATTAAAATTAAGTCAGACAATGCTTAAGTAAATTACAAACATTTGCTTTAACTTAGCAAGAAAATACTATTGGTAATTAAATCCTAATACAAATGTTACAAATTTGTTTCGCTAATGGATGAGGATGGCCGGATTAATTAGCCATTACTAATGAAGAAAATCTTAAACTGTTTTCTCAATTTGTAATTAATAAATAACAAATTAGTAATGTTCAGTAAATTAGAAATGTTTCTTTCAGAGGCCAAGCATGAAATGTCTTGAAATTGTGAGAAGATCTTAAATCATTATTGAAACTATACTTTAAATAATATTAAATGGTAGTTAAGCATAAATGTCCTTATATAGTTTGTAAAACTTAATATATATCATAATATATATCACTTCATAATATTAATAGAAACTTTAGTAAATCAAGGGGCAATCTTTCCTTTAGTGTCGTTGGATTTGAAGGGAGGGGAGGACAGGGTGATGGGGGGTGTCTAATCCCTATTACCTGACACCATTTATATCGTGAGCAAATTTGTAGTTTTATAGAATTAGCGATTTTTTTCTAAACTAACCTAAAATTTAAGTAATAATGACCTTTCTAACGTTTCCGGCAGTTCAGGATGGTCAGCTCCTTTAATTTTGCGTAACACTGTACTGTTTTAATACAGTCTTACAGCGGGTGGGAACTGCTCTCCGTCCGCGCCTACGGATTTACAAAAACACTCTAGGTAGGACACAAGTATTACGTGGAGTCGGTTATGAAAAGAAACAAAATTATAAGCAAATGGTTTATCAGCAAGCATTTTTTTTTGTTTTAAAGATATAACGATTTATATGAAACTGAAACGGAATGATTAAAATCACAAAATATGTCACTTGTCAAGTTGCCTCTATTCGAAATTTGGAAATTAAAACAACAAAGTTGTTACGATTTTTTTTTTCTAGTAAAATTGAAATTGAATACTTATATAGTAATAAACATAGGAAATTTATTATTATATATATATATAATTTCCTATATTAATAATAATATATAAATTTCCTATGTTTATTACTATATAAGTATTCAATTATATATATTATATATATATATATATATATGTATATTGCATAGATGTAAAATATTAATTATTATTTTAACATTTTGCTTTTAATTTTTATTGGTGAAAATACGGTAAGTTACGCGAAAACAAAAAATATTAAAAAAAAACTACTCGTTTGCTCGTGCTCGAAATAGTATTAGATTTTTTTTATTTATTTTTTATTTGCCTACTAAAATGACTCAAATCTGCCTGTTTTCAAGCAGTCAGTGAAGTCCAAAAATGGTGGCTACCCTTTTCATACTTGCAAAACAGAATCCAGTATGGTGGCCACCATAGCGGGGATTTGTGAGATGCCCTGTCACGCCCCTCTTACAAGACCCAGGATCGTAGTGGAGATTCCTTTCCACTACGATACCATTGGTAGTAAATGCCACATTTTGATGGACCGAAATAAATATGAAGTGCTGAACCATTTGGTTCGTGATGACACAAATTCCACTTCCACCGTGAAGGGTGGCACTTTTGTCCTGCATGTGTGGTTCTGGATCGGAAAGGAGAAGATTGGATAAGTTGAAAAAACTTCATAGCAAACTATACAAATTGATTGATTTATTAATGATTCACTTTTAAAAGTCTAAAATAAAATAAGGTATTATAGAAGATCGTGAAAATGATAAAAGGCAAAGACTACAATGTCCAGCATTGGTCTGCTGGTGTGTCAATGTGGTTTAAAAGAACTCTAATCTTTTATGATATTAATAATTATATTAAATTTCACTGCATGACACCAGGTACAAAAGAAAATTAAAATAAAATAAGTATACTATGAAACTTTATCGACCGATTTTAAAAATAAGTAAGATTCAAATTAATTTAAAGTCAACAGTGATATATTACATTTAGGTATTTAGGATATTCTAAATCTGAAATAATTATTTACTAAAAGTTTTATTATTTTTAAATCAGCACTTCAACTTAGTGGTATCTTTTCTAATAAATAATATTTTTATTTGGGCAGTACTTGGTACTGATGGTTAGACAGAAGTTATGAATGCTCCATAGTCTAGATATATTTGTAGAATGTTTCAGAATCAAACAAATGTAATTAATATCACCACTAAAGCATATTTGGGTGACTAATGCAGTGTAGTATTTTTTTCTAACTACTTTACATGTGTTTTAATTAATAGTCAGATGTTATATTCGTGTAGTGTACAGATGCTCTGCTTCATGTGTAAACGGACATCGTAGGCTAAAATCTCTCTCACTCTTCAATATCTCAGATCTGGACGAGACGTTATTTAATTTTCCATCAGGACCCAACAATACAAACATTACAAAAGATGGATGGACCGAGTGACAGCTCTCAACTTTTTTAATATTCAGATGTGCGTAAAAGTTGTTAAGCTAACAAGAAATTTATTATTTTTATCTTATTATAAGACGAAGAAAAAAAATGTAAATTTAAAGAAAGCTTTATCTTATTATAAAATGAAAAAAAAACACGTGTAAATTTCGTTTCAAATAATAAATGATACATTAAATAAGTTTAAGTTGATGTCAGAATATAAATATACCCATTGGCCGTAACGTTCACCCTTTATATAATACTTGTTCAATATCTATGCAGTAATAAACTGTTAGCCGACATTATTTTACTTATAGGGAATATTAAACTCAGCCTGCACATGAACTCTATAATCTGTTTCGATAACAATCAATGGACAGGTTTGTCCGCCAATGTATATCTTTCTAAGATTACTATATTTTATACTTAAAACAAAACTTTCATGGAGTTTTCTCAAAGAGGGAAAGTTAAAAAAGAAACAACGTTAAAGAAAAACAAAAGTTTACAACGTACAAATACAACGTATAGCGTACAAAAGTTTATACAAATTTGTACAAGATTTTATTTTTTATATATATATTTTTTTATTAGGAATAAGTAGCACTTTTTAATCTATAATAAAATCTAAAAAAAATATCTTTGCATGTAATTTCAGTAAGATGAAACGTTAAAATATTTGAAAAAATAACGTCTTTTTATTTAAAACCCAAAAAAATATAAAATTATCACATGTGTTAATATTCTACTTTAGTTTATGTTATTATGTTAGGATATTTTTAGGTTATGTTATATTTTTACAGTCCACCTATTTAAAAATAATATTTTTCTATTAAAATAATTTAAAACATATTGAACGTTTTCGATTAATTACTTAAAATGTTTAATTAAAAAAAATTGTTTTCATAATTCAGTTATTTGATAAATAAATTTCATACCAGATATTCCAAACTAATGAGCTGAGTAATTGAGTTGTTAAATAAGCAGTTGTATGAAAAAAACATAAAGATTTTTTAATTAGAAAACACGTATTTCCTTTTAGTCAATAATAAATATTCTTTGAATATTTTACATTCACATGTTCATCAGATAATAATGTTATGTACAAGTAAGTACAAACAGACTTGCCTACTTAAAATTTAACATAAATATGTTAGCCATGTTACACTTAGTCAAATTTCAATTGATGTAGAATTACTAAAAAGAATTCACTAATACGATCAGAACTAAAACCTGCAGTTAAAAAAAAAGTTGTTGTATCCACAACAATATTTTCTACCAAATATTTAATTAAAAACCATAATGTGCTACTTACTATATGTTACAAGACCGAATTTCTAAAAATATTCAAATTCTAGATTTTTTTTTGAATAATTAATATTAACATGTATCTAAAATGTAAAGTAAATAGTAAAGTATAAAACTCGGATAAATATACACATAAACCACATAAGCCAGATTTATGCTGGTTGGCTAACCGTTATAAGAAGGCTATAAAAATAGACTATACACATTCAGCTCAAAGTAATTAGTCTAACTTACTTTTAAAATGCAGCCCGTCTATAAAATCTCTATTTAAACCTCAATGTACCTAAAAAAAACTATTTGCTAATAAAATGTAAATTATTATTCATTTGATTGCTATTCAATTAAAAACTTTATTGTGCAATCATGTGGTACTTTGGAATATTAATGAGAAGTGTTCGTTCAGATTGTAAATATATTACTGAATAAGATTAATACTTACTTGTACTTGTGTCAACTGTTTTAAAAAATCATAACCATTACATTCGTTAAATATATTGACCAAAAACTATGTTTAAATGTTTCTTAGAAAGTTTTACAATAGAAAATAATCTGGACTCGCTTACAGTACACAAATATAGATATGACTGCGAAGTGTTCAATCTCGGAGAACAAGCTAGGAATCATACAAGAAATTGTCCCGTGTGTAAAACGTATCTATGGCTCATTTATTTGATCCAATAAAATGTTGTGTAATTTAGCCATGAATCTATTTTTTGTTACAGTATTTACTATTTAGTGTGCGAAATAACAGCAATAAGAGTAGTATATTTAGTAGAGGATACAGTGACAATAGCGTCGTTAGTTTTTGTGTCCCAGTACTACCTTAACGGCTCTATAGGACGTCAGTCTAGAATAAATAAGTTCATTTAAGCTAAGACAATAGGGTCAAACAAGGACCATCCTACTGATTAGGAACAAGCCAATACATAATAAATAAACATAATTCATGAGCACTGGCAGGTTTAGTTCCTGTGCAAAAAATACTTTAGTTTATTTTTTAAATAATTAAATATTATTAGAGAGGTAAAAAGTAGGATAACTGTTTGAAAATATCTTTAAACATGTATAGCCATGTTAAGCTTATTTTAATTTATATAAATATAGAATGAAAAAAAAAAAACCGATACGGTATAGCGTATAGCAATACGGTAGCTCAGTTGGTAGAGCGACGGGACGGTTTCCCAGTAGTCGCGGGTTCGAATCCCTGCCCGTATCAGTTTTTTCATTCTATATTTATATAAATTTAAGTAGGATAACTGTACGAAGAATTACATATTATATTATATACATTGCATTTAACTATAACTTCTTATACAATTCTATGATACCTTATTATTTTCAATATAAAAAATAACAATAAGTTAAGAAACCGAGCGGCTAGGTAGTATCAAGCAGGGTTGAAATGATATATTAAGGCTAATGACGTAAAAGGATTAATATATTAATGAAAACGTATAAAAATCTATTCCTAAATTTTATTAATATAATGGCCTTAATAATATGGAAAAATATGCATTGGGTAGAGATAATTATACAGTATGTACGGTTCAATACTCCAAAATTTTGTAGCAGCAATCCAGAATAAAATTAGTATATATATTTTTTTAGTATTTCTGTGATTTACAAACACAATCAACCTTGCCAATAATATATGTACATAATTATTATGTTATTCAAATTGGTCCCGGGACGGGTGTTTGTTACACAGAATATTTATTGGAAATTATAATTCAGGACCCTCTAACGGCAAAAATAAAATACCATCATGTAGGAAATTTTAACATATAATTATTTTTACATTATATATTTTGTATAATTAGTAGATTTTGATTGGTTTTATCCATGAATCTGCGTTAATCAATATATTCAGATGATGTACTAGTGAATAGATGATAGTATATTCTTTGAAGTATTTTAAATATGTTTTAAATTCACTAATAAATACTGATCATTTCATTACTATAGGTTTTAGTTTATCGGGTTTTCTTTAATTAATTTGTTCTAAATTCTTTTAAATATATTTGTTTTAGTTTGCTATCTTATATTTCACATTTAATATATGTAGTAACTTAATAAAAAACCTACATATTTAATCATTATACAACATTGCAAACATTAAAAAAAAATCACCAAACATAAATACGCAATCAATGAATAAATATTCAAAAACTATTTTCATGTTTGAAATGTGAAGACCCGTAATATGATTAGTCTGCCCCTATTGAGTTTGGACAATGTTCAATTTTCATTTGAAAAATATTGAACAATATTGCGGTCATACAGATCAAATTATTAATTGATTCTTTTTATAGCGGTTTAATTTAATTTTCTATTTTTTATTACTTATAGACTCTGTTTTGTTTATGTATTTTAGTAGTTCACATATACTCTTTAAATGTTATATTTTAAGGGTTATCTGTAATTATCTGTAATTATCAACTAAGTAATGTACCTATTCAGTAAAAGTAATTCTTATAGTTTTGTTTGGTTTTCTTAAAAAAATATTTTTTCGTGACACTTGATGAGATTAATATGGAATATATTAATTCCATTCTAGTATATATATTTATGAAATAACTTAAATATAAAATTTAAATTATTTTCTAATGTAGATTATTGCGATATTTGACAACATTTAGCTTGAAACACCCACAATAATATCCTAATTACACAAGTTAAGCATGATAACTTTGTTTTTAAGTACCTTACAAACTTGTCCAATAAAACGATGCTTACTTAAGCAAAGCTAAATCCTTTCGTTCCAAGCCACAGGTTAAGTATAATATCCTTTGTAAGTGAAGATTATGCCCGCTTACTCTAGTGGACGGTGACACACCGTTGCTTACAGAATCAAACTTAATAAATATAATATATTGTTTGTTATTATATTATATATAATAATACAAATTATAGATAGCGTGTACTACAAAAAAATCTAAGGTATATGCAATAAGTTTTGTAAAAGTTTTAATTAAAACTTTTATACTATTAAATATTTTAATACTTTTTAATATGTTACAATATAAAAAGATTAAAAGTAAATAATATTGAGTAAAAACTTGGATTAAATAGTCGTCAAAAATAAAACTAAACTGGCTTTTAAGGTCTAAAAATGTGGTTTGCCAGATTGACTAATTAGTCTGGTCGTCCGCATCCATTAGTGAAACAAGTTGGTAACATTCGTATTAGAGTTTCATTAAAAATAGTGCTATAATATATGTATATATATGTACTAAGGTCAATAAGTTAAATCAAGTTTTAAATTTAGTTAGACAACGTCTCAATCAGTTTTATTTGTATCATTTGTCTCGTTGAACAATGAAATCATTTTGATCATTAATTTATTACAAATTACAAACACGATTGACTTGTAGTTAATAGTAGATTTGAATAAATATTGCCTATTTTATGAATTCATTCTATAAACTAATATAATGATCATAGCAATTGTAATCTATACAATATTCTAAACTACTTGGTTTTTTTATTAACAAAATAACTTAACATCGTTTACGACCATATGTAGCATATATACGTCAGCACCTTGCACACCTGACTTATTTAGCGCTGTGGAACTAGTTTATTGCTTTGTTATATTTGTGTTACATGCTTTGTTCTATAACCGAGTTGTTGTTTATACAAATATTAAAGTTTTAAGCTATTTACATTCTACATTAAAATGAAAAGGATAGTTTTCACAAATATATATATAACTAAACAAAACAGTAATGTAAATAATTATTTCCGTAAAAAGTTTAATTTAAACATTTTAATGCGTTCTTTAACTACGATATTTATACTACTACTTTGAATACTTAATTCCATTTTTAAATAAAATAAAAGGCACTTTTGTGACTCGACTACTGTTATCTAAAACAAACAATTCCGTTTGTATATTTGTATTTTATTCCGTATTACTTTTCACTATATCCCTGAGAAGCTACGGTTTAAATCACACAATTCAGCTAAAACTCCGAATTTTCCCGTCACCATTTATATCCGATAAATTCTAGTGAGACAGCGAAATAGAATTGAAATATTGTAATAAATATATAATAACATTTTATATAATTTAAAGTGTTTTTTTTTATTTTAATTTAGTTTGGTCAGACATAACACCGATGTGCGTTTGCAGGGTATGTTAGATTAAGCATATTATTTACTAGGGTGGTTCATGAATATTAATAATATAAGCGATAAGTAGGTATTCTACAAGGTGTGTCTTCACCAACAATAATTATAACACGAAATGTAAAATTGAGGTACATTTAGTACCATAGAATGAACAACGTAGTCAATCTTGATATTTTATCCAATACTGTCGACACTTTGATGGTTGGTCTAGGAATATCCAAAACAAATGGTTCTAGATCCAGATAACTTCCTTAGCGAACATTTATGAAGGCAGCCCGGAGCGCATACATATATTCACCGTATGATGTTTTCCCGAACCTCTGATTTGATATACCTTCTTGGCCTCTCTTTTTCTCATTTTATTATAGTTCTGTTTAATTTTATTAAAAATTATTAATTCGATCAATAAATATTTCTTTCTCTTTTATTACCATAGTGATGGTCTGACTATCTACGTTGTTTTGATACCGATTTACATGACTGACTGGACGGTGCCAGAAATCGAAACTGCGAGACTTTCATGATATTAAAATTAAATTTAAAGATTTAAAAAACTCCCGATACAAAAAGACCTCTACAAATAATAAAAATAATATTATTATGTACTTATTGAAGTCGTTGCGTCGGGAGACCGTTTTACGTACGTTGACGATGGTGTCTATTTTACGAAGTTCATCATTGAGGACTTAGACTATACGATTCGATATCGTAATTTCTTTACTTGCACTTTAATTTCTTTCTTTACTAAGCGGTCCTCCGACGCAACGACTAAAATAGGTAAATAATAATATTATTTTATTCTTTTCAGAGGTTTTCTGAATTTTTTTTTGCTTGGTTTTTTATTTTTTTTCTGCGTCTTAAAGTAATATTACAGGTTTATACACAAATTGTCAGTTGTTTAAGTATTTCTATCAATATTGCATAAGAACCTTTCACCCGCACTAATAAAACCTCAATATCTTAGAGAAGACTGTTTCTATTTCGACCAAAAATACCTAAGAACCATCTCGACAAACATATCTTTCGATTAAAAAAAACGACATACGAATTCATCCACGCGTTTGGCCGCTATATTGCCACAGACAGACATACAGACACACAGATACACAGGTCGACAGGTCAAACTTATAACACCCCTCTTTTTAGTCGGGGGTTAAAAACAAAAAAGAAAAACACAATTATTTCAAGATTGTGACAGGCATGACGGATATGACATTCGTTCTTAATCCTTATTGTAATTGTTAATTCAATCCTATTCTTCATCTCACAATAAATATTATGAAATTAATGATATCTAATGCATTAAGTACATGTATAAAAAAGTTAAGACCATAATATGTTAACCATATTCACAATAGGAATAAGAATTATAATATTCTTTTGTTCTTTTTTTTTAAGTCTTATGATAATGGTTTAATCAGATATTTTTTTAATGCACGTAATGTTCTTATGAGTATAATGATAAATACTTGAATATATATTTTTTTTTTTTAATATAAGAAACATTTCTTTCGTGTATTTTCTTTATTTCTTTTTATAAGGCTTATCATTAAGCACATTTTCACTAACTAAATATATTTTTATGCTAGCAATCAATTTAGTAATTATATAAAATGATTAGTGTTTTTCTAATTATTAAAATAAAACCATTTGATAAATGTTGTTCAAACGTCCAAATTTTAAGTTATTACACCTCTTTTTAATTTAAAGTGTTGCAAGGTTCATCAAGTCATATTTGCATAATCTATTTTTATATAGTTATTTATGAATATTTATACACGACTGTGCGACGCCATTTTATGTAAAGCGACTAAAGTTTAGAGTGAATATTTATTCAAAATAATATGATTTTAAATGTGTGTTAAGTCTTGTTTGAAATAAAACATCCCAGAATATTTTATTTTAACAAGGAATTATAAAAGCTTGGATACTCAAACTTAATTGAAATATTAATGAAGTAAGCTGAATGTTTTGCTAAAATATATATTTTTAATTATTAATAAATTCGATTTATTTACTTAGTTACTGTTACTACGTTACTGCCATTGATTATACTTAAAGTATTTTTTTTTGTTATTATATTCAATGTTATCTGATAACAAGTGATCACCGTTGCCCACCGTCAATATTAGACGATGCACAAGAGTTATGCATGCAGGGCCCTTAAAGTGAGAATTTTCTTTTTTTGAAAGTATGAAGGATCGACCTAGAAAATCGCATTGAAGCATGTTCTTTCCACATATTGGTGGTTGAAAGTTCTTTGAAAACCGCACTATAAAGAAATGACATGCATCCTGGAGATAGAGATAGTATTGGAGTTGTTGTTGTATGAGATATTGTATTGATAGTATTGAACGTCCCAGCAAAGCAGAGTTCGTTAATCAGATGTGTGCGTCAGCAAAAGATCCTTCAAACAGTACCTGTGTGTGGCTTTTCACACACATGAGTATAAGTATAGTGTAAAAGTTACAATCTCAACTATCCGCTTTTGAAAAATTAAATACAGATGTCTCCAGATAGTCCCTGGCTCAGGAGCAAAGTCAATTAATTGTCAAAGAATAGTAGCATTCTCACAAGATATTTTAAATTTATATTCTTAAAATAATATACCACACTAAATTGAATACTACTAATAAGTCTTGATAAGACTTATAGAAAAACATGAGGAAGAGTTAAATAACGAAACTATAGAGTGACTAAAGTTATCAAATCAAAACATTAGTGATACAGGCAAAGTCACTGTTTCAGTAAATTCCCTACTTCAATGCGCTTCAAGTGAAACTGAAATGGCTGCTTTAGACAGGTTTGATAATGTTCTAAACAACAGACTTAAGACAAGAACTAGACAAAAATGTCTCATAATATTTTTAAGTTCAGACATTATTTTGGTAAGAAAGCTGTAGTTGAATTTTCAATAAATAAGTAATGAAAATGATTACAACCTGCGATATCTAGAATCCATCCTAGCGCTCTGCTAAAAGAGCCACCGTGTCACTATCTGACTTGATGAATCCAACATATATATATATACATATATATATATATATATATATATATATATATATGTATATATATATATATATATATATATATATATATATATATATATATATATATATATATATATATATATATATATATATATATATATATATATATATATATATATATATATATATATATATATATATATATACATGTATATCGTCCTTATCAGGACGAACGAGTAATCTAAACGGCTTCTTACAAAAATATTCAACAATATTTTTAGTTTTTCAGTATAAAATACAATTGAAAATATGACAAAATAACAAAATAAATACTCTCGGTAAAATACAAATCTGAGCCCCAAATTCAATATATCAGAAAACATTAATACTGACTGAATGACAATACGACGATATTAAAAATTAAATTATAATTACGTTAATACTGTTGTAATATTAAAGAAATAAGTGAATTGGCAACGGCGTCCTTTGTAAAAGAATATTTTTCTTAACTTTTATATATATGAGAAGCCAACGGAAATATGTCTGTTAATAAACAATAAGACCGATGTTGTTAAATAATATATTTTCAGGCCATAAAAAACCTATTAAGCAATACAATAATCAAATTGATTTAGATAATACTGTCTTGTCTTAAGTCTGCTTATGTATAATATACCAAATATCTCAGTTGCCAGGTCAGGAATTCTCTGAAGGTCACTCGTTTTGAGGCCGCGTATATAAGTATACCTACTCCACGTAAATATTTTTAAATGTTCTCTAAAATGACGTTGAATAGCTACGTTACTTAAATACATTGTAATGACTGTTATTAAAACTAGGTAATAATTTTCGTATTTACTGTTATAATACATACACAATTCCTTTTCCTAAAACAATGTTATTACAAAACAAAAGTATAGGCCAATGATGCCAAGATTCATAGAAAAAACCATCAAGAAATCAGATAAGTTGCCTCTTATTCATATTATTATCGAAATCAAATATATTAGTAGCTTATTTATTCGACATTGTTTATTCCAACAGAGGAATCTTCCGAGACAGAGAGTTCAAATTCTGTTGATACGCCGGCTTTCATTAAAAATGTAACAGCACTTGCTTTTACTTACTGATCCGTGTAAATATCTGGCAATAGCTGAAGTCTATACAAAGTTATGCAGGCGAAATGATTCAGTTCGAGTGTACTGAGGAATTTATTTACAAAGGTATCAAATGGGCCACTGTGGTTTGGGAAATCCTTGGGAAAACCGCTAAATAAATAGCAATGCAGTGAATCTAGCAGTAATGTATTAACCATTTCTCAAAGACGGTGATAGTTATTTTAAGTGATACAATTCATAAGCGGTAGCGGTTTACATATTAAAAAAATGATATTTTCTTAGTTTAACTAAGTATTAAATATATAATTCGTTAAGATATATCTATATAATAATCCTTATTATTCTATGAGTGCTTTTAATATGAATACTGAATGTGTTTGAATAATTTTATATCGCCGTCTACTTATATCTTGTACCAGCTCATAAAGACTTTAATTCCTGTAGAGTATTTAACTATACTATGCTCCATTAGGTTGAGCTGAAGGTTCTAAACTGGAGGTGTAGCTTTCATACAGAATAGTGTAATAACAAATGAGAACCCTAATTGCGTCATTATGCTATGAAGTTTATATGTTCTAGAGGTTTTGTTATAACTTTTTGTAATATAAAAACATTTTTGCTGCTAAATCTTAAATAAATCCAGAGGAAAACCCATAAAAAATCTTTATAACTTGAAAAGATACGAGTTTCTGATATGCTTGAAGGAATTACATTTATCCAATCAGAGCTTTTGATCCGAACATCCATAATGTCTTAGATTACGCGTTGGAGGTAGCAATTCAAATAGATTAGATGAATTCAATCGCACTCAATCAGCAATGGAATCGAAATATAGAAAATCAATCGTCTTGAATTCATAGGATTATTACAAAATCGGGGAATTTGTCTTTCAAATTACCACTGGATTTTTGGATTTAGATATTTTTACACATATGTGATGTTTTATGTTTGTCATACGATAAACAAATACAATACTTCTGATTACAGTAGGTATTAGATAGAAAAAACAATTTCATAATAAAGAAATGTTTATAAGGTACCTACTTAGTTTCCTACTTGTCGTGGTTCTTGTTTCTTGTTAATGGCGAAGCAGATTAAATATATGGAGCTTTTTTTCTTCTCTTAGTGTTCTCAATTTTCTTTTATCTTTCGACGATAATCTAAGTCACTTCATTCTTCCTTATTCTACACAAATAACATATGTGCAGAACAATTTGTATGCTGTTCCAATTTCATCAGTTCTAATCTGAGTTTGGGTATTAAATATATCCAAAGGTAGGGGACAGGCTCTTAACAACCTTCTGTAACTACACTAGTTTAGGAGGCTTTACTCAAATTCCCACTCTGTACACCGCAATACGTAAGTCTACAGAATAATATAGTATATTACATTCCATATAAAGGGATCAACTAACACTGGTTATCCGAGTCAAAGCGTATGTATGCAATATTGACGTTTCTTTGTGAAGGCGCCATTGTTCTATTTTTATGATAGTGTTGTTTTGAGCTTGTACAAGGAAAGGCGTGAAAGAGTAATGTTTGTGCTTTTTAAGTTCAATACATATGAGAAGCGATGTACCTTAAGAATTCAGTTTGTTTGGCTCAAAAAATGCGAAATAATAAAGCTAATAATAGTTAAACACAATTATACATTTTCTATTTTGATGAATATTCATTTATTACTTACAGCATTTAAGGAAAATGAAGTGACTCAGTACTTATTTAAGAATGTGGTCCTAATCGCGAAATCGTAAAACAAAAATAATAGGGTGTATTTGATGGTTAAAATTGAAAGTAGTATTGGCTTGTATAATAATAAAAATCAAGTTATGTGGCATGAATACTAAAATATGTTTTTTCATAATATTAAGACTTTATCAAAGAAGAAAAGAGGAGATGAACTAATTATGTATTCCATAGCTCCGTTTGTATTATCTTTGTCTTGGGGGAAAAACAAAATCATAGTATATAAGCCCGTGGTACACTGAGTGAAAAAATTGAAAAATTATTTTTAATTATTTTTTATCATATTTATTGCCTGTATTAAAAATGTACTATTTTTTGATTATTTCTAAACCGAGTCGTATGCACTCAATACATTTGTTCTATTTAGAAGATGGTTTATGTTATATTAGATGGCTATATTTGTTTAATTACTAAACAAAATAATTTATAATTAATATTGTATTTGTATAAAAATAATCGGTTACAAATAGCTACTCATTTATTAGAGTTCATTGGTATATATATAAAAATAGATTCGAATCATGCTGCTTGAAAATATTAAAAAAAATAAGCTTCAATATATAAGCACATATTTCTACAGTTTTTTAAGTTTTGTCATAGGACTCTTTTCCCCTTGTAATGTTTTTTAAAGTCAAATATTGGCTTAGTGATAAATAAATGAACTAAAAGTGTATGGATCTGTATAATTTTAACGAATGATATATGGTTTATTGTTTGCGTCTACAAGTAACGCCGCTGAAAATAGCTAGTATTAATAATTATTTGTATCTACTTACGGACGAAGTTATATTAAAAAACTGGTACAAATATAAAATAACAATATTTTGTCATTTATACATAATCCCTGAAATAATAGCATTTTATAGTAATTTTGATAAAACATCTTACATTTTATCATCTTAATTTTCTCTTCCGAGAATAAATGTTTAAGGCTAGTTCTTCCTAAAAGCTCGTGAATTAATAAATTGAGCATCAAACAAGAAAGTATGGAAGAAATTTTAAAACTATCATAAATAATAATGAAGCTTTTTGCTTAAAACACTCATTCCAAAAAATTACTACAGGATTTATTATATTCTTTCTCCATCACTAAGGGAGTGATATCAATTATGAATCTTAGTTATTTAGGTATATAGTTCATATAAGTGGGGAGACTGGGGCTGGATGGATGACTGCATTCCTCAGTCATATTAACTGCTCCATTTAGCCTGTTTGTTGAATGGACATTTCATGTACTGTTGTATGAACAGAGAAGATCAAACCGATTCTACCTTTATCATTAATTCTTAGTACATAGTTTCTCAACTATAAGATAGTTACAATCATAACCTCATACATTATGTATTAGATACGGTAATATATTAATACTTAGTAGTCAAAGTTGAAACCGCTGTATAGAATAAATTATCGTTTTAGGTTGTAGTTAGTTCCCACTGACCGATATTGACTCTCCACTTCAATGCTCTAGCTTGTTGGAGTGAATTATATACTACAAGCTACATGGTGGCGTTCTCTGAGATTGTACATTATTGAGTTTATTTGTTATGCAAGTAATATTTATTAGGTTTATAGATATATTAAGTTATATTAATATTTTTTAATACATACATGTTTATATTAAATTATCAATTGTAATATTAATACACACATTTTCTTTGCAATATATAGAAACTATTCTTTAGGATCTGGTCCATGTAGGAAAACTTAGATTAACTTGACGAAGTTTGAGGAAACTCTATTCTAACATCGCCAAAGAATAAAGTATCGTAGTGGGTTAAGCTATATACAGCTTGATTAATTAATGAGAATACTTATACGAAAGTCCAGCTGTTAATACAGCGTTGTTAATAATTTAAATATCTAATTAATTAATTAACTTTTAATGTGTTTCCTCAGTAGAAACAGATTCAGCTATATAAAACAGTTATAGTTCAAATAAAGGTGGCCGTGTGTGTGTGACTTCTTGTGTGGCTGTGTGTAACTAAGTAAATGCTTAAATTTTTATCTTACCAAAACATATTGACATAAAAGATAAAGACTTTTGTACAAATTAGGTTCCAACTTAGATATAATTCTTTTTCTAAAAGGATGAAAAGAGATAGTTAAAATTTGTATGGCAGTCTTATAACGTGAAATCTTTTATGTTCTAATTTAGAAACACGCAATACGATATTTATACAAGCCTTGGGTTAAAAATAAAAACAGATCCCGGTATAAAAAAATGTTAGCGTTACTTTTTTTTTTTACATCATATATATGGACTCAGATAATATCATCAGTAGTCCAGTCCAATTTGGAGGTTTTTGCGTTATGCAGAAAGAAAATATTTTTGCGTTATGCATGATCAGAAAATCAAACAAAATAGGGCTTATCTCTGTATAACATAGCAGGTACTTTTTAATATTAGCACTCTTTTATTAGCTTCGGATGTATCTGTCTATCTATGTAATCTACTTTGAAATGTCGGATTAATTTGAATTTTGGCATACTTATTAAGGACTGATGACAATGCAATAATTTAATCAATTCGTCCCGTTATCCTTGCAAGGATCCTCAGGACAAGCGAATTTCAAGTAAAAAGAGACAAACATATATCCGCCTTGCACATGCGAAAGAATGATATAGAATATATGAAGCAGCATTTCGTATTCTCGTAATTAAAATTATTTGGACGCTCATTGTACTTATACAATATATACAAACAGCAACCTAACCGTTTAATTTTTAACACGCTTTATAATTACTATTTTTTTAATTATTTAATTAAATGATATATATTATATTTTTCATATAATCTTTATTTAATTCTATTATATGATCAAAAAATATGTGAGAAGTATGTCGAATTTGATACAGAAGTATAAAAATCATAAAATAAATATAGTTAAAAAACTAAAAAACACGCTTTAAAAATTAATCGAACTAAAAAGTAAAAAATAACTCGTAATATGGGAATAATGGGCAAAATATAATAAAATTATTGCGTAAAAAAGCGTGGGGTGTTTCGCGCTATTACTTTTGTGGCATTCTTAAAGTCATTGTAGTGATTGAATATTTTCAAATATGAATTTTTAAATAAAATTTACTCTATTTTTAGAAATGAATATAATTATTAATTTCGTATTAATATAATCTTCATGGTTTACGGACTTTATTTTGTTCTCACTCAAAGTATGTGTAAAATTGATTAACACTGGTGATCTTAACGAGGATAATGAATTAATCTTACCTAGTTATTGTACTGTCAATTGTCAATTTTTAATGTTCCAATAAGATCTGACCACCTAAAGTAAGTCAAAATCGAGTTCAAAAATGAAACAACATATAGGTATGGTCCACAGCGGCCCACTCTTTTTTCCGCAATAAATTAATATATTTTGCCCATTATTTTCATATTACAAATATTTTTTTTATTTTTTAGTTCGATTCATTTTTAAAGCGTGTTTTTAAGTTGGTTTGATATATTGAAATTTAATTATAATAACATGTATATTAAAATATATATAAAATCACTCAGTGTACCACCAACTTTATAACTGAAAGGAAGATAGTGTTCAGAATATTAACCAGCTTGTTTTTAATTCTTGTTTCTTGATTGCTGTAACTCACATAATTGGGTTGTTTGTTCGTCATTCAAGTTATACTGATACTTGTTAACGAACTTTGGATAGATTCATTTGTATTCATTTTAAAATTATTTCTTGCATTCAATATTTGTTTTATGTTTCTTTTTAAATCTATCATATTGTTACTGAGATATGCATTTTTCTCTATTGTTATCTCAGACTGACAAGGTTTAAGAGGAGCTCGTTAAATTAAGGGAGGAAAAGGGACAGAGTTATGTTCGCTGTCAAAAGCAAATGAATATTGAATAGTAAGAAATCTGTGCAAGGAACAGCTATTTGCGAAATAGGGCAACAATGAATTTCCCTTGAATGTTGAACTGTTTTCATTTAAATAATTTAGCAAATTTGCGATATTATTTTCTTAATGGACATTTAATTGTTATGACAGTACATAAATCAAAATTGCTTTGACATTTTATTATAAATTTGAATAAATTAAAATGTTAGTATAATTTAAAACCTATATACATGTTATTTATTTTAAGATGGAATATGTATTTTATCTTCAAGATTTTGAAACAGTATTAAATTTTTTTATAATTAAAATGTTTCTTTTATATACACAGGTTTTTATTGGACAAATATTGTCAATATTATTTATGAAGTTTTATACGATCAGCCAAAACAACTGGAAATAAAAGAAAAAGACACATACTTTCTAAAAATATTTATTTTATATAATTATTTACTTAATATATAAATCAGATTTACGAGGGTATTTTTAACATGGCAATGAAAAAATAAAAAAACAAAGTAAATCAAATACTGTATCGCAAAATAATCAAAATACACAAAAAATAATTATTAATGACTCAACAACGTTCAAATATTAATAACACAACAATAATCACAATCAGAATATTCTAACTAATGGCACGATATTCGCAATTAAAAGTTAATGTATCATATCGACCAGTATAAAATGAACTAGAGGATAGATTAAAAAGTGTCGATTTCGGATCAAACAATATTTGTTCAGGCGGACTGAAGTGGGATGGACCTTTTTAGTTAACTTTTTCCATTATTTGATACTGTTTGTTCGGGAAACGGTTTCCGATCTTGAGGCGGATTAGAAGCTTTTACACTAAGCTTTTATAATATTTCATTTAACTTATAGTTTCAATATGTATACTAAAAGTAACTAAAAATTTTAGACTAGCTTTTGAGTTACATACTTAGCGATAATTTTTAATCATAAATTAAATACAAGTTTGAATAACTCTGACGTCACCGAGTGAAGGGATCCAATATCGTTTTTAAAATTACCAGCAATTAAGCCATCAGTGTGAAGAAGGCTTAAACCAGAGACTTAATAGGACGGTTCCCTCATCCGGCTTTATATCCGGCTTCCAGAGGGCTGTAATTTAAACTTACAAAAAACCGGTACTTTATAAACGGGCCCAGTTTAGAAATACTTTTTGTTTTATTTCACCCGGTGGCCCGATTTAATGGAATTAAGGTCACGGCGCCGATCCTGAATTAATATATCCGGGATGAATTCTTAATGGCATTAAAAATAATATTATAACGTTTAACTTATTATTAAACTAAATTTGCGAAATTTAACGCATTTTTCGAATAGTTTTACTTTGGCTATTAGTTCAGTACAAAACCAGTAATATTTATCATTAAATAATGTCCTAATCCTAAACAATTCATCATGAGACCCCAAAAACTTGATAAATCGCTAATCATTTGTTCGATCATTCATCAACGCGAACTGTTTCGGTTATTTTCATTCTATCCGATTCGAATTTGGAATGCCTAACCAACCGTTACATTTGGTCGCATACATTTCATTAATTTTGAAATCAGAATACATTGCATTCAATGCTTTAGCACAATTTTTAAATTAATGATGAAACTACATATAAAAATACATTCAGCATATGATGTGAAGAAATTCATCACTGAAGTGATAAATATTTCCTTTTCATATCTTATATCAACTTTGAAAATAAAAAAATAAATTTTAACTTAAAGAGTGGCCATGAGTTTCTTTGCCTGGATCTTCTCATGGGCTAATTGTACGGGCTTTTTAAGCTATTGCATAGCTTTTTTTTACAAGTCAAAATTGTTAAGCTAATACATATAAACATATATATATATATATATATATATATATATATATATATATATATATATATATATATATATATATATATATATATATATATATGTATTAGCTTAAAAAGCCTATTAAAATTTAAATTAAAAAATATTAAATTTCGATTATAATTTATTAGATTTACTAGTTATTACTTGTAGCAGAATCAATTTATAGTAAGAAGTGATCAAAATACATTGTTAAAACAACAATTATAATGTTACTAGACTTGTTTATGTCAGTCGTCATTTTAGTATAAATACAGACAGACAGTCCGAAAGTTACATCCCTACACAAGGCGAGGTCCTTAGGTAAAACATTTTCATGTATTAAAAAAAAAACTTTTACTTTGAACTATTTATAGATATGAAGTGTCTTCTTAACAACTTCTTATATAAAACAAAATTACCATCCAGAATCTTATCTAAGATTTAGAGGTTTTAAGAACAGAGCATTGTTAAAAATATTTGTTGTAATAACATTTTCGACACATGATAACGATATAGATTTTTATAAAAACTATATATAAAAAGTGTATCATGTATTGATGATCTCGTGATGACTTGTTCATTTGAATATAACGCTTATTACCTACGAAATAAGGCCTTCGGTTGTTATATTAATATTATTTGCATTTGTTTCTATCATTTACTATGTTTTTTGGACCGATGAAATGGTTAGGACAGCATTTAGCTCGAGCAGATAGACATATATTAAATTACTATACTATAAACTTATTTCTCTAAATGTTTCGTATTTAAAATTTTAAGATGAAAATAGGAGCTTAAGAGGATAAAGTCTTTTTGGGAATTCCAATTAAGGTTCTTTTCAGCTCCTACACATTCGCATGTAAGGATACCTCCTCTAAACAAATAAACAAAACAAAATTCTACACCAGGAGCTTAAGATAACAAGCTTTAATAAATCTCCTGCAGGTGTTCTTAAGACTTCAGATTAATGGCCGAGTATTAAATTATTCGCCATTTTGAATGAGATAGTTAGAAAATTTATTATTTTTTCATATAAGTATTTTTTTTTTAACTTATAGAAAAAAAGGTTAGATAAATATAAAAAAGGTTACCATTGTCAATCACTCAGAAAACATATTAGCATCAATCTTACGGAACAGTTCAATTTCAACGCAGAAAATTATAACAAGGTGTTTTGATGAAATGTTCACCCAGGTGTTCTTAAGGCTTTGATTAATAGAACTCTATGAAAAGGTGGCAGCCTCTTTGAAACACACGACATGTTAGATGCGTGTTACTAGTCGAATAAAGTTACGGAAATTAATGATAATAAAACGTTAGATTAAATATACTTAATATATCAAAGTATTATACTTTACAAAATCGCTTTATTAAATTACGAATGCATATAATTTAAGTAAACATATTTTTATATGCCATACATTTAAGTACTTAACATATATGGGGCTATGTTCCAGTTGTTAATTATAAATTATTTTCGTTGTTAAGTTATTTTATTTTATAATAATAATATTATAAAGAAAACTTTAATATCCAAAAATATTGTAGACAGAAATCTATAACGATACTAAAACGAACTTTTGGTACATAAATAAAGCTGTAAGTGATTCTGTATATTTCTTCAATTTAGTCGGGAAGCAGCACTTGAATTTCTGGCAATACTGGGATCGTTACTCCGGTTATAGTAGTCGGAAACACTATAAAAGTTTTATGTGTCATGCATAATTGATCTAGCGAAGGCATTATCTAGACCACAATATTGAAGTGTTGTCTGATGACAAAGGAAATGGGGATTTCGTTATCTTCCAGGAATTATCTCAACGTTTTGAAGATACTGTGATATGTAATATAAATGGATGGGCCACTCTTAAAATGAAACGACCTCAGAGACTCCTACAATAGTTAGAACACCGACTACATCAGACAATTTTATACAAAAACAACGAACATTTTAAATAGTTGTGTGTTTCTCTAAACGATTCCCACAAATCTAATTCGGTTCAAGTTGGAAAATGTTTCAAGTTTTTTAAAACATTCATGTTTTATCGCGTGCAGTTTTGCGTTTTCACATTCCCGCTAACTGTCAACGTCGCAAAATTAAATTCTGTTTTGTAGCAAAAATGTCACTTTTATTTTTTTGTAACGTGATTATGCTATTGGACTACCATTTTTAAAAGGTTTATATTTTAAATAAAAAGTGTTCTATCATGTAAGATTTTTCATGTTTTATCAAGTTCAAATAAAGTAATATATGAATAGTTTAAATTGTGGATCATGTCTATGATATATTTAATGTTTTCCCAGTTCAGTTTACATGATACTTTTTATTGTGAATGTTTCTAATTTTTTTTTCAATAGATATTTTACGAACGAAGTAGATTTTATTACAATTTTTTTTAACCCCCGACTCAAAAAAGGGGTGTTATTAGTTTGACCTCATTTGACCTTTTTTATCTTGTATCTTTGTATCTGTGTATCTACGTATCTGTGTATCTGTAGGTCTGTCTGTAGCAACTTAGCAGTCAAATGCGTAGACGGATTTGATTGCGGTTTTTTTTTTAATGAAAGCTTGGTTTGTCGAGATGATTTTTAGATATGTTTGGTCGAAATAGAAGCGGTCGTCTTCAAGATACGGAGCTTTTATTGGAGCTGGTGAAGGGTTCTTATGCAATATTGATAATAAAAACCTAAACAAGTAAAAATTTGTGTTTGTAGGTTCATTTAGTACAACATAAAAAGGAGTAAAATAATTTTAAAAAGCAAAAAAAAAATTACAACCCCGATAAAAAAAGACGTCTAAAAAGGATAAAAATATTATTATTATGTACTTGTTATATATGTTAATAAGTCATCGGGGGACCGCTAAATTAAGAATTCAAAATTCAAGTAAGTTACCAAGGCAAATAACGACATAACAATATTAAATCGTATAGTCCAAGTCCGTATTCATTAGCTCCGAGAATTTTTTAAAATAGACACCATCGTCAACGCACATACAAAGGTCCCCTGACGCAACGACTTCAATAAGTACATAATGATATTATTTTTATCCTCTTTAGACGTCTTTTTTCATCGGGGGTTCTTAAAATTTATTGTTTATTTTTTAGTTACTGAAAACACATGACTGTGATAACAAAGTTAACTTGTACCTCGTTCAAATTGCGAGTTGTCATATTCAATGGTAGATAAATACATAAGGAAATGTATATACAAGAAAGAGACCGTTATTTTACATGAAACTTGTGTAAATATTTACGCTGTTGACCGACAACTTAACTGACAACTCCCTTGACATAATGTGATAAAAAATACAATTGTTTTCAGAACGAGGACTTTTGCCGTTGGACTGTTTATTTATTATACACAAGAAATATATTTATGTAGGATAGAGATATGTAAGTTTGACCTAAGGTGTTTCAATAAGTTATTTAATCTGGCTAAGTTTCCGTCATCTTGATTTTAGAAGATTTTTTTTCTAATTTTGCAGTATTACCTTCTTTCTTAATTAAATCTTTAATGACATTTGATTGAATTGAAAACCCAAAAAGTAAACTCGTTGATTATGATTATCTTCTAATTTAATTACAACTAAAGTCTTGTCACCGAGGTACTGTACCTTCATATGTTATTTCCAAAACGTCATAAAAGATTCAGAAACGTCTCAAACACGAATGCATCGCGTGTACACTGTTACTATTACTACATGCCTGTTTATCGAACACAAACATCATACACAACCGGCCGAAAAAAAGTGTACAAATATTTATATTTAAACAGAATGAAATACTATAAGTGTATATACTTATTTATATTATTATTTTAAGTTCATCCATCATAAATTTGACTTGAAATATTTTAATCATTTGAATATTAATTTCAACAACAAATAGAAATATGCCATCAGAAGTAAGGCGTGTGTTACTAGATCCTTTTATATATAATATAATAATAAATATTTTAAATATTTAAAATGTATCCTTTTATTGTCCTCTAGTATAAGCCGGAAACACGTATCAGCCTAGCACAGATGGCTCTTCGTATGTCAACTCAAAATTACGTTTCCGCTTTTTATTTTGGTGGTTGCGTGGTACCGGGCAGATGGGACTTGAGGCTTTTTAGGGGCATTTTATTACTTTTGGTACATAGTTGTACAAATAAAGCCCATTTTATTACGCTAGCTGTATCTGGAATAAAAAAGATAACTTCCCAGTTTTATCATTCGATGTATTTATTTATTGTATAATCTGATGGTCCATTAAAGTTTTATTGTCTTTCATAATATTTGAATTACTATGATTTGGAGATTTTTATGACAAATGAATAAGATTTAGCAATGATTTAGGTGTGACACTTCTTATATAATTTATACAACATTCAAGCGTTAACCAAAAAGTGATTTCTATTTCCCAAAAAATATATATTAAACTACCTTCAAATGTCCCCTTATCGGTAAAATATTCAGCGTGTTCAGTATTCACTATCTATTCAATGAAATTGATGAATTGTTAAAAAAAATGCTTTCTTTACGCTTTCTCGCAAAACAATTTACATTTTTTGCGACTCTAGGGAGTTTGTATCGAATCTTGTGACATTTACAGGTATACTTGAAAACTGTAAATAAATGATGACTCTAGGTTGAATTTTATTTCAATTCAAGGTGGTAAAGATAAGATTGTTATAAATAATATATTTTGAATAATAAATAGTATTCAGAAAATATTAATACAAAATGTCATTTAGCATTTTATTTCAAAAATAAGACGTCGCATAATTAAAGTAATTTCGAAGACTTTATTAATTCTAGTGTTTTTGTTCCATGTTTTGTTTATTTAGCCTAAAGATGGAAAAATACTTTTCAACTAATCTATAAATTCTCATGGAGTGTCTTGACGGTTCTTCTAAATCGATCAACTCTTTGGAACCATGCCACTAGAGTCTAACGTGTCTAAAGTGCAATATATGTTTATTGAAACACAAAACTTTGACTTTCAATATTTGAGCTACAATCTAGTGTTCTGGATAATATTTTCATCCTTAATCTACAATTTATTTACTATTGGCTTTTGCCCCGTTGGTCGAGTGGTTAGCGCAGACGCCTAACGTGTCACGGCGCAATGGGGCTTGGGTTCGATTCCCGGCAGAGACCGGCATTTATGTGATGAGCATAGATGTCTGTGCATCTGGGTTCAGTCGTTTATTAAATATAGTCTCAGTATTTATATGTGTATTTCTAATGTATTTGTATCGTTGTCTAACACCCTTAACACAAGCAAATAATTTGCTTACTTAGGGGCTAGATCTATGTGTGTAATTTGTCCAAAATATTATTATTATTATTTTAAATTTAATATAGAATGAAAATATTTATAAATAATTTCAAATACTGGCATTGTTTTGTTTTATACTAATCTAGTTTCATAGTTTTCATAAGAAGTTTGGTTAAATCTAGCTATATGGATATATCTCTGTCTCTATATTATATTTGCTATATTACAATATATTATTTTTCACTACTACTTTTCTATATAGTCTTATAAATATATAGATTAACACAGCTAAATAAAGAAAAAAATTGTGTAGCTTCTTATTTTTGCACATACCTGCACATACTTAAGTCTTGACTTACGATAGCGCCTTCAAAGAAAATAACTATGCATGAGAATGATTCTCTTCTTATAAATATTTTTATGAGATCATGATATTTTGGAGATTATATCTGAATAACATAGACATGTATTACTTTAATTTGTATGATAACATCCAGAAAATAATCTGGTTTCACTCAAGTTGAAGAGTTCTTGATGAAGACTATTTTATATCATATAGCCTTTTAAATATTTTAACGTAAATTATGTAATCCCTCCATTTGAGATTCGCGATATATACAAAAACAAATAAACTTTGGCATATTAACTTGAATTATTGACTTATAATTATTGGAATGCGTAATAATTAAATGCTTAATAAAAATAAAGTTCAATTTATAGAATATAATATAGAAAGGGTTATATAATTCAAAAGTCTTATTAAATAAAAATAAATCCGACACAATAGGACAATGCCTAAAAATAGAAGCGATTTTTCGTAATAGTTATTTTCTCTGACATTTTTGCTGATCACGCCTCAAATAATATACGACATACAGAAGATATATCGTAATATAAATTTCTTAGGATAGAAATAATAAGAATCCCTTAATATCTTAGATAAATTAATAAGATAATCCTCAAACGACGTTTATAAATGTCCCTAGAGTATTTTGCAAAATTACTGATTAACTAAAAGATATTAACAAATTCGCCAAATTCATAAAAAGTCACCACCATGAGATTTATTTTTTTATTTCATATTATTCTATTTTTGTAGTTTTATAACGAAGCAAATCCTTTTAATCTTTATAAGTCACATAGTAATTAATATGATCGGTTTTATATACTATGTACGGAATAATATAAATAATATATGTAATAGTCGATAGCTTATAATAGGCGGTCAGTGCGTTAGTACGGTTACGGAAGCAGCTCCGTTTAAATTTTTAGGTAAAAAAAAATCGATTACCAAGGCCGTACTCCATCGTTGGATGTAATAGACGATAGCTTTTTAAACGATCTCAAAAAGGTAGACAACCAACCAATAAGTAACGTCAAAAAAGCTTGGATTTACGATAATTATTTAACATCACGTCTAAATTGGCCTTTCCTCGTGTATGATATAAATAAAACCCTTTTGTCAAAGTTAGATGCAAGCGTCATAAAGACATTGAAGTTATGGCTCGGGTTAGCGCACTCAGCGGACTCTTCAACCTTATTTAGAGACCGTAACAACTTTGGATTAAAATTAAAGAAACCATCGGAGCTCTACAAACATCTAAGAGTTACCAAAAGACATATCATCGGAAAATCTAAAGATGATACTGTAACTTCTCTCCCAAAAGACAAAGTTGCCTCAGAGCTCGAGTCACGACTTCAATTCCATAAAAAGTTTATGATAGGTGCTCAAACAAATAAAGTAGGGCTAGGATCAAGTAGGAAAGTTCAAGACATAGACATAACAAAATCTTTTATTCGACAAGACGAAAACGATAATTACCGACTCCACGCGATGAGCCTAGAGATTCAAAACGAATGGGTGACCATAGGAGATTTTTGTATTCCACTAGCTTTGAAGTGGCGCACCTTAATTTATGATTGGTCCCCAGCATTATTAAAATTCTATCTTAATGCATTCCAAATGACTCTCCCAGATCAAAGTAATTTAGTAAGATGGGGCAAAGCCACCGAAAAATCTTGCAACATCTGTGGGGAGGCAATAGGAACCGCGAAACACCTATTAGTAGGGTGTAGGGTACTTCTAGATAAAGGTCAATACTCGCGTCGCCACGACAAGGTATTAGAAATTATACGGGAAGCGGTTAGTCTTTCAGTAGCAAGAGCGCGGAAGGGTATAACAACCACCGAACGATCTATAGAATTCGTAAAAGAAGGCTCCTCCAAAAAATCAAAAGCGAAGCCTTATTCAATATTAGGCGCGGCTCCTGATTGGATTCTCATGATGGACACGTATGAAAAGCATTACAAAATCCCTGGGGATGTTGGTGTTTCGTCATCCAGACCGGACTTATTCCTGTATTCGAAACATCTGAGGCGCGTGATACTTGTGGAGCTTACTGTTCCTTGGGAAACAAACATCCCAAGGGATCACACATTCAAGCTCAATAAGTATTACGAACTAACCAACGAACTGATCAGGAATAAATTTATAGTTAGTTTGTACGCGGTAGAAGTGGGAGCGAGAGGTATAACAGCAAAATCTCTCTATAGCCTACTTAAAGATCTTGGCCTTTCTAGAACAAGCATCGGTTCATTTCTAGAACGTACTTCAAAGGCGGCATTAGTAGGTTCTTTCCAAATTTGGTTAGGTAGGGAGAGGAGTGTGGAGGGTGAAGGTGAGCGTTTTTGCGCATAATAAAGGGGCCCCTTAAACCTACTCCTGGGTCGCAAGTCCCAGGCACTGCTTGCACTCCTCTCCTTGCAACGCGATGGGCCCGGCACCCGCACGGTGAATCCATGGATTGCTAAGAAGCTTCGTCTCTGTATAAATAAAGTGTTCTCATCACCAAACAAAACTCTACCTAAAACCTCGTAAATGATTACCTTGCATAATGATCACGCAAGTAATATATTAGTGAGAACTAACCCTGACGAATCGGTTTAACAATTTAGCACTGAATTACGAACGAATGATGACACTTGCACACGCGATGTTTACTTATAGTTTGTTTATTATACTATACTAGTATTTAAATCCTGGTAGTGCTGGATAAAAGACATTTTCGAATAATACTTACTGTCTTTTGGTCACACATGGTTTCTTTTGTATTGGAATCGAACCCACGACCTGTGTATCAGCGCTCATAACTATTAAGTCCTAGACTAGGTCATCTAGAAGTGTTATTTTATATATCCTTATTCAAAAAAAAATCAAAATTTTAAATATCTTTATTCAAGTAGGCATTTACACGCACTCTTGAATCGTCAATTACATTAAATTTATCAGTATAATCAGTCTGTGAGTAAGCTACCACCAGCTCGGAATGCTGTTCTGCTGAGAAGAGCTGGCCAGAAACTCAACAGTTGCTCTTTTTGAATGAAATTTAACAATGTTTGACTTATACATTATAATATCAACCCTGTAAATGAGTCAATGACCCAAGTTCCACACATTTCAATCAACCAAAATCTCTTGTTTGTTAATAAAATTTGATTTCCAATTTATGTCTCAGTTCAATTGTTTTAATGGTATGTATAAATGGAAAAGAAAATGTATTATTTGTTTTTATTTAAGGATTAAATGCATTTCTCTTAACTTAAAAGTGTACGTAACCTTTGCACGTACGAACTTTCCAGAAATCTTATACGCTAAAGGTCATACATCTCTGACAAGGCATTTTTCATTTCAACCTGAAAAGTTTCATCACGGATGTAAGCGAAGTGAATAAATAATTTAAATTTAATTATGACATTTAATTAATTTGTATGAAACCATAATGAAATGAATGCAAAAATAATAACGATAAATACTTTGGTTAAACTCAATATGATGTTATGCATAAAATGATTAACGAATTGAATTTAATCAACATTCATTCATTTTGTAAAATGAACTGAGCAACTATTGAAAATTATAATACAATAATTTACTTTATGTAATAGGTTAGATCATAGCAGGTGTCATTGCTTTTAAAAAACTAAAATTATTTTTAAAGACTTTATGGCCATTAACTAAGTTAATATTTAGCTTTGGCCGTAAGCCTTACAACAATATTGCTTAAAGCGCGGATGTGAAAGTATTTTTAGATGTTCTTATCATTTATTACTCACAGACACTCTCATTTAGCCACATACAATCACAATGTTGTAAGTAATTAGGTTTAATTGCTTTTGTACGACTTTATGTGACTGGGGTTTGAAACTTAATACTTTAGGATTAATAATACCAGGGCTATTTAAATGTCATTACTAAGGTTAATTATGTTGTTGTAAGGAATTGAAGTTTGTGTAGAAGTTTGTTACTTTGGAAATAAAAATATACTTATTAAGTATTTTACACAATTGTCTAAAGGATGCGGCTGCAAATAAAAGCTAAGCTAAAAATCCGAATCAGTTCAAGAAAGTTTGGTAATAACACAAAGCTACACAAAGCTACTACAATAATATGCACAATTAACTTTTTGCCGCCTTTTTAAATATTCATGATATTCTGACGTCATCAATTAAATCACTTAACATGCTATCATAAAACTTTCAATAAAATTAAGAGGCTTTTATTAACATGTCAAGAGCACTTTGTTGGTATGGTGTACAATGTCAGAAGTTGTCACAATAAAAAAGTAACATCGTTAATGCACTTTCACATACGCGACACTTTACGTACAATTTATTAAATAATGATTATAAATGTTCTTTTATAATTACTTTGTTTCGCATTGACCAATGGAGAAAAAACAATCCTAATAAGGTCACGAAAATGCAATATTTGATGAGCGGTAACGTTAAATGTATACTTAAAGAAACCAACCAATTCCAGTTTTATCTATATCGAACCGGTTCGAACTGGTTTGAGCTAGTACTGTGTAAACCTGTTGGATACTGAGTATCGGAAACTAGTCTATTATTCATTGTTCAAGACTTGGCGGTTTTAAGTATTGAATTAAATATTGGGTCAGATTGAATTGGATACGAAATTAGAGATAACATTTCTTAAAAGGAATGTTGAAAGAATTTTGTAATAAATTTTGATTGGATCACGTTTAGTATAGTTAATGCAATGGACTCTTCATTTTATTATTTTTCTTATTTATATTGAATAAATAGTTTTTTAGATTAAATAAAACAGAGTCATGAATTAAAATAACACACATTCATATATATAACCACTGTATTGTTACTCACCTGCGTTATACTCCAATACCGATCCAGCGATATGAGGCACAGATTCATAATAGAGGCTGTACATAACAACACATCCATTGCGGAATGTATTTCACACCACCAAAACCCGAAAATCCAGTATCCCATCAACTCATTCGCGAGTGAAAACGGCATTATCACCAAGCCCAGAAAAAAGTCTGATACAGCAAGCGAAGCTATGAACCAATTCTGTATGTTCTTTAACGCCTTCTCTGTCACTATTGCTATTATCACCAACATATTCCCCACAACCACCATTATCATTAACACTGTCACTACCACGGAAGCTATTATAATGTGCGCGGGTGAATAACCACTTGGGTACCAGGTTTTTAATACCACCTGATTAAAAAATGTATCATTGAAAGTACTGTTGGTCTCAGAGCCGTTTGTCATTTGCAGCGCTAAGAATTCTTCTTGACTCATGTATGTGGGGACGAGTAAAGTCGAGTTCAGAGTACCATTGAATGTGCCCATTGTGGTTTTAGCGAACAGTGTTGTCCCGTTTGGCACCATGTTGGTGTCGGTTTTTGTGGATTTATGATGTCCAGACGCCAGATTGCCTAATATATTTTAACTATCTATACAGTTATTGTTTTGGAGTGTTTGTTTTTGGCCCCGTTTACGCGGTTTATAAAAGTATTAACTATAGGAACGGAATTTATTTAGATTTTAAGACGTTTTTACACTAGTACCCGTATTGCCGATCTTCAATCCTGATCTGCACCGAATTTACCAATTATTTTACACGGACAATACTTATTTATTTTTATAAATTACTTAACTATTATTGCTTTGAACATTTAACCCAAAATTAAAGAAAATCAACAAAACTAATCTAGCAAATTAATTAAAATCACACACGTTCTATGCGACACACAAAAAAGCGTATAGAGAGGCAAATTGAAGATCAACTTTAATCGATTATTTTATACAGCCGTGGAATCGATTACTCGATGTCATCGTGTAACTTTATACTTTCTGCGGTCCCAAAATCTATCTGTTTTAGCGAACATGTTTACGTTAATTACATTTTGGTATTTCACATTATAATTTAATCTGAAACTGTCATTTTAGAGTTTTATTTATAACAAGGCAATCGCCATTTATTTGTGATTAAGTCATTTATTGCGATGGGTTTGTGGTACCTGAAACAAAACAAACTCAATTAGTACTTATTTAAATTAAATTCATTTTTAATCATTTACACCTTAATGTTTAAATATATTTATTGCTCGTGAAAATATATTGTTTAATTATACAGAGATTACGTAAATACAATTAAATAATTTCGTTGATGCATAAATTACATTTATTCCGACCCTTTGTATCCATATAAGCATGCATTTACACACATACGTGTACAGGCTACATCTTATTAAAATTGCTTATATAAATGTTTGTAAACTAATTATTTAATTAAAATGAATAATTATCACCAGTATTAAATAATTTGTAATGTGAAACATGTGTTTGAAACAAAAATACTATATCATCTATTTGAAACGTGACTGACTTCAGGCCAACAGTTCAACATATTGTACGCAGACACAAGGTTGGGAAGTAACTTAGGTAACCTGTGGCTACTGAAGCAAAACGCAAAAATATGAAGCGGTTTGTGGTAAATCACACTCTAACGCCTTTCACCAATTATTACAATAGTAAAAATCAGCCCGCGTTAGCGCATCAGAAAAACAATAGCCTTGTTCCACTTACGAAGTTTTACAATATTCCAGCCAACTGGTTTCATCGAACTTTCTGGAAGCTAGTGTTCAGGGCGTAATTGGGACACGGATTCTTTGAAACGAATTTATGACGTAGATACATAGCATAAAGAACATATTCTTTTGAGGCTACGTGATGTATGGGATGTATGGAATATTTTTAGCCGACTCAAAATGGCATTTATGATTTATGATGCTATTTCGGGTAAATTAAATTAAGATGAACTTGTAATCAGATACAAAAGGGAAGTATAATTATACCAATGTTATCAGGCTATTCGTATTTTGAGCATTGAACAGTTACCTACATTTGAATAAATTCAAAAGTGACAGTGTTTAACAGTTATTATAGCGGTTTCTTACCGACTCTTCTCCTTGAACATTTCCTCCTTGATACAAACAAGTATAGTTTCATAAATAAGCAATTTTGATTCTTTTAAAATAGTTTAGCCTTAGATTTGTTTATCAAATTAGTAAAGAGGGGAAAAATAATAAAATTAACAATTTAGTTTTTTTTTTAATATTTGTATAAACCAAAGTTGAGGCTTTTAATACGGTCATACATGTAATTACTTATGAAACTTATGAAAAGATGGATTATAGTTGCACAGTTCCCGCTTGAAGAATCTCTGAAAATGTAATACTAAATGATTCAAGCCCATACGACGAAATTTTGGTAAGCTGTTATTCGCATGACTGCGAAATATTTGAAATACTTCATGAAAATGGTAGTTCTATTTCAAATATTTACAACCACTTGAAAATGTATATTAAGTTAAATTCGTAGGTAGTTTATAGGTATTTTGTAATTTCTTCTGTAAGTTAATGATTAATCAAAAATCAATTAGTCTCTAGAAAGATATTTTAAATGATGTTCAAAAGAAAAAAATCAGACAATTATTTTGCATTTCTGCCTGACATTTATTAATATCAGGTTTACTATTGTTACCGATACAAAATAAATAAAAAGCTCGAACAATTCTTATTCTAACAATAGAGTGTCGATTTCAATCCAATCCCTTGATAGCAATCGCGAGCTGATTATAGAAAATGTTCAACACCAGTTTTATATTAAAAGTGTATTTTAAATAGGAACATGATTTTTTAATGATCAATACTTTTTTTAAGGCGAATTGTTTGACAATTATGTAATGAATACCAAATATGAGATATCGACCTTTAGCGATGAAAGGAACATATCCAATTAACGAGCAACACATTACTGAAAACTGAAAAATCGAAATATCAACGAAGTATTTTCTTTTTGAAAGAGAATTCGAGTTGATTAATGACTTTTAGTTCAGGTGATGGATTTCTTTTAATTCTTTTAATAAAACTTTGATTAACACTCAAAATACTATGAAATCCGAAGATTACTTACAGTACATACAAACTGCATGGCGTAGAAAAGAATATAAATTTGTATTTCTTAAATTCCATATGTCATAAATATATATCATACTTTAACTAAGACGTGCCCAAAAATATTTTCCTTGAGCGAAAAAAGAGATTTTATAGTTTGTGATAGAAGTAAACAAAAATAATATAGCAACGTATATTCATAGATTGATTCAAAAATGCAAGATATAAAAAAAAAAGAATGTTTTACTTATATTTTAAAAAATAATTTATCATGGTAATCATACCTTTTATCAAAAAGCTAAAAAAGTTCGTTGTAACTTGTAAATTTCACCTTGAAACCATGTTTCTTTTTGTGAAGCTAGTAGACTTGCAAGTACTTGACACCTCGTACTGGCAAGTCATTAAGACCAAAATAGTTTTACTTGAGTTATGTAACCTCATGGGTTTTATCTCATTGAATTTAGTACACTCTTTGAATTATTCATAAGACATTTGTTAAAATAAATGTTTTATCCATTAACCAACTAAAAATCATCTTAATTTTTGCTAAACTATGGTTGAAATAATAAGTTAAATAAAATAGCTATTAACTTGGTAGTAAATCTATAACAAAGAAATAAAGAGGCAAAACTAAACTCTTATAAAACCAACATAAAAATATGTGGTAAGCAAAAAACAATTATAATATTCAAATTGCAAACACGTAACATGATACTTCACCAAACAAACACGCAAATCCTGACTGGAATAATATATTGAGTAAATTAAAGTTTGCTTCCACTGTATTAAGGGAATTTATATTAAATTATTGCTACCATAAAAAACTTTCGGTGTTTTCGTTTTATAGATGAAATAAAAATGTTATATAACTAAATTAACAAAGAAGATTATAAAGTAATAAGAAGTATATCATTTCATAGAACAATTATTGAAATCGTTTATAGAATCACCCTTACCAAAATAACAATAACTAACTAATTATTAAAAAAACGTGCTAATCAAAAACCAATTATTAAAAAAATATTTCCTCGATATAGGAGTTTTTTTTATTAGTGAAATCGACAGCCAATCACAACTCTTGATTTATTTTCGACTAAATCAAATTAACAGAAGCCAGTAATTAACACATATTTATAAAGTATCGCTCTTTAATTACATCTATAATTTAAATTATTATTTATGTACAATGGAGACAAGCGTCAATGCCATACCCATACTGTAAACTTAATAACTTGTTCTGTATTTGCTCTATTTTTTTGCTTTAGTACATTAAAATTTAACACATTAAATGTAAAAATAGATAACAGTAAATTAACTTAGTCGGCGCCAATTCACCTTTGCCAAGTTAAATTAAGATTTTGTATAATATAAGAAATGACATATTTTATATATTTTTATTTAGAAATAAAAAATAAATACTGAATTTATATAAGTTTATGAAGAAATTAATATATTGTATCCAATATTTAGTTGAAAGCTTTGTAAAAGAGATTTATAACGAAATTTAGCTCATATCTAAGTTTAAAGATCTGAAGTGCTTTACAGTCTACGAAATAAAGAGGCATCAATTCTTCACAATACCTTTGATAAAAGGGCGAGTAACAACTTATTTTAAAAGAAATCGAAGTAGAAAATTAAAATAAATGATTTTTCAAAGTAATATGAAATATAAAATTAATCTCAAACTACAATGCTGGTGTTATAATCCTTAGATGGAATTTATTATTATATGTAAAAAATGTGTTCCAAATTAATTGTTTAAATTATTTATAAATACATTATTGTTCTATATGATTTATGTTATGGATTTCAATCTGTGATTTAATAAATTGAACTCTACTTATGAGAAATATGGTTCATTGTTACTTGAGCTGTACAAATCAAGACAGTAGTCATTTTAAAAGTTACCATTTGGGTCCATTAGCTAAACAGCCTAGTGAATACATTGACTAGTACCTAGCCGGTTCCATTAGGCGACAATAAACGTCAGCCGGCTGCAATAATGGAATGGATGACAAAATTGACTTTCTTGCCTCGCGGGCTACGGTTCGCCGCGCAAAAATGGCATCCCAATTAAGTTGCCCACCTGCTCGCTAGTGATGGAACTTGTCGACAGAATTCAATTCAAATTGTGCACAATGTGGGTTTGGAATATAATAATTTGTTTCCTTCCAATTTAAAACAATACTATCTTTACATGTAATAGGATTAGATTGCGTTGATAATAGAGATGAGACTACGCTAGTCTGCCCCACATCATTCTATTACTAATTGTTCACGACAATATATATAATTAACAATTTATGTTATAGATTTTCAAATAAATAATATATAATTAACAAAAAATCATGAACACTAGAAAAACTTGCAACTCCCTCTTTGAGGCTATAAAACTCTTTTTGTATTATTTTTTATTTCTATATTCGCTAAACAACACGACATTAAAATTATTATCTAACAAACAATATCGATGTATCGATAAAATATTTTACTATTATCGATAAATAAAGACATCACTATTCAATCAAGGAACAGCCGATGAGCAGTCAGTCAACTCGGCCAATTAATTGACGTCCGCTTCACTAACGAACTCTGCATTACTTCATTTCAAATACAAGTTTATTAGCTTTATACAATTATTAATATAATTGTAATTATCTTTTTATGAAGTATGTAGCACCACATTAATTTTACAATATTTTAGTTATTTGCTAAACTTCATAAGGCACCTTGAAACCTTAAGCTTAATGTCTTTTTCCTATTTTTCAAAGCCCTCCCTCTGAACCTTCTCCGTTCCTCCTGAAACCCAATCGTATCGAATATCTTATCAAATAATAAACAGGTTATATACTTTTAAACCAACAAAGCTGTTATTTTTTCTTTTACTTATAATTAAAAAAAAAAAGTGACAAATCAAAATCTGGTTGGGAAATTTAAAGGTATCAAAAATACACTAGTATTATATAGCTGGCGGAGAAAGCGATAAATCAAATGATCAGAAAGCGAGGGTGGCTGTGTTTTAAATACCTGGAGATTTATTTAAATTTAAAAAAAGAATAATTCATTTTTTAAAACCATTCCTTTTATATAAATACTTTAAACTTATAAACTTTTGCTAAACATAGTAATTCTAATTTTAAGTTAGAGAGCATTTCAAAAATATTATACGATGCTTAAATAAAATAAATATTGACATTTATTTAATTACGATTTGTACTCTCAAAATCATAAAGCGTTGATATATTCAGAATTAAGTCCGCAAGATTCTCCAATGATTTACGTTGTCATGGCAACTCTAGTTTATCACCACCAGCTGCACAGGATTTACGGGAATAGTTGAGGGTATAAAATATTAAGTTGAAGCTGATTGTTGGTAAAGAAGTTCCGCGGATTTAATTTAAAAGATCAGGTGTATATTATTTGTTTGAACCTTATTTATAGATTCTGATATAAAGCCTTTATAGTCTTATTCAATGCCTTATAAATTAAACCAGAAATAAGTCATATAATAAAAAGAGTTTAAGGTTTAAAAAAACTTTAATGTTATCCATTAAAATTAGTATCCATTATAGCCAATATTTAAATAATTTAATCCTGAAATAATTATTTATTTTTCAAAATTATTAGATAATAAGAAATATATCTTTAAAAGCCAGTCACGATTAAGTTTCCAATATTACCCTGTTGCTACAAGGTGGCTACGAATGACGTAGCACAGCTACGGGCACTCTGTTATGATATACGAGCTACGAGAGTGCTACTGACAGAATATCCAAATAGGTATTATAAGGTATAATCATTTACTACGTTTGATTTCTAATTTAATAAAAACATTAGGAAATAAAAAAATATAAAAAATTGTGCTTAACTAATAATAATAATACAGGACAAGTTACACACATTGATCTGACCCCTAAGTAAGCAATTTATTGGCTTATTATTGTTAAGGATGTTAGACAACGATATAAATACATATAAATTATAAATGCTGAGAATATATTTAATAAACGACCAAATCCAGAAATTGCTCATACATCCCTGTCGGGGATCGAACCCGAGCCCCACTGCGCCGCTATACGTTAGGTGTCTGCGCTAACCACTCGACCAACGGGGCAGTGAACTCATGGCTGAGAAAGTATCTCTTTTCTATGAAATTGTAGTTTAATAAAAAAGTGGACTTTGTAATATATTATCTGTCAAATCTAAAAAAAAATACCGATTTTGATTTTGATTTTTGATTGAAAAAGATCACACAAATATTTTTATCCAATTTAATTGTTTTAAACAAAATATATTGTATGTCTTTCTCGAGCACAACAATTTTTCGGTAAAATATTTCAAGCCGAATTCCTCAAAGCAACAAATCTTTTAACATGTAGCTATAAAATACGTATTCAATGGTTCTTAAATTCAAAATTTATTGTTATGAAATATAGTCTGGATCGTAAAATAAGACCATAATTGTTATAAAATGCTGTGATTATTGTGAAATATTAACTGAGAACTGTAAAAGACATTGTTATTAATTACTTCAATAATGCCTCCCTTTTACAGTAACTAGGCTTCATAATTGGATTTAATATTGTTAAATATATAACAGTTTAACTGATTTCTGGAAACGGCTTCGCGTTATTGTTATGATAATCAATACCGATATATCATTTTATGTAATACACATATTCGTTACTATTCTAGACAAAAAATCTATTGAATCAAATTTTAATACCATTGAAAATTTAATATAAAGAGAGTATTAAGTAAATTATTTACAGCTAATATCGATATTTCCAATCAATTATAATATTTTGTACATTTTCATTATTTATAATAAACGTACTCGTAAAAAAAAAATGTATTCTTTGCAATAGTATTCCACATAAAAAATATAATTAGCACGGAATCTATTTTCCCAATATCATTTGAATATAAAAAGTTCCATATATTTATTTTATTATAATGATGTACACTTACATAATAATTGGAAAGAATTCCAATATAACATTTTTGTTAATAAATTTGAATGCAAATTATATGTTGATGGCAAACAGGTTGATAGAGAAGTTTACTTAGTTTGCCCATTTGACCTACTACACATAGACAAGTTACTTATATTAATTTGCGGACCGTCTGTTCGTTTTAACAACAACATTCATTCATTCTATATATTAATTAATTTTTAAATCATTTTTGCTGTTACCATACGTCCACTGTAAAGTAATTTTCAGTTCGAATTGAGATGAAATGTAGCCGATACTCCATAACTGATGAGATTCACGTGTACATTCACGTACGAAATGTTTTGGATGTGGCATTAACAATTACGACGCGGACGCTTGCCAAAATAGTGTTTGCAATTACCATTGCTACTTGAAATTATTGCCCAATAAATAGGCTTTTGATATTTTGGTTTTCTGGTTTAAATTTATAATTATGTTATTAGTATTTGATAGTTAATATCAATTAGAATTATTTAACGATTTCAGCAAAATATGTATGTAAATCAAAATGTTATTAATTGTAATCGTATATTGTTTTTATAAGTCTATTTTAATGTTCATTTGTAAAATAATCCTTATTGGTATTTTATTGAAAATATAAAGTTTGGCATTTTTATTTATTTTATTCAACATATCCATATATTAGAGTATTCTGTGATAGTGCCTCCGTCGGTTCATATCCGCTCGTTTAATGCTGAAAATGTTTTACGTACGTGAATATTCACGAGGCAGATTAATTTTTCTACGTATTCCGTATTTTTCGTAAGCGAAGAGATAAATAATTCAACAAAATATTTTTATTTTTAAAATACTAAAAAATATTTTTTAGGTTCTGTATACGTTATTGGTGCTAAATTTATGTAAAATATTTTTTTTATATTTAACCTTATAAGATAGACCATAATCGAATTATTAAGGAATATTGTAACGTAAACCAGATACATTTTCTTATATTAACATCAAATTCAATACAATACCTAATATAATGACTGCTATTACTAATAAACCATACATTTATACATACAATACGTATTTGAGGCCGTCAATGAAAGAAGACAATACCGCAATGCATCACCGCACGATCTGTACCAACCACAGGCCGCGTTAAAACAATGCACATTCAATTTAAATTTAGTTAATTTTAATATTGACCGCAAATTCTATCATACAATTGTTATCAAATTAAAACTAAGCAGAACCAATATGTATGTAAAATATTTTTTTTTATAATGGACCAATAATAACAATTGCATTATTCAAAATAATTCTTTCGTAATCCCATTATGTAAAATAATCCATTTTCATCTGATATGATCGAAAGCTTTATCACAAATAAAGTGAAAAATAAAAGGCACTTCAGAATAAAATGTTTTGCATGAGTTATGACTTAAATCAATTCCTTTAAAACTATTTTTGATGAAGATTTAAGGTCGATTGTACTAACCTTTTTTATTGCAAAGAATGTAAGATATTGTTTTATTTATCATTTTGTTCTCAGTAGATCTATGATCATAGGATGACTATGAGACCTATGACCTATAAACACTCATAGTTGTAGAAAGTTTTAATGACCTTTAGAAACACAGTCTTAGATTTTTTTAAGAAATATTAATATGTACTTAATTACATATTATATATTTTTATTTGGTACCATAACTATATACATTAAAAATGTTTTATTGTATATTCCCTACAAAAAAAGGGATTGAGAAATCAATTTTAGTTCCTACAACGACATACTATATTCCCATAGCATGTTGCAAATTAAGTTCTTCAACAAGCTTTAACAATATGAATATTAGATAAATTTAATATTCATATTTACCTACTACGTATCTATCTACGTATCTATTGTAGCTACGTATATAGTGTAGTGTTATTAAAAATAAGGCAATATTTAATGTTATGAATATTTATTCTCATGAAATGGAATATTTCAAATGGCTTGTCAGTTTTCTGTCCTTGACATTTATTGGAGATTATCTAGATTTTATATATATTTATTTTAAATGATAGCTTAATTTATGTTTACCGAAATTAAACTAAGTTATATAATAACTATATTCTCATGGTTATAATAATATTCTTATTAGTAATTCTCAGTATGATCACATTGTGAATTCTTCTATTTTTAAAATTCAACGAGATTGAAGGAAATAAACGAATGTATTAACCGCCGTAATGAAGAAGCTGACATTCTTCGAACTACATCGTGCGTATTATGTATTTATTCATTTGAGTAGGGCTATATCTCAAAATGTCAAATTATTCTAACCGCTTAAGTCTAGTTCAAATGCTTTTTTTGAGAAAATCTGATAATTTTCGCTAGAGTATGTATGAGCTACTTCATCTTTACAAATAAAATAGGTCATAACATGGCTTTTAATTTTTTCTAGATGCTTTTTATAGTTCATCGCAAATAGAATAATATTTATCTGTGCTTAAAAAATGTAAGTGTTCTCATTTTATCTTTTTATTAAATATCATTATTTTGCTTTTAGGAAACCGTCATTGTCAACAAACGCGTATTCAGTTTTCGTTTCAGATACCGTAAATCATATTTTCGGGATCACTCCGAAATCATCGTTATCCTCAACATAATAAATATAAATCAAACTTAGGACATTTTATAAGTTCTTTTTAAATATTTTTTGTTACAAAATGGGAATAAATCTTTGATAATAAAACTGGTTTTTGAACGATAAATAACGTACCATAACGTAACGTATAAGTCAATTTAATCGTAAAAGTGAAATACGTTAAACACAAAAAAGAGTATAAACTGAAAATAATTCTAAACTTTATGAGAATTTTATTGCTTAAGTATAAGTGTACTCAAATTATGGAATAAACAGATTCTTAAAGCTGCTATCAGTGAAAGCTAAACTAAGTTAGCCGCTGCTTGGGGCTTGCCAACATTAAAATGATAAAACCATTTTTATTTATATTACCACATTTTACATTTGAAATAAAATTTTAAATGTTGTTTAAGATTTATAATTTTATTTGTTTACGTGTGAAGATAATTGAAAATACTAAATGTATATAATAATTGGATAAAAATCTAGGCCCGAAGGCAAAGTCGATTCAGTTTTGTTCCTCTGAGGCGATGAGTGATTGAGTAATCGTAAAATTTTTGAGTGGTTAACCCGTTTATGTCTAGTGTTCTCTGTGCTGCAGGGTTCTTTTCTATAGCCATATCGCCTCTAGGCAGTTGGGGTATAATAGGGTTGTTAAACGAGGAGGAAACCTAAAATTATATAATAAATTATTCACTTATAAATATTTGCTATTTTATTTATCGATGTCGATTATTCAAAGCAAAAAACTTTATATTCTGATTTTATACCATCTTTTAGGTCAACCTATTTGATCAGCTATTTTTAATATCTCATAAGAAAACCCAGCAGGTGGATCAAACGATGGACTTTGGCTTCAAATGTCTTTTATAAAAAATAAGAATGGACTATTCATTAAAATTTAAAATACTATTTGGTGTAGCGCTCCCAATACTTCAAAATCTTTCTCCCAAACCTTACCATTATAAACCAAACTTTTTGAGAAAAACCTGTTTGCTGTAATGTAAAGAAATTGTAAAAAAAAAAAATTTAATTCTCTGTTTACTCAGCTCGGAATCAGTTTAAGTAAGAATACATTTTAAAGTTATAATTCAATTTAAGATTCATTTATATAATTGGATACATCGTAATAAATGCATACTTCAAATAAGTGTCAAGTCGTAGTGTGACATATTACAAAAAAAAATAAATATAAGATTTAATAATTAAATGAATATTTTTCTAGGCATATCATTTGTAGTATTTATTTTGCAAATCCCTTTACCCTGTTCTTGAATGTCTATGTAATTTAGTTGGAAAGTCTTCGACCGTCACGGGTGGACGATCAAAGAAATTGAAAATAGAGGCTTGAGCTTACACAAAATCCTTTACCTTATTAAAGCAAATAGTTTGGAAGGCTTTATTACGTTTAAATCTGTTCTAATGTGAGGATTTTAAGGAAGCTTCTTTGTAGATTAAAGGAAACATTATTTTTAGAAAGTTACTAATCGTTTACGTAGCAATGGCTACGTTTATATTGTTATTGAGTATTACATATTATTTTGCATAAACATACTATTTGTTACTTGCCACCATATCTACGCATACAAATTAGTCATTTTAATTTCAACTTGTTTTAACAACCAAAATTGTTGTTGATAAATCCTTACAAATCAACAAAATCCTGACCTTGAATACCTATTCATCACGATCATATCGCCTGGTACTGAATGGTCAGTACCACTTATTCAAGGTGAGGATTTTGTTATCTTATCTTTTAACATATATATATATATGTTTTGGGAAAACAAATATTAAAAACTTAACAACAATGTCTGTTACGTAAATGTATTATGTAAAGACGATCTTATTGGTTAAGTTAAAAAGTTCAAATATCAAACAGACACACCAAAAACCTAATATGATAATATATGTAACTATTACTTAATAAACATATATTCATAAAAAATATCACAAATTAGACGATTCTCCTGGGAAATTGGAAATGCAAAAGAAATTTTCCTGTACGTATACCTTATTTATGAACTTTATTCCAATTTTCTATCTAATATAATAACCCTTATTGACGACCCTCTAGTGGAGCTGTACCAATGATTGCCTTTGAATTGACGGTCCCTGGACGCGACAAAATATTCATATGATGGAAATTTGTTTTTTTTTCGGGTGCGTTCAGGCGTGGCGAGTAGCTGAATGTTACAGGACATGATATACATATGAGAACATTAGTTGGACAATTTTAATATCTTTTCAATATTGTATTATACTGCTAAATAAAAAATGTTAGTTAAGATTTTTGAAAGAATCCTAATAGATTTCGCCTCCATCCTGACTTGGATATATAGCGTTGTTTAACAATTCATCAAGCTACGAAATGAGGACAAATTTCCAAAGGTGCTTTCCTTGCTCGTGTTGATGCATTATCTCATAATGTTTTATTTTAAAAGATAAATAAGCATAACTTGTTTATAAAGACTTTAGGTAGATGTTTCTTACAATTATTTGAAGTAGATATTAATCTATTTGCGAAGAAACTCTAACTGGTCTATATATGAATAATATAAGCTTTAAAGTGTATTTAAATGTTATTTATTAAAAAAAATTGCGTTATACGTTTATGTGTAAGGGAGAAAGTTTTATTTACTTATCTATACTATAAAAGGGAGATTGGTCTAATAAAAGTAGGTATATGTAGAGTATCTAGAATCGTAGGCATATAAAAGTTTCACAAAGCAACAAAAGAAATAAAAAAGTCATCACTTTCTTTTCGGAAAATCAACTACTATTGGCGGAAAATACAAAAAAACTTGACTTTGTTGATACGTGTATCCTTATAAAACTGCTATACCAAATTATATTTCCGCTTATGTGGTACAGGTCACAGATTGTAGCGGTTTATTAAGCTTAAGCGGACACAACTTCTTAACAACTTATAGTTATTGAGGTCATATGATTGTTTTTTTTATTTTAGGTTTATAAACAATGTTTTTTTTTTATAAATTCTGTAAATGTTCTGTACGCTGATTATATTACCGCAATTGACAGCTATTGTCTGCGTTGTATTGTCTGTTTATTGGTGATTTTTTCGTTCTATATTTATTTAAAATTTAAATAAGTTTACCATATTCAAGTACATGTATTGACAATTAAGAACAACGCATAAATTCATAAATATTAAATAAAAATTCTATAACAGTATCCATGGAGTTTCTTGCCGGTACTTATCCATTGACCTTGGACACACTCAGAAAGTTTTTAAGTGCTATAAGACTTGTTGAAATAAGAAAGGTTTTACTTTAACTTAAATCTTACAGTAATTTCCTTACTTACACCAGACGAAAACTCTGCTCTACCGAAACGCATTGACTGCCTAATCGAAGGAATTCTCTAATAAGACCCAATCTCGAATACCTTCTAGACCGAGCAATCCATTGTTTTTATCTTGTGATATAACCGTGAATATGTTGTATGATATTTTCGTTTAACTAAATAATAAGTTAAGATTGAGTTTCAGGTTTGGTAAAATTGAAGAAAAAAGTTCAATGTCCTATGTACCAAGATGTGTCCCGAGTGTATTCCAAGTGTGTCCTTGCTTCAATGTTTGTGACAAAGTTCGTTTTGGTCTTGCTTTGGTTGTGTGTTTACAAGCGTCTGTTGATATTTATGACCGACACAAAAAGAAACCTTAGTAAGTCGTTGAATAAGCAACGCTTATTTATTTATTGCTGATGACAATAAAGAAAGTAATGAAGGTTAAGTTACATTTTTTATTTACAAAAGGTAAATTGTAATAAATTTTGAAACATTAAATTTTTTATACTAATCTCATTTTTTTTTTATATTTATATAAATATAGAATGAAAAATAAATGTTTAAAGATATTTTAAAACATATATTCGGTAGTGGCATCTTTTTTATGTTTATCTATGATGCAAAGTTAGTAAAATTGGGTAGGATTTTCGAAAGAAACCTTATACATGTCACAACCGTCCCGATAAAGACGATCACATATAGAATGCTTAATACACCGAGACGGACAGCAATACGGTAGCTCAGTTGGTAGAGCGACGGGACGGTTTTCCAGTAGTTGCGGGTTCGAGTCTTTGCCCGTATCGGTTTAATGTTCATTCTATATTTATATAAATTTCAATAAGCTTAAAATGGCTATACATGTTTAAAGATATTTTCAAACATATTTTTTTTTGCTTGAAGTTATTTCTGGACGAATAAAATAATATTTCCTCCTTTCATAGCTATTGGTATAGGAGATATTCCACACATCTCATGATGTAAGTTGATATTCGAATGTAGTTTAAAGTTAAAAGTTGCCTTCAACAATATTAAGAAAGATGTAGATATTAATGATCTTATTTTTATGAATAGTTCTGAAACAATATATCAAATATGACATTATAATATATTACAGCTCGTAGGTATATAATAGAGCTGTTACTAGCGACGGGGTTTGCTCGCTTCAAGCTATATAAATATTTTCCAAGATTTTGATTAGTTCCATACTAATATAACATAAAATGCATTCTGTAACATAGTATGAGTATATTTATATAATAGATTTAACATGATTTTCCTTATTTCACCTAGTTATTTAATATTGTTTTTGAGATACGATTTAATACAATTTTAAATAGATTGACGAAATAACAAAACGAAGAAATTTATTATTTTTATCAGATCTCAAGATATTTATCAGCTAGCAAAAAAATACTACAAATAATTGAATTTTAAGTTTAAACAAGAGATATGTTAAATAAAAATACATGGCTACGTTGTACTAAAAATAGATCAGATGTGACATATAATTTGCCTATAAATCGTATCTATCTGGTTTCTATCAAGAGTATCTAATTGCGAATCAAATCAGTACATTCGAACTAACTCAACGTATCAGGCCATAATCTAGTTACTGCTGATTGAAATGCTATTTTTGGTGCAAAAGGAATAATACTGTCCAAATAGTACTATTAGTGATCTATCGTTAAGTGGACTCTCGGGCACTCGAAATCTGTGTAGCAGACTATTTTGTTTGCTATAAACTATTATAATTCTTATAAACTACTTTAACTATTTTGATAATACTATTTTTATATTTAATCCGCCGTGATATATTATAATGTATCAATAAAAAATATATTAAAAAAAAAATCCAAAATCATATATACTGCATTTACTTTGTATGTCAATAAATATGATAGATAAATGTATACATTTAAACTATAGTGTAATTTTTTTTTCATGCATATTCCGGCGCATATTATAAAGAACTTTATATTTATGAATAAACTAGTTATTGCCTGCAACTTCGGCGAAAATTAAAAAATACTTTAAGTGAATACCATCCTACAGATTCATTTAGATAATAAACCCACACCATCCCATTCTTTTTTAAAAGTCTCTTTTGGTGCACAAAGAAACAAACAGACAAACAGACAAACAGTGTCTTGTACTCAACAAGTGGTTTTGTTTTTAATTACTTTAATTAAAAACAATACATAATCGATGTAAAATATTCTTAATTTTTATTATTTTATAATAATTTGGTTTCAAGTTAACCTTTTCATTAAGTCTGGAAGGTATGTTATCAATCATAAATAATAACAAAACTTATTCATATTGTTACATAACATGGCTGTAAATAATACTAGAATTGAAAAAAAGAAACATTAAAAAACAAAATGTATACGACTTACAACACATTTTATAGTAGGGGCTTAAATAATAAATTTCTATTGAAGCGTGGTTTTCATTTGAATCAATTGGCCACCATTGTGAATGTATGAATAGAATGAATGAAAATGCATTCATACAAATGTAGAAATATTGAATATTTCCCCTGTTAAAACTTATATGGTATAACTTACGATTTGAGATATTATTTAGGTGAAATGTATTTATACATTTCTGTTTGCGTGTGTTATTGTAATTTTGAAGGCTCTTGAAATAATAATAAACATGGATAATTTACTTGCTACTTAAAAATAAAACAAGATTCATAAAATTAAAGAAATTATGAAAGTTAAAATCGTAATGTATTTTTATATATCTCTAAATAACCATCTTGAATAGCTCAATTATTCAAGAAGTTTTAAAAGAATTCAAATGGTCTTTACAAAAACAATAAATTTCAACTGTCTAATGCTTACCATCGATTTCATTCGTAACGAGGCGATTTCTTTTAAAACCTTAAGAATTTATTTTGTTTGAAATTGCTTGAAAGTTCCGTAGCTTGTCACGTAATTTTGTTCTTTCAGTTTTTACAAAAACAGACTTAAGTATACGAAGATAATGTTTGATTTAAAGCTTTATACGGATACGTATAGAAAAGTAATTTTAATAATATAATAGTTCGCTAAGCTAATGGTTTGTCCACTTACGAATACATCTAGTAAGTGATTAAGTGAAATTGAATTTATTCGATTGGTCACGCCCACCGCTCGTTGGTTTTATGCAAATTACTTATTTGAATTCGTTAAAATGCGTGGCCACTAGAAGTTTACAGTAGATGTTTGCGAACTAGAGATTAAAGTCATCAATGTAATATTTTTAATCGACTAAAATATGATAATAGATAGAAACATAACACTAACGTAATGTACGTTTTTAAAAATTAAATCTTTTACATCCGCTGTCAGTTTTAGAGTTACTTTCTTCTGAAATTAGCGTTCTGATTTACAGGTTACTCTGATCTTCAATATAAGGTGTTTTGTTTGACATCCCATTTTTTTCTTTTTATTTGAGATACATCTTTGTCTGTATTGAATTGAGTTATTCATTTAATATCAACCATTTTTTACATTATTTAGTTAATAAAATGGTAAACTTAAAATGTTCATCTAAAAAACTCCAACGCTCCAAAAAGCAGCTCAAAGAATTAATGATCTGTATCAAAAGGCTACTATTAAAGATAGCACGGTTTTTAGTTTTAGCGTTTTTTTTTTGGAAATATTTACTAAGAAAAACCTTATGGACTATTGGAGACTCTTTTTGATAATCGTATACGTAGTCGTGGCAATGGATACTTTGTAAATTAGAGTCAGCGGTAGGGTTCCGTGTGTGAGTAATAGAACACTTTAAATCACATAAAACAAATTGTAAAATTGGATAAACTCGATATATGAATATCACATGACTTAAGTAAAACACACTAACAAAGACGTATTGAGTAATGCGTTACATTAATGAACCGTCACAGTAACAAGGGAATTTTGAGTCATATCGATGATTGTATTAACAAAATGAATCTTGTAGAGTAATTGTAGATCATCACTACGGTTGAGTTCAGAAAAACTAAACAAATCATATCCTAAACAAATGTTCATCCTGAAAAAAATGTCAAAGCGTAATGGAAAAGCTATCGGTTGAATAGCCGAGACTGATGGTATGTTCTTACCAATTACTACTACAACACATCCCTAAACCCCATACTTCACGTCAGATGGTCTGTAAATTAGACCTCTACCGTACTACCCGGACCTTACCCTAATCATTTGGACTGTTTATTTTGTAATTTGGATAATTTCTACAAAAAAAAATTCAATTCCGATGAGACAGTCCCAACCGTCTTCAAAGATTTTATTGATTGTAACATTTTTTTCGACAGTGGAATCCATACACTACCTGTAGAGTGGCGAATGTGCAGAGACAATAATACAATTTAATTTTTTACTTATAAAACGGTAATTTCACAAGTAAGGACCTAATATTAAAACCCATATTACCCAACACGTGCTGCAATGTTACCAAAAAAAAAAAACTTGAACACTTCACTTAGAACGTAGAGAACCAACAAATAACGGAAACAGGATTGTAACTAAAATATATCATGGCGCACCTGTTGTAACATGATGGTACTAATTTAGAAGTCTTGGCAGACTGAGAACAATGATCACCGAAGTTTTATCAAATGAACAATTCAGCAATACAGAAGAGACAAATAAATAAACTTTAATATTTATAATATTTTTATCCATAATAAATATTAAATCGGTCACTATAAGCCAGTAGAATATTTTGCCTAGCTTAGATTTTTCCACAAAAAATACTTACTTAACACTAAATGTAATTAATTAAAGGTTAAATCGAGTAACTTTAGACGAATTATTTAAAAGGTTAGCTGTTTGCTCTAATAGAATTCCATTGAAACAGTAAAAGTCATGAGAAAGGGGATTTAATTAAAGTCTGTAAAAGAAGTAAAAAATGAAGTTTCCTTTGTCTGAGGTTGGTTTATACGTCTGCAAACAACGAATATATAAGACCTAACGCACACAAGAGATACTTTTATTTTTATTATTTATGTAACTATATATTACAAGGCTTATAATAAAGTTTTTAAGGTCTAACTGACTTATCACTTTAATTATTAGTTTTGTGTGAAAACTTACAGTTAATTAGTGTTGTAACTTTACAAACCACAATGTGGGTTGGTTTGAGTTCTTATAAGTCGAGAACTACAAAAACGATGAACATTATTATGTATAGAAATTGATTTGGTTAGAAACTTAGGACATCAATTCAATTCAACAAGTATTTTTTTTTCTTAAATCTGTAAAAAAACTGCTTGAAACCGTGTGAACAGGGAGTTAAAGCGGCCTTCAAAACACTGGGCTAAATAGTTTTATCCCCAGTTCCTAATTTCAAAGCTTTCCAAGTTGAAATGGAGCGAAACCATTCAGAAGTTAGTTAGGTGAAGAAAAGTCAACCTGAATTCGTTGATTTTTTTTGTCGCGTTTTTCTTATTTGATTTACTCATAAACTTTTCAAGTATTGTTTGTGGATTCTTTGATATTTATAAGTTCTTTAGAATATGGATAATTAACTTATTAGTGAATTTACAAAAATAATATAAGTTTTATTTAAATTATATTCATAATTTTGTTTAATGTATAACTTAAAGGTAGCTTTTTACTTTTATTTTTAATAATAGTATGTTTGTTTTCTTAATACGAAATTCATTTAACATTTTGTCTTGTAAGTAAAATATTTATTTTCAGATACTTTAAACTCACCTGATGCTTTGGTTTTACGTATTGAAATAACTTTACAATTTCCGGTGAATAAACTATTAATATCTTAAATTTTGTAGATCTCTTACGTAGTCATAAATAAGGATACAAGTTATAACATAAAAATAAAGTATTTTTTTACTAAGTTTGTTTTACAATAGTGGAGTAAATTATGGTAAACTCAGGTTTATATAAACCTACTCAACATAAGTGTTATATATATAATAAGTATATGTGCAATTGATTTCCTGCCCTTGAGTTATGGGGGGTGTGGGGGAGGAGGGTTGAAGAAGAAGCGCACTGAGAGAGGAATGCTCTATTTGACGCCGTTCGTCTGTAAGAGGTTACATCCGAGAGCCGGTTGACTTAGTGTATATACCGGATGCAATAAATTAACGATTACTACCAACTCTACACTACCAGAACTCTACTTCTAAATAGAAAGTTCGATAAATAATACTCTCTCTCTTTACTATTTGTCAAAAACGTGAATATAATAGTGTATACGATGGCATCGTAAAAGGAATGTATTACATTTCAAGTTTGTAGTCTTTATTGTTCCAAAATACATTCGTTAAATTCATTGTAATGGAGCAACAGTAAACACAATTAAGGCAGCTTTGCATACAAATTATAGTTTCTACAAAGTAATATTTTGTCTTGCCAAAGATACTGCAGCGGGTCATAAAAGTAACACCCCGTTAAAATATAAAGCATATCGCTTGCAATAATGTTGACATTCTCATTATATTTGTACAAGCTACATTCATTCTTGTTGTGTAAACAATAAAGAAGAAAATCTTTTGTATGATGCAGACACGAATAGAAGTGTCTGTGCTACGATTTATGGAGGTCTAGATAAAACTAGGTGGAAAGTAGTAATTTAAACAATTTTCTTAGAAAACCTAGACAAGAGGCGGAAGAAGTGTCTTTGTTTTAAATAATTGTTGGTTTAAACATATTATGAATCATAATTATAAAGATTATTATATATATTTTATATTTACTAATTTATGACAATGATAAAAATATTTTTTTCTCATATTATGATAAATTAATATTCATATTATGAGAAGATATATACATTTCAATAGTATCTAAATACTTGAAGCACTTAATTATTAATTATAAAATTATTATAACTACCTATTATGTTTTTTTATATTATTAAAATTGTATTTGAAAGTCATATTTTTATTGACTCTACCAGTGAAAAAACAACGAAGAATAAATACAGAATGCCATTTTGTGAATTGGACAGTTTCTCGAAGGCTTTAGATGAAGATAGCTCTCAAACCACCCGATAAATGCTTTCAGTTAACGGGGGTTGAGAATCAATTTAAAAATAATAAGTGATTGTTGTTACGGTTATTTTTAACTAATAATATCTTTAATAGCCTACTATTTATACATCACTACCTATAATAAAGTTTGAGTTGAAAACAAGTTAAGCGAACACATTATAATATGTAAGTGTGTTTAAAAACTTTTCATCGTATTTCCCAAGGAACCACTCAGTATTAATGCATTTTATACAAAGTTATCACTAGTGATGCGTGTGGGGGATTATATTTTATCTAGATTTTTATAGTTTTATCCTTATATTAACTATGATAATAACTGACTTATAAACTATTAAAATTAAAATATTAAAATAACATGTAATACTATAATTCCTTTAAAATTTAGATATATAAAAATAAAGTATAATAGATGTCACCACCCGTCCCGATAAAGACGATCACATATAGAATGCTTAATTCATCGGACGGACAGCGATACGGTAGCTCAGTTGGTAGAGCGACGGGAAAGTTTCCCTGTAGTCGCGGGTTCGAATCCCTGCCCGTATCGGTTTATTTTTCATTCTATATTTATTTAAATTTAAATAAGCTTAACATGGCTATACATGTTTAAAGATATTTTCAAACATTAAAATAAAGTATCGTAAAAAAGTGGCAAAATGAAGTCTAAAATCTTACGAGTAATATAAATTTATTACTCATATTTTTTTTAGAGCAGATGCATTATTTATTTGCTATGCCAAGTCCTAATTTCCCATAGGAGATAATGTAGCGTAAGCTCGCTGGGTTATCGTCAGTCCGATTACTGACTACTATTCACCGACTAAATTATAAAGTTCTAACAAAGGAATGCTAAAATATCTTCAACGGTAGCTAACTAGTAATGACGCGATCAATTTGATTACATGAAAGTAAATTTGAACATGATAATGGAATACGAAGTTTTATATACTCTTAAATATTCAGTGATAAGATATAGATTGGATTTGAGATCTACAAATCAATTTATCGTTTGGTCTTATGCTTATAAAATAAACGATTTTATAGCAAAACATATTGTATTTGTTTTTGGTATTGACATAATTTTGATTATTTAAAATTTGTTTTATAATTGATAAAATAACAAAATTATCGATAAATGATGTGTCCATCCCTACTATTTATAAATGAATGTTTTAATGCAGGTAAGTTGAATCCACGTTACATTTTAATTATTATCTGAAACAAACAACTTAGTTCTACTTAAGATGGCTTAGTTATAATTGTTATGTAGTACGTTTCTCTCTAACGTTTTTCCGTGGCTTCGTCTGTAATCCTAAATTACTTTTTAAGCCTTTCAAACTTTAAACTGCATTTGTAATACTAATATATATTATGATACAAAACTGTTATAAATATCGTTATATGAATGGATTTTTTTCGTTGTCCATTGTTAACATTTTTACTAACAGTAAAAATGTGTTATGTAAATATTTTTATATAACACATTTTATATTTATTCTTATACATATAATTTTCTGTGATATTGATTCTCAACCTTTTTTTATAATAAATAATCTGTTTTAATTATTACCAAAGTCTATCTCAGACAATTTTATAAAAAAGAACATATTTTTGTTTTTCTCTACTTTGTCTTTAAATTGTAATAATGATACTATATTTAAAAAATATTGTTATAAAAAATGTTAAATATCAAAAGTATTAGTTTATTATACAGTTACGTATACTGTGCTCTCAAATACAATAATACAGATACACACTTCATTCGCACCACAAAAACATACTTATGAGATCTGAATGATATTTCCTTCAGATTTCCTTCAGTTAAAAATAACAAGCACTTAGCAGAAAAGTAATGTACAATATAGCAAAAGTTAAAATATTCAAATTTATTCCATATTTACGAAATTTATTATCTCAAAAAGATCATTAACATTTTATGATTGTAATGAGAAATTTCGACAAAGGATATTACAATTTAATAATTTCGAAAGTAAATCGCGATTAAAGATCACAATGAATTTACATTTGAGAAGCAAATTTAAAATTACCTTCCGTAATGAAAGGGTTAATAATTATGATCTAAGGCATGAAACAATTAGCTTGCTAATGGCTAAACCTTTGTGTAAACCATTTCTCTAAACAATAGATAACGTATGCGCCATCCGTTATAAAATTAAAGATGCTCGAAATATTTTTTAAAACAAAGAAATATAAAACAATTTTGAATATGCCTTTAATTGTGCTTAGCTATGAAAAGCTTTTTAAATTTTGAATAAATACATGAAATTAAAAATGTATTACCACTGATGGAACACCAACCAGCGTTCCTTAGGATTTTAGTCCGTCGCTCTGACAAATGAGTAACTGTGTCGCCCGTTTTGATGAATCTATCATTATATATTGTAAAAGGTGCATATGGTCTATTCCATATGTTGTTGTTTTTATTTTAAAAATTAATACAATTTACTGTTTTTTTTTAATTAAATTATCTAAAAACATAAGACTTATTTTTTTATACATATATAATAAAACATTCATCAATAATCGAAAAAACTTAGATAATTTCACTCAATATCTAATTATGATTATTTATAACTAAAATTTAAGATATTCGGTCCATAAAGTACTAATTATCAATAATACATCAAATTTTAATATATTAGCGTAAGCTATTATTAAAGTTATTCGAAGCTGAGGCGTATTTTATGTATTGTTTTAAGTTATGTTCTAGTGCACGCAGGACGGTCTAAGTTAGACTAAAACTAAAAAGCTAATTAAACCTGCTGCAATTTCTAACTAACTTTATAAGTTAAATGTTATTTTATTGTAACATAGTTGAGGAACTTGGTTTTAGTGAGCGTTAGCGAAATTGTTGAATTTCTGAGTTGAGTATATGTGAACTCAACTCAGCTGTTTTGCCTAAAAACCTTAGGTAACACCTGAGGTAATGTATTTTGAATATTTATTACAGTTTCATCCTACTTTCAAAGTTTTAATAATGAAAGTTCGTCAAAATAAGTAGAGCTCTTTAAATATCACATTTTAAAGACCTTGGAAGCTTATATTTTAATACTTTATAAAGATAGTAATTCAGATCCAACATTATTATTAAAAAAGGGTGAATTTCTGTAAATACATTTAACGTAACACGGTATTTTTACCAAAAATCCTCTTAATTCTACTGTCCTTTTGAAAACATTGCAATGAAGAGTTATGTGTTGATGTAAAAACGTCTCTTAAAGCTGTACCTCTTTTAAATAACGCCAGAGTATTAGATGCTAGATACAAAATATTACAATATTATTTTATTTTCATTATAGTGTCATTTACGTACTAACATTATTTCGAACTTGAATGAAAACTAATATTTTAATTAGTTCAATATTTTGAAATAAGTCTAATTTGTGATAATCATGACTTCATGACTTCATAATTTTGTAATCGAAGCTGAATAAATTATATTACTCAATTATTATTTATATGTTTTATGAAAACGGTAATATGGATTAATATTGTAACGGTAATATCGATTATTATTAGAACGGTAGTATCGATTAATATTGTAACGGTAATATCGATTAATATTGTAACAGTAATATCGATTAATATTTTAACGGTAGTATCGAGTAATGATCGTAATCCTTTAAGATTAAATTTCTGTATATTTTACTGTCGAGACTAACAATGAATCTCGCTACTACAACTGCAAACGCCTTGTAAGTATCAAATTTAAATTTAAAACTTTAACCTAAAAAGTTTTTTTTATAAAACTTACAGAAAACCCACTCCTCTGTGAAGTATACAATTTCCCCTATTACTAACAGTAACGACATGTCAAACAGTATCACTTAAAAACATCTTAATGGTATAAAAATCGATCCGAACCCAACGAAACATCAGCAACGCAAAACTCGCGTCCTGTTCAAACATTTTCGTCAGAATAAATACGGTGTCTAACGCGTATTTTTTTAAAACAAATCTACATACAATCTGGATATTTAGTTGGAAAAAGCTTTGTGATCGAGATTCTGTTTGTTCTAAATCTCCGGCCCGGAAATTCTTGAACACAGATATTTTATATATTCTTATTTCGTGATCGTGAGGATGTTAGAATGTCAGTACTCCGGTAAATATTTGATTTCTAAAATGGTGCTTTCCTATTTTATCATGATTTTGGATATTATAATCCGCTATATTTCTATGGTTGTCAAAAAACTATTAACAAAATAAACTTAATTACCAGTTCAAATATCAAATTAGCTTTTTATTTATAAAAAATACATATGTTATATTTTTGTGCCAAAAGTGTAGAATTCTAACTATTACTTTGTAATGGCTTTCATCCAAACGTTGAAACATTAGATAAGTGTTATATGATAAAATCAAGTATTAGAATTTGGCAGCGATCTGGTTTGTATTAAGATAACAGTTCAAAAATAATCTTTATACTAGTTCGTTTAATTTAAAACATCTGAGCTAAAATTAAACCGATATTTGTTTTAACAAGCACTAAAGAATTGAAATAGAGAAATATTATATATATCTCGATATCTACGTCTATCAAATGTAATGTATCAAATTTAAAAAATACTTAGTAAATAAATACAATCCTTAAAGTTGTACCGAATAGGTACAAACCAAGACGTATCAACGTTTCATTCTGTACCAAACCGCAAATCTAGATCCCAAAGGTAACATCAATGGTATCTCAGGCGTGCCTTATTCTAAATTACGGCATCATCCCAAAGGGACGAACCATCAATTCAGCTTCGTATGTACGAGTATTACTTAATTTTATTTCAACCAAAGCATAGACAATTAAGGCAAGAAACGTGTAATTGTCAAAAATTATACTCTTTATCTTGTTAATAGGAAATTGTTTATTTTTTTATTTTATAAAAGAAAAATTCACCTCCTTATGGTCTAGTCACGTGATATACAGCTCCTATAAAGTAAGCATTATACGTTAACAATTATAGATATATAAGAAAAAAAATTCTAGGTACAAGCAATGTCAAGCTTGTTATATAATTTATTATTTTTGCACTTAAAATGGAGCTACACCCACATTTACAAACCAAATTACAATCACATTAACATACATTAATTCACTACTTTCAAACTAGTTAGATATTTATATAATTATATAAACATTGCCTTTAATACAAAAGTAATATCGTTATGGAAGATTTAATAATAAAATAAGAAATAATACGAAACAGCTAAATAAAAACCAATCTGCGAGAAACACAATTCTATCCTATCAAAACGCCGTGTTAAGGTCGGGTGGGGAGTAAAGGCCTTTATGGGGTCTTTGCCATAACTTTTTGTGATCCCTTTAATGAAAAGATGTTACAATGAATGTTTTTCTCCTTATTTTCTGGTTTAAGGATAAGGGTTAATGGGGTAAGAAAGATTGTGTAATATGTTGCATTTAAATACTATAACGGATGTAATGAGGGCAAATAATATTTAAGTTCCTATCAATAAGATGTATTTTTAACAAGATTAAATTTGAATACATTTTTTTTAATAAAAGCTCATAAAGAGAATGACTGTGTAGAAAATAAATATGTATAACACAAAACAGTCTTATCGCCGCAGGGAACGTTAAAAGACGTTTCACCCTTAGGCCCGTAAGTAACGCCTGATGTTAATCGCGCTCACTTAGGACTAATATGTTAATCTAATCTTATGGGAATTGTCTTGATAGAACCATTCTTGTAAAGTCTAAAAACCGTACAAACAAATTGTATTTTGAAACATTATCAGATTAAATGTAAACTTATAATGTAAATAAATAACATATAAAGAAATAAATAGGACAAAAGGATTTAAAAAAAAAACTCAAAACATTTTTGAACGAGTAAAATATGATTAGAAGACGAACAATTGTTTGAAAATCCATTTTTGTTTTAACGCCCTGTTGATCGAGTGTTTAGCCATATCGCATCCCGACGAAAATTAGCTCGGATTCGATCCCCGACAGGGATAGGCATGTATGTGATAAGCATAGAAGTCTGTATTTTTAGGTTTGTTTATTTATTAAATATATTCGCAGTATTTATAATCTGTTCTATGTATTTTGTATCGTTGTCTAACACCCTTAACATAAGTCCAATAATTTTCTTACCTAGGAGTGTGATCAATGTGTATAATATGTTCAGTGATATTATTATTATTGTTATTTCAAGTCATGAGATCTCATATCTATAAAAGGCAGTAAAATTAATAACATATTATTATTTTTTTATTAGTACAGTATAATATATTAATTTATGATTACAAAAAACCGAATCCCTACTTTTAAGAATATTGTTGCGAAAAAGTGGATAAAGTAGACATGACCGATAGTAATCCCAATGATTTATATAATAAAGTTTTCGATTTTTTGTTACAAGAAGTCAATAATATTTTTAATCCAAAAACTATAACTAAATACCTAAAACTTAAATTTAGTGATTGGGCTACCCCGGGAATATTCAAAAGTAGAGAAAAGGTATATATATATAATTTGAATGGTGAGAGGCAATGGAATTACAATCCGGTGTTCTTGAATAAATTTAATAATTCCTCTAAAATATTTAAGAATGTTTGCGTACAAGCTAAGTCGATTTATATAAGGAATAAAATCTTAAACTCTTAAGATAAAATAAAGGCAACATGGAATGTTTTATCTTGTGTTTTTGGGAAAACTAGGGCTGCTAGTGCACCTTAAAGTTAAAAATTTATAATATAGAAATAAATACAGATTTAAATGTTGCGGCTACTTTTGAGACTTTTTTAACGAAATTCCTGTAACAGTCACACGTAATTTAAATTCTTCACCATTTGATGCCATCGCCGAATTGACGAATAACGTAAGACTCAGTGACAAATGTTTTGTTTTTAAACCTGTTTCATTATATGAAATTGTTAAAACGTTTAGAAGCCTAAATTTTGACAAAATCGATGATCTATGGGGTATGTCAGTGAAATTACTTATAACATTATAAATGATATTGCTCCACAATTGTCCTCAATTTTTAACAAATGTAATGAAACCGATACATTCCCAGATTTAATTAAAAATAGTAAAGTAGTTCTTTTGTTTAAATGTGGCGATAGACTAGACCTGGGAAATTATAAGCCAATATCTATTTTGCCTACCTTAAGAAAAAAAAATCTCAAACAAATAACAGAATTTGTTTGTAGCAGTAAAATCATGGATAGGAAACAATTTGGTTTCATCAAAGGCAAATCAATAACTGATGAGAGTGCCACGCTTCTTAAGAACATTTACGAAGCATTGGAGAAGTCAGAGAATGCAAACGGGGTATTTTGTGATTTATCTAAAGCCTATGATTGCGTAGACCATCAAACATTACTATGCAAACTTAACCACTATGGTGTGCGTAGTGCTGCGCTTGATCTTATTGCCTTTTAATGAATCAAAGAGTTCAGACGGTTGATGTATATAATTGTAAATCGGCTGGATCTCACCTAAAGATGGGTATTCCACAAGGATCTATTCTTGGCCCCATTTTATTTTCACTCTATATTAATGATATGCCCTTTTACGTAAAAGGACTATGTGACATTGTATTTTTTGCTGATGATACCTTTCTTATTTTTAAAGTTGAGCATAATAAGGTTAATTAAGGCTAATTATGACAAAGTAAACAGTCCTCTGTCACGTGTTCTTCATTGGTTCGAAATTAATAATTTGTTGTTAAATACTAAAAAAAACTAAATTCATGCAATTTTGCACTAAATTCATGCAAAAAAAATTGTAGTTTGCTCCTTAACAATGAAGTATTAGAATTGACTGACTCAACAATTTTCTTAGGTATAACTTTAGATAAAAAGGTCCAGTGGAACCCCCCTCTCAACACTCGCAAGCAAATTCAGCTCAGCCGTCTTTTGCAATAAAAATAGTAAGACAATTAACAGATGTTAATACGGCTTCACTAGTTTATTTTAATTTTTTTCATAGTATTTGGCCTTACAGTATTTTACTATGGGGCAGTGCTACCGAAATTAATTCTATATTTGTTTTACAAAAAAGAGCTGTTTGGGCTATTTGTAACTTTAAAGGTAGAGATTCCCTAAGAGAAGTTTTTAACGAAATTGGTATTCTTACGGTCACTTCTCAATATATTTTGAATAACATATATATACGTTAAAATTTAAATACTTATATTAAAAACAGCGACAGATATTCGATCAAATCTAGAAATAAGAATAAACTTGTAACGCCTAAATTTCAACTTCAAAAAGTTAACAAATCCTTCATGGGCTTGAGTGTACGCATATATAATCTCCACAAGATATCTTAGATCTTCCTTTTCTTAGTTTTAAATCTAAAATAAAAGTATATTATTAAATAAGACTTATTATAACATTCAAGAATTTTTGGTTGATCGAAATCTTTGGAACTTGGGTCTTTGACTCATTTGCAGGGTTGATGTTATAATGAGTAAGTCAAACATTGTTAAATTTTCATTTTGAAAGAGAAACTGTTAAGTTTCTGGCCAGCTCTTCTCAACCGATCACCATTCGGAGCTGATGGTAGCTTACTCACGGACTGACTGATACTAATCAATTTAATGTAATCATTGACGATTCAAAAGTGCCTGTAAATGCCTACTTGAATAAAGATATTTTGAATTGAATTTGACTTTACGGACATCGTACTACGTATGAAGAGCTAGTATATGTTTTTTATTTAATACCAAAAATATAAATATTTCAGCTGAGACAATAATCTTAAAACCTTGATAAAGATTTAATAATGGCGAAGTCTGGTTTAACTAATGTAATATTATATTTGAGACCTTCGTAAATATTATACATGAAAATTAATTCTCTGAGGGCCCGTAATAACAAATTGCTCGAATTTTCATGTTTTGCTGAAAGGATTGTGCTTTGAATCAAAACAAGACGCTTTTCAATCGTATATATTATTTTTAGTGCTAAAATAAATTTAGTGAAAGATATCTAAAATAGTTTAGATATAAACTAATAGCACATATTCTTAATATATTTTAATTCCATAAATGTTATTCCAATAGAAGTAAAGTAGTTAAACAGCGTAAATTTTAAAACATATATGATAGTTAGGTGACCATCTTCTATATAACCCTTTGTGTCCTACTCTGTTTTATCCTTTTATTTTCCTTAACGGTAGTAATCTATGACTGAGGGTTACAATATACATAGTAAGAAATTAACACAATCAGAGATGGTAGAATCCTCCTAGAGCCGTTTGAGCGCATTTCGTTGGCTTGACCGGAGTAGTGCAACAATCTCACTGAAGCTAGGTATTATGATGTGAGTGAGAGAGCTGGGTGCACTAATTTCCTTTTTCTCTTGCCGTACCCTAGCATCCGTCCTCCTTCTCCATTTCTCAAGCGTAAAATTTGTAATTTTTCATATATGAGTTGACGCTAGTAAGTACCACTTATCCTTATCTAACCTATATAAATACTATATAACCTTTCTTTACCCTCCGACTTAAAAAAATAGTATCTGAATCTAACTTTTAATATTCTGACTTACTACTTAACATTTACTTTTATAAATGATTGAATTTAAAATTGTCTAGTTTGCTAGTAATATACTCGCTGGTAGAGAAATACAACATTATAGAGGTCGCAAACCACTTTAAAATCCTTAATAGTGAACAAATTATTCCGCTAACTTAAATAAATATGATAAGTCACGTTCCCTATAAAATTTATTAACGAATAAAAATAAAGTGTACTCTTACTTAATAAGATCGCCTTGAGGTTGGCGTAATTGAATTTATTGTGAACAGATTATTTAAATATTTTTACATTTATTTATTTATTCGTTCCTTGATTTAAATATATATATCATATAATAAATATATCATTTTAAAAATTTCAGCACCAAGATTCGTTTCGAGATTAATATCCGGAAGAACAAAATATTTCTATATATTATATAGACCAGATCCACTGGTCCCGACAACGTGAGAAACACTGCATTACTTAAAATAAATTACTTGTGATAATTGGTGAAAATTGTGCATAGAAACGGAGCATGGATAGGTTACTTTACTCTTTTAATATATTTCTTACTTTAGTCTTTTAATATATTTCAAGTTTTATTTAATTTACATTATGTGTATTATACTTTCTATAAATAATAATACTCCAAGATGGCACAATTCGTAATAATCCGTAGCACCGCTACGACGCTACGTGAACTAAATATCAAATAAAATGCATGCATTTTGATTAACCCTTATTTGCAATGCTTTGTGAATTTCAATAACCATAGAGTTATGAAACTTATGGAAAAGAATATCAATTAAGTGCTATTTGCTATGCTCTTTTTCAATATAATTTTTAAGTATTATTCAATTTTTATTTTTACATAGATTCGTTACAGTATTCAAAAATCTTGCTAGTTTTGATGGTATAATTATTATACTTAAAGCCAATAAAAAAAACATATACATTTCTAAATATATATAATAATATAGATATAACAATTATTATTTTACCAAAAATAAAAAAACTTTATTTTATTTAAAACTCAAATATTTTCCAGTTCCAAAATAAGTATCAAAATCGCATTAACTGGTATAGCGAATACTTTTGCCCAAGTACTCTGAAACCAATTAACCAAATGACTGACCAAGGGTACTATGTTTGAGGACTCAACCCTTTTCTCGCATAAGTGCCAATAGTTATTATAGTAGAGAGATAGTGTTGAGTCGATTGTTTTAATACTTGATTTCATAATCGGTGATCTGACCTATAAAATATTTCCGTTCGGTGTATAATAGTTCTCTATAGTTTGTTTCAATAATAATATTTAGGCCCCCTTTTGAACCTGCAATATTTTATTAAATGAATGTGTAGCAATTAATATTCCATAATGAAAGATAAACACCAGAATAATTAAATAGAAAAGATTTTTATTACGTTAAATAATAATATTATGCATCCTAAAGTTATCTGTATTATAATTTAGTTTTTAAATAAATATAGAATACAAAAATTAGCAACAGAATTCAAACCTGTGACCTGGGAGCCCGCTTACTATACTGAGCCACGGCCAAATTTATCACGACGGTTAATGACCCGTCTCGATTATTTTGCATTCTATATATATAATATAATCGTCTTAATCGGGACGGAGAGCTGATCTATTCATCTATTAGATTTTTTGGAGAAATATTTTTTAATGTAAAGTTAAATTTAAATTGTGAATATAACGACATCGATAAGATGCCGAAACTTAAATAAACACTTTCATAAAATAATAACCAAAATATGCCAAACGTCTTTAAAAATATTTTGAACTAGGGGTCGCCCGCGACTCCGTCCGCGCGGTTTTTAGTGTTTCCTCAGCGCACGCGAGGAAAGCTCTCAAAAAAGAAATCTTCTCCCGTTTGTGCAGCATTTTTCATTGCTGTTTGACTTCTATAAGTCACAGCGAGATGACATACATACCCTATAGCCTTCCTCAATAAACGGACTAATCAACACAAAAAGAATTTTTCAAGTCGGGCCAGTAGTTCTAGAGATTAGTGCGTTCAAACAAACAAACTCTTCAGCTTTATAATATTAGTATAGATAGTTTTTTTTAAATAAAGTTATATGAAATGTTATCCCTTCATTTGATAATTAGCTAAAAAATAAAAAAAATACACGGATTTAAATAACAAATAATTGAACAAATCCCAAAAACGAATAGTTTCAATTATCACTCTCACATATAATTTACTGCTCGTTGTCGAAACGAGGTCTGTTCATTACACATTCAACAAAACCCCGGATAAATTATTCCGGGATTGAATGCTTCATATATCGTCATTCAAGTGCGTTATCACAAACTTCACATATCTATCTGTTTTAATTCCATTTTCGTAATAAGTATAATTCATTTAATTTTATATTTAGTAGACACGTGCCGTATTCGACCGTAATTCAAAGTTTGGGGTTTATGAGGGTAGGATAAACATAAGCTATACCTTTATAATCATTGTATATATCATTTTTATTATGTTACGATAGGTGACTATCTTTCTTTGCGTATATATTTGACATTGATAATGTAGTCTTAAACTATTTGTTTATGTAACCCTATCTGTATCTGTAATATTGACATTATTAATTGTATGTTTTTCTTAGGTATTATTATATCAATATATTAAATTTCTGTACTCCTTCTCCATATAAAGTTGAACTGTGTCAAATTTCACAATCCTCCGTCCGCATAATTTTCGTAAATAGGGTCAAAGTTTTGATTCACGTATTAATATGATTATGATGATGATGAGATTCAAGAAGCTGAACTAAGCTAAAAGCTATACATTAAAGCTCTTAATTGAAATAAACAGCATTTTAATTTATAAATACTGTGGTATTATATATATTATATATTGTGATATAATTCCCAGTCTTCTAATATTCTATTCATTTAATAAAACTTAATTATTAAACAATCAATCATTTATTACATAATTATATTTTTTTTATTATTTTTTTTATTATAAGAAAAGCTGTTGTTCGCTAACATTGTAGATGACAAGACAATCAACAAGAAGAAAAAGTAATATGATTGAATGGAGTTCAGGCTCACTTACAATTTACGATAACGACAATTATTGTTGAACTCGGTTTTGAACTTATATTAATTAATATAATGTGTTACATAAAAAAATACCGATTAAATTTAAATGCCAAAATAAAAAGAAATTAGAAAAAAATAAATATTTTTTATTTTTTAACCATTAATAATACAGTCAACAAACAATTATAAATTTAATTGCTCAAAATTTATTTGTCGTGTCGTTCTCCTGTCGTCGATGTTGTGTCGTAAACTATAAATCTCAACGAATTAATGAATTGATCAATCGCGTGCTATTGAACGCCTGTTCAGACTTACCTCACACTTAGTTATTAATCATTTAACTAATATTTACTGCTTATTGGAGAGTGCTTTTACAGTTTAAGCATAATGGTTATTAGTTGTACGTGACCAAATTATTATGCATTAAAATAATACTGTTATTTTATATACCTACTACTATTTATATCGAGTTTCCAAAATCAATTTTCTTTTTCTCTTTCCATATATATCTGTTTATGTGTGTAAGTCTAAACTTCTTCATTTTTGCTAATATTCATTTTATTAATATTATGTATTTTTCAAATCGTGTTTTGATAATCGGTCACACATCAAACATTTGACTCTAATTTGACTATAATTTAAAGACATATTTTTGGAAAAAATATTTCTATCAAAAGTTTGACGATATCATTGACAAAAAACTTATATTTTTTTGAAAATACATAAAATAAGTATTTATTTTTAATAATTTTGATACATAAAATTTTATACTTTTAAATGAAACGTCAATTTTTACATTATAAAAACTGAAGATTAATTTATGTTTTGCTAATATTTTACTTTAGCGCATAAATTAAGACAAAAGACAGATTTTAGATTACGGGATAAGGGCTCAGGTGCTAATTAAGGGTCGTTACCCACCTCATTGAAATAAGGGTAGCTTTATAACATGACACACTTCAGAGGTACTTGAATTACATATTTATTAAATTTATGAATATTATGTATGTAGAATATTTGATAACAAAGCTTTAGAAGTAACAATATTATTCTGATAAATTAAAAGAAAACATTGTCTGTTTTCGCTTTTGCTTTCAATATTTTAATGGTTTTAGATGGTCTAGGGGTGGATTAACTTTGTAAATTAAATAAGTTTTTTATAAAATTTATTATTATGTCAATAATTTTGAAACGGGTAAAGTTGAAATGAAAAATATGTATTGTTAGTACAAATAAATATTATTGAAAATCTTTGTGGTTCTAAAATTTCTTAATTTATATCAAGTTTTATAAGAACTCATAATAGTGTTTATGAATTAAAAACCTTGGACAGAATAAGGATTATCTAGGAGATGACTTAAAAAGAGATGAATGTACTAAAATAGTTAAGAACAATCTCGATAGCCAAAACCAAATTCGAAAAAAACTGTACTCACTTTGTTTCATCTGTCTAGGAGCTGTGATGCAACAGACAGACGTACAAATACATAGGTACACATGTTAATCTTATAACAATAACCGTTTTTGCTTCGAGGATGCAAACCATAAAAAGTAAAAAACATTGCAATAGGTATATTTAGAATAAGAAAAACATTTAAAGTAGGAGTTAAAAATAGTAAAGTACGCCATTAAACCTCACCATTTTAAGAAGGTCTTCTCTTTCAAGCGCTTTCTAAGCGCTTCTCATTGTTAGGTGAAACTATGCAGGTTAATTAAAATAAACTAGGAAATGTACCTATTACATATTTTTAAATAGTTCTACTTGACAACTATATTCCATGTCCATAATTAAGGTTTATATGCGTTTGTAAAATATCTTTAACAACATTTATACAATAATAGTAATGGGTTGATAAATCAAAATGGCGTCATCGAACTGTCAAAATACTATTCCTATTCCTGTACGATTTTTACGAGTGGAACAATTACTTGAAATGATATAAAGTGAATGGAAAATAAAAGTTTCTGTGTTTTAAATAAACGCAATAACTTTAATTTTATGTCTTATACGAATGCGACGATCGTTTTTAATGATCGTGGATAAAAACGCGATGTTTGTTAAAATCCTTCGAAAAAATAGTTTTGATTCTCTTAAAACATTTTGTTAACTAATATAGATGTTGCTGAGTCAGATTCTCTGAATACAAAATACAAACAATTAAAACCGATTCGTATTCCACAAAATCAACATAATAACAGCAAACTGTCTTTCATACAGAAAATCGGCGACTGTAGCAGTAAAACGCAGAAACAAAAAGGCTTCTTGAACGTTGAGAACCCATTCTCTGCTTCTAAGTTAAAAATGGAAACTGCATACATTTGCAAGATTCTGTTGTAAGATAAGTATACAATTACTTACAATGTGTATTTCTATAACCTTGTGTAATATAAATATAGGTAATTCTCTATCTTATTACGTTCTTTAGTAAATTAGGTTAAAAACAATTTTGTATTTTAATAACTGTCATGTAGTGTTGTAAAAAAAAACCGGCCAAGTGTGAGTCAGACTCGCGCACGAAGTTTTTCTTACCATTTCATTAAAAAAACGGTCGAAATTCCAGTTTGTTGTAGGTATAGGAGTCTCCCTAAAATAATTATTTTAATTTAATGATTTATTTTGAGGGTGATGTGAAATAAATATTCTGTGATTATTCCCAGCCTCTATCTGTACGTTTTTTGTATCGGAGTCCCCTCAAATATTTTATTTTTGTTTTTAGTATTTGTTGTCACAGCGGCCACAGAAATACATCATCTGTGAATATTTCATTTTTCTAGCTATCACGGTTCCCGAGACAAAACCTGCAGACAGATAGATGGACAGCGAAGTCTTAGTTATAGGATTTTATTTTACGGGTACGGAACTATAAAAATGTTCCAAAACTTTGTCTTATTTACATTTTGCACTGTACACAGTTGTTGTTGACAGTGCAAGTGCAAGTCAACTTAATAAAAAGTGTATACATACGCAAAATTTTCATGTGAACCAACAGACACAACAGGTTTGTTGGTTTTTCTCCGGTTTAAAGTTAGAATGGACGTTTTTTTATTGTTTAGATAATTTTGTCGGAATAATAATTGCTTTAATCAGTAAATCTACCAATAGTAAATATACCATTTTACTCTATTATTTCTGTAGAAATTAAACACATTATCGGATACAAATCTAGTCGCGAAATACGCACATGTTTTAAAACTTAAATATTGAATTGACCCGTAGGTATATCGACTTTAGGAATTTATACTAATAGCACTTCTGACTACTCGGCCCCCAAGATTACTAATAAGAAACAATCAATTTTATACCAAATACTGAACTTGCCTAATATTAGAAATAATATGGTGCATTCTTTATTGTACAAAGATATAAAATAAAAAAGATAAATATAAAATATATATACTAGAATAGGTAAAGTGTGTAAGTTTGTATTTAGGTGTGTGTCTGGAAGATAAGTCCTAAACTATGCACCTGATTCAAACGTTATTGAAAAAGGAAGAGGAAATGAAAAAAAATATACATAAAAAAAATAATGTGAATTAGTTTTATTCACTTTTACATAAGCTAACCTGTGAATAATATTTCCAAACTCCAAAAACTAAAGCCATGAATATAGTTTAACTAATTTATGTTAACACTAACAAAATACAATGGATATTTGCCCATAAATTATAATATTTTAGTTGAATATTATAACATTGTTAGAAACTGAATAACGAGCCTATGTGTATTTAGTCACTAATTTTAAAAATAATAGATGTTAAAAATCTAGTTTTTTTTATTATTTATTATTGAAAAAAAAAATAGCGTCATGGTTATCATTTAATAATACTAAAAACAAAAAAAACACTACAAAAATGTTCTGTTAAGGATTTAGTTCAAATTATTTGTTTAAAATTTTTGCAAATCTGTGCCATTTTGCTCTTAACGAAAAATCTATTTTAGACAGGTTAAGGTAAATTAACTATAGTTACAACATAATAGACAAGTCAATATATATGACCTTTTTTATTTTCATTCATTTCAATCAGAAAAAAAATTTTGAACCCAAACATTTTTTTTCTGATTGAAATGACACATTACAATACATTTATATTGATGAAATTTGGTTCTATCCGTTTTAAGTAATACAGAGTTCATTTGGTTCTTGCTGGCACGAGGTTATACTCGTTACTACTAAATCAGTGTATACATATGTTACTGGTGGGCACATATTTCTTCAAATTTATGGGCCAGAAACGATTCTATGCTGCTCCACAGCAGCTTTTCAACTAATATATATTGTTTCAAACGCACATTTCTAAACCACACGTGGAGATCTGATAGAACAAGAAAAGCGTCATGGTAGATACAAATAAAAACAAGATGGCGAATACGAATTCGATACTTAGGAAAAGATTTGAGGGACGTTAGCTTAGGATCTATGTCACTAAAAAAAGTCATAGGCCTTTATATTTATCATTTACTAGCTGTTTCCCGCGGCTCCGCCCGCTTGTAGGTCACTTTTTGCGTAATCTGTGGAAAGTACAATTACTCATACCTATACTATTATAGGTATGAGTAATTGTAGTTATATACTATAAGTCTATGACTTACTTGACAGTTATCGTTATTTTATCACCCAATTATATAAATCCCTATAAATTTTAACTTATTATGTTATTCTGATATCAAAGCTATATTACTGCAAAGTTTCATGAAAATCCGTTCAATAGTTTTTGCGTGAAAGAGTAACAAACATACACACATCCTTACAAACTTTCGCATTTATAATATTAGTAGGATCATTTATTTTACAAATATTTTATAATGATAATTAAACCCAGGATAATAATAGACGGAAATAATCAGAACGTCAGTCTATAGGCACAGGTATTAAAGAATAGAGAGTATTTCAGTCTTATTCAAATAAACAAATCAAACATATAATCAGATGTTACAATGTTTGTTGTAAGACATACAAATAACCTATGCGAATGATGCTACAGATTTGCTTCTGTTGTTGCTCTACTCTCTTGTTTTGGTTAGTTCTTAAGTTTGTTTATGACAAACAAGAACAAAACAAGGCTTTATTGTAAATATATTTCTTAGGGAATATTTTGTTACTTTTAATATTAGAAAAGTATTTAGATTGCTCAGGGATGTGTAAGCCCCCATTTAAGCAAAACTTTTACAAAGTCGAACATTCTGCCATAATTTGTGATACCCCTGAAGCAATTCTGTTTTTAACATCAAACACTATATCACAAATCACTTCATTACAATCCTCTTATATTACGAAAACCTTCAGACTAACCTTTGATCCAATTAAAATATCCAGTAGCGTCTTTATATTACTACCCTTTCTACTTAGATACTAATACATATTAAGTTTAATTTTCTTGTTACATATATGCCTAAGCATATGCACGTGTTCGGATACACTAATCTACTAATCTTTTATTGCGACTCCGTTTGTTGATATTTGATCAAGTCATTACCTTACTTTTATAATTATCTCTTGCATATACAAACTTTCATACCATATTTTTACATAGAGGTAAGACGTTACATAGAAGTATGACTTTATATAATCCTTACTCTGTAAGTACCCAGAGGTTTAGAATAGATTCATATTTAATCGAATAGTCAGCAATGACAATATTTTTATAGATGAATGAACGACGTAATTCTTAGTACACAGTAGAATAATATATATTGTAGCTATTTAGTATATTACTAGTCCCATCTTAATGTTTGCCTCGACGTCGTTTTATCAGAAATCGATTGCCTCATAGCTGCCTAAAATCACGACGAACTTCGAGTTGTCACTTCAAAACAAACAACGAAATTCGTAAAGTCAATCGCTAACTTCATCTGCAATATAATCAGAATATCCCTACTTATCACTAAAGCAAACCTTATTACCATTGAGCACAGTTGGTTTTTGTTTACTATATTGCCATGTAAACGATATAACACCATGATTTATATGTAGCGGAAAATCAACTTTATGCTAACGAAGTAGGTCTCTATTTTGAATATATTTTGTAAAGTAAGCAGATAGCTCTGTGTGAAACAAATTATAATATATAAGCGATTTTGCTTGCGGTCTTGTAAAGGAGTGACTTTTGATGATCTTTACCGTTTTTGAAAAATTATCAAACTTAGTTGAAACTCAATAATATTGATTTTGCTCCTATACTGAAGTGAATGGGAAGGTTATGAAGTGTAGTACTTAAGAAATAGCGATTTCAAGTTTTTTTTTAATATTATCTTAACAGATCTCATAACTACGTATCATTTTTTCTTTGTTAGTAAAATGTAGAACTGTAATGGAATTTAATACAAATTTTGGTTTCCGGTATTCTAGTAATACATTTTTTCACACATATCTGTTTATAGTGCAACTTAATTAAAATTAAATATATGAATTTGTATATTATTTAAGAACTTATTCTTATCCTTGTATAAATGAAAATGATAAAATTTCTTAGTTCACATCAAATGATTAATACTATTTCTCAGCTCATACCAATGTAGCTACTCAATATGGAAGAATTTCGTAAATAAAACTACGGCATTGCCTTAAACTCGATAACATATTAATCAAACTAACTCTGATATCTCAAACTTGTCACTAAGTTTCTTGGTTATTATAAGAATAGTTTAATTAACAAGTCGATAAGGGCTGAGGATCATTAATTCGCCTCCAAAATAAATGCGACCCCATTTTTCTCGGCGGTCATTTGTCTATGTCCGTATTGCAAGGGCTTTTATATTCATGGTTTTGCTGAATTGCCCTTTTGGGTTTTGTATATTGTGGGATTCAATTCATCTTACTACTAGTGAGATACGGTTGGATAAAGTTATGAGATAACAATGATTTTGCCAAATATTTACACAAGCGTTTGTACAAATTGTTTCGATGTTTGTCATTATTTGACTAGACTCTCAGTCCACTTCGTTTGAGTTTTGTATCAGATATCGAACTCTTTTTGGACTTACTCCAGCATGTTAATCGTATCCTAATTGGTCAATATTTTTTATTCAAAATAACATAAAATTATTATTACAGTACAAAGCTAGATGCAAAGGTAACTCATTTTTTATGAATATCTAAGTAGATTGATACAAAGCCATTGTATAACTTTTCATAATTTCTAAATAACTCATAAAACGATGTATTTTATAATATATTTTTAGTAATATTCATGAACAATTTCAGTCATAACTGTAGATTTAATTACAATTTTAAATAGAATGGTACGAGCTTTTTCATTAACGTAAAAGCTCGTCAAGATTTTTCCAACAATAACATAAACATCACTTATACTTTCTTTTGTTGCCAAATCTAATTCACTACCCTTCTGATGTGGATGTGAAAAATGTTCCCTTATGTACAATAAGGGGATGTTTATGTGACGAGAAATCAATGGATGGATTAAATCTGATGGTTTTCATCCATTTCCGTTTTAGCTTTATATGTGAATGGATGCAGTGAAAGTAATGGACTTCCGCCCCTTTATGTTACATTCTTTTTCGGTTATATACTTAATATTTACTTATTTTTACTATCGTATTTTTTGTGTATTAGCAAATACATAGTAAAAATGGATTGACGTGATCTTGAAAAGCAGTTCTAGTTCAACAACCTCACTGGTGGATACTAATCAAGAACCTAGCAAAGTTCCTAACAAGGTTTGTACAGTACAGTAGTAGGTAGGTACTGTACTGTAGTACTGTGCTAATTTATTAACCAGTCTCATTGTTTCATCATTAATCGGACACATATGATGAATTAATTTATTAATAATTCATATTTAATTGGAATAGCTGGCCTAGATAATAGGCAGTAGTAATTCAATTAGTACTAAACCAACTCGCTAAATAAATTATTCACAACATACTTTAACATTAGCCACTTGACTAAGTAATGAAAAACTAAAAATAAAAAACCATTATAACTCTAAGTAAATACTAGTTAAAAGCTGGGCATATTTAATTTTACTAAAACAAAAACCACAATTGTACCTCTATTCTTGGCTTCAACAATGCTTGAATAGTTGACTTAGTTGAGATTTTTTTTCATTAATTAACAATAACAAGTCTAATTTTTTTAGCCGTTACAGTTGTATTTATTGTTTTTAATTAAAAGTAACATTCATATTTCATAAAATAAACATTTATCTTTAAACGATATTGTAAAAAACCTGGTTAGATTTCTTTAAATATCTATTTTCAAACTTTCTGCTATTATTCAATTTTCATCGGTCATCTGGTCCAGGTTATGGTAAGTTATATCCACCCAATGATATCTGCTACGTATTGATTACGTAGCAATAACATATGCTATGATTGAAAGAGTATAACTGAAACAAGTTGGCTACGACGAAGCTTCGCCAATACACCTATACAGTCTTACGTTTTAAAAACAATTTTTAATATATATAATAAAATCTGAAGTAATAAGTCTTGGATATGAATTATTAAACTATAAAATGAAGAAAAAATCTGTTTGCCTTTTTTTCAAATTAACCCTTGTTAAACACCAAGCGATGCACATTTTTTTACGAGCCTTAGTCATTCATATATCAAAATTCCTGATAATCAGTTTTAATTTATTAAAAATAAATATAATGATAATAAAATAAAAATGATAATATTATATACTTGCACATTAACGATCTGCTGAAGCCGGGATCTATGGGTATGCAGACGACAGTACAGTTGTAGAAAGATATCTGTCGAATACTCGGGCTGTAGAAATCCAGTACAGTCTGAAAGAGAAGCCATGGTGCAATGTTTGAGTGACAAACTTCAGGCAGTCTCCGCATGGGGTAGTGCCAATCTTGTCAATTTCAAAGCCAACGAAACGCAAACGTGTCTGTTCACCGCTAAAAGGAGCCCATTCACCTTGGCTCTTGCTTTCTAGAATGTATCCTTGGAATACAGTGACCGGCTTTAGTTGTTAGGTTTGAAGATCTCCACGAACCACAATGTTGATCGCTCCTTTGAGTCCAGAGGAAAAGCAGCAGCAGGAAGCTTGCCGTTCTTACGAAGGTCCCGGGATAGCTACTTGTACTTTACACAGCACACATCTGGTCGTGTGTGGAGTACCGTGGTCACATATTTGCTGGTGCCGTCAAGTCTCATCTGGCGGTTTTGAATACAATTGAGAGACGACCAAAGAGACTTATTGGTTGAAAACAACCTCCACAGGCGTAGAATTGCTAGCTTCTCAGTATTCTATAGGATACATTTTGGTGAGTGTGCGCAGGAATTACACGACTTAATTCCCTCAGCCCCCTTCCATCACCGGACGTTCCGGCGCACGGCTGGTATCTATCCCTTCTTTGTGGACATTCCTCCTATCCGAACAAAGCGCTTTGCTTCGTAATTTTTAGTTCGTACAGCGAAGGAATGGAACAGTTTGCCTGGTCGGTACTTCTATTCGATTACAATGTGGTCTTCAAGAGTAAAGTGAATAGGTTGCTAGGTTAATGCGTCTTACCACCAGTGACTACATTTCCACTTTCCGTCAGGTGGAATGTAGTCAAACATTAACTTAATTGTATAAAAAATAAAAAATAAAGGTTTTTGTTAGTGTACATATGAAGACTAGGCTTGATGTATGTAGATCGTTTGTCAATTCGTTAAAGCTATTATCAAATTCCAACGGTTCCATCTGACTATCTGAATGCACTTCTGTTTGTTTTAATAGCATAGATAGCATTTAATCTTTGTGAAGACACTATTGGGATTTGGGAGACTGTGCCCGGTATTATTCTCGATATACTAAGTGTTTGCGTCTGTATTTAATGATATACTAATGTAATAGTCATAATTTATGATCAATATACCTATATTTCTTTAAAGAAACTAATTTTAAAGACTTAGAATTAATAATTATCCTTAAATTACCAAAATCAATATTCAAATTGATGTCAATTTAATATGATCTTGTTTAAAAACCACTAAAGTCAAATATGCGTATTTAATAACGAAGTTTTTTAATATTCAGAAGTTAAAGATTTTTGTTTAATAATTTCCAATGACACAAGTTAAAACTTTGAAACATTTTTAATAAAACGTCTAATGTCACTGAAATATAAAGGTGCCCTTAATTGAATTTTGATAACCGTGGACAACAGAACTGTGAAAGACTTACGGCCGAAATTAATAATCGATCCCGATCAAGTTTTGCTACTAAATATTGAAATTACTACCTATTTCGTATATCGCGGTCTATACCAATGGATATCATTCCAACCTCTGGATTAGGCATACGTTGATTTTGTTACTATGTACGCATACGTACTAAAGTTGATTTTGTTATGTCTTAGTTGTTAGTGAAAATCTTACAAGACATATGATTAGATATCATAAGAACATCAAGAAGATTACACGTAGAGCCTACGTCTTCGTATTTACCGATTATGATCAGGCGTTGGTGATCAGAATTTTTTAGTAGTGTAAAATATACAACAGTGTTGCAATAGACAAAAAAATAAAATTACACAGTTAATAAGCACATTTAAAAATCTATACTTTATTTTTGTTACAATTGATTCTCTTTATTCAATTTATCATCTGTGCATTTAAGATTTAAAGAAGATTATTCCAACCGAGGTGGACAGATAAAAATAAAAAAGTAATGTAGAACGGACGTAGTTTTCTAAGCTCAAGATACTTTGGAGCGGTAATTCAAATACTGACAAGTAACTAAGTAAACAAGAGGACTATTTCATTTTTTATAATTAATTCCTGAAATCGAGAGAATAGTTTACTTTGATAAAAACACCTGGGAAAGGAGAAAATAAAGTAGTAATATTTTTATACAAAAAATATTTTTACGTACCATAAAACATCATGCCTCTTTGTCTTTTGTTTGCGAATAACTCCAGAACCAGTGGTTCGATTGATTTGTTATTATAAACCTTACCAGGATACAAACATAGTTATATCTTTAGGGTGGGTATAATTTTAATAAATATAATGAGTTTTAAGAGAAGAAATAAATAAAGTAAGAAAACAGTTCGATTTGGTTGGACAAAACATTATTCATATATTTTAAACGAACGAATGAAAGTACATACATACGTATATTACGTTAAAATGAATGTCTGAACCGAACTTATTTAAACAAATCTATTTATCACGAAATTAAAACGAATATAAAAATGAAAACCAAATTGCTTACAAACTTTTCAACCTTCAATGCTAAAATAAACATTAGAACAAGAAACAATCGTATTAAAAATATATTTAACGTTGCTTTTTCCAAGAACAGAAGTAACTCAAGGCATGTGTTCAAAATTGTCTTCTAACTTATAATAATGCAACTTCGATTAACAGTAATAACTTCTTTGAAATTTTAATCAAAGTTCCACACTTTTAATGGAAATTCTTACTTGTCTTTTAGATTTTTTATATTCTTATAGTTTTTAGTTCCTTCAATATTTATAGAAGAGAGCTTATATTGTGTCTATATATTTATCGTATATAATCTTTACCCTTTATCCGTTTTCAAGATTTATATTAACATACGATGGTAAATTGATTTCTAAAATAAAAATATAGATACATTTATATATATGATTATACTATAAAAATCTATTTAAAGTCTATTTTCATATAAAACTAAAAATACATACAAATATCTAATAATTTATTTAAAATTAGAATTAAAAACATTGTCTAGAATTAGGATGCGGAAATATTTTTATAATTGAAGTCTAATAATAACACAGAACACAAATATAACTTTTAGTATAAAATATAAATACAAAGATACAAAAAACTGGCACTCTCAAGTATAAATCTTTGTTACATCGACGTGTCTCGTAACAAGTATTGAGAAATACGCTCTGTTTTCTTAATTGGATTATTAGTCTTTCACTATTCTTTGTAAGTTTATTTCTAAAACATTTTCTGTGAACCTTTGCTTTTATAAAATTACAAGATAATTGTGATTTATTAATACAATACAATCAATGATTATAAGCATTTGTTAGTATTTTAATAAAAAATATAATAGGCAACCTAATATTTAAAAACCGGATTAAAAAAAAGCGTAACTCACCAAAACAGTAATAAGGAAAAATACGTGAAAATAAAAAAAATACAATTCAAAGAAATACAAAAGGAGACAAATAATACTAATAAATAAACATCAAAGAGGGAAAGTTAAGATCTTAATGATAGTTATCAGTCTTTCTTAAAACCTGGCTTTAACGAAACAAAATAATGTTTGACCCGGTTGAAGATCTCAGTACGGTCAGAAAAGATTACTGGGGCGGTTACAAAATAAATCTGGATTACTCTAAGTGCATAAGACACTAGCGCCACAAGCGGATAGTTTGGTTATTAATCTTCATTCTGGTAAGAACTTTATTACCAGAGGCTGTTAAACTTAATGTCTAAAAGAGATATCGATCGATGGCTAAGAGACTGAAGACTTTATAAACTAAAAGTAAAGTTTTAAACAAAGAGGTGAGATTAAAAAATAAACTATAAAAACATTTTAACCCGCCAGTAAAAATGATAATAAAAACGTTAAGCGATTTTTTAAAATAGTGCTTAGAAAGTAAATGGTTGGCTGAATAAAAATTCTTACTTAGTCCGCTTTCTATTCAAATAAATAATATAAATAATACAACTTTTAGAATAAAAACAATTTCAAATTCTTTATTTAGTTCCGGATAATTACAGAACTGAATCATTAAAGACTAGACTGACTATAATTAGTCGAAACAGACCAGATTTAACATTTATTTTTACATGTGTGTTAAAAGTATCTTCACAGATATTACTATAGGGCCTTCTCATAGACGGCGGGATGAGCTAAGAGAACCACAGTTTGGTGGCGACAATTAAGTGAGGATCATACCGAACGCACTTTATTCTTATTTTGAAATTTGAATACTAATTGGATTAAATATATGACAATTCATATTCATATGACCAATTAACAGGCTTCTTAGTAAAAAAAAAAATGTTATTAACTATTTTCTTTCTCTTGTCAAATAGTAATTTGATTCTATTCGATTAAAATACTAGATAATACATGATCATTTAAACAGTTTATAGGTGTCTAACTTAACTATAGAGTTTAAAAATCGTTAAATGTATTGTGATAATTCATTAAATGTGTCCTATAAAGATACTTATATGTTATCTTTATAGAAAACATTTAATAAATTATCTCGAACTACAATTGCGATGTCACCATAAAACTTCATAATCATACTGTCGTTGTTCTCGATGGCTAATTTCAATGCTCTACCCTCATTGGTCTAAAAGGAATAGTGTCTCTACGAAACACAGTTTTGACCAGTAAGAGCTTAGCTTCATTCAGCTCAATAATTTAAGATATTACTGTTGATTAGTGAATTATTATTACTATTCTACGATTAAGATCAATGTTAATTTGTTTCAACTTTTTTTATTTACGAGCGTTTTGTTTTATAATCATCAATGACTTATTTTATAAATAAAATAAAAAATATAAACGCAAAATATAAAATCAGGCAAATCATTAACGTAATAGCTTTTTTATATTACAGGGAGATAAAATGTGGTTAGAAATTTATAAGTATTATAAAATTCCACCCAACTTCGATTACAAATCTCTCATTAGTTCGTTTAGATTTAAAAAGTGAACATACTTTAAGTCCCTGCTTGATTTAAACACATTAATGTTTACTTTATTAATAATTAAATCTCATCCATTTATTATTACTTTTATATTAATAAAGATTGATTATGAAAGTAAATAATTGAAAAGTGCAAATGTCAACACAAACAAGAACTTTGTTTCATAACTCACCTGTTTAAAGTTATTTTAAAGTAATATTGTATGATGTTTATTTAAATACATATATAATATGTATTATATACATAGTATACATGTATGTTAAATTTTATAATTATTGATAAAACTTATCTCAAGGAATGTGTTTAAAAATTGTCTTGAAAACAGATTCATTTTAGTTTAATTGTTCTTAAATTTAAATAGTGCATATGATTTAAATTAATGTATACATTCTTTAAAGCGCCCTTATAATCTCCACATTTATTATTAAATTAAGAAAATTTATAACTGACTTATTATATCTTGAGCTTAATGTACTAAAGCTAGTTGCAAGTTATAATGTCGATTTAATTTCTTTACTAAGTTTTAAAAACAAAAAGTATTAGAGATAAGTTAAACTCAGAACTCTAAGAGATGGGTACGTGAGACCAGTAATGTGTTTTTTCTAATTGCGTTTACACAAAGCCTTTAGAAATGGTTTTAATATTTTATTACAGCTCGGAATAAAAAAGCGGGTAAGTAATGGATATAAGAATAACCCTCTTAGAGGATATTTACAAAGATATAACTTTTTACACAATTTTATATCTTTTTCAAGTGTACTATAACATTAAGGCTATATGCATGTAATGTAAGCAACTTAAGTTAATTATAAGTTTATACCAATTACCTACCTCCTCCACTAAATCCTCCTCCTCCATCAAAAAATTACAATTACAATTAAATATAGTCGGTAGTATATATATAGTATTTATAATATTTAACGAACAACTATTAAATATATATTTAATAGTCTTCATGGTTCACGAGTTTATATTGATAATGTGTAACCTCAATTATTTTTTTATTGATATTATTTCAAATCGCATGTAATTCCTAAAACAATATCCAATTATATTAAACATCAAATTGTAACTTTACACACCAGTGATCAGTATTATTTAGTGATAGAATAAAAATACTTTTTAAACCCAATATACATTTTTTACCTTATATAGTTAGTCTTAGTTCAGCATAAAACTATGAGCTGTAGAACTTTTATAATCTAAGAAAAAGGTTACAAAATTAATTACAAACTTTTAACAGCATTGTTATTTTCAGGTCTTCTTTCAGTCTTCTAGTGACCAAAGACATGCTCGGATAATTATTTTTACAACTTTTTAAGAGGAACAAGTTATAGAAGTTATAATAAATGTTTGAAAATGTTTATATGTATGTATATGTTAAGCTTATTTAAATTTATATAACTATATAATGAAAAATAAAACAATACGGGCAGGGACTCGAACCCGCGACCTCTGGGAAACTGTATAGTTTAGGTATTAGGTATATTTATAGTAAAGGTATTAGGTATATTTATAGTATAGATATTAGGTATGTTTATAGTATAGGTATTAAGTATATTTATAGTATAGGTATTAGGTATGTTTATAGTATAGGTGGTTGTTGGGTAAATTCCTTAGAATTGTTGTTTTTTATATCCAGTTGGAACATGAAGCATAAATCCTCGTTACATCGACGTGTCTCGCAACAAATATCGAGAAATACGCTCTGTATTGTTTTATAATTGGGTTTAACCGCCCCGTTGGTCGAGTGGTTAGCGCAGACGCCTAACGTGTCACGGCGCAACGGGGCTCGGGTTCGATTCCCGGCAGAGCACAGGCATTTATGTGATGAGCATAGATGTCTGTGTTTCTGGGTTTAATCGTTTATTAAATATATTCTCAGTATTTATATGTGTATTACTATGTATTAGTATCGTTGTCTAACACCCTTAACACAAGCAAATAATTTGCTTACTTAGGGGTTAGATCAATGTGTGTAATTTGTCCCGATATTATTATTATTATTATTATTATTATATTTTTATTATAATCCGTAAATTTGAATAGTCTTGAACGTTAATGTGACAAGAATTTAGTTATAATTTACTTGACAATTCAAGTAAACTACAACCAAATTCGTTATAGTTTTACTATATATTTAAAAAAAACCGAATTTTTAAATATAAAGTATATCGAAAAAAAAAAACTTTTCAACCAACCAAGTGATCAAGAAAATATTATAAAATATTTAAATTCACACTGTCTTGCGTTTCCTTTAAGCGCCGCGTCGTCTCAACTACTTATAGTTTATAATTTTTAATTTAATTTTACCGCTACACGTCTTTTGGGTACAATTACTTATTTTATATATATTTTATATAGTTAAGTATGTATCTTAGCATAACATTTATGCTACTCGGCTTTGTCTTTTTATTAAATATATCATTGTATACACTGTTAGGTACAACTCGTCAACAAATTTCTTTGGTATGGTTTTTGGAAGATATTGTTCTTACCAATAAAATCTATAAATGTATACCACTGTTCTTATATTTAGGCGGAGAAGGAGACAATTAGATGAGAAACATAATGAACATTTTTTGATTTAGAATACTTGATAATTTATGTCCATTTGACCAATTTACAGGTTTCTTACAAAAAAAATGTTATTTTCTCTTTTCTTTCTTTCGTCAAATGGCAATTTGCTGCTATTTGATTAAAATACTTGACAATTCACGGTCATATGAACAATTAACAGGTTTCTTACTAAAATATCGTTATTGTATTTAAAAAAAAAAATGTGTTATCTCTATAGGACACGTTTAATGAATTATCTCGAATAATTCATCATTTTCATTGTCTCGTTGTTCTTAAAAGCTATACCTATTTATCCCTCATTGGTCTAGGAGGAGTAGTGTTACGACACATTACAGTTTTGACCAGTTTTCGCTTCGCTTCAGCTCAATTAAACACGTAGATATTAAAATAATCAACGATAATAAAAAGAAAATAAGAAGAAATCCGTGTAAAGAAATGATAGTTATCATTGTTTCTTAAAACCTGGGTTTGACGAAATAAAATATGTTTAACGGTTTGAAAATCTCGGTTCGGTCAGAGAAGATTAATCCGATAATAAAAATCGAGATTACTCGTAAGCACATAAGACACTACAACCACTTGCGGATAGTTTGGTTATTAATCTTCATTCCAATACACACGTAAGCAGTTCATTACAGTTAAAAAGCGTTTACCTAAAATGTAGGATAAAATTATTTGTTTTCGCTTTCAGGTTATGCCAAATGTAAACTTATAAAACAAATACAGTACAAAAATATTAATTAAAAAATATGTTTAATACTTTAAGTAATTGCTTTAAATTATATGAATATAAAAGCTTGTATAATAGAAAAGGAAATAAGCATTAAACGATAAGCTATTATCAAACACGCTATCTTGGAAAATCACATCAAACATAATGAGTTAATGCGTAAACACAAAATGAATAACAAAGTGGGCCCGAAAAGAAAATGATTTTATTGAAAGTTACTGCTATAATACAATATAATAATACTTTTATATAAATTCATACTTTTTATATCGCTTAAAATATTTAACATTAAAAAGATTAAGACGACAAAGTTCAATATGGAAAAACTTCTCTTGAAAAAAAATAAAAAAAATCTCATTTATGATAATAATAAGAAAATAACAACAAAAAAAGTGCCTGTAATTCAAGTTTATTAGTTGTGACATACTTAAGAGAGAAAAAACAACAAAAAATGTAATAAATGACATAAAGTTCGTAGACTGACAAAAACTTGCAATTTCACTGTAACAAGCAAAAGACTGTACATTTGAGTTACATCCATACATCTGTGTAGGTTCTAACTCTGTTAATTCTATTTATTTTATTAATACAATATTAAAGTTGAATAAATGTTACTTAATTTCATAGTAGCTTATAAATAACAAATACAAAATCTTTTTTCGTACCAATCTTCAGTGGCTAAACTCTATAACTAATTATAGTATAATAATAAATCATTTATAAATTTTATAAGATAAATATCAAATGTATAACGTTATTTTGGTATACAATAATATGTAAAGGACCAAATGTATGATATAATACAATTTTACATAAACGTCAAAATAAATGAAATAAATTACATGTCATACGTCTGACGGAGGAGAAGTTGAAACAAAGAAATTCCTTGTATTTGTAACATATATCGTAAGCCGTCCAATTTTGTCGACATTCAAAATCTGTTAAATTACATTACATTTGATGTGTACTTAATTTGATAGCATTGTGCACATAAATTAATAGAAAACTTATGGAAGGTCGTATAAAATGCTTTTGGCTTTAAAACTCCGCTCATAATTATTTCGTTATTTCGTTCCAGGTAAGTTTGTATAAATAATACCTCTACATTATGAAGTTGGTATTATAGGTAACATAAATTAGGTAAGTTTAGGCGTCGAAGTTTCAACAGGTAATTGTAATGAACTCCTAACCTCTGGGTCGATATGAGTAGTGATGGGAAGTATATCGATAAATGGTTTTTAAGCTACCGATTGTTATAAAAATAATTATATATTGATATATAATATAATGATTACTAAATTAGATTTTGTAAATATATTATTTATAAAATCTTGGCAAGCAAACTGGTACATACATGAACCCTCTATATAAAATAATGAACCTACATATCGTTTTGTTGAATGCCAAAAAACAGCTTGTTTGGTTGCTAAAACTCTGTGTTGTACGCAATAACATAAGGTAAATTACAATATAAGGTAGAAACAATTATTATGTATACAAAGTATATAGGAGTTTATATTTACCAAAATAATGAATAAACAAAATTACATTCAATCATCTTAAGACTATAAAACAAACGAGCTAAGAACTCTGCTGGTAAATCTCATAATCAGATCTCTCTAATCTACGAGATCACAAATCTGTTCTCACAAGCGTTTGAAAAGTGTCTTCTCGTTATAAAAAGTTTTTATACTTGAGTCCTTTAATGTTTGAATATTATAAGTTATTTCTGTTCCAGTCTACAGGCGACTTAAACGAAATGATTGAAAGAAATATGGAAACCTATTTAAAAGGTAAAAATAAAATTATAATCTATTTAAACGAAAAACCTTACATATTATAGTGTTGGTATGATTTTCAGCAAGACAGTTTTGTATCTCAAGAGAATCTAGAAAAAAATTAATAATTGTGATTTATTATGTTTTATGCTAAATGCTTTTAAAGTAATTACTATTTCATCTATAATATTTTGACATTGTATGTATAGTTTAAACCGACAAGCGAAAGACAATTTCTCTACCAAGAATTAAAAATGTAATAAACTGTCTCTTATACATTATTGTTATATTAAGTACTATGCCTCGTGCGTTCTATGATAGAAGGAATTGAATCTCAATGTGTTTTAAATATTTACACTTTTAAAAACAAAAAAATAATGACAATATATCAATACAAGAAAACCCTAATATCCCAAAGGACTTACAGTGAAGTGTTACAAGGGTCATTGTAACTTTATGACGAGATTCACGTTGTAAAAAGGTCATACATAACCCATAATGTACATTTACGTCGATATAACATAAAATAAATGTATTATGAATGAATGGCGTAACAATTCACGACTATTTGATAATTTAAAAAAGTAATTAATATTTATGGATAAAGTTGATCTTATCTAAACGTTCTAAATAAAATTACTTTCATTGTACAATATTTTTTTAATTAACATATTAATATTTCTTCTTTTTAATTTTTATTATAGTTAGACTCCATTCCTACTCACCTTCATTACTTAGTGTTTCCCAAGGGTGTCTAAAAACTACCAATTCTAGTCCACTAGCAACACAATACTGCTATCATCATGAGTATAAAAAACAAAAGTATAAGGTTTCAAATATAACATGAACCAAAAAAAATACAAACATTTTTCACAGTAGAGTTAGCAATCTCAATATTTGTCGGTATCTGTTAATACAAGCATAAAATGTAATGATCAAAGGAAAATCAAGCGGAAAATTAATTGACTTGTGAAAAACACCGTATACATTATTTATTTTGCTTAAAAACTTTGATGTTCTTTACAAACATGCTGTTGGATTTGATAAAGCAGAATAAATATTTAATTACGTAAAATTAATTGTGTCTCAATATTTAATTACATATTTGATTCAAATCTTGTGGTCTGTAACTATTTAATCAATGTCTGTTAAATCCACTAATTATGCTAATGTAATTATTATTGCAATATTACTGGTCTTTAAGCCGTCAGTGATCTTAGTTTAATTTATTAAATTCATAATGAGCATAATAAAGTCTTAATTTATTTACACAACATTAACTTGCTAGATTTCAGAAATAGTAGTTCGTGTTACAAATCTTAACTTGTGCCGAATTCACAAAAAACATTGAAAATATAGTCGTTAACTTTCTCACTACACTTTATAGTACATTATATCTGAAGTTCCAACCTTTACGAATACTATCTTTCACTCTCTAGGTCCACTATTATCCCATGCCAGGTTTAATCATGAAGTACCTACCTCATCCCGATCTTATATTGGAGTTATTTCAATTAGGTTTCATATAGTGAAAGAATCAGATGTCAAGCCAATTAGTTTCTTTACATATATCATAGTCTACCGTAACTTCTCATTATACCAGAATAGTAATAAATTTGCAACTTTGTGAAATAGTTTCAGTCTTTGTGCATCGTTAACCATCACAGTCTTTTCATTTGCCATAAAATACTAAACTAATGTTTGAAAATATCTATAAACATGTATAACCATTTTGAGCTTATTTAAATTTATACAAATATAGAAATAAAAATTTCCCGAGACGGACAGCGATGCGTTAGCTTAATTAGTAGAATGACGGGACGGTTTCACTGAGGTCGCGGGTTCGAATCCCTGCCCATGTCGGTTTATTAGAATAATAATAATAAATATTCTTTATTCCACACCAATAAAAGTAAAATACAAAATAATGATAACGAAATAAAAATGAAATAATACAAAGCGATTTCTGCCAGGCAACCTTAATGTTGAGGATAAGTGATGAAAAAAATATAACTAAATTAATAATAAATAAATAAAATGAAAAAATAGATATAAAATAATAATAATAAAAATAAATATACAAAAATATATATTATATACGAAGAGGTATATAGATGAAATAAAAATAAAAAATAAATAAATAAATTAAAGGAACTTCAAAGAGCTAGATAATATGCAATGACAAGTTTTTTGAAAACAGCCGACCTTGGAGCTCGTCTGGCTTGTAAAGGAAGACTATTCCTAAGTTGAATAACTTGGACAGTAAAGGAATTAGAATAGAAGGAAATGGAGTGCGCGAGAGTTTCAAGTAATAGGTTGTTTTCAGAGCGAAGGTAGCGGTCGTGACACTAGGAGCTTTAATCGATTTTTTAGATAGGGAGGAAGGGAAGATTGAACAAAATGCAGTACAAATGATTTAAGTTATTAGTATAATGATTTAAGTTAGTATTCCTGCGAAGGCAAATCCGAAGCCACTTGAATTTTTTACGCAATTCAGATATGTGGTCATGTTTGCGTAGTCCAAATATAAACCGTATACATTATTTATTTTGCTTAAAAACTTTGATGTTCTTTACAAATATGCCGTTGGATTTGATAAAGCAGAATAAATATTTAATTACGTAATATTAATTGTGTCTCAATATTTAATTACATATTTTTCAAATCTAAGTAACAAACATCAACGTAATCAAAAATAGGAAAGAAGATAGCTTGTACTAAAGCAATTGTAGTTTTACCTGGATTTACAGTCAATCCAAAGAAATTGCGACATCTGAGCAAGGTTTTTATTCTATACTAGCTATGCCTGCGACTTCGTACGCGTAGATTTCGATTTTGATAAAACGTACCCTTTGTACTTACCAATGTATGCAAAAACTATAAACCTTCAAACTGGTAAGTGGCAATGGTACTACGATAAGAGATTATTAACTTCTTTATTCGTTAACCGATAGCTAAAAAAAATCCGTTTCTGAGATTAGCGTGCACAACATACAGACATACAGACGAACAGACAAAATGATAAAAAATTGTTTTGGGTTCTCTTGCTTTTATAAAGGCCTCCTATGATGTTTTTTTTTAATATTTTCCATGTACAGAAATGGTTCAGTGACAATTTTATTATATATATAGATTTATATAAAGTTATATACTGAACTGTTGTTCATTGCACATAAATATTCAAACCAAGTGTCCAAATACAAAATGTGTCGAATATTGTTGTGGTTTTGTTTATTGGAGTGTGTCCTTGTAATTCAATCAAAAATAAAACTCAACAGAATTCAGTTTATTTAATTTTCAGAATAAATTACATTTATACCTAAATTTACTAAAAGGATTCTCAAAGATTATGTTGGGTTATTTAAAGAAAATATTGTTATTTTATACAGTTTGACATATAGGAAATTGACAGATGCTAATGCATTCAGAAAATATGCACAAAACAAATCCATTCGCCCTATTATTTTTTAGTCAATTGATGGATGGATTACACTTCTAAGTATTTTTTAATATAGTATAATAGCATTTTTTTTTATATTAAATGGGTAATTGAACATGGCCGTTTTTTTTTTAGTGGTTCACCTAATTTTCCCCCTTATGAGTGGACGGAGTCAGTGTTTGGGATAAATATTTTTTTCAGCTGTAAATTTTATTGTGCAATGTTATGAGTTTTGTATTCTAATTCGTGTAGTGGATGCCGGCATGTGGCAGCTGTTTCGGTTCATTTTGGTTTGTTTATCCTTGTTTAATCATAATCCTTTTTACGCTTAATAGTTTTCCTTTGAATCCATATTCTGAGTTTAATTCTACATCCGAAAGTGAAAAACAGCTGTCGCATGGGAGTTATGCAGTTTATTTTACGGGTGTCTATTATGGTATTTCATGTTTTAATTATTAATATTTACATTGTTTGGTTCTCAGTTTACACTTGAGAGGATGATAATACAGTATGTTTATATTATAACATTATATTAATTTACAATATTTGAGGTTATATTTACATTACAGAAACAAGGTAAGTACAATAATTGAGCAATGTAACATATTTACATTAGTGCAGTACAGTAGTTGGCACTTGTTAGCATTCCCGTTACCTAGTACTAAGTAACCAGCTGATTGGCGCCACTCAGGGTTTTTTGGAACAGGTTTTTGTGTATTGGACAATAAGGTTAAATTTGGTCCCAGATCTTCTATTATATAAGTTACTTCTAAGCAAAGGAATCAGTTCGATCAATGCCCAAATTAAATAATGAAGACTTATTTGACTTATAAATTTGGAATTATGGAAGAAATTGCTAGGCTCTTATCATATACCTTTTATTTTATATTCTTTCTTTATATAATAAAGAAAATATATTTATAAATTATCTTCATTTTTAATATCATCTTCTTTAAGACCAACAACTTTTACATATTTTGTCTTAAAGAGTAATACAATACTCAAGAAAAAAGAAACATCATTATATTTCTTAGATCCACGCAAATGTTTCATATATCAGATTATCATAGCATAGATCAGTAATATATACTCTTAATACCTCTCTCAATGGAAGCGCCAGTTACATAAAATATAAAATATATTTCTTAACCTTGTTAAGCATTTATTTCATTCTATGACTGTTATATAGAGTGACACATTTTTTCGGTTTGTAAATTTTTCTTCGCATTACTAAAATTAAATACTAATTATATTTAGTATAATATTAATAATTTATTATATTCAAAATATAATTCATTTTTATTTTGAGGCGAGTGAATGAGTAAGTCGTATCGAATACATCTTATGACGTCTCAATCTTTTCGATTGATTGATTGATCCATTCAGTCAGTCAATGACTGGATCGATCACTCAAAGTGAAGGAGATACTCAGCTCAAATACGGTGATATTCACAGAGTGGCCGCAATTAATTATTTCTGATAATGGTTGTGTTGAAGTTAGTTCTGTGTTATTAACGATTACTCTCCGAGTATCTTCCGCGTCATCATAACATATTGAACATGACAAAAGGCTATAACATTTCATAATCGCTAACTATTAAAAGATTCTTATCTGTATATTAATTAAAATCGATATCTGTATTATCGTCATTACAATTTATTATTTCCATGCTTTTGCCTATTTAGTAATCGTAATTATGACCAAAAGAGTCACGATTACAATTAATAAATAAATTTAAATAAAAAATGTTTTTTCTGCCTTAACGAAGTGCGATATGTTGTTGTTTGATAATAATTATTAAATAACCTATCGGTAACATTTTAATCGGTAATTTTTTATTTAGATTATTCAATTATATTTAACATTACAGACATTTTGAATTTTACTTCTTTTTAATATATACTTTTAAATAATATCGCAAATCGTTCTACGTCAATAATCAACTTTTTTTTTCTTAACATTGATTTAACGGTTAATTTGAGACATTAGAAAAATGATTATTCCACATATTATATTATATATAATAAAACAATAATTCTTTAGTGCCAGTGCAAACTAATAACCACAGTGAATATGAAGCAACTTGGCAAGCTTGATACAAATAATTCATTGCTACCCAGTAATTTGTAATTACAGTTCTACCCCATTTGAGGTCAAATAATTGCTACACTTACCCATCCTGCATTAATGATAAAGGAGAAAATAGGAATGTACTTCTAGTTTTATTACTTTAACTTTGTTTAGAAGTGCGGCCATTAATAATAATTATAAAGCGCTTTGCTTGACCTGAACTAATTTCTGTACACGTTTTTATTTTATTTGAAGTTTATTATTTACTATTTAAGAGCAGTAAAAGATGTATATTTTATTTTTTTTAAATACAAATATGTTTGTGAATCATGCCCATGGATCGTTAACAAATGGGAAATCTTAACTGGGAAAACTGAAAAACTTCTTTTAGCGTATGAAATTCTAAAAAAATCACCCAGGTGAAAAGACTCTACGTCATCATCTTTGAAAAGATTTTCTAGGTTTTCGTTATAAGTAACAATAAACTTCGACAGTCTTACATTATTTAAACTTTCATAGGTACCACACGTACGCTGCTACTTATTATCTACTTCCTTGCTCAAACATATATAATTTTAAGTATTTTTGATTCAATCAAAATACCTAACCTCTTAAAATTACTTCATAAGTAAAAAGTAATTAAAATCATATAAAAAACATTTTTTTTAAATTTTGTATAATTGTAAGATTTGTTTGACTAAAATAAAGATATCAATTGTTGGTTTGACCAAAGCTAATGTAATGTTTGTATAGAAGCTTAATTGAGTAAATAAATAAATGATTATTGGATACTGATTTCATTAAGAGTAGCGAATATATAAATCACGAATCGTCTCTAAACTAAGAGAAGCCAGTGTGTGAGAGACAAGATGTGTAACAGAACTAGTATAATGAAGTGTCACAGTGATAGTAAACAGTTTAGTGTGTTTGTGAGCAGTCCCATAGTGTTTTAAAGAATGGAACGACTGGCATTAGCGATTCTTTGCTGTAAGAGAAATCTAATATATATAATTGAGAGAAGAATTAAAGAATTTTCCGCAAGAAAAACACAACATATTTTCCTTATCTCTAGAATATTCCTGGTTTTGCCTAACGCAAGAACGAGCTAACAAACAATATGATAAACTATTGTTTAGAAGTCTTTATTATATATTAACTTAAAGTGACACTTACGTAATGCATGGATATGGGCTCATTACTTTATTATATTTATTATTTTTGTAGAAATAAATAGCGGTATTTTATAATGTCGGTCTATCATTGAATAAGGCTTTTTATAAATTAATTTCTTTATATATTTATGCGGTTGTTACTGCAGTTATATCATAAATTGGCCGAGTTTCATTCACTTTTTATTTAATATTTTACATTATCTTTATAATTGAAAGTGTATATAAAAACATGAGCCACTCATATAAAAATCTTTAAGTTTATAGTAGTAACCGGTGTTAAGAAAAATAAGATCTATAAATTAAAACTATTATATTTTAAACACACTAAAATGTATAAATTATTAAATTTACAATAATAAATCTTGTCAATAAAGTTCGAAAATGACGAGTGTAATCTCATAACGATTCCGTTAATCAAAATCAAATAATAATTAGTAACCACAGTCTATAATTATACAGAATGTTATTTATTACACTACACTTCAATACTCTGTAGTAGTGTATGTTGTGGTTCTTAGATTTGTCGCTTAATTACAAACCAGTTCAGTTACAACACGAGTACTTATGTACACTGTAACCACATGTGGTTAGACTGTAACCTAATAATGAAAAACATTTATATTTTATTATACTCTATGATTATTAAAAGCCGAAATTAATAATTAATCCTGTTAAATATTTGTTATATATAGAAATCGATATCGGTGTATACACTCGCCTTTTTTAGTTATAAGTTAAACCTGAAGATTGAGTTCATAGTTAAAATTGAATGGATTTAAAATCGATTCTAAAGTTCGATTGAAAATAATGACATAGTGTTTTATTCTTTGTCTAAAACATAGCTAATAGATAAAGAAAACTGGTGATAGACAAAAGAAGGCCAGGATTCAGGAATCTGTATTTTAAACTGTATTCAATTGACTGAATGTGTAAACATCCTTTGAGAGGTCTGTATATGTTTGTACTCCATTGACACACCTTGGCAATTCAAAACAGTTCATGAGCTTCTCTAGAGAGGATAGCAGCTGCCAAAGAGATGAAATATTGCAGGTGTATTCCAAACATCTAATTGGTTTTATAATATATGTATAATATCTATATATATGTTAGCTATTTTATGTTTATGAATATAATTATAAAATAATATAATTAAGATACGATATATGGAATATTATTTTCATTTAGGGGGTATAGACACTTTAGCTTAGTTGGCCGAGCGACGGAGACGGTTATCAAGATGTCGCATGTTCGAGTTCTGCCCGTGTTACTACTATAATGTTTCATTTCACATCTTACATTCTATATAATGGAATTTAATGAATGATAACGATCTTAAATAATGAAAAGCGTTTTTGTAAGTTACACATTAAATACGTTTTGTTACAAAGAATATTCTTTGTAATCAATTAAAAAATGCAATCGTTAAATAATCAATAATCTTGTAAACACTATAGTATATTGTATTTTATGATAAAGACTTCTATATTTTTTCATACACCAAAATCTATATGATATATTTGCATTCTGTATATTAAGAACCTTTAAATGACATATAAATGTATGGAAAAACATTCAAAATGATACTACCGATAAATCATGACAAGATAAGCCCTATAAGCCGAAGAAATCCCGTAATTTGTTTGACCCTAACTGGGGTACATTAAATAAATTGAGTGGGGAAAATAGAAAGTGGGGAAAAACAGCAAACACAAAAGCATACCATACATATTAAATAAGTTTAGTCTGATAATCGGCTACCGATTGTCGGGCGTCGAAAAGTAACAGCTCCAACATTTTACCGATTTTTAAAGGGTCTACCCTTTTTTACAAGTCAGTGAGAGCATACAATAAGGGAATATCGATGTGTGGGAGGGTGTATATGTGTATGTTTAATATGTGTAATGGGTACATGTAGCGTTTCTCAGGAAGGGATTTACTTTTACATGTGATATAGGTTGGGATTCTTTGTCTCATTTTTTCACATATTATAGAATATTTTAGAAAATCCTTTGGTGATTCTGGTTTAATTAGGCTAAAGTATGTACATATGTACACAAATAAAATATCATAATAAAATTCATTGCAATTCTACCTTAATAGCCTCCTATTGTAGAATACTTTTGCTATTGACCCATTTTTATTATACAATACATTTTACATGAAAGAATGGATCGAAAATATATTTTTTTGTACATTTAAAAAATCTGGGTCATAAGTATTATGAGATGATCAGATAATAGTATCATTTAGTAAGCGGATACGGATGACCGACTTGTATTGTCGTGCAATCAATCTCATTTTATGAGATAAATCTTGGTTATGGCTAATCTCATCGAAATGTGACTTTGATCTCTCTTAATTATTTTTGAACCGATGTACTCATAACTCAATTCAACCGCTGAGCTGATTTTTTTTGTAGTATTTTTCTCTATTCGTGTAATTACATCATGATTAAGATAAATTTATTTTTAATAAAATATGTTTAGATTAAAAGCCAAAAACTAATTTTATATATTAATAATTTTATAAAACCTTAATATAATATAACATTTTATTAAAATTGCAAGATATTTCTAATTAGATTGTTTAAGTGTTATTGAAATAATTAGAAAGTGAATTATAATGAAACTTTCTCATCAATATTATTAGGTAATAGGATTACACTTGAAACACTTGTTCTGAAGTAGCTTAGCGATTCGAAGCACTTGCTTAGAATTAATATTTTGCAATGAACTTAATTAAATTCCAAGATCGCTCTCGGGTCAGTAATGCAAGACATTTAAAGATATGTTTTATATAATAAAGAAGTACCTATTAAATGACATAACTGTTGAGTTGATTTTTATACATAGATACTAACATATTACTCATATTTAAATACAAATCAATTTAGTGTTTTCAAAGCCTAAAATCAACAGCCTTTGTCAACACTAACTTTTAAGTTAATTGTCATCATTGTAAATAATTATTATTTGATATAAGTCATATTACTTTTTATTATAAAGACGATTGCTATATAACCACATAATACTATTATATTTTTTTTATATTTTGACATCTAATTCGTAAATCAAAGATTCAAATGAAACTGATTTACAATACTAAGTCAGAAACAACTTTTTTATCAGATATACCTGATATATTTGTCTTATAGATATTTATTGGTAAAAATATAACATAACCTTTTAAAAACAAATCACACCACATGAAGAAGTAGGTGAAATAAACTAAGCCAGAATTCCCTTCGAAGCTGCGGTACTGAAAATATTTAGTAGAAACCTACAAAAAAGTTATACTTACGTTTCTTCCAACTTCGTGTATTACATACCACAGGCAACACATATCACCCTATAAAAACACAAACCGGGTCACTAATGGGCACATTTTTAATTTTTATTTATATTTTGTTACACGATGCCGGGAGGTGCGAATGAGCATCGTGCGTTCGAAACGACGCCTCGAACACGACTGACCGCTCGGGATAACTGGGATACCAGTCTGGAAGAAGGGATACCCAATGTAATCTAAATTCAACATTTCCTTTTAGTGTATTTTTTTACTTAATCCTAATGTTATATTCCAATAAGTACTAAGTTTTTCATCCTATTTGGACCTATACCAAAGTAAGATATGTCTTATAAGATGAATAACTTTATTTCTATTTAATATACAAAATAAAGATATATTTTCATCAATAATTCGATTAATTGAAATAAGGATTGGAACATGTATTGTTGTAAAATAATATATTATTACAGCAATATAAAAACGAAATATAATTCTATGGAAACAAAAAAGTTTTAATAATTAATAAGACCTAATATGTAAAAAAGTAATACCCTAAAAATTCACGCGTATTATTTATCATGGCATCCCAGCTCTGAGAAAATGGCGGGAAATGGCGCCTGCGTGGACCCTCCCCTCGGCGGGAAAACTTAGCGCCAATCGAAGTGACGAATTAGGCTGCACTTGCACATATTAATTTCTTCTTTTTTTTGTTTTAAGTGGTTGCTTCTTTATTTACGCGATGCTATAGTATTTGTGTCTTTTAATATTAGTTAATAAAGTTTAGATACTTTGGCTATACAGCAAAATTTTTAAATAGTTTATGTTGAGATGTTACTTTGTTAGTTTTTATTTACTACATTTATTTGGTGAATTCATTTATTGTTCAAAATGTTTCACCTAAATAATAAACTGCATTTTTATTTATATGTTTTATTAGTTAACTTATTGAATATAAATTTAATTGCTATTTTTTTCCTTTCTAGATACTATTAGTAAAATTAACTACCTAGATGCCATTCTACCAAAACTCCTAGATTTTGTAAATTTATATAACATATTATAAAATCATATAATATATTTTTGTAATAATGTTCTCAGGTTATCTAATTACATTATAATAATAATAAATATTCATAAAAGTTTGTCGATTCGAAATATGGTATAAGGAGATGACGTCATCTTCGTAGAGAAAAACGCAACTATGAAAGTTTTTCGCATGTACCCCTGGTGGCGCTGTAATAGCCGTCAAGGCTAACAACATAGACATGAACAAAAAAAAGAATGTTGTTGATTAGTTAGAGTTCAAAGTTTGACATTTTAACTGACGTAAACATAAGTTAATGATAAAAAATTGATAGATTTCAACCCCAATAGATAATATTAGGTAAGTAAACGAATATTATGCTATTTTGACTGTACTGGATTTGAATAGTAAAGCAAGGCTAGATTTGATGTTTTTATTTTACCAAATATTATTGCCAACTTTAGACATTCTAGTTAAAATACAAACATTAAATATTAACTTACAATACTATGGTAATCATGTACATAGTTTACAGTTCGAAAATAAGCTTACAAGATGATCGATATAATAAATTTAAATATAATATTAAAATTGCAATATTATTATATTTTACAGACAATCTTAGAATATATATTAATATAGTTTTCAATTACTATTTTTATTAGAAAACATCTTGAAACATCTATAGCCATGTTGAACTTATTTAAATTTTAAATAAATATAGAATGAGAAATAAACCACCGATACGGTAGCTCAATTGGTAGAGCGACAAGACGACTTCCCAGAGGTCGCGGATTCGTATCCCTACCCGTATCGGTTTATTTTTTATTCTATATTTATATAAAGTTATAGTAGCTGCTCCTCGACAATAATTATTAGCATTAGGAATAGGATCTAATAGGAATAAATGTACCTTAAGATCGTTCTCTACGAACTTATAATCAGCTGACTGTTCGATAACATCTATACTATCATAACAGTATTTATCAGTTCTTTCTAATATATAACCCTTTAAAAATATTAGAATTTTCGAATGTATTATTAAGCGTTTTTATATAAAATGTATTATTATCGAATTTATTAAGCGTTTATATATAAAAAATAAATGTATAAACCATAGCCATTACATCTTTGTATAAGTTGAACCAAGAGAAATTAATTGAATAACTGTGAATTTTAAACTAGAATTGTATTTTATACCCTTTTTGATTTAATAAATACAAAAAAAAATGAATTACAACAATATTATACTATACTATTGCATACTATCAATTGTCCAACGAATGTCATACGACTAAAAAGGGCAGCATACTTTTATCTCTCTTTTTTTCTTCTTACGTAAGGGATAAGAAAATAAAATGTATGACATTTCTATGATTGAAATATTTGATGATGGGTATCATAATAACACTGTGTACAAATTTGAACTTACTATAAAAACAACATCGTCGTCATGAAATAACATAGTTTTTAGCCTGAAAAATAATACTAGAGAAGCTTAACACATATTTTAATGTATACCTACCAAAACGTCTTTCGTTCTTTCCTTGCAAAATTATATGTCAAAATATCAAGACAACGTCGTAGACAGCAGGCGTCGAAAAGCCACAAACAGACACCTCTCTGAGTACTGTGACTATCATACGGCTTTTATTTTTAGTCTTTATGCAGTGAATTTAAATTTATATTGAACGGGTACGATTTTCGGGGCTTCAGTCATTTTAATCTCTAATGGTAACCCAAAAGAAAATTCCTAGAATATTGAGAAGTTAACATTTTAATTAATATTCAATGATGAAGCATATTATTATTCCGATTTTAGGAGTACTTTATAAGTCTTATATACAGTTCTCTAATCTAGCTCCAGTATGGTTTTGTTCGTTTTTTTCATAGTTTTATTTATCAGTCAGTAGAAAAAATTACTGACGAACATCACATCTTCACAAGACCAAACATTCATCATCATCATCATCATCATCAATTCAAAACAAACCAAAAAAAGATTCTAAGTATTTCACTCAAATGCTTAATTATCTTTTGATCAAATTATTACAATTATAATAAGACTGGACCAGTAGGTATCATAACATATTAAAACGATACCTATTTGTAGCAACATTTCAGCTTCTCGTGCTGTTTGGCTCCGAAATAATATTATCCTTACAGATAATAAACACCCGTAAGTAACTGTTATGTTCTGGTTTCGTACGGTAAGTGAGGGAATTATTCGCATCCATCTCCTTTTCTCTCTTCACCTCCTTCCCTTCTCAATATTTTTTAACGATGGCAACACCACTACATTTGCTGACAGACCCACTTACCTTCAGACGGAACATCCGCTGTTTTGTTTCCTGCTATATTAAAAACAAACAGTAAAAACCGATGTTATTCCGACAGATAATTAAAAGTAAAACAAAACTTTCCAAGTTAATCTCCCGAGTCTTTCACAATGTTTCTATCGTTATCTGTAAACTCAAGTTGCATAACTGAACAGGTGAGCGAGTTTGACATCTGAACTTGTACAATGATGTTGGCTAATGCGAGGCTTGGCCGCTCTCCAACTCACATACTTGGAGACATAATTCTGATATTGCAAGCTGCTAAAGTTTGATAAGTTAAAGAACTGTCTAATTCATGCTTATTCACTTAGTCTTATTCCGCTTCCAACTTGGGGTTTATTTAAAACGTATTCAAATAATTTCTAAAAGTTTTAACAGTTTTCATTTCTTTACTGAAATATGACGTTGAACAAAATTGAACTGTCATTGATATCTCTTTGGATATTTAATACAAGAAGAATCAATTGTTTTTCGTAGAAGTGGGTAATTTGATCTATCAAAAATATGAATAATCTTATTACTATAGATGGCGTAACCAAAACATCTGGATATTTTTATAGATCGAATAGTTATGGACTTTTATTATAAGTATTCACTAAGAAAAACCAACTCACTAGGAAAATTAATTAGGAAATCCTAGCGGGGAAACACTAACATTAAGTTCAATGATATGAGACACTATTGCTCTTTTAATTTAAAATTTTCCATTACAAGCTATTAGGACCCTTTTAACAAGGAGTTCTCAACACAGTCACAAACTCATTCGTGAGTAAACAGTGTGAAGCAATTACGCCCTTGTCTGTTCGTTGCATCTTTCTTAACCAAACCCTTTTCTGTGGTAAAACATAATATTTTTTTTTTACATACTTATTTCATGCAGCGTCTCCACCTGTTTATATTAAATAATGTTTATTTACAGTACCAGCTATATAAGTATCGAAAATAAATATTGATTGGAGCTGTAATTTCATACAAAGTATAATTCTATAATGTTATGGTTCAGAATTGAAAAATAAACATCCATACAAAATTGCATCCCCTATTTAAACCCCTTAGGGATTGAATTTGCCTTTAAAAAGCTTCCATTTTAACGAGTGCCTTAATAAATTCTAAACGGAACCCTGACGCAACATTATAGAGTCGTAACCCTTGCAGTTTCTGAGAATTTATGATTAGTCAGTGTGTTGTTTCACTTTTATATTCATATATGTTATGGTATGTTCTTGATTTCCCATAAATATATATTATTTCTCTTTTATATCATTCTATTCTTCTCTGTTATCGATTCTTCTACACTTTTTATAATTTATAATAGCCAATTTTACAACATCAAAAGCCTTTTAGAAGGTTAACTTCATATTTGTATAATAATTATCAAGAGTGAGTTTTGAAATCATGTTATGTTCAAAACAAATAAAACAGAATGTCCTGAAACTTAAACAAACAGACATCCAAGAACCGCTGCCGCAGCCGCGAACTTCAAACTGAAGTTGCAAGCTGAGGGAACTTCGTTCAAGTGAATGGCAACAAAACACGCCAACAATTAAGAATTGAACGCAAACACCTTCTACCCCAACTAATAGGTGAAGCTTTACTAGTCTGACTATGCTTTGACAATTCCAAACATTAAAAAAAATATATATATTATGTATATAATAAAACAGTCTCATAGTAAATATTAGCAAAATACGTTGGAAGGTTTCTAGATTTTTTACATATAACCACATATAAGTATTATGTGAAAACTTAAATAAATATAAGAAACAATAATTTAACCAAAACATATTGTGCATGAATTGATGTCAAATTATAGTATTTGATTGATGTATAAAGTATTTTGACGTTATACAACTAGTTATTATCCCGACTCCGTCCACATCCTCACAATTATAATATTAATATTGCCACCATAGTATCGCACTGTGTTGGGTGACCTGACATCACCATTCATCGGATCGGATATAATGTGAATATGACCTCAATCAGTTCAGAAGTTATCCGATTACAAATAGACTGCACCAACGATTATTTATATGTATCTGAGCTATTACTATTTATTTTTATCTAAAATTATATATTAAAAAAAATAATGAACTTTCGTTGCTTCATTTTGCAATTAGTTTCCTTTATTTTTATTTTATAGCATTTATTCAAAACATTGATGTAGCCACATAAATGTTTTGAACAAATGCCATTTAAATTTGATACATAAATACATACATATTTGTTCGTATACGTATAAATACCTTTGCTTATCTATTCTGTAATTTATAAACAATTACATATATATTCGAATATTTATTAAACCTTTATTTTTATTAAACGTAGGGCACTGAAAACTTGGTGGAATAAAGCTAATCTCTTCCCCACTTGATACATACATACATACATACATACATACATTCACACATCCATACATACAAATATTAAGTTAAGTAGTATCTACAGTATAACTTGCATTTCATGGGAAACGTGAGCTTTCAACTAAGATAAAGAATTATATTTTGGGGATCATCTGGACACAAAACATAATGCTTTTAAGGCACAATAGCTTGAATTTGTGATTTTATCACAAGATTGAACATACATACATGAATTAAGATAAGGATACTCTCATACACGCATAGATACAGTTCTCATTCATACAGTTTCATTTAAATAAATGTCTGAGTGATATACTTAGGGATAGGCTAAAAAGCGCGGATTAGAGATGTGAAATTTTGATTGTAGATTCAGCTTATCCCTTAAGCACTTAATTTTACATTCGTTTTGATATTTTGTTATGAAATAGAGGGTGAAAGTTTGTATAATATTCGAAGTAGGAAACATAACATCATAATTAATTTATCTATTGAGGGGAGCCGCAGTCAAAATAATTACATTCCAAATTTAAATACCACAACCCCTATAACCAGTTTCCGAATACACGTTGATTTATGGGACAACCTGTATATGTTCGGAATATTGCAAGTAAAAAATGGATACATAAATATTTTTTTGTAATATCAACATCCTTTGTCATCACGTTTGAACAATGAAAGATAAAAAAATGTTTTTTTTATATTCAGCACAAAAAAAATACAATCCTATTTTAAAAGTAAATAGTTTAAAAAATCAAATGTTTTAAGTAAATAGTGGAAAATTTAATGTATGGACAAATGATAGTATTTGGTTTAACAACACAATCAATCTCTGCGTCAGGCGGTAGTGACGTCATGAACTAACACTAGTGGGGAATTAATTAATGGTGTCAGTGTCAGGTAAAACAGGATATATTATAAATAAATAATATCAAAAAGTAATTTATTAGTAGTAAGTACCATAACTGTTTATTTTTTAAACTAAACATTTTTCACTCACGTTTTTCAAGTAAACTAAACAGTATAGTTCGATTTTCTTCAATATATTTTCTTCTATCTTCATTTCTAACTATAGAGTCCTAACAAATGACTAAGGCAATACTTTCTCATGAAATAAATCAGCATAGCTGCAAAAATGGTATGTTTATTACTTATACCTTCTGAAGATATAACGTCAGTTTTTCCATGGGCGGCCGATAGACGCATTGCTTTTATTTCATATTTGTTCCAAGTGACTATCAAATACGAGTCTTAGCTTACCATTGCAAAACCAACTGACTGTAGGGGAGATCCCCTCTGTTATAAGTAAATCTTTCAGTTTTCTAGGAAATAATCTATGAACTTCTAAAAGATCTTAAAATAAATTCTGAATATTATAGTCTTATGTTTGTTATTTAACTAGATATGTCATAAACATAAAACTGTCTCGTTAATATTTAAAGGTAAAATTATTTAACCACAATAACAGAAAGTTAATATTACTTTGTAAAAGACAATTTTAGTGTAGGTATTCAATGTAACTGCATCGATATAAAATGAGAATATTTCTGCTACACAATCCTGACTATTATAGTCCGTTCTCAGAGACGGAGCACATACATGTAGCTACATTCACTGCTTACAGCCGGTCAGTAGATCGACTCGGAATTTGTCTTACTAATGCTGACTTCTGAAAGCATGATAGAAGTAAAATTGAATTGACAATACTTTGAAGAGTTCTGATGAGCTGCCACTTCATAGTTAATTTTTATATTAGTCAGCCTTCGAAAAACCAGTTAATTGATTATGCTACCAGCTACCAGCTACCAGCTAAATGATTAGTCAAATGGTTGATTTAGTGAAAGTTTTTGTTTCAAGTACTTAAAATACAAATTAACCCTATTAAAAGATAATCTAATGTGAGAAGACATGAACCGTTTTCATATAATATCTAGGTTGGTATAGCTTTAATGTTTAGTAAATAAAAGACAATTTCCATGTATATATATAGAGGTATATTTAGTATGGTAGAAACGTAAACCTAATCTTAATTGATCACGCGGGTCATATCACCATCTCGATGCATGTATTCGACAATTGACGCAATTTCGAGGACAATATTGTAATAATCTCGTCTATTTAGCACATAGATGTTCGCGGTTATTATACCCGATTGTCGGTTTGATATAATACAAGCTGTTACCAGCGGATTTGTCTGCTTGGGCTACAGACAGGCCTTCGAAACACATTCCTAATATTAGTTCAGAACTACTGATCGAATCTGAAAAACCAAGAGTCCACATCTTTCTTATATATTTTTTTAAGTACACTTCTTTAGGGACAGTTTAATGTGAGTTAAATGTTATATGTATTATAACAATCTTTCATGAATGAGATATATAATTTTAACAATTTTAACAATAAATACACTACGTCTTGTAATTCCAAACATTAGTGTGTTCAAGCAAATAAATTTTTCTACTTATTATATTTTTTATATGCACTTATTACATAGTAGAAGTAATAAAAATAATAAATTTTATTTTGTGCTCTTTTATTTGTAAGATTTTTTTATGGATTTTGATTCGAAAATTCGAAAATCTGCTCGAAAAATGTTATTATTTTAAATGTAATTAATGTTCAAAATAATATCTTCTAAATTTTTATGTTGAGTGAACTTAAGTTAATTCTTAGCGAATAAAATAAAAATACCTGTGTTCTTATACAAATATACCATTTTGTTTTATTCTACATTTGTTACAATCAAGGCTACGCTAAAATTGTTAATTCTCACCTCGAGGCAACTTTCAACCAAGCGGCTTCATTGTTAAACTTTTACAATTAAAATTTTCAACTTCTTCAACCATAAAGGTTAAATTATTTTTACAGATAATTTTTAACCCTTTCTGTATATTTGTTATATTTGAAATTATTAAAGTTTTTAGAAACATTGAAGACTTGATTTTCGTGTACCGTCTTTTATAGAAAGTTTTGGAGTGAAATTAAAAATGCCCTTTCAAAAACATACCTACGTCATAAAAATAACTTTGAGTCAAATTGTTTAGCTTCTAATGATCACTTACAAGAGCATTTTTGGTTTATAGGTTAATGATAGTAACAATTGTAATTATGTTTGAATTGCTTTTTACTAAAGATTTAATTATGTTTATCTCAGTTCATAACAGTAACAGTTGAAAAAACATATACCATGCTATTGCTTACTATAATTATATAATCTATTGACTATAATAATAAATAAAAAATAAGCAATCTAAAAAATATTTTAAAGAAAATTATAACAATAATAATTTACCTGAACTTCTGAAATATTAGTAAAAATTTCATCACAGTTCGAGATGTCAGAGTCATATAGTTTAGATAATAATCTGGTATTTTGTTTTGAATAAGAATTTCATAAGTATATAAATTTAATTTAAATATATTGTACCCAATCAGCATACAATACAACCAAGCTGATACGATATCCTTACCACCTATCAATATCCCAATTATATTTGGGGTTATTACAATATGTCAACTTCTTCCAAGTTCTTTTATCTCTCATAACATAACATCACTCTATCATGTCTTCTTCAGTCGCACTCTTCTTCTATTGCTATTCTCCCATAACAGACTCTTCTTATTATATCCTTTCCATCCCTGATGGATTACTGATTACACAAATGATTATTTCTAATGTTTTTATCGATATATAAAAGGTTATAAAATGTAAATAAAGTTTATCCTCACATACAAAACAAACAATAATATTTATTTTCTACATACAGTCAATAAACATATAAAAGTCACAAGCACATCCTGTACACACTTCAAATATATTTATTTGTACAAAATAAAAATGCATTTCTACAAAAGGTAGAAATAGTGCAGCATCTCGGGAAAATATATGGCAAATAAAAGCGGAGACAAAGAAATTAGCTTTAAATCGAAATAACCTCACTCTGAGATAAATTTAGAGAAAATCGAACATGATTGCACTTATACCTACGCTCCTATATAAGTAATATGTAATATTTTTGTATTTACTTATCGTATGTTGACATCCATCCATTTGAAATATAATAATTTGTACGTTATGAATTCAACATAAGAAGCTATGAGTATTTTCATTACTTGTATACCTTTTACCAAAAAATTAAGTGCCATTTAAAAATCGATGAGTTCCCTGAATATATTGTTAAGACAGATTACATCTAAATAAACAGTTTTTATTATAACATAAAATCTTTTAAAATATTGATTACGATTATTGAGAATAAATATAAGCCTTTCATGAAATAATTAAACAACAACTCAAAAGTTAACGATAAACGAAATACTATTTAATTTTTAATTATGTAACAATATACTTTCATGAAATGCCATAATTGAGATGATTTCGAGTTGGTCATGGAAATATTAAATACAAACCAATTTTCACAGAACATACTTTGTTATAAATTTAATAAATAATTTATTTTCTTTAGTATACAAAATATATACAATTTTTGTCTTTTATTATGGAGGCATCCAATACAGAAACACAAAATGAATTTGAGGTCTGCAAAAAAATGGAAGATGAACATTTAAGGTTACAAAGACAGGTGAGCAACTCATATTATATTAGTAATAGTTTTTTATTCTATTTGTTGCGCTGTAAGCCTGCAATTTTTATGAACATTATTTATTTTGAACGAATTCTTAAATATATATTTGCAGGTACGGATGACACAGACAGACCGACTCCATCGCTCTATGGGGGTGCATCCGAAGTTTAGACGACAAGACCACCTGCTGCGGACCCTTAAGAAGGAGTACTTGAACCTTCACATGAACTTGAAGGTCACTAATACATGATAAAATATGAGTACAGATATGAGTTTTCGTAGTTTTGTCTGCGTTTTCTGATTGCAAAAATATATAACTGAAATGCTAGACTTTCTAATATAATATTAAATTAAATATACCCATGTATAAGACTGTAATTCATTATTAACTACAGTAAAAATAGACTTATTAATAGATTGCTAGATCCGGAGCTCATAAGAAAAACGACAAAAAAATGCAATCCAGTTTAAAGCGCGCTCTCCTGCAACGAACACAAACCGTTGATGAGGAAGAAGGTATTTTTGTAAAGTTCAAACAAAATTTTTAATTTTTAATCTGCAAAATCCCTTTAAGTTGTCCTTTAAAGAGTCATTAACAACCATTTTGATTTGAGCTTAAGTAAAACATGTAATTTGTTATTCATAAATTTATTTAAAAGCATTGTCAATTTTTACCCAGACGGAATGACGCTCATGGATCAAATAGAAGAACTATTGCAACGTAAAAACAAGTACATACTGGAATTAAAAAACAAAATGACAGCGCACAGTGGAAAGGTTAATTTACACAATAATAACTGTTGTTGATGTATAATCATTAAAAAAATATTTTTTTATATTTCATCATATCTTTAAAAGCTTGAAGAACGTCGCAGTTTATCGGAACACAGACTTTCATGGACAGAAAACAAGCTTGAGGCTGCGATCTGTAGATTCAATGTTGTGCAATGCGAGAATAGAAAAATACGAGCGGAGATTGAACACATTCTCAAAGACAGGTAAGAAATAAATGAAGTTACTGTTTTAATATGGACTACAGATAGGTTTAAAGATTTATTTTATCACTCAGAGCAATGTTCAATCAGGCCTGGTATAAAATGCAAAGTGCATTGAGTAGAGGAAAGAAGTACTTGTCAGAGGTGTTCGAGTCGTCAGCGGTAGCGTATGACCAGCGTGATGAGTGGTGCTCCAAGCTACGCTCTGTGAGGGAGAAGGGCCGACTGGATCAGATGGTGCAAGTTCATGTCTGTACAAACTTACTGTAACTACTTATTATATATTATATATATACTACTGTAATAACCTTCCATTATAAGATACTACAAGATTTCATTTTTGTTGTTAAAACCATTCGTATAAAAACCCATTAGATTTACAATACATTTAACCTCAATTTATAGTTTTGTTTTTCTTAAACTTGTGTCATAAATATGTTTAATTAAAGGATTATAAATTATTTGTATATTTTTTTGATTCTATTAATATCATAATTTAACTTTCAGGAAATGAACGATTTACAAAAAGCTTTCGATCACGAGATGAAACTTTTTGATTTCCTTGCTAAGAAAGGAGTAATAAGAAAGAATAAGATAGAAGAACAAAGACAGGAAGCTTTAACGCAAAAAGAACAAGAAAATATACAAAAGGAACATGAATTTCATTCTCAAACTATTACAGACATAAATGTAAGAAATCAATGGATGCTTAATATGATCAAACTTTTTTTAATAACCTTTTTTTTCTAACTGTTACGTTACGTAACGCTTATAAAAGCCTTTAAAATAATATCTAACATTAAATTTCATAAGAAGTTAACATTAATTATAAAACGAGTATTTTTATATGTATGTACTTAAAGGAATATACACAAGAGTGTGACATCAATAAGATAATAGAGCGGTTCGAGCGAGTAGAACACGAAAACTGGTCATTGTACAAGCTACTAACCCAGCGCTGTGCGGAGAGTGAGGTGCTACGACGAGACTTGGTTAAAGTTCATACTGATATCGGTACGTAAACACTTTAGTACCAAATTGTAAGTTTTTTATATATACATTTAAATATTATACACAGGTGATAGACAAGACTGGAATGAGAAAAAAGATGAATTAAGACAAATGAAAATTAATAATTTAAAGCAAGATATAGAAGAGCAAAAGAAGAAAACAGAGATAAAAAGAAATAAGTTAGCAGAAACAGAGCAACATCTAAGTTATACTATGGACAAAGTCAATGATCTCTTTAGGTAAAAATTATTTTCATATCCTTTTATTTAAATGTTTAGGATGTCAAGTGAAGAAAAGTTTTAGTATTTTGTATATAAATTTAAGCAATAACAATTTCAGATAATAAATTATCTGAAATTGTTATTGCTTAAATTTATTTAGTAAGTACATGTTACTATAATTTAATTTGCAATGTATCAAAAGGGCAAGGGATGTCTTGTAGAATTACACAGAGACTCTCACATGACCACTTAATCGAGATGAAAAAAATGAAAAAACAACAAGACTGATGTTTTGTTTTTAGCGATCCTACTAGATATTAGACCAAAGATAGTTATAAACGAACTTCTAATCTCTTAATACAGAAATATTTATCGGGACGGTGGTGCTTAATTCACTGAGGCGGACAGCGATATGGTAGCTCAATTGGTAGAGCGACGGGACGATTTCTGAGACGATTTTTTATATTTCAAAATCAGATTGGAAAATAACCTTGAGTTATATTTTATCTAAGAAAAGTAATAATTTGACGCGGTAAAACTTTTAGGTAAAACTGCATATCGTTTTAAGAATAAAAAAAAAATTTTTACAACACCAAAAGCTTCGTCTACAGTAATAAATAATATTTTCATAATTCTAAGCTTCGCTATCTACCCTCAAACAGGGAAAAGCGTCTTACTACATATAGGAATTAGGCAGCTGATAAACATATTATGTCAAATTGTTTACTCACTTCTCATATAAGTACGTAAAATTAATACTCAGACCCTTTTTATGTATTTTTTTAAAATTACTTTACCTCTTCAAGTGCTAAATGAGTTACAATAGTATAATTATTTGTAGCATGTTAAACTGCTCATTGCAACCATTTGAGAATCTGCTTGGAGATAAGCAACCTTCTCTCCGGCGGCTTGATTTAACTTTCGGTTTGATTACAGAAGAGATCAAGGAACTTGTGCAAGTCACATATTATTATGTAAGTGAATATTATAATAATAGTAACTTTTAACTTATTTTTTTCAAATTAAAATTTGTTACTGTGATTCGTTATCATTTTGTGTTAAAGCATAGACGAATATCATTAACGTTTACCTCTGTAATAGACTATTTTCTAAAAAAAAATATTGCTCAGGAACGCTACATGCAAAAAAAAACCCACGCACAAAGTTCCCGTCTGAAACGTTACACCGTGCACCCAGAACACACCAAGAGCTTCAGCGCGCCCGACATCGGCCTACTGGTGCCCGCCGAGCCCTGTCCCGTGTAAGGTTCACTTAGAAATACTTTCGGCAATATTTTCGGCAATATTTTCGGCAATATTTTCGACAATATTTTCGGCAATATTTTCGGCAATATTTTCGGCAATTTTTTCGGCAATATTTTCGGCAATACTTTCGGCAATACTTCCGGCAATACTTTCGGCAAGTCATCCGCTCATACTTACGTATGCTACAGATGCGTGGAGGCGCGCTGGATGTCTCGCGTGAGTGAAGCGCTCGAGGCACCTTTCAGCGCAGCGCAAAGCCTGTCCGCGCTCAAGGAACTGGCTCGTGACCCCGCCTACGTGCGTAGCGATCGCGTGCACCCACTCGCTGATTGCCGCATGCCCGCCAGCAGAGCTGTGCTGGCACGGAGATATATGCAGTAGACCTATGCACGAATTTATACATTTTATTATTTTTTTCCGTATTATTAAATAAATAACATGAAATAATGTTGGTATTGTTGGAAAGAAAATGAACTTAGACCTGTACTCATAATCCATAAATTCATTTATACCTTTTATTAGTTACAATAAATAACATATATATGTAAGTAATATACTTACCAGACGTTTTAAAAAAATATATATTACGATTCCTGCAACAAGCCCACATTATGTCCGAAAAAAACAGTGAAGAGAAAGTGTCTCCGACATATATATACATTAAAGATACCTATATATCATTTAAAATATTTATAAGTTTTATTTAATATATAAACCAGGTAATATCATTTAATATTTATACACATTTTAAATAATGGTTTATTGTGGGTACCGGAGAACAAGAAAGTTACTGGCAGTAGCTAGCATTTAAATAAAAAAGCTCCAAACTCTTAAATATAAAATAAATAGTTTTGAATACGAACGAAAATGCATATTGCACAAACACTGTTAGAGTAATTTTAAAGCTCTTTCAAACGATACATCGCCCGTCAACAAAGGTATAACTTAAGTTCATTCGATACAAATTCTGAAGAGAACTAGCTTTCAATAATATGTGTAAACATAAAACAGTTTTTAAAAGAGTATTATTTTAACATGCTGTATACCATGTACAAATTTAAACCTTTGCCTGCCTCTACAACATATAGTGTTATATAAACTTCTAAAACTTATTACTAAAGTCGTTGCCAAGAGCTTAGACCTTATACTTAACACACGGCTCTCCATTCATATCATTAAAATCACCTTTGGAACATATTAAGATATAACCAAGACTCTTATAGGGCTTTTTACAGTTAAAAATAATTGGTCCTTTTTAAATTTATATAAATATAGAATGACAAATAAAACGATACGGGCAGGGATTCGAACCCGCGACTACTGGGAAACCGTTTCGTTTTCCAAATAGTCGCGGGTTCGAATCCCTGCCCGTATCGGTTTATTTTTAATTCTATATTTATATAAATTTAAATAAGCTTAACATGGCTATACATGTTTATAGATATTTTCAAACATGGTCCTTTTTAGTTCAAAACCGTTTTAAGGCTTCAAACTCCTTACTGTGATAATAATATTATATTACGCTGCCATTAGCCATGGTAATTCACAAGAAGTCTCAACTCCTAACTACATTAGACTTGAAGACGTTTCACAGACTGCAAGTTTCCTTGCTCTGTACTCGTTTATTGTAATGTACTATTTTATAAGAGTTTTGTTCAATTTTATTACGGAGAGGGTAGGTTGATAACAATACTAATTACAGTTTATTTTAAACTCAGGTTCTTAATTTGAAATTAAGTTATAAGAATAAATTCATTTCTTCAGAATTTCACGCGTATGATGTTAGTAAAAGAACATTTTGCAGTAAACAAAGATTTTTTAATATTTTGTGCAATAGTTTTTTTCTAAAATAGAATAGTAATAATTTAAATCAAACTATAGTACAAATGAGTAATAATTCTAAAATGTCTTTTTATTACTTATTTCGGGTTAACTTTTAAAAAATGCTTTGTTGCATTATGTCCATCTATTGCATCTATATTTATTGCATCATAATTCTTAGAATATACATATTGTACTGTAATATGTTGTAAAACAAAAAAAAAACACAAAAAAAAACATACAGCTTTTCTAGATCGAGTTACTATATTAGACTTTACAGTTACTTGGTAGAGTTTAAACAAAGCCAAAATACAGAAACGCACTTATATTAAAAAACATTTTATAAAATGTTTATAAACATAATATCTAAATAATGCTCAAAGAGGAAAATTCTTATAAACATAATATCTAAGTAATGTTATTGTTCTTTCTATTTCTAACATATTGACTACACATTTCTTATATTGATGGAGCGCGAGTGAGCTGCCGCTGCAAGAGTCGCGTGAAATTGAAATTTAGACCTCGGTAGTTGAGTGTAGTGCAGAGAGAGTTAAAATATGTTGAATAGTTCGTTGTATGATATATATAAGAACTATGAAATATCATACACATTTTATACATTATAATAGTACCTAACGGCAAATGCACATTCACAGATGTAAGAGTATACAGAGACTTATCTCGCAATACATTATGTTCCTATACTATATATCAGGGGTGTACAATCAGTCGATCGCGATCGACCGGTCGATCGCGGCCGCTAGTCGAGTCGATTCCGGCGAGGCAAAAACTATTTAAAATTTTAAAGTTAAAATTAAGATTTACCTGCCCTAAAGGTCTCTTAGAATATCAGGAAGTAAGTAATTCTTAAAAATAAATAAAGTAGATCTAACAGCTATTCGTCTGTAAAAAGTCGATCTTAGTTCTGATTAAGTTGGCCACCCCTGCTATATATAGTATAGGAACATAATTGATATATACTCTTAAAAGTAAAAAAAGTTTGTAATAACGAACCTTATTCATAAATGTTAAATAAAATGAAGATTCCGATGAAAGATTATTTTATTTGAAGGCCTTAAGGGTTATTAGTGAATAAACTTAACATAATTATTTTTTATAACTTATGAACGATCATTATTCTAATTTAAATATGTAAAAGTAATATTCAAAATTGAAATATCTACAACGGCTTTGAGAAGTATTTGATCAATGTACACAACATCAAATCGCTTAGAAATTAAGTTATAACATCTTATTTTATGTACAAAAGATATTTTATGAACAAAAATATACACGAAAAGATAAATCAGTTGGAAATATCAAATTTCGAATTATTTACTAAGATACTTATATCAAAAGAAAACAAAGACGAAAACAATAATTTGAAGGACGATCTTTCAGATTTTTTTACATATTAACTTGAATAAGAAATAAATTAAATTAAGAAGCGATTATATATTTTTTTTATAAATATAAGTCTCTTTTAGAATTGATTCATAGCTGTTCTATGTAGGATAGTATGACATGGGTGTCCTTTACCTTAACCTTAACACTTTAATGTTTGTTCACGTATTTGTTTGTTCATGCATAACGATAAAACTATTAAACGCATATTACAGAAGTTTGGCAGGTAATGCCCCGGTCAACATACAGAATACTTTTTACTCTGATAATTTTCCCATCTTAACGGAAAAAGACAAAGGCTGATTTAGACCTGTTACAAATAATTAATAATAATAATTTTAATACTAATATACAAATAATAATATATTATAAATGTCTAAAATACATTGAAACATATATACTTAAAATAAATATATCTATGCGAAGAAAGTAAAGTTAAAATAACTTAGGTTAAAGCATTTTCGCTAGAAACCAGCACCAGCACCAGCACCAGAAAGTGGTAGCGCCCTCTGTTGACAAAATGTATTTATTTTATAAAAGAACCTTATATTTTTGTCAATATTATGAAACTAGCCTACTCCCTTCTCTAGGACAAGCCTGGAAAAGGTCAAGTCATGTCTGTGTGCATATAAATCTGCCAGTACTGGTTCGTGCTAGGCGGATAAACATCCAAACAAACATATTGCATATTGATGCTATTCAATTTTACAAGTTTGTAAAAGACGTTTCGTGAAAATGTATATAACCGAATGACCTATTTAAATAAGACCTCCTTCAATTATTGTTATTGTTATTATTATTATTATTTATTCGCCTTAGAACTAGAAGATCCTAAAATTTAAGAAATTACTACTCTTTCCTAACCTGTCAACATCTAGATCAAATAAATATACCTTTCAGCTCAAAGAAATATTTAATATTTAAAGTCACTTTCCATGTTTTAAAATTAATATTGTCAAATAGTCTTTAATATAATATATATTTTTTTATTCGAAAAGAATCTATAAGAATTCAGTAGAAGGTTATTTATTTTCTAATTAACGTACTAATAATTAAAATAAAATGTTTTTTGTGAAAAAGCGCCACCTCTCGAACATAACGTGTAAACAAAAGCGAACTCACAAAAAAACTAGATGTCGTTCTTGTTCCGGATTGTATGGCTTACCAATGGCTTGATTTTTTAGATATAAAACCTTCTTGTCGCGGTATTGAGGTTTTCTGTCTTTTTACATTGACTCTTTTAATTAATCACCTTATCGTGGTTTTTAATCTTGATATTGCTTCATTTATTTCTATTTGGCGATTTCTTTATTTCTATTTATATTATATTTCTTGCAAATTATCAATTGTTTATTTATGAAATTAGTGAAATTAATTACGGAGTCTTACGTGTTCCACTGTTTATATTATATACAGAATTAATGATTTCTATGTTATTGCAGTGTTTATATGCATAAATTATATTTGGCTGATGTTCAATATCCTAAATTAGTGAACTTTGGTTTCAAGTATGAAATATCAGAGTTTTAAATGTTTCCATTGTAATTGTTTTCTTAATCGTTTTATTCATATTTTGTTGTTTTTATATCAAATATATCGGAGACTGAAGGTTTTCAGTACTATTTTTATACATAGAAGAAGACATAAAAGGACGTATGAAGGGGATCGTGCAACATGCAACATAACATTATACTTAATCACTTTGTTCTCATTGTAATTATTTCAACCTAATGATGGATAATTCCGGATGCCGTCCCTTCGATCGTTTTAAAACCATCTGCCCGATGCACGTTGTAAATGCTTGCTAGAAGAATCAACTTCAACTTTATAAAGTTACCATTTCACAACAATGTAAAGTTATCAATAGCAATTGGGGTGCTTTTTGTTAAATCACATTTGGCCGAGCAGGACCAATATAAACACTTTTTTTTCCGTTTAAAATAGAAGTAGCCATACTATGTATATACTAAATACGTTTACTTTACATATACCACAAATCTAACAACTTCGGTGGAGAGGACATTTAGGTAGATTCAGGCATTTGTCAATCAGAATCAATGCCACATCTATTCAATGCTTATCTACGACTCTAATGTAAGGTGCTCTACATTATAAGAGCAATAAAGTTGCCTATTCAATAATGTATGAAGGATAGTGCACTTTAGACGCTTAAGATGGAAATATGTTTAGTTCAAACCATATAATCGGTTATTTAAAATATTAAATACCTGCCATATCTGCGACTTGGAGACAAATCTTACATACTTCAGTTTACTGAACTTTGAATCTGACAGTCTTCCAGATACAAAGTTTAAAAAACAAATTTATATATGTTATACAGACTAAGGGTGCAATGGCTACGAAATACGTTACCATTAAAAAATATACAGCTTGCTACACACAGGACAGAATAACAGAATTAATACATGGAGCTTTGCTAATCTCGTTCATAATTTACAAATATTTTTTATTGCAACAGTGTGTGAACATACCATAGTCAAGCCCAATCATTATATAAGATTTGATAAACCTAAAATCGCTAAAGAACAACGTTACATTCTAAGAATGGTTCGTGAGACTATTACAAAACATCCTAATTTTATCCTAGAGAAGATTTAAGGTTGAAGATTATCTAACACCTGGTACTCGCTCTTGAAAAATATAAAATTCCATTTCTGTGACCGCACTGTAAGACCTCAAGATAATGTTAGTACGTTTTGTCTGAATCTTGAACTGTACGCCCGGAAACTTAGACACCGTTGGAGGTAAATGACTAATTAACTGACTTACTGACAGACACCTCCATCTCGACTTAGTTAGATTTAAAATGGAAATTTAAAATGTAATTATTATATGCGAGTTAAATCCGAAAAATAGTTTTATTCAATGTCTAGTATTCGTGAAAGCCTTAGAAAATACTATACTTTCTATTTGTTTATATTTAAAACTTTTGTGGAGTTACGTACCTTTTCCAATATTGTTACCCTCGACTGTTGGAAAGTAATTAGCTTGTACTTTGAAGAAAATTTGAATAAATATTCATATTGTTTAGTGTAGAATAACAACTACATTTTACTTGATTTAATGTAGAGATTTTTTTATGTAGAATAACAACTACATTTGACAAAAAGAAAAATATATAAAGATTTACTTCAAACAAAAATAACCTCGTTTCGACATATTGCTTACTGGATGGGCTTAGAAACGAAACGAACGAGATTTCATGTTGGAAAATACTTGTACTTTGAAATATTTATTGTTACATTTAAAGAGTTTATTCTCACAAGAACATGTGAGCTATAAGACCTGTGGTATATCAATATTAAATTATAAAATACGAATATTGTAGTAAAAAAAAACATGGTATTAAAACATTTTTTTTGGGGAATACCTCAAAAAATATTTCTCATTGAACATTTCCTCGGTAGAAAATTAATATTTTTTTACCTATATAATATTTTTGATAAGTATGCAAACAACTTTAAAAACCTAGTTTCTGTATAAAACTAAAATATCTACAAATAATAAATATAATATGAGATCATGCATTTTTTACATTCACAGTGGATTACAAAACATGCAATGGATTGCAAAATATTTATAAATCTGCAACTTAAAAATTTCATCCACAATCTTGCAAACATCTTAACATTGCATTTTCACAACTAAGTTTAAGCTGAGAAAATAATAAGAAATAATGACTTTAATCTTTTTAATTCTACTTTGGGAATACAGTAAAGTGTATATATTTACTTAGACTTCTGATACGATTACATCAATACGCTTAAATAATATTATTATAATAACTTATATAAGCGTTTAGTATCTCGCAGCTCACACAGTTCTTTCTGCAACACTGTTTCTGCTGCACATTAATGATCTGTTGAAGCCCGGTATCTATGGGTATGCAGACGACAGCACAGTTGTAGAAAGATATCTGCCGAGTACTCGGGCTAGTCGAGATCAAGTACAGTCTGAAAGAAAAGCCATGGTGCAACGTTTGAATGACAAACTTCAGGCAGTCTCCGCATGGAGCAATACCAATCTTGTCAAGTTCAACGCCACCAAAACGCAGACGTGTCTATTCACCGCCAAAAGGAGCCCTTTCACCTTGGCTCCTACTTTCCAGAATGTATCCTTGGAATACAGTGACCGGCTTCAGTTGTTAGGCTTAAAGATTTCCTCGAACCTCAACTTTGGTCGGTTCATTGAGTCCAGAGCAAGAGCAGCAGCAGCAAAGCTTGCCGTTCTTGCGAAGGTTCGGCAGTACTTTACACCGGGACAGCTTCTTGTTTTATACAAAGCACAGATCCGGTCGTGTGTAGAGTACTGTGGACACATATTTGCTGGTGCCGCAAAGTCTCATCTTGCGGTTCTGGACTCAATTGAGAGGCGAGCAAAGAGGCTTATCGGCGATCCCGAATTGGTCGAAGCCGACCTCCAAAGCCTTGAACACAGGCGTAAAATTGCTAGCCTCTCAGTATTCTATAGGATACATTTTGGTGAGTGTGCGCAGGAATTACACGAGTTAATTCCCCCGTCCCCCTTCCATCACCGGACGTCCCGACGCACGGCAGGTATCCATCCTTTTGTTGTGGACATTCCACCTGTCCGAACGAAGCGCTTTGCTTCCTCATTTTTAGTGCGTACAGCAAAGGACTGGAACAATTTGCCTGCGTCGGTATTTCCGGCCAAATATAATGTGGGTGTCTTCAAGAGAAGAGTGAATAGGTTGCTAGGGCAATGCGACTTACCATCTAAGACTACATTCCACTTACCATCAGGTGGAATGTAGTCAAGCATTGCCCTAGATCATATAAAAAAAAGTTAAAAATATTGAACTAAAGATACGGAGGTTTACTACATATCATAAGTAAGCTTTAAAATGAGATTTTTAAGAGTTAAACTAAAGATTTTATTAAAAAGTTTTTTTTGTCAGTTTTTTTCAAAAACTTGGTAAATCTGTAAGATTGTTTAATGGACCGCGTATTTAAATGATTTTTTAACCACCAAAATCTGTTTTTGAACCTACTAATATAAACTAAATATGAATGAATAAAATACGTTCAAAGTTTTGCGAAAAAAAAAAAAAGAGAAAGTCCTATGAGCTGACAAATTAGTCTGTTAAATGACAAGTTTATAATAATATAAAATAATCAAGTAATTTAGAAATAATAAAACTTCACTCTAGTAAATTTAGTTAAAAAGGTAAACAGCACTTGAAAGATTATACACCAAGTCCACATAATCATTATTTAAACCTATAACATCTTCAATTATCATTTTTTTTCTTTCTTAAAACTTGTGAACAAATGCTCGCCTTTGGTTAAAAAACACTATTAATCTTCGGTGCAGGCGGTAGTGACGTCATGAAATAACAATAAGGGTCAATTAACTAATAACGTGACTTTTGCTGTCTATAAAAATAATATAATAAAGAGCAATTACAACAAACGACAGAGACACCTACTACTACTATTAAATGTATCGTTGTGTTATTATACATATTATAACACACGTTTGAAATATTATCTTTATTAAACACATTGTCCATATTCTGATCTGTACTGTACATGTAAACGACTAATGATGCAATACATTATTGTGATAATCTCATTAATTATATTCTTATACTTTTATTGTATTATATATAATTAGATTTTCATAAGTAGTAGACATTTAAATAAACTATTTTTAATAGATTTCATTAGATTAACATATTGTAAATCTAATTTTATAAAATTATTATCTAACCTATGTTTACATCGCTTTACAAAAAAATATAAAAATATAGTGACATAGAGCTCACGATGCAAACGAAATGCACTAATAGTATCTTGAAGACTGTTATTTCTGCCAAAGATATAAAATTTCACAAACTTCATGAAACCCTGGGATCCAAGTTTTAGATATTAAATAGTCTCTGAACTACTTTTTTTTAAGAATTGGGATTTATTTAATTTGAATATCCTCGCTAATTATTCTTTGTATGAAAATTGCTTAAAGGAAGTTTTGCCACTTATTAAATCTAATTTAATGATTCGGCTTATCTATGTTATGTTGACATACTGTTGACTTTAATGTACGTCTATTCTAAATATCCAAGATGTGTTCCCTTGCTGTTGTATCGTAGCTTCACTATGTTTCAATACTCTTAAACAATCCACAATCAAAGTCAACTTACTCCGATATCATGTAATGAAAAAAATATTTCAATTGATCTCAAGAATTCAATTTCTTAAGTAAGTTAAGTTTAGTTTTTCAAGACGATTTCAATTCTATCAATAACACCTTTAAAATATAGTAGTAATAGTCAACTGTTCATTTGTGGGTGACTTAATGTGACTTCTGTGATACTGGCGAGATAGAAACAAGTGGTTATTAATCAAGGCATACTTGACATGTTGAAGCTTGCCCTCAAATGTCCAATTTTCATATGTCTTGTGCTTTCTAAAACAATGATTTGCCAACGGTCGCTAAATGGCTAGTGTGATAGTAGAATTTATTATTGAGGTACCAGTCTGTATCTGTACTGTAAGAGTTTCCTATAAACACTGTCCCTTAATGTGCTATCGGGATTTTTATGATAAGAATATCAAGAGAAGCTAAGAATTATTTGACTGTGACATCATTTTTAATTAAATTATATTATTAATAAAATGAGGGCAATTAACAATAAATAATTAATAAAAAATAAATAGAATTAACACAAAATAATAGTTCAAAATAATGGACCGGAGAACGTAACTTCCTCTTGACAATTTCGTTACAATCAAGTACAAGTAGGTACTAGTAAATAGTAACTCTTCTTCGAAACTACTCATCATGTCATTGTTAGTTCATTTGAGCTCTTGAATGTCACTGACGGATTGGTATGAATCGTGAAATTGAGATTCTGTTTGTCTCCAGAGAGATGTAAGTATCCAAGCTATGCGTTTGGCCAGTTTATAATTTAGTGTATCAATCTGGCTGTTGATAAGCCCTAGAAGGTCATCATATTTGTGTATTTTCATAACCCACATAATTTTATGACTTAAAACTTGCTGTCATGAGGGACTATAAGTCTAAACTGAATTCAAGATATTTTTTATTTATTAGATTGCAAGTTTTTTTTTTAGCTTATAATATCGGCGGTGTGTTTCAGGGAGATGACTTAAGATATTGCTTATGATCTTAGGAGATAAAAGATAGTAAATTTGGAGAACTTTTTAGGGTCTAGTAGGATCTCACCTCATTTTAAAGCTAAGTTAAGATCCTTATAAAATATTAAAAAAAGGTTTATATTGAAAAAATTAAATCTTAAAAGTCTGGGACTTTGAAAATAATTTGATATAATAAAATGTTGTTGTTTATATATAAGGAAGTAAATAAGTTTAAATTTAAAAGTACCGATCGCCGTGATGGACATCCCATAGACATACTTGTACATACATACATCTTGAATGTTACGACTCGCAGACAAGGCATTATCACCATATTTTGCAAAACATATTCGGTCTTCAGGTTTAGGTTCGCCAGATCGGCTTAGTAGTAATTTCTAATAGTTACATAATTACGAGCCTTACGTAAACATTAGTTATCTTAAAATAGATAAAACTCTTATTTCGCGATATTTATGAATCATCTCGGAGGACAAAACTATGCTTAACTGCTTTATCATCAAATTACTAACAATCAGTGCTGCACTGTTTAATAAGAAATGATTCGAGATGAGCCTCGTGTTCAGTCTCCAACTTGTCATAGTTCTCATATGATTTATGAACTTTGAACTTCGTTACCTTGTTTTTTTCTGCCTTATGGTTTGTGATTGTCACAAGGTCCGTTTTAATATCATGTCATTGGAATCAAACAGTGAGCAAATATTTCATAAATATAAACTTGATTATGAAAAATATAATGGCTCACTTACAAAATATTGTGGAAAATGTTGCAATAATAAGAATCTTTAAATTAGTTAGATTATATAATAATATGAACAATAAATCTTGAATGTGTTTTGGAACATAAAGGGTATCAGATAAAAAGTTCTCTTGCACTCAGTTCTGTTATGTACGTAGTAAACAATTAGCCTTAAGCCAATGTAGTTCAATTATTCTTTACTAGATGGCGTTAGCGTAAAATTTTGATACGAGACGAGTCATTATAGGTCAGATGTATTCATAAAATTATTATACATAGAGTATGGTAGCCAGCCTAAAATTTGTCTATAGATAAAAAGAGAAAGCATGAGGCTACCTGTCTCGCTTATTTTTTAACTACCCACCTACCTATTTTTTTATATAATTAGACAACGATAAGTACCGTACGTATCTAATTATATTATAAAAGACCCGTTATCTTACCTCTTATATATATGGATGTGAAATTGTAAAATCCCTAGACAGGTTTTTAATAAGGAACAAGGAATATTGAATGGGTACAGTTTTCTCGTGAGTTTTACATTTAATTATGGCTGGCTTTTAGTTGCATCTAAAAAACATGTTTCGAGTTGGAAGTTGTTGTAATAAATGTTTGTAGGTTTTGTGCAGTATTTGTAACAATTAAAATTTGTCTGGACTTTCACAAACCTAAAATATTTAAAACTTCAGGGAAAACAAACTCTACAGCGTAACCGAAGCCGATTATTAAAAATATTTATTTATGTAACAGGCTTCATTTTTCTCGGGATATTTTTTATGTTAAATGCAACAACAAACTTGAAAATATAAAACCAAACACTATTTTAATATATTTATTGTATTTTAACTAAATTGAAATGATGAACTTAAGATTTTTTTTAATTTTTGGGTTATAATGATGCCAATTAAAAAAAAAGAATAATAACTGCTAGTCGTTATAGCTTTGCGCATCTGTTTGAAAATGTTCATGTGAAAACTATTTATAATATTACATGATTAATTACTATACAACATCATAGTGACGTTATTGTATCTGGTTTATACTCAAATTTTAGTAAAATTTTTCTTACAAATATTGCCTTTTAGGTTCAGGCCAGTTTTAAAAGACTTGTATCTCAAATGTACTTGTATATTTCTATATTTATTGTTATTAGAAGCCCTATTTATCCCTCTGTATATATTTATTCTTTTAAGAAGTCTTCTTTTTTCCTTTCTCGTATCCGATCACGTATTTCGTCGAATTAAGTACCTAAGTCACACAGAAATTTATTTATCTGTATTATTTATTGGTTTATCGATTTATTAATATACTCTTTGTGTTATTTACATATTCCTTTGCTGTTTTAAATAAATTAAAGAAAGAGACGTTTAAGTTTTTAAAACGTCAGATAATATATATTTTTATAATTACAAAGAAATATACACTTAGTATTAAAAAACTTTAAGTTGCGGTAAAAATAAAAAAGTCATCTTCACTGCTTTTAAGTATTTTAATAATTCTGTCGTCTTTTCCATTGCGGGTAACATTAAGTAATTCAATTTTTCTTAAGAATGTTGGTGTACTGTCGACAGAAAAAAGCGCTTTCTTGTATTTTTAGTTTTTAATTAGTCTTGTTTCTGAAGTGCTTTAAATTGTTATTGCTATTGTTTTCTTACCATTGTAAAGTTTAAGGTTATACATTATGATACTTCTTAAGATTTTGTTTTTAAGCGTTGTCAAATACGTTATAGATAATGATTACTCCTAAGGAATTTAAAATACTCATTCATTTACAAATAAGTTGGCATCGTTGTCATACAAATACTATTAACTTGATACCAGTCACTTGAGTTTGTATTTAGTTTTATATTATTATAATAAATATTAATATAATTCCGTACCTTAAGAAGTGCAAAAGAAGAAAATAACTTTACTATAAACCTAAAAATCAATAAGATGTCTGCGATGATGAGATAGTTAAATCCAGTCATTGTAATGAGAGCTTCTTGTATTCGTACAAATTCTTCAATACCTTGTACCCTATTTTAGAGTTTTATTCAAAAAATCATAGAATTAATATACATAGAATAGGTGAGCCACAGGTATTCGTATGAGCGTCAGTGACAGACAGTTAAAAAAAGATGCAAGATGTCATACTGTTTCTGTTTGCCTTATTACGCATGCGCAAAGAAATATTCATGACGCGTTTTAATAATTTTCGAAACTTTTGTGTAAAACATTTTTGACACTACTCAATAAAAATGACAGTTGCTACGAATTACACTCGAGACGACGACGAAGAAGCACGAGATCTCATAAGAAGTTGAGATAGATAGGGTTTTTCGATCTACCTATCTCTTTTAAGTTCGATGGTAACAATTTAGGCTGGCTTCCCTACTCTATGTGTAATATCTCTATGCAAAAAATACGTTAAATATTTCATTTTTTTTTAATATATTGTTCATTTGACATTTATGTTTCGAACCTGAAATATACAATTACCGTTAAATAATAACTGTCACCGAATAATTTTATACCTACATTTCATATTTAACCACCTTCTTTTGTATACCATACCTAGCTTATTTAACATACCAAAATTAGTTTCCGAAAAAGACGATTATTTAATTATAATAAGAAATCGTTGCACTGGCAGAGTGAACGCCGCGCCGTGTCAACGAGTCACGTAAATGGAATTTGGAGGGATGTCGCTTTAAATATTAAAGCATGGTTAAGATCACTCTTGAACATGTTATTCCGCATTTAGATCTTCCAAGTAAAACTGTTTGCTAACTCGATACGTAGTCTATTTTTATTGTGATTATTGCCAATAACTAAACTATATACAAGTATTTACTACAGTTCTTAATAACAGTGAGACTGACGCCGCGAGTCCTGTAACAGAATACTCTATTAATATAGAGCTAGCTGTTACAGATATACTTTTAATATTGTTTCCACATTTGAATATTCGTTCGTAATTCAAAATATTCACTGCACCTGTAATGTTTTGTTTAAAATAAGTTTCATAACAAAACACAGTATAGCATTCAGTTCAATTCTAGGGATGTCGTAAGAGACGACTAAAGGAATTAGAGGGAGAACACAACATTTGATCTTCCTAATCGAATGATGGTAGCAATTCCAACAACGATTCCGTTTATTATGTTTTAAATAATGTTAGAAAAAAAGATTGACTTAAAACATACGAGCAGAAGGTGTATGATATGTATTTTATGCTCATAATATTTTGCTTGTTGAAGAAAATAGAGTTGACAAGCAGAGTAGACTGAAGAAGTTACACGAACCACAAATGGAAATAATGTTGATGTTAAATTGAGTTGGAAGTGTAGAGTGACAAAAATGAATATATTCAGGAATGGGTATATAAGGGGAAGTCAGAAGTGTAAGTTTGAAAGTCGTATCATACATTAGTGTCCAATCAAGAGCCGTGCCTAAAACTGAATAAGTATTCGGTTTAGATTTTTGGAGCAGCCTTCTTTTACAAACTGTACAGATCGTTTGCTGGCTGTTATACCCTTTCTGCGCTCTTGCTACTAAAATAATAAGCGCTTACCATATACATAAAATAAAGGAGAGAAAGGACGTAAATTGGATGGATAATTGGAAGGATTGTATGAAAAATTAAATGTTAAGAAAAGCACTGAGGAATATGATTTCAACTTTCATGAACCATGATGATTATTAAATATATATATTTACCTTGCTATAATCATGTCATTTTGATCAGAATTTGTAACGTGTAACGAAGTGACGGTGACGAGTAACGGAGACCAGCACGAAACCTCTGAAGACGAGACTACATCTTTCCCCTACCCTCACCACCAGCGTCGTGACGCGTTCAGCGAGCTGCTGCACGCAGTTCACGCCGCAAGTCCGCCATGCTTCCTGCTTATGAATAGGAACCCCGAATGGGTTCGAAACTAGTCGGGAAAATTCCGATTAAAATTACATGATTATAGCCAGGTAAATATATATAATATGATTTCAAATGATAGTAGTATGTGAAGAGACGAACGTGCTGTACAAAGCCTACGTAGTGGCATTTTAATAGAATGGAGAGAATATATTAAGTATTTGTGATTATCACAATAAATATTCAGGAATATTTAAATAGTATATATCGAGATAGATACTACTGCTATAAGTTGTAGTAGAAACTATATTACAACAATAGTATTGATATAGAGGATTAAAATATTATATTAACTGACAGTAGTGACAGATCAATAAACACTTTATCTTTGTAGTGGTCTGTTCTTGAATATATTGTATTTTTCCAATGGTGAGTCTGCCACTGACAATATTAATTGTTTCCCACTAGTGTTAGTACATTACGTCACTGTAGCTGTGATTGATAGAGTTGTTACACCAAATACAATCACTTTTATCTGTTCGTATAATCTATAAAAAATCTTCTTTTCATAAAAAAAAATCTTATCATACTGTTTTTTGTGGATATAAACAGAATAATTATAAAATTGTATACTCTAGAAACTACAAAAATAAATGTCTTCGTGTCATTCTTGTTGCTAACAATCTTGTGCACTCGAGCAAAGCACCACCCAACACCACTGATAAGTCGTTATACACTTTATTGTCTGCCACCTCCTATTTAACTGCCAAAAATGTTTCTAATGCACCCTTAAAATATATAATGAACCGACACTTTGAATCTTTAGTTTATTATTTCTTACGGTGCAGGCTGTAAAATACTCAAATCTTATAAAGCTTGATGATATTATTTTTAAACGTATCGCAAGACCCTTCCCTACCCTACCTACCCTTCGCGGTGTTCGTAAACTAGATTTAAAAAAAAATTAAAGTCAACAATACCTTAGCTTAAACACATTTCTAGAAATCTAGAGTAAGGTATACATATTGTATGTTCTCATAATATGTTGTTTCTGGATATTCATATTGTTCAAAATACAGAATAACGTCTTCAAAATTGTTAGCCTACTTTTATATATAATAAACTAAACATATCAAATGGGAAAGAAATGTTTAGTGAAAACTATTTTGTTGAAGTAATACTTTTTACACTTATGATTTTATAAGAAATAATATCTATATTATACTGTTCAATTATTGCAGGTCTCACATCTAAATATACAATATTCTTACGAAAATAAACTCTTTAAATGTGATCATAAATATTCAGAAGTACAAGTAGTTTCCAACATGAAAACTCGTTTGTCTCGTCTCTAAACTCATCTAGTAAGCAGTATGTAGAAACGAGGCTATTTCTGTTTGAAGTAAATTCCTTTATCTACCTTTCTATTTGTCATGTATATTTACTAGAAACTTGATTTGAGCGAAATTGTTTTTTTCTTTATTATAATAATATATAAATCTTTCAAAAGTAAACTAGTCATCAAGTAATTAATTGAGAACTCTCGGGTATAGGGTGTCAATTTTGGGAAAAGCAAGCAACAGCAATTTTTTTTCAAATTAAAATAATTAAAACGTATAAGTAAATACAGGCCGAGAACGCATTACCTATATTACTTATTTTGTTCTAATCTAGCCGTTAGCTGTATATAATTAATTTGTAGCGCCTTTTGTTGTTATTTGCTTGCATGAAGTTCTCTCCGCTTGTTAATTTTGTCAGATTTTTAAAATGGTTGCAGTCGTTCTGTTGGATGCGTTTGTCCTTGTGTTTGTTTGTGTTTGTTTAATAAATGTTTTAATTTGACACAACAAAATTTTGCCGGAAGACTTAGTCCATATCCAATCAATTTTTGATAATTTGTTAGACATAATAAAACGAATAAACTTAATTAATTGTTATTTTACTGACATTAAAGCTAAATAAAATAATGTATAAACAGCCACAAAATATAGTTTTATAAAATTCAAAATTGAATAGTTTTATAAAATTCAAAATTGAAGTTCTAGATTTCGACGAGTGCAATTTTCAGTGCAATTTTTAGAATCATCAGTATGTCAAACATTGGTCCTCGGTTTTTATGTGATATTCGTGTAATGTAACAGTAGTACATAATGTGTATTCTAACTCCTTATGACGTCATATTACTACCACTGTTCTTCGTAAACTGTGCACCCATTAAAGAAAACTTCTAGTTATAATAAAAGATTTGTAGCCGCGGAATAAATTTATTTTATTCCATATATTGCATATGGAATATAATATTAAAGTTAAAGCCAGACCGACCTACAATTATTTATAATATTTTTGTTTTCAAGCCTTTTTATTATATTTGTTAATTAATATTTCTATAGTTGATATTCCTCCCAGTTTTAACATTGATCACCAGAATGATAAATCAAATATTTTTTTGGAAAATATGACGTTATCATAAAATTTCGTTAAATATTAAGACAAACTAAGATATTGATGGATCACAAACAAATAACTTTCTGTTGAGTTTTATTAACAAGTCCTTTAAAGAAAGTACTCCTTTTAGGTTTCATGCGCACAGGGTAAAAAGGGACCCTACTACTAAGACTTCGCTGTCCATCTGTTCGTCTATCAGTCTGCGGGCTGTAACTCATGAACTGTTATAGCTAGATAGCTGAACCTTTCACAGAATATTAAATCATATATTCACTTCAAAAATAAATAATTAAATAAAATTTAATAATTATTTAAGGACCGCTCCTACACAACAAAAGTAATTTGTTTGCCGCTTTGGTACGGAACCCTTCGTGAGACAGTAAGACTTGCACATTGCATGTTATTTTAAAGAGTCTTTAGTGCACGGTCCGGATTTAACATTCTCACTGGATGTTTAATTCCCCCGGTACTTTACAACTAAATAACAATACATACGAACATAAGAACTTTCGTTAAAGCAAAATGTATAAATGACTTTCATGATCCTGACGCATTTCAAGCCAATAAAAGTATAACTTTAGTTGTTAGAATAAATATTAATTACATAGGAAAAACACATTACTATGTTAAGAACATTAACGATACGTTGCTAAGCATTTAATAATTATGGTCATTAAGAGATATACAATATTAGTAAAAATAAGAATGGAAAGTAATATTTTTTTATAAGTTAATTTAATGTAAAAAAAAAATATTGAATTAATCTGTGAGTGTTACTTTTTCATTACTATTATATTTTTTATTGATATTTGTCCCAAGTATAATACTTAATGGTAAATAAGTCGCTGCCTGACATTTTCTAACTAACTTTGCACTACACTCAGCGACTGAGCGATGTAAATTTTAATTTCTTGCGACTCTTGCATTGCTGTCTCGCGCTCTATTGATGAGAGGTTTCTGGGGTGATGTGTGGGAAATAGAAAAGATAAGAGGATCTTTATGTAAACATAATTGAAATATGAAACTTATTGTAAAAGTTTTTTTCATTACAGTATAATGTTTTGTCATTGTTATATTCAACTCACGTTCAATTGCAAAATTTGTACTAGTTTGATTTCTTGTTGTATTTTTTTTTTATATTTTCCCTTTTTAAATTTTCCTTTTTTTAATAAATATTATATAAATTTAAGTTAAAGGCATTGGCCTGCATTTATTCAGTAAATGTCGTTCAACCATGTCGTGGCGACTTGTAAATAAAACAGCACTTAGATTTAAGCTAGACTAAGTTAGTATAAACATTATTTGGTGTATGTTTTGTAAGTTGTCCTTAATAAATAAATAAATAAATAAATAAATAAATAAATAAATAAATAAATAAATAAATAAATTACTACAAGTTTGAAGTAGTAGATCGGGTTTGAAGTATTTTTTATATTTTTTTTGGATAATAACATTTTTTCACACTAAAATTTCTGAGAAAATGAGTTTATACAAGTTAAAACTTCTGAGAATCTGATCCGACTTAAAATTAACAGTAATTAGGAAAGTTCTCAATCTACCCTCTCCGCAATATAATTTAATAAAACTGGAATAAAATAGTACATTTCTATAATGAGTACAGAGCTACGGAACATGCATTCTGTAGTACGTCTCCGAATCTAATTAAGTTAGGAGTTGAGACTTCTTGTGAACTGTCGTGCGTTTTGTTATCGTAAAATAAAGATTTTATCAAAATAAGGAATTTGAAAATTTAAAACGTCTTCAAAACTTAACTGTAAAAGTCCTTGTATAAGCCTTATTTAGATCATGTTCTCAACGGGTATATAAAGTTAAAGGTCACTTCAAAACAAATACAATGAGAGTTAATAGTAAGTTAGTCAATCTGTATAATTTTTGGCATACACTAGCTGTTATATCCGACTCCTTTTCGTGGACAATAGAAAATCGTCACAAGATCAAAATATAAGGATTTTTTTTACTATAATTTTAGAGATAAAATATAATATCCAATTAGTGACATTAGAAATTCAGTATCCACACGACCTAGATCAATACATTGAGGTAAACAGGTTTATAGATAATTAGGGCATTTTTAATTACCGGTTAGCAGAATTCTAGTGTGATTTACACCATTATAAATTGCCTTAATAAATAAACTATCTAACTCAAATAGAACAGAAATAAACTATCTAACTCAAATAGACAGAAATTTCAGAGATAGCGCGTTAATACAAAAAAACCTTTTCTGCAGCTTTATTATAATTGACAAAATGTTTCAAACTTTCTAAAAATACTTATTCTATAATATATTAATTTCATTATGTTTTCCTATTTGTATTCATAATACTAGCACTATTTTTAGTTTCTTTATTGAACATTTTACAAGATCCTTAAGTCAAAAAGACAAATTCTAAAAATTTGTATAATTAATAAATGTAGATCATTTTTGAATATTCCTTTCTGTATAAGAATAATCAGATTGATTAAACAATAGTTGTCCGCAAAATATAAAAAAGCTATACAAGCAAAAGAAGACGTATGGTATGTGAATATGTATTCCATTTTTAACCGATTTCTTCAAAAAGGGGAAGGTTCTCAATTCGGCCGGTATATATATATATATATATATATATATATATATACTGGTGTATATATATTTCATGTATATACACCGACTTCTCCAAGGCTTCTGAACCGATTTAATTCTTTTTTTGTTTGATGCAGAATAGTTTCGAAATGGTCAAATAAAAATTTGGTTCAGGTAGGCCCATTAGTTCTTATTTTATGAGCGTTTTGGTCCAAGTCTTGAGCTAGCTCCACCGGAAGGGAATCAGAACATGCTGTGACTAATGACATCTGTTGTTGCTATGTGAAGTCTGACGCGCTGCTGCTAGCCGGTCCTCACGTTGCTGAGCAAATTCGGTTGCTGTAGGGTTTCATGTCACTTCTAATCTATGAGCCCTCTGCTCAGTCGAATCGTTCTCTTAACGCTCATTAATGAAGTCAAGTCTATTAGCTCTCTGCTCAAAATACTCATTCGCAAGACGCTCTTGGATCTTACCGAGTCTAAAATTATGCTGATCAAGAGTTTCTTGAAGTAATCGTGATTTCATATATGCCTTCATGGCCAACTAACGTTTTTTACGATCTTTAATAGTCTTACAAGAACGTGAAATTGTGTTTCGAAGAGCATTTTTACGTAGACGACTACTTTTATCCGTTCCCGTTTCTTGAGATCTGTATTTTTAAGGCGTACAGCACTTTTTGTAGGTTTACCTATGGCTAATTGATAATGTAGCAATAAACTAAAAATAATTAAATAAAAATAACTACGTTAAAAAACCGACTTTAAAACTAAAAAGTAAAAAATAATGAAAATTTAATATTTATTGTATTATTTGTTTAAGGCTTGGCACCGACTTTAAATCTATTAGTAAATAGGACATATAAATAATAGGTAGTATATAATAAATATTAAATCTTCATAAGTTTTTAGTTTTAATATAGGAATATTTTTATACAATGATGCAACAAAACTTCTCAATTATATGTTATTAAAATTAATTTAATAAGTGTTCCATAAATGACACTAGAGATTTATTTAATATATTTTATATCCGTCTAGTATTATTTAATGATGAGATCTGCCAACACAGTTAAAAATGAGAAGGGTCCTTTATGTAAGTAAAAAGTTTGAGATAAAAGAAGTTTTCTTTAAACTCGATGATGACACTTTTAGAATCTCATAAATCACATTTTAAACTCACTGGTGAAAATGATCACTTTAGCAGCTGAATAACTTTGATGAAATTTATGTTATTATAGTTCAAAGTTAAGGTACCACATATTGAAGAATGTGATATTAACAGGATGTTAACATTATAGAGATAGTTGAGAATATCTAAAATTCTAAAGTGTCAAAGAATACTTCTCTGGGAGGTTTAAAATTCTCACATACCAATAAACACAATTAGCTGTTTATGAGGCATAGTTATTGTATTTTAAATATGCTTAAATGATATAAAATATATAAATATTGTATTTCAACTTAAAATACTTTACATAAAATGGTATTATGTAAATTATTTTATCATTTTATTTAATTTAGGTATTTTAAATATAAGTTAAATAAAATGATTCTTTGTAAAGCATTTTAAGATTTTTTTTCATTCAGTTGGAGAAAAACTAAATAACATAAATGTCTATATAACATACTTTTAGACTGCCCACGTTCGACAGATAAAAAGGTATTCTTGTAGTTTTAGTCGTTTCTGATGTTCCTTATAACTGTTATTTACCTTTTTAAAAAAAATATTTTTGAAGGTCAAAAACAGACTATGGTTCTTGGCATTCCATGGATTCACCGTGCAGGTGCCGGGCCCATTGCGTTGCAAGAAGAAGAATACAAACAATGCCTGGTGCAAACAATAATTGCGACCCAAGAATAGGTTCAAGGGACCCCTTTCTGATGCGCAAAAACACTCGCCTTCACCGTCTACCTCTCCATACCTAACCAAATTTTGAAAGAACCTACTAATGCCACATTTGAAATACGTTCTAAAAATGAACTGGTGCTAGTTTAGCAATAAACTAGCATCTAGTCTTTAAATAATTTATAGAGAGATTTTGCTGTAATACCTCTCGCTCCCACTTCTACCGCGTACAAGCTAACTATAAATTTATTCCTGGACATTTCGTTGATCAGTTCGTAATACTTATTAAGCTTAAATGTGTGATCCCTGGGGATGTTTGTTTCCCAGGGCACAGTGAGCTCCACAAGTATCAAGCGCCTTAGATGTTTAGAATGCAGGAATAAGTCGGGTCGGGATGACGTAACACCAACATCCCCAGGGATTTTGTAATGTTTTTCATACGTGTCCATCATGAGAGTTCAACAAGGAGCCGCGTCTAAAATAGAATAAGGCTTCGGTTTTGATTTTTTGGAACAGCCTTCTTTTACAAACTCCACAGATCGTTTGGTGGTTGTTATACCCTTCCGCGCTCTTGCTACTGAAAGACCAACCGCTTCCCGTACGATTTCTAATACATTATCGTGGCGACGCTAGTACTAACCTTAATCAAGAAGCACCCTACAACCTACTAATAAGTGTTTCGCAGTTTCTATTGCCTCCCCACAGATGTTGCAAGACTTTTTGGCGATTTCTCCTTATCTTACTAAATTTATTTAATCTGGGAGTCATTTGGGATGCTTTAAGATAAAATTTTAATAATGCTGGGAACCAATCATAAAGCAAGGTGCGCTGTTTAAAAGCTAGTGGAATACAAAAATCTCCTATGGCCCTCCTAGTTTTGTATTTCTAGGCTCATCGCGTGCAGTCGGTAGTTATCATTTTCTTATTGTCGAATAAAAGATTTTGTTATGTCTGTGTCTTGAATTTTCCAATTTGATCCTAGCCTACTTTAGCTCATGCTTTATTCGTTTAAGCACCTATCATATTTTTTTTTTATGGAATTGACTCTTGCTCTGCGGCAACTTTATCTTTTGGGAGAGAAGTACAGTATCATCTTTAGATTTTCCGATGATATGTCTTTTGGTAGCTCTTAGATGTTTATAGAGCTCCGATCTTTAATTTTAATCCAAAATATTTTTGGTCTCTAAATAAAGTCCGCTGAGTGCGCTAACCCGAGGAATAACTTCAATGTCTTTGTGACGCTTGCATTTAACTTTGACAAAAGGGTTTTATTAATATTATAAATGAGGAAAGGCCAATTTAGAAGTCATGTTAAAAAAATGTCGTATACCCAAGCCTTTTTGACGTTATGGTATTGGTTGGTTGTCTACCTTTTTGAGAACATTTAAAAAACTATCGGCTATTACATCCAACGATAGAGTACGGCCTTGATAATCTATTTTATTACCTAAAAATTTAAACGGAGCTGCTTCCGTAACTGTACTAACGCACTGACCGCCTATTATAAGACCCGGATCGTAAGAGATATACTTGGTATTTGGTCTACTCAGACATAGACTAAAGCATTTACTTACAAAAATCCTCAACTACATTAAAAAGTACCCGATATTGTTTTGGATTACATGTCAGTATCGCGAGATCATCTGCAAAAGCTAGTATGGATTCCGTGTAAATATTTATTTTTAAACTTAAACCGATAACCCCTCTTTTAATCGTTTTTAATTATTTTATTAAACTATTAAATTAATAACTATATTAAATATAATCGGAGAAATACAACAACCCTGAAATATACCTATGTTATAATTGAGTGGTTTATTTTGGTATAATAGATGTGAAAGATTACAAATGTGATATATATTTTAGAATCATGGTTGAAGTTAATTTCCTTGTTAACAATAGTAACGTTGTACGTTATTGAGTAACTATTAAATTTTTTATTCTGTACTCAAACTTATTGGTGTAGGTAACAATCCTTATTTCAATATCTTGAACTTGTCGTCAAGAACACTCAGTGAGAGTCGCGACTTCCTCGGGGCGTTGGTGTCGCCACTTAAGAAAGTTGTGTATCGTTTTCCCAATGATTTATCTTTTACTAGTTGTCCTTAATTTAAGTTAAAGAGCTTATTTCGAGAAAAATGCGTTTGTAAATGGTACACAGATTATTAGCAGTACCGGTAGTACAAGTAGCATTATTTCTACTATTTCCAGCTAATGCTAGTGTTTGATTTGTCCGTCTTCTCATAATATAAAAATAATACTAAATATATGATGTATAACAACATGAGAAAACTAAAAAAGTAAAATGTCTCTAAAATGCATAATTTATTATACGTTAAATCTGTACTGTTTTTTTATTTACAATATTTTATACTCTATGTCAGTTAGAAAATATTTCCCGCAACTAAATGCTAATTACAGTATTTATAAAATAAAATTAATAATTTACACTGATTACACAAAGAGGTTAGATACATTTTAAAGTACCTCAGAAACATGACTTTAATTAATAAGCAAGGTTCACTAAAAATACAAGAATCTCTTTTTTGTCGTCAGTACTTTAAAATTCTTGTAAACTATTTAATTTCTTTTTCCTTGCAATGTCAGCAGCAGCATTGAAATAGTTAAAAATTTAAAAAGAAACGTTTAAAATTCAACTCATATTAAATGAAAAGATTATAGAGTTACTTAAAAAGAATCAACTTCTAAAATTTATATAAATATACGGGCAGCAGCTGCGAACCCGCGAACTGTGGGATAGGACGGTTTCCCAGAGGCCGCGGGTTCGAATCCCTGTCCGTATCGATTTATTTTTCATTCTATATTTATATAGATTTGAATAAGCTTAACATAGCTATCCATGTTTATAGATATTTTCAAACATTAAACATCTTCTTATTATTTATATATTTACAATCACATTCACAATAAAACTTAATTGTAACTTAGGTAACCTATTTAAATTTAATAAAACAATTTTTAAAACAAATGTTAATGTTAATGTTAACACCTTAAAGATTAAGACTCATCAATACACATTTATTTATTTATTTTTGTTAATCATTTTGTTATATTACTAGTTACGTTACTTCTTACAAAATGTTACGTTAAAATACATGTTATACATTTTATTACTTGAGCTAATTTGTAGTCATAAAAATTAAATTAGATGCGAATAATATATCGATTAATGTAAATTTAAGCAATAAATCGATGTAGCTATAAGGGATATAAAAAATAAGATAAATAAGTGATGGAAATGGTTAGAATGTTTAACTTTGGCTTTTTACTTATTCACAGTATTTATTTTTGTATAACTTAAGAAAAACAAAACAAAATATATCAATTTATAAGTTATTTATTATTTATTTATACCATCAATAAAGATTTGAATATTTATCTCATATTTCCCGATACTTTCTATAAAGATCTTCACAAACAAAAGACCTTTAAGACCGTCGCGTCTCAGAATACCTACTCGCATCTAAATTGTAAGAAAACGGATACAGATTCAGAGTTATAGGATATCTTTTGTGTTCCTAAAGTATGTAAATAATTTATTAGGTTCATTTTTCAATTGATAATATAAAGAGAATTTTAAGTTTTATAGAAAAAAATATCGTCGTTCTATTTTACAGTGTCCTGTCCATGTCATAAGACTTAGAAAATGAAAAAGAAAGTAAGAAAAATAAAACAAATAGTTATTTTAAATAATTCCATTCATTCCACTGTAAATTACAAATAAGATTCTGTCTTTTCAGTTTCATTTTATTAGTTAAAGATCGTCAAAGCCTCACATTAGTTGTCATTAATGTGTACAGTACCATCTTGTACCTTCAAAAATATATTTAAATAATTATAACCACTTATGCGAAAGTAATGTTTACTAACATAACTAAGTTAATTAAAATTTTAAAGAAGTATAGAATGAAAAATAATCCCATTCAGGAAGGATTTCGAATCTGCGACCTCTAAAATACTGTCCCGTCGCTTTACCAATCGAGCTACCGTATACCATGCGGTACCCGCTCCGGTAAATTAAGCACTAATTTATTTCGGTTTTGGCATTTTTCAATGCTAATGTATACTGCTAAGTTAGGATTATCGAAAAAAGCCTGCAATATAACATATCGAAATAATGACGAATGAAGTTTATTTGGTCAATTACTAACGACAGCAATTTTGTTAAGAAGGTTTGAACGAAAAAAAAAAAAAAAAAAAAAAAATTTCTTATCAAAATTCTTGAAAAAAAAAAAAAAATATATATATATATATATATATATATATATATATATATATATATATATATTATGGGAATAGTTGATTTACTTGTGGCATTTAAAACAATACCTATATGATTGAAGAACGTAAATAAACATTTCATTTTGAATCGACTCAAAGATGAATTTATAATAATTATTGAAAAGTTTCACGCAATGATAAGGTAAGTTGTGTCGGAATATTTACAAACAAGCCGCCAGTTTATCAATATTCCTGTTGATTCTCTTCATATACCTATATGTTTTAATCTTAAGTACATGTTATCTAACACAGACACAGACACAGCCACAATCGTAACATCAAAACAAGAAACACACACAAGCTTGATTTCTCTCTAAAAAAATAAATAAACTGTCCAACAATTAATGAAAATTAAGTAAAGAATATATGAAAAATGTGTTGTACAAATGACTTCGTCACATTGTAGTACTCCGTGTGTAGTAGAAGTTCTTCGGTAACTACAGATTAGAGAAGTAATCTATCTCGTGGTTTTGCTGCTATAGTATGTTCATTTCAGTTAATGTTAATTGATAGCTGTAGATAATCTTACGATAAAAAATACACTAAATTGGTTTCGACTACAAACACTACAAATAAGGGATAGTTTACTGTTAGGAGTGAATTTTATTATCAGACTAATTTTGAATAATGTAAAGATTGTAAAAATGGTTAACTTCTATGGAAATATTTTTGTACAACTTACTACCAAATTATAAAATCATTAATAAGACATTCAATTGCATGTTTATTTAAAATATTAACTTTTTTTTTTAACTAAGGAAACAAGCTCATTATAAACCCATACATTGTGGTTTCGTTAAATAAACATGTTTTTACTCACATCTCCTAAAACCATTTCAAAGATAATTCGTACAATAATATCAATGAATCTATTAAGCATATTAGAATTCTTTTGTTAGTGGACCGTTTTAATAGATAGCAATTACAATTACATTTAATTGACATTTTATTTTAGTTACGAGGGCTTGGACTATACGATTGGATATCGTAATATCTTAATTTGCCTTGGTAACTTACTTGCATTTTAATTTATTCCTTTATTAAACGATCCCCCGACACAACGACTTCAATAAGTACATAATAATATTATTTTTAATTTTTTATTGGTATTTTTGTATCGGGGTGTTTTTAATTTTTTACTTATTTTTTTCTGCTTTTTAAAGTTACGTTACTGGTTTCATTATCATACTAAATGAACCTACAGACAAATAATTTTAGACTTGCTTAAGTATGTCTATCAATATGGCATAAGAACCTTTCACCATCACCAATAAAACCTCAATATCTTTGAGACGACTGCATCTATTTCGACCAAACATAGCTAAGGAACATTTCGACGATCCAAGTTTTCGATTAAAAAAAGCGCATTCAAATCCGTCCACCCGTTTGGCTTTTACATTGCCACAGACAGACACACAGATACACAGATACATAGATACACAGAACGACAGGTCAAACTTATAACACGCCTCTTTTTGAGTTGGGGGTTAAAAATAATGTGAACGAAGATTTTAAAAGAATTTTATAAATAATCAAAAACATTTGTTTATCATCTCTGATCTTAATAGATATTTTATGTATAATAATTTAAATATTTCAAATTATAATTATCTGTTTGGGCACGGCGTGAAATAAAAAACCCCACATCTTCACTAACGTTCCAAAAGATCCGATTATAGGATAAATATAAAAGTGAATACAATCCTACACATATCGGATCGTAAGCGGAAATTCCATCAACACATTCCAGAAGGGTTGACGTCATCCGGGCGGGTGATCCTTAAAACTTTTGCCAAATCTCTTGCATTATGCTATATTATAGGACGCTGACCCCAAATAATTGGCTTAAGAACAGGAGGATAACGATGTCAAATCACAGAACAATTTTTAATTAATAAAAATAATAATAAACTTCATATGTCCAAATTTTGATCATTGATTTATATAATATAATCGTAATAACCGTGCTTAAAAATAAATATCAATATATGTGATATCAATATACAAAATAGGAAAAGGTTTTTGGTAAAACCACGTAAACTAAATATGAGGCTTTTAATTATCTTATAATATAATATAAATATTTTTTTAAAAAAATAATTAATTTTTAAAAAAATTTAATATAATATAAATAATTTTTTAAAAAAACTTTCAACGTGAAACTTTTAAAGTATATATTTCTATTTAAACCGTAAAAATAATTAGTTGTCTTTAAGTTGAACCAACATGTACGTTGTGACACATATTTTTTTTTAATCCAATTTGTTTAGCCAAAAATTTATATAATATTAGAAAGTTAAGAATACTGATATCGACTAGGACTTTTATCTATCTTTAATTCCGTTTCTTCTACATCCCCATCCCATTGTTTTAATAACTTAGTCACTTGACGGTTTTAAATTTAGGAATTTCCGTTTTAGTCTTTATTGACAAATAATACAAGCATACATCGATAAAACAAATAATCATTAATATATTTTTTAAAATGAGATTAAAGGAGTAATCTTTTTTTTTATCAAAAATATATGTTAATCAGGGTTAATGTTAACATAACGTTCTGAAAGAATATCGATTGGTTACATTCTGATTCCCTCCAAAAAGACAAAGTTTACCTTTTCTAAATGTTACTGAAAATTTGGAATACCTTAGGGGAATGTCTTAGTTTTACCTAAATAAATATCCTGGTTCTCAGTATATTGTAAAACTTTCCTTTGGCACCATTTGGATGCAGTAAATGTTTTCGGAACAGTTTTGAAATGTTTTGTACAATATGTTATACGATCAACACTTATTCCCACCAGTATATTTACATACTAACTGTTACGGGTTATACTTGGTTTAAAATAAATGTAATTCCTTCTTTCTAGGTACCTTGTAATTATTAATTGCGAACTGTCACTTTTTGTCGTAATAAATTGTTTTTATTCCCATTTGAAGTAACAAGTATCTCAAATAAAAACGACTGTTTTTATTTTTTTAAAAACGTTGATCCGTTCAATTCATTAAAATAATAATTATGATGAATCTATTTGCATGAACTTTAAACTTTTTATAATGTATAAAAATATCATTAACAATTAATCAAATATACTTAGTCTGGCCATAAATACTGTTACAAATAAAAATAAAAAAATATTACATTTGAATTTAGAATCTGTCATTTTTATACGATTGTTCATTGTGTTTTCTCATTTTAGCGCCAATACATTGTTCAATATATTGCGATATTAAACTGGAGTGGGATATTTAAATAGGTTACCTAAGCAACAATTAACTTTTATTGTTAATGTGATTGTAAAAATAATACTAAAGAGATGGTTCTTTTTAAGAAACTCTATAATCTATTCATTTAATATGAGTTGAATTTTAAACGTTTCTTTCTAAAGTTTTTAACTTTTTCTATTCTGCTGCTGACATTGCAAGGAAAAAGAAATTAACTAGTTCACACAGTTTAGAGTACTGACGACGAAAAAGAGATTCTTGTATTTTTAGTGTACCTTGCTTATTAATTAAAGTCATGTTTCTGAGGTAGGTACTTTAAAATGTATCTAACCTCTTTGTGTAATCAGTATAAATAATTAATTTTATTTCATAAATACTGTTAACATTAAGATGAGGGAAATATTTTAGGAGTAAATATACTTAGTCTGGCCATAAATACTGTTACAATTAAAAAAAATATATATTACATTTGAATTTGGCATCTGTCATTTTTATACGATTGTCTATTGTATTTTCTCATCGTAGTGCCAATACATTGTACAATATATTGAGATATTAAAATGGAGTGGGGTGATAAAGAAAACAGAATCGCTGTGATTGCATCACACAAAGTAGGTATGGAGCCAAATGCAATTTTTTAAACTCTCAATTCACTTGGTATTAGTCAAATGTTTGTGTAACGGGCTATTAATACGTACAATGAGATTTCCATCCAATAAGATCCTGCCATCCACGTAGTGTTCTTGAGAAGGTAGTTAATAACACCATGTTCAATAACCAAGTATTGTCCTTCGTCAGCTAGACTCGGCGCCGGTTCATAAAGCTTGGTCCACGCAGTTTTGGTTAGAAGCGAACGTCTCGGACTTCATCAGAGCTGAAGACTGGCCGTCGTCTAGTCCCGATCGTAATCCGCTCGATTATGATTTATGGTCAGTTTTAGAGAGTACAGCTTGCTCTAAACGCTATGATAATTTGGAGTCCCTAAAACAATCCATACGATTGGCAATGAAGAATTCCCCCATGGTGCGTGCTTCTATTGATAACTGACCTCAACGTTTAAAGGACTGTATTGCAGCCAATGGACACCACTTCGAATAAGCTTTTTAGACACATAGACGAAGCTTCTTAGCAATCCATGGATTCACCGTGCGGGTGCCGGGCCCATCGCGTTGCAAGGAGAGGAGTGCAAGCAGTGCCTGGGACTTGCGACCCAGGAGTAGATTTAAGGGGTCCCTTCATTGTGCGCAAAAACGCTCACCTTCACCCTCCACACTCCTCTCCCTACCTAACCAAATTTGGAAAGAACCTACTAATGCCGCCTTTGAAATACGTTCTAGAAATGAACCGATGCTTATTCTAGAAAGGCCAAGGTCTTTAAGTAGGCTATAGAGAGATTTCGCTGTTATACCTCTCGCTCCCACTTCTACCGCGTACAAACTAACTATAAATTTATTCCTGATCAGTTCGTTGGTTAGTTCGTAATACTTATTGAGCTTGAGTTTGTGATCCCTTGGGATGTTTGTTTCCCAAGGAACAGTAAGCTCCACAAGTATCACGCGCCTCAGATGTTTCGAATACAGGAATAAGTCCGGTCTGGAGGACGAAACACCAACATCCCCAGGGATTCTGTAATGCTTTTCATACGTGTCCATCATGAGAATCCAATCAGGAGCCGCGCCTAATATTGAATAAGGCTTCGCTTTTGATTTTTTGGAGGAGCCTTCTTTTACGAATTCTATAGATCGTTTGGTGGTTGTTATACCCTTCCGCGCTCTTGCTACTGAAAGACTAACCGCTGCCCGTATAATTTCTAATACCTTGTCGTGGCGACGCGAGTATTGACCTTTATCTAGAAGTACCCTACACCCTACTAATAGGTGTTTCGCGGTTCCTATTGCCTCCCCACAGATGTTGCAAGACTTTTCAGTGGCTTTGCCCCATCTTACTAAATTACTTTGATCTGGGAGAGTCATTTTAATTGTTTTATATTTGTGTATTAAACTAATACACTGTAAAAGTAATAAATGTTATTTGCAATTTAAAAAAAATTTTTTTCTTTGTTACAATATTTATTTCAACACTAGGTATATAGAATATTATCTTAAGTACAGGAAAATAATATTATTTAAACTTTTGACCTCTTTTCATATTTTTTTACACACAGAAACAAGTTGGATTTAGGGAATATATAATTGTAAAGATTTTATGATTCTATCGTTTCATAAACTGGCCACTTTGATCTTGAAAATGACAGTAAAATAATAAATTTAATTTACCATACAAAGTTGTGAACAATAATGCCCGTCTTAAATGTTATTTTTTTTAACCTGTTTATAGATAGGTAAGACATTGAAGGCAATTTGATGAAACAAAATAATCTAAATGCAGTCTAAACGCGTCATGTCGTATCAGAAAGATTATATTTCTAATGTAATTTAACATTTCTCCATTTAATAAATGAATAAAATTATACTGTTGCGGTATAACTGATTTTGTCACAAAAGTCTTTCAAGAGTACGAGCAATGTTATTGTACCTCAAATACAAAAGTAGTTTAGTTTGCAACTTGCATATGTATGTTTCTTTGTACTAACAACACCTCGGTATAAGATATTTTCACTTCGATATTTTCACTTCGATTCAATTTATACTAACTTCTGTGGTACAAAATTTTATATTTTATAGCAAACGCGTTATCAGATGCATTTTAATATAAAATGTGCTTTTATTGTCTCCTCTATAATATTTTTGATGTTGTTTTGTTGCAACAGGTGTACTACTATGATGTCGTTTCTAAGAGGACACAACACTATCTCAAACTGGAAATGAAGGTATAATTATATTTTACAGGATTTTAAATTTAAGACACTTTAATGCGGGAAAACTTCCCACCTTATAGGTAATTTAAAAATTATTATATATTCTCGTTTCCTACTTTACTTATATTCTTTTTTTTATTTGGATGTTTATTCGTCAATGACGCGAAAATATTTAACAACTGGCTTTACTTAAAAAAAAATACAAACAATATATATAAAAATGCACTGAAAATTCTCTTATTAACCTTTATACTGTTAAATTTTTTTTTGTAAGTAGAAGTTGACGCACTGAAAATAGTTAACATACAAATTAACCTATTCTATACTAATTAATTAATAGAAAACCGTTACAAACTAAAGAAGTAACTTGAAATAATAATTTCTGCTAGCATCTACACTCTCTTTAAAAACACTAAATATATGTGTCTATGAAGTCGCCACAAGTGAGTGTCTTTTCACTACTTCTTAACTACAACTATCAATTTACCTAAACTCCAACGAACATACTACAGCAGGTAGTCAATGAAATAGATTACTTCTCTAACCGATAGTTACCGAATAAATCCTACTACAAAGACTACTACAGATAAGTTATTTTAGGAAGGTACATCAATACACGATAACGTCACTTGCTTAACGCAACTTTATTTTGTATACATATTACTCTCGAAAAGTTACTTTGTCGTTGTTATTTCGTATAGGTAAGCTTGTGTTTGTGTGTCTGGGAAACATACGACATATGCAACATGTCTTAAGATTATACATAGTGCGGAGAGTCAACGAGAGTAATAATAATCTTGTGACTTGGTCGTAAATATACCGACGCTATTTGCCTTATCATGGTTTAAAATCTTGAAAGTGTAAAGTTAAAAAATAATTAAAGATAATAAACATAACCATACATTTACTGAATCTAACAATTTAATTATTTATTCCCGTGGAGAATATATAATTACGAGAGCCCAGAATACGTTATTAAAAATAAAAAAGTATATATATAATAGGGATAAATTTTTACGAAAAGCCAGCGGTGACTGTTTCTTTTTTCATTTTTATAATAGTCACAAACATTCGAGAGTTTTTAACCGAACTACTAGTACTAGTAATATCATCTAATGTAAGGCTTGGACGTTCTCCAACTCACTAACTCAAAGATAGAATCTAATTCGAAATTTAAAATAATGAACTCGTAACTATGTTTATTATTCCATTAATTGCAAAGGTATAACTTGTACCAACCTAACCAATTAACAATGCAGTTACAGAAAATGTATCTAAATTAACATAATCAAATGAGAATCGAACTTTAAATGTTATCTGTGATAAATCTAAATCTGTACTCTCTTACAATTCTGTTGCGAGTTCCTTTTGATACGCGACGGTTGTAAATCTCTTTACTTTGTATAGATCTTTATAGAAAATATTAAGAAACATGTAATATCTTATACAATAAATATTCATAACGTATATTGAAGGCAGAACTAAATAATAAGCTTGAATATTGTTTTATTTCGTATCGGTTTTATTATTTAATTAAAAAGTAAATACTTTTAACATAAAATAAATCCAATGAAAACATTTTTAGACTTTAATGTTTGATTCATTTATTTATACTTACTAACTTACTCATAGCTTAAAAGATTATACTAATCCATTCATAGCTTAAATTTACATACTTATTTATTAAATGAGAGAATGGTTAAAAAAAGAAGATGGTGTCTTAATGACGGTCATTAGTTTTTATGATTCTATCGTTTATAAAAGGTAGTATTGAAATGTAATAAACCTAGATTTGAGTCAACTTTACTGTGAATGTAATTGTAAACAGAAGCAAACAGTTTTAAAATATCTATTATCTTTTCAGTTAATATGAATGAAATTTAAAGTAGAGCTTTCAAATGTTTTCAACTTTTACAATTAGACTTCTGACATTTAAAAAAAAATAACGTCACGAACATTTCTCGTCGTCAGTACACGTAGACAAAAAATAGATTCTTGTATTGTTAGGGTGCGGTGCTAATTAATTAAATTTATGTTGTTTGAAAATATCTATTAACATGTATAGCCCGGTAAAGTTCATATCATTGAAGAAATTTCAGGAGTTGTTATTACACATTTATTAATAATTTCAGCAGTGACTCTGTATGCAAAAATCATAGTAATAAGGTATAAAATTTAAAACCATACAATGCCTTCAAATCGAGTTCACGTATTGTAGTTATTTGTAACAACTAACTAGAAAACTCTTGTTCTGAAATAATCATTCAAAGTCGAAAATAACAGAAATTATCTACTTTTATTTAGAAATCCCTTTCTAATAAGTATAATATTTTTATATGTTTCTTAAACTGAGTATATCCTATTTAATATTTTCTACACAACATACCAGGCACCTCTTATCAACTGAGTAGAGTCAGCCTGTGCTGAAATTGAAATTTACACCTCGCGGTAGTTGGATGTAGTGAAGAGTGAGTTAGAACTTGTCAAGTAGCTGCTGATATATTATATTGTATAATATATATTGCAATTATAAAGTATATTACGTGTTTAAAAGAATATATAAGTACTTACCGAAAAAAATCTAGTTTTTCCATATATCAAATCAGGTATTGACATATATTATTGAATGTAAGGATATTATTTTTCATGATCCTGAGTTAGATAGTATAAAATAAAATATATTTTTCAAATGCGCATCTCAAGCACCGAGAGTGGAGATATATGATGACCTCTTCACTGGGTTTCATGTAATATTTATAATAATTTAAGATATATGGTGTAACGAGCGCAGTAAATGTGTCATCTCGCCTCGCGAGCTGAGCTTCACGTCTGTAGAGATGAGATTATAGTGAGATCACATTATCATATTTAGTAAACTGCCTAGTAAGTGGTTTAGAATAAATGTATACATCATTATAAAAGAGTTTTAAGCTCTTATAGAAAGATTATAATGAAAATAAATATAGTTAGAAAACTACATGTAAAACAAATAATCTATAAAATTATTCATTATCATCGGCGTACACTTTCTAATAACTAACATTACTCGTAAAACGTTAACATCTTGAACAGCTATTAATTCAGAAAGGCCCTAGTCATGAAAAACATTTCTTAATACATAAATCCATTTCTCACTTAACAATAGAACAAACATTAGAAAGATAATAACAAAAATATATATGGAGACTTGCGGGCTATTACTAAAAGGATAATTAAGTGTTTTTTATATAAATGAGTGGACAGAGAATGATAATCTAGAATAGCAGGGAATAAAGGAGATTTACGATTGTGCCAAAATAATAAAGATTTCGGTACAAATTGCTACAAAATCAAAATTAATTAATATATTTTTGGTTGATTCTTTGTTACTGATATTTTAATATCAAAAATCACATCAGCCAGTGTGGTGACATTGTCATGAGTGGTCGTTGTACCACTTGTATTCAAAATATTATGTTAAAGAGATCGCTGAACGAATCCAAACTATTTAATAAAACCAAACTTGATACTTACGATTTACGCGACAATCTGTATTGTCATTATCTATTGTATTTATTTTTTTCAAAGAACGTAATGTTAACCGGGAAATTGTAAAATCGCAAATTATTGACTTGAATAGCATTTGAACCTCTGAAAAGCTTTCGATCGCTCTGTCAATCGAGGTACTGAATAAACTGATGAATCTGATATTCCATATTCAATTTCCTTTTTCTGGTATATAGCTGCCCACTATATTGATTATACTATAATATATTTATTAATATATATTTTCCAAACCACTTAAAAGTATCCTGTGGAAATCACTGAAAATAAAGTTTACTACTGTTGTTTTTTAGTAATGTTTCAGTTTTCAAATATTCCTCGTGGAACTTAATATTGTCAGTTTAATATTATAAGTACCTACTTATGCATACAAACATACAGACGTAATTTTTGTAACAGGAATAGAATATCAAGAGACAATATATCATATCATATAATAACATGAAAAATTTATTTATGGAAGTTGTTAATGTGATACACATTTAATATAAATAAACATTATTATTTTTCTAAATAAATCTCTCTATCACTGTATATCTCCAAAATTTAAACTGGAATATTGATATGATTTATTTTATTTTATGGAAATTTAACAAAATAAGGCTTTATGAATAAATGGATAGGTATATATAAAGATTATTTAGGCTTTCCTTTCTATTGTATAAGCGTTATAATAATACACTAATGTTGTGTATCTCACAGTCCACAGATAAAAATAATAGATTAATGATCAGGAGGGTCTGTTCATTATGTATCGTATGTATATTATATGTATCAGTGACCATTAATGAGGTTATTATAAGACCTATAAAGCCAAAAGGATTTTTTTTATGAAACTGTCTTTTTAAAAGTCATTTTCGAAGATAACAATTTTACCATACGAGTCATTCTTTACAACTATAATATATTAGTGTTTATTTTGTTTGTGTGTAAAATATAATATTGTTTTATATAATATACATATATTTGGTTTATATAATATAAAAGGGCATTTAGTTTATTACCACGATTATCACGAGTTCAATCAGGTCATAAAAATATGAATTGTATTTCTGAATTTTATTATTATCAAATAAAACAGGAATTAAAAAAGTAAGAATCAAAAATAAAGTTAAAATTAAAGTTTATTTATATTTGATATGAAAAAATATATAATATGCATTTATAATATAAATAAAAAAATATAATATATATTTATATAAAAAATTATAATTTAGAATAAAAAATGTTAAAAAGGTTTACATTTTAAACTGTAAATTGAATCCTACGTTTCGATTACTATTAAGTAATACGGTAAGACGAGATTCCCGTGAAATGATTGTCTGTTAAATGATTCTTTTCCAGAAACCAAATAGAATATGGAAACCCAGATTTTAATTATTCTATATATACCTACATAAAAATATTTCTATGTTTTTTTAAATTTACTTTGTTATATCCTAATATAGGCTGGTATTCCAGAGTTTGATCAATTAAAAATGAAATTAACTAGGTATGAAGATGTTAGTTATGTCATTTTTTATTGTAATTATATAATTGAAAAAAAATCATCAACATTCATTTGAATTATTTAACGGGTTACAGGATCAAGTTCATTGCGTATTGGTTATTTATTCTTTCTTTATTTGTATAAAAATATTTATTTCTGCTTCAATAATGTGAAGCAATTCATGCGAATTGCGTAGGAAACAGGTAATGTTCATGAGATATAGCCTGGACAGAAGGACAGACGGATAGCGAAGTCTTAGTAATAGAGTTCTGTTTTACCCTTTGGGTGCGGAACTCTAAAAGTATAAAAGCAACGACAAAGTCTCTCCTTGCATTGACCTGGCCTTAAGCTTCACTGAGGCTCTCTGTTAAGAGTAATATGACACTATAATCGACACACGTAGAGATCTACTACAAACATAATTACAAAAAGAACTCTTACAGTTAAAAATTGGTCCTATTAAACCTGAAAACCTTTTTAAGACAAACTCCTTTCTGTGATAACAATGTTATTATACGAAGCCATTAATCTTAACTTTAACTCCATAAGACTTAAAGTCATCTCACAGACTTCATCTTCCCTTGCTGTGTACTCGTTTATTGTAATGTATGATATTCGCGTTTTATTGACTAACATTACAGAGGGGGTCTATCTGGAAATGTGCTTATAACAAATGGGACGGTTTCCCAGTAGTCGCGGGTTCGAATCCCTGACCGTATCGGTATATTTTTCATTCTATATTTATAAAAATACAAATGATTTTAAATTCTTAAAATAATATTTATATATTAATTACTTCAGCTGTACAAATTTATGCCAAAATTAAACAAATATCAATACAGTTAAATAAGGAAATAAGTTTTTTTTTTCATACCACATTCATATGTCTTCTACTAAACTAAGCCAAACCCATTAACTTCCTATTCAGATATGTTTAAATAAAAGTGCTGAGTGTTCCAGCTACAAGTTGTTTCGAATTAAAGTAAGTCCCAAACAAGTAAACATTCAAGGATCTGGCTGCAACCGCACCAACTTCGAACTAAAGTTGCAAGCTAAGAAAACTTTATGAAAGTCAATAGCTACAAAAGACGGTACTAATTAAAGATACACAGCTTACCAACAGACAGAATAAAAATTAATAAGTATTAATAATTAAGCAGAAATCAATAATAAATAATAAAATAAAAAATACGTAAAGCTTTAATAATCTGCTTCAAAATTAAGATGTACATTTTAATTATTTGCTTTTGTAATAGTTGAGCTAATTTGAGCCATTCCTAAAATTGTTAGCCTACTCTCGGTGGTTTGAAATTAATAACCTGGTTACCTTTAACAAAAAAAAACCCACACTTTACATACTCATAGCATCTAGTAAAAATATATGACAAATAGAAAAGAAGACAGAAATTTATATCAAATAGAAATAACCTCGTTTCTAAATATTGCGTGCTAAATGGATTTAGAGAGAAACGAACTAGATTAGTAAAGTACGAGTAATATCCAACATGAACGTACATAAGTAGTACTTTGAAATATTTATAGTTACATTCAAAGAGTTTATTCTCATAAAAATATTGTTTACTTACATGTGAGCTGATTCCTGCGATATCTTGTTAATAATACATCGAAATATATATATATAGATACTGTGGTAGAATAAAGTAAGCTGTTAAAAATATTTTGTTAATAACTTAAATTAAATATTTCTCATTAAAAATTGCTTCGGTAAAAAACCATAAAATTCTTAATTATTTAATATAATTAAATAATTTAACATTAATAAACAACTGTAAAAAACCTAATATCCTTATCACAAATAAAATATCCGGAGACAACATAATATGGGAACATACACTGTCTACCATGAAAATGGATAAAGAAATTACCTAATACTTGTGAAAATTATTAAATTTTCACTGACCGATAAGAATCTTTATTAAGCTATTAAAACCGACTTGAACCTGAATAATGATATGATTTCATAAATAGAGAACCGATACATATATACCACATATATATAAGTACGCTTATAAATAAATACTATGTAGTTTGATATTACACAGACTACACTAATAAAGATTCCGGAGAGTCTGAGGTTGGGTCATAAATGAGCATTAATTGGGTTTATAACGCGCTTTTATTAGCTTTGGGTGTATTTTCTTTCTATCTTTGTCAGGAAAACTTAGAAATTAATTTTGACCAAATTTGAAATGTCGGATTAATTTGAATTTCTGCGTACTTATCAAAGCCCATGCGATAATTGAAGTAGTTCATCCCGTTATCCTTGCCAGGATTTCCAGGATAATTTATTTATGGGTTATAAAAAAATAAAAAACAATCACTTAAATCACCAAGGTTTTAACACATTATGAAAATGATTGTATTAGTATTCAAAATGTGACACTCATATTTGAAACCTAATCATAATTAAACACTATGCTTGTATCTCGATCTCGTTACATGCAATCTAATATCGACGGCGATTCGATTAATTTACTGTAAATGGTATTTAATTAAATATCTGATTACAATATTCTAATTCAACTTATTAAGTAAATAAGTATTTGATTATTTACAAAATAATACAGACATTACATAAACAGGGAATATTTACATATGAATATATGCATTTATTGAACAATACAAATTATAATACAATAATACATGATAAAACGGAACTAGATACCTATTTCGAAACTTGTACGTAGACAAGTAGATCTCATTCTGCTAGCTTGAATTTAACTATTTGTGTGATTAGGTTTCGTAAGTGAGTTACGTGCTCGTGAAAGGACACTTTAATTTGTTAGTATAACTGTTCTGACACTTTGCACATACGTTACATTCATTTTAACATTCGAAATATTAGCCTTTTTGTATAGCTACATACAAATATTCTGATAGTTTTCATGTTACGTTACTATGACACAAAGAGCTAAGATGCGCATTAGGTTATTAATTGGTATTCGACATCACAACTCAATGCCTTGCCAAGTATTCAGCCTGGACGTATCGAGCAATTATCAATTTCGCGGTCACTTCCGCGGAGACCAAGGCCATGTTGGCCTCGAAAAAACTGGAAGTTATCAACCATGTAAGACAGTACTTAAAATCGAATCAGAATCACAATGTTTAATGTGTAAGTCAGGTCACATATAGAAAACTATTACCACCTGCGCAAAGACAAGCTTCTGGAATAGTCAGAGACCCAGTAATCTGTAAAAGGCTTGATTCCTTGCATTGCGTGGGAATATTGCATTATTTAAAAAACTATTTCATCTGATTACTTCCGCCAATTTCCAATATACACGGCATGCCAAAGTCTTTAATACTCTCGACAGTTTTTTAACAGTTCGTTTCTTTGGGAACATCAGTAGATGTTGAATAAAATTCCTTTGGCGGTATTTTTAGGATAATACGACATGGGTGTCTTCAAAATTAAGTCTCTCTTCAAAGGCCGGTAATACTCTTGTGAATCCTCTGATAATGCAATCTTTTCCGTGGTCGGCGGTCATCATTTAGCAAAAGGTAACCTGATTATTTAAATCTATAAAAAGAAGACAAATACACCGTCCACGTGATAATCAGTAGTGCAGCGTAACATATCTGCCAGAATTGTTATTTGCAAGTATGTTGCCACCCACCAGTAATGGAGAACGATGACAGATAGTTGGTAATAAAGAAAGGAAGGTAAGGGATTCAGACATCCGGGTCTCTAATCACCATTCGAAGATCTTGCGTGAGAAAATAATATTAATCTAGTAGAGCAAACTAGTAACAAACTTGTATCATGAAAAGACTGATGGGCGATACAAATTGTATATAGTTATTAAAATATATTTTGTACCTGTATCGAAAATCCGATATCAGTTTGCGGTGAAACTGTATATTTTCTAAAACACTATATTGCTGTATCTGCCAAATATCGTATCAGAATACGATTCACAAATCAGTACCGTCGAAGCGTTTCGTATCAAATCGGATATAATATCGTTTTGTAAAACACTATATTTTTGTATCTGTCAAATGTCGTATCCGTTCGTCATATAGTTAATTTAGTTAAGACAAACATAAAGTACATAATAAATATTAAATATATAAAAATTGAATACAAATATTATAACAACAAAATAAAATATAATATTAACTTATTGAATTTTTTTCCCTATCCTTTATTATCTGACACAAAATACATCTATAAAACAGATGTTTGTGAGATATGATATCTGATTTTAAATCAAAATCAGGTTGGGACTCAAAAATATATAGTTTTAAAAAATATAAAGTTTTAAAAAGAAAACAATAGATTTAAAATCCGATATCAGATATCAATATACAGTTTAGATTCGATACGCGACAAAGACAATAACACCAACTCCTAGAAAATACATTTGAAGTTATTTTCTCCATACGTTCCTGTCATACATCAGCGTTGCTTCAACTCCTTTCGATCGATACTTGTCAATACGTTAAAAGAGTATTCTAAGGCTTTTTTGCCAGTTCTTCTATATGAAGCTACCGATTGGGACTCGAGAGTTGAGATACAATTTAAAAAAAAACATAATAAAGCAAATAAATCTATTTTTTATTATTATCAATAACAATGTATATTTCTTAGATATAATATCTAACTAACTAACTAACAAAAATCTAACCATAACTTGAAAACTTTTGGCGTCGTATCGAAAATCAAAGAAAATACTATATGTATAAAAGGTTTTTAGATATAATCATTTAATGTAAATGCATAGTTTTAGATAGTAACAGTTTTTTTTATATAAATAAAATAAAATAAAATATAAATAAAACAAAAATCTAAATCCGAATAATGAAATTTAGTCTAAATCGAACAAAATAAAAAAAAACTGCAATTCCTGTTTTGTTTTAGACCAGTAATATCTGTCCATGTAGAAAAATATTCTATAATTTTTGCAGCTCTAAAACCTAGATCACAAGGTCAATAAAGACCGTTATATAAATAAGCGCATATTTATTCAGCGGCTTCGGATCCGCTGTATCTACTGCTAAAAATAAATAATTCTCGGTTTGTGAAAATTCAGGCACAATTTTTTTTTCACAAATACCAAAACGATAAACCGTGCAACAATTGCAACAAACATAACTCCAAACACGAACGCATATAATTTAGTACTTACGACCAAGGCTACTTTAAAAAAAATGCTAGATTGAATAACCCCTTGGATTTCCATCTATCAAACAACTGTCAAATGGTTATCCAATCTGAGGTGACCTATAAGTACCCGTCCAAAGACAAGTCTAATGCTAACGCCATCCAATACATTATAATTAAAGTGTTCCGTAGTTTGTCGCTATATGTTCTTTTCTACACATTAAAGTAACATTACAATGGAACTTTATCTGATTATACGATATTATCAATTAATGTTTTAATAAATAATTACAATAGAAAAGATTATTATATTGTGATAGTTATTTGAAATAATTAATTTGTTTGTATTTATTTGAAAGTTTTCTTTTCAAATCTAAATATTTCTTTCTTAGGATAAAAAATTATAAAATGATTACATTAAAAAGAAACTCGGGTTTTAGAAAAGAAAGCAAAGTACCAAATTGTCATAATCATATTTTAAAGAAGATCTAGTCAAAAGCGTAAACACTTTGGACCAATAACTATTTCTTCATGTTAACAAAGTTCAAAGTTCGTATCAAAATTATATCTCCAAATATGTGAGTTGGAGACTGTCCAAGCCACGCATGAGCTGACATCATTGTAGTAGTGTAAATGCTAAACTCCGTCTTACCTGTCCAAGTTACGCAAATAAACACGGAAAAACATTTATTGAAAAGTAAAGGTAAGAATACTTTAGTTTACTTTAAATAAATATTAAATAATAAGTAATAAATTGTATCATAAACCTAATATAATTCTTATTACACTTGTTTTTTATTACTCGTGCGATCGAAGTGTAGAGAAAGTTCGCCCTAATGTAGAGTAGGCCCCCGTTTATTTATTTTTTTTAATCTCTTGCAATATACGCAGACAAATCACACGAACCAAGAATTCAACGGTTATAATTACATGATTTAATGTAGGCTACCTCTTTATTTCAATAGAAAATCTTTAGGTATTTTATAATGGAAGAAATATTGAATCCAGAAGCTTAACATTCAAGATTGCATATTTTTATTCCCATCTCAAATATTTATTAATTTTATAATATTCAATGTTGGTAATAACGAATATTAAATATAATATTGTAAAATAATTGTTATCCAAAAATATGAAGTGTCGTTCTTGTCACAGAGGAGTTTCAGATTAAAAAAGTTTTTCTTTAAAGATGACACTTAAAGAACCTTAAAATTACAATTTTACTTGTGTGAAAAGAGCACTGCCTATATATGCCTTGATATTAGATAAGTAAACCATTGAGTGTAACTTTAAATTGAACGCACTAAATTACTAATCTTACCTTTCTTATAAGGCGTCAATGAAAATACAAGTGTGTGAGTATTAAACGTTTTGATCCAAAAGTATTTGTAGAATATCGGCAATTCTAGTTTAGTTGGAACACAAAAGTAGATTAGTTTCCAACGTGTATTCTCTTTGGTCTTTTTGGTTGGTTTTTTTTCCAATCGGTATAGAATATTACAAGCGACGGATATTTCGAACAGAAAAAAACAGGGTTGTCAACGAGATAGATTACTTCCCTATCCAATACCGAATAAACCAATGAACGAACTACACACACTACTAGAGATTACGTACTTTAAGAAGGAACTCAGCTACAACTTTTACAATGACCCTTGTTAAACCAGCAACATTATTTTGCATACATATTCTCATAAAGTTACTCACTTTTCGGTATTTGGTAAGAAATATAGTAAGCTTGTCTTAGTTCCTGGTCTAAATGTTATGTTTTTCTTATAAAATATATTACTTGTATATTTAAAATAACATAAGGATTCTTTTTTTATTCATATAAATCAAAATAGTTTACTATTTTATTTGTTTTATCATCTGGTATATAGTTTCAAAACATGAAGGAAAGCCGATAAATCTGATTCTGTATCCGTTCCCTTGCAATTTAGTTGAGTTCATTCTGATCTGCGACGCTTGTAAAGCTCTTTGCTTTATGTAAATGCAGAAAATATCAGAAAACTGAGGAATAAAACTGATAAAAAAATCAAATATATATCCAAATATTTATTCATACACAAGTTATTAAAAAAAACAATAAAAAAAATAATTTGGCGTTGTTTTTACTATTTGTAAAAAGGTTTTAATAAAATCAAGCCCAATTAAAATATGTTTAACACTCTAAGGTTTCCTTAACTTAACCTTAACCTACTTATAATTCATAGCTACATCCATTCATAGTTTAAATTTCTATGCATTAATTTATTATTTGTATTCAAATTTATATTTAGATGATTACAAATATACTCATCACTCATGCAATAATATTTATAACATGTAATTAAAATTACGTTTTTTAAAAATATGTCACCACAGTATTTATAGACATATTAAAATATGTCGAGGTAATGGTTTTAAATTAAATTGTTAAAGTGTAATGATATTATTGCTAAAACAGGATATTAATAAAATTTAATTGGCCTAAGTTATAGTAAAGCTTTACTGTTTTTTTAAACTTACTTATTTACCATTATCATCATTTATAATAAGTTTAATTAGAATCTTTTAAAAGTTTTTAACTATTTTAATTTAATTGCTGACATTGCGAGAAAAATAGTTTTTCACAAGAATTTCAGAGTAATGATGACAGATTGAAATTCAGATTCAGAGTACCTACTGAAGAGATTCTTTTATTTAGTGTCCTTACCAATTAATTAAAACCTGACTTTTCTGAAGTACTTTAAAATGTAATGTCGTATAAATTATATCTATCAGTATAACTTATTAATGTTATAAGTACTGGACTTAGCGTTTAGTTGAGGCAAATATTTTCTAATAAAGTTTTTAAGTTTTTTTTGTATTAAAAAAAAACTACTACAATTATGAAATATATTTTTATAGCAAGTCTTAAGGACTACTTTATTTGTTTAATTTATTTTATTAGACACCCAACAGTGACGATTGTTTATTTGTTATGACATCGTTTCGTCATCTAAAAATAGTCGAAATAAAAAAAAAATATGTAGATTGAGGTGCTGATGAGATGGTGATATCATCTTTCGAATGCAAGCTATTTTAAAATATACTTTGTAAATAAAATCATAATCTACTGTTAAAAGATACACCACATCGAAAACAAAAGACAAGCCTCGGAAGTTGCGACATTACCGCCCCGAGGAAGCAACTACTGTTCTCGACGACCAGATCAAGATATTTAAATAGAAAATAATACTATCACGATAAACATTTGTTTAGAATATAAAAGTTATCATATTTAGTTACTCAAACTGTGGAAACTGTTCCAGTATAAAATATAAGTTTGCTGTTTTAAGGATAAATGGTTTTCACACTTAAGGCGTTCGGGATGTTGAAATGTCAATAAAAATTGAAATGTAAAAGTTAGACAATAAACTTAATCGGTGAAATTGTCTCGAAGTGAGAAATTAAATTTTAGTACGAGGGTTTCCTTAACAGTAACAAAAGTAGAATTAGTTAATTCTATTCTATTAAAATAGTTAAAGATAATTAAGATTTTTGTTATTTTTTTTTAAATGGCTAGTACTAGAAGACAAAAGAGTTCTATTAGGATTACGAAAAGGATACCATTTACTTTATGAAAGAAGTATTGTTACTATGTAGGTTACTACTGTAGGGAACTCTAAATTGAATATACATAGCACACATTTTCCAAGGAAATACATACTAAAATTATAAATATCTGAATAAAATATAAACTCCAGTCACCTATTTCTATGTGTAGGTGTCTGTGTGTGCCTAACTTAAATTCCTTGATAGTATATATCGCAGAATACATATTTTTATTTACAATGACAATTACTAATTTTCACACAATTACAATTACTAATTTACAATTTAATAAACTTTTTTTTTAATTACAGAATCCAATGAAGTACGCTAATGTTCAGTTGTACTTCTTACATTAATTACAAAACAACAACAGAACACATTTTAAAGCACTTCGGAAACCTAATTAATTAAAAAATAAAAATATCAGAATGCGTTTCTCTCTGTCAACAGTACAACGAAATGCTTGAGAAAATAAATGATTTAATGTGACCAGAAATGAAGATAGATTAACCAAAATGTTAAAAAACAGTAAAGATGGACTATGTTTGAAAGTATCAATAAACATGTATAGCCATGTTAAGCTTATTTAAATTTATATAAATATAGAATGAAAAATAAACCGATACGGGCAGGGACTCGAACCCGCGACTATTGGGAAACCGTCCTGTCGCTCTACCAACTGAGCTACCGTATCGCTGTCCGTCTCGATGAATTAAGCATTCTATATGTGATCGTCTTTAACGGGACGGTGGCGACATCTATTAGGTTTCTTTCGAACATCCTAACCAATGTTTCAAACTTTGCAGTATAGATAAACATTGAAAAAATGGCTATACATGTTTAAAGGTATTTTCAAACATTGATATCATATAATTTTAATTTTTAGTCGACTAAATAGTAAACACAACCCTAGTCAACCTAACAGATTATCCATTGACTCTTACGAAAGTATCGTATCGATATAAAAAATTGCTTTAAGATATAGAAGAAATGATTTTTTATCCCAGTTATCAACACAAAGTGCTGTCCTTATTAAAAATACATCTAAATTATCCTATGTAACTTGGTACAACAAAACTCGGAAAGCCTGGAATAGCCTTTCAGAGTTAGGTATAGTCTCAAATCATACTGTCTTATAATTATAACACATGTTATATTTGAGATTTATTGTGTATGAGATTTTATTCGTTATATTAAAGAGATAATCATTTATAGTAATATGAGTTGAATTTGAAGCGTTGCTTTTTACAAGAAAAAATAATTAAATTGTTCACAAGAATTTCAGTGTTGGTACTGACGACAGAAGAGATCTTGTATTTTTAGTTGGCCATGTTAATTAAAATAACGTTTCTGAAGTACTATGTTTTCTTAAGAGTGTACATTAATAATTTTAATTCTGAAATACTGCATGTTTCTCGGTTGTAAGATTCTTTGAAATATTTTCTTAAAGTGAAATCGAAATTACCTGTTTAAAGATTTATCACTGACAAAAACAAAAGACAAGAATCTGAAATGGTCATACTACCTTCAGGAAAAAGTCGCGACTCCTTCTTAGTCTTCCCAGCGACTAATTCAAGATTTATTAATAAAGGAAAAAAATGTAGTACATATATTTGTGTGCAATGAAGTTTATGATAATTACTTAAGACAGTTTTCAGTATAAAATATACGTGTTTGATGTTTTAAGGATAAATGGTTTTCACACTTCAAGCGTTCGAGAAATTGGAAACATCAATAAAAAAAGTTAGACAATGAACTTATTCACTGGATTTGCCTCGAAGTGAGAAATTAAACTTATTGAAAGAAGATCTGTCTTGATGATAACAAATGTAGTATAAATACTTTAAATACTTAATTCAAATAATCTAATATAACTATTGGTTAGAAAAACTGCTTCCTAATTTTAGAGGAACCATATTAAGTTTGGAAGTAGCGTTAACAGACCAAATCAATATTGTGTTACGTATATTCAGGTGATGTCCGTCATCAGTTGCCACGGTAGAAGGTTGAGTTGTAATTTTTAGTTTTCTCCTTCCATGAAACTGGTTGAAAGTACCAGCGCAATTAAGAAGCGTTCCAACCAATGCAGTCCATTTAGTTCAAATAACATAATAATAACATCACATACATGCCTGTCCCTGTCGGGAATTGAACCGCCGTAGGCGTCTGCGCTAACATCTCGACCAACGGTTGAAGTTAGAGAAATAAAAATAAGTATATATTGCATTTGATATAATCATCCCTTTTAAGTGGAGTAGAGATAGTGATTAAACATATAAAGAAACTATCTGTGTAAAAAATATCTAAATAAAAGTATTATAAAATTTTAGTAGTATCGTAAATTCCGAAGCGTCCGAATAGTATATTCGGATGACTTACAGTATAGCTAGTATAGAACCTAGATTTATAATAAATACCATAAAACCTAAGTTACGCGGTAATTTCGATCCTCATAACTCTATGCCTCTTCTAGCAGACCTACCAACAACATATTTAGTATTTATTTAGTGTTTAGAAAGAAAGGATAAACTGAAATATTCTGGATTTCTATTAGGTTTTCACCAGATTTAGCATAAAGAATTTCGCGAAAATTATATGTTTATAGTTTACGAAATGTTTATTTTATTTTTTTACACCATAACTACGACAAAAATGAGTAAAACAACGAACTCCTGAACCAATTTACTTATAACAAATTTTACGTTTCTTAAGCAAGTTATTTTAATTACGTTGTATAGATTTTAATTACTATATATAGAGCATCTCTAACAGATAATCATATGAAATAAAGCTAGTTATTTTAGTTAGTATTTGTAAAAGTCCTAATTTATGTAAGTCAAGGTGACTAGAAAGTAATTCACGTGACTTGTTATTTACGACTTTAAATTATAATTAAATTACTATATTATATACTACCATCGCAAAGTCATTATGTATGGCAGATACTTCTATATAAAATGCTAATTAAAATAACTTGGTGACTTGGTTTTATGTAATACATCTCACAACTCTTTTGCGGTGAATGGATTGAGTTGCGAAACTGGCTTTTTTTTATATTTTACGTTCTTAATGGAAAATGTTTTTAAATGGAAGAAAAGTCATATGCCGAGAAAGTGTCTGTTTTAAAACGTTACAAAATCAATATCTTGATGTAAAATTTATTAGTATTTTAACATTTTTGAACATTAAATCTAATCATTGTTTCTCTAAAAAAAATCTTTTATGCAACTAATTAACAGATAAGAGAAAGTATTTCTCATATATTTTGATTGGGTAATCTCCGTGCTACTTACTCGCAGCATCACTAAAACGAGAAGTTTGATCTTGTTATCCATTTATTTTTAACGTTCTTGAAGTGCAGCTTGAAGACAACTTATGTCTTTATGTAAAATATAAGTATATATTGTCAATACCGAAATTGCCTGTTTTTTACGAAAATCGCTTTTTAATACTTTTAATATAATTCTACAAAATCTTATAAAAGTTATCACTACTCAAAAAACAGAACACTTTTTTTGTTTGAAGTTCTGTGTTATGCTCGTCTTTTTTAAATTAAGTGAAGTAATGGTTCATAATAAGCTGTTCAACAAACGATTTGTCGAGTTTTATGCACTGAAGAAGAGTACTTTTATGAAGAGCCTTGAGCGACTTGTCTCGTCTGGACATCGAGTGCATTTCAAGAGTTTATGAACTTTTAAACTAAAGTAGAACATGAAATTAAGATCATACATAAATTAATTTAATTATCTTAAACTTATATGTATTTAATTTCGAATGTTGTTGTAATGCAAATTATAAAGACAAACATATTTTTAAGCTAAGTTACCATTTTTTTTTTAATAAAAAACCGTTGATTATGGTATTTATTTAAAAAATCTGATATTAAAATATAATTTACATTTTAGATAGACGTGCATGCGTATATAGTTATTATTATCTTAAGATGGACATAATTAATTGTTAGACTCAGACACAGAATACTCTACACTATGATACCTGATTAGGTAACTTATAGCGTAATATTAATAATAATATATAAAGACTACAGTATTAAGTCTTTTAAAGTACCATTAAACCTATAAACAATCATTTTTTGTTCTTCAATAAATTTATATTTATTCGTAGGTCATAATTTTCAATTCAGGTTTCTTTATTATCTAAACACATTTCTTCAATTAATAAATTAAATTATCTTTTGTTTACTAAAACATGTATATTAAGCGATGGTCTTTGTTTTTGCAAATGATGGTTCAGAACTTAAAAAAAAAAGCATTTTGTTGAAAAGTTTTGTTAGTAAAAATTTCCTTTGACGATTTTTAGATCAAATAGAACCGACGAAACAAAGATCATATGTTTCTATTATTTAACTTTAATCATAGTCGGTTACCCATCATATAGGCGGTTGGCTGCATCGTTACTTAACCACGAGATAAATTAATAACAAACTTAACTTAATACAAAACATTACTTTTTATTGAACTTTAAATTACTAAGCTCCCTGCATTTAAGCACAAATAGACGCTTTCAACTATACAACGAAATGTTACCATTCTAGATAATTAACGTATAAATAATCCAAAAGCGGAAGGGCTTTCAAAAGCTCCAAGCTCTTATTGTTTAACGTAAATAATAATACTTTAGTTTTAAAATTACATTTTGTTTTTTAATAATTGAAATTGATTATTTTACAACTTAGTTTATTTCTGATCTGATGGATAATGTAATAATTGTTACACAGAGTTGTTAAATAACCTTAAATAACCTTATTGTTTCACGTTTATAAAAAATTACAAACATTAATTTAGGCCGTGTCGTGTTATATTAAGCTTTTATTTCAATGTTAAGCTGCGAAGTTAGAAACATCGGTTAAGTATTTCGAAATAATTCTAACAGAAATCGCCTTCATCTAAATACATTGTTATTATACATAGAACGCTAAATTTATCAAAATTGGGTACCGATACGGTAACTTAATTGCTAGAGCAAATCTTTCCAATATCGATTAATTAAGTTAATTTAACATGCCTTAGTTCGTTTACATAGAATTTCAAACATTATTATAGTTGTTTGAAAATATCTATAAACATGTATAGCCATGTTAAGCTTATTTAAATTTTATATAAATAAAGAATGAAAAATAAACCGATACGATAAAGCCACCGTCCCGATAAAGACGATCACAGATAGAATGCTTAGTCCACCGAGGCGGACAGCGATACGATAGCTCAGTTGGTAGAGCGACGGGACGGTTTCCTAGTAGTCGCGGGTTCGAATCCCTGCCCGTTTTTCATTCTTTATTTATATAAAATTATTATAGTTGCTTAAAATTTAAGAAATCAATATTATTTGCAATGATACTATTTTTACTACCTTCTGGTAGGTTTAAAAATATCTGTGAATACGATAATTTGATCTCAATTTAATCTCAGCTGTACAGACGTGAAACGCGGTTCGCGATGCAAGATGGAACATTTACTGCGCTCGTTACACCATATATCGTAAATTATTATAAATATTACATGAAACCCAGGAGTAGGTCATCTTATACCTTATCTCTCGGTGCTTGGGATTCGCATTCTTATAACTTACATTTTATTTTATACATTTTAAGGATCATTAAAAATGTTCAGCTGGTATCACTGTGATAATTACATTTACCATTTGTGTTACTATTTCAAACATTAACACTTATAATACAAATTTTAGTTGCAATATATGTATATTATAATATAGTATACGAGCTCTTACCTTACATGTTCTAACTCACCCTGCAGTATCAACTACCCTTTTTTTTTTTTTTTTTTCTTTGGAAAAATGCGTTTCCGCATCGTCACCCAGGCCAGGAAGGCGATGACCGGGCGGTATGTGCGGCACCCGGCGACTGCCATTTTTAAAGCACCCCACTAAAAAACCAACGGCTGCCCACGACGCTACCATGGGACGCCACGGGATCGCTTTCGCACTCACCGTGGCGCCCCGGCGGAACTCCTCCATATAGGGGTACCCCGGGCAACCAGTGTACCCCTACCTCATAGACCTAGTGCAATGGCGAGAGAGGTCGCCCCCCCCCTCTCACCTAGGCCTACGGCTGGGAAGAAACGGGCTGAACCCTTCTCCTTCGCAGCCTCCCCCGTTGAGGGCAACACCGCCAGTCACGGCGCCATCGCCTCGACCCCCGGTTTTACGCTGCGCTCCACGCGTAAGGCAGCTGCCTTTCCCCGGACGCGTGGAGCCTTGCAGTCGTTGCTCCCCAACTGGTGGCCTGCAGGCAGGCCCCGATCGGCACAAACCGCGCACCGCAACATTCCGGTGCAGCCTGAACGGGTGTGACCCGCCACGCCACACCGGAAACAGGCGGTGCTGCGGTCCTGCTCGGAAGGGCAATTGGCACGGATGTGCCCGAGCTCCTGGCACTTAAAGCAGCGCAATGGCCGCTCCGCCAAGAGCTCTACCCTCACCGAGCTCCACCCCACAAGGACTCTCCCTGCGGCCACCAGTGCTTTCGCCGCATCGACTGGGAGTCGGGCAAAGGTAGCGCCCATACCTCCGGAGCCCCGACGAATCTCCCCAACTTGGAGTTTTAATAAAAGCGCAGGAGACCGCGGAGATGGAAGCTTCGGGGGACTCGCACCGGGGTTTTTCGGTGCCTTCTTCTTAGAAGGCGACGACGCCCCACTGGCCTTTTGCTTTGAGGCCGGCTTCTGGGGAAGGCCCTTCTTTTTCCCCTTGCCTTTCCTCCGCACAACCGTGGACCACTCGTCCTCCACGGTTGCCCTAGAGGCAGTCGCCGCGACTGCGACCGACTGCCTCCTCTCCGCCGCCGCGAGTGGCGGCCGGTGGACCGGCGCCGGGAGGAGACGCTCCTCAAGTCCTGCGAAGCGGGAGTTAATTAAAACTCCCACCGAGGACAATACGGAGCGTCTCAACTCCTCAACCACGCAATGTTCCACCGTCCGTAACTCCGACGACACCCCCTCCGAGGAGACTGCTGTAGGCCCGGAAGTCGCCACGGAAGCCTTAAGCTCCCCGAACTCCTTCCGGACCTTCACAAACTTCTCCCTGAGGAAGGACACCTCGCGACAAAGACGGGCGTTATCCGCCCGCAATTGCCGCGAGTCCTCAGGCTCCCCCCGCGACGCCTCTTTGAGAGCCTTAATCATTGTGCCCTTAAGATTCTGGCTCTTCTTGCAGACCTCGTGTATCGAGGCTGCACTCCGCATCGCCATCGCGCCCAACTGCTGCGCCTCCAGGACAGAAGAAGGCTCGCAGATGGGCAGCGCCTCCAAGGACAGATCGTCCTCGGAAACCGGCGCACGCTCCACAGGAGCCTTCTTCCTCCCGCGGAGGGCCCGAGCGCTCAGGGCGCGCTCAAAATCGGCCTCCTCCGCCTCCTCCTTCATGGCCCGCAACTCGGCCCTGGCCTGGGCGAGCCCACTACCGCGTCCTTTAGGCGCACCCCGTCCACGCCGAGCAGTGTTGCACTTAGCCACTGCAACACCGGACTCGGGATCGGACTCGGATGCGACCTCGGGGGAACTGTCCGCGCCGGCCGAAGCCGGTGCCCCTCATATCTGAGGGGACCTCCCCTATCCGCAACCCGGGGGACGCGCCAGATGGCGGCACTAGCGACCGCACACTGGACAGTATCAACTACCCTTTCTTTTTTTTTTTTTTTTTTTTTCGTTGGAAAAATGCGTTTCCGCATCGTCACCCAGGCCAGGAAGGCGATGACCGGGCGGTATGTGCGGCACCCGGCGACTGCCATTTTTAAGGCACCCCACTAAAAAACCAACGGCTGCCCACGACGCTACAATGGGACGCCACGGGATCGCTTTCGCACTCACCTTGGCGCCCCGGCGGAACTCCTCCATATAGGGGTACCCCGGGCAACCAGTGTACCCCTACCTCATAGACCTAGTGCAATGGCGAGAGAGGTCGCCCCCCCCTCTCACCTAGGCCTACGGCTGGGAAGGAATGGGGGCTGAACCCTTCTCCTTCCCAACCTCCAGCGCTGTAAATACAGCAACGGAACCACTCCACAGTCAACTCTGCTATCAGAGAAGTACCAGGAGCGATCCCGCGACCCTACACCACACGCGCTCCAGCGCACTCCTCCCACGACAGCAACGGAATTCCTCCCGGCGATGCTGGATACCTGAGGAGGAATCCATCACTGTTTCCGAACCCCCCGCAACCAAGTGCGCCCCAGCACCGCACCTGGAGCAAGAAGTTCGGCCCACTCTACCCCACACGCCCATCATCAGACAGCCACGGGATACCTCCCGGCGATGCTGGATACCTGAGGAGGCACCCGCGACTGCCCCCGAAACCTCCGCCACCGAATGCGCCCCAGCACCGCACCTGGAGCAAGAAGTTCGGCCCACTCTACCCCACACGCCCATCATCAGACAGCCACGGGATACCTCCCGGCGATGCTGGATACCTGAGGAGGCACCCGCGACTGCCCCCGAAACCTCCGCCACCGAATGCGCCCCAGCACCGCAAACGGCAACGGAAATCCCAGGCACCGCAAAATGCCCAGACCATCTCCAGGTCCAAGCCTCCCTCTTGCAGACAGACCACCCCGAAAGGCAGCCTGCCCGCCGGCCAGCCATGAACCGGGCACAAACCCCCATGGCCGACCCACCTCGCGCCGAGTATTAGCCAACGGCTAATGCAAACCCGAAGGATCACATTAACCGTTGTTGCCCAGGGAGCACCGGCCCGTACCGCTTCCGATGCCACCGGACGAATCCGAGCAACAAGGGAAACAGACGGGCACACGAGGAGGTTCCCGGCGATGACGCCCCCCAGTATCAACTACCCTACTCAACTACCGGGAGGTATAAATTTAAATTCCACGTACCTCTTACTGACTCGCGCTCTGTTGATAAGAGGCTTCTGGTACATTGTGTATCAAATAGAAAAGATTAGACGACAATAAACTTGTCATTGTCTAATAAAATAAAATTAGACAGTGAACTTTTCAATGTCTAATTTTTTCTTCATATTTAGAACTTCTCCGACACCCTTAGTTTGAAAACCATATAACGTTAAAACATAAATTGTAGATATTTTATACTAGAAACCGAAAAAGTTTGAACTTTATGGTACACAAATATTTATAGTGGCAGCAACATTATTTATATATATTGAACATATCGTCTAGAAGCTTCGGAAGGAATCAAATCAGGGCGGTAGTATGACCACTTGCGAGGCTTTTGTTTTGTATAAATATCTATTTTAATAGTAAATTTGGATTGAAACATTTTCTTAAAATAATTTTAGAATAGTTTTAGAAAAATTGAAATCTGGAATTATTAAATTTAATGTAAATATAAATCACGTTTTTTAGATTTATCGTTTTAAATAAAAAAATAAAATTATTAACTTCTGATAAAAAAAAATATTAAAAAAACAATTAAACTAGCAAAATATAAAAGATTCTATTTCACTATTCTAATTATATTGAAGAATAATTTTACTTAATTTAGTGCAGTATTTTTTTATTTTCAAACCTTTTCTTTGTCGTTTTTACACTTAGGTGTAGAAGGTGTGTAAACTATTTAATCTATAAACATAAAAACTAGATATCTTATATAGAAACTGATTTGAATAATCATGATAACTTTTATATGGAACACAAATAACATTTGTCGTCGAAAACAATCAGTAGGAGTCGCAACTTCCGAGAGTTATATTCTGGTTTTGATAATAACTATCATTTTAACCGAAATGTATTTTTTAATTTATTTTATTATTAGCTAGCGATAATATTTAAATTTGTTCTACTTTTCATTATAAATAAAAGCATTTTAAAGTAAGTTAGAAACGTAACTTTATTATATCATGAAAAGTATAGTATTATCATGTTCTTGTGAACATCACGTTCTCATTCTCAATAAATCTTAATTATAACCTAGACTTACACAATGTTGTTAAATTATTAGGTCGATACAAATGAAATTGGCGTTTTGTATGGGAGGACCAAAATGTCGAATATTTTTTAATATAATGTATTTAATTAAACTAAGTAAGAACCATTGTTTTCTATGCACTTTTGCCATTTTATAGGTAGTTCATTGATCCCTATACTAAAAAAACCAGTAGGACGGGAATCAATAAAATCTTCGAAGATGATTTGGACTTGCCCATCGAAGTTGATTTTTTTCCCTTAGAAGAAGTGAAGCAGCAGTGGTGTGGAGAGATTGACCAACATAGGTTCTTTAGCGCTAGCTTTTCTATTATCGTTTGCAAGAGCTGACAATAGACATCTTCCGTAAAAGTCTGGGCAGATTTAAGAAAACTGTAATGAACAATACCGGCACTAGTCCACCAAACGCTTAAATGTATTTTTTTTTGGGTCAATTTTCACTTGGGGCAGTATTTGGCTGGCTGACCAGGATCCAACCATTGCGATGAGCGCTTCCGATTATCGTAGAGAATCCATATTTTATCACATCCATTAAATTTAAAATCCTTTCGTTATTTTACCGATTCAGTGCAGCAGCAAGTTATACCGAAGCAGCGGTCGACGCACGTTTTCCGGTTTGCTTCAGTCAGATCATGAGATAGCTTTCTAGCTTTTTAATCTTCCCATGCTTCAAGTGGATTAAAACAGTTTTATCCGCTTGCACAACAGCTTTTATTTTTTCATTATTAACTTCTGTCTCCGGCAGTCCACGGGGCTTGTTCTGCAGGTCGAAATATCCAGAACCAAAACGTCGGAATCAAAAACGAACTGTATTTTCTTTTGCAACACGACTATATGCCATATACATCATTAGCGCTTCGAGTCATTTCCACAGCACTGGTGCTACGTTGGCACTCGTACCTTTAAATAATGCGATATTTTAAGTTTTACATCTTGTAAACTGAGTAACACAAACAGATAAAACAGAAGAAAAAACAAATGGACGGTCAACGAAACAAAAATACATGTGTAAATAGCTGTAAAAAAATATTTGGAATTCCTTACCATAGACAAGAAATTTGTGGCCAGTACGAAAACGCCAAATTCATTTTTAAGGACCTAATATTAGTAAACTTGAGAGTCATAAAACCTTAAGAGTCTTGACCATTAACAAGACACCTTCTAAATTCATTTTAATAGACTTTCTGAATACAAAAATAATAATGTTAATAATAATCAACATAGACAGAGTTAGGAACAATAAGATTTTGTTAAAAGTTTTCATTCTTTATTAAGCTTTAAAAGCAGTTTACTTTAAACTGAATTTAGATAATGTGTTTGTTGTAAAATATAATTCAATAATGCCGTTTTGTAACATTCTATATCGAACTAGGTTTTGACCACAAAAGGAACAAGCATATTTGCATGTTGCAAACTAGACTATTTCTTTATTTAAATGGCAATAGTCTTTTTGAACCTCACAAGTATGTTTTTTTTGTTTTAATAAATAGTGAAAATTACATTTTAAATGGAACATGTAATTTAAATCATGGAACTTAAAAAAAAACAAAAAAAAACAAACTAAACTAAACTAAAAATTATTAGGATGACATTTTTTTTTTCTATTTAAAAAAAATAAGTATATTCCAAAAGGGCGTAAAAAGTGACCTGTAACTTGAAAAAATGTTCATTTAAACGAAGCAGGAAGATTAACTCTTGTTGTCCCTTGTTTATTATAACCTTGAACTTGACGAAGACACACTGCTTTCTTTCCACGCAATAAAGTAGCTCTGGAACACTGTTATTACCTTTTCAGACAAGGTCACTGTAAATCGTAATGTGATGCCGTAAAGAAAGATACAATATTTTTTTTATTATTTCTTTTTTATAAGACTTACAAAAACATATATTCTACTATGATATTCCCAAAAGTTGATATTTGAATAATAGATAACAACTTTACTTCTTAAACATTTTTAGAAATAAAGTATTCTTAGCTACGGCTAATTTACCGGTTATCTGTCAGGAACCTTATAAATAATTTAGAACCAACCAATCTCTGGCTGTTGCGTGATTAAAAGTTCAATAAATGTTGCTGTGATGAACACAATTTATATTTATTTTATATATATTTAATTTATTGTTAACAATACTCTTATACTGCACAAGAGCTTTTCAAGTGCGTTACAATAACGCCAATGATAATTAATTATTTAATTGGAGAGGACGGATAATAATCGCGGAAGTCTTGTCATAAATTCATCTAGTACTCAAATTCAAATTACATAAAACCAACCAAGTACAAGTGTAAAATGGCAAAGAAATTACGATTCGTGATATGCTTAACCCGCAGACAGAAAGACATAAAGACGGACAACGAATTTTTGGTATAGGTTACCGTCTTTACCCTTGTCGTAAGAAACCCTAAAAACATCGATATTTTCATCGAGATTAATTACGAATTTGTCATCAGGATTAATTACAGTGTAGATACTTAAAATGTTAAGGTTAAGTTTAGTTTTTTTTTTTTTTTTTTTTTTTCCCGGTGATGCTGTAATAGCCAACAGGGTTAACAGCATAGACAGACAAAAATAAATAAATAAATAAATAAGTTAAGTCAAACTTGTAAACCTGTAGTTAGTGTGGAAATACGAGTATTACATAATATAATAGTTGGGAATAAAATTTGACTATATTTCAAATTGTACCAAACTTATTTCTAAAATGCTCAAAAAACATATACTGCATACAAATTTTGCACAAATAAAGTTTTAGATGTTTCAGATAAAGTTTTTGATTAGTTTAGTTAGAGTTTTAGATGTTTTTAAAATGGTAGAGAGTATGATATTTTCTCAAACCTTAATTATTGCTCCACTATGCCTAACATTTTTTATCAGCACTACAAAACATTTATTATTTGTTTTTAAAGGTTATTTCAAAAACTACCAATCGATGTTCTTTCAGTAATCGAAAGTAATTTTAAGAATGGTTTACTCAGGGTATTTTTTTTACAACAAAGTTTGTAAATGCTGACCTCATCTAAATATTAATAAATTCTGAAGGTTATAAAATTAGAATCCTATATGTCGTCGAATTATTAACACAAATACAAACTATTTTCTTTTTATAGAAAACATTATTTTATGTAATGAAAAATGATTTGTTGGTAAATATAAAGCCTCGTGGTCAATCATGTAGCTTGTACCCCAACTAGAACCTATATTGTTTATTCGATATAAAATCTGTAATACAATTGAAATTTTATTTTTAATTTTTATTAATAAAATATTCTTTAGTTTGTATGTAATAAAAAATAAGCTTTATTTTAAAATTTTGGATACTTTATGAATAAATAGAATGGAACTATTAAATCTCCGATACCTAACCAATATAAATAAAGATTATTATAAATATAATTTTCTTTTATTACAATTATTTTCTATAAACCCAAACATATAAACCAAAACGAAAAAGTTTTTTTTTTATGGAAAAAATGTCTATCAAAAAGCTAAAGTCTATTTCTTATCTTTCTTGTTTAATTGTATCTGTGTTTATGTGTATAACTTAGACAGGTGATACAGAGTTTCACTTTTGAAACCAAATTCGGTACAATGATATCGTCGGCTTATGCAAGGTTTGGACAGTCTCCAACTCACATATTTGGAGACATTGTTCTGATGGGAACTCTAAACTTGGTTAAAACTCTAAACTTGAGAAATATTCATTGGTCCATATTAAATCGAGATTTTTACTAGATCTGTTTTAAACTGCTTTTATCTTTAAATTAACTTGTGATAATTATATATTTCTTTTATTGAGTTTTACAAAATGTGTAAATATTACTGAAATCCAAAATTTATGCCCAATTTATTTTTAAATTAGTGTGCCCAATCTTAATATGAGTGGTATTCTAATTATACAAATTTACTTATAATGTCGTGTGAACTAATCATAAATATGCTCTTGGGACTCAAAGTATTTCTGATGAAATATTTAATAAATAAATAGTTCTGTAATAAATACTTTTTACAAATACATTTTTAATAGAAGTTGTTAGCTTGTTTTTTTATATAAACGCATTATTAGATATTAGCGCACGCTAATGTCAATTAAGTTAGTTACAATTAAATCATTAAGAAAGAACCACGTCTAGTCATTAGAAAATAATTCCAAATCACTTGAACCTTATTACAAGCAACATATGGTCCTTCGAGCCGGATCAAATCGAAGTAAACAAGTTACGGCCGCGAGGCGTGAACAATAGGCCGCTTCTTATCGGAGTTCTTACCCGCCCGTTAAGTGATATTTATAAGAAATAGAAAATGAGTATTACTACAGAACAATTATTGAACGTTTTAGAAGAAACCGCTGGCATTTTACGAAAAACCCAAGTTAATTTAAAGAAGTGTTCAAGACAACGTTTAACGAAGGGATACATCGAGACGAGGTTGCGTTGCATTGATGAGTATTGGGTTATTTTTAAGAATACTCATCAAGAACTAGTAAAATGTACACCGAAACAACAACGATCGGATATTCCTTATTTTGATAATGAAGATTTTTTTGTTGTTGAAGATTTGTACTTATGCATAAAAAGTGATTTAACGGATATGTTGATATCATTTTCAAATAAAAAGTCTGAAGCTACAGAACCCGTCGATGTTACTTTGTGTGATTCGAAGCTACCACTCGTTAAACTGCCTAAAATACATTTGCCGACTTTTGCTGGTAATTATGAAGGATGGCCAACTTTTCACGATATGTTTATTTCGTTAGTGCATAACAATTATTCGTTGACAAGGTTCAGAAAATTTATTATTTGAAATCTAGTGTGACTGCTAAAGCCGAAGCATTATTAAAACATGTGCAAGTGACAGAAAATAATTATGATCAAGCATGGGACATTTTAAGAAACCGTTACGGTAATATTCGTCTCATAATAAATTCTATTTTGAAGAAACTGTTCGGACAAAAGAAATTAAATATTCAAACTGCAAGTTATATTAAATCCTTATTAGATACGACGTCGGAATGCTTAAATAGTATAGAAAATTTAAAAATATCTACCTGTACATGGGTTCCAATTATAATATATATTGTTGTACAAAAATTGGACTCTGAAACACACAAGGCTTGGGAGGAACACACTTATAAACACAACTCAGAGGAATTACCTACATGGCAAGATTTAAAACAGTTTCTGGAAAAGACATTTCGAACTTTGGAACTTGTAACTCCTACACCGACCGCCAGAGACAGAACTGTTAAAGAGAAAACATTAAATATTACTTCAACGTCGCACTTGACATCAACTAAGGTTTGCAGCATGTGTCAGGATAATTATACATTGTGTCACTGTAAACAATTTGTAAAATTGGACTCAGCAGGGAAAAGTAATTTTGTTAAAAAACAAAAGTTATGTTTTAACTGCTTGTCAGCGGGTCATTCCGCTTGGAAATGCCGCAACCCTGTAACATGTCGCATTTGTAGTCGTCGTCATCACTCATTGTTGCACAATTCAACGACGGCTAATCAATCAAGCAGCCATCACAGTCAAGTAGTTGACGTTAATAACGATATTTCAGTTAGTGAAGAATCCGATCAGGTCGCAATATCGTCACATATCGTGACGAAGAAGTCTACAGCCTTGCTTGTAACAGCCATGGTACTTGTAAAGAATCGTAATGGACAAATTACAATATTGCGTGCCCTTATTGACCAAGGATCTCAAGCAAATTTTATAAGTGAACGTGCAGCTCAACTTTTGAAACTGAAACGAGAACCTATGAAAGGAACTGTAACTGGAGTAGGGTCTACATGCACACCTATAAAATATATAGTTGAATTTGAATTATTATCAAGATATGATAATAATTTTAAATTGAGCACAAAAGCCTATGTTATGTCTAAGCAAATATCAACTGAGTTACCTACTAAATCAATAACGTATTCGGAGGTTGCTTGGTCACATCTTAAAGATCTTGCACTTGCCGATCCACAATTCAATCGACCCGGCGCAATTGATTTGCTTTTAGGTGTTGAAATTTGTGCACACATATTTCAGAGTGAAATAATCAAAGGCCAACCAGGTTCACCATGCGCCCAAAAGACAAGCCTTGGATGGATACTCTTTGGAAAAATACATGAAGAGAGCTCTGAAAAAGAAATTATTGTGATGCACCACAGAGTTGATATAGATAGCATGCTAAAAACTTTGTGGGAAGTAGAAACAGATACATACAAAAGATTAACAAAGGAAGAAAAAGCATGTGAAGATATTTATTGCAATTCATACAAAAGAAATAATGAAGGAAGATACATAGTAAAGTTACCTTTCAAAACTGAAAAACTTAAATGTGCTGAAGGTAAAACAAAGGATATTGCTACAAAAAGGTTACTATTATTAGAAAAGAGGTTTGAGAAAAATAAAAAATTAAAGAACGAATATGCAAAGGTTATAACAGAGTATATAACTTTGAAACACATGGAGATAGTACCAAAAGAGGAAATAGATAATGATTCAGTATACTTGCCACATCACGCGGTATTAAGAGAAGACAAAGAGACGACAAAGTTAAGAGTTGTTTTTGACGCGTCTGCAAAGGGCATAAATAATATATCTGTAAATGAAGAACTCATGGTTGGTCCGCAGCTACAAGAAGACTTACGACACCTACATATGAGATGGAGATTAAAGAAAATTTGTTTTAGTGCTGACATCCAACAAATGTTTCGCCAAATATTGGTTACCAAAAAAGATTCCGATTATCAGAGAATTCTTTGGCGCTATAATTCTACAGATCCAAGAGTTGATTATCGTCTGCTTAGAGCAGAGGTTCCCAAACTTCTTTCGTCCAACGCCCACTTTGAAAGTCAGTTATTTTGTAACGCCCCCCAATTTTTTTCATCTTAAAAACTTGAATAACAGATTAGATTCGTTTCCTAAGATAAGTCATCTTACCAGAAAAAGCAATAATAATGCAACCTAACAATATTACAAGTATTTTTGATTAAGAAATTGATCAATAGTAATACCACTTTTCACAATTAAAAGTTTTCGTCTTCATCTTCCTGGTTTTCATCCTGACGTATATCAAGGTCTGTCTTCCTGATCAACCTACTCCACTTTGCACGATCTTCGACATCCATCCAGCACTTCCTTGTACGTCCGGGAGATCTCACTCCAGGAACAGATATATCAAGGCTTTTCCATCCGACATATTTCATAGACGGGCGCGCAATGTGGCCATACCATCTCAGGCGTCGATCTTTGACTACTTCGAATAAATGTTTTACGTATGTGGTCAGACCGCGTAACGCCGCACATCCAATTCAGCATCATTTCCTCCCTCGTCATTCGGTCAGTCATTTCCGTGACTTGAATTTCCTGTGTATGCCGAGATGGTACTGGCAAACATTCGCTGCCGTATATAAGAACCGGTCGGATGACGCTCCTTTTTATCAGCCCCTTGATTTTAGGCGACATTCTGCGATTACAGACTACACCAGTCCAGGCAGCGCTTATCCGGCCTTGGGAATCGTAATCGATGCCTCCAGGCTCGTGCATAACAAATCCAGGTGACCTGAACTTTTCTAACTTAACGACTGGCTCAGGACCTGTATGGATAGTAGTTGAGTCTGGGCTCCTGCAAGCCATGTACTTGGTCTTCGATATATTTAGTTTAAGACCACCGTTCTCAAGCGTACCCTTCCATAGGTTTAACTTACGCTCCAGCTCCGTTTGGTCCGTTCTTTCTGCAACCCTTTATCTGCTGTACATTAACGATTAGCTGAAGCCCGGTATCTATGGGTATGGGTATCAGATGAGAGTACAGTTGTAAAAAGATATCTGCCAAGTTCTCTAACTAGTAAAGATTAAGTACAGTCTGAAAGAGAAGCTATGGTGCAACGTTTCTCAACTCCAGGCAGTTTCCGCATTGGGCAATGCTAATCTTGTCAATTTCAATGCCACCAAAATGCAGACGTGTCTGTTCACCGCTATAAGGAGCCCTTTCACCTTGGCTCCTACTTTTCAGAATGTATCCTTGAAATATAGTGACCAGCTTCAGTTTCAGTTTCAGCTTCAGAACTTCAACTTCGGTCGGTTCATTGAGTCCAGAGCAAAAGCAGCAGCAGGAAAGCTTGCCGGTCTTGTGAAGGTCCGACAGTACTTTACACCGGGACATCTACTTGTACTATACAAAGCACAAATTCGGTCGTGTGTGTAGAGTACTGTGGTCACATACTTACTGGTGCCGTAAAGTCTCATCTTGCGGTTCTGAACTCAAATGAGAGGCGAGCAAAGACGCTTATAGGTGACCCTAAAAAAGTTAAAGCCAACCTCCACAGCCTTAAACACTGGCTTAGAATGACTGTCCTCTTAGTATTCTATAGAATGCATTTTGGTAAGTGTGCGCAGGAATTACACGACTTAATTTCCCCATCCCTCTTCCTTCCTTCATCACCGGACGTTTCGACGCACAGTGGTTATCCATCCCTACTATGTGGACATTCCTTCTGCCCGAAAGAACCACTTTACTTCGTCTTTTTTAGTTCGTACAGCGAAGGAATGGAACAACTTGCCTGCGTCGGTATTTCCGTCCGAATATAATGTGGGTCTCTACTAGAGTAGAGTGAATAGGTTGCTTAGTTAATGCACCTTACCACCTATGACTACATTTCCACTTTCCATCAGGTGGAATGTAGTCAAGCAATAACTAAGTTTGTATAAAAAATAGGCCATTAGATGATTCTCATCAATGAGTGTTATTTCATCGGCATACATCATCAACCATGGAGACTGGTCTTGGATGTGAGCCGAGAGTGAATAAGAACGGACCAAGGGCTGAGCCCTGGTGAACCACTACTGTTATCTGGAAGGGTTTGGTGTCGCCAACGGAGGTCCTAACCATAGGAGTCATGGTACATGTCTCTGATAGTCTCAATATAAGGATGGATGGATTTCTTTAAATCACAATGTCCACCAGATACATTGACGAGGCACACAGCGAAAAGCGTACTGCAAATTTAAAAAGGTTACGCGCAGAGCTCTTTTTTCTGTATACTTCCATCAGAGTTCTGAAGACAAAAATAGCGTCTATAGTACTCGATCCTGGCTGAAATTCACATTGAGACTCAAAGACAGTGCACTTTTGGAGGAGCCTGAGGTCGCTCATGTGCACGAAGATCTGCATAGCTCATGACTTATAAGCTTAATGCACTTATAATTACCATAGTCTTGAACACTGCCTTTTCCCTAGTAAATAGGTGTAATAAAACTATGTCGCCACTGCTTAGACATCTTTCCAGTGTTCAAAATGTGTTTAAAAAGGTCAGTAAGCGTTTCGTTACGGTCTTATCGTTTAGCTCTGTTGGTGTGCTCGTACCAACAGAGCTAAACGATATTCAGGCTTCTATCCGAAGACCGTCAGGTCGTACCATTTTTCCATTCTTCATACGTCGAAGGCAATCACGAGTTTCGTCAAAGGTTATTAGGGTAAGTCCGAGTTTAGATGGTAGGTCGGGAGGAATCCCGCACGGATGCTGACTGACTGCTGTATAACGACAAAGCAGCGTGCCCTAAATTTCTGACGCAAAAACATTTTCCGATATCTCGCGTCGCTTCATCTCGAGCTCGTGCCATTTTAATTATATATTATAAGGTTAATTTAATATATTGTCCAGTTTTATTAATACAATAAACTAGAATATTAACAGTTTATAAATAATTATAAACTTGTATAACTATTGAAAGAGTATTCTTTGTATTAAATATAAATATAGATGAAAAATAAATCGATACCGGCAAAGATACGAATTTGCGACTTGTGGGGAAACTGTACTAGAAGGAATGTGTTTCGGTAACCATGTATTTTTCATTTTACATTTATTTAAAATTTAAAAACATTAATAAATGGATGTTGTGTGGTAGAAGGAGATTATTTTTAGTGAATTTTCAAATATGAATAAGATAAAGTTACAAATCATTTATCGCCCCCCGAAATGATACCAGCGCCCCCCAAATCTTTCTCGGATTCTTACCGCCCCCCTCTAGGGTTCCAGCGCCCACAAGGGGGCGTTATCGCCCACTTTGGGAAAGACTGGCTTAGAGTAACGTTTGGAACAGCTTGCGCTCCATACCTTTCTGTAAAAACCCTTCAACAAGTGGCAGAGGATGAGGGAAAGGACAAATCAAAAGCAAATAAAACTATAAAAGAAGATTTCTACGTCGACGACCTATTATCTGGGGAGGACACAGTTTTAGATGCTATTAAGACAGCTAAGGATGTCTCGTCTATTTTAGAAAAGGCTGGATTTAGCTTGCAAAAGTGGTCTTCTAACAGCATTAAGTTTCTTAATGCCTTTGATTCTGAAAAGAGAAGTTCACAAGTTAATATGAACATAAAGGTTGATGGTACAATACGAGCACTTGGTTTATCATGGAATAGGGGGATGATAAATTAGAATATCACTTAAACTTACCGGAAGCTCCAAAATTAATAACAAAAAGGAATATACTCCGAATATATACCGTCCCGATAAAGACGATCACATATAGAATGCTTAATTCACCGAAACGGACAGCGATACGGTAGCTCAGTTGGTAGAGCGACGGGACGGTTTCCCAGTAGTCGCGGGTTCGAATCCCTGCCCGTATCGGTTTTTTACATTCTATATTTATATAAATTTAAATAAGCTTAACATGGCTATACATGTTTTAAGATATTTTCAAACATTGATTTCGGTAGTGGCATCTTTTCAATGTTTATCTATACTGCAAAGTTAGAAACATTGGTTAGGATTTTCGAAAGAAACCTAACAGATGTCACCACCGTCCCGATAAAGACGATCACATATAGAATGCTTAATTCACCGAAACGGACAGCGATACGGTAGCTCAGTTGGTAGAGCGACGGGACGGTTTCCCAGTAGTCGCGGGTTCGAATCCCTGCCCGTATCGGTTTTTTACATTCTATATTTATATAAATTTAAATAAGCTTAACATGGCTATACATGTTTTAAGATATTTTCAAACATTGATTTCGGTAGTGGCATCTTTTCAATGTTTATCTATACTGCAAAGTTAGAAACATTGGTTAGGATTTTCGAAAGAAACCTAACAGATGTCACCACCGTCCCGATAAAGACGATCACATATAGAATGCTTAATTCACCGAAACGGACAGCGATACGGTAGCTCAGTTGGTAGAGCGACGGGACGGTTTCCCAGTAGTCGCGGGTTCGAATCCCTGCCCGTATCGGTTTTTTACATTCTATATTTATATAAATTTAAATAAGCTTAACATGGCTATACATGTTTTAAGATATTTTCAAACAGGAATATACTCGCCGATATTCAACGCCTTTTCGATCCTCTGGGTTGGCTTGCTCCGGCTCTCGTATCTGCAAAAATAATTATTCAAAAACTCTGGTTTCAAAGGATTACTTGGGACGAAGAAGTAAAATCTGAAATAAAAAAGGAATGGTTAGATTTAAGACAAAGTTTAAGATACTTACAAGATATAAAATTAGAACGATGGGTACATACCACACAAGACCGAATGTCAACTGTTACGTTGCACGGATTTTGTGATGCTTCTGTAAAGGCTTATGCAGCAGTGGTTTACATAAGAACACAATTAGAAAATGGTGATAACAAAGTAAGTTTGATAGCTAGTAAAACCAGAGTGGCTCCAGTTAAACCATTATCACTGCCAAGATTAGAACTTTCTGGTGCTCTTCTTCTTTCTAAATTACTGAAACAAGTAAGTGATGCTACGAGAATACCTCACGAACAAATATTTGCCTGGACCGATTCAACTATAGTGTTGGCTTGGTTAAAAGGAGATCCAACAAGATGGCAGACTTTCGTACGAAATAGAGTTGTTAGTATTCTTGCCAACGTAAATAGTAAATGGTTCCATGTTCAATCTTCAGAGAACCCAGCTGATATTGCATCTCGAGGCATTTCATTGATTGAACTAAGGGAATGCTGTTTATGGTGGCAAGGACCCCTATGGTTAAAGACAAAGGAAATCAATTTTAGCTATCCATGTGACGTATCTACGAACTTAGAAATGAGGAAGATTTTAACTGTTAATTTAAAACTAGAAGAAAACATTGAAAACGATATTTCATTAACTAATAAATTTAAACAATTCGATTCTTTAGCAGAGTTATTAAAAACAATTACATACTGCATTAGATTCATTAATTCAAAAAAAGAAAAAAGAAGACAAATTGATTCTTATATTTCCACAGAAGAATTAGAAAGTTCTTTATTAAAATGTGTTTTATTAGTACAGAAAAAGAGATTTGAAGAGGAAGTAGATGATCTAAGGAAAAAGAATAGAGTAAAAAACAGAAGTATATTGAGACCATTGAACCCATGTTTAGATAGTCAAAATATCCTTAGGGTTGGAGGCAGAATAAGACTATCGGATCTAGCCGAAAATACTAAGCATCCCATAATTCTTGATGATGAAAATAATTTGACAGCAATAATTGTTGCCGATGCTCACCTTAAAACTCTTCATGGTGGAGTACAGCTAATGCTAAATTACATACAAAAAGAATTGTAAAAAAATACCTGAACAAATGTTTAGTAAGTGCAAGACAAAGGGCAGTGGTCCGAACACAGCTTATGGGCGATCTACCTAAAGAACGTGTAACCCCAGCTCGAGCTTTTCTACACAGTGGGGTTGATTTCGCTGGCCCTTATCAAATTTTGATGTCAAAGGGAAGATGTGCAAAGACATATAAATGTTATATAGCCTTATTTATTTGCATGGCCACTAAAGCAATACATTTAGAGTTGGTCGGAGATTTGACTTCTGAAGCTTTTATAGGAGCGTTTCGTAGATTTGTATCTCGAAGGGGTAAATGTAATCATCTATGGAGTGACCAGGGCCGAAATTTTATTGGTGCAAATAAAGAGCTTCTTCAAGCCTGGAACGATGCTAATTTTCAGTTACATGAATGTACCGAAGAGATACCTTTGTCAGAGGGAACACAGTGGCATTTTGTGCCTGCCTATAGTCCTAACTTTGGGGGACTTTGGGAGGCTGGGGTAAAGTTTATGAAGTTTCATTTAAAAAGGATTCTGAAAACCAAATTGACTTTTGAAGAGATGACAACTCTTCTGTGTCAAATCGAAGTTTGCCTCAATTCGCGACCTTTATGTCCTATAGACGACTCTGACTTGGAACATATAGACGTACTTACTCCAGGTCACTTTTTAATTGGAGAAGCCCCAATTACTATACCATCACCGGACCAACGAAATATTTCTATTAGTAATTTATCCCGCTGGCATCATACTCAAAAATTACTAAATGATTTTTGGGAATCTTGGCAACAAGAATATCTTTCTCGGTTGCAACAACGACCTAAATGGTTAAAACGGACGCCAGAACTTGATATAGGTCAGATAGTAATCATTAAGACTGACACTTTACCCCCTAGTAAATGGCTACTTGGCCGTATAGTTGACAAGCATCCAGACCCAGACGGAATTACAAGGGTTTATAGCGTAAAAAGTGGAGCTAATATTGTGAGAAGACCTATTACTAAGTTATGTCTTTTGCCTATAGAAACCTCGACTTAAAATATATTTCTCTGTTTACATTTGTGTAAAAATATTAACGTAATCATAATAGTTTAGCTAACTCATTTAAATTTGTTGTTTTGTAATTAGTGAATAGGTTTGTTTGGTAAAAGGTCCTTAGAGCCCTTTTGGTGGGCGATATGTTACCTTGTTTTTTATATAAACGCATTATTAGATATAAGCGCACGCTAATGTCAATTAAGTTAGTTACAATTAAATCATTAAGAAAGAACCACGTCTTGTCATTAGAAAATAATTCCAAATCACTTGAACCTTATTACAAGCAACAGAAGTAACTATGCACTTTACACTAATTCGGTTTAAAAACACACAAACAAATTTGTGTAGCGGGAAAGTTATGCCAGCATATCAAAAATACAAAAAATTTAAGGTACCATTGAAACTTTTAAATTATAGAAATTAAAATGATAAATAAACTAAATTAAAACAACTTTTTTGTACTGTAATCTATTGAATTATTGATTAAATGAAATCTATTTGACAGTACTTTAATTAGTAATTTAAACTATTCCAGAACCAAGACGTAAAGACATTACCATTAACTCTTGTTCGAGTTTATAATTAGTTGGTAATTTTTCTGAAGTGCCTTAAAACGTATTTTTTTAATTGTGAACATCCTAAGAATTAAAGATAGAACTAACCTAACTTTATAAGTATACTTAAATAAAAAATATTATTATTATATATTATTAAATAAATATTAGACCTTCCTTTTCTTGGTTTTAAATCTCAAATTAAAGGATTTTTTTTTTATGTCTGTCTATGCTGTTAGCCCTGTTGGCTATTACAGCGTCACCGGGGGAGCGGGTGGAATTTAAAGGTATGTAATTAAATAAAACTTACTATAACATTCAAGAGTTTTTGGTTGATCGAAATGTGTGGAACTTGAGTCATTGACTCATTTGCAGGGTTGATGTTATAATGTATAAGTCAAACATTGTTAAATCACATTTAAAAAGAGCAACTGTTGAGTTTCTGGCCAGCTCTTCTTGAATAAATATATTTAGAGTTTTTGAATGTTGAATTTTTTTAAAAGGTAACCCTCCTAACCATTCAGTATTGTTACTTTTTTGTATTTGTACCTACTACTATACCCCGAATAAACTACGAGTATCTTATCTTATCTTACTATTTAATTTAAATTTTCCACATACTATGAGAACATACAATACCTACATTCAAAATATTTTAAGACACATTGGTGATATGTTGGTTCGTATTTAATATTTGTATAAATATTTAGCTGTAGATTTTTATCTATAGATATCTAGAACTCACTTTAAACTAAGATAATGATAAAATGGACTATAATATTTTTAAATTATACTTACGAACGAAGGGTATATATTTACTCAGGCTTCTCCTGCGTTAACATACGCCTTAAAATAACACAATAAAGTGGTGATATTACTCGACCCACACCTCTAAAATAATAAAGCGAAGGTTCGAAGAGTCTGTTTATTTTATATTAATCTGTAATTTCCCAAGTTTAAATAATATGTAACATTTTATTCGAAAACTCTTATTTTTAAGTTATTTTCATAAATAACGTTGATACCTAATTTCATAATAACATTAAAGAATAAAATGGTTTAAATATAATGATGCCTTAAGAAAAGTTATTCTAAAACTTCAAAATTCGTGTTGAAATATTATCTTATTTGGTATAAACCCTTAAGTATTGTAAGGATACTTTTTCGGAGAAGTCTTTAGCGGACTGTACAACAGTGGGGATACTTTAAAAACCAATAAATACAAACTACATATATGAAAAGTATTTCACGGTCTCACGGGATAATAATAATATCACAGGACAAATTACAAACATTGACCTAACCCCTAAGTAAGTAAATTATTTGCTTGTGTTAAGGGTGTTAGACAACGATACCAATACATAGAAATACACATTATAAATACTGCGAATATATTTAATAAACGACCAAACCCAGAAAAACAAACATCTATGATCATCATGCCTGTCCCTGTCGGGAATCGAACCCGAACCCCATTGCGTCGCTATATGTTAGGCATCTACGCTAACCACTCGACCAATAAAGCGGTTAAATATAGCGGAGGATATATCGAGAGTTAATAAAGAAAGAGAAAAAAAAAGAGAAAGACATTTCTACACAAAGTTAACAATTCTGAAGGTCGTTGAAATAAATGTAACAAACGTAAAAATATATAGTCTGATACTTTTCTAACTTAACATAATATAATAACGTGATCTTACTATAATCTCATCTCTCCAGACGTGAAGCTCAGCTCGCGAGGCGAGATGACACATTTACTGCACTCGTTACACCATATATCTTAAATTATTATTAATATTACATGAAACCCAGTGAAGAGGTCATCATAATTCTGCTCTCTCGGTTCTGAAATTCACGTGTCATAAAAACCTATATTTTATACTATCTAGGAATTATGAAAAATGTTTGGCTTGTATTACAAAAAAAACTGTGAAGTTATTTTTATAATCTTTAAACTGTATTTATTTCATAGTTGTAACATATATATTTTATAATGTAGTATACAACTGTGCACTATACTCCACTACCTGTAAACTTTCTCGTTACTCTTGGATCGATTGCTGATTCACGCTCTGTAGAGGTTTCTGAGGTGGTTTGTACGAAATGGAAAAGATAATGAATACATTCACTTTGTGGAAACAGTACTTAAAATGAAATCTTATTTGAAAGAGCTTTTTAAAAAATGTAGATTTTTTTTTTATTATTTATTTCTGTTTTTATTTCAATTTTATCAGATTACTTTTTAAAAACTTGATAGTACTGCCATTTAATTTCTACAAGTAGAAAATAATCGAAGGTGGGTATTATAGCTGTGAACGGATATTGCTCTGAACGTGTGTCAAGTTGATATTATTATAATGCAAAGTTAAACTGCTGACGTATATAATAGTATGAGATTAATAGGATATCAATTTCAAATAGTAATAGCGGAAAATATCTGTTGCTTCTAAAGTGTCAACGAATGTCGACATGTCTACGTGAGGTGTAATGACTCTGTCGAGATTTATAGCACTATTGTAAAAAATAAAGGCTTTTCTGAGTTTATGATTCAAAAGTATTTTAATTTTCAACATGAACTATTATAATTTTGTTTTTTACCTTATACCCAGAAAGGGGTGTTATAAGTTTGACGTGTATATCTGTGTATCTGTCTGTAGTCTCGTCGCAGCCAAACGAGTGGACGTATTTGGTTGCGGTTTTTTTTAATCCAAAGCCTGGTTTGAGATGGTTCTCGGCTATGTTTAGTTGAAATAAAAGCAGTGGTCTTCAAGATATTGAGCTCTTATTGGTACAGGGAAAGGTTCTTATGCAAACAAGTAAAAATTATTGCGTTCATATAGTACAACATATAAACGAGTGACATAACTTCAAAAACCAGAAAAAAAAACAAATTTAAACCTCCCCCGAAACAAAAATACTTCTAAAAAATCATAATAATATTATTACGTAACCACTCAACTTTTCTTAAGCTATTTGATTTTAGTCACCTTACTCAAAAATAGGAAATAGGAGTTTTTTTGATTAAAACATATATAGTTTAATTGTGTAGATTTAATGATCGAGTCCTTCTAAATTTCTTTGTCTAACTTTTTAATTAATGTTTCTAAGTTTAGTTTTCATTATATATTCATTTACATGCATCTGAAACTTGTTTATTAACCAATAAAATTATAATTATTATTATTACTGTTATGATTTTTTTTTTATTTATTCATGTGGGTATTCACATTTCCATTATAATAGTATCTATACTATTATAATGACTTAAGGCAATAATTAGGTAATTGTGACGGTAGTTTTACAAACAAGCAGTCACATAATTAATACTGCCATAGTAGTTAAGCGATCAAAGATTGCTTACTAAATAAGATAACATAAAAAAAATACTCTCGTTGAGTCTCCTCAGTATATATGATATCAAGAATATGTTTTAAAGACATATAAGACAAACAAAACATATAATAATAAGTATTGCATAAGACATAGGTTATATTAAGACTAGATACCAAATAATAAAGAGTTAATAACTTCACTAAAATATGTATATATACATAATATATATACTAGAATATGTATATATACAAAATAATGTTGTGGGTTTTACAAGTAACATTGTCACATGTAGTACCTTCTTAAAGTATGCAAACCGAAGTAGTCTTTGCAGTAGGATTTATTCGATAACTAACGGTTAGAAAGATAATCTATCTCGTCCACTACTTGCTCTAGTATGTTCATGCAGTTTAAGTAAATTGATTGAAGTAGTTAATATGTAGTGACAGGACACTAACTTGGATGCAATTCACATACACATAGATACAGTGTATATAGGATGAATGCAGGTGTGATTTAAAATATCTAGCTAATCTTTGTGAGTAAAAAGGCTTATTATGTTAATTTCAAATATTAATTTAAATAAATATAGAATGAAAAATATATCGATATGAATTCGACTTCACGACTTCTAAGAAACTACATATCTAATAAATAATTTAGTATAAAATAAATTTAGTATTTTAAGAAATAATTTGAATAACGTCAATTTACTACTTCGAAAAGTAATGTTGCCATAAAAGGTAAGAAATACAATTTTCAATGTTAGGTGTATTATTTCCAAAAATTGTTTTGTGTTTTTAAAGGTATGCTTTTTAATGTTCATCTACCTTCAACATTTTTTACTCTAAATTCCGCCTTGACATATTAGTGTCCTCTCGAATACTACATCACAGTAGTACACTTGTTGCATAGCTCTTAAAAGTGTGGATAGAAATTTAGTTTCTATTTAAATATCGCCGCTCGTAACATTCTATACCGAAGCACATTTAGATCAGAAAGAAATAGACAAGATTGCATGTTGTAAACTAAACTACTTTTACTTTTTAAAGTATTAGTACATTGGGGATTTTTTATAAAAAAAAATGTGTGGTAAAACCTTACATACATAGTACATAAACACTTACACACTCCTTGACATAGACTATAGACCTCTGGGGGGCCGTCGCCGGGAACCTCCTCGTGTGCCCGTCTGTTTCCCTTGTTGCTCGGATTCGTCCGGTGGCATCAGAAGCGGTACGGGCCGGTGCTCCCTGGGCAACAACGGTTAATGTGATCCTTCGGGTTTGCATTAGCCGTTGGCTAATACTCGGCGCGGTGGGGGTCGGCCATGGGGGTTTGTGCCCGGTTCATGGCTGGCTGGCGGGCAGGCTGCCTTTCGGGGTGGTCTGTCTGCGGGGGGGGCTCGGGCCTCTTTCCATCGTTTGATCACGTTGGAAAGTTGGCCTGGGCGTTGAGGGTGGGAGGGCGCAGGCCCTCTTTGCCGGGGTCGGCTGCGGAATTACTCCTGGTACTTCTCTGATAGCAGAGTGGACTGTGGAGTGGTTCCGCGGCTGTGTGGAGGGGTCCGCGATTAGGGTCTGGACCTCTTTCCACCAAACACTTTAGAGAGGGTGCTTGGTGGGGAGACGGTCCGAGACGTTGCCTGGATTAATCGTTGCCGAGCGCGACGCCACGGTTGCGCTTGGTGATGGTTGGTCTGGGCGTGGTGGGTTCCCGACTTATGCCTTTTTCTTGCTGGTCTCGGCTGATCACCGTGGCCGGCGGTAAAGGCCTGTCGGGCTCGACGTTGGGCCCCCTACGTGAGCGGACTCACGTTCGACTCCAGTGTGTTGCAGTGAGGCTGTCTGCGCATCACTGGGTCTTATGGGAGTGTGCTCTTCCAGGGGGTCTGACCGGTGGTCTCCTCTCGGGGAGATAACCGGCGGCGGAGCTGGACACGGTCAATGGTCGAGTCGGTCTGTCCAACTGGCTCGATTCTGAGACTGAGTCCAGCTAGAAGGGGGTCTCGGCCCCCTTCAGAGGCAGCAGGCTTGGGTGGGGGGAACGGGATCCCTCCACGATCTATCAAGCCTGCGAAAAAGGGATGGGTGCTCCTCGTTGTGGGGTGCCCTCTCCGTGGATCACGTCGGGGCATCGCGGTGAGTGCGAAAGCGATACCGTGGTGTCCCATTATGACGGCGGCGGCAACCGTCAGGTTTAGACTATAGACCTCTAAGGTATATTTTTATTAATTGGTTATTGATCTTGAGTTATATTTTGTAATATAACCTTTTACATTCGGATATGCCAATACATTTCATAGTGTTAAGTGAAAATTTCAGTTTAAATAACAGGCTGCAACACCATGTTTAATTTTATATTCGATTTTTATTATTAAAGGACTTGATGAAGAGTTATGCAGCACAATACTCACTTGAGCAAGCGACTTCAGTTGCTTTCTTAGTGTTTACAAGTTCCTATATATTGAATCAAACAGTAAAGTATACAGCTTAATCTTATTAAAATCCAATCGGTTTTTGCGTGATGTACGTAAATAAACCGAAAGAGACATAATATTTTCGTTTAGTTTCGTTTTATTAGAGATTTAATTTATTCGTAGACAGTAAAGAGCACTATCTTAGTAGTAGCCTATCCACTCTAGTCTTGAAGACAAACAAATATTATGAAAAAGACAAATAAAGCATAAATAAACAAATAAAGCTTGATATGGAACCGGATTATTGCATAAATAAATCGCATTCCACAAAAGTGTAAAAAGGAATTTAGTTCAAATTTAAATAACACCGTTTGTAAAATTCTAAACCGGGATACGTTTAGGCCACAAAGAAACCAACAAGATTGCATGTTGAAAACTAAACTACTTTTACATTTATAGTGCAATAACATTGCGGATTTTCTACTAACACTTTATTGCAAAATCTTATTTACATACACTCACTCACACACGCGCGCATTGTCATGGACGCTTTATTAATTATGAAATTAATTAATCTTTCTATTATGACAGTGCGTTTAGAATGAAGTTAGACGCTTTGTACTTCTTATTTAATTAAATAGCTATAATGATCTATAAGCTAATATGGTACTTTTTACACACGTAAAATTGTGATTAGTCAGGTTCTTCAACTTTCATCAAAGAGTTTAAGGTAAGTCTCTTTTAATATGAACCTTCTTTGTGACAGGAATGACAGTTCAGTTTTGGGACTACTTTTATATAATTTGACCGGAAATTAAATAACGGTTATTACTTTTGATTTTAAATTGATATAAGTTCGACTAAGCAGCTAAGCATGTTTATAATTACTGGGATACTCTCTTTATTAATTCTCTTTTTAATTTAAGAAAATTCTAAAAATAAATTTTCGTAGTTTTTAACAAATTTGATTAATCTATCTAATTTCACAATGTAGGTATTTTTCTTAACATTTATAGTACACACTCTGTAACTCAAACAATATTCCCAATATCTTAATCGCCTACAAAAATCAGGAAGGTCGGAGTCTGACAACCTATATGATACTGGACACGGTGGGTTCTCTGAGAACTCGCATAGATTTAAATGTGAATACAGCGCATTTTGCGCGTTCAAACCAGACAAGCCGGTGACGGGTACGCACGACTTTCTCGAATGTCGCATAAACTGGAACGAACAAATTCTGACAGAAAGCAAGGCATTAAAATAATAAAAAAAAATAAAAATATACATAATACCAGATGACAGAAATACAAAAAAAATACGTAAACAGAAATAAGTGTATAGTAAAAGATGTTTGTATGCATCATTTTGAATAATTTACAAATAAGCATAAAATAGTATTGACGTCAAGCAAGTTACTAATTATTTTAATGAGCTAGAAGTATATCTATACATCTCTGTCTGTATAGTTACGAGTATATGAAACGTTAGTGTGTTAGACATGGATAAATTATATTAGATATAGATTATAGCAGAGTATGAAGTTGTAATTCTTGATAATAAACAATTCTCATCCAGCTTCCTCAAATGAAGCAGCTGGTCTAGGTTTTTTTCTAGTTAAACTGAACTTGACACTGAATGACTGACTTATTAATTATTTCATGCTATTATCAAATTATCATTTTACTTGCTAACTCGTCTAGTTCGTCTAAAGTCTCGTCATACGACAGGGAATTTATTACTAAGTACCTTAACGATGAAATTATCAACAAATTATATTTTACAACTTTGACAAACATTTACTAGGAAAGTAATTAAAAATATAAACTTTCATGACTTCTGAAATTTCCTATTAATGCTTAGTGATAATACGTAATAAATAGCTCGAAATTTATTTTTTGTTTTTATTTGTTATTATCGGATATATTTGCGATATACAACTTTATAATACTATTTAGCGTATGTAATTGGAGAAGAAATCTGAATAAATATACCCTTCGTTATATTCGCAGATAAAAGTGCTCATAAATATAAAATAGAAACTAGATATCAACAGCGTTTTATAATCCGTTTTAATAGACAGTACGTAGACAATGTACGTTCTCAAATTATATTGTGTCTGAATATTTTATTATTTATTCAGAGACTACGTGCTTATAGTTGATTGTATTCTTATAATGTTAAAGAAACAATATATTTTATTTTACTAGTTTTTTCAAATATATAATTCAATATTCATGTATCGCAGGTCTCAACTCCTATGTTCTCGTGGGAATAATATTTATATTTGCTAAGATTCAAAAAGTTTATTTTCAAACTGCCGAAGGTTCACAATTTTGGGCATGCAACTGCCCAGTTTTAAAATATATAATTAGAACTTACCGAAATTCTAAATAAGACTGCTGCACGTTTAGTTTTTTTTTTTTTTTTTGTGTTCGACTATTTTCTTCTCCATGGGAATCTGTGTTGGGGAAAGTAAATTTTTCAGTCTGTTGCATTTATTGTTGTGATTACGGTGAGTTTTGTGGAGCTGCACGTTTAGTTGATGAACATAAACATTTATAATTGAAAATAGTTATGGACATGTATAGCCATGTTAAGCTTTTTTAAATTTATATAAATATGGAAAGAAAAATAAACCGATACGGGCAGGAATTCGAACCCGTGACTTCTGGGAAAACCGTCTTGTCGCTCTACCAACTGAGCTACCGTATCGCTTTCGGTTGTGGCATCTTTTCAGTGTTCAATCTATACAGCAAATTTAGAAAGATTGGTTAGGATTTTCGAAAAAAACCTAATAGATGTCACCACCGTCACGATAAAGATGATCACATATAGAATGCTTTTAATTATATAGTGTATTTTTAATGGATGCTTTTAACTTTAGACTGAGCTACACGTCTACGATGTTTTACGGGACGTCGTTCTCTGTCAGGACAAAGAGTTCAGAAGTTATTGTAGTACATATATCACAAGTTGCACTGCCTGCACCAAACGTATATATTTTGCAACTTACCATTTATATGTAGAGATCTGTTATGATTAATAATGGAAAAAGGCGGGCGACAAATCCAAAAGTCTTGCAAATTATAAAATGTGGTATATTTAACATATGTATTACAGTAAAATAAGCCAAATAAGCGTCAGTGACAGCCAAGAGACTGGTCTTAGTATGGATCTAAGCTCTAATATAGCGCTTCTCTTTCACTAACACATATACTCAAGGCAAGGCAAGGAAATATATTATTAAAGTTAAGCAACATAAAACCTCCAGTATTGTATGTAGTAGTGTGTGCATATATAGTAGTGGGGAAAGTAAGAACGCATTACATATTACATGTATGAACCTTGTTTAAAACTTTTCTAAAAACATTTATTATATTCTAAATCTGCACCAAGAAAGTTCTAGCAAAATGCACCTGAATTTTTCCGCTAAAACAAAATGCACCTGAATTTTTCCGCAAAAACTACATAACTACCTACTAGTAGCTATAATGCATTATGCCGAAATTGTTTTATCTATAGATTACTTAACAAATACCGTTGACGTTAATAAACGCTAAATTGTTTTTATTTTTTTACATTCTTTCAGTAATCGATAGTCATATTAGCGCTGCTCTGTTTTATTATTGTGCTAGCCTTTTTGTTTTTATTAGAATCAGTACGTCTTAGACCAAAACCATAAAATTTATTACGTAAGAAATTATTCTGAGAATATGTAAACCAGTTCCCACCTAGAATGATTGTATTTAAAACCAGCATAATGATGCAACTTATAGACGAGCAATAAGATTTTTTTAAATGTTTAATTGCGAACTCTTTTGAGGTTCATGTTGAAATTTTTATAAAAAAAATATAGTAGGTATGATATAGTACGTATATTGTATGTAGGCATGGAGACATAGTAGTAGGTTAATAATAAGTTAATATGACCGTTATCGATAGACAAGCAAGGGGATCGCGATATGACTAGAGTGTTTAAATATGACTGTGGTTCAAATCTGTGCCATATTACGAAAATCACAACGACTGGTTACATAACTAGAATTTAATTTAAACATATTAAGGATCTTAGATAAAATGCATAATTGAACTAGTTATATATCAATATACGCATTGTACTGTCTGTCTTGGTTGTATTTGTTCTTGAATATATTATTTATCTGAACTGGAACCTGTCTCTACCACTGTTAATCAATTCTCCGGTAATGTTAGTTCTTAACGTCACTACCGTCTGTAACTGAAATTGATAATGTTGCTAAACCAAATACGAATTCTTAAGAATTTGGAGGCTTTCTATTAATAATACAATAAAGAGATAATTGCAGGTTTACTTGAAAAAGCAAAGTAATTAATTTTGATGTCATTGAAATACGATAAGTAATCTTTAAAAAGCAAATTATTATTTATTTTTCTCTAAAGTTGTTACAGTACCTATATTTAATAATTAATTGAATATGTTTCTGATACAGAAACATACGTACATTTGTAATAGTTGTTTGTGCTTACATTTAATATGAAACTGACTGAATTGCAAGGATTTTTTTTTTTTGGTTTCCTACAGGCGAAATGTTGAATGTAAAATATTTTATTCGTTCTTTTATTTCTAGTGTCCACTAAGAAATAAATATGTAGAAACGGGATTATTTCTGTTTGAAGTAATTTTCTTTATATTTTTTCCATTTGTCATATATTTTTCTTCATTAGTTGCTTTGAGTAAAGTGTGGTTTTTTTATGCTACTATGAATATTTGAATTTGAATATGAACTATGAATATTTTTTTGTTTTATTTTAAAGTATAAATTAATTTCAAAGTACGGGGGATAGGCTCACAAGTTTGGAAATGGTAGACACCAGTTCGATTATTTCACTGTAATTAAAACTGATTCATAACCTCTGATACATATCAATAAAGTTTTACGAATATGTTTTAGAAAAAGAGTTTATGATTCAATTATGCCTTAACACGTTCAAAGCGGCAATGATCTTAAAATAAATTCCATTGTATTTTAAGATCATACAGGGCACATACAGGGCTTATAAACCATCGTCAGTGTAATACAATTGATGGATTGCCTTAATAATTATCGAGAGTAAATTGATTTTCATAAATCTGTAAGTGCACTTCACTAGCATAGCTTTATTCAAAGCCTATCGGTAAAATAAAAATATGTTAATAATAATAATATCAGGACAAATTACACACATTGATCTAATCCCTAAGTAAGCAAAATAATTCGCTTGTGTTAAGGGTGTTAGATAACGATACAAATACATAGTAATACACATATAAATACTGAGAATATATTTAATAAACGACCAAACCCAGAAACACAGACATCTATGCTCATCACATATAGGTCTGTCTCTGCCGGGAATCGAACCCGAGCCCCATTACGCCGCTATACGTTAGGCGTCTGCGCTATCCGTATAATACAGCCCGTACCATATTGAATAAGATGAACTTTGTATGTATGAGATTATAGAGTGTGAGATTGGGATGAAATTGTAAAAACATAGCATACCATTAAAATTGTTAGAAAATTAAATAACTGGCTACCAGCCTTATGATTATATTGTGTAATCTATACTTATATTACTAAAACGATATACTTCTTTTGTTTGTTTGTGAGAGTAATCTCAAAAACTCCCATCAGTTATTCTTTCGGCAAGCGAAACCTATTCAATCTAAATCCGATATACAATATGTATTACTTTACAATATTTAATACTAAATCTTATAATTTGTGAATAATTACGAGGACTCTTATCTACTTTATCTTCAAATTCAAAAAGATAAAATTACTAAATTTTCCTACTTTTTACATATAGTTGAATTATAAAAGCTTGTTATTTATCCGCAGACGAATACAATGAAATTTAAATCTGTCTTGGTTTGTATATCTTAACATCGCTAGAGTTAAAAATAAATAATTAATTTGTTTTAATGTTTTATTTACAAACTTAAGATTCACGTTGAAGTATATTTTGTGAAATATTAATCTAATAGTTTGGATTTGGAAAAAGTTTTTAGGACCAACCACCGGCCTGATGCCGGCTCTCCTTGTGAACGTGTGTAGATGGGATTTCCGTCACCTTCGGGATTAGTGGGATTGGAGTCACTTTTATCTTTGATTCTTTCACGTCACCCTCAGAAAAATGTGAGGCATATCTATTATAAGCCAAGACCGCATAACAAATCTTCAAGTAACAAATGGGGAAAAAAATATCATAAATAAATGTTTAATGAAAAATCTTGTTTACAGAATAATCCTTAGAACTTTAAACATGATTTCTTGACAGTAATGTTCATCAATGTACAATAGTTCGGGCTTTAAAATTAAACAATGCCTGTTTTAAAATATAGCTGAACTTGAACTCATGTTCAAGATTTTGGTTATTTTTTTTTCTCGAAGTCTATTTCTTATCTCTCTCTCCCCTCGGGCCTTCGTGAAGTGTAGACGTTGCTCGGTTCTTAATTATTTAATACTACCGAAATTTATTAAATAAAATAAAAAATAAATATAAGTGATATATCGGGAGTGCATGGCTAAATAAGAGTTAATTGTTTACTCGAGTTTTGTGTGAAACAAGCAATACAGCGTTGTGTGTGTTGTGTTGTGTAAGTTCTACTGAACTTCAGTGCTCCTGGTAGCTTGATTGAGTCGTCAATTTGCGCTCATCTACCTACATCTGAGTCTGCTAAGCGTTTGTGTGCGCTGTTAGTTTTATATTTGTACGACTATACTTGTGTTCTACTTGCTACATCGGATTGAGTGCTGTGCGTTTGTATTTTTATTGTTTAATCCTAGCTGTGTGTAGTCATAGGGCTACACTGTTCAATAGGATGATGCGCACGCCACAAAAATCCATTTCTGATGGAGATCTCCAAAATTTATCTGACTCCAACTCGACTCCACCTAACTATGGAAGTAAACGTTATAAGCGTAAGCGGTCGGCTGATGATTCCAGTGAACTCTTGATACAATATCGTCTTGGAAGGCACAACAAACCTCCGAAATCAAACTAATTTCGTCGTCTCTACGAACAGTTGAAGATTCGTTGAAATTCTTCTCAGCGCAATATGAGGATATGATGAAAAAGATGCAAGTAGTGGAATGTGAACGTCTCAAAGATAAAGAACATATACTTATTTTAGAAAACAAATAAGAAAATCTTCAAAAAAACCAGAGAAAATACTCGTTCGAATTAAAAAGTGTACCAAAAATTGATACTGAATTTAAAAGCTCCCTTATTAATATGGTGACGCACTTATCTTCCTCAATTCAAGTGAACCTTCAGCCCAGTGACATTCGGGACGTCTACAGATCTTCTTCAAAGGGTGAAAAAAGACCAATAGTTGTCGAAATGTCATCATATGTTCAGAAAACTAATATCTTGACGGCCGTGAAAAGATATAATAACCTTAATAAGAGCAATAAGTTGAATACCTCCCACCTTGGATTAAAATGTAATAATAGTCCAATCTTTATATCTGATCATCTTACTTCAAACGGGAACAGACTCTACTACCTAGGGAGGCAAATGTCTGTCGCTCTGAATTACAAGTTTTGTTGGACGCACTTGGGTGAAGTGCTTGTACGTAAGAATGAAAACTCACCTATCATAAAACTGTTGAATGAATCTCAAATACACAATATGTACAACTCCTCCAATTGACTAGCTCGGATAAAGACTACTTGTTGTTTACTTATATTTATTAAAATAATGTTACAATTGTTCCATTATTATGTCACTATTATCAAGTCTATATTATGTTGTATAACCTTTGCCATTTCCATTGTTCTAACACACACTCTACACATACATGTTACACACTTCTCTTATGTCTATGTATTTATTATTCCATAGTAAAAATCGTTTCCTATAATCGTATTAATATTTGTTTATACCAATCCATTTTTCTTATATTATTTTGTAGATGTATTCAGTTAGTTTGTTTGTATTTAAGACTACATTACTATGATTTTAGTCCATCTATAACTCATACGGAAAATGCATTTCTCTCCTTGTTTATGCGACTTGATCCTGATAACGCAAGCATATTTTTATTTGATGTGAACTTATTTCTCATTAATTATGGATAACTTATTGCAAACTAATAGCGATATAGATGCAAATTTAATACCTCAGTCAGTGTTCGCCAGAGGACTGCCATGCATTTTTGAATACAGCGAATCATATAACTATTTTAACACAAAACATACGGAGTGTTTATAAAAATCTTGATGCTTTTGTTGTTACTTTAGCTTCACTAAAATTTGACTGTGACATTTTAGTTGACTGAATGTCACCTATCGAAATTAAAACCTGTTCCCCCACTAAGTAAGAAATATGCTTCGTATTTTACAAATAACTAGCTGTTGCCCGCGGCTCCACCCGCGTGTAGGTCGCTTTTCGAGTAATCTGTGGAAACTACAATTATCCAGACCTATAATAGACTTATAGTTAATTCTATAGTATCCTATTCCCGTGGAAATTTTATATATATAGGCATTACATTGCTACGATATCAAACTGAAAATAATAACATACATCCACATCAAACACACACACGACCAGGACATTATTCAGATATACGTTTTAAAGCATATGGATTCGAAATATTATGTTTTTGAGACATTAATATTAAAATATTCAAGTTTTAGTAATCATCCCTAATTTTTTGAAAATGAAACATAACCTATGTCACTCGGGAATAGTGTAGCTTGCCAACGGTGAAAGAATTTTTGAAATCGGTCCAGTAGTTTCGGAGCCTATTCATTTCAAACATACAAAAAAATAATCAAACCTTTCCTCTTTATAATATTAGTATAGATAGTATAGATAACCACAACCAGTGTGATGGGGTGGTATTTTATGTAAACAAAAACCTTAACTTTACAATAAATGAGCCATGCATAACAAATGCTTCTTGCCTTGTTTATGACACTAAAAGACTTAGTTATCATAGGAATTTATCGCCATCAATAAAAAAAATTGATATTTTTTTAATGTCTCTTCAGTCCTTACTCTATAATTATAGATCCTATAATGACATTGTAATCACAGGTGATCTTAATATTGATATTAAGGCCAACTCTTGAGATTCAAATTATTCTAATTACCTAACGACGTTAGCATACCATGGTGTGTTACCTTCTCATAGACTACCCACACGAGGTAACAACTGTATTGATCATATGATGTTAAAATCCAGCAACTCAGCTAAAACAGTTGTCCTTACTACTGCCCCGACTGACCATTCAACTATTATTCTAAGTCTTATGATAAAACCCGAACGACTGCTATTACAAAAAACTAAAATGATTGTTAATAATCTTGCAGTTATTAATGAAATTAAGACTAACATCTATGACATATTACATTCAACAGATCCTAACTTTGCCGCTGAAACTCTGGTTATCTAAATCTAAATATCTGTTGCCATAGATAACAATAAAATCATAAAGATTATTCCGACTCGTAAACGATGTATAAAGCCATGGATAACTCCTGGTATTCTACGTTGCATCCGAAACCGAGATAGGCTTCATTCTAAGTTAAAAAATAACCGTCTTGACCATATTCTAAAAATTACATACACTCGTTATAGGAACTTCTGTAAAAAACTTATCCGTAAACTCAAACTTAGCTACGAAAAAAATAAAATACATAATACTAAAAACGATCCTAGGAAACTATGGCAAAACATAAAAAATATATGTCACATGGACAAAAAGAAAGCAAATGCAAATCATAAACTTTTATCTATTAAGACCTCTCCATTTGAATCCGCAAACTATATTAATAATCATTTTTCGACAATGGGTAAAAATTTGGCAGAAAAAATTGATTTGCCCTATCATCCCACAGTTCACTTTACCACACCCGCAACCACCCCATCAAATTCATTCGTACTTTTAAACACAGATCCTTCTGAATTAAACCTAATAGTAAATTTCTTGGTGGTAGACCATAACATCCGGTCGCCGGCAAAGTTAACACCCATCGGGCAGAGTCGTGCCGCAAAGCGACCTAGTCGTGTTCCGGCACGTTGCTCGATGAAGCCGTTTATGGGAAATGGGTCTGAATAGTTGCGGTGCGTTGGCGAACCGGTTTGACGTCGGGTTGGTGTTTGTTTTGTCGGGTGTCTAGTCGAGGAGGGTAGCGGGATCCGAAGCGACGGCTTTCCGCTGGCCGCCCGCAGATAGTTGGGGGCCCAATTAGTGGGTTAGCCACCCACGAAAGGCTGCCCCGCCAGCTGCGAAAAATCCCAGGGTGGCTCCATCGTGCTGGTTGGCGACCAGACGAGGAGGCCCGATGGCGATCCCTGGGGGGGTTCGGGCGTCCCCGCAGTCTCCAGACTAGCCTCCCAGTGGCAAGACATCACCAATTTCGACGTCGGGTTCGATATGTACCGCCTCGTTCAACTGCCATTTCCCATCCCTATTCACTTTTATATTTATTTTTTTTATGAAAAAGTTTAAAAAAGGGAACAAGTTAAAGCAGCGGTTGCACTCCTCCTCATATAAAGTGCACCTCACTAATATAAGGGGTTTGCACTCAAATCTTTTAGCTGTCCACCACCACCTGGAGACAGAGCAGCCGCACTTGCTCTTTTTGACGGAGACGCAGATACAATGTCCTTTGAGCGCTGCATACTTGGATTATCCCGGTTACTCGTTAGAGCACAACTTTCGCTCACGGGCCGGAGTCAGTGTGTATGCGCGGAACGACCTCTGTATTCAGCGTCTCCGTCACCTTGAAGACCCCACTTTTTCTTCCCTATGGGTTTTAGTGGACACAGGAAACGAAAAAATCCTGTATTCCTGTGTCTACCGTTCGCACAGCGGTGACCAGGAGACAACTCGTTTATTTGAGTATCTCAGTGAGGCTGCAGATATGGCTCTGTATCAGTACCCTTCGGCGCAGCTCGTCTTTCTGGGGGACTTTAATGCCTGTCATCAGGACTGGCTGTTTCCGTACCAGAAGACCGACCATGCTGGAAGAGAAGCGCGGAACTTTGCGTTGTCCTTGGACCTCTTTCAGCTGGTGAGGCAAGCGACAAGGGTACCAGATGTGGTAGGCCATACAGCCAATTGCCTGGACCTTCTGCTGACAACTGATCCGGACAGGTATCGTGTAGAGGTCACGTCCCCCTTGGGAACCTCCGATCACTGTCTGGTGAAATCTGTATTTACATATTCCCCACCAGCTTTCGAACCACATGGTGTTAGGCGAGTATGGAAATACAAGTCAGCAGAATGGGATGAGATGCGGCACTTTTTTGCGTCTTATCCTTGGCGGCAGGTCTGCTTCTCTTCTTTGGATCCGTCGAGTTGCGCGGATGCTATAACTGATGTGGTGCATCAGGCAATGGAGTATTTTATTCCTTTTGCTGACGTACCCATCGGTGGCAAAGCTCGCCCATGGTTTAATGCCGAATGTCGTCATGCACATGACCGAAAACATTCGGCATACCTTATTTGGGCTGATGCTCGAAGCCGCAAAACTCCGGATGTAAGTATAAAGAAGAGAGCCTTTAACCAAGCTGCCAAGTCCTACAAAAAGGCATTGCGGAAGGCTCGTCTCGATCGAATCGCTAAGAATGGCGAAAAGCTCTCTGCCAGACCAACTGGCAGTCGAGCTTTCTGGTCTCTTGCGAAAGCGATCGAGTCGAATTTCTGCCAGCCCTCACTGCCTGCTCTGCTGAAGCCGGATGGATCCCTGGCCCACACAGCAACAGAGAAAGCGAATGTATTTGCTTCTCTGTTTGCTGATAATTCGCATCTAGACACTGGCAATGCTTCTCCAGCACATCTTCCTCACTGCGGTATTTCGATGCCTGAAATCCGCATCACTAACAAAGAGGTATGGAGAACATTGTGTCGTTTAGATGTGAATAAAGCCAGTGGTCCTGATGGTATACCAGCCATTCTGCTCAAGACATGCGCAGCTGAGTTGTCTCCTGTACTGACACGTCTGTATCGTCTCTCTTTCATGACTGGAATAGTGCCGAAATCCTGGAAGCTTGCTAATGTGCAACCCGTGCCCAAAAAAGGCAGCCGTGCCGACCCTGTCAATTACAGACCGATTTCAATCACCTCCATACTCTGCAAGATTATGGAGCGTGTATTGAACTCGCGCCTACTAGCATACCTAGAAGGTAACGATCTCCTCAGTGACCGACAATACGGGTTTCGCCGTAATAGGTCTACTGGGGACCTCCTAGTGTATGCTACACACATTTTAGGCGAGGCCATCGAGAAGAACGGAGAAGCGGTCGCCGTCTCTCTGGACGTCTCGAGGGCATTTGACAGGGTCTGGCATGCGAGCCTTATATGCAAGCTTTCAGCGTACGGTATATCTCCTGGTCTGATCGGCTGGGTAACGGACTTTCTGAGCCACAGATCTCTCCGAGTAGTTGTCGACGGGTGTTCCTCGGAACCCTTGACAATAAATGCCGGAGTGCCTCAGGGGTCCGTTCTTTCTGCAACTCTGTTTCTGCTGCACATTAATGATCTGTTGAAGCCCGGTATCTATGGGTATGCAGACGACAGCACAGTTGTAGAAAGATATCTGCCGAATACTCGGGCTAGTCGAGATCAAGTACAGTCTGAAAGAGAAGCCATGGTGCAACGTTTGAATGACAAACATCAGGCAGTCTCCGCATGGAGCAATGCCAATCTTGTCAAGTTCAACGCCACCAAAACGCAGACGTGTCTGTTCACTGCCAAAAAGAGCCCTTTCACCTTGGCTCCTACTTTCCAGAATGTATCCTTGGAATACAGTGACAGGCTTCAGTTGTTAGGCTTAGAGATTTCCTCGAACCTCAACTTTGGTCGGTTCATTGAGTCCAGAGCAAGAGCAGCAGCAGCAAAGCTTGCCGTTCTTGCGAAGGTTCGGCAGTACTTTACACCGGGACAGCTTCTTGTTTTATACAAAGCACAGATCGCAGCAGATTGAGAGGCGAGCAAAGAGGCTTATCGGCGATACCGAATTGGTCGAAGCCGACCTCCATAGCCTTGAACACAGGCGTAAAATTGCTAGCCTCTCAGTATTCTATAGGATACATTTTGGTGAGTGTGCTCAGGAACTACACGACTTAGTTCCCCCGTCCCCCTTCCATCACCGGACGTCCCGACGCACGGCAGGTATCCATCCTTTTGTTGTGGACATTCCACCTGTCCGAACGAAGCGCTTTGCTTCCTCATTTTTAGTGCGTACAGCGAAGGACTGGAACAATTTGCCTGCGTCGGTATTTCCGGCCAAATATAATGTGGGTGTCTTCAAGAGAAGAGTGAATAGGTTGCTAGGGCAATGCGCCTTACCATCTAAGACTACATTCCACTTACCATCAGGTGGAATGTAGTCAAGCATTGCCCTAGATTGTATAAAAAAAAAAAAAAAAAAAAAAAAAAAGCAAACTTTCCAACGATTCTTCTCCTGGTTTAGATAACATATCAACATCCTTTATAAAAAAAGCTAAGCATATTCTTATTCCTGTATTGTGTCACATATATAATCTTTGCTTTGAAAAAGGTCAGTTCCCCTTATGCTTCAAAAAAGCCGTTATCACCCCAATTCATAAAGGTGGCAGTGAAGATGATCTAAATAATTACAGGCCTATCTCTGTACTCCCGGTCCTAGCTAAAATCCTCGAAAAACTTATTAACAACTGTCTTAAAAACTTTCTTTATACTAATAATTTATTATACAATCAACAATTTGGCTTTAGAGAGTGTATATCAACAGAAGACGCAGTGTTGTCCTTGACAGGGGAAATTGGTGAACATTTGGATTCTGGCAGGAAATGTTTGGGTGTATTTCTGGATCTTGCGAAAGCATTCGACTCTGTTTCGGCAGATATCTTACTTAAAAAGCTTTTTAATATCGGTATAAGGGGCTTACCTTACCAGCTTCTAAGAGACTATCTCTCAAACCGTAAACAACAGCTTAAGCTGGGTAACTTATTATTAAGTGACCCAACCAGTGTATCCTATGGGGTCCCACAGGGCAGTGTCCATGGGCCTACCCTTTTCCTTGTATATGTGAACGACCTCAGCAAACTCAACCTCTCAAACTGCAAAATCTACACATACGCGGATGACACTGCCTTAATATTTCATGATCGGACGTGGGACAAGTTAAAGACAACTGCCGAAGAGGGACTCTTTTACGTTTCGCATTGGTTGAGATCCAATCTGTTGTCATTAAATACTGCCAAAACTAAGTTTGTACCATTTACGTTTCGGAAAAACACATTGCCCAATACCAATTTCGCCCTAAAGGTTCACTCATGCGTAAACCCTAATTTAAAAAACTGCAATTGCGATGATATTGAGGGCAGTGATCATATCAAATATCTTGGAGTAATAATTGACTAACATCTTACCTGGAAGCGTCATATTTGTATGATAGCTGATAGACTGAGAAAGTTGATTTGGGTTTTCAGAAAGTTGAAACAAGTGGCAGACGACAAGCTTTTAACAACAACCTATAATACTTTGGCACAATCTATACTAAGTTACTGCATTCCAGTTTGGGGTGAAGGAGCCAAGACCCATTTATTAACTTTGGAAAGAGGACAACGTGCCCTTCTCAAGGCTGCCTTTGGCAAACCTTCACGGTACCCGACTTTCGATCTGTATAATTCTTATAATTTGTTAACTATTCGACAATTGTACATCCTAAAGGCTATTCAGAAACTACATCAACAATTACCTTACAAATTAATTTCTGTCAATAAACGTAGAATTACTAATGCTTGCTATGTACCTTTATGTAAAACTAAATTTAAACAGAATCACTGCATCCATCAATGTATCACTTTATAATAGAATAAATCGCAAACTAAATATCTATCCTCTAAAGAAATCCAAATTAACTCATATGATAACACATTTTCTTTTAACCTTAAACTACCATGAAACTGAAATGCTTCTGAAAAGAGTAAGTTTATAATGTATATATAATAACTATATTGTATTCTACTCAGATGTAAAAGATAATATATCCTTTGATAAGTGCCCATTTTGCTCTATTCCATATTTCAATTAATCCCTTATTCTAAATCACTTACATACATAAACACACACATTTACTTGCACATACATTGCACACACACACACACATACATTGCACACACACACATACATTCAATTACACATACATTACACGAACTCGTAAAAATAAATAAATAAATAAAATAAAATATTTTGTTATACTATAGATATTGATTGATTTTTGTAAGCCTTGGTGGATGAGCGGAGTACCCAGTAATACGGGACACCACCCAGTACAGGGGCTCTTGCGACTTGTTTGTTAATTTATTTTTCTATCAATAAAGTATATTGTATTTTTTTTTGTATTTTGTATTTATCATTTTGTTATAAATATGTAATGTGAGCAAATATGTTATAAATATAACCATGATTGTTACTTATAGAAACCAAACATGAATATATATTTTTTAAGGATTTTTAGGCAAAGTTTTGTGCAATCCTAATTTAATGTTTCGTCCACTGCTCACAAATTTTTCAAACTTTAAAATTAATTATTAAAACTAAAGAAAAAATTAAAAAACCCCCGGTACAAATGATCTCTAAAAAATATAAAAATATTATTAGGTAGATATTAAAGTCCTTGAATCGGGAGACCGTTGTACATACCTTGACGGTTTTGTTTATTTTACAAAGTTACTATGTAGACTATGCGATTTGACACTATTATTTCGTTATTTGCCTTGGTACTCGCAATTCGATTTCTTTCTTTAGTTTGCGGTCCCCCGATATAATTTTATTTTATTCACCCCTAGTATATTCTAAAATTAGAAGGATTGCTTTTTTCTGTAAATAAAAGTTTTAATATAAAAGAAATCATAACGATTAATTCATATTTATTGTGATTTTTTTTATTTGCATGTTTACTAATAAAAATATTTTTTCTAGCATACTAGGTAGGTACTTTACTTAAAAACTTAATTTAGAAAATTAAATATATAAATTATTTCAGAACTGATTCATGAATTGTTATTAGATACACAATTATTAGTACACTTTATCCAGCAGTGCAATATGTGCAAAAGCCATAGTAATATGTAGTTATTTGAAAACACAACACAAAACAAAACAATCCCTCAACACCGAGCATCAGTATTGTACTTATACCAACTAGCGAGAACAAACAAAACTCTATATAAATATAGAATGTAAAAAACCGATACGGGACGGTTTCCCAGTAGTCGCGGGTTCGAATCCCTGCCCGTATCGGTTTTTTTTTTTTACATCCTATATATATATAAATTTAAATAAGCTTAACATGGCTATACATGTTTAAAGATATTTTCAAAAACAAAACTCTGTTTTTAGAGAGAAATCCTAAATAACACAGAAATGTACCTCATTTATTTGAAAAAGTATGACTAATTTGGATTATATTTATATACAATAAATGGGACAATATTCTATTTATATTATCTTATCTTTTATATTTCCTTTATACCATTTCCGAAGCCTCTTATCAGCAATACGCTAGTCAGCAGCTGCACTAATACCATGGAATTTCAATTTAACACCTAGCGGTAGTTGAGTGTAGTGCAGAATAAGTTAAAACATATTACATATTATAACTGTAATAATAATAAAAATAGTAAACCTATCAGAGTGATAAAAGTAAAGAAGCTAAAAATGTTTCATGATTCTTAGAAAGTATAAAATAAAATGTATTTTTGCGAGATTCTTCATGTCTGTAGAGCTGAGATTGAAATGAGATCACATTATCATATTCACAAATATTTTTAAATCTACATGAATATTGTAAAAAATAATTCTGATTTCATATCATGGTTATTTCTGAAATTTAAAGTAACTGGAATATAAAATTGAATTATAAAATTAAATATAAAATATCTTACGTTTTATATTTATTTAAAATAATAGAAAAATATAGGGAATAAATGTTTAAATGTATATAGATCGTGTTTTGCCAAAGTTGATTTAAAAGCTAGCTGACTGATTCTTGAAAATATTACGATTTACAAACAAGATTGTTAAGTTAAAAGTAAGTTGTAAATATGTATATGTTCATGAAAATAATTTTATATTTTATTAGACATTTCAGTTTTGGATTTATTTTTATTTATTTATTAATATTTTTATTTATTTGTTTATTGCACAAACAAAATAATGTACAAAAGGCGGGCTAAATGCCACTTAGATATTATATTATCGCGTAAGGTTCTTAAATATAGGTATATTATACATATATTAACGCGTAAGGCTAATTAAATTGATACAATAATTGTAACTATAGTAAATGTAATTATTATAGTTACAATATAAATTAAAGGACATTTGTTATAAAACAAAATACTGTTGTAAGAATGTCACATATAGATATTTGGCCCTATTTTCTACAAATTACCTAAATGGATATATATTTCTTTATTTGGGTAAAGTAGTTAGTGTTATTTTGTATATTTGATAATGCAAAAAAATATCTAACTAAGAATCTTCCAAGGCTGTAGACGAATCAGTAAGTAAATAAATAAAAACTGTAAAAAAATCGATAATTTAATTGAAAAGTCACATGGTGTATTTTTAAAAGTTTTTAATGTGTTCAATTATCAAGATAGACGTAACATCAAACGAACAATCTTGCATAGTAATAATAATATGTAATAATTATAAACACGTCTTAAGCTAAGTAACTAAGGTATTTAAGGTATTATAATTTGCGTAAAATACTAAGAGCTTGGAGCTTCAAAAAGTTCTTCTGCTTTTTGTTTACTTAGTCGTTAGTTATCTGAATGAAAACATTTCGTTGTATAGTTGGAAGCGTCTATTAGTTCTTAAGTGCAGCTTATTTCTTTAAAGTTCAATATAAAGTAATATTAAGTAGCTTTTATATGTTTAGCGTATTATCCGTCTGAGCTTTACTATGATATAGTTTTACCTGAACAATATAATATATAAAATTATAGATATTAAGATATTACAGAAATAATATTTATTTATCGACACATTTATATAAATTATGTTAATAATTGTTTTTTATTTACGGGTATTTTATTTGTATTGCAACAGATAAAGTTATAACTTTCATGACTTGTGTGTTCGAGATAATGTAAAGTATTTTATATACTTTGTCTAACAAAAGTTGTGAAATTCAATGTTTTTCTTTGGTTTTAAAGTTCCTTCGTTGTGAAAATGCACTCAATGTTTATTTGAGACCATCAGCTGAAGACTCTTAAGAAATAGTATCTTTTTTAGGACTTGAGTGTTATTATTGAATAAAACATAACAGAATCATTGTTTAATAGTTTATTTTTTAACCCCCGACCCAAAAAGAGTACCTTTGTATCTGTGTGTCTGTCTGTGGCAACATAGCAACCAAACACGTAGACAGATTTGAATGCGGTTTCTTTTAATGGAAAGCTTGGTTCATCGAGATGGTTCTTAGTTATTTTTGGTCGACATAGAAGCACTCCAACATTTGCAAATTTGACTAGTGATGGAAAGGGGTCTTATGCAAAATTGGTAGGAAAAACCTAAACAAGTGAAATTAGTGTGTGTCGTAGGCTGATTTAATACAACACAGAAATAATTAAAATAATATTAAAAAGTAGAAAATTAAGTTAAAAATTTAAATACCCCGATACAAAGAGACGTTTAAAAAGGATTAAAAAAAACATTATTGTGTGCTTATTGAAGCCGATGCAATATTAAAAGGAGATGTGATCTAGCCCGCTAAAAAAATGAGCAACAGAAAGAGCAGTTTTAAAACTTGTGTACACAATGAATGTAGGAATGACACATTCTAAATTCAAAATTAAAAATTGTGTTTTTTTATTGTTACAGAATTAATTAATGACCATACTTATTATGATCTATAATACCTTTAAAAGATTATAGTAATGTAAAATAGAAACGTATTACTTTCACAGATGAATTTAGAAATAGGTACCAGTACAACAATTTTTATGATTCTTAGAGAGTATGAAATAAAATGAAAGCTTTAAGAAACATGAGTCTCAAAAACGTGAGAGCACAAATATGATCTCCTCGTTGGGTTTCATGTAATATTTATAATATTTTAAGAGATATGTTATAACTAGCGCAGTAATTGTGCCGTCTTACCTCGCGAGCTACGGTTCACGTCTGTAGAGATAAGATTAAAATGAGATCACGTTATCATATTCACATAGATTTAATCCCTGCTTGTAGGTGGTTATAAATAAATATAATCATCGTTACAGATAACTTTTAAATTGTAAAAAAAAGATAGAAGAGAAGCAACTTCACTATTATATAAATTTCACTACAAAAATTTATAAATAAAAAAAATCAAGAATAAAATAAAAAAACCTTTATCGCGGATGACAACATTTTAAAAGATAAATTTAAAAATGATTTGACAGCACGGGTTGTGATTGGCTGTCATCTATCACTCAATCAATCAAAAAGATTGACACGGGACCGTATGACATTATTTTTAACCGCCCTTTTGAAACTGTGCTTGTATTAAACGACTAAGTCTTGTGTGTACGTTATTTTTCATAATTCGTTTTCCGCAAAAACCTCCAAATATATGTATGACATTTAAAGTTAAATTTTTCGGGGGATAAATCCAAATTTGGTCAAAATATAACATTTTAAATTGTAGATTTTTAATAATATTTAATGACATTTCTCACAAGGATACTAGATGTAAGTTAATTTATTGCATCGAAATCTCTTTAGCTATAAGATACTCAATTTATTGTAAGTATCTAAGTTTTAAATAGCGGATGACGTAAGATTCCCATATTCTTACTCATCGTTCTCTCCTCACTCTCGATGTTATCTTATCCGCAATTTGCCATGATTCGTAGACCTCTGTGGTCTGTGGTTACCGTAACACTGGGCTCGTGAATGGTATCATCGTTTGATCTCAATAATAATAATAAAATAAATAGAAAACGAAGTTTTTTTTTTATGCAAACGAGCTGGCGGGTCACAGATGACTTGTGATCTTGTAGTTTATACAAAAAGATAAATATGCATAACATCAAGCGATGCTCGGACGTCTAGCTACTAGTTATTTTAACATGTCAGGATTAAAACTTAAGTTTTATTGTTTTCATAGAAGCTCTAAGCTTATGTAAGCCCTTTTGTTTTACGTTAGTTAGTTAGTGGTGCACACTTTAATATATCAGTTTAAAACACAGAGTTATTAATACCTTCAAGTTTAATAAAAAAAACTTGATATAAATCATAAAATGTAATACTTTCTGTTCTTCTTTATTTTATCCTGCCGTCTGTCAATCAGTCTTGACAGTTTATTCCTACATTATATTACGTTATATTTTTTTTAAACTCGTTACATTTACGTAAATAAATATTATAAAAAAATACAATTTAAATATTAAATATTAAAAGAATAGTATATATAATAATAAAAATAAATAGATTAAGATTTTTTGCGAGAAAAAAAAACAACACGTACACACAAGAAAAACATGAACAAGACTTAGTCGTTTAATACAAACACAGATTCAAAAAGCCGGTTAAAAATAATGTCATACAGTCTCGTGTCAATCTTTTTGATTGATTGAGTGATAGATGACAGCCAATAACAACCCTCGTCAGTCCTACCTGTCCTATGTCCTATCACCTACTGTCAAATCATTTTTTAATTTATCCTTTGATTATAGCCACCACAGATTATAAAAGTGGAGTCATTCATTTTAAATTATAAAAGTGAAGTCGCTTAATCCTATCCCAAAAATTTAACAATAATCTATATCTTCTGTATGATGGATATATTTATTTTTAACCACCTTCAAGCAGGGATTAAAACTTTGTGAATATGATAATTGAATCTCACTTTAATCTCAGCTCTACAGACGTGAAGCTCGGCTCGCGAGGCGAGATGGTACATTTACTGCGCTCGTTACACCATATCTCTAAAATTATTATAAATATTACATGAAAGCCAGTGAAGAGGTCATCATATTTCTGCTCTCTCGGGTCTGAAATTCATGTTCGTTAAAGCTTACATTTTATTTCATACTCTCTAAGGATCATCAAAACTGTTGTGCTTATTTGGTGAATTCATTTGTAAAAATTATATATTACCTACTATTTTACATTATCTACCATAATCTTGTAGATGAATTGTAAAGATTTGAATTGTAATTAGTATGGCCATTTCTATATTTACAATTTGGAAATTGAAATTGTCGTTCATATATTTATTGTTGAAGTGAGTCAAGTGGTTTAGAACGAACATTTTGGACATCATCAGAGCTAAAGACTCACAGTCTGATCTTTGGATTATGATCTATGGTCAGTTTTAGAGAGTATTTATGACTTGTTTATAACGCCATGATAACTTGGAGTTTCTAAAACAATCCTTAAGATCGGCAATAAAAAGGTTCATATGAAAACGGTGTGTTTCTATTAAATACTGGTCAATGATCAAAATCAATGGAAATTATATATTTTTTTATTATATTAATATAAAAATTATCAAACATTAGTAATAAATGTTTGCAATGCATGCAAAAGAAAGACATTGATTTTTCCTTGTGACAGTATTATTATTACCAATATTATATATCAGTATACTAACTCTACTCCACATATTCTAGCCTCTCTCTGTACTACACTCAACTACAACTAGGTATAAATTTCAAACTTCATGTCTCTTGCAGAATCTTCTAACTCGCTCTCTGTTGATAAGAGGCGTCTGACTGAAGTAATGTGTATGTAATATAAATGAGGAGAGGATATTATCTAATTGACGTAAATATTATTAAAATTTTTCCTTATAAGGGAGAGTTTTTCAAATAACAGTAGTACATTTCTGTAGCAGCACCCGATGCCACTTGAGAGCCGCAATTGAAGTCGATGCTCTTAAAATTTCTTAAATATTTTTATTATGTACCATATGTTTTTATATTATATCCTCTTAGAGTGTTATTTTGCGTCAACACAAGCTGTTTTTCACTCTCGTTATTAGAATTCAGCTAACCCCTATTATGACCCTAACATTGGATAAACTCTAAAATATCTTTTTACTTATAATAGATGTGATTAAGGAGAGCACAATATGAAGAATTTAAACTAATTATAACTTTTAAAAATCTGATTTGAATTTCAAATCAACCGTAATTACCAGTTCTCAGTTTACCCGCTTCGTAATGTAATTTTAAAAAAACTCGCATTTAATAGTACCTACCTACATTACAATAAACGAGTACAGAGCAAGGACACTTGCAGCCTGTGAAACGTCTTCAAGTCTAATGTAGTTAGGAGTTGAGACTTCTTGTGAATTACCATGACTAATGGCAGCGTAATATAATGTTATTATCACAGTAAGGAGTATGATAAAAGATTTTATACTCCTATTATAATATATATTTTCAATTTTTAAACAAACCTGTTTGTAGATAGTAGATCGAACTGTAGTAGTAGTAATAAAAAGTGTCTGTTTTAAATAGTTACAAAACCTCTTAATCTAAGCTTATTAATATTTTAATATTTTTTTAATTAAAACACATTTGTTTTTATATGAAATTAAAGAAGTAGATAATTTATAGATTTATATTTTATTACCGAATACCTGAGTTAGCTGATTAGAGCAAGCATGTTATTTATTTTTAAAGGATAATCTCTTAGTTACTCGCAGCATTGCTAGAACGAGATATTTAATCTGTATCCATTTACTTTTATAGTTCCAGAATCGCTGCTTGAAGACGACTTATATCTCTAGATATTAACAGAACACTGTTTGTAAATGTATTATTCAATGTAATAGACGAATCTTTTATAATTTATTCATTATTTTTTGAATCACTAAAAAAAATAAGTAATCAATAATAATATCCAATAATTGTGGAACCATTTAAGAAATGTATTCTTTATCCCGAATTTTTATTAACATATTAGCCAATATATTTTCTGTAAGAAATTATTCAGTAGCTTTCCAGTAACTTTATTGTGAAAAGCTAATAAATAAACAGACAGAAAACAAAAATGATACATGTTATATATTATTTAGGGTTCTGCATTAGATACATGACGTGTTATTAATGCTTAATGCACAGGTTAGACCTTGTCTAATTAAATATATGTAAACATAAAACTATTAAACAATCATTCTGTTATGTTTTGTTCAATAATAACCCTCAAGTCCTACAAAAAAGGGTACGATTTCTTAAGAGTCTTCAGCAGATGGCATCAAACAACCATTAAGTGCATTTATATATTTTTTTTTAAAATCACAGATCTTTTTTTAATGGGTGACTAGTCCCATTACGTTATTTAATTTATTAAAAAGTATATTATTATTTCCTGACGGGTCCTTCTGTCCTATATGAATACGTACTATCAATATGTACTATCAATATGTACTATCAATACGTACTATCAATGCGTACTATCAATATATACTATCAATGTATAATATCAATATGTACTATCAATACGTACTATCAACGAATACTATCATTTGGAACTATCAATATGTACTATCGATACGTACTATCAAAGTATACTAACAATGTGTACCATCAATACGTACTATCAACACGTACTATCACTATGTACTATCAATATGTACCATCAATATGTACTATCAATACGTACTATCAATTCGTACTATCAATATGTACTATCATTACGTACTATCAATTCGTACTATCAATTCGTACTATCAATTCGTACTATCAATTCTTACTATCAATATGTACTATCAATACGTACTATCAATTCGTACTATCAATATGTACTATCAATACGTACTATCAACGAATACTAACAATGTGAACTATCAATATGTACTATCGATACGTACTATCAACGTATACTAACAATGTGTACCATCAATACGTACTATCAACACGTACTATCACTATGTACTATTAATATGTACCATCAATATGTACTATCAATACGTACTATCAATTCGTACTATCAACATGTACTATCGATAAGTACTATCAACGTATACTATCAATGTGTACTATCAATACGTACTATTAATACGTACTATCAATACGTACTATCAATATGTAGTATCAATACGTACTATCAACGAATACTATCAATGTGAACTATCAATATGTACTATCGATACGTACTATCAACGTATACTATCAATACGTACTATCAACACGTACTAACACTATGTACTATCAATATGTACCATCAATATGTACTATCAATACGTACTATCAATTCGTACTATCAATATGTACTATCAATACGTACTATCAGTATATACTATCAATGTATACTATCAATACGTACTATCAATATGTAATATCAATACGTACTATCAATATGTACTATCAATACGTACTATCTATTCGTACTATCAACATGTACTATCGATAAGTACTATCAACGTATACTATCAATGTGTACTATCAATACGTACTATCAATACGTATTATCAATTCGTACTATCAATATGTACCATCAATACGTACTATCAACACATACTATCAACACGTACTATCAATATGTACTATCAATACGTACTATCAATATGTACTTTCGATACGTACTATCAACGTATACTATCAATGTGTACCATCAATACGTACTATCAATATGTACTATCAATGCGTACTATCAGTATATTTAACCTAGGCCGCGATCTAAAGTGCACCTTGCCATGTACGCGGACGATACCACGCTTTACACGTCCTCTAAGGATCACTGGGAGATATACCAACGTCTCCAATCCGCAGTCGACTCCCTTGAGAGTTGGCTGCGGAAATGGGGGATCGAGGTAAACCCTGAGAAGAGCGTTTCGGTGCACTTCGAACGGGGGGCCCCTCAAGGATCCTCCCGAGAATCAAACTCTTTGATAAACCGATACCTTGGAAAGACGAGGCAAAATACCTAGGAGTAACGTTAGATAGAAAGTTAGTTTTCACTGCGCATATTAGGACCGTTCGTAGCAGAGCGGCCTACATATTAGGTCGTTTATATCCGCGGTTAGGCAAGCGGAGTAGAATGTCCCTTCGCAATAAGGTGACACTTTACAAAGCTTGCATACGTTCCGTCATGCCCTATGCGAGTCCCGCTTTTGCGCACGCTAATCTGAAACCCCTTCAGGTGATTCAGAACAGGTTTACACGGATTGCAACCGGGGTGCCATAGACCACGTAAGACTACTTTAGTCAGAAAAAGAAGACCCAAGTCGGTACTCGTTGACCCCGACGACGCGTTCACAGTAGGTAATAACGTGTACGCGTAGGCATAAGTGACACCACACAACATACAAACACACACCGTCTATACCGGTATAGACGAGGTCCCAACTGAGTAAGTGCTCCGTGGCTCCGGCGTTCTGCCGTCGGAGGACGCTAGTGTCCAAATGTCCTTAGCTTCCCTCCTGACTAACGACGCCCCGAGCCGAGGTCCGTGTCTCAATCTGAGACGCCCTCGGGACGTCGTTCCCCATGGGGGCCCATCTGGCCCCCCCTTTTTAAGGGTGGGCCTCCTGACCCACCCGCTCCCCCGGTGACGCTGTAATAGCCAACAGGACTAACAGCATAGACAGACAAAAAAATAAATAAATAAATCAGTATATACTATCAATGTACAGGGTTATTTTTAATTAGTTGAGCACCTTTTGCAGGCAGCCTCTCTACATCAATCCCAACAACATTTGTTCTACGACTTTTAAAAAATCTGGATAAAAAACTCAGAATAAACGAAACAAAAAAAATTTTGCTCCCTCGATTATTTATTACTCTGTATTTTGTAAGCAGTCTAAAGTATAGGTCGCGGCAGTCTAGCCCTGCACGAAATTTGTAACGTACCACGCACCTAATACTATTATAACTTTTTTTTTGTTCATTTCGAATAATATTGTAATAATATTGTGTCTAAGATAGTTTTATTATTTTCAATTAAACAATTTTATACCCGAATGTACAATACCTACTACAACTTCCCCGCGCTTTTTTCTTAGCCGGTCAAATTGAAATTAAATTTACTAGGAAATTAATAACATCTTACAATTTATTCAGATTGTTACATTTCACCTCAATTTACGAATTTAAAGAAGTAAGTTTGCTAAGACCAAAGAACGTCGCGATACCTACCTACTACCAAATTACCTCTTAAATTAAAATCTCGCGGATGCCGTTGGACATCTCGCACATACCGTTCAAAGTAGTCCCCTTCGCATCCAACACAAAGACCACATCTAAAAAAATAACTGTTCACCAACCACCACCGCATTTTATATCACAAACGTCATATGTCAAGTTGCCGCCATTTAACATTAGGGAATTTAAAACAACAAAGTTGTTATGAATTGTTTTTTCTTGTTAAATTAAAATGAAAAATTGATAATATCATATAAATAATTGATAAACATATTGCATAGATGTGAAGTGTTCTTGTGTTAAACATTGTGTTTTTGTGCTAATATTGGTGAAAACACGGTAAGTTTATTTCACACAAAAAAACATATAAAAAAGAAACTACGCATTTTCTCAGGCTGGGAATAGTATTAAAAGAAAGGGGAGACCAACCCCTTTCAAATGATACCATTTTCAAACCAAAACTCTTACAACTCAAATGGAAAGGCTAGCCCTGATATTTTATATTAACTATCTGGATTGTTTCTGTATACCGATGCTTCTATTTGTGACTGACTGCAATTTCTAGGAACTTCGTAAAGAAATTAGTAAGTAACTTATTGTTTTATTGTAATGATATAAATATTAACAAAAGAGATAAAATGATATGTATAAAGCAAGTTAAAGAGAAGTTATTGTTTTGTAAAAATAATATTTATTTGGTTTCTTATCGAATTCTCAAAGAAAATACGCTATATTAATTACTATTCAAAATAATTTTGGGATCAAACTAGTTGCATACATTTTAAAGTATTCTTAAATTACTACAGTGATAGTATAGTTATGTTTTTAGTGAATATAAATCAATATAAATGTAATCAAGTATTACAAATTTTCTAAACATAGAAAAGTAGTTCTTATTACTAGGTGGGAAACTTTTTAAAAATAACGTAAATATTTGCAGGATCAGAAAAAGTTACAGTGCCCTTATTTCATAAACCAAATAAAAATATTGAGACACTCAACTTGTGGACAACGTCTATTGGAGATTTTGTTTTTTCATTAGATTCTTAAACAGTTAGACAATATTTCAATTAATTTATTCCTTTTTAATAGGTGTAAATATTGTAAATAGATAATAAATGCTTATTTTGTAAAAATGATATTATACAAAAATATGTGTTTCGACTATTGTAGAAAATATTTTAATAAATAAAAGTGGAAAACGATGCTATTTTTTATTACACCTTAGAAAATGATCAAGTTCTAAAGTGCATAGCCGCCGCTGCGTCACCCCGCCGACCCGCGCCCCGATGCACGTGGCCTTAGCACATATTTTGACAAGTTGCGTGGCCTCTCTTTGCTCAAGTTTAATGCCCGTTCAGAGGCAATAAATAAATTTTGTATGGGATAAACTAAATTTTTAAAACTCTTAATTTTAAAAAGTCGTAGAACAAATGTTGTTAGGATTGATGTAGAGGGGCTGCTGCAAAAGGTGCTCAACTAATTACAAATAACCCTGTATACTATCAATATGTACCATCAATACGTACTATCAATTCGTACCATCAATACGTACTATCAACACGTACTATCACTATGTACTATCAATACGTACTATCAATTCGTACTATCAATATGTACTATCAATACGTACTATCAGTATATACTATCAATGTATACTATCAATACGTACTATCAATATGTAATATCAATACGTACTATCAATATGTACTATCAATACGTACTATCTATTCGTACTATCAACATGTACTATCGATAAGTACTATCAACGTATACTATCAATGTGTACTATCAATACGTACTATCAATACGTATTATCAATTCGTACTATCAATATGTACCATCAATACGTACTATCAACACATACTATCAACACGTACTATCAATATGTACTATCAATACGTACTATCAATATGTACTTTCGATACGTACTATCAACGTATACTATCAATGTGTACCATCAATACGTACTATCAATATGTACTATCAATGCGTACTATCAGTATATTTAACCTAGGCCGCGATCTAAAGTGCACCTTGCCATGTACGCGGACGATACCACGCTTTACACGTCCTCTAAGGATCACTGGGAGATATACCAACGTCTCCAATCCGCAGTCGACTCCCTTGAGAGTTGGCTGCGGAAATGGGGGATCGAGGTAAACCCTGAGAAGAGCGTTTCGGTGCACTTCGAACGGGGGGCCCCTCAAGGATCCTCCCGAGAATCAAACTCTTTGATAAACCGATACCTTGGAAAGACGAGGCAAAATACCTAGGAGTAACGTTAGATAGAAAGTTAGTTTTCACTGCGCATATTAGGACCGTTCGTAGCAGAGCGGCCTACATATTAGGTCGTTTATATCCGCGGTTAGGCAAGCGGAGTAGAATGTCCCTTCGCAATAAGGTGACACTTTACAAAGCTTGCATACGTTCCGTCATGCCCTATGCGAGTCCCGCTTTTGCGCACGCTAATCTGAAACCCCTTCAGGTGATTCAGAACAGGTTTACACGGATTGCAACCGGGGTGCCATAGACCACGTAAGACTACTTTAGTCAGAAAAAGAAGACCCAAGTCGGTACTCGTTGACCCCGACGACGCGTTCACAGTAGGTAATAACGTGTACGCGTAGGCATAAGTGACACCACACAACATACAAACACACACCGTCTATACCGGTATAGACGAGGTCCCAACTGAGTAAGTGCTCCGTGGCTCCGGCGTTCTGCCGTCGGAGGACGCTAGTGTCCAAATGTCCTTAGCTTCCCTCCTGACTAACGACGCCCCGAGCCGAGGTCCGTGTCTCAATCTGAGACGCCCTCGGGACGTCGTTCCCCATGGGGGCCCATCTGGCCCCCCCTTTTTAAGGGTGGGCCTCCTGACCCACCCGCTCCCCCGGTGACGCTGTAATAGCCAACAGGACTAACAGCATAGACAGACAAAAAAATAAATAAATAAATCAGTATATACTATCAATGTACAGGGTTATTTTTAATTAGTTGAGCACCTTTTGCAGGCAGCCTCTCTACATCAATCCCAACAACATTTGTTCTACGACTTTTAAAAAATCTGGATAAAAAACTCAGAATAAACGAAACAAAAAAAATTTTGCTCCCTCGATTATTTATTACTCTGTATTTTGTAAGCAGTCTAAAGTATAGGTCGCGGCAGTCTAGCCCTGCACGAAATTTGTAACGTACCACGCACCTAATACTATTATAACTTTTTTTTTGTTCATTTCGAATAATATTGTAATAATATTGTGTCTAAGATAGTTTTATTATTTTCAATTAAACAATTTTATACCCGAATGTACAATACCTACTACAACTTCCCCGCGCTTTTTTCTTAGCCGGTCAAATTGAAATTAAATTTACTAGGAAATTAATAACATCTTACAATTTATTCAGATTGTTACATTTCACCTCAATTTACGAATTTAAAGAAGTAAGTTTGCTAAGACCAAAGAACGTCGCGATACCTACCTACTACCAAATTACCTCTTAAATTAAAATCTCGCGGATGCCGTTGGACATCTCGCACATACCGTTCAAAGTAGTCCCCTTCGCATCCAACACAAAGACCACATCTAAAAAAATAACTGTTCACCAACCACCACCGCATTTTATATCACAAACGTCATATGTCAAGTTGCCGCCATTTAACATTAGGGAATTTAAAACAACAAAGTTGTTATGAATTGTTTTTTCTTGTTATATTAAAATGAAAAATTGATAATATCATATAAATAATTGATAAACATATTGCATAGATGTGAAGTGTTCTTGTGTTAAACATTGTGTTTTTGTGCTAATATTGGTGAAAACACGGTAAGTTTATTTCACACAAAAAAACATATAAAAAAGAAACTACGCATTTTCTCAGGCTGGGAATAGTATTAAAAGAAAGGGGAGACCAACCCCTTTCAAATGATACCATTTTCAAACCAAAACTCTTACAACTCAAATGGAAAGGCTAGCCCTGATATTTTATATTAACTATCTGGATTGTTTCTGTATACCGATGCTTCTATTTGTGACTGACTGCAATTTCTAGGAACTTCGTAAAGAAATTAGTAAGTAACTTATTGTTTTATTGTAATGATATAAATATTAACAAAAGAGATAAAATGATATGTATAAAGCAAGTTAAAGAGAAGTTATTGTTTTGTAAAAATAATATTTATTTGGTTTCTTATCGAATTCTCAAAGAAAATACGCTATATTAATTACTATTCAAAATAATTTTGGGATCAAACTAGTTGCATACATTTTAAAGTATTCTTAAATTACTACAGTGATAGTATAGTTATGTTTTTAGTGAATATAAATCAATATAAATGTAATCAAGTATTACAAATTTTCTAAACATAGAAAAGTAGTTCTTATTACTAGGTGGGAAACTTTTTAAAAATAACGTAAATATTTGCAGGATCAGAAAAAGTTACAGTGCCCTTATTTCATAAACCAAATAAAAATATTGAGACACTCAACTTGTGGACAACGTCTATTGGAGATTTTGTTTTTTCATTAGATTCTTAAACAGTTAGACAATATTTCAATTAATTTATTCCTTTTTAATAGGTGTAAATATTGTAAATAGATAATAAATGCTTATTTTGTAAAAATGATATTATACAAAAATATGTGTTTCGACTATTGTAGAAAATATTTTAATAAATAAAAGTGGAAAACGATGCTATTTTTTATTACACCTTAGAAAATGATCAAGTTCTAAAGTGCATAGCCGCCGCTGCGTCACCCCGCCGACCCGCGCCCCGATGCACGTGGCCTTAGCACATATTTTGACAAGTTGCGTGGCCTCTCTTTGCTCAAGTTTAATGCCCGTTCAGAGGCAATAAATAAATTTTGTATGGGATAAACTAAATTTTTAAAACTCTTAATTTTAAAAAGTCGTAGAACAAATGTTGTTAGGATTGATGTAGAGGGGCTGCTGCAAAAGGTGCTCAACTAATTACAAATAACCCTGTATACTATCAATATGTACCATCAATACGTACTATCAATTCGTACCATCAATACGTACTATCAACACGTACTATCACTATGTACTATCAATATGTACTATCAATATGTACTATCAATACGTACTATCAATTCGTACTATCAATATGTACTATCAATACGTACTATCAATTCGTACTTTCAATTCTTACTATCAATACGTACTATCAATTCATACTATCAATACGTACTATCAGTATATACTATCAAAGTATACTATCAATATGTACTATCAATTCGTACTATCAATATGTACTATCAATACGTACTATCAACGAATACTATCAATGTGAACTATCAATATGTACTATCGATACGTACTATCAACGTATACTAACAATGTGTACCATCAACACGTACTATCACTATGTACTATAAATATGTACCATCAATATGTACTATCAATACGTACTATTAATTCGTACTATCAATATGTACTATCAATACGTACTATCAATTCGTACTATCAATATGTACTATAAATTCGTACTATCAATACGTACTATCAATTCGTACTATCAGTATGTACTATCAATTCGTACTATCAATTCGTACTATCAATATGTACTATCAATATGTACTATCAATACGGACTATCAGTATATACTATCAATTCGTACTATCGATATGTACTATCCACATGATAGTATCCATATGATAGTATACATTGAATAGTACATATTGATAGTATACATTGATAATATATACTGATAGTAAGCATTGATAGTACATATTGATAGTACGAATTGATAGTACATATTGATAGTATACATTGATAGTATATACTTATAGTACGTATTGATGATACACATTGATAGTATACGTTGATAGTACGTATCGATAGTACATATTGATAGTTCACATTGATAGTATTCGTTGATAGTACGTATTGATAGTACATATTGATAGTACATATTGATAGTACATATTGATAGTACATATTGATAGTACGAATTGATAGTACGTATTGATAGTACATATTGATAGTACGAATTGATAGTACGTATTGATAGTACATATTGATAGTACATATTGATAGTATACGTTGATAGTATATATTCATAGTACGTATTGACAGTACATATTGATAGTATACATTGATAGTATATACTGATAGTACGCATTGATAGTACATATTGACAGTACGTATTGATAGTACATATTGATAGTACGAATTGATAGTACGTATTGATAGTACATATTGATAGTACGAATTGATAGTACATATTGATAGTATACATTGATAGTATATACTAATAGTTTGTATTGATAATACGAATTGATAGTTCGTATTTATAGTACGACTTGATAGTACGTATTGATAATACATATTGATAGTATGAATTGAGAGTACGTATTGATGGTACACATTGATAGTATACGTTGATAGTATATATGTATAGTACGTATTGATGGTACACATTGATAGTATACGTTGATAGTACGTATCGATAGTACATATTTATAGTACGAATTGATAGTACGTATTGATAGTATACGTTGATAGTACGTATTGATAGTACATATTGATAGTTCATATTGATAGTATACATTGATAGTATGCGTTGATAGTATATTTTGATAGTACAAATTGATAGTATACGTTGATAGTATATATGGATAGTACATATTGATAATACAAATTGATAGTACGTATTGATGGTACATATTGATAGTATGTATTCATATAGGACAGAAGGACCCGTCAGAAAATAATAATATACTTTTCAATAAATTAAATTACGTAATGGGACTAGTCACCCAATAAAAAAAGATCTGTGATTCTAAATAAAAATATATAAAAATAAACTAGAAATATCCTACACGCTAAAACTACTTGCTACTTTGTATGTGTACGTTTTATCGAAATCGATATTTATGCGTACAAAGTCGCAGGTGAGCTAGTTTTCTCTAAGGAGAAATGCACTCAATGTTTACTTGAGACCATCTGCTGAAGATTCTTAAGAAATAGTACCCTTTTTATAGGACTTGAGCGTTATTATTAAATAAAATATATCAGAATGATTGTTTAATAGTTTTATATTTACATATTTATAATTAGACAAGGTCAAACCTGAGCATTAAGTATTAAAAAACACGTCTATCGATGTCAATCGATACGTACTATCAATGTATTCCATCAATACCTACTATCAATCCGTACTATCAATATATACTATCAATATGATAGATAATAGACAGTACATATTGATACTACGTATTGATAGTACAAATTGATGGCAAAATATTGACAGTATATATTGATAGTACATATTGATAGTATATATTGATAATACATATTGATAATACATATTGATAGTATATATTGATAGTATATATTGATAGTACGTATTGATGGTACACATTGATAGTATGTGTTGGTAGTTCACATTGATAGTATACAGGGTTATTTTTAATTAGTTGATCTTGCGACAGCCTCTTTACATCAATCCTAACAACATTTGTTAAAGGAGTTTTTAAAATTAATAATTTTTAAAAATCGATTTTTCCCATACAAATTTTATTTGTGATTCTGAAATTTTATTTATTAACTCTGGGCGTAAGTATGGCGCCGGGGCGTTGACCTTTAAAGCACTTCTAACAAAATATAAAGTAATACGTCAAAGAGGGAGCAATTTTATTGTTTCGTGTTTTTTGTGTTGCTTATTAAGATTTTTAAAACGTCGTAGCACAAATGTAGTTGGCATTTATGTAGAGAAGCTGCCCGAAAGAGGTGTTCTACTAATTACAAATAACCCTGTATATTGATATTACGTATTGATGGTAAACATTGATAGTACGTATTGATAGTACATATTGATAGTACATATTGATGGTACATATTGTATTACAAATTGATAGTAGATATTGATAGTCTTCCCGTCAATAATAATATACTTTCCAATAAAAAAATACCTAATTGGACTACCTACTCAGTATAAAAATATCTGTGATTGAGAATTAAAAAAAATAAAAATAAACTAGAAACACTCCTACACGCAATAATTACTTCTCGGAGTTTGTTGAAACTTTGAACGAGTACATTTTATCGAAATCGGAATCTATGCGTACAAAGTCGCAGGCACAGCTAGTTAAACAATATTTCTGTAAACTTTAAATATGTATACTGTCTTATATTATACTGTTGAGGAGGAAATAATTCTTAATTTCTCCTTTTTTTCAGTATTGCAATCTTTGTTTTTCCTTGCATTCAGCTAAATTGATAGAGTCGCATTTAATTCGTGCCAATGCTTTTCAGCTTCTGTTTTCTTTTTTTAATAGATTTATGAAAAAGACATGAATTTTAGGTTATAATTAAAGGTAATGTTTCTTTTCGTATTTTCGAATATCAACAGGTTAAATTTCAACTAATTTTATTAATCTATATAAAAATCTAAAAAAAATTAAGATATGTAAGGAAATAAGGACTTACCCACAGTACCTACTGATTTTTGACTTGATCATAACCGACGCGGTAACATTGACATTGTAATGACGACCAGGGAATGCCTCGGTTTAAAGCTAACAATACATTTAAAATATAACAGGGTTGCATCTGACTGACGAATCAAACTGAACACAAAGTATCTTCTTTTTTAAAAAGATTAGAGCGTTATAAAAATGAATGAAAATGTGGTATATATTATTACGTACATTACAGATTGTAATCAAATATTGATTCTTCATAAATTAATGGTATTATTTGAAGTAGTACAGTATGTATGTAGTAGTGGTAGTAGTGATTGATTGTTTTTGGGTTTGTGACAAAACAAATAACTTTTTTGAGCATAGTTTTTCTTTTTATAAAATTTTTATTTAATATCTGATATTCAGTGACCAATTAGAAGAAATTTCATAATTTTAAAATAAGATGAAGAACTTATAAAATATAATGTTATACAATATTATATAAAGTGTACTTACTACGATTTACTATTAACTTAATAATCCTGCTTGTAAATCGTCCTGCTTTCCAGACACAGTCGGTCAGCTTTGAAATCGACTTGGCAAATCGATCTATATACATTCAAACATTTTTTCCCTATAATTTTCATTTTATTAAAATAACTACAGACATAAAATATTTTTATTTTATTTTATAATTCAACTTTATATTCCAGTTACCTTCAATTTCAGAAATAACTATGATATGAAATCAGAATTATTTTTTACCATATTCATGTAGATTTAAAAATATTTGTGAATATATTTAAAATGTGATCTCATTTTAATCTCAGCTCTACAGACGTGAAGAAGCTCGCAAAAATACATTTTATTTTATACTTTCTAAGAATCATGAAAATTATTAGCTTCTTTACTTTTATCACTCTGATAGGTTTACTATTTTCGTTATTATTATAGTTATAATATATGATATGTTTTAACTTATTCTGCACCACACTCAACTACTAGGTGTTAAATTTAAATTTCATGGTATTAGTGCAGCGGCAGACTAGCGTATTGCTGATAAGATGCTTCGGAAATGGTATAAAGGAAACATAAAAGATTAGATAAATAGAATGTATATAAATATAATCCAAAATAGTCATACTTTTTCAAATAAAAGAGGTACATTTCTGTGTTATTTAGGATTTCTCTCTAAAAACCGAGTTTTGTTTGTTCTCGCTAGTTGGTATAAGTACAATACTGATGCTCGGTGTTGAGGGAATGTTTTGTTTTGTGTTGTGTTTTCAAACAACTATATATTACTATGGTTTTGCATACATTGTCACTGCTGGATAAAGAGTTTTAATAAATGTGCATCTAATAACAATTCATCATTATTCCTGAAATAATTTGCATATTAAATCTGCTAAATTATGTTTGAATAAATTTTAATTTAAATAAAATTACAACAGAGCTGATGTAGGTAATGCTAGAAATAATTATCTACCAATAAAAAAAAATTGAAATTGTGAAAGAACTATTCACTTGTGTTATGATTTTTTTAATTAAAACTATTTTATCTACAAATCAACCAATTGATTTCATTTTAAAATATACTAATACGTCATTTAACTGATACTGATATATGATTAATTATACCATAGATTTTTATTGCTGAAGAAATGAAGAGTTTACTATAATTATAACTTCTTAGAATCTGATTCAAATTAATTAGCATAGTTCTCAACCTACCCTATCCCCTACGTAATTAAATAAAACTCCTAAATAATTACAATAAACGAGTACAGAGCAAGGAAACTTGCAGTCTGTGAAACGTCTTCAAGTCTAATATAGTTAGGAGTTGAGACTTCTTGTGAATTACCATGGCTAATGGCAGCGTAATTTAATGTTATTATCACAGGAAGGAATATGATGATATTTATTTCTTATACCCCTAATTAATATAATTTTAAAGTTGAATTTAATTTTAAAGCGTCACTATGACAATCTAGACACGTGGTAGAGTGTAAAGCAAAGTTACAAACTAACAGAACTGGCGAGGAGTACCGTGCTCAATATTACACGAACCACTTGGAGCTGCTTATACTTCTCAACTTAAAAACTGTTCCACAAAAATCCAAATTTAATAAAGACTTGTCAAACGACTAATTAGATATTAACATCCAAAAATCGATATTCTTATCAGTGACTGACCTGTAGATCAATACTCCAACCCAGTTCCAGCTTAAGTTTGTATTTAGCATCCAAACAGATATTTGGGTACAAAGGAAAAAATCAGAAACGATTATATTTGTATCATTGGATTATATGTCTCTATTAATTAACTTTATTAGGAACACTGAACTTTAGTACCCTGTAATATAAGATTCGGCGCTTAAAATTGATGAGTGCCAATCTTTATGTAGATTTTAAGGACTTCTTGTGAATATATCAAGTGGTACACCACCCTTATTTTTATTTCGAACCATCACTGGTTTTAGTATTTATAAAAGTGTCGTCAACTTTTGTATTTGTTACGTTATTAAGTGGGATTTAGTATTAATTATCATTTCAATATTTAGAGTACGTCAATAGTGTAAGATCATTACTCATAAATAAGAAAATAATATAACAAAAAAAGACGATCAGGTGTATGTGACTCATAAACGTAAGAAAATAAAGTAGGTTAATAAACAAAAGTATTATATGATTTCGATTAAGTACTCATTTCTGTGTGAAAAGTATGTAGATAATATTCAATAAAAAACATAAATGTGAAATGAGAACCAAGTTCAAAATTATAATACATGCCTTGGTCAATGACTTCTACAACAAAAGAAGTGAGATGGAAATGTGCCAAGTTAAAGTTAAAGTTGAACAACATAAAATATTATATAACAGCCTAAAATATATATTTTTTTGTATAACTTAGGATTATAATATATTAGTAGATATTATACACTAGTTTTTATACACGAATTATATTATAGATGTCGCAAATTCTAAACCCGTAAGTTCTTATTTTATTCTTTATAACTTGGCTTGCTAGTTGAAACTAGCCATCGAACATTAGCCCTACATTCCATGATTGTTTTAGTAGACTGCAAAGTCCCTAGATATTCAATTTTCAAATGATATACTAACTTGTCTGTTTCTGTCTGTTAAATTGTCCCTTAGTTATGTTAATATGTAGTTTATATTAGTCGTAATACTTCTTCCAATAGTTTTTATTATTAAAGAGAGAAATATTAATATTTGCAAATGACGGGAATAATCACAATTGTAATAATACAATATCGTCTTTCCGTTATTATCTCTGCGTGGTTTTGAATAAACAGAATGGATCTTGTTATTTTAATACAAAATATATTCATAAGTTTAACGCATATTTTACATTATTTAACGTAATTATACAATAATATAATATTAAAAATATACAAGTTATCAATAAGTTATATGATTTGAAAATGAATATTGACATATATAAATGTATTGTTAAAATGTTATATTAATTACTGGTTACAGTAATATCTGCAAGGAATTAGGAAGTACGAACACAACTCATGTTAAACTTAACATGTCACTTACTATTGTTACTATAAGGATATCATGTAATTTACGAGAGTCATGTTCAGAACGCAAGTATGACGGTATCTGATGAGCATTGCTGTGTTTGTGACATGCAGCACACATTCTGACGTTAAATAAAGTTCCAGTAATTGCTATAATATATTTAAATATATTTATTTAATTTTATATACTTTAAAAATTTCAGCAGATAATTTAATTTTGTAATAAATATAATACAATAGTTGAAGAATAACAGCCATAAAATGCAAATAAGAGTAAAATCGATTATTAATCAATAATCTTTTAATTTAAATATTTTAATATCTCCAAAATTTTTAAATAACTTTCTGACTTAATGTTGACTTATATATCACCGTATGCCATAACCTGCCCGCCTGTGAGGAAATCATAAGGTATATCAGACGAAAAAGATATAGTACAGTATAGCATTACGATTGCTTGAAACCAAGCCTTATTCAAAACCGTCAACAACGTCGCTATATTCGAAATAATGTAAATGTTTCGGATATGTTCGTGTATTCATATATTTTGTTTGTTGTATGATGATATCGCTTGAATGCAGCTCGCATTTAGTATAATTTATTCTTATGATAGATGTTGTATGTTTTAAGAGCATGTATTTTGTTTTGAATTTCCTGAAACAAAGAGAGAGGAAGAAAAAGCTGTCATTAATATGTCTGTCCTAAATGTAAATGAATATAAATAAAGTAAATCCATCCTGACATTTGATAATCATTCTATCCCATGTCAAACATTGGATTTAGGCTTTAAATACGCACTTTGTTAAAAGCCTGTAGAGGCTTTAACAGGCTCTATTGACACGTTTTAAAGAATGCCGAAAATAGAATATTAAATAATTTTTTTGCGAGTTTTCAAAGGATCAAGTGTAGTTAATTAATACTACATATAAAAGGTCATATTTTGTATAATATTGAGATTTAAAAACGCATCAAAAAAAAATAGGCTAATTAAAATAAAGTAAGATATAATAATAGAATGTTATTCGTATTTATGTACATTAAAGATATTTAAAAATATATTCAAATAACAAAACCAAATTTTGTTTATTTGTGCTTTACGAAAATACTAGACTGTCACAGACAGAATGAATGAGAAGTTAAATTAACATTTTTATTTGATCCGTTTGTAAGGAGTTGTGATTATTTAGTGAGTTGTATAGCGTAGTAACGTCTGCTATTGTTTCAAAATTATTCTAAGAAAAATCATTACCTATTGTAAAAACAAGACGTAAATAATGAGTTATATGATTAAATATGTTTAATTAAAACAATGATTTAATTTGTTTTTATAAAACTATTATCAATTTATTGATTGGGTAGACAGCGTGGTGGTACTAACGCTTACTATATCAATAGATTATATATATATACTATATACAAAAGAGAATATATACCTCAGTATATATGTAAGTAGGTATGTGATAGTTAAGGTACTTTGTTGGACTTAGATGGGTTTGCATATAACCACCCTAAGTCAGGATTGTAGCGTGTTAGCGTTTTAGAGGGGGAAGTGAATTTTACTATTTTAATTGATATTAACACATGATCGTTACTAATGGTATGAAAAAAATTGCGCTGGTGGATCAAACTAACGTTCGCCATCTTCGACATGACTTTTTATATATATTTTTTTTATATTAACAGCATTAGAGTAATAATATTTATTTACTGTAAAAAGGGTATTTTCCATGATATTAAACGTGCAATAAAATTAATAGTGGATCCACTTACCTAATATTGTATAAGGGAATTGACATGTACAATCTTATTAATCTTAAGTCATTAAATTCCTTTAATGTAAGTTCTTTAAAAACCTTTTTTTTCGTCTGGAATCCATTGTGGATACATGCCCAAACCCAGGGAAAGTTGAGGACGGTTATGTGGGACTCTCACCCACTAAAACAGACGATTGCCACAGCCGTCATAGTGGGACACCACGGGATCGCTTCCACACTCAGCCGGGGCGTCTTCTTTAAATTTCTCAATTTATTCTCAAATAACTCGTATTTATATATAGATACATCACTTTATCCATACCCATGGTATTTCGCAAACCCTCTAAGGAACAAAATAATAGTGAAGTTATTATTATATTTTTCTTTTTTTTCTCATTCTCGCTGTACTGATCTTCAAGTCTTAATCGCTTCATAGATCTTTCTGTATGAGGCTAAAATATTATTTTCTATGACAGTGGCAATTAGTATTTTAAATACACATCAACAATATGTGGACGCTATTTACCTACTATAAAAAAAGCCTGATTAGATTATTTTAAAATTTCTTTTTAACCTTACACTTCGTATACTCAATTAAAAACTTATTTCTACTGAATCTGGCCATTGAAGAAAGCTTGCAGAAATGCTTTTGTAGAATCCGATCATATAATCCGCAAAACCCAAGTGGAACATGGAGGTTTAAGTAAGCTCCTATTCCACAATGGTCAAAGCCTGTCCCGTTATTTGCCATTCAAATCAATCCAGGCCTAAAAAATACAATTCCGTTTTAAATCCCCAATTAATAATCCATTCCATAAAGATTGAACTAATCTATAAGAATTACGTCGATACCTTTTAAGCTAATACCCTGTCGCACCCTCTTCACGAGGGCTTATATCAGTCACAACTCAAAAATATATATATATACTATAAAAATGTAATTAATGGCTGTCTGTTACGATGAAAAATGTACTTTAAATTACTTTATAACAATAATATAATTACACGAGGCCTTCAACTTGAATTCAAAAAGCTTTTTCCGATAGGTTCTATTTTTAATTTCATTTCTAAGCAACAGCAAAAGGGTTAACAAAGTGGTGGAGGAAAAAGAAAAAGAAGAAAAAGAACTAAGTAGAATACTTTTTCTTAGTAATAATAATATTAATTATTAACAAATGTGTAATTTATGTAAACTGTAAATATATTATTACCGCCCCGTCGCGTTGGTCGAGTGGTTAGTGCAGACGCCTAACGTGTCACGGCGCAATGGGGCTCGGGTTCGATTCCCGGCAGAGCACAGGCATTTATGTGATGAGCATAGATGTCTGTTTCTGGGTTTGGTCGTTTATTAAATAAATTCTCAGTATTTATGTGTATTTCTATGTATCTGTATCGTTGTCTAACACCCTTAACACAAGCAAATAATTTGCTTATTTAGGGGTTAGATCAATGTGTGTAATTTGTACTGATATTATTATTATTATTATTATTTTACAATATTTTTTAAAACATTTAATACTTTAGTTTATGCTATAAGTCATTAACAAAAAAAAATGAATCTAACATTAAACGCCAACCCCAAAAACCTACAGACCGCTATATTTCGTTACTGTTAAAATAAAATAAATTTTTTGTATTTTTTTTGTGATAAGACTAGAGCAAAAGCTGCAAGCTAGCTTGTAGGTATATATAATTTCATATGATACACTTCGAATAATTAATTTGGGAATATATTTTTGGCAGCAAAGATTTTACTCTCAAGGTTATTGAACATCACGGCCAATGAAACTAATCATACAAAGTTAAAATCAATTACCACCAGTATGACAAAATAAAACAAACTCAAAAATTTGTTTACAATAAAACACGTCATATTTTTAATGTAATAATAAAAAACTGGGTTTAAATAAAACAAATTATTATTTATAATCTTTTGTTATTAAACATATACAATATATATCAAAATTTGAAAATAAATAATATTCGATTCGTAAATGCATAGGAATGCAAATTGTGAAAGGACACTTTAAACTTACGCTATATAATTATATAATATATATATCATAAAAATAACTATAAAAATGCAATAAATTATTAAGACATTTGTAATGTATTCTAAGCATAATTAATAATATGTATTGCGATTTTACGTTGTTCGTAGTGATGATTTTGTGCTTTTCAATTAATCTGAAACAATACAATTATTCATTAAAATCATAATAGACAGGAGGTCGCGTGTTCGAATCCCTGCCCGTATCGATTTATTTTTATTTTATATTTATATAAATTTAAATAAGCTTAACATGGCTATACATGTTTATAGATATTTTCAAAACATAAATAAACTGGCCTCGACTAACGATTTTACTCTATAATAGCAATAATACTAATAATAGTAGATTAAACCACCTATCTTAATAACTAGAGTCTAGACTCTAAGACAAACAAATGTATCACTTATTTAATATAAATAAATTATTAATTAAATTCTGTAAGTTCTTAAAACAGATATTGTTTTAAATATTATGAATATATTAAACTTTATTATTTATATAAAGTAACATGAAATTTTTCAGGTCCAATGGCCTTTTATAACTAATAATAGAGATACGTCAACTCCTTTCGTTTCCTTCACATTCATCCAATGTCTTTGACCACTTATTTATTTATAGAGTAATAACGTTGTTTCCGTTAACGTTGCCGAACATTGCGTTGCCAGTAACGAGAATATTACAATGTTATCGTTATCTGTGATACCTACTCGGCAACATTGCCAATAACAACGTTTTTGAACGTTTCAGAAAACGTTGCCGTCACCGATAACTGGCAACGTTGTTCAATAACATTATTATAATATCACCCACCTGTATACACTTATATTTTTTAAATATATTATACGCCAAAATTTAAATGCTAATATTAAAAACGGCGACAGACAAAGGATCAATACAAGAAATAAAAATAGGCTCGTAACGCCAAAATTTCGGCTGCAAAAAGTTAACAAATCCTTCATGGGCTTGAGTGTACGCATATATAATAAGGTTCCACAAGATATCTTAGATCTTCCTTTTCTTAGCTTTAAATCTAAAATTAAAAGTTTATTATCGAATAAGGATAAATCTTATTATAACATTCAAGAATTTTTGGTTGCTCCAAATGTGTGGTACTTGGATCATTGACTCATCTGTAGGGTTGATGTTATAATGTATAAGTCAAACATTGTTAAATTTCATTTAAAAAGAGCAACTGTTGAGTTTCTCGCCACCTCTTCTCAGCAGAACCGCATATCGAGCTGGTGGTAGCTTACCCACAGACCGACTATACTGACCAATTTAATGTAATTGACGATTCAAAAGTGCGTGTAAATGCCTACTTGAATAAAGATACTTTGAATTTGAATTTTAATTGTTAACCACATAAAAACAGACATATTAAAGTTCCTAATAAAAACGCATATACAAATACCACTTACCATAATATAGAAGCTCTCCTACTCCTTCTTCTCCGGGTTGTTCCTCCACACGTAGAAAGAGATGGAAGAGGCGTACGCGAGCCAGGCCAGGTACGGCAACAACAGCGCGCCTGCGGTCTTATTGACGCGAGAGAAAGACACCGTAGTGGCCACGGCGGCCCCACTCAGGACTGATATCTCGAGGAAGGCCTATACAATAATCTCACTAAAATATTTAAGTTACTATAACTTATATATACAGGCTATAACAAAACAACCAACATTTCAAATATATTACTTTGAAAAACGTATATTCTTTTTGGTCCACCCTGTATTTACCCGACTGTATTCATGTACATTAATATTTTCCCCAACTAGTTTCAAAATGTTCTTTTTTTATTTTAAGCTCGAAGCATATACCGATAAGTTCACGAAAATATATTTTTAATTTCCAATACAACTTTATTATCATAGAATAACATCGCTAACAATAAACAATTTCAAATATAAATATTAAAAATTAATAGAAAATAAACATCCAACACTTAACTGAAAATAAACCGAGAAATTGTTATTTTAGTAAATTTCTTAGGAAGCGATTATAGGCTTAGCATAAGTGGTGTTGAGGTAAGGGTCGTAGAGTGAAGAGGCTTTCAATCCTCAGAACTGCCATTGAGGGCTTTTTGACAATGAACTAGTTAATTATAACATTATTAATAAAGTTATTGAGTAAAACTGTCTGTTATTATGAAATATGATTTTTTTACTGTTATGATTATTTGTAAGTTTCCAATTAACATTTCCTAATTATTATTGATTAGTTCGTTTTGAATTTATATCTGAAACGGATTTACCGATTTTTATTTTTTTTATTTTACTTTATCTTTATCTTTAGAGTAGAGAGTATTTTCTGATATTTAAATTCGGTGCAACTCAAACGAATTCATAGGCTATTATTACGTTGCTTATAACAAATATCTTACCAATTTGAAGTTTCTAAGACCAAAGAATATAGGCGTCCAGGCCCAATTCAAGGCTAATTGGGCGCCGTACAAAGACAAAGGAAGGACGGCATCCTCTGCAAATATAATAATAGAATAAAATATTTAAAAATATCTATAGACATGACATTATTTATATTTTAAATAAATATATAATGAAAATAAACCGATACGGACAGGGGATTCGAACCCGCGACTTCTAGTAATCGTCTCGCCGCTCTACAAATTGAGCTACCGGACCGGTACCCATCTCGGGTGAATTTAGCATTTTATATGTGATCATCTTTCAAGAAACTTCTACCAGGCGTCTTTCAAAAATCAAGAGGCATTTTTTTAAATTAAATATATAAGTGTAAGTAAAACATAAATGTTAAACAATATATACATAGTCCAACTGTACAATACATCAAGGCTGTATTGTGTTGTTATGGATACATGGACTTATATATTACAAGAAACTAGAGTCTCAGTTCTCACTTTATTTATGGTTATATGACAAAAAACTTACCAGTGAATCCACCACATTCCTCATAAACCAGATACGAAGCGTAACCCATCCCGCTGTATAGAACAGTCCAGGCTGGTCCGAAAACCCACTTGGGAGGATTCCATGCAGGTTTCTTCAGCTCATCGTACCAGGCTTTCCCATTCTCCTTCCTGACTTGACCCGCGAAGTATAAACCATTTGCCCAACCCCCAACATTGGGAAGGATAATTGACCCTAATACCGCCAAGTTCGCCATTACTGGAAAATTATTTATTTTATTTTATTCGTAATCATATATTTACATTAGACCTACTAAAACCGGAAATCTCTAGTAAAGGCAATGAAGTTCAAAAATTTTTGTCACGTTAACGCGAATTGCCTTGCGTCACGAGCAAATAAAGATTAAAATATTTTCTGACATCATCAGTTACAAAACATTTTTACGTGTTTTGAGTAGATTCTTATAATTATACCAATGTTGATTCAAAGTAAGATGTACTTTCTCGAAACTAACATTGTTCACTTACCTATATGAAAACGAAAATATTTTTTTTAATTAATAAGTAAACTAAAATTAAATAACTACACAACACCTTACTGTAATTATAAGTAGTATTATTATTATTATCGTAGTAAAAATACTGTAACCAACAATTCCGCCTAAAAATTTTAACACAGAGATGGCTGATGGCAGCGATAAGACTTTGACAAGTAAATCCCGCGTGATCCGAATAAATAAATAAAGTGTTTTATATTTATCACTTTATTTTCTAAGCGGCTTTGATGAAATAACGAGGGATTTTGGTATTTTGAAATCGATTTATTAGTTGCCAGTCATGCTTTAAAAAAATATGGGCAACCCTTCACACACACACACACACCCTTCGTTTTGTTTATTATAGGTATAAAAAAATTGTATTGATTTTACTGAAGTACTAAATGGACAGATATTACAAGTCTCCCCATTTATTTGATTATAGAATATACAACTATGCCTAACACAAGTTTCAGACTAAAATAAGAAATTAGAAATCAAATAAGAAAAGATCAAATGAATACAATATGATTAAAAACAAAAAAAAACTTGAAACAAAAGTGAGAACACTTTAGTATTAAAATGGATTTAAATTTAAAAATTTTAAAAAGTCATAAGTTTTATAAAAAAATAGACTAAGTTTGCTTGCACTATATGTTATAGTTAATACATATTATATAACATTTAATTCATTATATGCAAGTTAAATCTGTAAATATACATAATATTATTTTTATATAGATTCTTATTATTTTATCAATCAGGGTGGTCTATAATAAATATATATAAACTACAAAGTTATATTGGTTTCGCTGATTTAGATACTTCACTTGAATAATGAGAACATATAAGGAAACTTGATATTAGTATACATTCCGTTTATTCTTTCCTGTTTTTATTTAATTCAATATTTGTCACATCTTGTGGTATTATATTAATTAGACATTACTATTTAAAAACTAACCACTTTTATAAGCAACATTTTATTATTATATACAATGATAATAAAATAAATTTATTGATTGAACATGTACCTAGTCTTAACTTGAACTTTAACGATAAACATCTGCTTCTAATATAAACACTATATATGGCTTTCATAGCCCCTTGTTTAAAAATTGTCGTAAAAGTGCAAGAAAATGTAAGAGGTATAAAATTTAGTATACTTGTATAGGTATAGAAATCCTATATCTTTTTAAATTTTCAATAAATTCTTTGTGCTCTGTGAACTAAAAAAAATAATTTAATTTGTATAAATTTTAAATTTATTTACTATTTCATGTTATTTCTTTGACAAAAAATATTCAAATACAGGGCAAAGTATATATCATCCATATTGTCTTATTGTAATAATAAGTGTGTGAAACTATGAGACAATGTTACTATAAATTCTCATGATAATTATCTGTGTACTGTTTGATCGGCTTTCTTTTTGTGACATCTATTCATAAGAATTTACAAACATGATAAATCTCTGATAAAACCCACTCATTTAGGGCCAAGATAAATCTTCTTGTAAGTAATAAAAAAACATGACAACAGTTTACCTAATATAGTATACAACTAACGTAACTATAATTATATTTTAATTGTTTATTAATGTTTAAATAATTAACTAACAATAATTTACTAACTACATAGTTATATGAACTATTTGTTTAATGAAAAATATTCTTATCTTTAACAATGTCACGGATAAATTTTGATGGATCTTTAATGTATTGTATGCAACTGGTTATCTGGATAAATTTATCACATTTTATAAATTGTAAAAATAAACTAGCTGCTTGCTAAGCCATTGCATTGTTTGAAAGAGATTTTTTGATTGATTTAGTAATCTATTATGAGTACTTAAATGATTATAAATAAATTGTTTATTGTATTAAAGATATTGTTTAAACTCTAGATAAAATTACTTTTATAAGTATAACAGTCACTTTCTATATATGAGGGTTCATCAATATTCTACTAGATATATTATTTAGATGAGGCATTAAGGGCAAATGTGTTCTAGATAGGTATATAAATGTGGGCTTAAGAGACTAACATTAACTTTTAAAGAAATTTTAATCTCCTCTGGCATTTGAAATTTTAAACATGCCATTACAAATATATTTCAGTATAACTATTTTATTATTATTTATAACATCATTACTGAAAACATTATTTATCATTATTTGAAATAATGAAATTTAAAAAATGGCTGAATGCATATATACATTTGAATATGGCATTGTTTTAATTCCTGAGTAATACTTACCAATGCTGCTATTAAACAAGAATACGTAGTATGATATATAACACCGAAAATCAAAACTACATCAAAAACTTATCCACATTTAGTACTGACGTAATTCATAAATTAACATGAAACAGAACTGAAGAAATCGCAGATAGGTTACAAGGTTGGGTAATTTTGTTTACTTATGAACCGGCAATGAAATTTCTTGGAAATTCAAATGTACTTAAATTTAATCAAAGATGGATAAATAACTTACGTGCAGCTTTCAGTTAAAGATCCAACAAGTAAGTTACGAACTACGTAATGTAAACTAATGGCAGTAAAATGTAAATAAGTTTTAAGAAAATTGGAAAATGTATAATGAAACTTACTGTATCAGTATGTATATTACGGGAAAATTGAGATGACAAATGTGTTACAATAACTACATATAAGTATTGTCGTTTTAATTTGGTCGTATGACGTTTAACATATCGTGACTTTAGTGGTTTCGTATTACGCAGAAAAGTAGTAGAGTAGTAGAAAAGTTGAGTATTTTACTATATAAATTATGTGAACAATTACTTCTATACTAAAGATTTGAAATTAATATGTGTAAAGATTTGTAATTTGTATTAATAATAACTTATTAAACTTGTTTTCAGTTTTCACACACACAACACTGAAAATCACACACAAAATAAATAAATTCCCAAATGCTTATATCATGTAAATAATTATTTAGAAAGGGACATAACAAAGTGCTTAGTATTAAAGTTTTATTTTTAGATGATACGTACATACTTAATGTTACACTAACCTTATTGCTGTGTTATCATCATTAAATAATATTTTTAGGTAAGTTTTATGTAATTTGATTATATATTGGTAGGTATCTGTTTGAGATAAGAGATTTGTAAAATATAATAAATTTAGTGTTACAATTTTTATTGTATTTTTTTATTTACACTCAATTTGTTTAAAAAGGCTTTTATCATTTAAAGGTAAATCATCATTATGGTCAACTGGGGCATGATTGGAGCCATGGTGTTACCCAATGCTGGGAGTTGGGTAGGATCTTTGACCATGCCAAACCAGGTTACAGCTAAAGTTGGTACTTCCTGGTATGATACACTTAAGAAACCCAGCTGGAATCCACCAAAGTGGGTGTTTGCACCAGTGTGGACGGCCTTATATACGGGGATGGGCTATGCTTCATATAAAATATATGAAGACTGTGGAGGTTTTACTGGTATGTTTGTTTTTTCAGAAAATTTATAATATTAATTGTAATGGTTGTACCTCATTGTAGTTTTTTTTTTTATAAAATACAAAGGAATCTTAATCCATTAGTATTCACCGGTGAGACAAAAATCATTGTTGATTGAGATGCAGTATATGTATGATATTAATTGACAATATGATCATAAGCAGTTGTATGTTAACAGAATGAGTTTGAAGTTGAACATATTATATGTATAAATATGTACTTACATAATTTTGCAGAAAAAGCTACATTGCCACTTGCATTGTATGGAGGTCAATTGTTAATAAACTGGACCTGGAGTACAGTTTTCTTCAAATATCATAAAATAGGTTGGGTAAGTAAAAATACATATAGTATGATAGTATGATAAAATAAACTAAAAATTTTATTACACAAAAGAAAGGAAGAAGTTTATATGTTCTCAATTCTTAAAAAACACATTAATATACATTGATGAATCTCAAAAAGACAATACAACAATTGCTATATACAAAAACAAAAAAATATAGTTGTTGTAGGTAAACAATTAACTTCAAATTCAAAGTCTCACCTCTGAAGCCCTAGCCATTTTGTCATTTTTGCATTATATACATAACCGAATTAATATTGGATAGATAATAGGTAGTATCTGATAGTATGAGTTTATTTAAAGCATTGAGGATTGCAAAAAAAATTACAAAAATGGCTTCTGGTGTATAAGAACCCGAATGATTTTCTATATCCTTTATTAGGATTCCGGCTCATATTGGTGTGACTGAAAATGAGAATAAAGATTTTAAGAGAAAAAGAAATAATTTTAAACCTAATTTAATAAAATTTTCGTGCTTAGAAGTTTTTTTAAATGATATGATTGTTTAGGCAATCGAAAAAACATTAAAAGTGTTATTAAATGATATGACAGTTTAGGTAATCCTAAAATCATTTTTGGCTCTTTTTCAACAGCAGTTAGCATGCTACTACACATTTCATTTTTAATTTTTTTCGTCTTCTGAATCATTTTACACTTCACTTGACTGAGATAAATAACTTGTTTGATAATCGTAGAGATAGAAGAATAAGATGCTATAAAAGTACTATCAGCAGTTTTACTGGTAAAGTTCCAATATGGCGAGTTGCAAGAGGAAATGGTGACAATGCCACATTTTGTTTTTCAGTAGGTACACCTTTGCCTCTATAGTTCGGTTTAATATTCACTTGCACAGCTTTGTTACTCTGTAATTATTCTTCAATATGAGAAAAGCAAGGCTCTGTATGATGATCACATTCAATAAAGGAAGTACTGGGACCTGCTTGATTAATATCACAGCCATTTGTATGGGAAGTACTAGCACTTACTTCGTAATCATTTTTTGTAAAGGTGCACCATTTTTATACCTCCTACTTTTGATAGCTAGCTCTGAAGCTTCATAAACCGGTGTCAATCTTTGACTTTTGACTACGCCCATTCTCCCAGGTGGTGTTATTTATTTATATATATTTTATTTATTTATTCACATAAACATAGCACACACATACTTGAATGTTAAGAACAAATTAAATATTTAAAAGTAACATTACTATGTTTATGAGCGACATAAGATAGCATGAATAAAATAATGCTATCCGCACTAGGCAGGGCCTGTATTGCGGGAAACGTTGAATTAATTTATTGATTTGAAACTTATAACTACATAGAAAAAGATAACACTAAATGATACTAAGCTCTTCATAACAATTAATGCATATGATTACGCATCATTACAAACGATAGTCTTATGTTTCTATTAGAATACCTACATATATTACACACACACACACACATTGCATTTGAAACACACACGAGAGTATACAATTATTATCTCAAACGCATAATAAGTTTTACTTGAAACTGTATCAGCTATAAATAAGTGTCATAAGGATACTGATAATAATATCAATAAGATTCTAAATAAAGAAGATATACTACTAATAACACAAACACAAAAAATTGTAAGTAAAATAATTTGACACAAAAAAAAATCTGTATCTTCCTTAACCTGAAATAAATCAATAACCATAAAACTTTCGTAAAACCACAAAAGGATTAAAGTTGTTATAGAATGTTATACTGAATGTTTTGTAAACTAGGTTAGATTAATTTTAAACCACATTGTGTAATGTTTAATAGCTAATGCAAAACTTACTTCTTACTAATTTAAATTTTAAACTAAGCTGTATATAAATAAAGTATACTTACGTTGAATTGATCTTCACAACAATATAAACATGATATATTCAGGACATATATTATCCCTTCTCATTACCTTGCACTATTGCTTTTATATTTTCGCATCGCTTGGAATACAAAAATCACTTTGTCGGGGGTTTTTCAGGAGTTGATAACAGAAGAACCTTCTCAAAAGAAACTAAAATCGAATGATAAAACCAATAAGGCTGCTCAAAGTAGCCTATCTACTACTAATAATGTTGAAAGTAAACAGAGGCTTACAGAGATCTTTACCGAATGGTGCGTTTTCAACTGATAAAGTTACTGCTATTGTAATTGATAATGAGAGTACGGTTATGAAAGTGAATAGAGACTTGTTTGGTGAAAAAATAATAATACCATGCTTCGCTCATACAGTGAACTTAACCATCGATAATCCATTGACGAGATTTGTAACTGCACCTCAGATTATAGGCTAAGTACGCGAAATTGTGAAGTTCTTTAAACGCAGTGTCAATGCGAGCGATGAGTTGCGTAAAAAACAAGAAGAGGCCGGTTTTACAGAAGGCCAAATAAAGAAGTTCATTCTAGACGTACGCTCTCATTGGAATTCTACCTTTTATATGATAGAACGTTTCTTGGAGTTAGATGCAACGATTGGTGCTATATTGCTATGCCGTTCTGATGCTCCACTAATTCTGACTTCTAGTGAAATAGGCTGTCTGCATGAAATCGTACAACTGATACAACCCTTTAAAAGATTGACAAAGGAAATTTCTGGGCAGAATTAAGTCACCGTGAGCAAAGTCTTTCCACTTGTTAGCTGTTTGCGAGGGATGTTGGAAAACTTTTCCCCGACATTAGAAACTGCTATTACTTTAAAGACAGAAATTCAAAAGGAGGTAATAAAGCAATTTGACAAGCTGGAACACTGCTCGTCTTTGGCTTTAGCAACCGCACTGGATCCGCTTTAAGCTCATTCATTTTAAAGATGCAACTGCAAAAGCTAAAGTCTTGAGTTAAGTGAACAACTATGTAAAAAATATGCAAACTACGGTTACATCAGAGTCTTCTGACGATTCAGAAAAATAAGAGAAGATAGAACGTGAAATTGATATATGGAGTTACCATAAACAATTAACACACGATAACATGGTAAACAAAACCCCGGACAAAATGAAAGCGGAATCAAAATTCCATATGTTTGTGTCATCACCTGTTACGCCAATAAAAGGGGATCCTATAGAAATCTGGGACGATATGAAAACTGTATTTCCCTATTTATATAAACTGGCTATGAAACATTTGCCAATAATAGCAACTTCAGTACCCAGTGAGCGGTTATTTTCTGAAGTTGGAGCTATTATTACTCAAGAAAGGAACCGATTGCTTGGCAGTAGACTGTCAAAATTATTTATTTATAAATAATATGAAAGTCTTGGAAAGTCCTCTATAAATAAATAATATGAAAGTCTTGGAAAATACAATATTGATGAAACCCTTTTTCTTGCATGTGTATAATATTGAAGCCCAGTATTTTACCATGGGACAACTAAAAGAAAATTTAGCAGTATCTTCAGTTGTTTCTTGTGTCCTCACGTTGATTTTTCAGAAAATGACCCTTCAAGTATTCTGAAGTAATCCAGGCACATCATTTTGGAGGAAGTAGTCAATTTTGCATACCGCAGTCGTTTACACTCATGTTTGTATACCGCAGTCGTTTACATTCTTTTTTTTTTCTATAGGGACTATCCGACCAAAATCAGTATGCACTATGCACCATTAGTAGATGTTTTCGTCATGATGCATCAGTTATTTGGGCGCATTTAATTCTTCTAATAAAGAAGGCTTTAGAAATCAATCCGTTTATAACGACACTACATTTCTTATCAGACTCACCAAATATTTCAGTACCGAAACAAATCTATATTTTATATAATATCATAGATTCATAATGATTTCGATGAGTCGAAAAAAAATCTCGAAACGAAAAAATGGAGAGGCACCCATGTATATTAGAGTCTAATGGACCGTCTGAACTTGAAGGCCACGGGGCATTACCCCGTCTAGCCCTTAGGTAACTACGCCACTATACACGTTGCACCGAACTATTTTATCATTCGAATTGTTTAAAGTCACCAATAATATTTATTAATGTATTAATCACCATTATATTAATGTTTTTAAAATAGCTCATTAATCCAAATTTTAAAAATATTGTATGTATGTATTGTGATTGAATTACCTATTTTTAAATATTTTTTAAACAATTGAATTAATTATTTGACAAGCTGTCAAGATTTATTTATTTTCCTCTTGAAGTGTAAATATATTTTTTAAGTGTAAATGTATAATAAATTTGATATTTAAAAATTAGTGACAATGTTGAGACGACAAAAAGGAGCAAACCCTATTTGGAAACATTTTGATAAAAAAGACGAAGTTATTGGAATTTGTAAATATTGTATTGTTAATATTAGTTTCGAGGGGAGGTCAAAAAGTTTGCGGTATAAGTGGGAAGGAGATTGAAATCAAACACTTAAAAATTTTTGCTTTTCAATATATTCTCCCTTAACCCTAATACATTTTTCAGATCTCTCAAATAACTTGTTTATACCATCGAATAAAAATGATTTCTCTTTGGTGTCAAAATAGGCCGAAATTGAAGACCTCACTTCTTCATCGTCGTCATTCTTTTTTTCGCGCAGCCCTTTCTTCATTTTTGGAAATTAATAATAGTCACTAGGTGCCAAGTCTGGACTGTAGGGTAGGTGGTTCAATTGTTTGAAGTCGCATCGGTGAATGGCATAGTGCATTTGTCAAGCAGAAGAAGCACACCTTTTGACAACTTTCCTTTATTTTTTTTCCTTGATAGCTTCTTTCAATCTTTCCAGTAAAGAAGCGTAGTACTGTCCCGTTATAGTCACACCACGTTCTTTATAATCGATCAGTAAAATGCCTTCTGTATCCAAAAATACAGTCGCCATGATCTTGATAGCCGATTGTGTCATATTGAGCTTCTTTGGAGGAGGTGTGCCTTTTTTATGCTACTGCGTCGACTCTTGCTTCGACTCAGGTTCATAGTGATGAACCCAGGTTTCATCACCAGAAACGATTTGGACCATAACTTCTTCCTTTCTCTCTCCACAAAGTTCCAAAAACTGACGAGAAAACTCGACACGCTCACGTTTTTGAAGTGGCGTAAGCATTCTCGGAACCCATCTTTCACTGACCTTAGTCTTGCCAAGATGATGATGTAGAATATTCAAAATACTTGTTTACGATACTCTTATCATTGCTGCAAGCTGCTTCTTCTTCAGCCGGCCATCTTCCAATACAAGTTTTGCTACTTTTACGACGATTTCCGTCGTAGTGGTTTCAATGGTTTTACTATGGGCAGAGTCCGCGTAAAGCCAACAGCTCTTGAAAAATAATCGGATTTGCCTTGCTTGGTAAGGAACTTAATAACGGCGCGGTGTTCAATTTTCTCCATACTGGCTAACTTCTTCCCGATTAATTTATTTACAGGTCGATAACTCAAAAGTTAATGAACCGATTAGATTCAAATGAACTATTAATGTTCAATTCAATGATGTTCAACTAGTGACTATCTTGATGAGTAAACGTTACCCCACCAACACCTCCATTTGGCGAACTTTTTGAACTTCCAGCGTTTAAGACAACAATTGGAAATTAAGGGATCATCTTAGGAAAAAGCATTCTCATGTTTTGATCCAAGAACAGCCCCATACTACACCTTCTGCTCCTCAGTAAATACACTCGCAGTTAAAGGAGCGCGCTCCATTTTAATTAAGAAAGGGCTGCGTGAAAAAAAAATGACGAAGATGAAGAAGTGAGGTACACATTTAACATTTTAATAAGTAAATTAGAAACCTTCGAAAACCAAACACTATTTTATTTTTAATTCTTTTAATAAAAGCGAAATATTTTGTCTTATGAAACACTATGTTTCGTTCCGATCTCTAAGCGGGTATATTTACTATATATAAAATCTTGCGGAAAAAGAAAGAATAACAAGACCACAGTGTCATTTATTACGATGTTTTACAGTAACATTTATTTTATTTTTTTTTAACAAAAGTATGTGCATTACTGCAACATATTTAAATTCTGATCTTGATCTTTAAATATGCTCTAATAAAATAGTATATTACACACCTAGGGAGGAAAAATAAGAAATGTAATTCACATATGATAAAATGTAATGGTCGACCGAGGTGGAACCGAGGTCGACTAACGTGTGATCTGAGGCTTTATTATTTTTATTATTTTCTCCGTGCAGAATCTCAAACTGTACTTTCTCTATATCAAGACATATCGCAAGACAAAAAGAAAAAAATGGACCGAGACTTGCTCAACTTATTTATAGATGACATGCAGCTTTTTAGCATCGTCGAGAATAGAGAATTTCGAAAACTGTTATCCTGTATTCCTGGATATAGTCGGCCATCAAGAAAAGCTATATCCAATTCTTTAATCCCTGCACTATATGCAAAATCTTTAATGGAATGCAGAAATATAAAAAATGCAGAGGTAGAGAGTGTGTGTATAACAACAGATTGTTGGACATCATGTAACAACGAAAGTTACATTGCTGTCACCGCCCATTAGATTTCACATGGATTTGTATTAACATCCATCTTATTAGTTTACAAAGGATGTCCTGTCAGTCACTCTAGTTTAGGGCTTAAATTATAAATTATAATAATTTAGGGCAGCAAATAAAACAAATAGTTAAAAAGTGGACAATTTGAAATGAAATAAACTCTTCTGTTTCCGACAATCCTTATAACATCTGTAATGCCCTTCAAAATGAATTGGGATAGAACATTATTGTTATTTCGCACATTCCCTAAATTTAATTATTAAAGATGCGTTAACTCCATTACAAGAGAACCTAGAAAAAAGGATAGTCACTCATTTTAAGAGGAGGACGCAAGCTACGGAAAAAAAAAACAATTTAACCTTGGCACGGAAAAGCCAAAAAGATTGATCATAGAGGTAGCGACTCGATGTAATCACATGTTAAAACCAGTTTTAGAGTTAAGCGAGGCTGTTAGAGCTACGATGGCTGTAATTAACCCAGAGTGGCCAATCATTACGGAGGAGGAATGGACTGTACTACGCCTATTAGAAGCAGTTTTGGCTCCCTTTGAAGAAGAAGAAAAGAAGAAATCACTAATAGTTTTGGAGGGGAAAATTATGTTACAGGAGGTTTAGCAATAAACAGCACTTATATTAACTAAATAACTTCCCAAAATGTACTATTGAAAATAAAGAGTGGAATGCATACACGGTTTAGAAATATTGCAAATAGAATGCCCTTATCATTATGCACTTTATTAGACCCTCGATTTAAGTTAGTCATGTTCAAAAATGGCCACCTACGACAACCTTCCTACTTATTTTCCTACCTTTTTGATTGGTAACATACGTTTCAGTATTATTATTTATTAATAGTTGCCAGCGATTATGTATATGCCATATTTCTATACGAATATATAGTTTTCGCATGACAAGCGAAGAAACTAATGTTTATTAAAATATATTTAATTTACAAATTTAGCTTTATAACTCAGTGTATGACGTAAATGTTACACTTTGCCTTTAATTAAAATTACCAATTAGTATAAATAACTCCAAAAACAACAACTAAACAAAATCTAATATCAAGAAATATCTAACTAATCAAAACACAACACAATGTCGAAAAGCGATATCCTGGTTGAAACCGGCAACAATAACATAAATTAACAATTTGTTTATGTTGCTCGCGACGACGTTGCTGAAAATAATATTTTTTTTCTAGGTTTATATTATTAAATAATTATTGGCAGCGGTTGACGTTGCAGCAAAAACGTTGCTCAACATTACTAAATAAAAACGAGAAACGCCCATCTCTAGTAATGTAACGTCACGCCAAGCGCGCGCAAAATGACGTTTGAACGGTCCAAATTTACTCAATGTTTTAATTTTCATTTTTAAAAATAACTAGAATATTTTCAAACAAAGACTCTTTTCAAAAAATATATATATATTATATTGAAAAGAGTCTGTGGTTCGAAAATATACAGGAAAATATTCGTAATATAATATAAAATAGTAACAAAAATATTCCTAAGCATGTTTTATACAACTATATTCCGTTGACGCTTCGGTCATCGTCGACAAGGGATGGTTGAATACATAGACAGGGTGGTGGGGCAGCAATACTCATTTTCTCTCATATCTCTACCTCTACAAGTTTTAATAGTACCTGATCCTTCTATTTTAAATGATTTAAATAGTATACTTACAAAAACTCCCAATCCATTCTTAATTCTTGGAGATTTTCATTTCAAAGTTAGATAATTTCTCAATGTAGTGTGGAATAATATAAAAAGAATTTAATTTAATTCTAAACGTTTATTTATGTGCCACACTCATGTACACGATAAAATTAAAATAAAATAAAAAGCTATTGTTAAAAAATAATTAACGGCTTTTAAGATATAATCATCACTCAATAATGATTTTCTTGATATGTTAGCTCTCCCGTGATTACCTGAAAAGTCGATAAAATTAGGTGCAATTGTCACTGCCATACCTCACGGATAGTTTAACTTTTTAGAGTCTTTTTGCTCTGTACAAACTAAAAATAATATAAAAAGAATAATTAACAGTGTTGAAGACTCATGCCCTGATCAATATTAACTTATAGCTTTTTACTTCATCTGAATGATATTAGTCTGTCTTATTACTTAAACATGATAAATAGTGTTATAACCACAGATAACAACAACAACATATCAATGTCATGGTAATCACAGAATGTGTTTTCAGTGTTAAAGTCAAATAAGGCTGACAAGCTTAAGCTTTTCAGGCACCAAAAGCGCGGTAGTAGTTTTTTCCAGGAAACTTATCGTTCCCCCCATCCAAATCATTTACAATAAAAGTTGCATTCCAATTAAAAACAACTTTAAATATTTAGTTACAATTTTAGATCCGAAACTATTAGGTGTAGCTTACTATGAATATATTATTAATAAATGTGAGTGTGGTGGGTTCCCTCACTTATTTAACCTTAAATTATTAAACAACTTTTTATATGTAGTCTCTTTAACATTTCTACTTAGAAACTACTAAAACTTGATAGGATTCAAACAAAAGTCCTAGGGTTAAAAATAGGAGCAAAGTCCCGAACAATGTCTTACAAGTGGAATGCTGTAGTCCCCTTCTTAAGTTAAGACGCCAATATTTATAACATTATTTTACCGATCTGTTTCCAATTAACAAAGAATTATTTTACCCACCTGTCCAATTAGCAAAGAACCCTTTATTTCCTCTTCTACAATCTCTTGCAGAGGAATTGTTTACTTTCTCCTTTTGATGTCAACTACGAATGCTTAATATTATGTCCTATTCTCATTCTCAAGTCCATTAAAAATACACTGATGCTAATTTAGATTTAAAATTTTTACTTGATATTTTTCTTACCTAATAACCATAACCATATTTTCACTGATGCGTCTAAACATAATTTATCTGGCTGTGTAGGGTAGGTTTCTATCATACACAATATAATATTGTTCAGAAAATTAAACTCGGACCAGAAGCATCCGTTTCGATTGGAGAATATTTTGGTTTTTTAAAAGCTATGGATTATATTCTTGTCATAGAACTTGAAAAAACAGTTAATTTTCCGGTTTAGTAAGCGCTCTTCAAACTCGTTGTAATTTTCTCAAGAAAATTAAAACATATTTTCTTGTCCTTCTTGAGATAATAGAAGATTTGAAATATAATGTCATGCCCATTATTTCTACAATTATTTGCTGATAGAGGAGATAGCATATTTAAGACCTCGATGCCCTGGCCATATTTCTTATATTATAGAAAAAGAAGTCAAATCTATCATTATTTCCTAAAGTCACATATTGATCATACCTTGTAATGTTCTATGATAGAGGTATACTATGACACTATTTGATAATTTTAATTTTTATTTAACTGAAACTTTTTCAGGCTTGCGTCCATATCCTGGCACTGGACACAGCCGCTGCCGCTTGTACCGCCAGTTTCTACGACAGCAATAAGACCACTATATACTTCATGGCCCCATATCTTGCTTGGTTAAGTTTCGCGTCGTTCCTCAATTATACTTTATGGAAACTTAACAAAGACGATGGCGGCAAAATTAAACCTTTATAATTACTAGAATAAGTTTAGTTTATATTAATATATTTTGATACGAGCTTAATGTATTCTTAAAAAATTATCTCTTAATAATTGCTTGTATCCTACAAAGATTTAAAGGTTTTAATAATATATATGGTATAAATTAAATATATTGTATGTTGTTGCTTGTTCTATATACAAATAAAAGATTTTTTTTATTTTTTTCGTTATTTTTTTTTTAGTTTAGGCGACACATCTTGTCCAGAATGAGCCCCCGTCAGTACGGGTTCACACCCTAGAGAAGCACCGAGGACTCCCTCTACGACCTAATGACATTTATAACATCCAAATTTCTTCAAAAGAAGCCTTCGACGGCGCATGGTAGCCCAAGATCAGAACCCGATTGGCCGAAGAGAAGTGCCCGATAAACCTGCGAACCCTAACTGATAGTTACCTGAAGGACAGAAAAGTAACGGTACGGTATTCGGGAGAGGAACACAGCAAGAAGACACAGAAGTGATGCGTACAGGGCTCCATTGGTGGCCCTTTGCTGTGAAACCTCCTGCTAGACCCCTTACTCAAACGCCTCCAAACTGAAGGAAACTATGTCCAGGCATTTGCTGACGACATAGTTCTGGTTTTTTTCGGAGACACCGCCAGTGACATCCAGAAAACTGCAAATGAGACCTTGCGTGTCTGGAGTTGGGGAACAGACAATAAATTAAAATTTTCCCCAAGCAAAATCCACGCGATGGTCATAACCAAAGAAACTAAAATTTAATAACCCCCGACTCAGCATGGGTTTAACAGCCATCAGCATGACCAATCAAATAAACTAACTAATAAATAAACTAATACGATAAACTAACGTTCAATGCACACATGGGTAATGTCTGTAAAAAAGCAGTTGCAATTTACAAACAGTTGTCTAGAGCCGTTAAAATAACTTGGGGGAGTTCAACCCGAAGTCCTCAGAGTTATATTTCTGGCTACAATAGAACCCATACTGCTGTATGCAGCCAGCTCATGGGCACCAGCAACAAATAAAATACGTGTCAGGAAGAGATTTGATGCAGTGCAAAGAGGTTTTCTCCAGAAGACCTGTAGGGCATACCGGACGGTGTCACTTCACGCAACACAAAACCTGACAGGCATACTTCCACTGGACATCAGGATTAAGAAAGCTGTTCTTCTCTACGAGGCCAAAAAAGGCCAAGACCAAAGCTCCCGTTACCAGCGCTTCGCACCTAGCCAGACAAAGCGGCCTGAAGTTCAGCCTCCTGGTTGACCGTCAGCAATTTGAAAACAGCAACTTCGCAGTACGTATCTTCACAGATGGCAGTAAGATTGAGGGCAAGGTTGGGGCTCCTCTATCTTTTTGGAATAGCGAAGCCGAACCCAGAGCCGTCAAACTTAGCCTGCCGTTTTACTGTACGGTCTACCAGGCAGAGCTCCTGGCCATATGTGAGGCAACCAAATTGGCTTAGCAGAGACGAACAATCGATAGCCATTTACAGTGACTCCTTGTCGGCCCTGCAGACCCTGGCAAACTTAGAGTCCTACTATCTGTTAGCTATCCAGGCCAGGGAAAACGCAGATAGGTAAAACATTAGCTTTATTCTGGATAAAAGCGCACGCTGTTCTGGAAGGAAACGAGCGAGCTGACGAATTAGCTGAGGACCCGGCACTAAAATCTAAAAAGCAACATAAATACAACAAATGTCCAATAGCATACGTCAAAAAGATTATTCGGGAAAAATCAATGGTATAGAATGAGAGATACGTGGGCTGTACCACAGCCAACAGAACAAAAGTATTCCTTCCCAACACCTTGATAGCATACAGAATCACGCGTAAAATTAAACATTCTGGAATACTGACCCAGATCCTGACAGGACATGGTGGGTTCTCCGAGTACCTGTACCGCTACAGATGCAAGGCGAACCCATCACGTATCTGCCAGCCCAGTTGTGACGAAACCCTGCTACACGTACTTCTGCCCGGTGCTTTCCAAAGATAGACATGTCATCCAGAAAAGCGTAGGAACCCAAGTAAATCTGGAAAATATAACTAAAATTATGACAAGAAATGATAGGAATAAATTTTTATACTACTGTAAGAAAATAGTTGAAATAGTAATAAATAGAAATAAGTAGCCTAAGAAATATATATGTTGGTAAAATATTAGTATATATTTCAGTATAATATATAAAATGAAATAGCAGTAATAAGATATAAGCAATAGCAGAATAAGTAAATAACATAATAAGTAAATAAGTAGAAACAAGTAAAAAGTGTAGTTGTAATGAATTAGAAAAAGTAATTGTAGTAATATACATATAGTAAGTAATCATGTAGAAATAAGTAAATAATGGCAAAATAATAAGTAAGAAACTCCTAAATGAAATAAGACGTATAAGATCCTAGGAAAAGAGAAAGGAAAATTGCAAAAATTGAATATTAAAAGTCGTCCGACCCAGAATATTTCCCCTGACTCAATAAAAATAAGGAAATATAATAAAAAGAGAGGATATACGGCAGTCCTAGCCGTTAAAGTGTGAATGTGAGATGAATTAAAGAAAGACCAAGTATGCGGAATAAACGTATATAAGCGAGAAGCTGAATGATAGAGAAAAAAGATAAACAAAAAGTGCGGCATTTCAGCCGGAATGTAGTTATATAAAAAAAAATCTCCTTTCATCCACATTTCACACACCATCACTAGCATCCGCATCATTCACACAATTAATATTTTTGTTGTCCCTCTAGCTATTTTTTATCCCTACTACTACAATATATTCAATTGATTTAGATTTATAATATAAAACTATAACATCTGCATATTCCGGAACGTTTCAATAACTTTCCACATACATATGGAGATCGTAAGTGTAAATATTTTAAAGCAAGGGACTGAGGACAAAGCCTTTTCATACAAGTCTGGGGGAAAGAACAAATAGTGGGTGTCGCACAGATATTGATCTGCAAGATAGCAAGCTACATATGAATTGAACAATTCTTGACGGATATTCAGCTGGTTCATTTTCTGCCGAGTATAGGAGACGGACATTATCGTATGCAGAGGCTATGTCTAGAAAACTACCTACAAGATATTCATTCTCCCCTAGCAAAAGCTAATCGAATGTCTGTTGTGAGTAAACTTAAACTGTCTGTTGTGCTGTGTTATGAGCTCATCACTAGAGTGTACACTTCCTTATTCAAGATGGAGCTTAAATCCTTTTGGACTACAATAGTTCACGGAGAAATAAGGGTACAGAAAGATATTATCCGATAATATGTGAAAAATTTGGAAAACAGCATAAACTTAAAACTTCAGTTGCTATATTTATCTGTCTAATTTTGGAGGGTCTTATTTTTTGTATCTTTCTGATGTTAAGCATGCTGCGTTCCATACCTCGTTGGCATGTACATAATTTATTTTTTAATTTTGTAGTACACTTCCAAGTTTGGCAGCCATAAGCAATATGTGACGACAATATTTTTGTTTTTATATTTACTGGCATATTTCTTTTAGACTACAAAAGATTTTAGGTTTGTTAGATTCATTTCTAAACCTACTTGTTTGTTACATACGTTTAGAGATTGTATCATAAGCTGAAGTTGAGAGGCAGAATCTAATAGCAAGACTATGTCGTCTGCAATACGTAGATGGCTTAGGTAATGTATACCCCTCCCGTCAATTTATAACCCGTATTTCTTCAAACGCAGTTTCCTTATTGTTGATTCTAGGATAGCAATAAACAATGATGGTGAGATTGGGTTCCCCTGTCTCACGCTCCTTTTTTTTATACTGTCTAAGTTAATGCATGACTACATTCCATCTGATAGTAAGTGAAAATATAGTCATAGGTGGTAAAGCGCATTAACTTATTAATCTTTTAACTCATGTCTTGAAGACACCCACATTATATTCTGATGGAAATACCGATGCTGGCAAGCTGTTCCAGCCCTTGTCCTACATAGTATTCGTCTTTCATAGTCCTACGAAAGTCGAAAGAGTCCTACTAAGCAAAGCGTTCGACAGGTGGAATGTCCACAACATAAGGGTACCTGCCGTGCCTCGGAATGTCCGGTAATGGAAGGGAGAAGGGGGAATTAATTCATGTAATTCCTGCGCACACTCGCCAAAATGTATCCTATAGAATACTGTGAGGCTAGCAAATCAACGTCTGTATTCAAGGCTGTAAAGGCTTTATAGGAAAACTTGACCCGATTTTTCCACCTTGATTCTTCCAGAGCTATATTGCTGTATATACTTTTGATGACCTGTATATAGTTTTTATCCACTCCTTGTCCTTCTAGCGTCTTAGCGTTCTCCTTGTTCAAATACAAAAATGGAATGCCGTGTCGAAAGCTTTCTTGTAATCTACGAAAAAGCAATATGTAGATTTTTTTGTTTTTCTTGGTATTTTTCTATTAGTCCAAAATCCTTTTTTAAAACCGGCTTGTTCGACAGTTTGTGCATTTTCCAAGATAGCACTTATTCTTGTATTTAAAAGAGTCGAGAAGATCTTATACAGAAATGGTAGATCACTAGTTACCTATGTCCTGCGGGGCTCCCTTTTTATATGTTAAAATTACGTATGACTCAGGCTTTTGTGTGACTCTGTTGTACGGTAAAACCGGTAGATTAGTAACGTTGACAGTAGAGTACAAGCTGCTTTTATAACCTCATTAGTGATGGGTCTGGGCCAGGGCTTTTTAAATTTTTTAGCTTAGTCACCTCCTTGTTATCTATCGAATGCTATTTGGTATTCATTTGTTTTTGTGCTATTATAGTTTGTCTTGCTATTAAAACCTGTGCACACCTGTAAAGTGTTTTATAAGATTCTGTAGCTATATTTAAAATATTATCACGGTTGTTTGAAATATTATCGGCTCATTTTAGACCTCTATCAGATTAGATCTTAGAAGTCTATCAGTCTTTGTCCTCTTCGATTTCTTAAACCGTATCCGTATGACTTCCTAATAAGGTGGTCTTCTGGTTTTGGTTTGCCGGTTTTTGCGTTAAAATATTCCATAATTATGTTAAGTTTGTGTGTTTGTTCAATAGCTTTATATAAGTCTGTACAGTACTTTCAATCTCTGTTTCTATTGCCTCTTCTGTAGGTGCGTACACTTGTATAAGTGATAGTTGAAAAACTTGTAGATTTAAATTTAGAAGTGCAACTCTGTCGCTGATATTCGTTACTTCTAGACACAACTTCTAGACTTTCTTTATGACATTTATTTAATATGAACACCACTCCATACATTCCCTGTTTAATGCCTGTGTAGCTTTCATACTCTTCTATATGCGTAACAGCTCCACGACTTTTATATTCTTCAGAGCTTCATTTAATTCTATTTAATGCTGATAAGGTGCCAACGTTATATGTTATTGTGCAGTTTCCTTGTTTCAAATATTGAGTTGAATATATTTTTTTTATATATATATATATTTTGTATAAAGTAATTGGAGGGTTTTGGTCATTATCTTCCTCGGTGAACGTGTTGGAAGATAATTATTTATATTATTATTATATTTATAGATATTTTATTTATATATTTAATTTGTTTAATTATTTTATTCTTGATCTTGAGAGAGGGGAGTGTTGATTGCTAGATCTGCTTATTGTTGTCATATTTATCCTGATCAATTTTCGTGATTATTGTTTTTTTTTAAATATACTAGGAAGTTTAAAATACTTGGTTCTAGGACTCCTTTCGATAAACTGATTGATTTACGTACGTTCAAATGAATTACGTTGTAATATTTTGTTCTTTTTATTTATCTATATAGTGCTAGCAATTTTGGTTGTAAATTAATCTCAGGCGTGTTGGTAGTTTTCTTTTATGGTTTGATTGATTCTTAATTTTTTTATAACTAATTTATCGATCTTTATTCTAACTTTATTGCTTTTCCCTCGCTCTTGCCTCAATTCTTTTAGTAGTCTTTCCTTTTTTCCAGGACATATCTAGGATAATCCTCGCTCATATAATTATGGGTGTCTTTTAGTAATCTTTTTTTTTGTTTAAAAATATTTATCTTAAGTCCAAGAGTTAAAAAAGTTACAATAATTAATAATCTAATAATCTACCCCAACCTTCAGCTTATCAAAAAAGATCAATAAATATTATGGGAAGGAGGTTTAATAAAACCCAAACAAGAGCAAGAGTCTGTGTGTGTGTCTGCATTCCCTTATGCAAGTTTCTGTTGAAATTTTTACTTTTTACTATATTAGACAATCAGTAATCATCTCTGCTCATTACATACATGCCTGTCCCTGCCGGGAATCGAACCTGAGTCCCGTTGTGTCGTTATACGTTAAGCGTCTGCTCTAACCACTCGACCAACGAGGCGGTTAAGCTTCGAATTCGAAAAATATCGTAAAATTACAAAATTACCTGTCATCATATTTTTTTTAATCCGGTATGTTTCTGGAAATTTTTGCCATTATTCTGAGTCCATTTGCAATATTAACAACATAGTACTTAATAGCTGTAAAATTATAGTTTTAATGAAGTATTAAGATTATTATAGATTATTTATTATAACAACATATTATTATAACATATTTTTTTAAGACCACGTTTTAGTATTTTTAGGTATTGATTGAAATACAATTAGTAAAATAGTAATAACAAACAAAATACTTTTTAAATATTTGTAGATGAGTTCTGTAAGAGAGGAAGAATTTGACATTTTTTCCGTAAAATTGTGCGACGTTTTAACTGTCGATTCTGGTAGTGATAGTAAAGATATTGAAGAAGGCTTTTCAGAAGAAAAGAGAGGAAATATTTGAGAGGATGGTAACCAAGGATAGATGGTAACCAACCATGCTAATTCATTCCACTAGTTTTATGTGGTCTGAAGATATTTACCGAAACTTCAGACTGTAAATAAAAATCAACCTTTCCTTTTTTATATTTAAAAAAACATAATCTTCAATCTTAAAAGAAATAGTTTTTCAAACCAACCAGTACGCTTGCCAGATCACAATTGAAAAAAATGAAAGGTGAAGAGGGGATACGTCCTAAATCATTTATGAATGGAAGGAGGTGACTGTGAAAGGATAGTTTAATTTATATTTATGTGGGTTTATACTTCCGCAATCATAATTGTCCAGTTCCTGCTATTACTTGTAATGGATGACTGGAGTATTGGGAATGACAAAATAATGAGCAAACATAGTTTTTCGTTAATTTTAAGGTTTTTGCATTTTCTCGATAATTAAAAGCTACCTTCAAATTTTCATGGAAAATCCTTAAAAAGAAAAAAAATACCCAATTGTCTAGTACTGCAATACAAAATTAAATCATTTGTACACATCTCGGCGTCATATAAGTCCTGATGAGTCGTTGTTGCGTTGGAGATGTAGATTCAGCTGGGTTTTATTTTTTATCGAGCAGCGCGATTCGTTATCCTACGAGCTAAGTAAGGCTGAGACCGGTTATTTGATTTGAAAAATTACCATAATATTGTGGCAAAGGTTTTAGTTATTCTGAATTTATGAATGGTTTTACTCAAGCTATTTGAAAAATAGTCCTTAAACTAATGGACTGATTTTTAACTAAAGGCCATACATAGCTCTGTAATTTTTTAAAATTTTTTGTCATGTCATGTCAAACATGTTTTTTGTCATGTCAAACAGACGGTACACTCGGTAAACCCTATGTCAAAAAGGTGTTAAATGAGAGATTAATTGAAAAAGGGCCTAAAGTAGCTATACACTGGGTGGCAATGACTATGATATTATAAACACAGCTTCTGGAATTCGTGTTCAAATGCAAAAAGTATAAAACAACTTGATGTTCACAGCTATAACAAGTATATGGGCGAAGTAGATATGATAGACCAAAAACTGTCTATGTATTTGTTAGAGCATTAGCGTGGGCTCAAGTAGTATATGAAGGTCTTTGGAAGACTCTTAAGCAATTAGTATTTTGAACACGTTCATAATATAGAAACCCAATAGCTCTCTTACACACGTAAAGTCACAGTAAATTTCAATTTTCTTTAGCGAAAGTTTTATCAAAGCAATTTGGAAACCGTTATTCAAAACAATTTGGAAACCGTTATACGGATAAGTAACTTAAACCACTATCTAGACCACCAGGATAGTACAATTAGCAGTAATAGTTGCAAAGTCTGTTACAAACTTGGACGCTGTGCAACCTGCTTTAAAAATAGTATATAAAGTAAATTAATATAGTTTGACGATCTTAACGTTTCATCAGATAGTAATTTTGTAACTTTTTTAAGAATCGAAAGACCTCTTGAGGCGGATGTTCCTTTCTATTGCAAATCGAGGGTCTGAAGAAAAGAGGTTATCATTAACTTACACCAATACTACGACAGCTACCACGTCAAATCATTAACAAATGCGGTTACTGTGACAACAACAAGATGGACAATAGCAGTTATGCTCTCACTGGCCTGACTCAGTTCCAAAGCAACTTTACCCTGGTCAGTCCAAAGCACGTCCAAAGCACTGGGATAGGCATCAATTATGCCTATCCCAGCGACCCAAAAAATATCAGGAGTTACAGCTATTTATAATATGATAAAAAATTTAGTAAAATAGAAGAATAAAAAGGAAGTTAGATGATATAAAAAGGAGGAAAGATGTTTTTAGACTTGGAATATATAGGCAAAAAGTGAAGTAACGGGGAATCCAGGCACCTTATTAAACGAAATTTTTATACAACGTTTTTAGATTCATTGAGTTTTATTTGGATTTTAAGACCGAACTCAGAGAAATTCTTGAGAGAAGCACTTCAAAAACGATAAGGGATAATAATTCAGATATAAGTGGTAGTTTTAAGAGTGCAGCAAAGTTGCCTAAACTAAATATACCCATGTTTTCTGGTTTGTACAGAGATTGCTTTTATAATAGTAATATATATATATATTATATATTTGACGATTATATAACGTATTAATTTAACGATAATATAACGATAATTAGTAACTCAATTGATATCATTGTAACAGTGGGGTGTGAACAACGTGCCGTAACGAATCACGTGATCGGAATCGTTTGGAGGGGCACCGGAGACATTTTAATTAATCGAGAGCATTAGGTCGAAGGAGAATTGATTAGTGAGAGCCTTATAGTTCGGACCCCCCAAGGGGACCGGTGGTTCACGCAACTCTGATAATTGTATACCTGCTAAGTAACTTGTGATAATTGATTACCTAGGGGGAGGGGGGGCACATTGATTCACGGGGCACATTGGTACAGTATCTATATCTCAAAACCGATAAACGCTACACAGTCCGGCATATCACTAGAATGCTCAAGGACATTCACAAGAATGAGAGTTGTGACACCGCTTGCCGCCAGTTGGCCGTTGGGCCTCAACGGTCACTTACGTGTTGGAAGTGGCTGCACCGCTGCCTACAAAAAAAATACGTGAATTGTTTTATTATTATTTGTTACTAAAGGTAAGTAAATATAGCTATTATTGTATTCTAAAATGTTTTTGATTGTAAGATTATTATATATTTGATAAAATTAATTGTTTGTGAAAAAATTTCTTTGGGGCACTTTGATACGGTAATTTGCGGGGTACAACGATACGTGTCAATGAAGAAAACATTGAACATGCAATACGTGGAATATTGGCAAAGCAGCCAACAAATATGGCATCAAAACTGCAACCCTACAACATCGCATAGAAAAAGCCAGAAAATCATTTGAAGCTACCAGAACATTATCTACAAATGAAGCATCCTCTTCATTACCAACAGAATCTTCTTTATTACAAGCAGGTCCATCTTCACCACAAATAGCATCATCTATGGAGATGGTACAAATAGCATCATCTTCAGTACACACTACTACTGCATCTTTATCATCACACACTGCTACAGCTACTTCATCAAACGTCTATAGTTCCAAGTATACCGTAGCACAAGTTTTTTCAACCGAACAAGAAAAGGCATTGACTCAATATTTATTGAATTGGGATTTTGAAAAAAAAAAATTATTGATTTTTTTAAATTATTTTAAAACTTTATCATAAATTATATTGATATATTATGCGAAAAACTTAAAAAAAAGTTTTTTTCAATTAATTATAAGCAATTAAAAGTGGATAAAATTTAAATAAAAATCACGTGACTATGAACGCGCCACGATTGGTCACCATATTTGTGACGTCATAATGTTCTAGCTATTTAATAACAGTACAGCGTTTACAGCTATTACATGTGACTTGATAATAACATTAAAAGTTTATTGCTAAAAAACGATTTGTTAATTAATTCCGTTTAGCTATGTGTGACAAAGGATTTATAAAGGCAACGTCTGATAATATTCCTGATGTTGATATATTTATGATAACCAGTTTTTTAACAAATGATGTTCGGTTCAATTCTGCTGAAGTTCGAGGTGCCAAGGGATCAAGGTAAGTCTGTTAAAAAATAATATAAATAAAAATATTTAAATATTTATCTTTGTTTATATTAAATATAATTATTTATTTCATTAATTGTAGAGCATCACGTGAGAGTTACGGCGACAAAGCTATAGGTTATGTTCAACTTAGTCGTAAAAATAATATTTGTATCGTAAAAGGACGGGTTTGTCCAGAACATCGAGTTCGAAGTAAAGCTTATTCAGTTACTTTAACTATTAATGAAAAGTCAAGAAAAGTTCAAGATGTTCAATGCCGTGACTGTGCAGCTTCAGCAGGTAATTTATACTCCTAATAATCTGTAATTTTTTGATGTTATAGGCAATAATCTTCTTTTCAATTGTGTGAACAGGTGGTTGTAAACATGCATTAGCATTACTATTGTGGACCATGTGAGTTTTCTAGACATGACTTAATTTTCACATCCTATAATGTAAGGTCACCAAAACGTAAACATAAATTTATTCTAACGCGTAATTACAGTGACATTAACTATGATTCTCTTAAAGAAGATTTTTGTAATGCAGATTGGGAATCGGTCATCTCTGCGTCTGACATGGACACTAAGGTTAATTTAATGAACGATATTATTCTTGCCTTATATAATACACACGCTAATTTACGAACGGTAAGAGTAAAGCATTACCCTGCTCCATGGTTAGTTAGCCGTCTCCAATTAGTTAAAGACAACAATACTCTGTCTAAACCTTGTACAGTCACAGCCGGTGTACCCCAGGGCGGGGTTCTCTCTCCACTTTTATTCTCTTTTTTCATTAATAACATTACTTCCTCTCTTACTTGTTCTTACCACTTATATGCTGATGATTTGCAAATTTATACTGCAGCCTCGATCACAAACCTTGCTGATGCCATTCATAAGATAAACGGTGATCTTGTTTCTATTGCAAAGTGGGCAAAATACTTTGGCCTTTTAATAAATCCCCTGAAATCACAGGCAATAATAGTAGGTAGTAAGTATTTCGTATCTGTACAACAGCGAACAGAACTGCCTGACATCTTACTTGATGGTACACCTATTCCTCTTTCCTCTACTGTTTGTAATTTAGGCATCACTTTAGATCAAACGCTTTCCTGGGCACCTCATATTACTAATGTTAGTCGTAAGGTATTTTCCTCCTTTCATTCGCTTAAACGACTCCAAAATTTTCTCCCAGTAAAAACGAAGGCTATGCTGGCCAAGTCACTTATTTTGCCTTTGATAGATTATTGTGATGTGGTGTTTCTTGACTCATCAGAAGAGTTAGTGTGCAAGCTCGAACGTCTCCAAAATGTGGCAATAAGATTTGTTTTTAATTTACGTAAATATGATCATATTACGGAATCACGTAAAAAATTAAATTTACCCCTGATCAAATTACGAAGACACTTGCACACACTGGCTCTGCTTTACAATGTTTTATTTAACCCTATGACACCTACATACTTAAAAGAGCGTTTTAAGTACCAAGCCGGCATTAGTGGAAGTCGCCTGAGATCTACTGATAATTTGAGACTTACTTTTCCAACCTGTAATTCAGACTGCTATGCCAAGTCATTTACTGGTCTTGCAGTAAAACTTTGGAATAATCTGCCGCCTGACATCCGTAAATCGCCTTCGTTAAAGTCATTTAAGCACAACCTCCGCAAGTTTTATGAGTGTGATCGGTAGTAATTAATTAGTTTTTTTTCCTTTATTACTTATTTATAAGAGTTTTTAGTAAGTACTTTTTATTATTGTTATGTATATTTTTGTACACATTTATTATTGTTACTATTTTTATTTCAAATTTTTAGTTTTCTACCATGTTACATGTTATTTGTTATTTTTTTTATAAGAATTCAAGGGTTGACTGGAAGAGATCTCTTCAAGGGATAAGTCCGCCTTTGTATACTTTAATAATTGTTTTTTATTTTTGTATTTTATATATATTGTAATTTACATTTGTGTTATTGTGTACAATAAAGAGTTTAACAACAACAACAACAACAACAACAACAACAACCCATCGCAGTAGTGAAGATCCAGCACCAACAGAAGTAGCTTGCTATTGGAAAAAATCTCCATTATCAGGCATTGGTACAGTTATAAAATATATTGAAGCAGAAAAAATAACAAAAAAAACCTCTAATACTCCTGTTGAAAATTTGCCGAACAATAGTACATTTTTACAAGAAGTTATTCAATTTGCCAAAGATCAACAAATAAATTCTCAAATTGGGCAATTAAATTATGATTTAGAATCCAAAAAAGCTTACAGTTTATCGTTACAGCGACAAATTTTCATTTTAAGGGAAGTACTGATTTACGAGTTGAGAAATTTTTGGAATTCGCTAAAACTGGAATGGCAGAAGCTGTTTGTAAAGAAGCTAAACAGCTAACCAAGCAGCAAAGTAAATGTGCAATTTGGTATGAACTTCGTTATGGACGTATTACTGCATCAAAGTTTTATGAAGCTCACTGGTTCAACAAATCATTGGTGCCAGTAAGGTTTATGAAACAAATGCTATGACACGAGGTAAAGAGTTGGAAGAAGACGTTATCGAAGTTCTTCAGAAAAAATTAAGAGTACAAATAACAAGGTCGGGGATGTATCTTGTACCTAGTTATCCGATTTTTGCAGCCTCTCCTGATGGAATAACTAGCAATACTATTGTTGAGATAAAATGTCCCACCAGTCAAAAAACATTAGAAACTTTTTTACCAAACGGTAAAGTCAGCTTGAAGTGTAATGCACAAATGCAATTACAAATGTTATTGACTGGTAAAAAAGAAGGTATTTTTTGTGTTGCTGATCCCAATTTTGAAACAAATCAAACTATTTACATTAAAACATTAAAATATGATGATGCACATACACAAGCTCTAATAAAAAATAGTCAAGTATTTTGGTCCAAAAATATATTTTCAAAATTACTAAAATCTGTACAAACTCTAAGTATCCAGTAATCTTATTAATCATGATTTATAATATTTTGATATTATTTTACAAGAACAAACAAAATAAATACATTAGTTTAAATAAGACATACACCTAATAAGTTATTTTATAATACTAATACTCTTAAGCTTAAGTAGAAATTATAGGCGCTTGCAAATTTACTAGTGCTTCAGCAATGACAACAATATTGTCTGTTAAAGGTAACATATTATGATTGACAACAGCATGAGGTTTTAGAAAAACAAACTGTCTCATTCTTCTGATAACGCGCTCTATATGAATACGTAGAGCAGCGATTCGTTTACCTTGTAAAACGTCAGATTGTGATAATTTTTTTTACTCCAGAATTAACTGAAGGTGGTCGAATTAATTCAATGTTTTTATCGTCAAGAAGTGAAACAATGTGTTTGAATCCTCGATCGGCCATGACAGCAGAAGCCTCGGGTAGCTCTTCTAATAATCCGCTTTCTTGAAATAGTAGTTCATCTGAAATTCGGCCTCCAAACCCTTTTGATATAAAATTTATAAAACCATCTGGTGTACAAGATATTAAATACTTTAAAGTATTACACCTTTTATACTCTGACCAAGTTAAAGACTGGTATTCTGGATCACTTGGTTTTTCAATTTGTATCTCAAATGCATCACATGATTATATGATGTTCTAAATGGTATCGGTAGTATTTTTTTGATGTTACTAGATTCCGGCATATAAACGAGTTTTTTAAAGAAATGTGCTAATACAGGAACCGAGTTATTGAAAATAATACTAGCATTGCTGACACTCATTCCAAACTGTTCACTTAATCTTTCAAAAGTATCTTGGCGTCGTATTTTCATCAAAGATAATTTTATATTGGTAATATTAATATTAGATATAGCAATAATAACTAATACGTTCTAGTATCACATTCCATTCTTCAGGAATTCCAGTATACGCTTTTAAATTATCGTTGATTAAGTAATTTGTGACTTTCAAAATTTCAGATTTTTTCACAGGATCCAATCTCCTGCATCCAAGCTGCTAGAATCTATAGTACTCGAGCCAGTATTCTCCGAAGATTTATAAATATCTTGTGAACTATTTGAATGTGTAAAACTTCTAGATAACAAGCTTTTTTGAGCATCTTCTACTACATTTGAAAGTGATTTTGGACGCAATGGTTTTATTGGAGATGTCGCAATACTAATGCTACCAGTTTTAATCGGTGAGCAAGATTTATTCACTCTGACTGATAAAATTTTACATTGGACTGATACGCTACGATACTTGACACGACTATTAACTTGTACAGCAACAGTACGGTTGTTGATATTAGTTTGTGTTCCAACAGCAACCTTTTGGTCATGTGTTACATTTAAAAGATCAGAATCAACTTCAATTTCGATATTTTGAGGCCGTAATTTACATTCGTTTTTGTTTTCTAATTTATTAAGGTAATATACGCTTTTAATTTAAAAAAATGTTGGTCGTATTGTAAGTCATACTTGAATTACACCCTCTTTTCTTTCTTATAAAAATCACTATAAGTCCGCTGTGAAATTAAAGATACATTATATACCATACACAACGCTGAAGGAAGTATGGCTAAGCAAGATATGAGAAAACCAAACATTCTGCCGAAATATACCGAGGAAATTAAAAGACATGTTGCTGGATTTATTAAGTCATTACTTATGGTCATTTTCATTACAATCGTCCAAAAACTGATAAAATGTATCTGCCACAGGAGTATAACAGCACCGTTGACATTTACCGCAAGTATTTAGAAGACTGCAAAATAAATGGGTATCAACCTGTTACTGAAACCATTTTTAGATACAGATGCTGAAACAGATATTCATTGAATATATTATAACTATACATGTGCCAAAAAAAGACAAATGTCAAATTTGCACTAAGTTTGATAATAGTAAAAACGCAACCACTGAACAACCAACCTTCACACCTTTTATTTTTTAAAAAGTGACTATAAAATAAATTAGAACAGCAACTTTCAAAAAACAGTATCCAGACCAAGTTCGAATGAAATATTCGATGATTGAAGAGACAGAAAAAACACGAGTTACATAGCAAGAGGTGGGATTATAGAAAGGAACAAAGAGCAAAAGAGAAAGAGCAAAGCTAGAGGTAAAGGAATGGTAAAATTTAAGACAGAAAACGCCCGAGTTTCTGGTGGTGACTTCAGACAAGACATCTTAGACACTTTAATAAAACCTGCGTATATTGCCAAATTGCCTATATCGAAGGCAAAATATAAAGATCTTATGAGGCTGTGTGAAAGTGGAACTATCCCAAAGACCTATCACAGGGAGAACAGGAAATCCCTTGCGATGACAATGTTCGTGACTATTTTCTTTACAGTAATGACAAAGAAGTCGATTAATAATTAAAAATAAAAGAGTGATTTATTATTGTGAGTTCCGTAAATCTACTCAATTGTAATCCAATACCACAACTGTGGTCCATTTTATTTGTAACAGAAATTTTGCCATATTTATGTTAAGAAAAACTTTTTTAGTTAACCAGGACCATAGTCCATACCATAGTTTACACGAGTAAACTAGACTAAAAGTTGAGTAGTTTTCGGTTAACAGCTTTTGTGTTAGAGTAAGTTAGGTTAGTTAAGTTGATTATTTCTAACGTTTGATTATCAACGGTAATGTTATAATGACAATAAAGACTTTCATGTCTTTAATTTTGTTTTGAATTTAAAATTTTTATTTTATTTACACAATTCGTTAATAACGTCAACGTGGATATTAAAGTAACAACTGGGAAACGAAAGACATAGCAAATTAGCTTAATATGTCTCTAGAGACTGTATATACGCCCTTTTTTTGAGAATCAAAACCATTTATTGACCTATACACTGTGACAATTTTACAGAAATTGCGAAATTCGGGGACGTAAACGCCATTTTTTTTCATTTTTTGGGGCGTATCTCAATGCTATTTTCTTTATTTATTCATTTATTTTAAATGTTATGGACTCATATCGTGTATTAACATTATTTAGGTATTGGAACCAAAAATTCACTATGAGAGTTTAAAAATAAAAAAGTTGCGTTTTTTTTTCCAATTTTTTTTTTCTTTTGCCTTTCCTGATAAGTAGTAATTTGGCGTTTACGCCCTTTGAGCCCCAAGGTATCGATATTTTCAACAGTATTGGCTGATACGGCATCAATATTTGGTTCGTGAGGATTACCTATTGCAATACTTTCTAGCGATTCACTTAAAATGTTTTCAATGATTTGTTGTCTCCGTCTCTTTTATGCAACTGGTATTAGAATCGTTGTAGTGCCTTGTCTTTTACGATTAGGTTGACAGTCAAACTTGGGTGGTATCACATCAATTTTAATCTTTGCTTTACCTCCCATTGTTGTATAATAAATATAGTTTTCCATGTCATCTTTTAACTAGAAAAAAAAAACCATAATAATTATTTAAATATTGTTATAAAGACAGAAAAACCACTATAATATGAAATTAATAAATTTTAATTTAGCCCAATACATAACCTAGAATGTTACAAAATTATTAATATATTCAATGGAATCACAATCATTACATACAGAATAGATACATGAATTCATTATTTAAGCACTGTCAATTATCAATAAAAAAAAAATTAATGCTATGATTTTAAAGGTTATGATGATAAAGAGTCTAGTTAAAAGTATTTATTGACTAAAAACTCATCTATTTATTCGATTTGTATACTTACATAAATAATAAGTAATAACAATGTTGTTATGAAATACTTACATCGAAATGATCTTCACAACAAAAAAAATCGACTTTGTTTTGGGATTATCGCGATGCACTGCTGGAAACCATTTATTTCGACGTTTTTCATCTTGGGGAACATTTAAAAACATTTTACCAGGAGTTGCTTTTGTAGTATTCGTACATAATGGTACAAAACAAGAACGATAACTTTTAAGGGTCGACATTTTCAATATTAATTTGTGTATTTATAACAATGACAACAGAATTAAATAGATCAAAACACTGTTCGTATTATCTCTGGATAAACTGCAATGAGTGACAACAAACATTATGACGTCACATGCACTCGGGTTTGTTCGGTAGCTATCGGCATGTCTTCGGTGCTGGATTCAAAAACTTATTTTAATTTTGATATAACTTTTGAATTATTGCAAAATAAAAAAAAAAATGTTTTGTTATAAAACTTATATCTGATCTTTCTATTTATTGCAAAAAAAAAAATTTTCAAAAACCCAATTGCAGTAAAATGCACTACGGCCGTACATTGAAACAGATTTTGACTTTGACATACGGATGCGCAGAATCCTCAGGGTTTTAATTATCCAAAATCCTGGAAAGAAAATAAATGCGCTGGAATAGATTGGGCAGCTGGCTTCAGGAAGAGAAACCCAGAATTGAGTCTACGAAAACCAGAAAACACAAGCGCAGCAAGAAGCTTTGCTTTCAACAAAGCTGCTGTTGACAATACAATTTTACACAAGATCTAATAATAAACTTAGACAAAACAGGCATAAGCACAGTTCTTTCCACTCCTAAAGTTATTTCTGGAAGAAAACAAAGACAAGTGGGACAAATAGTTTCTGCAGAACGCGGAGAGTTAGTTACTTTTTGTGGTATTATTACTGCAACTGGTTCTTATCTTCCTCCAGTTTATGTCTTTCCAAGAGTTCACTATAAAGATCGTTTCCTAAATGGTGCTCCTGATGGAAGTCTAGGGTTGGCAAACAGAAGCGGCTGGATGACATCAAAATTGTTTATAAGGGTTTTGAAACACATTCAACGCCTTAATTCGAGTATTGTTCGGACAGTTAATCAACACGTATGTTGGCTTTTGACAATCCCAGGGATAGTTAACCTTTTTTCTTGCCTCAATCAGTACTGTCAAGTTTCCATATTACAAAATGGGGAGATGTTCAATATGTAACAATCAATTCTCCGATGGGGTTCAGTGCTCCGCGTCTGGAAATGAGTTGGATTTCGGTTGTGCTGGTCTGACGGAGGCTGGCTGGAAGAGGTTGGGTACGGACCGTAGATCATCCTGGAGATGTCCCTCCTGCAAAACTTCTAGTTCAGCCACTCTAAGTCCTCTTGAAACAGCTTCGACAGCGACTGTTTTACATGAAATTCGAGGGATCAAACAACAGTTGGCTGATTTTAATGAGATAAAGGCCAAATTGGATTTGCTCCCTGATTTGTTGGAAGAAATCAAATCCATGAAGGCAGACATCACTGATTTAAAAAAATCGTGCAACTGTTTCGCGGATTTTATCGACCACCTTAAAATGAAGTCTGCTGACACGAATAAGAAGGTTGTGTATTTTGAGGGTAAGTTGTTTGCTGCTGAAGAAAAAAATTAACATCCTCACTTCTCAGCTGTCAATAGCTGAACAAAGATCACGGCTAAATAATGTGGAAATTAGAGGTGTGCCGTTGAAGAAGGATGAAAATTTATACCAAATCACCGAGGCAATTTCTAGTCAAATCGGATATAACTTTCCAAAGTCACAAATAAATTATATCTCAAGAGTGCCTACTTACAACTCGAAGGATAAGTCAATAGTGATATGTTTCTTGATTCGGTATGTTAAAGAAGATTTTATATCGGCTGCGCACGCTCATAAGATGCTGAAAACTGAAGACCTGGGTTATAAAGGGTCACAGCAACGAGTCTTTGTGAATGATCATCCGAATTCTGAGTCTAAGCAATTATTAAATAAGGCCAAACAAATTGCAAAGGAGAAAAAATATTATTGTTTGGGTTAAATTTGGAAAAATCCATGTAAGAACGAATGATAACTCTGGAGTGTTCATAGTGAAAAAGTTAAGTGATTTAAACAAGTTTGCTTAGCCTGTTGCAGTAAACGCGTACACGCTTCCTTGCTTGTATTATTAGCAAGATTAATTTTGCAGTAGTTTTATAAGTTATAAATTAACTGAGTTTTACAAAATGTTTGTAACGCCCGGATTGCCACTTCCACCGAAATCGTCTTGTTAAAGCCTACCTTCATGTTCTATTAAATTTAGTACACTAATGAATAAAAATGCATCGATCTCGCTTTGTCTTCAGAAAACGGCATTGCGCGCATCGTCTAAATGTTTCTTACTTCCTTGTTGCACCCGTTTCTCTAACTGTCGTTGTTATTTTCACAATCTGCCACACTATATACACGTTCGCAGTCCTTTCGATATTTTAATAATATTATTACTTACAGTTAACTATCGTTTAATATTCTTCTGTATTTATATTTATGATTCTTGTTTTTTATTTTATAATTATTGTATTGTTAATTCTAAATATAGTAATGGATTCTAATAGTGGAAATTCTGTGAGTAAATATAATGTGAGCATGTATTACCAGAATGTCCGAGGACTGCGATCTAAAACTTCAATCATTTATCGAAATGTATGCCTTAACTCGTATGACATAATTATTTTAACGGAAACATGGTTATTGGATGGTGTGAGTGACTCGGAATTGTTTGATGGTAGAGATATATAGTATGGCGTCAAGACAGAAATTACAATTTTACTAAACAAAGTCGCTGTGGCGATGTGATGTGAAAATCTTCGTTATAAGGGATATAACGAAAAATAAATGTACTTTAAATAATGTATTACTGACAGAACATAAGCGTTCCACTTTAAAGTAATGGATAAGACAAAGCCTAAGTTGTTAAATATTGTCCATCAAAATATACAAGGCTTAGGTGGCAAGGAATTGGAAATGGAACTCTTTGTTCAAAAATATGACATAAGTTTATTGTGCATTACAGAGCACTGGTTATCAAAGAATAACAATATTATTAATGTACAAAATTATAAATTATCAAGTTCGTTCTGTAGAGAGAAAGCTATTCGCGGTGGTTCACTTAACTTAGCTCGTAACGATGTAGTGTTAAAGTCTCGATCAGACATAGTGGCACTCTCTGTCGAGCGAATTATTGAACTATCCTGCATTGAGCTCAATGAACATATTATTTTGTGCGTGTACCGACCCCCCCCCCCCTAGTGACTTTGATGAATTTGAAAACAAAATGTAGGATATTTTAACTAAGCTTTGTCATAAAAACAAGTCCATGATTGTTTGCGGTGATTTCGATGTAGATATATTACAAGAAACTTCGTCTAGTGTACATTTATTAAATTTGTTTAAATCCTTTAACTTACTGAACGTCTTTTTTGAACCTACTCGTATTACTAGTGTTTCCGCGACTTGTATTGATAATGTGTTCTGTCGCTGTAACACTTATGAAGAAACAGTAATGACGAATTTAAGTTCAGACCACTGTGGGCTAAAATTTTCTCTATTAATTAATCACGAAAGTGAAAAGCCCCAAAAGTTTACTTGTAGACCAATTACTAAAAACCGGGTCCTAACATTTAAGAATACTGTTCAGCAAAAAGTGGGTAAAGTAGACATGACCGATGATAATCCAAATAATATATATAATAACATTTTTGTAACAAGAATTTAATAATGTTTTTAAGCCAAAAACTATGACTAAATACCTAAAACTTAAATTTAGTGATTGGGCTACAGTGGGAATATATGTAAAGAAAAATATGATTTTATTTAAATTCTCCCTCGAACCCATAGATTACGAATAGTTATAGATTAGAATAGTTATACCATAGATTACGAATGAATGACGTCTTGTCATTTGTGTAAATTAGAGTCGTTTCTCTTTTACAGGTTAATTTAAATCTAAATTTCTATTTATTTATGTATCACATTGTTTACATGTAAAAATAAAACAACTCTTTTACAGAAACTCAATTGTGTTATTGACGGTGTCATATAAATATCGAACAATCTTATAAAACGACATTTGTTATTAGAAAATGGAGAAGTTGAAATTTACTTTTCAAGCATTGTTGCCGATCTGTGGGGAATTCCCCAAAACGTGGGGAATTTTATACTTATGCGGGTATAAAATGGGGAATAAAATTTTTGGGGAATTGTGGGGAATTGAGGGAGTTTCATTATTATTTCTAAAAGAATTTGTTAAATTCATTAAATTATAACATTTTAAATATATATGAGATTAAATTCGATAAAAAAAAAAAATATTTCCTTATTCAAGTACAATCATTCTTCCCGCTCATCTTGCCACGCCAATCTTTCGTCGGTAATTAAAATATCTTCATTTTTGACTCCTTCTATTTCCTCTTCATTGTTCCCGTTAGAAATTTCTAATTCGTCTTCAAATGGCATTAAATGGCAAAGCACGAAAATGAAGTCACCTTAAATATTAAATATTCTCTATGAATTACAAATATAATACAAATTTATTTTTAGCATGATTAAATTTCAATAACAATAGCAATTTTATACTTATCAATTACCTTGTTTTTTTTTAAATACATAATAATTCTTGTTATTTATCATAATAATCTTCATGTCACCAAATTTGTCCGTTACAGGATCAATTTCTTCAACAAAATTCTGCATTTTATTTTTTAAGTTAATTTTTTTTTTTTTAAATCTTACAGGTTTTAAATTATAAAATGTAACACTATACACTGCTATTACTTGAATATCTTTAATATTTATTTTACTTTTCTTTTATTTTTAATTTTAATTATAATCACTTTAATATTTTTTTTTTTAACTTTTAACAGCAATTTTTATCAATAATTTGAACGTACACTATTTTATTGTTGTATTGTTAATGCTGATCATGTGTTCTGCCGCTGTTCAATTGTTTTAATGTTTGGCTTACAATAAATTGCGTATATATTCGAGTCGGAGAGAGTGAAAAGTTTTTTATCTTTAATGTTTTTCACGATTTTACATACAGTATTCATAGTGTATTTTAAATAACAAAAATATACATTTGGTAGAAATTAATTCTAGAAATAAAATTATTCTTATTGACTTTTAAGTATGGATAATTGGTTGCAAAAAAAACGACACAAAGCCGACGATAAAGATGATGAGGTAAGTCAATAATATATATTCAATAAATTCGTTAGTGATAAATAAGTAAAATTTATTTATTAAGCACAGAGATTATAAACTATTAGTGATTTAATTTTAACTAAAATATTTGTAAATAATTAAAAAAATTTTTTTGAAGTTATACTTCTTTAGGCGCGTTATGAAAAAATGATGAGAGTGAAATTTTGCGATGCGCGCGCATCTGTGACACGAAATTCACAGTATGAAGCACGGGTAGATAACTTCATACCATAAAAACTCGCATTAATAAAAGGCTCACATATCGAAATTGACAGTTCTTTCCCCCTCTCCTCTTTCCCCTCTTTCGCTGACATTGAACTGACAGAGTACAGTATTATTTGAATATGAAATAATCGCCATTATTACAATTTACAGTTTCAGAGTTGATCGAGTGAAGTTGCGTTGAGTTTTTATTCCGTTTCTTATCCTCTCAGTGTCTGTTATTGTAATAATATCCTTAAAGCTTGCACGATGTATAATCATTGTGTTGTGAAGTGTTGTGATAGTATACGAAAGGACGTTAACTTTTATTCTTTTCCAAAGAACGAGATAGGACTCAAAAAGTGGTTAGAGACCATTGATTGTGATAGATTACGGAGCTTATCCGACCGATTCACAAGCATTTCGTGTGTCGGAAGCACTTTGAAAAAAGATTTCTGACATCATCGTAGTTGAGATCTCGTCTTCGTGTCGGCGCTTATCCTACACTGTTTACAGAAGATGAAATTATTAGTGGTATCCCTCAAACCACTCGCACCGTCATCAACAAAAGTATGTAATTCCTATGAACATCTCTTCGTAATTTTCTATGTTTTGTTTATTTTGGACATAAGTTTTTAGATAAATTAACCACGCAGGTTTGATTTATTTTAAAATGAGTACCCAAATGCGATTTTCTTTAAAGATAAGAAGCAGAGATGGAGTGTAGATTTTCAAACAACTTAACAAACCCTCTGAGTCCAGAAGTCCATTAATACTTTATATAAAAGAAGTAGATCAGACATGTGTATTAATATTGTTTTATTAATAAAAATGATGAACAATATGAGCTGTAACTTTTGAATATACATCATCATTTTCTAAACAAAGGACAGATTTTAAGATACAATAATTAAACAAAGCCCAAAATGCTACAAATTTTTATAGAAGATATTTATATTGCCATCTAAATGCACTCTTAATAAAATTATTTCTGAGTTAAACATTGAAACAGGGATCAATCCTCAAATCTTTGAAGCTATAAAACAAGAGGTAACTATTAAACCTTTAAACAATGCTATGCTTGTATATTTTTGTGCCAAAATCTATTAATTTTCCATTAACTATATAGGCTATATATGAATGTATGAGTTTATATATAATTGTTTATATATAATAAAAAGAGTGCAATTAGCTAATGTGTGTGTGCTGTATATCACTTTGTGTGTATATTTTTTTTTTTTTTTTTTTTTTTTATTAATTTCTACTTTTATCCACGGACACGTCGCCCGTGCACTTTTCGCATTTGGTTTGTATTTTGCATATTAATTGTTGAAATTTTAAGATAACATACTCAAAAAGGAGTCTATTACTACAGGTACCTTAAAAACTATATTAGTAAGGTAAGTCCTTTGCACAGCAATTACACATACTTATATAAATATAAATATTATATATATATATATATATATATATATATACATATATATTTTTTTTAATTTTTATTTATTTATGTGAAGTATAGTATAAGTATTTGATGTATAAAAAACAAAAATATTATTAAAGTTAAATTTCTTACATTTTCTCATTAATGCCTTCTGTGTATAATATTTGTTTTTGAATTCTGTTGAACTATATGATATTCCAAACCACCAAAAAGGGAAATTTCTTCAATTTAAAAAATAAAGTCCAAGTTGGGTCAATAATATTTCTCTAATATAAAGAAAAGTTATCATTAATTCAATGTATTGCCAACCCGAAAGAGATATTGCGTGACTTTTATTTATTATTATTATAGAAACATGACTAATTAGTAATTTGCTTTTAGGTGAATACTTGGGAAGAAAAGAAGAAATATTGCTCAATCCTTTTTGATGAAATAGCTCTGGAAGCTGCCTTGACATATGACAAACACAAAGACACCATAGATGGTTTTGTTGATCTGACAAACATGAAAAGTGAATATTAGATAAAGAAAATGATAAAAATATTTAAATAAACTTAAATTCAATTTTTTAATTTATTATTAAATTTATTTATTTACTTTAAGAATATTAAATAATCAATAATTAACATTTAAAATTTAGAATCTCAAAATATTTAGTACAAATTATGTCCTATCCATTTATTTATTTAATTTTTCAAATTTAAACTAAAATTTATTGACTGTTTTGGCTATCCTTTTCAGTCCTTTTATTATTTCATTGTAATTAATTATTTGCATGCAATTAAAAAATCAATTTTTTAATGATGCCAAAGAAGTATAACTTCTTACGCGCGTACATAAGTACACGCACAGTTTTTTTTTGTATTTTCAATATATATACATGCAAGTGTAAATATTTTTTTTTTTATGCAATTTTATATCAGATAAATGTATTTACAACTCACTTTTTTTCCAATTTAATTAATTTATTTATATTTTCTAGTCAGTGGTAATGGACAATAATGCGGTCAGTAATGAAGTTCTCTGTAGCAGTACTAGTACAAGCAAAGAAACATCCGATGAAACCAAAAAAAGAAAAACACCAAAACGATTTAACAAATTTAATGAAAATTGGTTGAATCAGGCTCAGTTTAAGGGATGGTTGAAGAAGAAAAATTCAGAATTAAAGAATGGCCACGATCTAGCTGAATGTACTGTTTGTGTAAAAACACTATCAGCCCACAAAAGCGACTTAATTCGTCATCTAGAGTCTGATCAGCATAAACAATGTTGGAAAGACGTCAGTTCGTCAAGCAAATTAACATCAATCTCGGAAATGTCTGATTTAGAAACTCAAACACGTCGGGCACAAATCAAAATTGCAGCAATGTTGGCTTCGAACGACTTACCATTTCTTCTCGTCGATACATTGGTTCCACTGTGTGCCAATGTATTCACAGACTCCAAAATCGCTCAGAAAATGACCTTGGGACGAACTAAAGCTACGTCAATTGTAAAAAATATTTTAAGTGAAGCATTTTCAGATGAAATTGTAAATTTACTGTGTGCCCAAGGACTTTATTATTCAATAATTATGGATGAAACTACCGATAAAAGTGTAAAAAAGCAGTGCGCTTTTACAATAATCTTTTTCAATCAAGAAAAAATGGAAGTTCAAACTCAATTTTTAGATATGATTGAATTACCAGGTGGTACTGCTAATGAACTTTATGAAGCGCTGAAAAAAATGTTGTCGATTCGGAAAATACCATTAACTAACATGATAGGCTTCTCTTCTGATACATGTAATACAATGACAGGAGTAAATCATTCTGTATTTTCTCTACTAAAAAAGGATATACCTCATATAGCATGCATTAAGTGTTCCTGTCATATGATCAATCTATCTGCAAATAAAGCATGCTTAAAGCTCCCACGTTCTGTTGAAGATCTTATTCGGAATCTTGGATCTCACTTTAATAGAAGTGCAAAACGGATTGATGCGTTTAAAGAATTCCAAGAATTTTTTGGAGTAAAAATTCACAAAATCCTGACATTAGCACAAACTCGCTGGCTATCGGTTAAAGGCTGTGTTGATCGTCTCTTGGAACAATACGTTCCATTAAATCATTATCTAAGACAAACTGTTTTTGATGATCCATCAAAAACAACGGAAGATATGTTGTCTACCATGGAGAATAAATTTACAATAATATATCTAGAATTTATGTCTTATGTTCTTGGACTAACAACTGATTTTAATGTCTTATTTCAGTGAGAAAAGCCTCTTTTGCACATTTTAAAGCCGGAAGTCGAAAAATTGGTGAAACAAATCAGTGCTAATTATATGAAAATTGATTATATCCGATCTTGTAAAGAAATTCTAAAAGCTGATTTTACAAATTTAGATAATTTTATCGATATCAAGAATATATATTTAGGAATACAGGCTGATAAAAGTTTGAAAGAGATTAAAGAATAGTCAAATATACCTGATGCATCTATGGTAGATTTTTTGAGAACTTGCCGCGCATTTTATATAGAACTTGTTACGGATATTGTAGTTAGATTTGATTTTAGCGATCCTATATTTGATATAATAAAGATAGTTAATCCAAAAGTGGCTCAAAAATTTGAAGTAAAATCATTAAATTATGTTTTTGTTCGATTTCCGATTTTATGTAATAATGTTGACCAACAACAAGCGGATGTAGAATGGCGAGATCATGCTTTATTAAACTACGATGAATTAAATTTAGATGCATCAAAACCAGCAGATGAATATTGGACCGATGTATTTAATTTAAAAAACAAAAGTAATGTCTGTTTATTTCCAAACCTGAAAATTGTAATTACTGCACTGTTGTCCCTCCCGTTCTCTAACGCTTCTGTAGAACGCGCATTTAGTAATTTAAAAAAAATCAAAACAGATAACAGAAATAAATTAAATACCGAAACTGTTAGTTCTATTATGATAACTAAGAATGGTCTTTTAAAAAACAGCGGTTGCATTAAATTTGAACCATCAAAAAAAATGATTAATTGTAAGATTCCTAAATAAGTTATATTATAATATTTTTTTAATTAAATTTGTTTTGTCACATTTTGTAACATTTAAATTGTTCTTAATAAAATTATTAATAGTTATCATCTTTATTTTATTTCTTTCATGAGTATCATTATTTTTCTTTAAATTGAGTTCATAAATGTTTAAAGATATTTATTTCTCATGAAGAACACACTGTTCACTTATACAGAGATTAAGTAAATACAATTTAGCAAACTTGTTGACGCATGCATTACATTTATTCCGCCGTTATGTTTATACATGCATACACAAACACACATATACGTGCATCTATGCAAGCTTGCATGTGCATGCGTGCATACACAATTACAATCTTATTTTAACTAGGAAATTATTTAAATGTAACTAAACCTATTATTCAATTCAATTAAAACACAATAAGGACAATAAAACCGAATTTAACAATTAAGGAACTTATCTAAAATATATACAAAATACAAAGCTAAGGTAGCTATACAATACTTTATCTGTTTTCTAAAATATTATCTCTAATGTATAATCTGAGACTATTTTTAAACTGCCTAATATTGTTACAATTTTTAATGACATCAGGTAAATTATTATATAATATGGCACCCGCACACTTTATATTTTTATTACCATAAGTTTTTGTACGAGGCTGCCAGACATGTATTTTGTTTTTGTTTCTTAGGTTATGTTTTATTACTTTTGGTGTAAATGTTATATTCGAATGTATATTATTAGTAGTAATTTTTTTAATAAGGTTGCAAGTGTTGTATGTGTAAATTTGATTTATGTTTAGCAGTTTCGTTTCTCGATATAGGTCTTTAGATGGTTTAAAGTGTTTAAATTTAAATAGTGCCTTTATTAGTTTGTTTTGTATTCGTTGTAATTTTTTAAGATGTAGTTGAGCTGCTGACCCCCAAATTTCAATTAGATACTCAAAATGTGGCTTAGCTAAGGCATTGTAAATAGTAGTCCGGAGTTTGTGAGGAATGCAATTAGAAACTTTTCGCAATGCTCCAGTGAGTGATGATAATTTTAACATTATTTGATCAATATGAGGATACCATGTAAGCTTTTCATCTAAAACTAGACCTAAATATTTTTCTTTTTCAACCTTATTCAAAATAGAGTTATTTAAATAGAGTTATTTAAATAGAGTTATTTAAATAGAGTTATTTATATAATATTATTTATATTTAAGTGGGGTGTAATCAGGTAATTTCTTATTTTTCGCTTTAAAAATCATATATGAAGTTTTTGCTTCATTTACTGTAAGAAGGTTATAAAGAAACCATTGATTTACGATATCAAGGTCTTTTTGTGCTTGTGCTATAGCTTCATGAATCGACTGTGCAAAATATAAAAGGCAAGTATCATCTGCATAGAGAGTTATTTGACCGGATAGGTTTAAATTTATAATATTATTGACGTATATCAAAAAGAGTAATGGACTATTTTTTTTGAACTATTTGTTTACGGTTGGTAAGGTAAGAAGTTAACATTTTTAAAGCTGTTCCTTCGATTCCTATGTTATTTAGTTTATGTAATAGCTTTGAGTGGCTGACAGTATCGAAAGCTTTTTTTAAATCAATAAATATACCTAAGCAAACTTGTTTTCAATCAATATTTGTCTTTATTTTAGTAACTATGTCAATTACAGCAGCGAGTGTGTTTGATTTTGATCTAAAACCATATTGTTGTTTAATGAAAAAGTTTCTAGCATTTAAGTATTCTATGAGTCTGTTATAAATAATCTTTTCAAAAATTTTTGAGATAACCGGAAGCACGGATATAGGTCTGTAATTACTTGGGTCTGATTTAGAACCTGCTTTATAAATTGGGCTGACTTTTGCAATTTTAAGGCTATCGGGAAAAATACCTTTTTTTAAACATTTATTTATACAATTAGTTAAGTCTGCGGCAATTATATTTTTGATAGTTTTTAGGGCCTTTGGGCTAAGTTCATCAACGCCAGTGCTCGTGTTAGCATTTAAATTATCAATAATTTTAGCTACTTCTTTCTCATTGCAAGGCTTAAGTTCGTTTAAAACTTTGTGGGTCTGATGGTTTTCTTCATACATAAGAGTATGCATGGAGCTTGTGTGGTATTTCGGATGTATTTTGTTTGCTAATACTGAGCCTATCGTCAGAAAATAATTATTAAAACATTGACAAATTTGATACCCATCGATAATAGTAATGTCAGATAATTTGAGTTTTGGTGGAACACAGTTTTTCTTAATTTTATTTAAAGCTAAATTATTGACAAGGTCCCACATCTTATTGGGTTTATTTTTACACTTATTAAATTCATTGACATAATACATCTCTTTGGACCCTCTTATCATATTACTTACATTTATTTTTTCCAAATTATATATTTTTTTAATATCTTCATTTTGACTGTCCTTTTTTAAACTTTTCCAGATAATATTGCGTCTGTTTATTCCGTCGATTATGTGTTTATTAATCCAATCTTTCTTGGGTAAGTTTAGAGTCTTAAATTTTACTATTTTATTTTTCGTAACTTGTTCAGTTATGTACTTTTCCAGATAATAATAGTCACAGTTAGTATTTAAAAGTTTTGTTTCTAAGCAACTTTTTAGTAAACCATCGTAATCAATAGCAGTGTATCGAACACGTTCTAGTGTGTGAGTCTTACACTTTGACAATTCTAAATAAATTTGCTTGTGGTCAGATAAAGATGATTCAATAATTGAGAGCATAAACGTATTATTATTTATATTTGTACATACATGATCTAAAATAGTCTGTGTTGTCGTTGTCTCACGTGTGCAATATTTTTTATCGATTTTATTTAGTATGTTATATCCAGCTTCTTTTATCGTTCTCAGATAGTTAATGGTGTTATTATTCGACTTCAAAAGATCTAAGTTAAAATCACCCAGAGATATTGTTCTGTTACGCTTCTCCAATTGAATTGAATACGTTTCTAAAAAATTATTTACATTAGACTCACCTGGTTTGTAAATTCCTCCTATATTAATCGCAAACTTATATACATATATCCACAAGTAGTGATTACCGTCTTCTGTACGGTCTTCAGTGACGTCATGCTTGATACCATTGTGGACATATATGGATACACCCCCCCTTTACTATTTTTTCTGTAATTGTATATATGCGTGTAATTTGGTATATGATATTGGTGGGCATCTTGTTCCGATGTAAGCCAAGTCTCGGTAAAAATGAGGATATGTAGTGTATTCGGTATCGCTTTAAGTATACATTGAATTTCATCAAATTTGTCTTTTGTTCTTATACTTCTTAAGTTAGCGTAAAAAATATTTAAGGAGTCGAAACTGATCGGTACCTCTTGATAACTCTCAATTAAATGATGTGTTACGTAATCACTATTTGCCTTCATAGGACATTTTGTCAATAAATTATGAACAGTAGTTTTTAAAAGTTTTTTGTCTTTATTATTTTAGGTACTCCCTGTATATATTTAATGATAAGGTCGGTTTCACCGTTTTCTTTGCGTCGTTGTAGCTCTTCTGATAATTGTTTTAAGAAAGTTTTCTGAGACGGAGTTTGATCGGCATATAATCGAATATTACTGGCCAGTTTTAATTTGTTTCGTAATAACTGTTTTGTAATGGACACTGATTCAAAGCATACTTTTAGTGGTCGGTTTTTCCCCGGAATATATTGTCCAAGACGCATAGTTTTGACTGGTTTGGGGCATTGATCAAAAATAGAAGCAATTATTTTAAAAGCTTCCTCATTATCATATTTACGCCAAACATTGTAATTTTTATCACAAATTTCATGAATACCCACCAAAACAATATTTTTCTCCCGGTCACAGCGGTCTTTAAGTTCAAGCATTAGGTTTTCTTGAACAGGCGTAAGCGATTTAGTGTTATTAATGCTATTGACCACTGCAGTGTTAGGTTGCTCAAAATGATTTAATCGCTCGTGTACCACTTGATACTCCGACTTCATAATATCAATTTCCTTTCTTATTGATTCGTATTGCGAGTTTAACTTCTTAGTCGTTTTTTTCATACACTTAATTTCATTACTTATTAATACTACTGTTAAATTTAAATTATCGCGCTATTATAGAGATTGGGGAATGAATGGGGATTTTTTAAATTACTAGTGGGGAATGTGGGGAATTTTATCTTTGCTTGTGGGAATGTGAGCTAACCCCTGACGGCAACACTGTTTTCAAGTTAAACAAACAATTGACGGAAAGTCAAACTTTATCCCCATAACCTCAATTGCCATACATGAAGACAAAGTTTTCCTCATTCCTGAAGAATGTCAATCAATATCGCTACACAAACATATCCTAGCAACAAAAACCTATGTTACAATGAAAAATACACTAAAAAAAAGGTATCAAACTAGAAATGTTTGGATAAAAATTACACAGGATATATTACAAACATATTTTGATGAGGATGGCAATATGATTTTTCAGGACCAATTTCTAGAAGAAACTACTCAAGAACAGTTGACTCTTGCCAGGAAAAACAGTTCAGAAGACCCTTTAGTGAAAATTTTAGAAAAATTAGTTGAAGACACACAAAGCAAAGAAAAACAAAGTTTAAAAAAGTTAGCAGAAATATTTGTGGTTGAGAAATTTGATGGGAAAAGAAATAGTGCATATCAGTGGATGGAAATATATGAAAAAGAATGTTTAAGGTTCAATATAATAAAAGAGGAGGAAAAAATTGAAATCTTAAGATTATTCCTTGAAAAACCATGTACTGATTGGTATTCTTCCATGATGATCAAGTTTGGTTTAGATTCTGATTGGTTAGAATGGAAATCAAGTTTTCTGCAAACCTTCACCAAAAAAGGTTGGACTTCCAGCAAATATGCCATATCTTACAGGTATCAATTAGGATCATTATTAGAATATGCGGTTAAAAAAGAAAGACTTTTACTAGAAGAAAGAAAAACAATAGACGAAGGGAATAATAATAACGAATAATTGATATAATTGCAGCTGGCCTACCAGATTTTATAACAGACAGAATTAACAAAGAAGAGATCGTCCACGCTAAGGATTTATTTAATGAACTTGGAAAATTAGAACACTTAGTTACAAGAAAAAAATATATAAAAAGGAAAGAGGACACTAAGTCAATTAAAGAAAAGTGTACTATTTGTGAAAAATTAAAGAAAGGTGTACGCTATCATTCAGAAGATTCCTGTTGGTTTAAAGAAAGAACAAATACTGAAAAAGAAAAAAAGCAAATAAAACTCATAAACAATTCAGAATTAGAATGTGAATTACAGTGTGAAGACCAATAAAACTAATAGTGCCGCCATTAATTAAAGTAAAATTAGTACTCAATAAAAATGTTGAAGTCTATGGGATCTATGACTCAGGATCAAATGTGTCATTGATAAATTCAAAGTTATTGAAGATAAATCAAAAGGAAACCAGACTTTCCAACAACACTAATTTAAAAACGATTAATGGCGTTAGAAAAGCAAATGGAATGGTCAAATTAGATATAGCTATTTTTGACGTGGAGAAAAAGATTAATGTTTTTGTAATAGACAAGAAAAACTTTGATTATGATTTTTTAATTGGACTAGATTGTATAAAAGAGTTCTATCTAGTTCAAGATGAAAACTTAAAAATTAACCAAAAAATACCTATACAAGGTAGTGAATTAGTTTCTAAGGAAACTATTAAAACAGATATTGATTCTAAGGAAACAAAATCTGAGAATATAGTAAACTATAATGAAAATTTCAGAGAAGGAAACTTCAAAATTTGTATAAATCATCTAGATTATCAGAAAAAAGCAATGATTGATGACTTAATATCAAAAAACAAAACCGTGTTTGCAAAAGACAAATATGACATAGGGAAAGTAACAGATTATGAAGCTCACATTGATCTTTTGATGGATAAGTATTGCAGTAAAAGACCATATCGCTGCACATTGGAAGACAAGAAGGAGATTGAAAATCAGGTTGCTAAATTGCTTGAAAAGAACATTATAGAGGAATCATATAGCCCGTTTGCAGCACCAGTCACACTAGCCTTCAAAAGAGATGAAAATAAAAGGTCAAGATTGTGCATTGATTTCAGAGACTTAAATAAAATAGTTGTACCTCAATCACAGCCTTTCCCTCTTATTGAGGACTTAATAGTAAAAACAAGAGATTGCAAGTTTTTTTCTATACTGGACCTAAATTCAGCACTCTGGTCAATACCTGTGCGAGTCACAGATAGACACAAAACTGCATTTGTGACTCAAGAAGGACACTACCAGTGGACCTGTTTACCATTTAGTTTAAAAACCTCTCCAGCCATATTTCAGAGAATAATGTGTAATATTATAAGGAAGCATAAGCTTAGAGAGTTCACAGTATGTTTCATTGATGACATTCTATTATTCTCACGGTCATTCTCAGACCATGTCAGTCACCTGAAGCAGTTATTTAAAGCAATTGTAAGTGAAGGTATGAAACTAAAATTCTCTAAATGTACTTTTGCAGCAGATTCGGTTAAATACTTGGGTCATGTAATACAGAATAATTCAGTCAGACCGCTGAAAGACAACTTAATATCTATAAAAATTTTTCCCACTCCAAAAACACAAAAAAATGTAAGGCAGTTCTTGGGAAAAATAAACTTTTATCATAAATATGTGCCAAATATAGCAATAAAATTAGAACCACTGCACAATCTTCTGAGAAAGGGACAAACCTTTATCTGGACGGAAAAATGCCAAGTGTCATTCGGTGAAATGAAAGAAATATTATGTTCTCAACCAAAATTAACAATCTTTGACCCAAACCTACCTATCCACATATATACAGATGCCGGTATACTAGGAGTAGGAGCAGTTCTGAAACAGCCACAACAAAACAAGGAAGAAAAGCCAGTTGCATATTTTTCAAAAAAATTAAATGAAGTACAAAAAAGAAAAAAAGCTATATATCTAGAATGCCTGGCAATCAAAGAATGTGTACAGTACTGGCAGCATCTGTTAATAGGTAGGAAATACATTGTCTTTTCAGACCACAAACCATTAGAAAATATGAACATAAAGTCTAGAACAGATGAAGAATGGGGTGCCTTAACACATTACTTATCACAATATGATTTCCAAATTAAATACTCTCTAGGAAGGTTCAACATTGAAGCAGACTGCCTAAGCAGGAACCCAGTTCTTGAGCCAGAGGATAATAAAGAAGAACAGTTAAAAGTAGTTAACACAATAACATTAGAGGATATCTTACAAGATCAAGTTAAAAATGAATATATACAATGCAGAAAAAACAAGTTAAAAAAACAAAATAATGTATTCTACAGGAAATTCAAGAAAAAAGATAAAATCATTCTATCAGAGAAATTCAGCATTGAATTCATGAATAATATACATACAGATCTAGGTCATATAGGAACTAAACAGATGCTAAGAATGATTAGCTCAGTATATACAGCAGACAACATGACAAAAAACATAAAAAGAATCTGTGACAGTTGTATAGTATGTCTAAAGAATAAATCAAGGGAAAAAAATAAATATGGACTGATGTCACACTTGGGCCCCGCTACAAAACCATTTCAAATATGCTCCATTGACACCATTGGAGGACTCGGAAGTTCCAGATCAACAAAGAGATACTTACACTTATTATCAGATCATTTTACTAGATATGCATACATTCTGACATCTAGTACTCAAAAGGCAAACGATTTCATCAAACTTATAAAAAATTGCGCAGAAATTGATGATATTGAATTGATATTGTCAGATCAATATCCCGGTATAAATTCAAAAGAATTCAAGGCTTTTTTGGACAACAAGAATATTCCTCTTATTTTTACAGCAGTAAACTCGCCTTTCTCAAATGGCTTAAATGAAAGACTAAATCAAACTTTGGTAAACAAAATCAGGTGCAAAATAAACGAGCATAACACGAAAACTGCATGGTCAACTATAGCACACAACTGTGTAAAAAACTACAATGAAACGGAGCACACTGTTACTGGATATGCCCCAAAGTATCTACTTTACGGCACCGATGTTACCATTTTACCAAATGAACTGAAAGAAAGAAAAACTGAATGTGATTTAATCCAGACCAGGGAAATCGCTTTAAAAAATACTATCAGATCACATAACTACAACAAGTTACTTTATGATAAGAATCGAAGACATATAGACTTCAAAGTTGGTGATGCTGTTTTTGGAGAGAACGGAAACAAACTAAATAGGAAGAAGCTTGATGAAATAAAACTTGGACCTTATAAGATAACAGAAAAAATATCAAACACAATTTACCAAGTAAACACTGATCAAAAGAGGTCAGAGTTCAAATTTTTCCACGTCTCGAAATTAATGCCTGCATCTGCCTACTGTTAAACTATTTGCGAACCCATTCTGTCTTCTTTTCTCGGAGGGGAGATGTAAAGAAAAATATGATTTTATTTAAATTCTCCCTCGAACCTATAGATTACGAATAGTTATAGATTAGAATAGTCATACCATAGATTACGAATGAATGACGTCTTGTCATTTGTGTAAATTAGAGACTATGGTAATTATAGTTAATTAGTTTTATTAAAGGATATGTGATTGTGATTAAAGTGTGATTAAACTGACATCGTGTTTAATAGCATTGAATGTCGTTTCTCTTTTACAGGTATGTAAGGTTAATTTAAATCTAAATTTCTATTCATTTATGTATCACATTGTTTACATGTAAAAATAAAACAACTCTTTTACAGAAACTCAATTGTGTTATTGACGGTGTCATATAAATATCGAACAATCTTATATATATAAAAGTAGAGATAAGTTATATGATTTATATGGTGAGAGGCAATGGAATCAAGATCCGGTATTCTTGAATAAAGTTAGGATTTTTTCTAAAATATTTAAGACCGTTTGCATACAAGCTAAGTCGATTTACATAAGAAATAAAATCTCAAACTCAGAAAATAAAATAAAGGCAACTTGGGATGTTTTATCTAGTGTTTCTGGGAAAAATAGGGCTGCTAATGGACCAATTAAGTTAAAAATTGATAATATTGAAATAAATTCAAATTCAATTGTGGCGGCTATTTTTGAGACTTTTTTCAGCGAAATTCCTTTAACAGTCACGCGTAATTTAAATTCTTCACCATGTGATGCAATCGTCGAATTGACGAATAACGTAAGAGTCAGTAATAAATGTTTTGTTTTTAAACCTGTTACATCATATGAAATTGTTCAAATTTTTAGGAATCTAAATATGAAAAAAACCGGTGATCTTTGGGGTATGTCAGTAAAATTACTAATAAGTATTATAAATGATATTGCTCCACAATTATCCTTAATTTTTAACAAATGTATTGAAACCGGTACTTTCCCAGATTTAATGAAAAATAGTAAAGTAGTTCCTTTGTTCAAAAGTGGCGATAGACTAGAACCCGTAAATTATAGACCTATCTCTATTTTACCTACTTTAAGTAAAATCTTCGAAAAAATTATACTAAACCAAATGTCAGAATTTGTTTATAGCAATGAAATCATGCATAGTGAACAATATGGTTTCACCAAAGGAAAATCAACAACTGATGCGGGTGCGGCGCTTCTTAAGCACATTTACGACGCATGGGAAAAGTCACAGAATGCAATCGGAGTGTTTTGTGATTTATCTAAAGCCTTTGATTGCTTTAGATAAATCACAAAACATTTTTGGACCATCAAACATTACTTTGCAAACTTAATCACTATGGTGTGCGTAGTGCTTGAATTCACTTGAATCAAAGAGTTCAGACGGTTGATGTAAATAATTGTAAATCGGTTGGATCTCACCTAAAAATGGGTGTTCCACAAGGATCTATTCTAGGCCCTTTCTTATTTTTACTCTATATTAATGATTTGCCTTTTTACGTAAAAGGACTATGTGACATTGTACTTTTTGCTGATGATACCTCACTTATTTTTAAAGTTGATCGTAATAAAGCTAATTTTGACAAAGTTAACTGTGCTCTGTCACGTGTTCTTCATTGGTTTGAAATTAATAATTTGGTATTAAATACTAAGAAAACTAAATGCATAGAATTTACACTTCCTAATGTAAAAAGTCAAGATTGTAGTTTATTCCTTAACAATGAAGTGTTAGAACTGACTGACTCGACAACTTTCTTAGGTATAACTTTAGATAAAAAGCTCCAGTGAAACCCCCATCTCTCGACACTCGCAAGCAAACTTAGCTCAGCCTTTGCAATTAAAAAAGTAAGACAATTAACAGACGTTAATACGGCTCGACTCGTTTATTTTAGTTATTTTTGTAAGGGCAACACTGTTATAATCTATGATGTAAATGAGAGGATATGCCTCTATCTCTCTATGGAAAAACTAGCTGTGTGTAATGCATGTTATAAAAAAAAGGAATAAAGACTTTATAGAAAATAAAAGTGTGTATCAGTATAAATCAAAACCATAAAAGATCCCGAAGAGGTTATGTGCCCAGAGCTGTCCAGACAAATACGATTAAAACCGGTAAAGACACAGTTTGATACTCGTGCATACACGAGGTAAAGGAGGTAATAAAACAAAATGGAGAAAGATGAGGCTCAAATTGAAAAACTTAAAGATGGAGAGTCGTTCTTGATTTGGAAATTTGAATTTAATATTCATTTAAAAGCGGCAAATTTTACGCAAGCAATTTCGTCCAATGTCAAACTAGAAGAAAGAAAAAGTGATGCCTTTATCACCAAAGATGCTAAGGTACAAAGGTTAATAATCAATAGTATTGACAGAAAATTGAAAGGTCATATTTTAAAATGTGAGAATGCCCTGGAAATGTATAAAAAGTTATGTGACATATTTGAAGGCTCTGAGAAAAGAAACAAGGCATCATTATTACAAGAGTTTTTCAATTATCAATTACAAGAAGGTCGATCACTCACACAATTGATTACAGACATAGAAAATTTACAATTTAGACTGAACCAGTTAGGTGAGAATATCAATGAAGAAATGACAATATCAAAAATCTTATCATGCTTGCCAAGTAACCTCAATTATTTTATTACTGCATGGGAATCAACATCAGATGATCAGAAAACCCTCTCAAACTTAATAAACCGAATATTAAGTGAAGAAAACAGGATGCTGAAAAACAATGAAACTGAAAAACAGTTAGCATTTCAGGCTACTAGGAAAAGTGTTTCCAGTATAATAAAATGCTTTAAATGTAATAAAACTGGACACATGAAGAAGGACTGTAAAGCCTGTAGTATTTGTAAAAAGAATAACCATGAAGAAAAAGATTGTAAGTTTAAGAAAAAACAATGTTCAATTTGTAAGAAAATAAACCATAAAGAGGAAAATTGTTTTTTCAAAAATAAGAATAAGTCAGAGAAAAAGGACACAAATAAAACAGAAAAGGCATTTTTCACAAAGTTTCAAAAACAAAGAAATAAAAATATGGAATTTATTGTAGACTCAGGGTGCACTGCACATATGACCAACAGTAGAGCGATATTAACAAACTATCAAAATAAGTCATCATCAGTTTTAACTGCTAATGAAGAAAAAATAAAAGTGAATGGGATGGGTGAAGTGAAAGGAAAAAATTGCAACTTATATAATACCCTGTTTGTTCCCGACTTGTCACAGAATTTGTTATCCGTGAATGCAGTCACCAATAATCAAGGAACTGTTGTGTTTAGTAAAGATATTGTTAAAATATATAAGGAATCAGAATTAATATTAACAGGAAAGAAGGAAAGTGGTTTATATAAAATTAATTTAGATGAAAAAAATACAAAAGAAAAAACATTGTTAATTAAAGAAAGTGGCACTGCATTAGAGTGGCATGAAAGACTAGGACACCCAGGAAAGAAGATATTAGAAATATTACCAGGTGTGGCAGATGGAATAAAAATAGAAGGATTAAAACAAATGAGTACATGTGAAATTTGCACAAAAGCGAAACAAACGAGACTTCCATTTAAAACAATAAGAAACAGAGCTAAAAGACCATTACAGTTAATACATACAGATGTTTGTGGACCATTTGAAAATAAAACACATGATGGGTATAGTTATGTCTTAACAGTCATGGATGACTACACACATTTTACAAAAATCTACCTCTTGAAGCATAAAAGTGAAGTGAAAGACAACTTGAGACACTACTTAAAAGAAACAGAAAGGGAGAGAGCAGAAAATGTATCTACCATAAGATTTGACAATGGCGGTGAATACACTAGTAATGACTTTAAAAAATGGTGTACAGAAAAAGGAATAAAATTAGACTATACAGTACCATACACTCCACAACTAAATGGAAAGGCAGAAAGATTAAATAGGACATTATTGGATAAAACTAGAGCATTACTATTTGATTCTCAATTAGAAAAAGAAATGTGGGGTGAAGCTTTATACTGTGCTACCTATATATTAAATAGATTACCAAGCAAATCTTTAGAAAATAAAACACCATATGAAATGTGGTATGGCAAGAGACCTAATATATCTAACATACTTAAGTTTGGCTCAAAAGTATATGCGAAACAATTACATATAAATATAAAGAAACTAGATCCAAGAAGTAAAAAGTTAATAATGATTGGATATACTAGTAATGGATATAGACTATGGAACAAAGAAGAAGGAAAAATAGAAATAGCAAGAGATATTGTAATACTTGAAGATAATAAGAGTAATGAGGAAAGAGAATCAATAAGATCGGCTGTAACGGATATTATATCAGAAAGTGAAGAAGAAACAAATCAAGAAGAAGAAAGTGATGACAGCTACTACGAAATACAGGAGTTAGAACTTCAAAGTAATGAGATAGAAGAGAACATTCCAGAATCGTTAGTAGAAGAAGTTGAGATTAATGAAAATGACACGGAAGAAATGGAAACAAGACATTCAAGAAGACAAAGGAGAAAACCAGCTTACCTGAAAGATTATGTATTACTTACCTATAATGAAGCCATGAAATCCGTTGATAGAAAGAATTGGGAGAAGGCCATAAATTCGGAGAAGGAATCATTAGAATGTAACAACACATGGGAAATAGTTGATTTAGAAAGAGCAAAAGGACATAAGATATTATCAAATAAATGGGTATTCTGCATAAAAGAAAATGGTATTTACAAGGCAAGACTGGTAGCAAGAGGCTTTGAACAAAAAGGCATTGATTATCAAGAAATATATAGCCCAGTAGTAAGTCAATCAGCACTAAAATCTTTGATAGCAATTGCTGCTTCAAAGGAATACGAAATGATTACATTTGATGTAAAAACAGCTTTTTTATATGGCAAATTAACAGAAGATATTTATATGAATATTCCAGAGGGATATGAAAAACAGAATAATAAAATATGTCGTTTGAAGAAATCTTTATACGGGCTAAAACAAGCTCCTATAATATGGAACAAGAAATTTACAGAAACAATGCTAAAACTCGGGTTAATACCTACAAAAACAGACCAGTGTGTTTTTGTAACTGAAGACAAAACAATAATAATAGCAATATATGTAGATGATGGATTAGCTATATCACAAGAAAAGGACAAGTTATTGAAAATACTTTATCATTTAGAGAAAGAATTTAAGATAAAAATAAATGACAAACCTAACAATTATATTGGATTTGAAGTAAAAAGATTAGGTGAAGGAATTTTATTACACCAACATACCTATACAGAAAATTTACTTAGAAAATACAATATGTATGATTCAAAACCAACTGATACACCATGTAATATGGATAAGAAGGAAACTGAACCTGAGACAGACCAATCTAAGTTTCCATACAGAGAGTTAGTCGGAGGATTATTGTATTTATCTACCAGATCAAGACCAGACATAAGCCAAGCTGTTAATGAATCAAGTAAAAAGGTAGAAAATCCATCAAGACAAGACATATTAGCAATAAAGAAGATACTTAAATATCTGAATGGGACAAGACATAAAGGAATTATGTACAAAACTGGAGAAGATGTTACAAGACTAAATGCATACTGTGACTCAGACTATGCAGGATGTTCTGAGACCAGACGTAGCACAACTGGATTTTTAATAATGCTATCAGGTGGACCCATATCTTGGTGCTCTAAGCGACAGCCCATAGTTAGTCTATCTTCAACTGAAGCTGAATACATAGCAGCTGCAGATTGTGTTAAAGAGTGTTTATATTTAAAGACTTTTATAAGTGAGTTGATTGGAAATAATGTTAAAATTAGTTTAAATATTGATAATCAGAGTTCTATACAGTTGATAAAAACAGGGTCATTTAGTAAAAGGTCAAAACATATAGATGTGAGATTCTATTTTCTTCATGAAAATTATAAGAAAGGTAATTTAGATATAAAATATTGTCCTACTAATTTACAGATTGCTGATATGTTTACAAAACCATTGTTAAAAAATAAATTTAAATTTCATTGTAAAAATGTTATAAAGTAAAGTAAAAAAATAATAATAATTTGAATTTTATTGAATTAGATAGATATATTTAAAAGTGTATAAGTTAGTATATTTTTTTTGGAAAATTTAAGTTTTTAGAGAAAAAAAAAAATAGGAGAAGGTGTAAGGGCAACACTGTTATAATCTATGATGTAAATGAGAGGATATGCCTCTATCTCTCTATGGAAAAACTAGCTGTGTGTAATGCATGTTATAAAAAAAAGGAATAAAGACTTTATAGAAAATAAAAGTGTGTATCAGTATAAATCAAAACCATAAAAGATCCCGAAGAATTTTCACAGTATATTGTCTTACGGTATCTTACTATGGGGCAGCGCTGCCGAAATTAATTCTATATTTATTTTACAAAAACGAGCTATACGGGCTATTTGTTACTTAAAAGCTAGAGACTCCCTAAAAGAAGTTTTTAAAGAAATCGGTATTCTTACGGTCGCTTCTCAATACATTTTTAATAACTTACTATATATACGCCAAAATTTAAATTACTATAAAAAAAACAGCGACAGACATACTATCAATACAAGAAATAAAAATAGGCTCGTAACGACTAAATTTCGATTTTATTTTTTTTTATGTAAGAGGAGGGCAAGCGAGCTGGCGGGTCACAGATGACTTGTGATCACCGCCGCCCATGAACTCTTGCAACATCCGAGGATTTACAAGAGTGTTGCCGGCCATGTAGGTAGGAGTAAACGCCTTTTTTGAAGGTATCCATGTCGTACCGATCTGGAAATACCACCGAAGGCAGTTCGTTCCACAAGCGAGTGGAACGTGGGAAAAATGTCCTTGAAAACCGCACAGTAGAGGATCACCACGCATCCAGGCGGTAAGGATGATATTGGAGGCGATGGCGCGCTGTGCGGTGATGAAATTCGGCGGCAGGCATCAGATCGAATAGTTCTTCGGAACATTCCCCGTTGTAAATGCGGTAGAAGACGCACAAAGAAGCCACGTCTCTACGCAATGCCAAAGAGTCCAGCCGTTCGCAGAGCACCGGGTCCCCGACACTCCGAACGGCTCTCCGTTGTACGCGGTCAAATGGTAGAAGCTGATATTGGGGTGATCCGGACCAGAGATGAGAACAGTACTCCATGTGTGGCCGGACCTGCGCCTTATAGAGCGCAAGTCTTTGGCCAGTTTTGAAATACTGCCTCGCTCTATTAATCACTCCCAATTTCTTCGAGGCCAACTTGGCCTTGCTCTTCAGATGACCACGAAACTGACAATCGCTCGAAATGTCGAGACCCAGTATTCTGATACTTGGCGAGGCAATGAGGGGAGTGCTCTCGAAGAGAGGTGATACGACAAATGGGGTTTTCTTATTGGTAAACGCGCAAACTTGTGTCTTCAGGGGATTGAACTGTACGTGTCGACTTCAAAAAGTTAAGAAATCCTTCATGGGCTTGAGTATACGCATATATAATAAAGTTCCACAAGATATCTTAGATCTTCCTTTTCTTGGTTTTAAATCTAAAATTAAAGGTATATTATTAAATAAATCTTACTATAACATTCAAGAGCTTTTGGTTGATCGAAATGTGTGGAACTTGGGTCATTGACTCATTTGCAGGAGTGATGTTATAATATATAAGTCAAACATTGTTAAATTTCATTTAAAAAGAGCAACTGTTGAGTTTCTGGCCAGCTCTTCTCAGCAGAACAGCATTCCGAGCTGGTGGTAGCTTACTCACAGACTGACTATACTGACCAATTTAATGTAATTGACGATTCAAAAGTGCGTGTAAATGCCTACTTGAATAAAGATATTTTGAATTTAGAAATTTTTGAATTTTGTTAATTGCAGTGATGAAGAATTTTGACGTCACCCCGCAGTTTCAGTATAATTTAAAAACTCATTCGAAGTGGTGTCCATTGGCTGCAAAACAGTCCTTTAAACGTTGAGGCCAGTTATCAATAGAAGCAGGCGCTCTTTCTATGGGGAAATTCTTCACTGCCAATCGTATGGATTGTTTTAGGGACTTCAATTTATCGTGGCGTTTAGAGCAAGAGGTACTCTCTAAAACTGACCATAAATCATAGTCCAGCGGATTAAGTTCAGCTTCAGCAAGTTTAAAAATTTATTCCTGGACATTTCGTTGATCAGTTCGTAATACTTATTAAGTTTAAATGTGTGATCCCTGGGGACGTTTCTTTCCCAGGGCACAGTGAGCTCTACAAGTGTCACGCGCCTTTAATGTTTAGAATAAAGGAATAAGTCCAGTCTGGATGACGAAACATCAACATCCCCAGGGATTTTGTAATGTTTTTCATACGTGTCCATCATGAGAGTCCAATCAGGAGCCGCGTCTAAAATAGAATAAGGTTTCGGTTTCGACTTTTTGGACATTTATATAAAAAAATGATGTAGAAAGACTCCTCAATTTGTTCCTTAATCCACTTTTAAAATTACCATTAGTCTGCTAAAAATGTCAAAACCACAAAATAAACTGAGTTCAGTCACAAGCAGCGAAGATTCCACATACAGATTGACCCTAACAGAAGACATTGAAAGAATACCTGAGATATTTTCTGCTTTGACAGAAAATGAAACTTCTACTTTTGCATCGATTGCAAGCACAACAGTTGCAGCTGCAGGTTTTAGTGGAAGCGCTAGAGTAGATGAAATTGCACTACTACCTTCAATATCAAGGGCAGCTTCTGACCGATTTAACACTCACCTATCAATTACCAAAACATTGCAAAGATCAGCAACATATACAGGTAGTAAAAATGTATTTTTTTTATTTCTTGTTCTACTACTTTCCCTCGCATGGGTGGACGGAGTCAGTGTTAAGGGATAATAATTTCTTCAGTTTTGTAAATGTTATTGTGTTTATGTGGGTGAATTATGTGGAGTAGCGAATGAATTTCGATATGGGGCAGCTGTTTTGTATGTTTGCTTATTATTTCTAATGTTTTTATCTATTATATATAATTCGAGTGTCACGATGTTTATCCGCGATGGACTCTTAGACTACTTAAACGATTTTAATAAAATTTGCACACTGTGTGCAGTTTGATCCAACTTGAAAGATAGTACAATTTACATCTCAATTTTAAGTCGCAATGTTATTTTATTGCAAATTATTTGTTTGCAATTATCTGTTAGATCCAAACAAGTTTAACGGATGGCGTTGTATCTATTGACGGGATTGAGTTAGTGTTCAACAGATGGCGTATTGTTAAAAGTACAAACGTTTCATTTACAATTTAACATTATAACCAACACGCGATGCTGGGACTAAATTATGAATTATTTTTTAGCGTTAGTATAGCCGGCCACGTGCTACTTGAGTGAAGTATATACAGGGTTATTTGTAATTAGTTGACCACCTCTTGCAGGCAGCCTCTCTACATAAATCCCAACAACATTTGCTCTACGACTTTTCAAAATTAATAGTTTTAAAAAAATATTTTTTCCCATATAAAAATTATTTACTGCCTCTGAACATGCATTTAACAACCTTGCAACCTTGAGCAAAGTTAGGCTACGCACCTTGCGTAGGCAAAATACGTGCCAAGGATACGTGCAGCGGGGCGCGGGGTGGCGGGTGGTGGGGTGATGCAGCGGCGGCGATGCACGTTTGAACTTGACCTCAGTCGTTTGTCACGGTCGATTAGATAAGCGTGTGCTGCGCGACCCGCTGGCTCCCGTTGCTGGGTAACCGAATTTCGATTAGTGAAAACAGTACTATGATGCCGTAACACAAATATCGAGTACATCAAGACGGTGCGAGTGCTTGCTAAGTGTGGTAAGACGAGTCGGTGAACAGTTGATTTTTAGGTGTGGTCTTTGTGTTGAATATGAAGGGGACTATTTTGCACCGGTATCCACGAGATATAAATTTAAGAGGTAATTTGTAAATTTTGAATCCTTTTGTAAATAACACAATTGTATTATTGTAAATAATCTGATTCTACATTGTTTAATTGTTAAGAATTTTATACATCATAGGTTTAAAATTTTAATACATAATACGACGATTACATACTGTTCGAAATAAAACAAAAAAAAAATAAGTTATAATAGTATCACGTGCCCGTTACCTTACAAATTTCGTGCAGAGCTTGACTGCTGCGACCTATACTTTAGACTTCTTACAAAATACAGAGTAATAAATAACCGAGGGAGCAAAAATTTTTTTGTTTCGTTTGTTCTGAGTTATTTATCAAGATTTCTGAAAGTCGTAGAACAACTGTTGTTAGGATTGATGTAGAGAGGCTGCCTGCAAGAGGTGGTCAACTAATTACAAATAACCCTGTATAAATTCATATTATAATGAACATAATACAAATCAAATCAAATTCAAATCAGTCAAATTATACCTGCTTCTTTGTTGTTGGTTGACCATGCCAAAGGGTTGCGTCCTAGGTTCGACCTGCGGTCCTCACTTGTGAAACATCATCCTCGATGAGCTATTGGAGATCGACATGTCCCCGGGCTGTCGCGTCCGGGCCTTCGGTGATGATGTCCTCCTCATCGCATCGGTTAAATCGGCGACTGATCTCCAAGCGAACATAAACTCTGCACTTCATACATTCACCGGTTAGGGCAAGGGGATCAAACTCTCCTTTAGCCCCACCAAAACACAGGCTCTAGCATTCTCCGCCAAAGCCCAACAGGTACACCTCACCATGGACTGTCACAGAATACATTTCCAGAAGAGCATCAAGTTTCGTTGTGTGATTCTGGACCACAAACTGACTTTCCACGAACACGTTCAACACGTTATCAACAAAGCTACCACTATATTTAATAGACTCTCTCTTTACTGCAGACACACATAGGGGCCCATCCCGAAAATATACGTACAATATACCTGCAGGTGATCCAGCCTATCATTACATACGCCGCGTACGAGTTTAGGGACATGTGGCCAATAAAACGTGTGTGAGGCAGAGGATGCTGCGGATGCATCGAGTCTTTGTCCTCCGGGCGATCAGACGGTTTATCACAATGTCCACCTCTGCTGTTCTCGCACTCGCCTCGTTCACCCCCCTGGACCTCAAAATCAAAGACGTGAACCGGGTTGAAGCCACCCGCCTTTCTGGCACGTCCCCGCTGCTTCTAGCGGACAGCACACTGGAGCGTCCAACTTCTCAACATCTTCTCTTACACCCAACCCAGACATTTGCCGAAAACTCACACACTCTGGACCCAAGATGAGGTCCGGGAGTTTCAAACGAAGCGTCATCCTCGAACCACCCACATGTTCACCGACGAAAGCAAACTTGAGGACGGTACTGTAGGGGCTGCCTTCGTCACCTACGGCGAAGGCCTATCCCCCGTATAAGAAGTTCAAGCTTCACGACAGCTGTTCTGTCTTTTAAGCTGAACTTCTAGCCATTCTCAAAGCTTGCAAGTGGGCCTCTTATCGCAAACACACAAGCGCAATTATTTATACAGATTCGAGAGCCGCCATTCTTTCCATTCAGAATCGCAGCAATACACACCCTTTGGTAGCACAGACACATCACTATACCCAACGCCCCCGGGACCTTCGAACTTATGTGGGTCAAGGCCCATGTCATCATCATCGGCAACGAGGCAACCGACACCGTCACTAAGTGGGCGGCCAAGCCCCATAAGGCCCCGGACTACTCACACTTTACAATGTCATACATTAAACATTGCACACGAACTCACCACACCTCTGTCTGCCAATCCCGCTACGACAGCGAGCCACAAGGGCGGCACACGAAACACCACCGTCCCACACTTACACACATCAAACAGTTATTCTCAGTTACACACATCACTTTTACTATAACACAAACATTTACAGGACACAGCTTTTCGAAACAGCACCTCCACAGGTTGAAATTTCTGGGGATGACACCTGCCCGTGCCACGGCGTCGCTCTTAAAGCACGACGAGTCTATCAAGTCCTACTCCAGACTTGCCGACGCCATTCTCAACCGCCTCAAGGCCTTTAATGCCTCTTAAATTTAAATAATAATAATTATAATTAATTGTCCATGTTTATACCTCTCACTTTTCATAAAAATATTAACTATAAAATTCACATAAAATTATTAACTATATATATATATATTGAGCACTAAAATAATTACTTTTGACATTCTTTAATTATGTGGTTGAGGCTGATCTGAATTTTTTGATGAATGTATCTCATCGTGCACATTGCCAAGTAACTAATAATTTTGTATATATTTCATTTGTATCTGGTACACACTTCCCGCTTTACTAACAACTTTTATAAAATCGTCTTGTATATGTAGGTGCACACTGCCAAGCTGATTAGCTGCTTATATGCTTATGTAAATTTTGCTTATTTTATCTCGGTTGTAGGTCCATATGCTTTCAAGGGCTAGCAAAATACTGACATTGGTGCCAAAACACAGTAAATCATCAAATAATGAAGAAAGCTCAGATTCTAGTAGTGAAGTTGAGAATTTTAAATTTCAAAAACGTGGTGGAACTGAATCTTCATCTGGTCCTTCGCTTCCTTCTTCTCTTGAAAATCTTCACATACTTTCTGACGAATAATACCTGAAACACCAGAGTCATCGCCAGCAATACCAGCAGCCTCACCATCGCCATCAAATATAAATACACGCTCAAAACAGACAAGGCGCCTTATCGCTAAGGCTTACCTATACAAAGAAACAACTGCAAGGAATAATAAGAAATTTGAATATAATGCCAAAATACACGATAAACAGTTACCTTCAGATACCATCAAAACACCACTAGAATATTTTTATTATTTGATGATGACATTCTTACTATGATTACAGAGCATAGTAATGTATACTCAACTCAAACAATCTGTCGCTCTCTTAATTTTTCAAAACAAAACATCGAAGATTTTATTGCAATCAATTTGATAATAGGAATCGTTAATATGCCGGCCTACACTGGCTAATGGTGTCAGGAATTTAGATTTTCACAAACAGCTGACGTAATGACACTCAAAAAATTTAAGCAGATACGACGGTACATCCATTTCAACGACAATTTTAAAGTTAGACCACTCATCGAAAAAATACGTGCCAACTTTTTGAAAGTTCCTCATGAAACTAGATTTAGCATTGACGAAATGATGGTGCCACATAAGGGAAAAAAGCCGATAACCGAAAACAATACATAAAGGCCAAGCCTCGCAAATGGGGGTACAAGATATTTTTTTGAGCTGGCGTTTCGGGCTTCATTTATGATTTTTTCGTATATGGAGGTGAAGACACTTTCAATTACCACCTATTTTCACCAGGAGAGATGACTTTGGGCTTTGGGGCAAAAGTCGTCTTATCACTATTCCTGATCCAGCATGTTCAATTATATACTTCAATAACTTTTTCACCAGCCTAGAGCTTATCCATATGCTTCGATTTAATATGGGTATATTCTCTTTAGGCACAATAAGGTCCAATAGATTACGTGGTGCCTAACAAAAGCTTATATCTGATAAAGCCCTCAAAAGAAATATGTAGCGGATCTTATTTACGAGTAGTATGCAATAAACACAAAGTGTCTAATGTCTATTGTCAAATGGTATGACAAAAAAGTGGTTACTGTGGCACGCAGTTATGTTTCTAAAACTCTTGTTGGAGTTATACAGAGGTACAACAAGGATTTAAAACAGAGGGCTGCTGACCTCTGTCCTAATATAATAAAATACTACAACGCGCATATGGCCGGGTCGAACTTGCAGATATGTTGATGGCTTTGTACAGAACGGAGATGAAAAGTCACCGATGGTACTTACTCATATTTTCTCAAATATTAGATATGTGCGTAGCTGAATTTTGTATCGCAGACATATTGGCGCGAATAATACAAAACGACTGAGCCTAAAGAAGTTCCGACATCATATTATCCAAGGCCTATTACATTTTAGGAGACAACAGCAGGGCCTTTTTAACCCTTAGGCTAACTAGGCTGCTGCCTAGGGCGCAAGGTTCGGGTGGAGAAGGGGAGGGGGTTGTGGGGCTGCGCGATGGTATCGCTGCGCAATCGTATCTTCGCAAACATTACATATACCCTACATATTTCTGGAAACAACGCTGCTTGCAGCGCCCAATGAAACACAACAACGATGCGCGACGTTAATTTATTTAAAGTTTATAGTCGGTATACTTTGTTACGTGCTTGTTTATTAACCGACTTCTTCAAAAAGGAGGAGGTTCTTAATTTGGCCGGTATATATATATATATATATATATATATATATATATATATATATATATATATATATATATATATATATATATATATATATATATATATATATATATATATATATATATATATATATATATATATATATATATATATATATATATATATATATATATATATATATATATATATATATATATATATATATATATTTTATATATGTACACTGATTTCTCCGAGGTTTCTGAACTGATTAACGTAATTCTTTTTTTTGTTTGATACGGAATAGTTTCGAATTGGTCCCATAAAAATTTTATTCAGGTAGACCCATTAGTTTTTATTTTATGAGCATTTTGTCCAAGTTTTGAACTAGCTCCTCCGGAAGGAAATCAAAACGTGCTGTGACTAATGACATCTGTTGTTTTGGATATGTGAAGTCTTTAACCCTACATTGCATACAGTTCCACATGTGGTACAATACAAATTATGACATTGAGCGTTCGTTTAAAGACTCCTAGCGACATCGTTTGGCCGCCAGATTAGTCGTTACACATCTAGCAACGGTTTATAAATGCCTAATGTCATTAGATGGCGTTGTATATTGATTGCCACATTGAATCGCACACAATTTGCACGATCGCACTGTGTTTCGTCCAGAACAAGCTAGCTGGACAAAAACAACATTAAAATTTCCTAGAAACATTAGTAATTAAGGTATTAGTTGGTAATTACACCAACAACTATTGTTTTGGCATAAGTCATACATATCATCGTTAATGAGGGTAGTATATAAGACAATTGGGTTAAATGCATAATATTATTTGCATTTTTGCTACTGACACGATTGCATCTCCCAAGGTTATTTTAGTAGTTGTGGTAAATTTTAATGATGGATTCTATTACTAAGGGTAAGTACATTTTTTTATTTAGTTACAATAAAATAATATTCATACTAAATTAGAATCTGAGCGTCGCAAATTGCGTTTTTTTTTTAGTCGTCGGAAATTCAAATTCAAAAGACTATTACTAAAAATCCCCTCGTATCCCCGGTCTGTATTTTTTTCAGTTGATAGACACATTCTTCTAAATTATAATAAGACCTTCTTTTTTTGCACCTTTTTTGCTCAAAAGCTGTTTTTATTTTTTTTTTAGGTTTCAGTTTTACAGTCTCAAAAATGCAGCTTTTCGAAGAATGGGTGAAACATACAAAGAGTGACCGAAATAAGGCGCTTTTCATGTTTGTTTTACAAAAACATGACCTCAGTGGCGTAATTGAAGCATCTGTGAAGGACATCAAGACTATTATTTCCCGTTTTTCTTCGAAACTTTCGGAGAAATGGGAGAATTCTAGCCGAATACAGGATCGTTTCTTAGCTTGTAATGCTAAGTGGCTAGAAGGTGCAGACTTTCAGTTTAATGAATTCCTGAATTGAGCTCTGAAATTAAGGGATTAGATGTGGCACTTATTCAAAATTTTGACACGTTACTTCGCGCTTTATCGACTGGTTTTAATATTAATATAGATAACTTTCAAAAGTTAGCTTTACTAACTAGAATGCTTTACTTGGATTTATATTCGTGGTATTACATGTCTGTTACTATGCACAAAATTCTTGAGCATAGTGTGGATATTATCCAATCGGCTATTTTGCCAATCGGGCAGCTTTCTGAGGAAGCTCAAGAAGCTCGCAATAAAGATTGCAGAAGATTCCGAAGGGATAATACCCGGAATCGGTCTCGTATTTCCACGAATACAGATTTGCTTAATATGTTGATCATCACATCTGATCCAGTAATTAACAGTCTCAGAGATATCCCCAAAAAAAATCAGGTAGCTTCCCTTCTGCAGTCTTAGATCTTGCGCACCTGTAAATATTGTAAAAAATATAAATACTGTAAATATTAATACTGAAGATTATTGTATAGAGGATTCTTCTGAGGATGAACTTAGTGATGATGTAAAATTCCTAAATTTGTCCTCATAATAATCCAATGAATATTCTTTTTTTAGTAGTAAGTTATAATTTAGTCATTATTTAATAGGTTTATTGTGCACTAATTAATTATTAATTAAAGTTGTAAATATTAATTAGTTTTATTTATTCTTATAATATTAGTTTAATCGTTAGATAATGTATTTAGCTTTAAATACCTATTAGTTTAATTGATATTTCATACGAATCGTGCAATAAACACCATTATTTTTAATGAATGCATATTATTGTTGGGTTTTGCATCTTTTATGGGTTTCCAAGTATTTTTATTTATAAAATCATTTATATTAGTATCTAGCAAAGGCTTTGCAACCTATATCCATTAAAAAATAATTTTGTCCAGCTAGCTTGTTCTGGACGAAACATAGTGGATCGGGGCGAACTTATTGTTTACGCTAATTTAAAATTGTAAAAAATATAGTTTTTTGAGGATTTAAGAGCGCAAAAAATATATTTATATTGGAAATATTATAAAATAGATAACGGTAAGTATTTTTTTCTAGATATAATTGTTTTATATACTAAAATATCCATTTATTACACGTTCCAGATATTGCACACAGTTGCATTAGTTGACATCTAAAATATTGTTTCGATTTGACCTTATTTCAGGTTATAGCGATGAAGGGGGCGAACGCTGGGAACCTCCTCGTGGTGCTCCCTGGGCAACAACGGTTACTGAGAACCTTCGGGTTCTCCCGTTGGCTAATACCCGTTCAAGAATGCTTTCACCTATATAAACTTGTACAATAGCTATTTTCGCAGTCATTTAGAATTCGCTAGCTGCGTATGGAACCCATTTTAAAAAGTTCACATTGACAAAATTGAAACATTGCAAAAAAAATATATAAAAGTCATTAGAGTATAGAATTGGAAATTTGTATACTGATTATATTAATTCCTTAAAAATACACAGGCTATCGGGCCTTGCTGAAAGACGAGACTGTAACGATGCGATGTATGTATTTAGGATTCTAAATGATATAGTTGACGCCCCATTACTACTTTCTAGTATCTATTTTCGTGTTCCTCGCAGGCAAGAAAGAAGTGTCCGCAAAAAAGGATTTATTCGTAATACCCAAAAGTAGAACAAGCTACGCATATACCCGGTAGGGTGGCCCAAAAATTTTAAATTTACCCTATACCCCAGGGCACCCACTATTTTTTTTACCTTCGTTGATAGTAGTAAAGTGCCAAAAATTAAATGTCCTAGGTTGAGTAGAAGGCAGTGCTCAACATCGTCAAAGTTTTAAAAAAAATGTTATTTCCTTATTTCTTAAATATTGATTTCTATATTATTAGAGTAAGGTATTTACTCTCTGTTTCGGACCATCTAGTGGTTCTGACATTCCTTTATTCAAAAGATTCAAGGTAGCATGGCCCTTCATACACAAAAAAAACTATCAACCATTAGAAAAAGCTCCTGGCAGTGAAAATTTAAAGCTCACTGCAGTAAATGCTTTATTAGTTGTCTTAGGAAGGAATAAACAGCCCAGAGATGATTACATGGAGTTAATAGAGATGACTCTTCTAGCTCTGGGCCATACTCCATATAAAATTCATTGGAGAGCTCCAGGTGCAGTACACCACGCTCGTTGGATGGCGAAATTGTTATACGCCATTAAAATTCACTTGTTTCGTGAGGAAGACAGTTTCAAAACCACACAAAAGGAAAAATTGCAGTTAGAACGCTTTGTGAACTTTGGAGCTCTTGTATATGTAAAATATTGGTTTGAAGCCCTTATGGCTACAAATGCTGCTTGGGCAGACCTTTGTCTGTGGAAAGACATGACCAATTATGGAATTATTGATTCTCAAATTAGTGAAGTGGTAAAAAATGCCATAAAAAATCATCTTTGGTACCTCTCGGATGAGTTAGTTGCCTTAAGTTTATTCTCAGAGAAAGTTTCAAATGAGGAAAAGGTAGAAATTGTCAAGAAGATGGAGTGTGAACCTACTGACCGGAAGGTAAGAGGGGATTTGTCACTTTTAACTGACCAGGCCGTTTTGGCTGATTTTGCCAATAAAAGATCATTGCAGGTGTTTGATAAATTGAAAATATTTTCACATTTTTTGACCACACATCCAAATGAATGGAACAGCAATGAACATTACATTAGTGGTAAACAAATCACAAAAAATATGAAAGTTGTTAATGATATAGCTGAGCGTGGTGTGAAACTTTTTGAAGAGTTTAATAAGCTTTTGACAAATGATGAAGAAGAGAAACAGTTGGTCCTGCAAGTTGTTGAGGCTAACAGAAAGTTGGTTCCGTCCAAAACGACAAAACAAGTAGCTGTTGAAAGTTTGAAGCCATCAACTTCAAAGCATTAAACCATGTTTATTTACCCCAACCAGTACTTTCCTATAAGAGTTTTGTATTATTAATCAATTTTATACAATAAAATAAACTAATTTACTACTATTCAGCTATTTATACTTAATTTAAAACTGTTGAGATTTGATCAATTGACAGCTGACACAACCCAATCTTGACACTATCCTATTTCCTTTTATTTTTGTTTTATATAGAGTCAAGTTGGTAATTATGAAAAGTGCCAAATTAGGTTGGCAGGCAATAGGCCTAATTAGATTAACTTCACACTTTTGTTTTAGAAGAAAAAAAGATGGCGATTGCAACAAATATGCTCCGAAATTGTATCGTGCCATTTGAGAGATATTGTGCAACAATCGGTTGATTGTTTGCAAGCGTTTTGTTTATCAAAACGAGTACATTTAGTTTATTCAAAAGGTATGTTGGTATTGTATTAAATTGAGCTTTATTTTTTGTACATTAAAACTCGAGCCACATGCCCAATTTATGTACTTGTTTTTCTTTCAGTAATTTTGCAATGCTTGTAAACAATTAAATGACTTTGATTTATATAAATTCTAAAATGCTTTTTGATATTAAAATGTAAACATGAGAAACTGATTTAATTGTATGATTGCCAGGTACCTTTTGAAACCAGTTCAATAAATTGAATTCATTGTCAACCTTGGACTCAATTATTTGCTACCAAAACTCCTCGATCCATCCTAATAAACAACAAAAACAATCCTCAAAATTTCCTATTTTTCAATTTTATATTTAATATTAAATGTCTTTGAACACTGTCTTCCAATTGGAATATTATCTTCAAACTTTGCCAAAATACTTGTTTTATTACTAGTAAAAAAATAGCGGGTGCCCAGATATGTAAACTAGTTTTGAAATTTTGACTATAAAATATGGGCCACCCTTTATTATACCGCATACCGCATACGTCGTATACCGCAAATAGCTTCATACGACGGGCATGCAAATTGTGTAATGATAGATTAAGTGATATCGATATGTTTGGTACAAGCAAAAACAAGTTTAAAAAAGATGTAATGAGAGCATTAAATGAATAAATATTTTCTTCTTATATATTAACTGAAATTGTAAGAGTTAAAATATTATTATTACTTTGTTTTCTATTTTTCTAGATTTGTTATTTTCTTTATTTTTGTGTTTAAATTCAGGGAACTATAGGTTTATTATGATTAACATGTATGTATTTTTTCTTTATTTGTGTACAACTGTTTGTTCCTAAATAAATTTTAAAAAAATAAAAAAAATTAAAAAAATAAAATTACCCGGCGCGGTGGGGGTCGGTCATGGGGGTTTGTGCCCGGTCCATGACTGGCCAGGGCGGGTAACCTTTCGGGGTGGCTTGCCCGCGGGGGGGAGGGCTCGGGCCTCTTTCCATCGGCCTTCGTTGGTGGAAAGTTGGCCTGGGTGTGGAGGGTGAGTGGGCGCAGGCCCTCTTTGCTAGGGCTAGCCGTGGGATCGCTACTGGTACTTTTCTGACTAGCAGAGTGGACTGTGAAGTGGTCCCGCGGCTGTATAGGGAGGGGTGCGCGGCGGTATCTTTCTTGCTGAGGAAGAGGCCGTCTGCTTCGTTTAGGGGTCTGGACCTCTTTCTAACAAGCATAGACAGAACATTGCTTGGTGGGGAGACGGTCCAAGACGTTGCCTGGGTTGATCGTTGCCGAGTGCGATGCCACGGTTGCGCTTGGCGATGGTACCGCCCACCAAAATACAGCTGGTATTTTCCGGATTCAGTTAGAATAATGTTAAACTTATCAAATAGATGTATGAAATTAAAATTACATGCTATGTTACGATAAATACAAGCTAGATATATAAATAAATTCTAAAATCAATAAGGAATATATGTAAACTTAAGATTCTACAGGAAGAGGACATAATTTGACTAAGGGTCTTTTAATGACACTTTCTTTTGTTTTAATAGTTGCCACTCTGATAATACCATCAGGGCCCGAATGTAATTCGATAACTCTTTCTAAAGACCAGTGTAAAGGTGTACGATTATCGTCTTTGATAACTACTACAGAATAAACAAGTGGTGGAGAATTTTTTACTTTTTACTAGATGTCGCTATTACTAATGCATATATATTACACAAAACTAACTCGCGAGTTCATAATGTTATGACTCAGAAAGAATAACGAATAAGTCTTTCAAGGGAATTAGTAGATAATACTACTGGAATTATGTGTCCAAGAAGAAAAAGGTAAAGGAAAGTGTAGAAAGACAGAAGAAATTATTTGGGGTGCCAGAAGAAGTCAGGTTCGAAAGAGTCAGTGAACATTGGCCTGAAGAAACAGATGGGTACAAAAGGTGTCGTTACTGCAGCACGAAAGTTCATAATAACAATCCAAAATAATATGTGATAGATGCCAAGTAGCGCTTTGTGTTACTCCTTGTTTCAAGCTGTTCCATCAAAAGTGATATGACCTGCACCAGAAGTGGCATGCTAGTTGCCACCACATTTTTTTTATAAACTATTCGCCTAATTTTTTTTATTATTTTTAAATAATAAATATAATAATATTAATTCCGTAAATGGCGATCTTATGTCATAATTAGTGAAAAACACTTCTACCAGTTAAAGGGTTAACCCCATGATCGTTCTAAAAGGCATTAGTCCGGACATCGACAGTCGGACATCTGCCGATCTTATCGACACGATCCTCCTCCAGAACCCAGAGCTATCCACATTCTCACCTTCAGATCTCACATACAAATTTAGAAGAAATAACAGACACAACTCCCATCTTTACAACGTAATCCTTGTCGCCAATGCCTTAATCTTCCATGTCAAGATGTCTCAAGATGGAACGCGTCCGACTGGACCACCAGCGGGTCCACGTCGACTCCTACTGCCCTTTCCTCCAGTGCCGCAAATGCCTTCAATTCGGACATGTTCATAAACATTGCCGATCAGAGACTTCGCCGTGCGCCCATTGCGCCAGCAACACACACTCCATCGAAACCTGCCCGAACAAAGAAGATCGAAACCCTAAATGCCACAACTGCATAATAAACAACGAGAAATTTGAGAACACGCACTCCACTAAACACTGAGCCAATTCTCAGTCATGTACCATTGTCAATTCAGTGCGCACAAAAGTCAACAACTCCATCGACTACGGGTCCTCACCATCACAATAGTCAAGCTCAAATTATGTAAATAATTACAATGATAAATTAAAAAAAAAAATTACTGTTCATATTTCATTGTTGCTGTCTTTCTCTTTGTTATTTATTTACATTATTCATCATCATTAGTCTTAAATTTCTTTTTGTATGTTTTCTTATAAAAATTTTACTAGCCTTATTATACATAGTTATCTGGACTCGGACAGACCCAGTTCATTTATTATTTATTCTCTTTATCTTACTTCCTATATTATCTTTTATTATCTTATCTCTCATATATTTTATTATCACATTTCATAAATTATATTCTTCCACATTAAACTCAATTTGTTATTCGACTCATTGCCGTCGGCACTAGGCGTCATGTATCAAATCGCAGAATCGTCTGGCCCGACGGCAATCCACTTTTATCTTTCCTTCTTATATAAAATTGTACTATTTAAATTAAAACAATAAAAACTTGTAATTCATCTCCATAATCTTCATCATCAGCACTGCAGTCGGCACCAGACGACATTGTATCAAATTGCATAGTTCGTCTGGCCCGACTGCTTTTCACCTTCATCTTACACCTAGCTTTGTATTATATTCATAAAATTGTATTCCTCTACACCATATTCAAATTGTTATTCTTCTCTACTCATTGCCGTCGGTACTAGGCGACATGTATCAAATAGCATAATCGTCTGGCCCGACAGCAATCCACTTTTACCTTTCTTTTTATGTAAAATTACTCTTTTAAATTAATACAAATAAAACATGTAATTCATCCCATAATCATCTTCATCAACACTGCAGTCGGCACCAGGCGACATTGTTTCAAATCGCATAGTTCTTCTGGCCCGACTGCTATTCATCTTCATCTTTTACCTAGTATTGTATTCTTTCCACTAATTATTATTATAATTATTATTATACTGTTTAAATAAAAATATGTAATTCATCATCTTCATTACCACCTTGTCATCTCCATCATTATTGCAATCAGCACCAGGCGACGTTGTATCAAATCGAAGAATTCGCCTGGCCCGTCTGCAACCCATTACTTACAACTTGCTTCACAAACTTACGTAGAACCGCATTCATTTAATAAACGCTTACTGAAAAACTTATTTACCCCATTTATATAGAGACTAAAAATCAAAGTAAACTTCTTTAGTATTTGCGTTCGGCACCAGCCAAAATTTGTATCAAATAGCATAATCTGTCTGGCCCGACCGCAAAACCATGTCCACAAACACGTAGAACCGCATAATTGTAATAAACGCTTTTTTCTGAGAAACTCTTTGCTGCTATAGAATTCGGGTAGCTATGAGCACGGACAGTCAAGGCCCCTATAAACAACTGTATCTAGAAAAAAGAAAAAAAATATCCACGGAGAAATGGCCGCAATTCCGCGCGCCGTGTGCGAACGAGTTTTCGGAAATTTGAAGTCGAGATTCGAAGAATGTTTACAGCGGGATGGTGCGCATCTGGATGATGTTATTTTCAGAAAATGATTTTCCCAAATGTTTACTTTAGTTTAAAAATAAATTTATTTTATTATTACTTTTGTTTTGTTTTTTATGAATTGTTCAAATTCGCAAACTCCGAGGCCCACCCTCGATGTGAGTGTAATAATAAGTTTTCTGTTAAATCAACATTTTTCTCTCCCCCTAGAATATTGTGTGACAATGGCGAACTCAAATTACCTCCTGTATATGACACTTACATGTTTAGCGATAATATTTGAAAAGGAATGGGATTTGTACTAAATTCTTATTTTGAAAATCAAAATATTTTCAACAGCTGTTCACCTGACAGCAATTTAATAAATATTACTAGACCAATTAAGAATTCAAGTAAACGATTTACTAAGTCAACAAATAAAATAATTATTGTAGGAAATAGAGATAATGTGAATCATTTCGAATTTAAAAAATGTTTTGAAACTATAAGTAACTTAGATGTAAATAAAATTGCCTGGTTTTCATAATGAATAATAGGGTAAAAATAGGGTAGGATAGGGTAGGGAAAAATAGGGTAATCCCTGTCATCAAGGTTTGCCACAGGCTGTAAATAAAATTAGATATAAGATAAACTTATTGATATATAATATATGTTTGTATAATGACTAATTTCATGTGATTGACACTAACACTAATGTTAGTAACATTTATAATACCTACGTATTACCTATCTTCATATATTAAAAGACAGGTAGATTAATCGCTATTATATTATCTTACTAAGACAGCCAATAATATGGCTACAAATGTTTCTATTGAACAGCATTCAGATACTTGTATAAGTAAAAACAGCTTGGAAATAAATCCAAGTAGTAATAGTAGTATTAATAGTAGTTTTAACTAGACATTAAAACAGTAGAGATATCCTCTAGCCAAATAATTAAGATATCAAATAATTATATTAATGATCATTATAAAAATACAAAAAATTGTTAAAATAAACTCGGCGTCACAAAAATCGCACCTCTATGTTTTTTTCAGTAAATCGCTCCTAGAATCTAGCACATAAGTACTACGTATGAAAAAAATATATCATTCTAAAGTGCAATTCAATACCTTTATATTAATTACCTGTATCATTAAAAAAACAATTACCATTTCTAACCAGGGACCAATCAAAAAAATGTTTAAAAAAATGCTCACTTAAGGAGCACTACTTATGCTACCTTATAAGGGTATAAAAGCTCATGTAAAGGTAAAAAATGGGTCAGTCGCTACTCAGACTTCAGAGTGAACACACCGGAACAACATACGCAAGAGAACAGTACCTGAAGATGGATACAACCCCTGATAAAGCCGCTCAAATCATTGCGCTATTGCAATCAGGACTGCGACAGGTTGACGTTGCTCGACAGTTGAACCTTAGCCGATTCTCAGTTCGACGAATATACCAACGGTTCCTTGAGACTGGTGGCTATACTCGAAGACGTGGATCCGGAAGAAAACGCTGCACGTCAGAAAGAGACGACCGCTTCGTTGTTTCCACATCCTTGCGGCACCGCTTCAGCAATGCTGTTGAGTTGCAACAAGAGCTCCGATCAGCTTGCAGAACGTCTGTGAGTGTTTCTACGATTAGAAGAAGACTGATAGAAAAGGAATTGAGAGCTCACAGACCTGCTAGGGGCCCAAAATTGACCGTGCAGCATCGAAGAGAGTGGTTACGATTTGCCCAGGAGCATGTCAACTGGACCAGTGAACAGTGGAAAGCCGTTCTCTTCACCGATGAGACACGAGTATGTCTTTTCTGCAACGACAGACGCAGAAGAGTATACCGAAGACGAGGAGAGCGATTTGCCCAGGCTTGCATAGAGGAATCCGTCGAATACCGAGGTGGTTCCTGTATGTTCTGGGGTGGCATATCCGTCGAAGGGAAAACGGAGCTTGTGTGCGTCTCTCGGACTGGTGGTGGTCGCGGGCAAGGGTCGCTTAATGCTCGGCGGTACATAACGGAGATCTTACAAGACCATGTGGTTCCGTATGCTGGTTTTGTTGGCGATGGGTTCATGTTAATGCATGATAACGCCCGTTGCCACACTGCGTTTGCTGTGCGGGACTATTTGGAAGAGGTTGAGATCCCTGTTATGCAGTGGCCAGCACGAAGTCCAGACCTGAACCCGATCGAGCATCTCTGGGACGATGTAAAGAGGCACGTACGAGCACGAGATCCTGCTCCCACCACTCTACAAGAGCTCCAGGATGCCGTGAAAGACGAATGGAACAACATACCCCACGCAAGAGTGGTGACCCTCGTGAGCTCCATGAAGGATCGGCTGGAAGCTACCATCACAGCAAGGGGTGGAAACACTAGATTTTAAGGCCTTATTTGTAATTTTTAATGATGTTATTAATTTTATTTTTTGTCACTTTGTCATGTTTTAAGTTTTTTGTTATTAAAGAATTAAAATGCATACACATGTTTTTTTTATTTTCTAATAGGCAATTGAATTACCTTTCCAATGATATCCTACAATCATATCCTTACAATTCACAAAGTTTGATTAAAATTATTTTCAAGTTGCTTTTTTAAAAGGTGCGATTTTTGTGACGCCGAGTGTAGTAAAAATCATAATATAAACTGTATCAACCTGGTGCATCAGAACAAAAAGTACAAGAAATAAGGAATTAGAAATTGAATTGTTTTTAAATACTTTTCATATTAATATTTTTTGGGTCACTGAGCATTGGTACAAAAATGATGAACTAATATTTAATTTTAATAACCAACAGGTTGGTAGTTCGTTCAACAGAGTTATAGCGCAAAATCAGTAGCGGAAGAAGTCCAGGCAACAACAGAATTTCCCGTACCCGTCCGCACTCGTGCGCGTAAGAGGTTTTTTAATTATGAACCTATAACGGACGCGGAAAATCATTATAAAGTATTTTTTTACTACTATCTATTAGATACCACAATTACTAAGTTCGACGAACGATTCGAGCTTTTGAAACAAAATAAAATATTTTTTCCATTTCTTCAAAATTTAATACAGTGGAAGGATTTGAATTTAGATACAAAAAAAGCACATTGTTCTAATTTAGAGTACAAACTGTGCCACTCTTTTCGGATGTAGACAAGTTAGAGCTCTTTAATGAAATCGAATAATTACCGATGTTTATTGATGCTTCCACTACGCCTTTAGATATTTTAAATTACTTGTATATGAATAAGTTAATTTCAGTGTTCCCCAATCTATCCACAGTATTTACCTCACATTGCCAGTCACAGTAGCACACAGCAAAGCAAAGCAAAGTCGATTGACAAATTTGTCGTTAATAAGTATAGAACACGAAATTAAAATTGAAGTAAGCGATATACTTAGGGATTTTGCTAACGCAAAGGCTCGAAAAGTTACTTTTTTGTAAATCGAATAATGTTGATTACAACCTGTAAATCATGTAACAAATAGTTATTAAATTATTATTAAAAAAACACAAACTTGTGGTTTGTTTTCTTAATTGTCACTCTTTCCTTCCTTAAAATACTTATACCCATGTACACACGGCGTTACGTTACCCTTGTTGACCTTATATCTGGGGCACAAGTACTATTTTTCCACTGCAGGGGGGTAACTTGACTTGACGCTAATTGTACAGGGCCCTCGCTTTCAGTCACCTTCCCTGTCAAATGTTCTCAAAATGTTGTTGAACATTATATGTTTGTTATGATGTAATAAGAATGAAAAGTATCAATATTTGGACATTTCTATGAAGTACATAACTTCAAATTTAATCTACAAACAATAGAGTTTGTTATCTATTGAAGAAATTTGACAGTACCTATGTGGTAACTTGATGTGCTGTGCTGTTATAGTTCGTCCGGTGACTTCAGGATAAATGATCCATACTAATATGGAGGCCTCGCCCTTAAGCAGTCGGACAAACTGTACTTGTACTTTGTACCCATTTCATTTTTACCGCGTGCTTGCTAGGGGGCGCTAGGGTAATGTTTGCACACGGGCGCCACATGAGCTAGAGACGGCCCTGTAGTTAATTATAGTTTTGCAGTCGTCTCCTACGATACAGACGCGTTTGTACAGAAGTATGCACTAAGTCTTGAAAAATAATAAAAAAAACTTTAATACATAGTAAAATTTTCATTTACTAGAGTAAACATTAATAAACTAACTCAAAAATAAAAAAAGGTTTATTAAAATGTTCTATCTGATTAAGTGTATTAGTGATAATTCATATTGTACCGTCGAGGATTACGAGGTTGTGCTCGGTCATGATAACCTTCCTGCAATTAACAGTAGCGTCTATTTTTATTGGGAAAGTGAAAAATACTTGGGGACGATTGTAGATATCAAGTAAAACAATTTTTATTAAATTCATTTTTTTTAAATTAAATTGTCAGTCTATACTGTTAGCCCTGTTGGCTATTACGGCGTCACCGGGGGAGCTTTTTTAAAGGGTGCGATTTTAAACGCCAACTTAAAAATTGTAAAAAATATGGACAGGATGTCTTTTAATACCCGTTCTTACGGAAGTGCACCTATTCAGCGTGGACAGCCCGCTAGAGGTAACGAACCCAGTGGAAGTAGAAGTCAGCGACGAGCCTACGAATACCCGCAACGTAGAAACGTCGACACCGACTGGAATACTGTACGTGAGTTTGAAGAAAGGCCGAGAGCCCCTAGACAACAGAAACCACGCAGTAAAATATGGAAGGGGAAGAAAACTGAGCCCCCCACAAAGGAAGATGCTGCTGTGTCTTTTGACTACAGAGCAAAAGAAGAGACGGCTCCCACCGATGAGCCACTCTACGACATATGACCACACGGAGGAGGGATGCCCGTGCAGGAATAGACCCACGTTTAGATAGGCGTCTTCCTTTCTCCATGTTCCAGCATTCCATGTGCATATTTTTTACTGAGTCATTCCATATCAACTCAACCAAAAAAAATTTTTTTTTGGAACCTTGATATCTTTGAAATTGATAATTTTTGGTATAATGCTAGTGCCTGTCAAGTGAATAAAAAATTCAAAATTTCAGATTTTTTTGGCCTATTATATTCGGAGCAATTGTCCTTCAAAAATTCAAAAATTGCAAAAATTTGGCAACACTTGGATATCTTTAAACCGCTGTATATCAAAAAATATTTCAGTAAGAGAGCATTCTCTGCTTCTTTTTATCATTTTTAAATGGATATGCAACATGTCTACAATATTTTAAAAAATAAAATAAAAATATAAATTTAAAAATCTCAAAAACACCATTTTTATTTTATTTTTTTTAATATATGTTTAAAAAGACATTGATTGACTATTTATATGCCAACTTTCATAATGGGATGACAATGGGTTCCTATGGAAATTAATTTTCTTATATTACCAAGTAACTAAAGTTATAGCTATGCAGCACAGAACAAGTCTCAACAGGAAAAAAGCAACTCTCAACATGAATAGACAGTTTACTTTCTTGTCATTATTTGATTATTGCGGACTTCAATCAGTCTGTTTCTGGATATTGTTTAGTAAAGTTGGTGTTATTTGTTCTCTAAAAGTGAATTATTTGAATTTAATTACTTTTTAAATAATGTGTGGTTGATAAAAAATTTTTAGTGGTGGTTTATAGTGAATATTTTTTATGCTTGCATTTTCAAGACTTTTTTTTTAATTTTCTGAAATGTGATCTACAAATCTATTATTATAGATATACAGTCTATTTCAAGTTTTAAAATATTATTTAATTAAAATCAAGCTACATTTAAAAATGGCAGATAATCAAAAGAGAAAAAATTGGACTGTGTTTTCAGTCAAATGTTGCAATCCTTTCAAAGAAGAGAAACATTTAAAATCAGATAAAAATATTAGGAACGTAACAGAATGGATGTGCTGCTTAAATTTAGGCATAAAAATGGGCATGAAAATATGTGATAGTTGTAGAAAAAAACTTTATAATGAGTATAAGAAGCAACTCGATGAACCAGATCAGGATGTTTGTGCAAGTACCAGCAAAGACAATACATTTGTTGACAGAAACATTAATAGATTATTTAAACGAGTCTCTTGAACTTATTGGTGACTCACCTTTAAAAAAAAAGAAAATCCAAGTAGAAACTTACACAAAAACAAAATTGGAGAAAATAAAAACAAGTCTAGAAAAGCAATTGATACCTTCTAAAGAAATGGAATCTGAAGTAATAAAAAGTGAAAATAAAGTAGAATTAGAAATGTTAGAACAATTAAAGCATACATTTTCTCAAACTTCAAAGAGGAGTGATAAGTTAATTTAACTAAATTTATCTGCCTTACCATTCAGTTGGACCTGCAAAAAAATTGAAGACGAGTTCAAAGTCAGCAACTACATGGCCCGATCGGTAAAAAAATTAGTTAGTGAAAAAGGTATTCTATCAACTCCAAATGCAAAACCTCGGAAAACTTTGAATGAGAATACTATTCAGTTGATTGTAGATTTTTACAAAGGAGATGAAGTTAGTAGAATGATGCCTGGAAAGAAAGACTACGTAACAATTAGGAATAAGAATCTAAAAATTCAAGCACAGAAGCGCTTAATGTTTTTTATATTTTTTTTTTATAAAAAAAAATGTGCAATCCACCCACCCCAAATTGTTATATGAATGAATGCAAAGAATGTCCTGGGTTCATGCCACTAAAAGAAGCTGTTACAAAAAGAATAAAAGTGCAGTGGGTTTAAATTAATTTTATTGGTTCATAATACACAAAATACATTAAACCTTATAATTGGTTCGCGGGGGTAGACGTGAATCTTCGGAGCGTCGTCCTGTTGGTCCTGTATCCTGCTTCCTGGCCAGCTGAGTTTAAGGAGCTCGTCTTTATTGTAATCCCGATATTATGGTGATGTACAAAATTTATTTATATCAATAATCAACACTTCCATTTTTGAAAGTTTTATAAAGAACAAGTGTTTGACTGTGGTTCTCCAGTACTGACAAGCAGGAGGATCATATATATGTCTTCGCTTGTTATTTGTCAGTGGCGCCTAGGATATTACTATTTTAGTAATGAATATATATATATATATATAATTTAAAATAAAGTATTATCTCAAGTAACCCACCGCTGAGTCTAGCTGGCATTCTTTTTTGGCATTATATCATTATTTAAGACATTCTCCTTATCTGTATTAACTTAATCAATTATAAGGTTTAATGTATTTTGTGTATTATGAACCAATAAAATTAATTTAAACCCACTGCACTTTTATTCTTTTTGTAACAGTGGCGCACAACAATCGGGGCATTACTTGAGATAGTTGATATATCTTATTGCTATATCAATCAATACACTTTTTATATTATATTTATTTCTTTTTATAAATAAGGTAGTGTTGATATAATTTGAACTGTTTTATATGGTATTAATTTTTGTTTTACACTAGGTTATTTAGTGTACTTTATATAACTTTTATGGTATGGTAAGCAATATATTTGCTGATGTGTAATATTTTTCACTTTTGTTTTTGTTAATACTATGTTATATTTAAGTTAATTTTATTCTTACCTTACTGTGAAGCCAGCTCGACTTATTACTTTTATAAAGTTTAAATATTTAACTTTTGGGAGTAGAACTGAATATTTAAATATTATTTTTTTAGAGATCTTGAATATTTATTTTTCATAAATATTTTATACTACTATACAATTAGTTTATTGTTAGTTTATTAGTTTGTTATTCAAGTTTCTTTAATTTTCTATTAACTTTGACTTTGATCTTTTTTAATAGTAACTTCATTTTTTTTGTTAGAAGTTTTTGAATCTTTTGCTTTGCCAGGGGATAGTTTTGATTTGAATTAGAACTTAATTCTAATTAGAAATAGTTTAGTTTAGTTGTTTTATTTTCTTTTATTAGGCAACATGGAGCGTCCAATTGCATATGGTTTTTTTGTGAGGATGAATTCATATATGATGTTGTTGTTAGGGATGCCAGGCTGAGGGGTGCTATTGAAGAGTTGAGAGTCCGGATTGTGGACTCAGCTTCATCTGTTTCTCTAGATGGGATTTTGGAGGCAAGTTTTGTGTCGGCTTCTGAAATCAGGATTGTTGATTCCAGAGCTGAAGTTTTAAATACTTTATTGACTCCTCCACCACCTTTTAAAGGTTTTGACTGCTTTAAGGCAGTGGCTCATCTCTCTTAACCTCTCTAGTTTATAATTCGTCCGGACAGCTGAGTTGTATGGTATGTAACATCGGTCCTGACCGTTGGTTAAAGTATGGTTTGTATTGTCTGCAGGTTCTGCTTGTTTTTTTTAATATCTTAATTTTCAGTATCGCTTTAAATGTAAGGGATATCTGTCGTTAAGTATTATTTATTTTTTATTATATATTTTTTTTATTTTCTTTTAGTAAGGATTTTATTGCTGATCTTTAGTTACCTTATATTCCAGTATCAATACATGTTTTATTTGATATCTGTTATTAAGTGTTAACTTTGGTTAGTTAATGTTTAGTTTATAATTCGTCCGGACAGCTGAGTAGTATTGAATGTAACATCAGTCCTGACAGTTGGTTAAAACATGATTTGCATTGTCATTAGGTCATTCTGTAACTAAAATTAAATACCTTAAATTCCAGTATCACTTTAATTATATTTGATATCTGTTATTAAGTGTTATTTGTTCTTAGTTTTCTTATATTATATTTGTTTAGGTTTGGGTTAAGATTTTGTGTTAGAAACCTTAATTTCCAGCTATCTATTTAAGAATAATAGATATCTGTTGTTAAGTGTTGTTGTTTTTAGGATATTTTATTAAGTTAAATATTATGTTCCCAGCTATCTATTAGATAATTATAGATATCTTAATTATAGACTTAGTATTTTGTTGGGTCTTACTTTAAATATTAAGGTTAAATAATTAGTTGTTGTATCTTATGTATGCAGCAATGTGTTTTCAGTAGGGAGTTACTGTTGAACATTTATTATATGTACTTGGACTTATTTGTTCTTGTATAATGTGGTTGCTTTAATAGCTATGATCCTTTTATCGAATCATTTTGTACCTGAGACAAGGTATGTTTCGGTTTATCAATTTCATATTATGTTATTGATGATTAGGTGGTGTTATGGGTGTGATCTGCATTTGGTAGCAGCACACATATGTTGAGTTGTGGGTTCGGTGTTACTCTAATTGAGAGTTTTTTGTTTTGCAGCACTTATTATTATTCATGATAAGTTTTTGTATTCTTATTATTTCTGCAAAACTGTATATGTTATGTCTACTATTTAGTAGTAGATACCTACTTAATTATTTTTATTAATTAAGTTTATACCTTTCTTTTGTTTAGGTTTTATTTAATATATTTTTCACAATTAGGTATGAGAGCTTATGAGCTGGAGGGCCAGCTCGAATTTTCCTCTTATATCGCGTAAAATTCTTCCGGGAAGGGAGGTACTGTTACATAGAAATTTCATTTCTGTAGATAATTAAATATTTATAATTTTATTATTATCGATTTCTTATTATCTGTCCAATTGGTAGACAAGGTAAATTATTTATCTGTTGACAGCTAATTGCAATATCTAATAATATATTGCTTAAGCTAACTTTATAGTCCCCGAAATGTTATTGAAAATATAAACATTTTATTAATAATTACTATTCTAAATTTCATTTATTAATCATTATTAAGGTTAGCATATTGCTAGATATTTATTTAAAAGTAGCTGTCATATTGTTTCAGAAGTATAGTTGCAGCCAACGTTGTTTTATTTTTATATTTATTAGTACAACAATTTGTTATAAATTTATGAACTCGTTTCTTTCTTGAGATAAGTAGTGCATTGTTCTTAAATTATTTAAATATTGGTCTTCTTCCGATTAATATCAATTTTACCCACATTTCGTGTAACGCAGCTGCGCATAGCCACATTGTTTGCTTATTATGCATATTTTGATTATAAAATTCAATGTCGTGACCTTTAGAGTCTTTTCTTTCGGAAGCACTTCCGAATTGAATATCTTATTAGCCTTCGGTGAGTGTTTTAGTTATTTGTGATCTTATTAACGCATTTGAAGCGTTGTTTCCTAAATTCATTAGCGTGTTTAATTGCAGGGCTAATAATTTAATATGGAATAATTATAATTCCTATTGCCGGCACTTCCCGGGCAGTTTCAAAGTTTGTTGGAACAATATTTCTATTTGTCCTGATTCGACCCTGTGAGTCGACATAGGCTAATATTGGTGCTTGCGAGGCCTTTTTCCTCCATAAGGAGGTTTTTTAGTTTGTACCCTAGAAGATACGGGTAAATTTATAATTGGTTCGCGGGGGTAGACGTGAATCTTCGGAGCGTCGTCCTGTTGGTCCTGTATCCTGCTTCCTGGCCAGCTGAGTTTAAGGAGCTCGTCTTTATTGTAATCCCGATATTATGGTGATGTACAAAATTTATTTATATCAATAATCAACACTTCCATTTTTGAAAGTTTTATAAAGAACAAGTGTTTGACTGTGGTTCTCAAATGCCAAAATTATAAATATTTAATTATCTACAGAAATGAAATTTCTATGTAACAAAGCTCTGGCTAAAAAATTTGAGGATGAACTTATTGATGAAATAACTTACAAGCAATGGGTTACAACTGACAGATGTACAATGGAAACAGTGATTAAAAGTAGTGAAGATTTCCTTGAAAATTTTGCAGCAACTCTCCTTAAACTAAAAACTCATGCCTTTATAGCAAATCAACAGAAGGCGTATTATATTAATTCTAAAGAAAATTTAACTGAAGACCATGTGGTTATTAATTGTGATTTCATTTATGCTGCAGGATGAAGTTCAGTCATATCATTGGACAAGTAGTCAAGCTACCCTGCACCCTTTTATTGTATATTATAAATGGGATGAAAAAATCAAGCATTTTTAGTATGTTTTCATCTCGGATAGTTTGGAGCACAATACTGTACCTTTAGTGTGAGTTTTATGGTATCGTAGCGTTTGGCCTATTTGGTGTAGACTGGAAAGTCTGAGTTTTTGGCTATCAATGGTAGTATGAGTTCAAATAGTTCAGACTATATCGACCAAATTTTAGGTCGATCGCAGCAACTTCATATATGTTCATTGTTTCTCCCTTACGTACGTTGAAAATGAAAGAGATAAACATATTCTTCTATTTTTAGTTGTATTATTTGACAATTGACAATTTGGATCAAGTATAATAATATTATGTTGTTATAGGAGTATTTTCTCCATTGAATTCAAACCTTAGAAGGTTAATTAATACTACTTTAAAATTAACATTGAATGTAGTATTTACATAGAAAGTATCCTGTCAAGAGAAAATTATAATGGCCACTATAACTTATAGACATGTGAATTCTATACTTTTATAACAATTACTATGTTATGAAGGAGACTAACAACTACGATTGAACACATGGCCTGCTGAAACGAGTTAAATATTAGAATGGTAGTTCTCATAATAGAACAAGGACTATTCAAGGTAAAACAAAACAGGGGCAGTCCCCACAGTGTTTTTGAGTACGTCCTCGTCGTCTGCCCTGGAAATCCCTACTTGGTGCGCGGTAACGCAGTGGCCAGTAGTGGAGCAAAATCTCAAGAAACAATACTGTGTGGAATTGGAGTTATAGTTATGAATAGTGAGGTGAATCCCGTGTCCCCCGGGACTCCGCACGGCCTTTTTCAGGGCCAACCTAACAGCTCTTCTCAGGGCCCACCCTGTCGGTCTTGAGCCGATGGAGATCGGGTTGCCCTCGCAAGAGGACCCAATGCTGCCCTCGGCCACCGCAGCCAATGAGTGGACGCAAGTGAAAAGGAAGGGGAAGAAGAAGAAGGCGCCTCAGCCGTCTTCTTCCTCAGCGGCGCATAAGGGGCCTGCCAATAAGGCGGCCCCCGTTCCGGCCTCGAAGAAAGGCCGGAAAAAGAAGACGGCCACGAAAACAGCTGCCGTGGTCGTCACCATCTCTCAGGAGGCCGCGGCCGCGGGCGAGATCTACGAGTCGGTCTTTTTAAAAGCCCGACAAAAGGTCCGCCCGGCCGAGATGGGGATCGAGCGGGTGTCCTGCCGGAAAACCCAGACGGGAGCTCGGATTTTCGAGTTCCTAGGGGTCGACCGGCACCAGCAGGCCGACGCCTTCGCCGCCAAGATGGCGGAGGCTATATCGAATGTCGCCAAGGTGACGAGGCCGGTTAAGACCTCGTCCTTGGTACTGATGGAACTGGACGACTCCGTCACTAAGGACGAGGTAGCCGCCGCCGTAGCGGTGGCGGGGGGTTGTGGCATCGCGGACGTCAGGGCTGGTGAAATCCGGCCGGGCAGCAGGGGTATGGGCCGCGTCCGGCAGCAGTGCCCCGCTGTGGCCGCCGAGACCGTCCTTAAGAAGGGGCGGCTTCTCATTGGTTTCAGCTCGGCCGTGGTCCGGGCGGCAGAGGAACAGCCGAGGCGCTGCTTCCGGTGCTTCCTGCCCGGGCACGCCCGGCCGTGCTGCCCATCGCCGGTGGACAGGTCCGACCTGTGCTTCCGTGCGGGCAGCCTGGCCACAAGCAGACCGCCTGCGCAAAGGACCCCCACTGCGCTGTGTGCTCGACCAGCGGAAGGCCGGCGGGCCACGTCATGGGGGGGGCTAAATGCAACCCCCCCGCCAGGAAGGGCAGGGAGCAGGCTACAGTGCGGCCAGCCCTTGCGGATGCCCAGGTTTCACCGGGCTCCTCTGACGGTGCGATGTCCCAATAATGTCAGGACCGGGACATCGCACAATAATGCAGATTAACCTCAACCACTGCATAGCGGCACAGGACCTCATGAGTCAGGTGTTAGCTGAGTGGTTGGGGGATCTTGCCGTGGTCGCCGAGCCTTATTATATTGCAGCCAGCTGGCTGCAAGACAATACCGGCAGGGTGGCCATCGCGCCGCGACCCTCACGGACTCCCCTCCCCTCTCGCTCATCGAGAGGGGACATGATACGTGGCCGCCGCGTGGGGGGATGCCGCTCTCCTGGGCGTCTACTTTCCCCCAAGTCGCCCGCGGTTGGAGTTTGAGAGATATCTCCAATCTCTGACCGCGGCGATTGCGCGTATAGGGAGGAGCAAGGTCGCAGTTTTGGGCGATTTAAATGCCAGATCTGCGGCCTGGGGGTGCAAGAAGACAAACGCCTGCGGCTCGGCTCTCGAGTCGTGGGTGGCGTCGAACGGGTTGGTGCTCCTCAACAGGGGGACAGTGCAGACGTGCGTGCGGCACAACGGGAGCTCGGTGGTGGACGTTTCGTTCGCCACCCCAGCCCTGGCCGCCGACGTCTGCAGGTGGGAAGTGGACCTGGTGGAGAATCTATCCGACCACAGGTACATTCGGATAGAGTTCTCCACCCAGAGTCCACGGTCGGGGGGGCTGGGAAAACGGTCGTCCTCGCCGCGGTGGGCCCTGACGCGGTTAGACCGCGACGCGGCCAGGGAAGCGGCGATCATCCAGAACTGGTTCGCTCCGCTTGCAAGTCCGAATATGGACGTGGACGCCGCCGCCCTCCGGCTGAGGGAGGCGATGACTGAGATGTGATTCCAGATTCCAGCATGCCTCGGTCCCGCCGGCCGCCTCCCAAGCGCGCGGTCTACTGGTGGTCGGCGGAACTCGCCGGCCTCCGGGCGAAATGCGTGGCCGCGAGGAGGTCCCACGTGAGGGCCCGCCGCCGTCGCCAACGCGATGCCGCCTCTATACCGCCTATATGGAGGCCCGGCACGTCCTCAAAAGGGCAATCTTGGAGGCCAACAAGGCGGCGAGGGAGGAGATGCTAGGGGAGATCGATAAAGATCCCTGGGGCAAGCCGTATCATGCGGCACGGAACAATCTGCGACCGATCGGCCCCCCCGTCGTCGAGACCCTCAAACCGGCGCTAACCGGCGCTCCTGTCGGAGGTAGTCCGGGGGCTGTTCCCGGACCGATCGGCGGAGTTCGTCCCTCCTCGGATGGCTCGGACTCGGATGGCCTGACGGGGTGCCGGCGCGGGTGGTGGCGATAACCACCAGCCACATGGAGCGACACTTCCGGGACCTTTTCGACCGCTGCTTTGCGTCTGGGAGGTTCCCAAGGGTGTGGAAGGAGGGGGTTTTGTGCCTCCTCCGGAATCCGGGGCGGCCGGTGGATTCTCCTGCCGGATATCGGCCGGTCGTCCTCTTGGACGACGCGGCCAAGCTCTTGGAGTCCGTGATAGCAGCACGGCTCAGGGAGCACCTGAGGGGGACCGGCCCGGACTTATCCGGGGCCCAGTATGGGTTTCGGGCGGGTCGGTCCACGATAGACGCGCTACAGGAGCTGAAGCGCGTCACACAAGAGGCGGTGGCGGCGGGGGATGGCGTGTTGGCTGTGTCGTTTGACATCGCCAATGCCTTCAACACCATCCCACACGCCACAATTACTGAGGCACTCAAATACAATGGGGTGCCTCCATATTTGCGGGCCCTGCTGGCGGACTACCTCCGGGAGAGGGAAGTCTTGTTCGTCGGCGGGGACGGCCGCATGAGACGGCGGCCGGTGCAGTTGGGTGTTCCGCAGGGGTCGATCCTTGGACCACTCCTGTGGAACGTCGGTTTTGACTGGCTCCTCCGGGGCGCCCTGCACGGCCCTGTACGGCCCTGTACGGCTGCCCCATATGGGCGGACGCCCTGGGGGGGTACAACCAGGCTCACCTGCGTAGGCCCCAACGGGCCATCGTACAGAGAGTGGCGCGGGCTTACGCCACGGTGAGTCATGGTGCGGCTTGCGCCATGGCGGGAACTCCACCATGGCACTTGGAGGCCGAGGTGATATCCGCCGTCTATCACTGGACGGCGGACAAGAGGGCGCGGGGAGAGCGCCCCGCACCAGAGGAGAGGGCCGCCGTCTGGCTGGCGGCCCGCCAGAACATTCTCCGCCAATGGATGGCGGAGATGGCCGAAGCCAGATTCGGACGGTGGAATCTGGACGCCATCGGTCCAGTCGTGAAGGAATGGACTGACAGGAGGCACGGTTTCCTCACGTACCGGTTGTCGCAGGTACTTTCCGGGCATGGTTGCTTCGGGAAGTTCCTGCACCGGATAAAGCGTGAGGAGACCCCGGCGTGCCACCACTGTGGCGCGCAAGTTGATTCGGCGCAGCACACCCTGGTCGAGTGTCCGGCCAGGGTGGAGCAGCGCCGACGACTCCAGGCGTCGGTAGGCCCGGACCTAACGCTGCCTGCGGTCGTCACTGCCATGTTGGGCAGCGAGGAGGTCTGGGTGGAGGTGGCTGCCTTCTGCGAGGATGTAATGTCGCGGAAGGAAGAGGCAGAGCAGGCGCGCATGGACGATCCCCTTGCGCCCCCGCACCGCAGACGTCGAAGGGGCCGGAGAAGACGTCAATTTGAATTTCTCCAGCCTAGTGGTGGCCAGTGGGCAGGGGGTATGGGGACACTCCCGCCCACATTGAACAGGGCACCACCCGCGTCTGGTGGGAACGACCGGGCGCTCCCGGTCGCTCTCACAGGCCCCCTACTCAGCCAGGGGGGCAGGTGAGGTCCGTCGTGTAAAAGACGGGCCGTCGCCGGCGGGGTCATGGTTGAAGGGCTAGCCGTACCCACGACTCCGCCAATAAGGCGAGGAAGGGGCTCCGCAGGATTTTTAGTGGGTACCCCGTCTCGGGAGTCCCACACACGCCTCTCGCTTCCCCGGCGAGGGGTACGGTGCGTAAAGCATTATCCCCGCGGAAACAAAAAAAAAAAAAAAAAAGGTAAAACAAAACATATTCTTATTTTCTCTTTGATAACTATTAGCATTCTTTGAAATTTAACCGAGTAATGCTTCAAGATAGACATCGTTATGTGCTTTATGAGTTTTCTTGCTTGGCATCCTAAATAAACCATTCACAATATGATTTATTTTATTATAACTGTTAATCCAAATAAATATAATAATATCTTATTTACTCTCTTAACAGATCGTTAACTTTTATTTAGTTCATCAATGCTCTATTCCACTATTTACAATATAAATCATCCAATTTAATGCATAAAAGTAAATACCCACAATACATACATATATACCTTTTACTAATGTTTAACATAATATAAATATTATTATTAAAATATTTTATAAGTTTACATATACACATCTTATAGTTTTGTATTGTATTATGTTTCAAGTTTATAAATTAACAAACATTCAATTTATTAAGTTTGGTTCAGAATTTTTTATATCTAATATATATAATGATAAAATTTTGTTCCAATTTTTAGTATATACAAAATTTATTTCCTGGCTTTTATAACTTAAATGGATATGAATCAAATGGTAACTTGTTAACTTTGTGTTTATATTTATTTCATTATTAGAATATTAATGTTTATGTTTCAGCATTCCTCACAGTCTGTATCAACTCCACTCTCCGCCACACCATTTGAAAGAAAACCAAATTTACAAATGCTTCAAAAAGAAATGTGTAGTAGGAGTAGTTTTAGAATAAAATACAAATGTTTCTTATACAATCATTATTGTAATAAAATGACAAAGTTTAGTTTTTAATTCTTTATATTTTTATTTCCATTTTTTGTCCTTTGTTTAAAATTACATTGTACATACATTTCAAAACTTAATTATTTTATAATTCATGGTTAAATGAGTGAAATAGGTATCTAGCTTATAATGGTAATAGTACCATTATTTACATATGTATATTGTTACATTAATATTCAAATACATTTTAGCACCAAGGATCCACAACAGTATGGAAATTCCATTTGAAGTAGGATGCTCCGGTGCTATATCTCTTAACGATGTCGCCGTGCTTTTCACGTCGTCGTTTCAAGATGCTTGCATTTTTATATCTAATAAAATATTTATTTAATTGTTGTCGTTTTAATAATGGTACATTATATTACTAATGTTTGTATTTAAATAATTATTTATTGAACATGCAAGGAAATTTCGCAAATAAACATGTATTCACTCCTTATTGTAAAATGTTCATGACTAATTATTAGTAATAGCAGTAATTTAAAAAAATAGTTAAATTATTTTTAAATTATCTATAATTAAACTACCAGCTTGCAATGCCTTTGAAACAGTCTGCTTCAATTTAGATTTATTTCAGAATGTAGAATTTTATTAAGATCATTTATTGAGATCATCAATGTATTTTACATTTTAATGTATTAATCTTTCTTTTTTCCTCTAACTTCAATGATAAACAATGAGTACTTAAGTGACTGACTATTGGGGTGACGAAAGAGAGTATTTGAATCCATAGAATGAGTTGAAAATTACGGTATTTTTCATGGACTAAGATCTATCGAATTATAACCATAACAATAATTGTAATAGAACGCCCATAAGTTCTAGTATAATTAAAGAGTGCGCCCTATACATTTAAATAATAAATAATCAAACAATTTTAAAACAAAAATATCAACAAAATAAAAACGTGTTATGTTAATTAGCCATTATTCGTATATAGTAGTAAAACAAAATATTGTTTAAACATATCAAGGTATTATAACTTCTTTATTATTATAAATTTATTTGATGAATTAAATAATATATGAAAAATATTAAAAGATATTGATTAACTTGATATATAGGTATGTTTCGAGAGTATGTGTAATTATTGATTGTGATCAATAGTGCCATTGAATTATTTGTTGTTAATTATTATTTATGTTTATATATAAATTTATTTAATAAATTTAATAATATATTCAAATAATTAGCAAAGAATTATTGACTTATATATATTACATGAACGTTTATGAGTAGGTTTATTTATCAGTCGCAAAGTGTCACCGAGTCATTTATGTTATTATAAGTTTATTAAATGAATTAAATAATGTTTAAAACATAATTAGGCGAGATTGAATGAGTTATATATATTACATTAACGTTTATGAGTATGTTTATTTATCAATCACAAATAGCACCGACTAGTCATCATACAAGAGTTAATAATATGATTTTTACAATTCAAGTTTATTAGGCGATATATCTTTATGCTTTTTTAAAATTTATTATAGATTGAGGGCGAAATGTATTCGTAATGAGGCAAGGCATTAATAATCAGGTAAGATACTTATAAATGAATGCAGGATTAAAATATTTTAAATTTATATCCAAATTTACGCTATTCGAAAATAGAGGTCGCTCTTAACACAATAAATTCATTGGCTCTTTGAATAACGGCGATATTTTAGTTTAGTATTCAAAATAATCATGAAGACAAGTCCTTCTCAATTTTTGGTGTTAGTAGATTTCATGGAGAGGTGAGTATAATTAATCAAATTGTATTACATATATTTTTTTTAATACGTATACACTATTACATCTATAGCTATTTAATTTATCTCTATATTTTGATTATTAGACACGGTGATCTAAACAAGCCGGCCGAAGGACCCTTTGGCCGGCTTCAACAATTAGAGAAGTGGGCGGAATTGGAGAGGGTGCTGAACACGGATCTAACCGGTGAGGCTAAATCCACGGAGAAGTGGAAAAAAGTAAGATAACTCTCTGTTCTGTGATAAAATATTGCTCTTCTCTAACCCTAGTCTCTGATCTTAGTTGTCTTCATGTGCTTTGCATGTAAAGGTGTGGAGTGATTTTAAAAATAACACCAAAAGAAAAGCAGCCAAAATTCATAAGGCTGCCGTTGGTACAGGGGGGGGGCAGCATGTAAACTGGTTTTGTCGGACCTGGAGCTGCGGGTTCTCGACATTGTTGGGAGCCAGGCAGCTACAGGTCTGGTGGAAATAGAAGAAGTTGGTGCACCGGTATATTTGATATATTATGTTCCGGTGTCGCAACACCTCCGCGGGCCGGCCAAGGGAGCCTGTCTCCTCCGCCCTCGGGAAACCGTCGGCGTTTATTCCGCCAGCGCTCCGGTTCGCGGCGTAGCGCTCCACGCACCTCGCGCGTGGATGCTGCTACGCGGCATTTTCAGACGAGCGATGAGCGCTGGCGGAAGCTGCTCACAGAGCTTGCCACTGAAAACCTGAGAATGCGACAACAAGAAAACCAAACGCAGGTTCAGTGGCAAGCTCTGGTTTCCAGAGGGCTTGATATATTGGAAAAATTTGTAGATTAATATTTCATCCAAACATTTTATTTTCAGATTTTGTAGTTTGATTAATTAATTATATTTTGATTTTTTGTAAATTGATTAATTGTTTTTTTATTTTTTGTTTTTTTATTAATTGTATTTTGATTATTTGTAATTGGATTAATTGTATTTTTTTATTTTTTGTTTTTTTTTTTTATTAATTGTATTTTGATTTTTGTAATTTGATTAATTGTATTTTTATTTGTTTTTATTGTAATGCTGATTAATATGATTTAATTGTAATTCTGATTGATTTAATTTATTGTGTATGGTTTATCTGTTTGGATTGTTATTTATAGTTATTATATTACCGTTTTCTGACTGCACATTTATTTTTTCTATGCATCTCTTTTCTAAACTTTATTATGTGTTTGATCGTATTTTTGTAAACTGTTTATTGTTAAGTGTTATTTGGATATTTTTTAATTTTATTTACTGTTATACTAAGTGTAATTGTAATTCTGATTGATTTAATTTATTGTGTATGGTTTATCTGTTTGGATTGCTATTTATAGTTATTATATTACCGTATTTATAGTTATTATATTTAAGAAAAACATCCTGGTTGTCAAGTTTATCAGAAAAAATGGTTTTTCTTTTTGTGTACGAATGTGCACATCCGTCCTACGTATTCATAAGATTAGTGTTTAAGGGGGTTTCATTGGAATTATAAAAAGATTAATTAATAATTGTATTTATTAGGAAATATTAATTACTTTTATAAAATTAACAAAACCTAAATACAATTATTATAATTATTAGCAAAAAAAGTATTTGGGTTTGGGATAGGTAAATATTTGGCACCTATGTGCCAAATTTACCTATGTAAATCAGTACTTCGTCCCATTTAAGAAGCATGTTTCATAAGTTTACGTATGAAATGCTAAGAAACAGTTTTTATCTTTGGTATGGCAAAGGTGAACTTTGCATTTTATACATTTAATCCTGGTTCTTCCCTTGCATCAAACCATTTTGCAGCGTGTCCTAAGTCCCTCATCATGAGCAGGAAAACGCCCAACACCATCTGTTGCTATATCCGCTACAGGGCGAACCTCTCCTGGTCTTCTTGGAATAATTTGCGGTATTGGGCTACTGCCAGTGGGCCGTCCTCTTTTACCGATAATAATCTTATTCCTCAACACCAGACTTTCAGCCAGCTGACGTCGAAAGTGAAGCAACGTGAGTTGTTTATTCTTTGGTATGCCAAGCAACGCAGTTTGGTACTCTCGGTACGCCTGCACAACAGCTAAATCAGAAGCATGAAATATCATGCGAAGAGTCCATTTTTTTGATTTTATGAAGGTTCTGTAGTAACTCATGCGTTGATCTAATAGGTCAACTCCCCCTATCGCGTGATTGTATTTCCTGACCACTTCAGGGCGTTCAACGTCAATAAATTTCTTGTTTTTCTTACACCACCTCTTGACTAAGTCTTTCACCAATACCAACAAAATTAGAAGCAAGATGCAAGCAGTAGCGATGGATTGAAGAATCTATTTATACGAGCTGTGCATGCAGCCATAATGCATTTTCGTTTCATAATTTGTAATAAATGATGTGACGAGAAGTAGTTGTCAAAGTACAGCTCGTGGCCCTTGCTTTCTCCAATTCTCTTAGTGAGACAAAGGACAATAGCTGCACCGTATCCAATTTTTTTTGTCAAATTATTATCAAGTTCTGGACTAGAGCTTTGATAAAGTAGAAAATCATAGGCTTGTCCATGTTTACCGCATAAAATAAATATTTTAAGCCCCCATGGACAAGGTTTACCTTTTATGTATTGTTTGGCAACATGTTTGCCAGTAAAAGGAACCTGCTCATCAACGCAAAGTTCTTTTTCAAGCGGTAACTCTAAACATCGATTCCTAACGGCATCAAATATTGGTCGAACTTTGTGAAATGCATCTTTGAAACTAGCTGGTACGATAGTATTATCAACAAGGTGTAAATTATTCCGTAATTCAAAAAAGCGATCCCGGGCCATATTCTCCGTGAACAAGGGTATGCTGATGCCAGTTTCCCAGAACATTTTCAAGCAAGGGTAGCTAAATATACCAGTAGCTAAATGTAACCCAAATAAAATTTCTATTTCTTGTGTATTAGTAGGTTAATACATCGGTTTATTTGAATGTATTGCGTATATGTTAGTCATTTCAGCCATAATTTCTAATAATTGTTTTGGCAGGTAACGAAAGTAATAATCCACTGGAGCTTCAACTGTAGGGACAATTAATATTGGTGGAAACCAATCTGATGAGATTGTGTTTAGGAGTGCCCTGTGTCTCCACCTAATGTTCTGCTTTGGCGTAATATTCTGGAGTATATTTTCATGAGAAGACTCTTTTTCTGTTGTCGCTGGTACCTCGAGAACTACTTCATCGCAGGTGTCAGTAACTCCTTTTTTTTTTTTTTTAACGTCAGGAATCCTCATGGATACACACCTCCATCAAGGGGATGATGGAGGTGGTTATGTGAGACTCCTACTCACTAAACCTGATGGATGCCGCCGCCGTCATAATGGGACACCACGGGATCGCTTTCGCACTCACCGCGATGCCCCGACGTGATCCACGGAGAGGGCACCCCGCAGGCTTGATAGATCGTGGAGGGATCCCCTTCTAGCTGGACTGTCTCAGAATCGAACCGGTTGGACAGACCGACTCGACCATTGACCGTGTCCAGCTCAGCCGCCGGTTATCTCCCCTAGAGGAGACCACCGTCCAGACCCCCTGGAAGAGCACACTTCCATAAGACACAGTGATGCGCAGACAGCCAGGTGTCAGTAACTCCTGGATCATTCGTTCCAATCCACAATGAGCTGGGCCCTTCATCTTCGTCAGTGCCCGGTGAAAATACCTCTCGTTGGTATTGTTTGATGACATCTGCACTAACTCGGACAGACCGCAACTCCCTTTCAGATATAAATACAAACGGTTCTTCGTCATCAGATGATTTTTTTTTTATATGATCTAGGGCAATGCTTGACTATGTTCCACCTGATGGTAAGTGGAATGTAGTCTTAGGTGTTAAGGCGCATTGCCCTAGCAACCTATTCACTCTTCTCTTGAAGACACCCACATTATATTTGGCCGGAAATACCGACGCCTGCAAATTGTTCCAGTCCTTCGCTGTACGCACTAAAAATAAGGAAGCGTAGCGCTTCATTCGGACAGGTGGAATGTCCACAACAAAAGGATGAAAACCTGCCGTGCGTTGGGACGTCTGGTGATGAAAGGGGGACGGGGGAATTAAATTGTGTAATTCCTGCTCACAATCGTCCAAAATGTATCCTATAGAATACTGAGAGGCTAGCAATTCTACGTCTGTCTTCAAGGCTTTAGAGGTCGGCATCGATCAATTCGGGATCGCCTATAAGCCTTTTTGCTCGCCTCTCTATTGAGTCCAGAACCGCAAGATGAGAGTTTGCGGCACCAGCAAATATGTGACCACAGTACTCTACACACGACCGGATCTGTGCTCTGTATAAAACAAGAAGCTGTCCCGGTGTAAAGTACTGCCGAACCTTCGCAAGAACGGCAAGCTTTGCTGCTGCTGCTCTTGCTCTGGACTCAATAAACCGATCAAAGTTGAGGTTCGAGGAAATCTCTAAGCCTAACAACTGAAGCCGGTCACTGTATTCCCAGGACACATTCTGGAAAGTAGGAGCCGAGGTGAAAGGACTCCTTTTGGCGGTGAACAGACACGTCTGCGTTTTGGTGGCATTGAATTTGACAAGATTGGCATCTGCATACCCATAGATACCGGGCTTCAACAGATAATTAATGTGCAGCAGAAAAAGAGTTGCAGAAAGAACGGACCCCTGTGGCACTTCGGCATTTATTGTCAAGGGTTCCGAGGAACACCCGTCGACTACTACTCGGATATCTCTGGCTCAGAAAGTCCGTTACCCAGCCGATCAGACCAGGAATATACCGTACGCTGAAAGCTTGCTTATAAGGCTCGCATGCCAGACCCTGTCAAATGCCCTCGAGAAGTCCAGAGAGACGGCGACCGCTTCTCCTTTCTTCTCGATGGCCTCGCCTAAAATGTGTAGCATACACTAGGAGGTCCCCAGTAGACCTAATACGGCGAAACCCGTACTGTCGAACACTGAGGAGATCGTTACCTTCTAGTTATGCTAGTAGGCGCGAGTTCAATATACAAAGAGAGGCGATACAGACGTGTCGTGTGTGTATATATAAGTTAAGCTAAATGTCTAGTTACCTCTGTTATGAGTTTTATGTGTACCTTATAAGAAGTTTTTATTTGGAATAGAAATAAATTCATGTCAATTAAAAACAAATACTCTTTTAATTGTACTTTTCTTGTATTTAAATTACGAAAAATGTAGATTTTGCTGGATCTTAAAATGATTATATACAATTAAATCCATTTATGCATAAATTATATACAATTACAAAAAATCCTATAAAATTATTATACCTATATACAATTGTATAAAATTTATATATAAATTGGATAGGAAAAAGCCCGATGCAATTGTATATAAACGTAAAGAACTATATAATCATATACAATTGTACATAATTCTGTGTGATTGTATACGATTGGATCGGGCAAATTTTTTTATTCAATTTACACATAAATCTATACAATTGTATATAATCTTTTTTCATCGGGTATCTTAGAATATCCTTTTTTTCATTGCAGTGTGGATTATACTGGTCCGATACTCATAAGTCATTGCAGACCGTAAGGGTCGGGGCTGTAAGCTGACGAAATCGTACCTGTGCATCTTTGTGTGTCACGCAACCAGAGAAGTGCATCTAGAGCCCTTCACTGAACTCACAAAAGAGGGTTTTATTGCAGCGCTTAATCGCTTTGTCTCTCGTCGTGGTAAACCGCAAAGCGTTTGGCTCACAATGGCACGAATTTCGTAGGAGCAAATAATGACTTAATAAAATTTTTAGCTGATTCATCTTCAGATGTTGCATGTGAGATGTCTCGTGAAGGCATCAAATTTTCCTTTTCACCTCCATATTCACCTCATTTTAATTCAATTGCTGAAGCTTCCGTTTTCTCCACTAAGCATCATTTAAAAAGGCTATTAAGTCTTACTAACTTCACCTACGAAGAGTTAGCTACCTGTCTCTGTCAAATTGAGGCTGTATTAGATTCTCGTCTATTGACACCCCTATCCACAGATCCTTTTGATTCCTCTGCCCTCACTCCTTTCCATTTTTTAATTGGACGATCACTTACGGCTGTCCAATGTCCACAGATTCCAGAGATGAACCTCAGCTGCATCGACCGCTTCGAGATAATTGAATACATCCGACAGCACTTCTGGCAAAGGTTTTCACGATAATACATTTCCTTGTTTCAGCAGAAATACAGATGGTCCAAATCTTCTGGCCAGCTTACTGAGGGGTGCTCGTGCTGCTTCGAGACAAGGCGCTTCCACCACCAGTTTGGACTTTGACCCGCGTGCTGTGGACCTATCCTGGACCGGATGGCGTTACCAGAGAGGCGGAGCTCAGAACGTAAAAAGGCATTGTTCCAAGGGGGTTCAATAACCTTTGCCCTCTTCCCTTTGAAGATATCAAGGGGGGAGGATGTCCACGTTCAGGACGCGGGGGCTACCACCAATAGAGCGGATGACGCCGGTGGGGGATCTGGAGGTGACGACGGCGTTAAACGGTCGAGAAGCCCGTTCACTTGCCTACCACGCTGCGCGCACGACATTCGTGTACCATACTAATTTAACATTCAATTACAATCTTTATATTTCATACAGTCCACTTTTATTTTATCTCCACTGCGTTACCCGAAGCTCAAATAATTACTATGATACATAAGTGAAAAAACTTAAGTAGTAGACTTTTTTTAATGCAAATAATATATTGTAAAAACCGTCAGACTCGGGTGGCACGGGTCCATTGAGAAGAATCTGTAAGAAACTCCACGGATACTCTCTTGACTTATTTATATAATTACAAATATCCATAGTCACACAATTATGACTTGTGACTATTTAAGTCACAAGTCATAATTGATGTGAGAACAAATTAGAATTTAAGTAAAGTGTGTTACTACTAAAAAAAAATTCTTTAAATTGGTTCCAATGTTAAGGCGTCGACAGCGAGTTACTTTTTTGTTTTGATTTTTAGTTGCCAGCTTAATGCTCCAACTTCACTAGTAAAGTAATCCGAATATTCGTTTCTTATTATATTTGCACTTACTACCTACATTCAACTTTTGTTGAAGTGGTTGTAGTTCGGAATTATCTATGTCCATTTCAACAGGGGTGTCTAATTAATCACCGTTAATTACAAAGTTATGTAAAGTAAGTATGGCAATTAACGCCCTCTATTAACACCCTCAGCGCGTGTGGGTAACGGGGGATCGGCCTTCCTGCGTGAATTGCCAGGCCGCGAAGATGGATAGGGTCGATCACTCGGCCTTTGATCAGGAATGCCCGGTTCGCTGGCGGTGGGACGCAATAGCGCGTTCCACCATTTCCTATTGTTAAATGCGCTTTGGGCGACCTTCGTGTACTGCAGGCGAATTTACAAAGGAGTAAATTATCAACGCTTGAACTCATTCGCGAGGCGAAGCTGCGGAAAGTTGACATCAGTATGGTGCAGGAGCCGTATGTGGGCAGAGATGGCGAGATGACCACCTACACGGGCACACGAACGATTCAAACCATGAGGACCAGGGTCAAGCCGGTCAAGGCGGCAGTGATTGTGCACAACCCAAATTTGGTAATAACAAATGACCCATCTTTACTGTGAGAGAACGTCTCTTGCGCCACCATCAAGTTGGAACGCGGCACCATGAGCTTTATATCTATTTACTTCGAAGGGGACCAGCCGATGAACCCATACCTGGAACATGTCACTCGCATAATGGGAAATCTCGGGAAAAGAACATCATAATAGGGGGTGACGTCAACTCATGGTGCCCGTGGTGGGGCAGCAACCGTCAGAACCCGAGGGGAGCCGAGCTATGCCGTCACATACACAGCCTTGGCCTAAACATTCTAAACAGCGGCAACCAACCATCTTCTGAAGCCTTCCGAAACAACAAACTCTGCAGCAGCATAGTGGATATCACCATGAGCACCGACGATATCTACGGCAAAATAGAGGATTGGATGGTCGACACTGGGGTCACAAGCTCTGCCCAACGTCGAAGGGCCGGGTGCTCAGTGCCGGCGGTTGTACGCCGGCATCTTACGGAGCATGGCCCTCTATGGTGCCCCCATATGGTCGGGAGCCCTCACCCGCCACTCTAAGGTCCTCTTGCGACAATCGCAGAGGACCATCGCGGTGAGGGTGATCAGGGGTTACCGTACGGTGTCGTTCACTGCGGCGACACTGCTAGCAAGTGACCCCCCCTGGGAACTCCAGGCGGAGGTCAACGCTGCAGTGTACTGGCACCGGGCCGACGCTCGTGCCAGGGGCGAAGCACCTGAGGATTTGGCTAGGATCAGGGCAGGGACACAAAATGTCCTGATCCAGCGGTGGAAGCGAGAGGTGGATTCCCCGGCCGCTGGTTTTTTCACTGTTGGGGTGCTAATTCCGCACCTCAAGCGGTGGGTGGACCGAAGGCACGGGACTCTGACGTTCCGCCTTGTGCAGATACTCTCAGGGCACGGATGTTTCGGGGGTATCTGCACAAGGTGGCGAGGAGAGAGGCGACCCCCTGTTATCACTGTGATGAGCCACAGGACTCAGCTCGTCACACCCTGGAGGAGTGTGTGGCGTGGCCTCCTTCTGCGAACAAGTCATTCGAGCGGGTCCGGGAGCTATCCTCTACCACTGACCCGCTCCGTAGGGTTAGGCTGGGAAGAAGGAAGCGGGAGTATGCCCACCGCTTCCTTACCCAGCCGTAGTGCCTGGGCGGGAGATGGGGCTGATCTCTCCCGCCCATTATAGGCCTACGAGGTGAGGGTGTCCCTAAGTTGATCGGGGCCACTCGCAGGGGGTTCCGCCGGAGCGTCACGGTGAGTGCGAAAGCGATCCCGTGGCGTCCCACTAAGGCGATGAGGTCAACCGTTGGTTTTTTAGTGGGTAACCTTAAAAATGGCAGCGTCTTCTATGCTGCCGGGTAGTCCCAAATACCCCCTCGGCCATCACCTTCCTGGCCGCTGGGATGATGCGTTACGCATTTTTCCAACGATTTAAAAAAAATAAATAAAATGGGGTCACAAGCTCGGACCACAATGCCATCATGTTCACGGTCAGGAAGAAAGCCTTACTGCAGACAAGGGTAAGGACAACAAGGATATACAGATGTAACAAGGCAAACTGGCAGAAGTTTGGGGAGGAACTGGATAGAAACATGGGAGAAGCTAAAATTACGACAGAGGTGATCGGCACAATCCACAAGGCAAACTGGAAGAAATAGTAACGAGCTATGAACAGGCAATAGGCCGAGCGTACGACGCATCCAGTCCGAAGATCAAGCATCGAGACAGACCCCCGATCCCATGGTGGAACGAGGAGTTCACCAAACTCAAACGACAAATGACTACCAAAAGGAGAAGAATCAGATGTGCGGCCGAAAAACGGAGAAAGTACATAGTGGCCGACTATCTGGCGAGCAAAGAGCAGTATCTAATCGCGGTGAGGAGGGCACAGACGCAGAGCTGGATGGAGTTCTGCGCCAAACAAAAATCTAACCGCGGTGAGGAGGGCACAGACGCAGAGCTGGATGGAGTTCTGCGCCAAACAAAACAGAGAGTCAATGTGGAACTCTATCTACCGAGTAATTCGAGCGACACAAAAGAAGACTGAGGACTCCCCCATGGTGCAAGGCGACACCTCCCTGAGCGCAAAACAATCGGCCGTACTCCTGGCGCAAACCTTCTTCCCCGTTAATACCACAAGGGATGACGCTCCACACCACACTGCGGAACGGGAAGCGGCAGTAAACTTGAGACCGCAACATGAGGACGACCTACCTATCACTAAGGACGAATTGGATGCGGCGGCGTCATCTTTCAGCCCGCGGAAGGGTCCCGGCGCCGACGGAATGACCGCCGACATATGCCTGGCTACAGTGCGACGAACCTCGGACGAATTCCTGGGACTGGTCAATAAATGTCTGGAGCTCGGCGTCTTCCCGAGTTTTTGTTTTTGTTTTTGTTTGGCCGGTGATTAAAATCCGACTGGCCGAACTGGGGTGTCCGGGCAACCTCTGGAGGACGGTGGGGAGCTACCTGGAGGGAAGATCTTTGATGGTCAACTACATGGGCCAGAAGGTGGAGAGGAAAACCAACAAAGAATGCGTGCAGGGGTCTGTTGGGGGCCCCTTTTTCTGGAACGTGCTGCTCGACACGCTTCAAATGAGCTGGAACAGAGTGGTGTACATTGTCAGGCATTCGACGACGATGTTCTTGTCTTCTCCGGAGAGGAAACCCTGAAGATACAAGCGCAAGCCAACTCGGCCTTGGAAATGGTGCGGAGGTGGGGTACAGCAAACAAGCTGCGGTTCGCCCCGCAAAAAACGAAGTCAATGGTGATCACCAGAAAGCGGAAGTACGATAACCCAATACTACGAATGGGGAACGAGTACATAGAACTAGCGGAAGAAAACAAAATTCTGGGGGTCACCATTGACTCCAAACTGACCTTTGCGCGACTCATCACGAGCACGCATGTTGGAATGTGTTTAAAAGTAAATAATATGCCATATATTGTTTTTCACCCCCATTTTTTCCCCTTTTTTCCTTGGATTTTTATCCGTGTGACATTTATATACACGTGGCTTGGGAAATAGTTCATTTGAAATTCATACCTCCCAGGTCATGTGTATCTGAAAAGATACACAGAACTTAAAACTTTTTTTGTTTTAGGACTCAAGAACGCAACTTGGAAGAAATTATAAGAAAAGACATGAATTCTGATTCATGTTTTTTCTTATATTTTTTATTTCTTGTTACAGTATAAGTGTTGAAACGTTCAAATAAGTGATTTGTTATGGAGTATTCAAGTGATGATTTTTGACGTTGAGGACCCCAATTTTATGCCCGATGAAGACTTTAGTGACATAAGTACAAGTGACGACAATGACAGTCAGATTTAGAACCCTCCTAGGATTTCAAGGCGTTTGTCAATATTTTCGGAAAATGATATACATCCAATGCCTGAAATAGAACGGCGTAGGTCATCAAGGATAGCTCCTGTCGATTTAGAGCTCCAGCCACCAAACGTGCCAAGTACTTCTGATAATACTGATGCTCAAATTTCTTAACAAGCGTGGATGGAAGTAAAACTGTCCAATATAAAATGCCAAGTTATGATGATCCTCCTGCCATAGATTATACTGTACCAAGTTCTGGTATGAAGAATATTTATGTCGGATTATTAGCTAATGCGAGCCTAATAGACTACTATGACTTGTTTCTAACCCCTAACATTCTAGGGTATATCACAGAACAAACCAACTTATACGCAAAACAGTGTCTCTTATCTTCAGATTCTTCAGCTGGATAAAGAAACCACCTATGGACTCCAGTAACCAGAGACGATACGTTGAAATTTTTGGCTCTAGTTGGATGGATGGGTTTGGTGAAATTACTAAGTATCAAAGATTACTGGAGAAACCACAAACTCTATGGTATACCCCTAGCTCGTACTGTTATGCCTCGGAATAGATCCGAGCTGATTCTAAAATTTGTTCATTTCGCCACCAACCAAACTGCTGATACTGATGACAGAATTAGACAATAAAAGACGTACTTAATATGTTCAAAAAAAACTATAGAAATGTGTACACACCAGGAGAAAAAAATTGTGTCGATGAGTCATTGCTGCGCTGCAGACTTATTTTTCGCCAATATATTCCAAATAAAAGAGCCAAACATGGAATAAAAGTGTTCAAACTGTGTACTGAGAAGGGATATACATGGATCTTGATTGTGTATTGTGGTAAATCGTAGGAACACACAGAAGTCTCAGAAAAAGTAGTACTATCTTTAGCAGATTGTCTTTTCAACGAGGGCAGGACTATATACACAGACAATTATTACACGAGTGTTCCACTTGCACTGTGAATGCGTAAGAGAAAGACACATTTAGTAGGGACATTGAGAAATAACAGAAAAAACTTGCCAAAGGCCAACTACTTACCAACAAAAAACTAAAAAAAGGAAAAATAGCAGCTCAGCAATTAACTGAAGGCATCGTAGCTTTGAAATGGCGTGACAAGCGGGATGTGCTTATACTTTCCACAAAGCAATCTGGTCTAAAAACGATCGCCAAAAGGAACAAAAGAGGTGAAAGCATAAGGAAACCTGCATGTATTGAAGATTATAATCTAGGTAAATCATCAATAGATGTGAGTGACCAGATGGCGACTTATGGGTCAGCCTTACGTAGATGCACCAAATGGTATCGGAAACTTATGTTTGAGAGAGCGCCCAAAGTACAGAAACAAACTGACTATATAGCTACACTATATAGCTGCCATCTTGTCAATGACACTCAGCGATTCAAGAACATCGGTCACAGACATAGCTATTATAAAAACTGCTCCTACAAAATTTAAAGTTATAAGTTATTTTTCAATATTCCTATTATTTTAATTTCTTGTTATACTTAGTATAGATATATATTCTTCATAAGTATGTCGTTGATATTTTCAAAGTAATTCATATAATCTAGTTAAAAAATCTGAAAAACGATAATAACACCCGTTCACGTAGCTAGTAACGCCCAATTAAATCACTGTTGTTCGATATTACCTTACACGGGCGTTATTAACATATAGAGTCGGGCGTTTTCATACATCATAGAAATTTATCATAGATCGAAATAAGTGGTTGACACTCACTTAATATTGATAACAAAAAATAAAAGTTTTCTTAATGATTTCCTTGCTTAATACACATTTTACTTTTGAAAATTTAAATTTTGATAAAGCTTCGCTTTGCTTCCTGAATACTTATTTAATTAGGTAATTAGGTACGTAAACATTTATTTTTATGTTGCTATTAATTCTTTTTTCTTTTTTAGGACTTATCAATGTCGCCACCAAGTTTAACTAGTAAGAAAAGAGGGGGACTTATGGACGGAAGACGGATTGAGAGCTGCAGTTAACGCTTTTCAAAGGGGCCGACTCACTGAAAGAGAGGCAAGTGCGAGGTATAATATACCGAGGCGTACCCTGAGGGATCATTTAAAAAAAGGAAGCAATACAAAACAATTGGGACGATAACCTTTTTTCACAAATAGTCAAGAATCTGATTTGGCTGTCAAGAAAAAAACGATTTGCTAAAATTGGAGTACCTCTTACAACGAAATTCATTAGAAAACAAGCTTTCCTGTTTTGTGAACGATATGATATAAAAAATAATTACAGTGAAAAAAAAAGATTAGCCGGATCAGACTGGTTAAATAGCTCTTTGAAACGCAATCCCTCAATTAGAAAAAGGAAGCCACAAATAATGAATCCAGCACGGGCAATAAAACTAAATAAACCGATTGTTGAGCAACATTTTCGGGCAGTAAGAGAATTATATACTGAGTTAGATATCTCACGACATCCTGAAAGACTTTACAATATGGATGAAAAAATGTGCCGAATTACTGTGCACAAACAACAAACGGTTTTAGCCGAAACAGGAAGCAAAAGAGGCCATCTCATTGCTCCCGAACACGCTGAAAATGTGACTATAGCGATGTGTGTCAATGCTATCGGTACAGCAATTCCACCAATGGTTTTATTAAAAGGTGAAAGACCCGATTTGGCAGAAAATCCTCCAACTGGTACATTAGTCAGAATGGCACCGAAAGGTAGCATGACCAGTGACTTATTTGTTGAATTTATTCAACTACAACGTTCTTGAACCTGATAACGGCCTCGATGTTGGTGTAGGCAAATCACCTCTCATCAGTAAGTCGTACCAGTTTCGTATTGTAGAAAATAGTGAAGTCGCTCTTCTTTCCATATGCTCCTATGTCCACATAGATGAATCTGTATATCGATTCAACAATAGCCAGCAAAACAATTGAATTGTAACCCTTGTAATTAAAATAAGTGATCCACTGTTTGAAGGATTACGAATACGAATATGTTTTCCATCAACGGCTCCAAAACAGTTAAGGAAATTGGCTTTCTTGTCAAAGTTCGCAGCAATTTTATCAAACACGTGTTGCGTTAGTTTTAGTATGTTTTCATTTAAAAAAAATGTTCATATTGCACTAAACTAATCGTATTATTTTAGCAACTGTAGTTTTTCCTCGATAATAATCTAAATGTATATTTCTGATTTCAATTGAAGGAAAATCGCGTATCTTAACTGATACTTCTGAAAAAGATGAGGTGCAAAGAGCTTATTTCGAATGCCAGGCACGGTTACATAAATCACAGGCTTAAAAGAAAAGAAGGAATTCTAAACTTATTTGTTTGGAGTCACAAAAACGTACGATAATTATAAAGTGAAAAAAAAAACCAAAACTGTACTAAACTTTTCTTCAGATGGTACTGACTCAGAAATGCATTTGGAGTCAGAATTAGATTGAGAAAGTAATAAATGTTGGAGACTACATTTCAGCGAATGTTTCATCTGTGAATAGTAAAATTTTGAAAATGTAAGGTTTATTTTATAGATTCATCTCATAACGTTAATTGCGTTATGCCATAGTTACTTTTCGGTTTGTTTTGGTTTTTTTAAAAAAAATTATTAATATTTTAATAAGACTTATGTTATTTTACACTAGTACTAGTGCAATCGCTATATTAGCTAAGTATTTTTTTCATTTTATTTTAAATGCCTTACTTGTCACTGATATTTGATCTCCATCGTTTCTAATGTAAACTACTAATAACTAGAATAATAAAATGTTTTAAACGTATGAAAAGCTTTTTAATTTCATCTAATTTAACGATAGTTCAAAACTGCCCCATGTATCTTCAAACTTACCCCAGGAGCGGGGCAGCTTTGAACATTGGACTATTTCTACTAAAACTGATATTACGCGTTACACATATATGTCTATTCTTCTTCCTATGATGTTGCGTTTATATGGCTTAATGGCCGGGCTAACAAGACAGTAAAGTGATACAGTAAAGGTGTTAGGAATAAGATATTTTTTTAGATATTACATAAAGTTTAGAATGTTCAAATCTGCCTCCCTCTCCCCTACGTTGATTTGGTTTCGAACTCTAGCACAACATTTACAGTCATAGAGCTACAAACTGAAGATTTTTAAGAATTTAAAAATGGTGGCCAAATTTGTACAAAAAACATGTTTGTCAACTGAATCTTATAAAAAAAGTCCCAAAGGACCAGAAAAGTCATTCGCACCTTCGACATACTTGAGTTTTTAGTATGATTCAGATCGAAAAGGAACTATCATAACCGAGGAATATATTGATAGATGGATCAAACATTCATTCTCATTATCACTGCCATGAACCAAAGCCTATGATTTAAGAGTGCCCATCAATAAAAAAATAAAAGATTTAAAATAAGTTAAAGATAACATTCTGGAAGACCATTTGCCAATTTATAACAACATTTCTAGCTAGAAAACTGCATATGTTGAAGATAATCAAGATGGAGACTATGACTATGTACCATAAAGACATTTATCTACTCTGATACTATAAAACAATGATTATAAAACTGAAAACAAACTTTTAAGACAAATATTATGTACAGGCCAAAAATAAAAAAGTTTATTACGATACAGGACTTGTATGGACACCTGTATCATAATAGAACTTTTTAATCATAACGATATACCTATACAACCTTCAGCTGGACCAAGGAGATTAAACCTCTACTTTAAAAAAAAATATTTCAATGAACGAGTCCGCAGTGACGCAACACACATGCGCAATCGATGTTTGGCGTTGGCGCCAACATTTGACATTTAAAAAATCTTTTCAATATTGAACCCTTAATAACCTAGGGTTTCAATTTTGATGAAAATCTTTTAAACCGAATGTTCACAATACGATTAGTTTTTTTTATAGGTTGGATGAACGTATTTTACTGTTGTATAATATTCTTTTACTTGCGCGGCAAAGTGAACAAGTAAACACATTTTACTAAAAGTTTTGTTGAATACAAATTTGATATATTTTCTTTTTCTGAAGAATATAAATACTTTTGAGGTAAGTGAATATATTATTTCCGCTATGATATAATTACTTTTTGCGAGTGCATGTTTTACTTGAAGAAACTAGTGCTATTTTTGTGAGTATCAAGTGTCGTACTTCAGGCATTCCGCCCTACATAAAACCTACCTTCTAATTCTTTAGCTTTAAAAAATTTTGAACTTCCGTTTCATTATTTGGTGTTGGCTTTACTTTTATTTTTATTTTATTATAGAAATTTATCAAAAATGCGAAGTAGAAAAGGCTGAACGAAAATAGAAAAGGCTGAAATTTCGGAAGACGATTCCACCGACAATGAAGATGACATACGACTATTATTCGAGCCAAAGAGAATTGTTGAACGAAGCCCAACTCCTACAACCAGCAACCAGAACAACCTGCAAACTGCACCTTTCAACTCTAGAAACTTAATATTCACAAGAAATTATGCACTTAGACACTCCTTTTCAATTCCAACTTTACAGAAACTGTAACTGTCTTAGAATTACGTAAATTTATTGGAATTCTTATTTTTCCTAGTGTATATCATTATCCTAGTGTCAGGTCATACTGGTCAAACAACACAAAGTTTGAACCCATAGCACAAACAATGAATCGCAACAGATTTGATAAAATTCGACAATTTTTTCACATGAATGACGACTCTAAACATTTGCCCATTGATCATCCCCAGCACGACCGACCACATAGAGTAATACGAGTGACAGGCTATTTGAATAAGAAATTTGAATAGAAATCTCAAGAAATTTAAAAAAAACCGCACCAAACACCAGGTGTTTACAGGATCGATTGCAGCTGCGGAAGTTCTTATATAGGCCAGACGAAACGCACCATTGCAGAGCGAGTACAAGAACACATTGCAGCTGTTAAGAATCGCCAGACGACGAAATCAGCAATAGCGGAACACCTTATGACCACCAATACTAACCACTGGATTAAGCTCCATCAACCCAAAGTTTTATCCACCGATCGCCAATATCACCGCAGAATGGTTCGCGAAGCGTTTGAAATTAAAAAACACAAGAATTTTAATCGTGAGGATGGATATATACTGTCTACTGCATGGAATTCAGTTATAGGAAAATTAAATAACCGCAATATATCGTCAAGTAAACTCGAGGACAATGTTAGTGTCGTGTGTATTGACTTTTATAAATATAATCCACAAGTGAGGGTACCTGAAAAAGATACCTCCGCTCGCAGTCGACGGCGCCGCACACCGCTAGTGTCCCCGTGACCACGGCTGGTGTAACCCAGCCGAAACGTCGGGTAAAATATAAGGTAAATTACGCGTTAAGTCCCGTATTATTTTAAATATTTTAATTATGCAACGCGATAATTTAAAAACTTACAAGAAATTTATTATTGTACCATTTGAGCATCGTCTATCACTAGAGGAGCAAATGTGTTCCACTAAAATTAAACATTTTATGAAACAATACTTACCCAACAAGCCCCATAAGTGGGGATTCAAATTATACGTTTTATGCTCTCAGTCTAGGTATGCCCACAGTTTTGAGATTTACTCAGGAGCTAACGACATAGACCGTTGACCTGGCGAACCAGACCTTGGAGCTGTATCGAATAGTTATTCGATTGTTACGAACAGTACCAAGGCAATTCAATCATATAACTTATTTTGACATTTTTTATACGAATATTCCTCTGCTACATTACTTGACCAAAGAAGGTATTTATTGTCTTAGAACAGTACAGAGAAACAGGCTTGGAAAGTCGTGCAAGTTGCCGGAGAAACGGAAAATTATGAAGTCTAACGTACCCAGAGGAACATATCACGAAAATGTGGTCAATAATTTTCGGCCACAAGTTGGAAAGACAATAAACAAGTACTATTACTTTCCACGTATGCTGGCGCTGAACCAGCGGATACTATAACCCGATATAAAAAACTTAAGACCAATGTTCAAGTATCATGTCATGGCCATAAAAGAATACCACATATAATGCACACTTGAGCGGTGAATTTGATGAAAGTCAAGAAAGTGGACAACGAGGCTCTTCTACCATTTATTAGACATGACTGTCATCAATGCTTGGATACTATACAAAAAGGTAAACACAGTAAAAGAAAACTACAGAAGAATATTTTGAAGTTAGCAGATTTTAGAATTGAGCTTGCCGATACTTTATGTAGATATTATTATTTTTTTCTAACTAAATATGTAAAATAAATATTGTAATTTTTTTAGCTATTTTTCCCTTCATCTAGACCCTTAGAGCGAGTACGCATTAGGCGTTTTGAAACGCGCGCTTTGGTAACGCGCGTTTTGAGAACCAGTAATTCTCACTAGGTGTACACACGGAAGCGCGCGATTTTGATAAAGCGCGCGTCAACCGCGCGCTTTGAGATTTTCATTCAAACGCGCGTTGGGAGGGCGTCAGCCGCGCGCTTCGAGATACATGAACCGCCATTTTGTTGTACATTTGAACGCGCGCTTTCGTGTAGAGCGGACGTATATTTACCAAAATGATGGAGACCGAACATTTCGATTCAGACTTATTTATAGATGAAATTCAAAAACGCCCAGCTATATGGGACATGGAAAGTCCTGAGTACAAAAACAAAGTATTAAAAAAAAGGAATTGGGAGGAGCTTGTTGAAATTTTTAGTGATTGTGAAGACAATTTAGAAAAGAAAAAACTGTTGGGTGAGTATAACTGTTTATTGATATTTCCTATAATTATGTCATATTTGGTAAGTGCTTAAATCATGTTGTCTTGCCAATGTAATTTTCCCTCGTTTACAAAATAATTGGCGAATTTTTCCCTTGTAGTTCTAGCACACAAGCTGCCTCGTGGTACGTTTTCTAAATTAACAGATTGTAACGGTGAAAGATAAAGTGTGTCTTCATATCTATAACCATCACGTATTCGAACGTAACGCGCCTTGCTCTTGATAATCTGTAATTAAAGGCTTTTTTTTATGTGTGAGTTGTGTTCCTCCATACGGGCGCATCACATTCGACATCAATCCAAATGCTTCATCGCCGACGAAAACGTGAGGCAGTGGTGTTCTATCAACATTTGATATGGGCTTCAGGTTAGGAATATTTAACTTATTATCCATCATCCGTTTAAAAAAATCAGAATGTTGAAAAATAGCAGAATCACTGGTTTTGCCGTAGGATCCGACATCAACGTATACAAAGCAATAATTTGCATCACAAACTGCTAGTAAGACTGATGAGAAGTAGGTTTTATAATTGAAAAATAGCGACCCTGTATGTTCTGGCTGTATTAGCTCAATATGTTTCCCATCAATTGCACCAATACAATTTGGGAAGTTAGCGTATTTTCTAAAACCTTCTTCTACTTCTTTCCACTTTTCTGTTGTCATTTCAGGCATGGATGTACATTTCAACTTGCTCCATAGTACATTACAAACTTGTTCCACTATCTTTATAATTGTTGATTTTCCAAGACGGTATCCATAATGCAAATCAGCGAAGGAGCAGCCTGTGGCCAAGTATCTGTCAAAATAATAATAATTATTATTTAATTTTAGGTTCTACACTTATGAAAAAATGGAAAAGCATTCGGGACAATTTTATGAGGGAGTCTAAGAGGCAGAAAAAGCTTCCATCTGGATCTGGATCTTCCAAACATACGCCATATGTGTATTACAGAAAACTACAATTTTTTGCGAATTCTACAGCAAATAACGACACAGAGAGCAATTACCAATCTTCTGAACCAACCGGTTCAGGTGTAGATAATACAGATAATGCAGACTTGATGCCACCTCCTAAAGATAATATTGAAAGCACAAGAAAAAAACAAAAAATGAATGCTGTAGATAAACAAATAGTTGATATGTTACAGAAAAGTTTAAACGCGAAAGAACAAAATGAAATGGGGCGACTAACTAAAGAAGACGATGATAAATTATTCTGTTTATCATTATACAGTGAATTGAAAAAAGTACCCGAGAATCAACGCCTGACAACAAAGATTGAATTGCTTAATGTCATTAAAGAAGCTCAGAATTATCATCAATCATTACCAATACAAACTAATCAACAACAATACATGTATTCTACGCCGACATATTCAGGATATACCACTGCTAGACCGCCAACACGGCAGTGGTCTACGACACCACCACCGCCGCCGTCATCGTGGTCGCCTTCACCTACAGGCTCCAGCCAAGACTCAGACACCTTAAATCTATTTGAATAAATAATCTTACCTCAACGTTATCACGAGTTTTTCTTCCGGGGAAATTGATTCCCTTAAAATTGTGGAATCACCAGTAATATCAGCTTTTATAACATGGAGTAAGTCATCAAAGGATTTAATGGACATTCTAAAATAATTAAAAAACTTAGGTTCATACTGTCTTAATTTAGGATACAATGTTACAAACATTCCATGCGTCAGTCTATCTCGTAGTATTGGGTGCACCCAAAATTCTCTTTGTCTATGCCGTCGTCTTCTATAGCGACGGTATAGAAGCCACACACAAGCAATCACTTCGACGTCCATTTCCGAACTGAGCCGACTTATGGACGCCCTACTACGCCCGTAAAACGCCGTGCTAAGAACGCTGTATGTACGCTACCAACGCGCGCCTAACGCAACGCCGAGCGCCGAATGTGTACTCGCTCTTAAGCAAACACAGTAATATAAAAATTATCACTTTCGTAAATCAGGCTACTAAGAGTTAAACAAAGCTCAGTTTTTGTGTAAAAACCTGTCTGAAAGAGGGGAAAGTGGTGATTGTACACCGCCAGACATTCTGGAAGCTGCGTGAAACATTACCATGAACCTGTTGCTGGCGAAATCTAGGAGCAACTATAATAAATGTTACCACGAGTTCATGGAATGGAAAAGGAATAAAAATGCTACATCTTTTCTGAAAATGTGTTGTTAGTGTATTTTCAAGAGTTATCTGAAAAATATAAAGTGTCAAGTATGTGGGTTAAATACTCCATGATTAAAAGTACACTCAATGTTTACAACGAAGTTGACATAACCAAATGTCTTAAGAAAGAAGTTAGACAATACAGGAAAGTAGATGATTATGGTAGGTTATTCTCCAACCGGGTACAGATTATATGATGAAGAGACCAAACAAACGTACATGGACGAAATGTAATATTTGAAATAGAAATGAAAATCTTGAAGAACCTAAAATATATAAAGAAAATAAAATGAATAAAAATAGTGAAGAACAGGAATATGTAGCTGAGGAAGAAAGTGCCAGAGTAATGTAATATAGCCAAGAGAAAGATAGAAATGAAGAAGAAGTTACTGGAGAAAATAATGCAAATAAAGAGATGAATAGAAGCGGGAGAGCTGTAAGAAATAAGAGGAAACCTAAATGGCAAGAAGATTATGAAATAAACATGGATGAGGATAGCAACGAACAATTCGGACACTGTGTTTCGTCCAGAACAAGCTAGCTGGACAAAAACAACATAAGATTTCCTAGAAACATTAGTGGGGGTAATTAGGGTATTAGTTGGTAATTACACCAACAACTATTGTTTTGGCATAAGTCATACATAGATTCGTTAATGAGGGTAGTATATAAGACAGTTGGGTTAAATGCATAATATTATTTGCATTTTTGCTACTGACACGATTGCATCTCCCAAGGTTATTTTATTAGTTGTGGAAAATTTTAGTGGTGGATTCTATTACTAAGGGTAAGTACATTTTTTTTATTTAGTTACAATAAAATAATATTCATACTAAATTAGAATCTGAGCGTCGCAAATTGCGTTTTTTTTAGTCGTCGGAAATTCAAATTAAAAGACTATTACTAAAAATCCCCTCGTATCCCCAGTCTGTATTTTTTTCAGTTGATAGACACATTCTTCTAAATTATAATAAGACCTTCTTTTTTTGCACCTTTTTTGCTCAAAAGCTGTTTTTAAATTTTTTTCAGGTAGCAGTTTTACAGTCTCAAAAATGCAGCTTTTCGAAGAATGGGTGAAACATACAAAAAGTGACCGAAATAAAGCGCTTTTCATGTTTGTTTTACAAAAACATGACCTCAGTGGCGTAACTGAAGCATCTGTGAAGTACATCAAGACTATTATTTCCCGTTTTTCTTCGAAGCTTTCGGAGAAATGGGAGAATTCTAGCCGAATACGGGATCATTTACTTTAGTTAGCAAGTGGGGTTGTGATGGAAGTTCTGGTCACAGCACTTACAAACAACAATTCACCAATAGTGGCGATACAGATGAATTTCTGTTTGTTTATTCTTTTGTGCCGCTTCAACTACATGATGAAAGTGGTAATATCGTTTGGCAGAACCCTCGCCCATCCTTCACTATGTATTGTCGACCGATAAAGTTTATTTTCTCCAAAGAAAGAACGGAATTGACCGTTTCTGAAACCAATAAGGTATTGGAAGAGATAAATGAGTTATTGCCGACTATATATAGTGTTGATAATGGGCCTGAGGTATCTGTCAAGCATGTACTACTTATTTTGCCAATCAGGCAGCTTTCTGAGGAAGCTCAAGAAGCTCGCAATAAAGATTGCAGAAGATTCCGAAGGGATAATACCCGGAAACGGACTCGTATTTTTAATTAAAGTTGTAAATATTAATTAGTTTTATTTATTTTTATAATATTAGTTTAATCATTAGATAATGTATTTAGCATTAAATACCTATTAGTTTGATATTTCTTACGAATCGTGCAATAAACACCATTATTTTTAATGAATGCATATTATTTTTGGGTTTTGCATCTTTTATGGGTTTCCAAGTATTTTTATTAATGAAATCATTTATATTAGTATCTAGCAGAGGCTTTGCAACCTATATCCATTAAAAAATAATTTTGTCCAGCTAGCTTGTTCTGGACGACACACAGTGCGTCGTTGTGTCGAAGTTTACCAGCATTCCATGCTATCACAGGATGTGATTTTAATCCAGCATTTTTCAAAAAGGGCAATAAAGGCCGTTTAATATTTTGAAGAAAAATGAAGAATACCAACAAGCATTTCACCGTTTTGGTTCCTTGGATTTTGTTGGTGATGTAGATGAAGAAGAACGTGTATTCAACATAATACAAAAATTTATCTGTGATGTATACAACGTTCCTGGAATAATTGATGTAGATGCTGCCAGACTCCAACTGTTTATTAACAATTATATGGTTTCTGACATTAATGAAGAATTCAATCGGAAAAATTTGAAAAACTTCGATGCTAGCAACTTACCACCTTGCAAAAGTGAGCTTTGGCAACAGTTCCGACGAGCTAACTATATTGCTAGTCTTTGGAACAATGCAACTATGAAGATGATAAATATTTTCAAACCCGAAAATAATGGCTGGACATTAAAAGATGGAACATATGATTTTCATTGGTTCGACGAAGATGAATTACCGGGTTTTGTCAATGAGTCGCTAGAAGAACAATCAGGTAATTTATTTTCGTTTCTCATATTTTTTGTGTCAGTTTAGTTTTTTCAGATCTTCATTGTTTGAATTTTTTTTTACAGTGGAAGGAAATGAGGACAATGTTGATAGCGACAATGACGATTTACATATTCAATATCAAGATTGGCTGGATGATGAATTGTCTAATTTCAATGACGATGATAATGAAGATTAGAGGTACTACTCAGAAATTTTGAGAGATTAATATTTTTCTACTTTGTATTTTAGTTATTATTAATTCCTAATAAATAATTAATTTAAAAAAAATTGCTGTTATTCAATGAATTTGTTAACACTATCGAGTATTTGATATTGCTTTAAAAAAAAATTGAAGTTTTTTCGTATTTATCAAAACAGGACTTGCAACTGCAACTTGCAGGATGAAATTCTAGAATTATTGTAGTCAAATGAGCATTTTTTTACAAGTTAATTTTTAATTGTTTACCTGATTTTTTATTTTTTAGCTGATTTTTTTAAATATTAATAATTAATTGATATGAGTAAATTTTAACGGAGTGAGAGAGAGAGAATTCAATATATCCTAATACATGTCTCACTCAATCTCATGCGCGTGGATAATGCCCTCGCGCTCCTACCCACAGAGGCATTAAAATTGAGCTTAGGGGGTGATTGGCCCCTTGGATCGGTCTGTCTTCTTGTAAAAGATTTCAAAATAGTTGTCTGGTAGACATATATAAAAATGGAGCATCAGAATTTACGTAAAGTTAAGTAATTATTTTGGGAGCTTTAAAGCGTCTGCAAAGCAATACGGCCAACGGAAAGTGTCTGGGAGTATTGGCGACTTATTTTTAAGGATATTGCCTAAAATATACGTAAAAATCAGCTTAGAGAATTCACGAGAGGTAAGTAATGTTTTTATGTACCTTGATTACCTGATACCTGAAAATTGGCCGTCTGAGGAAGCTAGCAGGTAGGCATGCATTCTTAGTACATACTAACACTACTTAATCGTCCACATTTCCTTCGTCAGAAAATACGTGACGTCTGGTGGCCCTGGGATCTTGGACTATAGCGAGCACAGATTTAATACCAAATGAAGTGTTATCGACATTGCTCAATTCTTATAAAAGGTACGTCGAAAATTCCAGACAAGGTAACCACGGAATAACAGCACAATTTTACATGATCTACATCGAGTTAATTAGTCACTACATAAACCTGTCAAGAAGTATACGTATGGGTGACTTTGATATGTTTAAGTACGTGATTCCGAAAATGGAAAATTTATTTTTCAATGTTGATCAGCCTAACTACGCTCGATATTGTATAAAATATTCAGACAATTTGAATAATGTCAATAAAACCCACCCTGGACTACAAGATGATTTTTATAAAGGATGTTTCGGAGTTAAAAGAACCGATAAACCACTCTCACGAATACCAATAGATCTCACTCTGGAACAAACAATATATGCTGATGCAGCTAAACGATTGAGTGGTATTGCTCACTTTACTAATTCTATAGCTGCACGACAACGCTGGTCAAAAAGTCACAGTATAAGAGAAAGAAAGAAAGAAGGAAAACATGTTTATTCGTAGTCTCTACACAACATTTACATACAGAAAAGCTATAAAAAGTTAAATCAGAATAATAAAATTAAGTGTCTAAGTGCTATGTACCTAAATGTTATGTTGAGCCGAAAAGGACTCAGCTCAGCTTACGCTACGATATATAAAATATATAATATAATAAAAATATCGCAACACTGATTTTCAGTTGAGCCTTTATACCTTATAATTAGGGTTGCCACCCGTACTATATTATATAGTATCGTACTATATTTTTGTCAATAGTACTATATATTATAGAAAAACAATATAGTACGAAAAATACTATATTTTTATCGCTAATTCAATTGTCGCGTTTTTTTTAAATTAACTGTGAAGGAACGCACCTTCAGCGCTGTATAGGGAATTTTTGAACGAAACTCATTCATGTACAGCGAATAAAGTTAGTTGGTAACATTTACCAACTCTTTTGTCAAATGTCAACGTCAACGTCACTGTTCGTTCGTTCTTTGCTACCCGCCCTCCGCAGAAGCCAAGAAAGAAAAAGTTGAAGTTGCTACCCGCCGAACGAACATTGAGGTTATTTTTTACTATTTGATAACGGATTAAAATTACAACAAAAACATGGAAAGTGATGATGGTTCTTGCACGCCTCCCAAGAAGAAAGAAAGAAAAGAAAAAAGACTTCAAAAGTATAAGAGCAAGTGGGAGTCCAACTACCAATGGTGCAAAGAAGATATTAATAATAAATATGGAGCGAAGTGTATTATATGTGGGATTTCTTTTTCGATAGCCGGAAATGGGATTGGACAAGTAAGTATTTTTAATTGGTTTCAACGTTTCTTATGGGTTGGGTTGTGTTGTGATGTGATTGATAGGTTTGGTTGTGTTATTGGGTATTTTTCTCTCTGGGCAGTGGGCACCTATTTTATTGTTTGGTAATGGTATGGTTATGGTAATTTTTGGAGCATATTGTTTGTTGCTTGTTTTCAGGTGAAACAACATAGTGAAACTAAACAGCACAAAAATAAAAGTGAAATGAAAAAGACTGCTTCTACTTTACAACAGTTTCTGGGAACATCCTTTGATTCTCCTTCATCATCTTCTACATCTTCAAATAATTCTAATGATGCTGTAATTTCTGCAGAACTAGCGCTAACATTTCACACAGTCAAACATAACATGTCTTACAATAGCATGGATTGTGGTGTTAAACTAGATAAGATTATATATGTAGACTCTAAAACTGCTCTTAATGTTCGCTTAGCACGTACTAAAATGGAAGCTCTTGTAATGGAAGTGTTGGGCCCACAAGCCATACAGACTGTTTTAGATGATTTAAAGAAAGATGTTTTTTACTGTATACAAAGTGATGCTTCAAACAGAAAAAATATCAAACTTTTCCCATTAGTTATTCAGTATTTTACTATTGATCATGGTATTCAGAGTAAACTAGTAGACTTTTATGAAAATCCTGACGAATCAGCTGATGGAATGTTTAAAGCAATTAGAAATTCCTTAACTGAACAAAAAATAGCTTTAGAAAATATATCAGCATTAAGTGCAGATAATTGTAATGCTAATTTTGGCATCCACCATTCCTTATTCACTAACATGCAAACAGTTGTTCCTGGTATTATTAAAGGTAACTGCCATGCACACATTGTGCATAACACGGTTAAATATGGAATGAATTTTTTAACACAGGATATAGAAAATATAATTTTAAAAATTTATAGTCACTTTTCATGTTCAGCGGTAAGGCGGGAAGCATTAAAAAAATTTGTAGCAAGTGTGAATGGGGAATGGACATTGATTGGTGGCAACACTGACAACTAGTCGTCAAAAAATTTCTCTGTAAATTTTAATTAATATTAAATTACTTTATGTATATAAATTAAGTGCAATTATCTCATTTTGTATTTAAAAATACCATTTTACTATAGTGCTATTGTTTGTACTTTGTCTTCGTGCATAATTTCATAAGAACAAAGAAATATACTGAGCTGTCAACCAACGGATGTCGAATTCAAATTTCTTCAATCCCGGGGAGTATTTTATTTTACTTTTAATATAATTACACTTACATTAAACTAACAACTACTCATTTTATAGTGAGTTACGTCCATCCACACACTCTGGCACCGTTATTGACTCTCTTTACTTGACTAGTTGGAAGTAAAGTTGAAGACAAAAACATTGGCCTCATACAAAACTATTACTTTTACTTTACCTTACTTATATACATAAAACAAGCATTTTGAAACTCCCATTTGTATCTAAAAGGTAATTTGTACCCAGGTTCAACAATGGAAAGAATAATTGCAACTCGCAAGGCCTCTGCAAAGGATTTGGAGCAAAAGTTAAAACTGGCTTTAGAAGAATTAAAATCTTCTAAAGATTTGTGCAACAAGCTACTGCAGGAACGAGAGGACAGTGAAGAGGAAATTAAAGATATTGTAATAAAAAATACTAATCTTAAAGGTAAGCTCGCTGAACTACATACCAATTATTTAGATATTGTGGCTCAGCGAGATCAGTTAAGAAATATAGTGACTGCATTTGACCAGTGCAGCAATGAGCATGAGAGGGCATTAGATCGCATATCAGAGCTTGAGTCTGATTTGGTGCAGGCTAGGATAACTATTTCAGACCTAGAAACCTGCAAATTAAATGTAGAAAGTCAGCATACTCATAGCTTATATGAGGAGCTGGTTGAATGCAACTCACAACCTACTCAATCAAATTTCATAAATGTTAATTCTACTATAATTGATCTAACAAAAGATGAGTCAAGTATTGTGCACCCCATATACTTTTCAAGTCATAAAAAATTAAAAAAGTATATGAAGGTTAAGAAATTAATTAAAAAAATGTAATAATCTCATCAAAAACAAGTTTCCTGCAAAGAAAATAAAGAATTTACAAATTGAACGCTCCACATTAATTAAAAAAGTAAGTGTTTATAATAGGAAAATGATTGAGAGTAGGTCACTGTATGAGCGAGACACCCAAAACTTGCATGAGGAAATCTCTCAATTAACTTCTGCATTGCATTCAATAAGTAAAAAATATGAATCTTCTCAGAATCAAATTAAGGAACATATTGAAGCTACAGGTAATTTAGTTGACCTATGTAGTTATAACTTAGAGCGGTTTGAGTCATTAACTAATAATTATGTTAACTGTAATTGTTTAAGTGAAAAATTAAATGTTGTTTCTAAACTAAACTCTGAGGTGTTGGGTGATTCGGCTATACATACAAAAGTAGTAATAAAAACATAAATATAATGAATAAAAATCAAATTAATAATAGGTCCTCTGTTGTGCACAACCATAATTACTTTGTTTTTTCTGACCAATTGGGTCAGGGCTTTGGGTCTCTTTTAAGTAGGGAATTAAATAATATACATAATATATGCTCACCTGGTGCTAGTTACCAGCACAATTTAGATAAAATAATTAATTTTGACTCAAAGTTGACTGAAAACAGTACTATTGTACTATTACATGGAGATGGTTTGTCGATTAAGAAAATTGAAATAATTAGTAATATTGAAAAATTATTGAAATTACATAATAAGAATAAGTGTAAAATTGTAATTTGTGCATTTCCATATTCATCTTCTTATTCAGACAAACTAAATAAATATATATATAATTTAAATTTGACATTATATAATTTGACATACCGTCATAGTGATGCATTCTTTTACTTTGATGTAAATAAATTTATTTATAATAGGTTTAGGATGACAAAAGGTACAATGTATCTGCCTTTATATTATAAAAAACAAATTGCTACTTTAGTAGCATTTAATTTAAAAAACTTCGTTATAACAGATAAACGAAAAATAAATGTACTTTAAATAATGTATTACTGACAGAACATAAGCGTTCCACTTTAAACTAATGGATAAGACAAAGCCTAAGTTGTTAAATATTGTCCATCAAAATATACAAGGCTTAGGTGGCAAGGAATTGGAAGTGGAACTCTTTGTTCAAAAATATGATATAAGTTTATTGTGCATTACAGAGCACTGGTTATCAAAGAATAACAATATTATAAATGTAGAAAATTATAAATTGTCAAGTTCGTTCTGTAGAGAGAAAGCTATTCGCGGTGGCTCACTTATCTTAGCTCGTAACGATGTAGTGTTAAAGTCTCGATCAGACATAGTGGCACTCTCTGTCGAGCGAATTATTGAACTATCCTGCATTGAGCTCAATGAACATATTATTTTGTGCGTGTACCGACCCCCCTCTAGTGACTTTGATGAATTTGAAAACAAAATGGAGGATATTTTAACTAAGCGTTGTCATAAAAACAAGTCCGTGATTGTTTGCGGTGATTTCAATGTATATACATTACATGTATAGATATATTACAAGAAACTTCGTCTAGTGTACGTTTATTAAATTTGTTTAAATCTTTTAAGTTACTGAACGTCTTTTTTGAACCTACTCGTATTACTAGTATTTCCGCGACTTGTATTGATAATGTGTTCTGTCGCTGTAACATTTATGAAGAAACAGTAATGACGAATTTAAGTTCAGACCACTGTGGTCTAAAATTTTCTCTATTAATTAATCACGAAAGTGAAAGGCCCCAAAAGTTTACTTGTAGACCAATTACAAAAAACCGGGTCCTAACATTTAAGAATACTATTCAGCAAAAAGTGGGTAAAGTAGACATGAGCGATGATAATCCAAATAATTTATATAATAACATTTTCGGTTTTTTGTTACAAGAATTTAATAATGTTTTTAAGCCAAAAACTATGACTAAATACCTAAAACTTAAATTTAGTGATTGGGCTACCGTGGGAATATATAAAAGTAGAGATAAGTTATATGATTTATATAGTGAGAGGCAATGGAATCAAGATCCGGTATTCTTGAATAAAGTTAGGATTTTTTCTAAAATATTTAAGACCGTTTGCATACAAGCTAAGTCGATTTACATAAGAAATAAAATCTTAAACTCAGAAAATAAAATAAAGGCAACTTGGGATGTTCTATCTAGTGTTTCTGGGAAAAATAGGGCTGCTAATGGACTTATTAAGTTAAAAATTGATAATATTGAAATAAATTCAAATTCAACTGTGGCGGCAATTTTTGAGACTTTTTTTAACGAAATTCCTTTAACAGTCACGCGTAATTTAAATTCTTCACCATGTGATGCAATCGTCGAATTGACGAATAACGTAAGAGTCAGTTATAAATGTTTTGTTTTTAAACCTGTTACATCATATGAAATTATTAAAACTTTTAGAAATCTAAATATGTGAAACCGGTGATCTTTGGAGTATGTCAGTAAAATTACTAATAAGTATTATAAATGATATTGCTCCACAATTATCCTTAATTTTTAACAAATGTATTGAAACCGGTACTTTCCCAGATTTAATGAAAAATAGTAAAGTAGTTCCTTTGTTCAAAAGTGGCGATAGACTAGAACCCGGAAATTATAGACCTATCTCTATTTTACCTATTTTAAGTAAAATCTTCGAAAAAATTATACTGAACCAAATGTCAGAATTTGTTTGTAGCAATGAAATCATGCATAGTGAACAATATGGTTTCACCAAAGGCAAATCAACAACTGATGCGGGTGCCGCGCTTCTTAAGCACATTTACGACGCATGGGAAAAGTCACAGAATGCAATCGGAGTGTTTTGTGATTTATCTAAAGCCTTTGATTGCGTGGACCATCAAACACTACTTTGCAAACTTAATCACTATGGTGTGCGTAGTGCTGCGCTTGATCTTATTGCCTCTTACTTGAATCAAAGAGTTCAGACGGTTGATGTAAATAATTGTAAATCGGTTGGATCTCATCTAAAAATGGGTGTTCCACAAGGATCTATTCTAGGCCCTTTCTTATTTTTACTCTATATTAATGATTTGCCTTTTTACGTAAAAGGACTATGTGACATTGTACTTTTTGCTGATGATACCTCACTTATTTTTAAAGTTGATCGTAATAATGCTAATTTTGACAAAGTTAACTGTGCTCTGTCACGTGTTCTTCATTGGTTTGAAATTAATAATTTGGCATTAAATACTAAAAAAACTAAATGCATGGAATTTACACTTCCTAATGTAAAAAGTCAAGATTGTAGTTTATTCCTTAACAATGAAGTGTTAGAACTGACTGACTCGACAACTTTCTTATATAACTTTAACTTTCGTATAACTTTAGATAAAAAGCTCCAGTGGAACCCCCACATCTCGACACTCGCAAGCAAACTTAGCTCAGCCGTCTTTGCAATTAAAAAAGTAAGACAACTAACAGACGTTAATACGGCTCGACTCGTTTATTTTAGTTATTTTCATAGTATAATGTCTTACGGTATCTTACTATGGGGCAGCGCTGCCGAAATTAATTCTATATTTATTTTACAAAAACGAGCTATACGGGCTATTTGTAACTTAAAAGCTAGAGACTCCCTAAGAGAAGTTTTTAAAGAAATCGGTATTCTTACGGTCGCTTCTCAATACATTTTTAATAACTTACTATATATACGCCAAAATTTAAATGACTATAAAAAAAACAGCGACAGACATACAATCAATACAAGAAATAAAAATAAGCTCGTAACGCCTAAATTTCGACTTCAAAAAGTTAAGAAATCCTTCATGGGCTTAAGTATACGCATATATAATAAGGTTCCACAAGATATCTTAGATCTTCCTTTTCTTGGTTTCAAATCTAAAATTAAAGGTATATTATTAAATAAATCTTACTATAACATTCAAGAGTTTTTGGTTGATCGAAATGTGTGGAACTTGGGTCATTGACTCATTTGCAGGGTTGATGTTATAATTTATAAGTCAAACATTGTTAAATTTTATTTAAAAAGAGCAACTGTTGAGTTTCTGGCCAGCTCTTATCAGCAGAACAGCATTCCGAGCTGGTGGTAGCTTACTCACAGACTGACTACACGGACCAATTTAATGTAATTGACGATTCAAAAGTGCGTGTAAATGCCTACTTGAATAAAGATATTTTGAATTTGAATTTGAATTTGAATGGCATGAATTAAAAAGGCATGTAGGTACAAGATGGCTATCTCTATTACCTTGTGTTGATAATGTATTGCTTAATTGGTTACCTATCAGAGACTATTTTGTTAGTTTAGAAGATAATTGTCCGTCAATCTTGCAAAATATTCTTTTGTTAAATGAAAGAGAAGGTCAAATTATAATTGAAATTTATTTTCATTTTGCCAGTCACATTTTGCATGTATTTAACAAAACTGTGAAGCTTTTAGAAGGCAATAATATAACAATCTTAGATGTCTACACAATTATGAACAATTTAAAAAAAGAATTGGAGCAGCGCAAAGCAGATCACTTCTTTGGATATGATACAAATAGAAAAATTCATAAAATCGAAGAAAAATCTCCTGAGCTTTCAAATATGATTCACTGTAACCTATTGTTATTTATTGAGAAAAGTTTAACATATTTAAATAAATGGTTTGATTTTAACTCAACTAATTGGCTTAATCAGTGTCAAGTTCTAAATTTGAAAATGAAAATTGAATTTAAACAATTCGAGAACATATTGGATTCCTTAAATTTAGTTAATAAGTTAAATGTTAATGTCAATAATCTGTATTCAGAAATAATTATGGTAAATGATATTATTTCAAAATTAAGCAATGAACAAGTGTTTCAATCTAAAAATACTGCTGAAAAATGGCAAATGCTTTTCAAAAGTTCAGATGAAAATTAACAAATATATTTAAAATAATTTCTTTTCTTCTCTCCATTCCTGCAACTTCTGCTTTTACAGAAAGAATTTTTTCCGTGAAAAATGTGAAATGGAGAGAAGAAAGGAATAGAGCATCTATTAATTTAATAAAAAATGAACTGTTAATTTATTTTAATATAGACCTAAATTGTTCAGATGCCTATAATTATTTTAAAAATAATAGGAACTTGATGGCCAAAGCGAAAAGTAATGATAAATACTCATGGAAAAATAAGTAATGATTGAAAATAGATGTGTACTATTTTTTTTTCCTGAATTTCCCAAAAGTACTATATTTTTTTGGTTTACAAAGAAAAATACTATTTTTCTTCAAAAAAAAAGGTGGCAAAATTGATAAAACTTTAACAGAAAAATGGCCTAACTTTGATTTGTTATTTTCATAATAGATGGCGTTACAAAATTCGTTTCTGCAATATATTTTTTGCATCCGGCCATAATGCAAAAGTGGCTTAAGCCGGTTGGGCCATTTTTGCATCTAGCAACATTCTTAATTTGGCGGTTTAGGTTGTTTGACAGTTGTACAAAAATGTCAAGCGCGTGACGTCACTCACTCACTGAAGCGTCGACGAAAGTTTTTCGTTATTTGGCGAGACTTCGAATGAATTGTTTGAACGTTACAATTTTATTATGAAATTGTTAGTATATTTGCTGAAATTTATAACATATTATTGTTTGAAGTTGTAATCAGAATGGACGATATTGAAGATAGCATGCGGAGTAAGTATATTTATAACTTATACGTTATTTTCTGTTTGCAATTATTGGTATTATTGTTTTATATAATAATATACTAATGGAATGGTGGTATTTCAGCTATGTTCAGCGATTATGAAGACTCTGGTTCAGAGTACCTGCCAAGTCAACCGCCTAGCCCGCCTTCACCGAACTTGGAGGCAATTTTGAATGGTGATTCTCCTTCAGATAATTCAACAAAGACAAGAAGAGATTAAGAAAATCTGAAAAGTGGGCGCGTAATTTGAAGAAAGTGAAGAGAGCGAAAGGGCAAGAATATTTAAACTATAAGGGAGTCACAGTACTTGCTAAAATGCCTAAGGTAGGATTGTGTGCATGTCAAAACAAATGTAGTTTAAAAATAAATGCTGAGCATCAAAAAAAACTATTTAAAGACTGTTATGATTTGGCAAATTTTGACTGGCAAACATCCTATATGTTTTCACTTATTAAAGTTGTGTCTAAGTCTCGTACCTGTAATGTAGGTAGTAAGTAAATTCCTTAGTTTAAGTACAACTGTATGCCGTCAGTCGTATTATACGTGTCCCAAGTAACGTACGTCTTTTATTTCTTCGAATATTCTACAGTGGCGACGAAACGATTCGAACAAACGCGTGTGAGAATAAAGAAAGACAGTTCAACATGTCGATCGGTAAAATAAATGAATTTAATATCAAAAGTGTTAACTGGAGATTATACATTGAACGATTGCAACAGTACTTTTTGGTTAACAAAATCGAAAAAGTTTTGCATGTACCGACATTAATAACGGTCGTTGGTGCAGAATGCTACGAGTTATTAGTGAACTTATGTACCCCAAAGAAACCGCAGTCATTTGATTTTGAAGAATTGACGACTATTGTAGAAAAGCATTTACAACCGAAGCCGAGTACATTGGCCGAACGATACAAGTTTCGATGTCGGATGCAAGAGAGTAGCGAGTCGATTGCAGATTACGTGGCTGTACTTAAAAAAATGTCCTCCACATGTGATTTTCGATCGACCTTAGAGGACAGCTTACGCGATCAGTTTGTATGTGGATTACATAATGAGAGTATTCGTCAAAGGTTATTTGCGGAAGAAGACATAGGCTATGAAAAAGCCTATAGATTGGCTACAAGTTTAGAGGCAGCCGAAAAGAATTCGGCGAGTATTGGGGGTCGTTCAGGCGTAACTACGGCGGACACTAGCCGCGTCGAGTGCCATGCGGTGGAGCGGATGAGGCGTGACACGAGCGGTACAGGAGAGAAGTGGAAGCAGGGGAGCAGAGGCCATGATACAGGGCGCGTGGTGTGCCCGTCGGCGTGGCAGCCGCAGCGCGGGCGCAGGTTGGACCGCGGCCCGGCTGAGCGGCTACAGACACGTTGCGGGGCGTGCGGAGGGCCACATGGCACCGCCACGTGTTCTTTCACCGACTATGTCTGTCGAGTATGCAACCGGAAGGGGCATTTACGGCGTGTCTGCCCTAATTTAAGGAATCTTCATAGCGTCAGTGCAGCGGAGAAGACAAATTCTGGTGCTAACAACAGTTGGGAGACTCGGGAACTTAGTGACGAGGTAACCATGATAGTTAATAGTGTGTCAAGCGATCAGTGTGAACCTATTATGTTGTCATTAAATGTGAACAATCATATGTTACGAATGGAGTGCGATACGGGAAGTGCGGTATCGTGTATAAGCCATGAAATGTATAATAAATATTTTAATAACTTAAAATTACTTCCATGTAAAATTGTGCTTAGATACTATACCGGTGAGCTAGTGCAGCCTTTGGGTATGATAACACCATTAGTAAAATATAAAGATAAAAATAAAAAATTAAATTTGTATGTTATCAAGAATGGAAAATCTGTATTATTGGGTCGACAGTGGCTATCACAGTTGGGCATAAGTCTATCGTTTGAAGATAGTTTTACCGTGAACAGGTTGGAAACTGATGTGTCATTTAATTTAAAGGATTTCAGTTCCAGATTCTCTGAAGTGTTTGCGGATGGTCTGGGGCGCTTTACCGGCGGTACGGTGAGCATAAGACTGCGCAAAGGGGCACAGCCGGTGTTCCTGCGCGCGCGACCACTAGCTTATGCGCTGCGCGAGCCGGTGGAGCGTGCACTCGATCGAATGGTAAGCGACGGCATCCTTACACCCGTTGAGCATTCCGACTGGGCTACGCCCATTGTACCAGTACTTAAAAAAGATGGTGATATTAGAATATGCGCCGACTATAAGTTGACTTTAAATAAAGTATTGGAAATCGATCGATACCCGTTACCGAAAGTGGACGATTTGTTAGCACGCTTAGATGGGGGGCAACGGTTTAGCAAAATTGATTTATCGCAAGCCTATGCACAATTTGAATTAAATGAATCGCGAAAATATACGGTAATTAATACTCATAAAGGTTTATTTAGATACAACCGACTAGTATACGGGCTGGCTTCTAGTCCGGGTATTTTTCAAAAACGTTTAGAGCATTTATTTTCGGATTTACCTTATGTAGGAGTATTCTTAGATGACGTAGTTATTACTGGTGTGAATGATAAACAACACATCCACAACTTAAACAAAGTGTTTGAAAGGTTGCAATTTAACGGACTTAAAGTTAAGAAAGAAAAGTGTTCATTTTTTGTAGAATCTGTTAATTACCTCGGTCACGTAATAGATAAGCAAGGGGTACACACATGCCAAGACAAAATAAAGGCCATAGTAAATACACCGGTGCCTTCTAATGTGACAGAACTTAGAGCTTTCTTAGGGTTAGTCAATTATTATGGCAAATTTGTTAAGAATGTTAGTACGATTTTGGCTCCTTTATATGAATTGTTACGTAGAAATGTTAAATTTATATGGAATAACGCATGTAATGTTGCTTTTAACGAAGTAAAAAAGGCACTCGTTTCGAGTGACGTTTTGGTACATTATTCGTTGAAGTTGCCGTTGGTACTAACAGCGGATGCTAGCGCCGTCGGGGTAGGAGCCGTAATATCGCACATAACTGCGGCGGGTGAGCGCCCGGTCGCGTTTGCGTCGCGTTCGCTGTGTACGGCGGAGCGTTCGTATTCACAGATTGAGCGCGAAGCGTTAGCGATTGTATTTGGTATTCGAAAATATCATCAATATTTATATGGACGTGAATTTATTCTTAGAACGGACCACAAACCGTTAACATATATATTTGGGGATAAAGTGGGTATACCAGTTATGGCTGCGTCGCGTTTACAACGTTGGGCTATTTTGTTATCGGGCTATAATTACAAAATTGAATACGTACCGTCTGCGGCCAATTGCGCTGATTCTTTATCTAGGTTACCCCTGCCGGTAAAGGAGGTTGAGTCAATGGAGGAGAGAACTTATTTGAATTTCGTTGAAACTTTCTTACCGGTAACCAAAAGTCAAGTGAAATGTGAAACGTTAAAAGATCCTGAGTTCTGTAAACTATTATCTTTTATACAGTCAGGTTGGCCATTAAAGTGTAATGATAACGACCTTAAACCATATTTTTGTAGGCGAAATGAAATTTATATAGATGGTGGATGTATAATGTGGGGTTATAGGGTTATTATTCCCAATGCTTTACGTACTAGTGTACTGAAACAAATTCATATTAGCCATATGGGTATTGTGAAAACGAAAGCGCTTGCCCGTAGTTACGTGTGGTGGCCCAACATAGATCAAGACGTAGAACAAATATGTAGGCAGTGCGAAACGTGTGCGGCAGAGGCAGGGGCGCCGCCGCGGGCGGCTCCGCAGCCCTGGCCGTACATTGCTACACCGTGGAGCCGGCTACACTTGGACTTTTTAGGTCCGCTACGCGGCAGAACATTTTTAGTTTTAATTGACTCTAGTACCAAATGGCTGGAAGTATTCGAAATGATGAAAACAAATGCAGGTTCCGTTATTAAATTATTGCGATCAACCTTTGCCCGGTTTGGGTTACCAACCGAGATAGTTTCAGACCAGGGTCCTCCATTTGCAAGTGTTGAGTTTAAAGATTTTCTGGTTAGTAATGGTATAAGACAATCGTTCTCGCCGGTATATCATCCAGCGTCTAATGGGGCTGCAGAAAATGCAGTAAAATTATGTAAACAGGCTATTAAGAAAGCTTATAGAGATTCTATAGATATAGATGCAGCATTACAAACATTTTTATTGTCATATAGAAATAGTGTGCATAGTACGACAGGTGAGAGCCCGGCGATGCTATTGCAACGTCGAGTTTTAAGGTCGCGCCTCGATTTATTACGTAACGACGGAGCACTAGAGGAACGTGTACGATGTCGCCAGCACCGTCAGATTGATAGCGAGGGCGTGGTTGCGCGGTCCCTAAACGAGGGCGCATCAGTGTGGGCGCGCGAGTACGGCCGCACTGACAAGTGGGTGCCCGCGACCGTGCGGGCAGTCAAGGGGTCGCGACGCTACTCTGTAGAAACAACTGATGGCCGGCAAATCGAAAGGCATATCGATCAAATTCGTTTTCGGTCGCGGGTTTCCGGGTTAGATGTGTCACCGGTATCACCATCTTTTAAGGAGTGCGAAGGGGTAAGGGATGCAGTCGGTCCTTCAACTGGGGTGGCGGACGAGACGGTGTCAATAGAATCAAGTCAAAATCAAAGTAGTGAGATTAATGTCGCCGTGATCCCATCACAGCAGCTCGAATCCGATAACCCTTGTCCGCCACAACAATCTTCTGTAGCACTGCCACCGCTGCCGGTAAAGCGTTCTAGAAGACCTCCTATCAGATATGGTTTAGATGAATGATTGAATGATGAATGATTGAATGATGAATTATATGATGTTATGCTAGGTATATATTAATTAAATAATAAGCAGATTTGTAGTGTATAAGATAGCGTTAGTACTTAGATATTAAGGGTGGAGGTGTAATGTAGGTAGTAAGTAAATTCCTTAGTTTAAGTACAACTGTATGCCGTCAGTCGTATTATACGTGTCCCAAGTAACGTACGTCTTTTATTTCTTCGAATATTCTACAGTACCTATACGGCAAATGAAAAGTCAAGAAGGCAAAACACAAGGCACTACTACCTTTCTGATTGTGATGGGAAAGAGGTATTAGTGTGTAAAACCTTTTTTAAAAATACTTATGCCGTTTCTGATGGAAGAATAAGTAGATTATTAAAAAATAAAGATTCCATCTCTACACCTCCATTAGATAGAAGAGGTCATTCTGTTTCTGCATACATACAACCAATAAAAATACAACAAACTTTCCATATCAATCTATTTATAATATGGATGAGACAAGTATATCCAAAGTACCTAACAAACAGCCCAAAGTACTATCTAGAAAGGGTAAGCGTCCTGTGAATAAAATATCCAGTGCTGAGCGAGGCATAAATGTAACTATCGTCAATGCTATCTATGTCTGCGACTGGCCATTTCATTCCACCAGCGTTTATATTTGGCAGGAAGAGGATAAAGGCGGAACTCTTAGACGCTGCACCACCTTGATCTATCGACATGGTCTCGGATTCCAGTTTCATAAACTCAGACCTTTTCTTAGATTGGCTAACTCATTTCAAAGACCCCACAAAGCCGACTAAGGAACAGCCTATCCTACTAATTTTAGACAACCACGTCTCTCACTGCATATTAAAAGCTATTGAATTTTATCGTCAAAATAATATAATTGCACTGACAATTCCGCCCCACAGTAGCCACAGAATACAGCCTCTCGACAGAGGTTTTCATGTGGTTTTAAAGACATTTTATTCGAGCGAGTGCGAAAAATGGCTTCGTAATCACCCAAGGAGAACCATTACTGTCTATCAGGTGACTTCGATTGTTACACCAGCTTTTTATCAGGCTGCAACAACTGGCCGCGGAGTGGAACTTTTTAAATGCACTGGTATTGTGCCATGGAATCCTGACATTTTTACTGACGCTGATTTTCTCGCAAGCAACGTCATTGAAAGAGAAGACCCCGGAGAAAATCACGAAATTCCAGCTGATTTTCAAAACTTATTTGTTTCTAAAGCGAATGCTTCACGTGACTCACAGATCTCAATGGATTCTTCAATACAATTTGCGAAACAATCTAATACAATCGTTGAAATTGATCCACCACAACCACCACCGGGCCTTCCTGCTCTAACCCTTAAATTGGCAGTGTATGTACTGGCATACATTAACTTTGTAAAAATATTTGACATAGTATAATAAAAATGTCTGTGTCACAAATCATTTTAATTCATTGCAATACTAATTATTTTTATAAGGAAAAATAAAACACGTCTCTGGCAACACTTATTTTGACATTCGGTCTCGAAAATGGCGGCCCGGCGTAGCTCATCTGTGTTGACTAAGGTATTTATATTATTTTAACTTGGTTTGACATGGTTTGTGGTGTTTTTATGAACTATATTTTATGCATAACAGTATAATCGAATGGATTTGATATGTTTTTGTGTATGGTGACTTTGTGTTTTGAGTTTATTTTGGTCGGTAAACTGATGTATGCTGTGGCATACATTGCCAAATTCGTAATGAAAGACCCTTCGTTTTATCTGTATGACACAGCATACATTGCCAAGTTTGTAATGAAATGCTTTATTTGTAATTTGCAAGATACCGCATGTATTTGTGATTTGGGATTGCTTTTTATTTTTGGTTGAAGCATGTTTTTTTGTTTCTTTGTTGCCAGCAAACGCTACTAACTCGAGGTGGTAGAATATTAGCTCTTGTGCCTGCTGAAAATGCACCCTCTGACGATAGCGAGCGCTCAGATGTCGAAGAGGAATTTCGTGTACGCACCCCGCTTTCTTCATTTTCTTCTCCAGCACCTTCTATTCATTCTTACTTGGAAAGACTAAACATTGTAGATGATGACGAACATTACAACAGCGACAATGTTCCACTTACGCCTATTTTTCAAACAGTATATTCAAGTCCGTCTTTAGAACCAAATTGCAATAAAGTACCGGTGCTGAGTGATATTCCGTCACTCCCAACAACTCCTCTTACTCCAGTAAATCCACCAAATCCAAAAACCAGATCCCGACGTCGTCAGCCCACCGTTCCTGTCCTGAAAAGACCGAGACTAATGAAAAAATTTACTTTGAACTATCAGTGGAAAAAAGCCGTTTTTCGACACAGAGCTATTATAGAAGAAGACTCCAATTATACAGATGTTCCGGATATATCAGCGATGGATTATTTTTATAAATTTTTTTCGCCAGACATTCTAACAGATATCGTAGAGCAAACAAATTCTTACTCAATAGAAAACACTGGACGTTCACTTGGTTTGACGGAAGATGAGCTTCGCGATTTTCTAGCCATACATATTATAATGGGGGTCGTGAATATGCCAGCATATACGGACTTTTGGAGTTTACGATACAGGTATAACTTAGTAGCAGATTTGATGACACTAAAACGATATCAACAAATACGTCGCAATTTGCACTTCGTTGACAATAATATACAGGATTCCGACCGATATTACAAAGTGAGGCCATTTGTGCAGAAAGTAAGACAAAATTGTCTAGCACAGGAAAATGAACGGAAGTTTAGTATAGACGAGATGATGATTCCGTATAAAGGAACCAAAGCTGGAAAACGCCGTCAATATATGAAGGACAAACCCAACAAGTGGGGTTTCAAAAATTATGTCCATGCCGGAGTCTCAGGCATGGTATATGATTTTCTTCTTTATGGTGGCGAAGATACATTCAGATTTTACACGTTTTCAGATAAGGAAGCTTCTATAGGTTTCGGAGGACGAATTGTAATCGCTTTATGTCAAAGCATAAAATTCAAACCGGCTTTTGTTTTCTGTGACAATTTTTTTTCCTGCCCTGAGCTGTTTTACATTCTACGCGAAGAATACGGTATATTTGGTTTGGGGACTATAAGAAACAATAGACTTAGAGGAGCAGAAAAAGTGTTGCCTTCAGAGAAAGAGATGAAAAAGAAGCCTAGAGGAAGTTATTCACAAGTAGTGTGCAACAAAAATAGATTATCGGTAGTGAGATGGAACGATAACAAACCTGTTACCCTAATTAGTTCATATGTAGGCGTAGAACCTGTCGAAAAAATGAAAAGATACTGTAAGGAGACAAAAAGCAAAATCGATGTCGACTGTCCCCAAATAGTCAAGGAGTATAATAAACATATGGGGGGAGTCGACTTAGCCGACATGCTTATATCTCTCTATAAAACACCATTTAAAAGTAGGCGTTGGTACATAGGTATTTTTGTTCAAATACTTGACATATGCATAAATAATGCCTGGCTTTTATATAGGCGGGATCAAGCTCAATCAAGCAAGCAATATATACCTCTAAAAGATTTTAGGTACGAAATATACGAAGGCCTGAAAAAATTTGGTCGTGCTGATAAAAATGACAAAGCCAGAAAAGGTGTGCCATCAGCTAACCCAGTGGAATCGTTACGATACGATGCCATTGGTCATTTTATGATAATGACCACTCAAGGCAGGTGCAAGCTATGTCAGAAGCTTACCACTGTATTGTGCATGAAATGCAAAGTGCGGCTATGTTTCGTAACAGGGAAGAATCCCAGAAACTGTCAATTAGATTACCATGTAAAGGCGTAAATTAGTCATTTCAGTTCAATAAACGTTTATACTATTACTATCTTTTGTATTTTTTTTGCTATTCCTGCTCCTGGATAAACTCCCGTCGAAATTTCATAAGTTTTAGGACTCACTTCCGTCGGTATTTCATTAGTCACTGCACTTGGCAATGTATATCCCAGCATACACGACTTTGATCCCTTGGTTTTCTATTTACTTGGCAATGTATGCTGTGTCATACATGAGTTTTCAGGAAAACTGAAACGTAAAGATATTTTTTCGTATTTTTTTGTAATGCCTTAAAATGTCTTAAACCCAATTTCAATAAAAAAAATCGGTTTATGTAAAAAAAAAAATTCTGCCAAATTAAGGGCTAACCCAATCGGTTTTACATACCTCAGCAAAATCTGTAAAGCTGTCATCTGCTTCTGAAAAACAACAATCTATAGTGGAAGCAAGATCTAGTCTCCAAAGAAATTCGGTGCCGTTAGCGGAGATAATTCCATTTTCAAAGTGGAATCAAATTAGAAGCTCAAATCGAAAGCGGAAAAAATCTGAAGTGATTAGTAGTTCGCCTTATAAACAACAACTAGAGAAAGAAAACGCACAAAAGAATAAACCTAAAAATCAACCAAAGACAAAAACAACTAAAAAAGAACATATTAAACCATATACTAATATAAAAAATAAAATTTGGACATGTTTAGGATGCAGTGAAATATATAAAGAGCCGATAGAATAAGACTGGATTGAGTGCAATACCTGTGGTAATTGGTGGCATGAAAACTGCTCCGATTACAATGGCACCGGAACATTTGTATGTGCAAATAAAGTAATCGCGCAATCTTATCGCCTGCAACGCGCTATCTTACACACTGGGGTGTATAAAATTGCGCAAATTCCAATTTGTGGTTTATGCTTAATTACTCAAAGTTTATAAATTTTCTATTATAATTAGTATGTCAGTTTGTTACCTAATTAATAAGGATAAATAAATATATAATTGATCTCTGATAACATTTGTATTTTACAATTTATAAGCCTTTCATTACAAACTGCGCAACCGTATACCACTCTACCCTACCTTTAGCAGCGGAACGACCACCTGCTTGAGATGGGGTCGCAGTCAACGTCTTCATTTAATTCACCTAAAATCCTTTCAGCTCTCACTTCTCAGCCTTTCGTTATGCCACACGAGCGTTCATTTAATATACAACCGCTTAATTTGCCAGGCCTTCGCCTCAATTAAATAGGTAACCACCGAGGCCAATACCAGTCCAGGTGTCCCAGGTGCCTCGTAAACGCGCCAGGTAATTGTGTCCCTCTAGAACATAGCAAATGTTTAGTGCACCCCCATCTAAGAATAGACTTGTATTTGTATTACAAAAATTCTTTGGTTACGAATGAGGAATTCAATCTGTATCGTATAAAATAAAATCGTATTGTATAAAACGGTTTTATTAACGAGTGGAAACCCAACTTGTGAGAGTGAATTGTTAACAAAGACAACGAGTGATCTGCCGGTTCAATGTAAAACGAAAACAATTCAAGGTGCAGTCGATATCTGGCAACCGCCTCATAATAACCGATGGATTTATATTCAGTCGCATCCAACTAAAATAAACATTGATTGTGGGTCCTCGGAAGTTCGTGAAGTGACAGTGTCCGGCTTAGGGATGTTAATCACTCCGAAAAAGTGTATAGTGTATACAAAAACCACGAAACTTATACCGTCAAACGATGCAGTAAACTTAAGTGTTCATACCCCTATTCTAGATTTTAAAATAATACCTAATGCTTGTTGTAAGTCAGATTCTACGTCGATTACCATAAATAATAAGGTGTCCCATGTTTCACTTCAAAACATTGACTTAGACGATTTAAAATTAAACCCTCGTAATCACGAAATAATTTCAAGTTTAAATACAATTACTCAATAAGAACCTATTTTAGTAAAATACGGGACACATTATTTCTTCTCCAATATTTTTATTATTGTAGTTATTATAATTATTATATCTCTTATAGTGTTAAAAGTATTCAATGTTATCCCTAGATATAAGAGAAAACCGACTTCTACTGAGAATAATACTAACAACGATATTTGCATATCTCGCGAAAATTCTCCTCTACCAGCATCACGCTTGAGAGAAACCATTTAATTGAACAAATTCTATATCCTGAAACTTCGGTTAATACCCCGAATTTCAGACTTATAGTCCGGTCAAATTAGACCAAAAAATTAGGGTGAAATTACATAAATTCGCAACAAGCTGAATTTTGGTACAATTGTTCAAAACACGATTATAAACAATAGCTGAAAGTTCCCCATCATTCCCGTGTGTGGAAAAAACTTTATTCAAGGTCAAATGTCAAAAAAATGAGTTTTTCGCGATTTTCAGCAAAACGGAAAGTTTTATCAGAAAAATACCTTAGACTAAAATTGTAGATCATTAAATTATCTATAAAAAATATATCAATACTTTTTTTCTCACGAGACACCGTTTCGGAGATATCGCAGTGTAAAAAGTTGTACCAGTTGCAATTGTCATAACATGCATGAGTACGTCACGTATATTCATCCCTAGAGTTGTAATATTATGTAGTATAGGTTAAAATATTTTTCTGTCGGTCATTGTAACTTGCACTTAAAATATAAAATATACATCAGCTATAACTCGTATTGCTCGTTGCTCGAACTCCAACTGAAAAAACTATTTTCTTTTTAAAACCAGGAAAAGCTCAACATCAATAGGAAATATATACTTCTAAAAGCTTATTATCTTCTTTTGCAAAGAGTCAAACTCACATACTATTTCTGAATGCAATAACTGGCTGTGATACGACATCTGCATTTTATAGGACGACAGTTTTCAAAATGTTTGAAAAACAAAATTTAGTTGAATGTGCTGAAGTTTTTCAAAACTGTAATTCAACTCAACATGAGATCATCACAAGTGGCATTCGCTTTCTTCTTTCGATGTACGGGGCTTCTAAAAAAACTACGTGCTTAGATAAACATCGGTATGCATGTTTCGTCAAAAACACCAAAAGCAAAAAACAGGTACAGTTAGCTTGTCTTCCTCCAACGTCGGCTGCTGCTCATCAACATCTTCTTCGGGTATATTACCAAGTTCAAGTGTGGCTTGGTTGTCAGAAAGACCCAACAGACTGGGGTTGGAAGTTTGTAAATAATGAATTGGAACCAGTTCCAACTTTGCTTCCACCTGCGCCGGAAAAATTGCTAAACGCAATTTTTTGCAACTGCAAAAAGGGATGCAACGCTAAATGTGGTTGCAAAAAAGTGGGTGTATTCTGTTCTATGGCGTGTACAAGTTGCCAAGGCAAGTCGTGCTCTAATGTTGAATCACCAACAATTGATGATACATTCGACGTCAACGAGCCGACTTGCGATACATCGTTATTGGCTGAATTTACTTGCAACCAAGACGAGGATGAACCAGAAGAAAATGAACAAGAAGAAAATCTAGAAGAAGAAGAACAAGGAGAAAATCGAGAAGAATTCGAAAATTACGACTCCGACTAATAAATGTCTGTACTTTTTTTTTTATCAACATCGCTTTTTTTCTGGCTAATATCAATTATTTACGATAGTTTCAATTAAACTGGATAATTACTGACTTGTGGAGTAAGCCTACTGGGGAAACCATGTTAAAAAAAAGCGCAAGTACACTACCTCATAGGTGGCGTGGAAACGTGTGCACTGTGCATTTTATGACAATTGCAACTGTTACAACTTTTTACACTGCGATATATCCGAAACGGTGTCTCGTGAGAAAAAAAGTATTGATATATTTTTTTATAGATAATTTAATGATCTACAATTTTAGTCTAAGGTATTTTTCTGATAAAACTTACCGTTTTGCTGAAAATCGCGAAAAACTAATTTTTTTGACATTTGACCTTGAATAAATTTGTTTCCACACACGGGAATGATGGGGAACTTTCAGCTATTGTTTATAATCGTGTTTTGAACAATTGTACCAAAATTCAGCTTGTTGCGAATTTATGTAGCACCGAATGTCTAATTTGACCGGACTATTTTGCGGGGGGTTGTTATACCTCTGCTATGTATAGCATAGAGCTGCAGTGCACCATTTATTTCGTAAAGTCATCAGAGTTAAGATGCGTCCATGATGGACAGGGTTAATGATATTCAGTCAGTTCTAATCCTCAGTTCGGGTCGGTCGTTAAAATAATCTTTACTATTTCCATACTAAATCGTCTCAGACTGATTTATAATTAACAGTTTTAATAAGTGTTTATAATTGTGTTTCTTTAAATATAATAATTCTTTTAGCAACTAGTAAATCTTTTTTTAAAAACCATTCAACCATAATCCGTATAATAGCTGCCTTTGGTAAATTGGTATTTGAAGGAACAGGGTATACAATGTGTCGGAACTATTCAGCAAAACAAGCTATTGAATTGTCGACTCCCTGACAAAAAGGAAGTTATGAAAACTTCTATTCCGAGAGGTACATATGAGGAACGCGTTTCCCATTCTGATCCCAGTCACTCTACATCCCTTGTCTCAAAAAAAATTGTGCAAGAGTACAATATGCATATGGGCGGAGTCGATCAGCTTTTTAGGACGCTATCGGATTCGAATAAAGAACCGGAAATGGTATTTACTGTTATTTTATCATCTACTGGACCTCACTACAATCAACTCATAGGTGCTTATGAAAATAAATTTAATTGCTAAAGGTGTCTCAAAAAAGCAACTGCCTAATCTTGGGGAGTTTCGTAATTATTTGGCTGACATACTGTGTAATATAGGTATGTCTGGTGCTAGTAAAAAAGAGTGACCAAGTACTTCTTATCTAGAAAGTTAGCTTCAAATAAAAAAGCAAATAGGTCCGCAACATCCGCTCCCGTCAAAAGATGTGCGCGTAGATGAATTCAAACATTGGCCTGTATTGTAAAGGCACTATACAACAAGAATGTTAAGGATATCCACATCCGTAACCGAAACTATCGGCTATCCGAAATAAAAAATATCCATATCCGTAACCAAAACTGAAATAAATGTTCCAGATAATTTCGGATAGGGGCGGAGTCTAAATGACACATGAGACAAGTTACGACAAGTTGTTTTGATCGGCTGAGTGAAACGCGCCGCGCGCGTCTTTTGTTTCCTTCTGCTGTACAAGTCATAACTAGTCAGCAATCAAATTACGAAATTACGAATTACTTAATTGGATAAACCGAAAAATAAGTGTTGTGAAAGTTAGTGTGTGAAAGTAGTGTGTCATGTGTATTATTAATTAATCTGCACAAAATGCGTCCTAAATCTAGTCTAATATGGTCATTTTTTGATCAAATTAATGTAGATTCTGCAAAATGTAACCAGTGTGGTAAAGCTTATCACGAAAAGGCGGTGGCACTACATTGTTGAAACTTCATCTTAAATCACAACACAGTAGTAAATACGACGAACTTATTCTGCTAGAAAAAAATTATCAACAAAAACCACTAAAATCCAAATAGTTGAAACCTTTGTGCAGAGTGTAAAAAACAGTTGTCACTAACAGATTCTTTAAAAAATAAATGTGCCTGGGATCAAAGTAATACATGAACGAAATCGATAAATTAGTGGCTGAGATGATTGTGTTACAAAATTTTCCATTTAATGTTGTAGAAGGTGTAGGGTTCCAAAGATTAATGCAGGCAGCATTACCACGTTATAATCTAAGGCATATGTGGGCAAAAACCGGCCCGCTGTATGATTTGATCCGGCCCGCAAGACATTTTGTAAAACCTAATTAAAAAAAAATATATATTACACTACTTACTCATACTCACGGAATCAAGTGAGCGAGCAAGCCTAGTGGCGGCGATCATCATAGAGTGAGGCGGCGAACATAAAAGCCTTTGAGGTTTGCCGCCTCACTGGCGGGGCAACAAAAGATTATTTCTTCTCAACTGTTCTACACTAGACGATTCTAGATCATTTCTTCATTTTGCCTATATAAGGGGGTGGATGGCCAGAACTTAAGTTCAGTTCTATTTGAGCTACCGAGGTGGTAACTTCGACAAGCGATATCCTAGCGAACTGCTAGTGCCGTCAATTTGCTTTGTGACTTTGTGTGCATCTTGAGTGCCTACTAATTATATTTTGTATACGAAAATATTGTCTCGTGGAAAGAAACGAAAAGTAGATGCAGAGGGTCGCCAATTTCAAGAAAAATAGACTGAAGAATTCTTTTTTATCTTGCACAATGGTAAACCTATTTGTTTGCTGTGTAATGAATCCATTTCAGTGATGAAAGAATTCAATATGAAGAGGCATTACTCAACTAAGCATCCTACGCTGCACTCACTGACAGGACAAATAAGAAAATACAAAATCCAAAAGCTTACTGCAAATTTGGGAAAGCAGCAGCAAATGTTTGATAAACAAAGAACACAACTTGATAATGTTGTGAAAGCTAGTTTTATAGTTAGTTCAAAATTGGCAAGGTCATTAAAACCATTTGCCGAAGGAGAATTTATCAAGGAGTGTATGTTAGAAGTTTGCAGTGTTTTGTGTCCTGAAAAGAAAAATTAATTTGAAAAATTTGTTTGTCAAGACAAACTGTTGTCCGACGTATAGAAATGATGGCTAATGATATCAAAACAACATTGACTGACCGTATGGCTGGTTTTGAATCATTTTCGATAGCATTAGACGAGAGCACCGATTTGTCGGAAACAGCTCAACTCGCTATATTTATTCGAGGTGTTGATAAAGAGTTCACTGTTACTGAGGAATTGCTTGCTTTACAGCCGCTAAAAGGTACCACTACAGGAGAGAACATTTTTAATGAAGTTCAAAAGGTATTCACAAGTTTTGGCTTGCCATGGTCAAAATTAGTTGGAGTATGCACAGATGGTGCACCTTCTATGGTCGGCTTACGTAAAGGTTTCATCGGAATTTTGAATGAAAAAGCAACTGAACTAAATGTGCAAAAAGATGATTTGATAGTCCTTCATTGCATTATCCACCAACAGAACTTGTGTTCTAAGTCCATTCGACTCCACAATGTTATGAATGTGGTAGTAAAAACCATCAATTTAATCATCGTCAGTTCAAGGCGTTTTTGGATGAAATATCAGCCGAATATGACGACGTACTATATTATTGTGAAGTCAGATGGCTAAGCAAAGGGAAAATGCTGAAACGGTTTTACGAGCTTATAAATGAGATAAAAGACTTTATGCAAATAAAAGATAAACCACTATCTGAATTGAGTGACCCAAAATGGATATGCGACTTAGCATTTCTGGTCGACCTTACTGGCTATTTGAATGATTTAAATTTGAAACTTCAACTTAAATTTGAAAAACAAGGACAGTTAATGATTTGTACAGCCATTTGAAAGCGTTTCAGAATAAAATCCGCTTGTGGGAGGCACAGATGCTCTCTGCGTATGAGAATATTGCTCATGTTCAATATGCTGAAGAACTCAAAATACTGTCGGAGCAATTTTCGAACAGATTTAGCGATTTCAAAAACATGGATGACTGTTTCAATTTATTTGCTACTCCAACAAAAAGTAATGTACAAAATGCTCCAATACACTTGCAAATGGAGTTCATCGAGATTCAAGAAAACTCACTCCTAAAATCTAAATTTGAAGACGTGGAGTTGTGCGATTTCTACAAAAAATACCTCGAAGAAAATCATTTTCCGCAACTTAGAAAATTCGCAAGAAGATTGATTTGTGCGTTTGGCAGTACTTATAAATGCCAACAGTTCTTTTCAATGATGAAAGTTAATAAATCAAAACATCGTACAAGGCTGACTGACGATAATTTGGAAAATTCTTTACGTCTTTGTATCAGTGGAATGAATCCAAACATCGATGGATTAGTTTCCCAAATTCAAGCTCAAGTGTCTCATTGATTTCGGTGTTGCTATTTAACTTTCGTAGTTTGTAACAATTCCAAATTTAACGATTTAATTTTATCCTCTTAAGACCGTCGGTACACATATGTGCACCTTTAATTTATTCAAGTTTAGACAAGTAGTGACATCTTTTGACAGCTGCGAGTACTATAATGAGTTATTATAGCATGTATAGTTTCGACTAATACCAATAGATGACTTCGCGGAAAAAGTTTGTCAAATATTTTATCATTTTGAATTTCGTCTGTTTGTTTTTTTCAAGTGACAGCTACGTGCAAATTTTTAATTTTGGATAAAAATACAATTGATCAGTTTAGTTACGATATTTTTATTGATTCTTGTTCCTGAATAATTGGACTAACGTATGAAAGGTAAGTGCTGTGTTCGTTTGATTTTTTTAAATGTAATAGTCGTCTTGTTTATATTGGTACACATATGTGTACCTCAGGGCTAAAGTTAGTTTAGTTTGATGTATGACCGCTTTTCGGCTTGAATATGGACGACTTGGAGATAGAAGAAATCCTGAATGACAGCGACTTGGAGTTTTCTGGCGACGACGATGATGAAGAGTACTTTCCGCCAGATGTCTTAAGAGCTCTTCAAGAGCCTGAAGAGCCGGAAAATAGTGAGGAAGGTGAAGATGGAGAGACACGTGAAGCAGCGAGACAAGATGACGAAAATACTGAAGAAGTAAGTCAAAGTACATCACATTCTTTGTGGCGGAAGAATGTAATGCCTATCCGTGGATCTACTATTGCGGACGACGTGCTAATTTCACAGGGAAGTGCAGACATGAATGTCTTGTATTGTTTTTTTGAGTATTTGGGGCTAGACTTTTGGGAATTACTAACAGAACAGAGCAACCTGTATTCAGCTCAAAAAAGGAATCTGAAATCAATAAATACAAATGCTATTGAAATGATACACTTTGCTGGCGTACAACTGATGATGGGCACCCTCAAATATCCACAAGGAAAGTTATATTGGAGTAGAGATCTTTGCGTACCTATAGTTAGGGAAACTATCACACGCGATCGTTTTTTCGAGCTCCGGAACTATCTGCACTTGGCAGACGTAAACCAGCCAAATGCTAATGACAAGCTTTGGAAAGTCAGGCCTATGGTAGACCCCATTTTGAGAAAATGCCATAGTTTGCCTCGCTCCAAACACTTGTCAATTGACGAGCAAATGATACCATTTGCTGGACGCTGCGAATACCGGCAATACGTGCCAGCTAAACCAAATCCACTAGGCTTGAAAAACTTTGTGCTGGCTGGTCGAGATGGACTAGTACTGGATTTTGAGATTTATGTTGGAAAGAATACATTACCTAAGGATGTAATGAAGAATTTAGGATTAGGAGCGGGTATCGTGGAAAAACTTTGTCGCACAATTAACAGCAGCGGTGTTTTATATACAGACAGATTCTTTACGAGTCTGAAGCTGGCAGAACTTTTGCTGGAAAAGGGTATATTTCTAACTGGTACTGTAATGCCAAATAGGATTGGACCAGTAGCGAAGAAACTGAAGAACGACAAGGCGTTAGAAAGAGGACAGTGGGACGAAAGAGTAAGAGATGACGAAAATGTATGTGTCGTAAAATGGATGGATACAAAGGCCGTAAATATGCTATCTACATGTTCAGGGAGCGCTCCAGCAGATACCTGCGGACGCTGGTGTAAGAAAGAAAAGCAGAAAATTAACGTCGCCAGGCCAGCAGTAGTTAGAAATTACAACACATGCATGGGTGGAATAGACTTATGCGACAGACTAATTGCCTGTTACCAAAGTACAATGCGAACAAAAAAGTGGACAGTAAGAGTTTTTTGCCATTTTCTTGATTTAGTTGTGGTCAATTGTTGGATCATGTACACCCGCTGTTGCGTCGAAGAAAACGTCGAACGCAAAGACAAGTTAGGCTTACTTCAATACAGATTGAATTTGGCCAAAGCAATGATGAAGTATAGCGGCGGAAGGGTTGAACCCAACTTCGCGCTTTCTGGTTCTACATCTCGTCCCAGCTCCTCGACAAGACCCAGCTCTTCGACAAGACCCAGCTTGCCTTCCTTAAGTGATGTACCACCCACAAAAAAACATCGGGCAGTTGTACCACAACCACAACCTGAAATAAGGCTTGACAATGTCGGTCATCTCCCGAGATTTATAGACACCAAATCCGCCTCAAAATGTCGTCATCCTATGTGCTCCTCCCGCTGCCGCACTATGTGTACAAAATGTAATGTGTACTTATGTATACTCAAAAATAATTGTTTTGAAAATTACCATTCATACAAGAATTTTGGCCCATACTAAAACCTGCGGTGCACATATGTGCACCATTTATTTTTACCACTTGTAATATTTAAATAAAAATGAAAAAAATTGTGTGTTTCATTTATGCCCCTACAACTATAAAAAACCATAAAAAACATGATTGTGATACTTAGTTCAAGTTCAGGTCTTAAGAGGATAATGTTGTAGGGTAAATAAACTAAATGCATAAAAAAAAAGGTTTTTCGACACAGCGCCGTTATTTACGGTTCCAAGTTATTTAAATCAGGTAGAAAAGCTTCTATTTACATTATTTTAAAAGGCGTCAATAATTGTTGTCCCGGGAACAGTACATATTCGAAGAAAATTAACTAAATAGGCACCTAACGTCATTTCCAACCCAACGACAAATCGTACAACTAACGATAAATATCTAAATAATATTGAAAAGGTTCATACTAGTGCGTTTTTTTTAATTTAAATTAGTACCTATAATACACAGAAATATAAGTCTTAAAATATTTTTAAGTGGAACATTATATTAAATCCACAATAAATTATTTTAAAAATGTTACAATGTTTTCGCCATTGCCGTAACATGTCGTCAAATAGTATTTCATTTTGACTACGTGACACATAGCTTGTGGCGCCCCGCGCCCGCATCTTCCTCAGTTTATGCTTAGCTCGCAGAGGGGGTGGATGTGTAATTGAAAGTGCAACTGGTCACAAAATTTGTTTTAAACAGTTTTACAGGTGGGGATTGCCACATATGCACATCATTTCCATAAGGACGGATAAAAGGGTAAGTAACAAACATATTTCACCTCTAACTTTTTTATAATATGCTAACTACATACGTGTTATATTAGAGTGTTATAATTACTACTTTTCACCATATTCTAGAACTTTCTCTCAACTTGAAACAGAGAATGTCATTTCCAGTACGATCATCTCCTGTAAAATTTTAAAGATGGAAATGATTAGTGAGTACTGGTAATGACTATTATGCTTGTTTTTTTTGTAAAACAATTTAAAATACACAAGGTATTGCTTTTTTGTAGCACCTGTATACTACATGAACCAAATACTTCTGTGTAGGTTAAAATAAAGTTGAAAAAAATTGTTACTTAGTTATAGATGAATTACTGGCTCACTGCTTATTATGCTTTTCAAATTACTTGTTCTAGGTTTGGCTATTATGAGCAAGAAAAAAGGAATCTCTAATTTAACAGCTTACAAGCGTAAAAAATATGCGGAACTTAAAAATGATCCAGAAATGTACGAAAAAGAAAAAGAAAAGGAACGACTTCGGTATATAAAGAAGAAAAAAATAGGACAGGTTATTCCAATCGACGAAAAGTCACCCAGGGATCAAAGACAGCAAAGAAAGAAATGGAGAGAAGCATCTAATAAGTACAGACAAAGTAAAAAAGGTAAGAAAGGTCAAGTATTATTACCAAAAGCAGTACTAATTGAAACTCATAGCCAAGAAGACGCATCACCTATGAAGACCATCCCAACGAGTACAACTGTAGAAAAAGACCCTTTAAATTCACCAACTTCTTTAATTTCTAGCAAAATACGACACATTAGATACATAGAACTTAAAAAACGTAAAAGGTTAATGAATATAATACAAGATTTGAAAAGGCAAAATGAAGATCTAACAAAGAAATTAAAAGAGATGACGGTGGATAAATTGCAAATGGCTTCAAAAAAGATACAGAAATGTGACAAAATTCAAGTAAAACATACTCTAACGGCTCAAGCAACTAGGACAGGGCAAAAATTAAAAACACTTATTAAGAAATTCTTTGAACAAGATTCTAACAGCATAATAATACCCGGTAAAAAACAGTACATCACTCGGAATAAAATTCAAAAACAAAAACGACAATTATTGTTACCACTAAAACAATTGCATTATAAATTTATATCAGAGCATGCAATTCCTGTCAGTTATACCTTCTTCTGTAGGCATCGACCTTTTTGGGTAATCTTTCCTAACAAAGCACTCAGGGAAACTTGTGCCTGCATAGTTCACAGCAACATAGATTTAGCTGTTCAGTGTCTACAGAAAGCAGGCATAATAAAAGAGACTAATTTTGAACAGCTGTTGGGATCTCTGTGTTGTTCTCAGTATAATGACAATTGTTTAAAAAGAAAATGCATTTCATGCAATGAAAATGCTTTAGATTTTAAGGAATTTTCCAATGATCAACGTCTTACACTCTATCAATGGGCTCGCTGCAAAGAAACCATTAAGACTAAAAAGGGCACAAAAACACAATATGCTACTATGAAAAAGGCCACTGAAGTAACCCCACTAGAAGCTATAAAAACTTTAGATGATCAGCTACCCGCATTTTACAAACACTCGTATAATATTAATGTTCAATATAACACCACGAAACATAAGGAGACATTAACTGTTAACGAGGCATATATACATATTGACTTTTCAGAAAATTTTGGCCTTAAATACGGAAAAGAAGTGCAGAGTCTTCATTTTGGACCAAGTCGCAAAGAGATTTGTTTACATACTGGCGTAATTTACACCTTTGATTTTCATCGAAGTTCTATTGGCACTAACTGTGCAAGCACTGTTAGCCAATGTTTGAGACATGATGCTTCAGCCATCTGGGCGCACTTATTGCCGATGATTAAACTTGCTATAGAGATAAATCCCTTTATAGATACTATTCATTTCCAATCAGATTCTCCAAGTTCCCAGTACCGCAATAAATATATCTTCTACATAATCTCAGTTCTTGGTAAGGATTTTCCACAAATAAAGGCAATAACTTGGAACTATAGTGAAGCTGGGCATGGGAAAGGGGCTCCAGATGGAATCGGAGCCGTTTTGAAACGGACTGCAGATAACCTTGTGACTTTTGGACAAGATGTGAGCACGTTTAGTCAGTTTATAGAGATTGTGAAGCATAACGTCGATAATATTACTATAATGACTGTCGACGAAGATGAAGTTTAAGCCAAAGAAACACAACTGCCGAAAAATTTGAAACCATTCCAAGGCACCTTGAATGTTCATCAAGTTTTATGGAAAGAATATTTAACAAATCTCGTGTTTAGAAACGCCAGCTGTTTCGAGTGCGAGTATATTTGTATACATGATAAACATTTAGGATTTTCAAAAGTCCACAACTGTACAAGTCAAACTATAGAAGCAATCCCTGGAACGAGTTCAAGTAACTCTTATGTAGCACCTCTCATAGGAACTCGCCGTATACTTGGTAATATTTCTAATTCATCTGAAAATATAAATATTATTTCTAGAACTCCAAAAAATATTGTCATTCTATCTAACAAAAAGGTTACTTTTGGTACCGATGCATAAATAAATAGATAATAATACGAGTAGTTACTGCTTGGCCAAAGAGTATTCGAAAAAAAATGTTTTTCTCTAGGACATCCCAACTTAATGTTAGGACTGAAAATGTTGTCTTGACAGTCTTATTTTTAGGACTTTGAATTGTATATGAAGCGTCCTGAGAGCTTACTCGTAAGAAACTCGACTGGAAATAATTATTTTTAATTTAGATCCACCTGTTACCGCTTCAAACTTTTTTTTTGTAGCAGTACTTTATTTTATCATAATTATCTACAAAATCTGATTTAGGTACTTTAGCTTCCGTTTTTTCGTAAATATGATTTTACCTACAATTTAGTTGTTAGAAAAATTGTAATAAAACTTAATGGAAAAATTAAGAGTTAAGTTTAAGTCATATAAGTGTAGATTTTTGAAAATTTTTTGATTGTAAGTAGAAATATTTGTAAATCATAATAGTTTTGACTTTTAAATCCCAATTACTTGTTTTGTTTAGAAGACTACAATTTTATTTTAATATATTTTTTTTGCTACAGAAAATTTTGGGTAGCTATAACAGGGCTATATTTGACACCAAAAAAGTGAAATCGACAAGACGTGATTATTTTTTGTATTAATTATTATATGAATATAAGTCATAAATTTTAATATATTGAAGTTTTATTTGTATACCTTGATTTCAGATCTGACAAATCTTGGATAATATTTAAATGAGATTTAAATCTACATGAATACTTAGTCCGTGAAAATTTGTTTGTTACGAAAAATCATTACCAGCCTAGTTATGTCATTTCCAGAAATTAGAATGTCATCTCCATCATACCATCGTCATTTCCATCTCTGTAATAGATTTTCAATAGTAAATATCTTTAAAAAAAAACATCTTACAAGTGTGCCCCTTATATATAATTACAATTATTATGTCCAAGAATCATTACAGGTTCTAAAAAAATACTTTGATATCATTTTAAAAAAATCAATAAAATAAATACTGTAGAATCAATTATAATTTATTTACCCTGTACCAATTTTTTTCATTAATTATTAGTACCAAGTTATTTTAATAAATTGATTTTATAATAATATTGTCGTATTATTTCATGTCTGATATATAGATATTTGCAATAGTGCAAAAAAATATGAACACTACTTGACCACACTACTTAAAAATGAACTACTTTTAAACGCGGCCCGCGAATGTATTTGCACACTAAAGTTTGGCCCACAACTTGTCAAAGGTTGCCCATACATGATCTAAGGGCATCTACAATAAAATGAAGTTGAAGATTCTGGAATTACTCAAGCAATTTGAAAAGCTATCATTTATTAGGTACAGATTTGTGGTCAGCGCAAATGTCTCATTACTTAGCTTAACTGCTCATGGGATCACAGATAACTATGAAAGAGTTTCTGTAATACTCAAGTGTGAACAATTAGAGGGTCGACACAGGACACAGGTGAAATTATAGCGAATAATTTAAACAATATTTTGCAAGATTGGGGCTTAAGGACTGAGTCAGTTCATAGTATTTTACGTGACAGAGGATCTAATAAAAGCTATGAATATAGCAAATTTAACTGATGCAAACTGTACTATTCATCAGCTACAATTATGTGTTCGGTTGGCAATGGAAACCGAAGAATTTCTCTCGCAAGTGATTACAAAGTGTAAAAAAATTGCGACTCACTTCAATCACTCCCTCCCTCCACTCCCTCAAAATGAATTGAAACAGATTCAAACAGAAAGACTGAACCAAACAGGACTAGGTATAATTCAGGAATGTTTTACAAGGTGAGATATTTTTTTTATTACACCTATCTTTTATCAAAACTTTATATTAGATGATGTTTTTTGTGCATTGTTTTGTTTCACATGTTTTATTTTTTCACAGATGGAATTCGACTTATTATATGATGGAAAGAATATGTATTGAAATTAAAAGACTCCTTGATACTGTATTCTGGCGCGCATACTATACTAATTCTTACTGCTGATGAATGGCTCGACTTGGAAAATTGTATTACAGTACTGAAGCCATTTGAAGAAATTACAAAGGAGTAGAGTAGTGCTAATGCAACAATAGCATCGGTGATTCCATTTATCTATACTCTTAAAACCACATTAGAAAAAAAAAAAGAATGAAGGAAATACTTCTGAAAACTTTAGATTAATGATTGCAAAAATGATCCAGGACATCAGCGTCAGATTTCAGGACATTGATATTAATAAAATATACACAATAGCTACTTATCTAGATCCACGGTACAAGCTCAATTTTTTTACAGAAATTAATAAGGAACAAGTGCAGTCAGAGATTCTAGGGATCCTTGGGTGTACAAAACCTTCTCATGATGATGAAGGTCCTTCTTCACCTAAGAGATCACGGCGTGAGCTGCCATTAGCTAGCTCAAGCAAAGATTCATACATTCAGTCTTGTCTAGCTGAAATATTAAGCACAAGTGACGAGGAAGAGCAAAATATAGATGGTGATGAATGATGCTGTGCATAATCAACTCATTGTTAAAAAAACATTAATAAATGATTACAATAGAGAGAAGAGGTTAACAGTCAATGAAAATCCACTTTTGTGGTGGAAAAGGCATACCAAGTACAACAGCTTAAGTACTTTAGTAAGACAGTATCTCTCTCCGCCTTCTGGTAGTGTACCAAGTGAGCAGCTTTTCAGTGCTGCTGGGTTAATTTAGGATCCCTTAAGAAATCGACTTTCTGGGGATAAGGCTGCGAAATTACTTTTTGTTAAGTATAATTTACCTTTACTCAGTTTCGATTATTAAAATCATGATTTAGACTAAATGAAAGTTAAGTAAATAACTAAGTATACCTAATAAATAATAAAAGAAACGTTATACACATTTAAATTAGAGTAAACAAATATGTGCAATGTGATTTCCAAATATTCTCTCTTTAATACGAATTTAATAATTAAGTAAGTATAATAATTAATTATAATATTTTTATTTAAGTAGGTACTTAGATAACAACCAATTGGTTGTTGTATGAGTTGTGTGACTACTTATAGGCAGATTAAAGTACCTGCCAAATAATCACCTATTTATAAATAAAACCATTTGATTATCTATTTATGTTACTTTTGAAATTCCTTAGAAATCCAATATCCGTAACCGAAACTATCCGAAACTACCGGATAATTTGGAATAATTTCTTATCAGTATCCGAAACCGGAACCGATAAAAAAAATCCACTATCCGCATCCATATCCGAAATTCCATATCCATAACATCCCTGCTATACAATGGTCGTGTACCAAATGTAATGTACCGTTGTGACTAAATCAGAGAAATAACTATTTCAAAGATTTTCATTCACTACAGTAAGCCTAATTCGAAGACAATCGTATAATAGAATAATACTTAGGCTACATTATTAATAGTCACTGTAATTAATGTAGGGGAGAGCAGGTAGGGTTCGTACAGTAGGAGCATTCGTACAGTTGTCATAACTACACTACGCGACACGATGAGCCAGTTGTGTTTGTGTGTGTAAGAGGCCGGTACTCGCGTCTACGCATACAGCTAAAAGCAGCCGCATTCGCGCAGCGAGTTCTGGCGGAACGAGTCGATACATGTTTTCACTGCTTGTAAGTAATTTTTCGATTTGTCTTTAAAATCATTCATTTATAAAACGTTAGGCACAAATTGTTTAAGTTGTTTATAAAAGATGTTTAATAAGTGCCTTAGATTATTATGTAAACATTGATTTTGGTATAACAAATACCATTATTGTTATTTGAACCTTTATTTGTTGAATGTTTAGGTTGGGGTGCTTTCGTGCGGTTATGAGTGGGGTAGATTCGTACTGTACGAATGTACTCCGTATGTATTAAAAATGATTCTTCATACAAATACTATTATTTCAGGATCATGCCGCGAATATATGTGAAAAAGGGTAGGGGAGACCGGGTACAAAAGTAACGGCGGGTCAATAGTAACAAATACTCTGTAGCTATATTTATTAATCAAAACGTCGCTTCGCCGCCATTAAACGATAGCCCGCCGCACCCCCCTCACTTGCACTCAGTCGTCAAGCGCGCCACGTGCCGTTAGGTTGTGTAAGAGGACGCTGCGTAATTTCACCTAATAAAAGTAAGTTTTTTGACATTTACTTATTTAGTGTTTACTTAGTATTAAAAGGATGATATCTTAATGAATATTTGCATATACATTATTGACTAAAGTAAGGCCAACGAGACGAGATAAAAACCGTAAACAAGCGGACCGTTACTGCGTTACACTGCGAGCGAGCGATTATTATCTCTGTCCTTATCACTCGTACTCGCAGATATGGCGTCAGTTGGCCGACGACAGCTGTCGTTGTGTATTTCGTGGTACAGGAAAGCAGGTAGTACCGCAGTTGTCAACATTTGGTCCGCACATTTTGTGAACAAGTTTATTCCTGTTTGGATTGCGTTCGAAGTGACACACTTTTTTTTTTCGTCTTCGTATTTATTTGGTTTTTTGTTGTTATTATTCCGTTTCTGTTAGTTTTATTTTTGCTGTTATTATAAGTACCTATCTATTTATAAAGTTGTTGATTTTAATCATGGAATCACAGCCAGGCGGCTCTAGAAAACCTTTGAAGGAAATCAATTCACCACGCAAAAAGCGACAAAAGGTAAGTTAACTTATTAATTAATTTGCACTTGAACCACTATCATAATTTTGATTTTTAAGGTTTCATACCAAAAAATAGTAAGTATACAATTAAGACATATCATTGAGGATTTTCAAAATAAACAACAATTGTTTCTCTGAAAACACAAAGAAACGACATTTAAAGTTTATTCATGTCGATTCCTCAATAAAACTATATCCTTTCGTTAATATTTCTGTAGGTTTTCTCTAGTAAATAATAAATAAATAAATAAATTACACAAAACGATCTGAATATCATCCATTGAATGACAAGACGTCAAATCGTTCTATGCACCACAGGTAACATAAGTGCGCGCAAAGCGCGACATTTTAATGAAATGAGATTTCATTACATAAGTACTTACTTATTACAAGTGCGGAAAGGCTGTCATTGCAAAGAGTTCCGACATAAATCTGTCTACCCGAGCCGAGGTGCAGCCGAAGGCGAAAATATTCTTTTTATATAATAAATAATAATAAGAAAATAGTCCAAAATTTACCATTCCTCACATTTTTTTTTTATTTACAGCGGACGTATTTTTCGTCTAATGAAAAACAAATGGTAGTTAATGTGCATAAATACGTGAAGCAAACTTGGCCTACTGATGAATATCCATACAAAACAAGTATAATGGAGAAAACAGCGAGCATTTTGGGTATCGGTGTCGCTTCCGTATATAGAATTATAAAAGAATATGCAACAACTGGGAATGTACAAAGCCCATCAACAACCAAAAAAAGGGTCACATTCTCGGAAAAAGTGGACGAGTTTGATAAACAGGCCATACGAAAGAAAGTTCATAGCTTTTATCTGAAAAGCGAATTACCTACCTTAAAAAAAGTACTCCAAGCTGTCAATGATGATGAAGACTTACCTAACTTTAAGAGATCGACTTTTCAGAAAATACTTAAACATTTAAAATTTAAGTATATAAAACGACAAAGAAACAATGCTTTAATAGACAGAGACGACATTATACTATGGCGAATTAATTACTTAAGAAAGATTAAAAAATACCGAACGGAGAATCGCCCTATATTCTATATGGATGAAACATGGGTGAATGCAGGTTTGTCAAATAATTTGTGCCTTTATTATGTTAATAAATACTAGTTTTTGCCCTTACTTTACTTACTCTTGGTGGTAACTGCCTTCGTTGGCGAGTAGGCTGAGCGTGGGCTCTCAATCTGGAGGTCGCGGGTTCGGTTCCCGCAGGGGTCACACATACTAAAAAGTCACTTTATTTGTTGTTCTCTCTTTGGGTTTCTTGGATCGATAAGCCTTGCAGCCCACAAAATAAGAAGATGACTTACTAAAATAATTTGAATTTTCGACAGTGAGTGCAAATCACTGGTAATGTAAAACTGATTATTTCGTTTTCAGGGCACACTGTTTCAAAAACTTATGTGGACACCACAATAACTTCAAAACGGCAAGCTTTTATGGAGGGACTGAGTACGGGTGCAAAGAACCCTACTTCAAAGGGAAGACGACTGATTGTGGTGCATATGGGAAATGAAAATGGTTTCATAGAGGGGGCTGATGATGTATTTGAGTCAAAAAACACAGGTGATTACCACGAGTCAATGGATGCGAACCGCTTTGAGCAGTGGTTTGAGAATATTTTACCAAAACTTGGTGAAAATGCGGTAGTGGTACTAGACAATGCTCCTTACCACTCAAGACGCCAAGAAAAAACACCCACCACAGCATGGAGAAAAGCAAACATTCAAGAATGGCTGCGTAATAAAGAACTAAGCTATGATGAAAAAGACGTAAAAGCAGAACTTTTAAAGAAAGTGAATGACGTAAAGGCAAACTACCAAAGTTACGCTGTGGATGAGCTCGCAAAAAAATTTAAGGTGGAAATCCTAAGACTGCCACCTTATCATTGCGAGCTCAATCCCATTGAGCTCGTATGGGCTGACATAAAGGGACACGTAGCTCGCAATAATACTACATTTAAATTTGAAGATATGAAAAAACTGCTACAAGAGGGGATCCAACGTGTATCTGCTGATAAATGGCGAAATTGTGTGGATCATGTAATAAAAGTCGAGGACAATTTTTATAGCATTATTGACAACATGATTGATAATACAATAGATAGTTTTATCATAAACACAGCTGACTCGGACTCTTCATCATCTTTGTCTAGTACAGACGACAGCGATTAAAATTCGAACTTTCTAATAATTTATTCAAATAAAAATGTTTTGAACCCCTGAAACTTTGTTTACATTCTTTATCTCGTCTGGTTGGCCTTACTTTAGATTGTTTATATATTGTTTTTATTCGTTTTTGCCTAGTTCGTTCCATTTCAAGGTTATATTTCATGTTTGAACAAAAATATAGTTGGGTACAAAAGTAACATAGCCCAATGGGTACACAAGTAACATGTTACTTTTGTACCCGTTTCTAATGACTTAAATTAATTGTTTTATGTGTATTTTTATTTCAACAGAATGCCGCGACAACGTGTAAAGAAAACCACACGAGGCACTACTGACATGGAAGTGTACAGAAAAGCAGCTGATGAGCATTTTAAGGATGGCGTGAAAATTAGAGCCTTGGCAAAAAAATATAATGTTTGCCATGTGACATTATATAGATACATTACAAAATTAAAAGCAGGAAATACTAGCGCTACTGTTGGCTACCGTTGTGTCAACCGTGTTTTTAGTATTGACGAGGAAAAAAACCTACAGGACTACTTAATCGAATGCTCTGGAGTTTATTTTGGGTTATCTCCGTCTGAAGTCCGTAAACTGGCATACGAGTTGGCGGTTAAAAACAGAAAAATATTTCCTGAAAAGTGGCACGAAACTGAAATGGCAGGTAAGGAATGGTTGTCGGGTTTCTTAAAACGGCACCCGAGTCTCTCTTTGAGGTGTCCTCAAGCTACGAGTCTGTCGCGGGCCTCAAGTTTTAATGAACATAATGTTAGTAAGTTTTTTGATAACCTTGCTGACGTTATGGATAGGTATAAATTTGAGCCAAAAGACATCTGGAATATGGATGAGACGGGTGTGACAACTGTTCAAAAACCTAGAAAGATTGTAGCCCAAAAAGGTATCAAACAAGTAGGTGCAATAACCTCAGCAGAACGTGGAAGACTTGTAACGGTTGCGGTTGATGTTAATGCTCAAGGAGGACACATACCCCCATTTTTTGTATTTCCATTGAAGCGTTACCAGGACCACCTAATACGTAAAGGTCCTGTTGGTTGTTCTGGAGCTGGAAATGGTAGTGGATGGATGCAGGAAGCGGAATTCTTACTGTTTCTAGAACATTTTAAAAAAACAAGTCAAGCCTGCAGTTGACCAGAAATGTTTGTTAATTCTTGACAACCATGCATCACATATATCCATCCATGCATTGGATTTTTGTAAAAAAAATGGGATTGTATTGCTGTCTTTTCCACCCCATTGCACTCATAAACTGCAGCCTCTAGATAGAGCAGTATTTGGACCATTCAAGAAAATGATAAACACGGCTACTGACAACTGGATGCGAAATCACCCTGGGCAAACAGTGACAATCCATTACATTCCTGGGATTGTGAAAGAGGCATTTCCCCATTCAGTCACTGTTAGAAATGTACTTGCGGGGTTTACCTGTACCGGTATAAGTCCATTTAACAGGAATATTTTTACTGCTGTTGATTATGCACCATCGTCTGTAACTGATCGCCCATTACAAGATAATAATGCCGTTTCGTTGACCACTTTTGATCTAACGTCCTGCATTCAAATTGATCCGGATATTCCAGCACATGATCTTCCATCATCTAATGACCAAAACACGGATATAGACAGAAATGAGATATCGAATAAATCACCGTCTATGCAAGATTTACCCGATAATTTATCTGCTGAAACTGATTCTCAATTAGCTAACTCTGTGCTGTTAATTAACTCAATATCTGATCAACAATGTCTCTCGCCAGTACCTGGACCTAGCGGACTACAACAAGCAAGTTTTTCTCAGTTAAATACTTTTTCCCCTAAAGATATAAGACCTTTGCCACAAGCGGGTCCAAGGACTGTGACAAACAAAGGACGTAAAAAACGTAAAACGGCAATATTAACGGACACCCCTGAGAAAAATGCAATTGAAGAAGAATACCAACAAAGAAATAGAGCCAAGAGAACAGTTTTACGAACTGATACTGGAGAACGAAAGAAAAGTTTTACATCCACGAAAGGAAAGGGAAAAGGAAAAAAATCGAATAAGGCTAATAGCAAGGAAAATCAATCTGACGACGAAGATTGCTTCTGTCTCGTTTGTTTAGAAAATTTTAGCAATAGTCGACCAAATGAGCAGTGGATACAGTGCATCGAATGTAAAATGTGGTCACATGCTGAATGCGTCAATGATGAACTAAATTACATGTGCCATAATTGCGAGTCTAAATAGAAGACTGATAAATAATTGATAGTCTGATTAGAAAATAAATATTACGTAAGGATAATGATTGATCTCATTAAGAATAATTTCTAATTAATGTTGATTTGTTGAACATTTAACATTTATATGATTATTTTTGTTGTAATTACAAAGTTTTAAAATAAACATTGTGTTAATTTAATACTTCCAATCGTTTTTTTAACTCCTTTGTCCTGTTACTTTCGACCCACAAGTTGTTACTTTTGTCCTGCCAACGTGGTCAAAAGTAACAACTAATGACTTTTTTTAAAGTCGCTGTAATTCGCACAAAATATACAATAATAAGGTTAATTAAGACACTAATTAAAAAAAAATGAACGGAATTTATAAATAGGAATATTAATTCTATCTAAATAATAACACCTAACTAGCAATCAAGGTAAATGTACAAAATGTTACTTTTGTACCCGGTCTCCCCTACTAGAACGGGAGAAGTAAACGAAGAGGATGTACAATCTGCGATGAATAAAGTTTTAAATAAGACTTTGTCTATTAGAAAATCGGCACAAAAATACGGCATCAAACCAACAACACCTCAAAGTCGCTTAAACAACTTTAAAAAAAAGGCTGCAGCTGAAAATGATGGTAACCATAGTTCATTGCGTATATATAGTTCCAAGTTCACGTCTAATCAAGTGTTTACTACAGAAGAAGAGACTTTATTGAATATTTACATCGCAAAATGTTCCAAGATGCATTATGGATTGACTATAATACAAGTAAGGAAACTGGCGTACGAATTCGCAACAGTAAACCAGCTGCGTTTTCCACCTAGCTGGAATCCAAAACAAAATGGCAGGTAAAGAATGGCTGGATAGTTATCGACGGCGAAACGTGAATCTAAGTCTACGGAAACCAGAAAATACGAGTGCAGCTCGATCTTATGCGTTCAACAAGACAGCAGTCAATGATTTCTACGAAAACTTAGAAAGGGTATTGACTAAATATGCATTCACTGCAGATCGAATATATAATTTTGACGAGTCAGGTATATCCACGGTCTTGAGCACGCCAAAGGTACTAGCTGAGAAAAATCTAAAACAAATTGGTCAACTTGTATCGGCAGAGAGAGGTGAACTGGTAACGTTCGGAGGAATTATTTCAGCAAGTGGTAACGCAGTCCCGCCATTGTTCATTTTTCCCAGGGTTCATTTCAAGGATCATTTTAAAGAAGGTGCACCAGAGGGTAGCCTAGGAATGGCTACTAAGAGTGGTTGGATAAATTCCAGTATCTTTTTGGAGGTCCTAAAACACATTAAAAAAAAAACATGCTGCTCTAAAGATAATCCAATTCTCCTGCTAGTCGACAATCACGAAAGCCACGTTACAATAGAAGCGGTAGATTATGCACGTGATAACGGTATTATTTATATGTCATTTCCTCCCCACACGACACACCGTCTTCAGCCGTTAGACGTTGGTGTATTTGGACCTTTTAAAGCTAAATTAAAGATAGCATTTAATGACTGGCACGTGAATAACCCGGGAAAAACTCTAAATATATAAGGTAGTGGCATTAGTAGTTGACCATTTACTAGTAGTTGACCACTTTGTATGAAAATTTAAATAATAAGCGTTGTATTTATTGTATCTAATAAAAAAACTAATTTACAAGTAGCTGGTGCCATCTAGTAACAACTGCAGAAAGCTCAGAACTAAAGCGCGTTGTGTGTAGCAATGGCCGACAGTTGTTGTTGACAGGTACAACTGTGTGGCACGTTTCTTGATTTTATTATCTAATTTAACTAGAGAACAAGTGTTGTTGTGGAGATAAATAAGTCACACAAATAACTTCTTCAGGTAAGATTTACATTTAAAATATTTTTGAAAGTGTTTTCTTTTAAATTCAAAAGTTTTTAACAATATAACCTCACATCTCGAGTGATTGTTTGGGGTGGTCAACTACTGAATGGTATTTTTTGGAAAGTTCAGTAATTGATCGGTCTGGTCAACTACTGATTTAATTGTCTTAACATAGTTATTGTATTATACATGTATTTTCATAATCAACTTAGCCACATACCATTACAGCTCTTATCCAGATTTATAAAACATGATGGGTTTTAGTAGTGGACCACGTGGTCAATTACTAAAGCATGATGTGGTCAACTTTTAACACACAATTTATAAAATGTTGACTAGTTGTTTTTATTGCAGGGTATTTAAATATTATTTTCAAGATGCCTGGAAACAAGAACACATTTCTAAACTACAGTGAAGATGCTATGAAAGCTGCAGTTGAAGAGGTTCGCCTGCACAAAATATCTATCCGAGCCGCTGCAAAAAAATTTGCAGTTCCCAGAACCACATTAAAATATAAATTAGAGGGTAAATCCCCAATGGACAGAAAAATGGGCCCTCCTTCAATTCTAACAAGCAAAGAGGAGGCTGAGATAAGCAAGTGGGTAGAGAACATGGCACATGCTGGTTTTCCAGTTACCGTTGAGCAGCTGTGCATGAGTGTGGAGAAGTACATAAAAGACGTGAAACGTGATACCCCTTTTAAAGATGGAAGACCAGGCAGGACGTGGGTTATAGGTTTTCTGCGGAGAAATCCTTCGATTTCAAAAAGAGTTTCTCAAAACTTAACTGCCTCACGGGCAGCAGTCACTAAGGCAAATATACTGAGTTGGTTTTCAGAAGTGAAGTCCTACATTGGAAAAGAGTATGGTGATGAGATCTTGGAAGATCCTTCTCGAATATTCAATTGTGACGAGTCTGCTTTTTTTTTAAATCCTAAAGGCCCCAAAGTTCTTGCTAGAAAAGGAGATAAAACAGTTTATCAAAAAGTTAATGTTGATGAGAAGGAGTGCGTTACAGTTTTGGTAACTGGTAGTGCAAGTGGTGAAGTAGCTCCCACAACTTGCGTTTACAAATATAAGCGTATTCCTCAAGATATAGCAGAAAATTTTCCTAAGGAATGGGGGCTAGGAAAAACGGATTCAGGATGGATGACGTGTGAAGCATTTTTTGAATTTATTGCCGATATTTTTCATCCCTGGTTATTACAAAAACAAATAACTTTTCCAGTCATTCTTTTCGTGGATGGCCATGCGTCCCATTTATGTTTGCAAACAAGCCAATTTTGTGAAAAAAATGGGATAATTTTGGTAGCTTTGTTACCGAACGCCACCCATATTTTACAGCCTATGGATGTCGCAGTGTTCAGAAGCCTCAAAGAAGCATGGAGGAAAAAAATCCATCAATGGAGGATGGACAATGTTGTTCAAGGAGGTTCTCATATCCTAAAAAAAAAAGATTTCGCAAAGTTACTGCAAGAAGTGATACTTCAAAATATTACAAAATCTATGTTGTCCAATGGATTCAAAAAATGTGGATTGTTCCCGTGGAATCCGCAAGCTGTTGTGATACCAGACCAAGGATTATCCCAAGAACAAGAACGTAATTCAACCATGATGAAAACGCAATACCTAAAGCAGGGTTTGGATTTTCTTAACGACATGATGGGAGCAGAAAAAGTAGCTATTTTTGAGGCATCTGAAGGTACTTGGAATGGAGATCCACTGGACACTTCTTTATTTAAATTGTGGAAGAAAATAAAAATAGAGAAACTTTCTTCAGAGGCTGAAGAAAGTTTAAACTGTGTTGATGGGGAAAATATTTCTGACGGGCCGGTCAGAAATGATGATTTCCCTCCCACAAGCAACAGAGGCCTCTACTAGGATTGCTGATAATTTATTAGCACACCTCGATTCTTCAGAAATTCATTCTGATGGAAGAAATATAGAAGAAGCTTCTGTAATGGACTTAGATGTCATTACTGCCTTGGATCCAAATGCTTCGGATTCAGTTTCAGTAATAGAGGCATCTAGCAGTCTAAATAAAGAGAACGTGGCAGGTCCGTCACACAAGGAAATACCAAGTCCATTTAAGAGGCACTTCTTTTATCCTGCGTTTGAAGAAAACAAAAAAAAAAGGATATTGAGGGAAAGAATGCCAACGATTGTGTCCGGAGAATTGTGCCAAAAATATTTCGAAACCAAAAAGAAGAAGAAAGAGGATCTTGAGCAATTGAAGATAGAACGAGCCACTGAAAGGCAACGAAAGAAGGAAGAGAATGAAAGACTAAAGAAAAATAGGGTTAAAGTGGTGATAAAAAAAACATATTAAAAGTGTATCAAAGATTCTTTCAGATAGCTCTGACTCGAGTGTCGATGTTTCTTCTGGAGATAGTGTGGTTTCAGAATCCTCGGGAGATGAAAACTTAAGCAACCTAAACCCTTCTAGAAAACCGTTATTAAAACAAATTAATGAATATGTTATTTTCACATACGATAATAAGTATTACCCTGGCAAAATAATTAATGTTACTGAATATACTGCAACAATTTCATCCATGATACAGTGTGGTCGCTTATGGAAATGGCCCGAGAGACCTGATGTTCTTGAATATCAATGGAAAAATGTGACATCCCATATAAATGAACCCAAAAAGACCAGTAAAACGCGTAATGTTTACTCTGTTCCTGAGCTAGATTTCATGTGGGATTAAGTTTCCAAAAGACCTATCTGTCCTTCCAGTTCTAGCGTTCGTCACTGAATATTATATTTTTTCTATATTATAATTAAAATGTTTGAGTTTTGACATATCTGTGGTCTTATTTACCATAAAAGTAGCTTATATTCATATGGTCAACTACTGATGCTAAATACGGTCAACTACTAATTTTTTCAGATTTTTATTGGTCAACTACTGGAGCAAAACTTAAATTGGTTCAAATTTTTTTGAAGTGTGTATGTTTTGTTCAATTGAAAAACTTATTAGCAAAACTTAATCTGAAGGGTATGATGATTTCTTTTAAGTACCCACTGAAGTTCTAAAATTTAAATATGTGTGGTCAATAAAAAAACATTTTAGCAACGATCTTAAGTGGTCAATTACTGATGCCTCTACCTTACAACATTCCGAAACTAGCCAAGATTGCCTATTTTGAATCATTTAATAGCAAAAACATTTCCAATGCTTTTGAAAAAACTGGTATATGGCCTTTTAATAAATTAAAATTCAGTGATGAAGAATTTGAAGCCGTGCAAGTCTACCACACCGACTCTGCAGTAGGTCTAAATGATACCATGCAACAAATTGTACCTGAAGAAACAAATCTTACTCAACAAGATCTATTATCGATATTGTCACCATCACCAGTATTACCGAGTACATCATCGGTGGGATTAATTACGCCTGAAATTGTCCGACCTTACCCTAAAGTGGACAAAAATACGACTAGAAAGAAGAAAAAAGGTAAACTGCCTGGAAAATCATGGATATATACAGATACTCCCGAAAAAAATAGACTAATAGAAATAGAAAAAGCCAAAGAATTAAAGAAAAAGGAACAAGAGAGAAAACAGATGGCTAAAGAGATGAAACGTACATTAAATTTACTATCAGATATAAATAAAGAAGCTAAACCAAAGAAACAAAAGAAAATTTCAGAGGCTGAGACTGATAACGATGAGACTGACATAAGTTTGAGAGAAAGCTCTTGTTCACCCTTTGATGACAGATCAGTAGGATCTGATGTGGAGAACGAAATTCCAGTTTTGACCGAAAACATTAAAGAAGAAAGCTTTCTGTTAGTGAAATTCGAAAAAAGAAGACAGTTTTACATTATATTGGACTGGTGATAGCCAAATATAGCCCAACTGAATATAAAGTTTCATTTTTGAGAAAGAAGCCTGGAACCTGGAAATTTGTTTTTCCTAATAATAAAGATGAAGGAACCGTTTATTTATCAGACGTGGTCTGTGTACTTCCGCCGCCTAAATCTGCTTTTACAGCAAGAACAGCTGATATACTGAGTTTTGAAAAAGATCTCACAATGTATAACGTGCAATAACAGATTCTATTAATTAGTTTTATAATGGTTGAGTTAAATGTTGATTTTATGACTTAGATTTTACGAAGATGATTGTAAAAGACTGCATTATTAATTATAACTACATTTAGAGTACATTTTGTGTTATTTTTGATCTCAATAATAATATGCCGTTTTATTTATTGTGTATGAAAGCTTTCCACTATGTACGAAGGCACCCTTTCCTCTGTACGAAGCTACCCCGCGTGTGGGGTAGTTTCGTACGTTTCCTATTTTTCAGAAATATTGCTGTTGCTTCATTATAGTATTTTGTATCAGCACCTAACTTTACTGTAACTATAGACAAATATATAGGGTATACAGCCGCATTAAAGTTATTTTGCAACAACTAAATACTTTTCTGTTATAAAGCTTAGAATAAAAACTGTACGAATCCTACCTGCTCTCCCCTATAGGAAGACTGGGTACGGTTGTGCCAGGGTACGGTAGTGACTGTCGCTATATTAACGAAAATATAGGGATTAGCGGGGGGCGTGCAAGGGGAAAGACGAGCGCCTTGCACGTCTCAACCTGTGTCACAGTATTGCGTCATCCGACGCGCAGAGTGTACGTGACCAGGAGCACATTTTGATTTTCGAACGCAAAAAGTAAGTATTTTGATTCATTATTATTTCGTAATTGCTATTACATGTATACTGATAGGGTATTGAGTGTTGTTCATCGATATAAATCAAATATGTAGTAGCAGTGTAATATCAGTGGTTACATTTATTGTAGGTTATTTTGTTTTGACGTGGTGGTGTTTTTTTTATTAAAACGATCTGTGGGTACAGTTGTGACCTTTTTACTGGGTACGGTTGTGACATAAGTAAAAGCTGTTGTTTATTGTTTTAGTTGCCTAGAATACGCAAACGAAAGACTGAAAGAGCACAGTGCAACTTGAATCAGTATGAAGATGCTAACAATGAAACTAAACGCAGGACTTCTTTGCGACAAGCTGCGGAAATGCATGATGTTAATCGCATGTCACTATTAAGGTATGTTTGAAAACGCGATAATGCCAGCACGGGCGATAATGAAAACAATAGCATTAGCATGGGGTATGATGCTCACAATAAAGTGTTTTCCGAACAACAAGAGCAGCAGTTGTCAAAATATTTACAACGTTGCGCGGACATTTATTTCGGACTTACTCCAAAAGAGGTGCGGAAGTTGGCTTTTGAGCTTGCAACTCAATATAACCTAAAGCGACCTGCTACTTGGGCTGAAAATGCGATGGCAGGCGAAGAATGGTTCCGTTCATTCCTGAATAGAAATCCTTCTCTATCTGTTCGAGTAGCTCAAGCTACAAGCATTTCAAGGGCAACAAGTTTTAATAAAACAAATGTGGAAGCTTTTTACGACAACTTGCAAGTTGTTATGGATAGACATCCTTACGAGCCACAGGATATCTACAATGTCCACGAATCAGGCGTCACTACGGTCCAAAAACCTGATAAAGTCATTGCAAGACGTGGTACGCGGCAAGTGGGATCCGTTACTTCTGCTGAACGGGGCACCGTAATTACCGTAGCTTTCGCAGTGAACGCCTTGGGAAATACCATGCCTCTGTTTTTTATTTCTCCCCCGTGTTCGTTACCACGACCACTTTGTGAGGGACGGACCAGTTGGATCTCTTGGAGCTGCAAACCCTTCCGGCTGGATGCAAGATCTATCCTTCTTAAAATTTCTTAAACATTTTAAGAAATTTAGTAATGCTTCACTAACTAACAAAGTGTTACTCGTGCTTGATAATCATTCATCGCACATTCATATTAATACCTTAGATTGTAAAGAAAACGGGATCACTTTACTTTCATTTCCCCACATTGCTCTCACAAGCTTCAGCCTCTCGACCGGTCTGTCTTCAGACCTTTAAAAAAAGCTATTAACACTGCTTGCGATGGATGGATGCGAAGCCACCCTGGTAAAACGATGACAATATATGATATACCAGGTATCATCAAAATTGCTATACCTCTGACTCTTACACAGGCGAACATACAGGCTGGTTTTATGAAAACTGGAATCTATCCATACAACCGTAATCAGTTAGGAGATATTGACTTTGCACCCTCTTTCGTAACCGACAGACCAAACCCTGATACTGAAGACAATATTCCTGCAGTACCGTCACCTGGAAGAACTAGACCAAATTGTGACACTGAAAATAATGCTTCTGCAATACCATCTCACACAACAAGCAGAACAGACACTGAAGATATTTCTCCTGCAGCACCATCACCTGTAATAAGCAGACCAATCCCTGACAATCAAGAGGATGCTCCCATAGCACCTTTTTTAGTAAATATTGCCAACCTAGACAGTATTCAAGAAGAAAATTTTGCTACTGAGAATTTTGGACCTTATAATAAAAGTCCACCACTTTCTATATTAGACAATACACCAAGTCAAAATTTTAGCAATGTTCAACCATTTACTTCTGCCATACCATCAGTTTTTTCTCCTGAAATTATTCGGCCCTTTCCAAAAGCTTCCCAAAAAAAAACGCGAGGACCTAGAACCAAGAAGTCTACGATTTACACGGACACGCCTGAAAAAAGAGGCAGTCAGGCAAGAATATGAAGCAAAAGAAAAACGACTGAAGGCAAAAGGGCATCAAAAAAAACTCAATGAGCCGAAAGGAAAAGGAAAAGGTAAAGCAACGAAAAGGAAACAGTCACCATCAATATCAGATGAAGAAGAATATTTTTGTTTGGTGTGCCTTGGCCCATATTCTGAAAGTAGGCCTGGCGAAAAATGGATTAAATGCCAAGGAAAGTGTAACCTTTGGGCCCATGTAGACTGTACAAATGGTAGTCGGTATTATGTTTGTCACAACTGTGATGAGTCGGATTAGATTAGTTGTCAAACTTACTTTTATAAATTTTCACATGCTACATTTCTAAAAAAATATTTGAGTTCCTGATTAAAAGATTTTGAGCACGTTGTTATGTTTTGAGTTTAGTTTCAAAATAAAATAGAGTTTAAGTTCTAATGTGATTATGAACATGATTAATATATTATATTTGTTAAGTCCACTTTAACTAATTTTAAGTGCAGACTGTTATAAATACTTTAAGGTATTTAAATAGTAGGTACAAATGAAGACTGACTGTACTAATGAAGACTACTGATTGTAACCAAAAATCCTATAGTGCCTTATATGTTGTAAGAGATTAAAATGTTCAAAGATTTTATTTCTTTTGTTAGGAAAGTATAATTTAGTTGATTGTCATATGAAAATAAATTAATATTTCTTGCAATTAAAGTGTTTTATTGGTATCTTAGAGTATTTTTATCTTATTTTGTGATCATATTACAGTATTTTCATCGTGTCACTACTGACCCCCAGTACTGTCACAACCGCCCTTGGGGTGGGTGGGTTCGGTTGTGACAATTTCTCTTTTTTTTTAATTCCATTTTATGAACTAACCATTTGATTTAGACATATAACTTTCATGTTTATACTTTAAGCAATGAATAAACTTCATTAGAATACATTTTTTGTTCAGATTATTAGCTTCATTAAAAAATTATAAGCAATAAACTTTTTAGAAAAAAAAAATATATTTATATATACTTCCCTTAATCACTGTTTATTTATCTACCCGTTTCAATTTATTGTATTTAAAAAGGAAAAATCGTTCATTTAAGGGGTATTGAATACATCTGCAATGCCCATGTTCAGGGCTTACTTTCGATAGGAGAAGAAATAGAAGCAAAATTAGTAACAAAACTTGTTGACCGTGATACAAAGTCTGTACCTAGTCTAGCCATAATTTCTATTACAAAGAAAATCCGATCATTTCTAAAAATTAATTTTATTTTAAAGTTTTATGTGATTATGTAGAGTGAAAAAGATCTGTTAATGGACTAAACTAGTTATTCAAAGTGTCCATACTTAGCTTTAACGCAACTCAATATTTGGGTGACGCTTAGAGCAGGCCATGTCCTCTAGCACAGACCACAATGCAGACAGCACAGACACAAAGTTCAGAACATTTTGCTCAAGCCAAATTTGGGTAGTGCGCGCTTTATGACCCGGGGCTGAATCCTATTGGAATGTCCACACTTCGTTTTTGAATAAAGTGTTGTTGAGATTTTTAACTACCGCTTTTAACACGGTATGTTGATACACTTTGGCTAAAATTTTCACTCCCTTTTCGCAAAAATGAAGTTTCGTAACCCCTTGGTAGAAAACAACCCACCAACCCACCCACCGTGACGTATGCTGGGTGAAGGCCTCGCTAAACTTTGGCCACTACCTCAAAAGCTTCTTTAGAGCTGTGTTCTTACACTCGATTATTTTTTTTCTTGTAGTGCTCCTGAATGTTAACATTTTGTCATCAGTAAATTGATTTTTTCTGTGTTTTTCGTCGCACGAAATAACAGCTGTTTTGATCTTTCGACTTTCTTTTATTTTATGCCCCATTTAAAGTATGTACTGTGTACCTTCGGTAAGCCCCTAGACCTAAGTATTGTTTGATAATCCTAGAAAGTGCCCTCGGAAGGATTTTCATTTCTCCGGAAAGGATTTTTTGCTTCCTTATGGAATTTCGGCATTGGCATGAATGGCCTGGTTTCGAATACACTGGGGTCGACCGGATCTCTAACGGTCATCAACGTACATGGTTTAAGTTTACCTTTGGATGGTATGATAAACAAACTTTCGGCTAATCCCTAGCTTTTTCAATGTATCATAAATGTCAGCTGGCTGCTACCTACTTTATACAGTGCAATTGCTGCAATCCTGTTCTCTTTTGTGCCTCACTCCGTTCAAAACAAATAATTTCTAAACAAAAAAAGACAATAATCATAGAAAACACAGACCAGAGCAAAACGCTAATGGATCAAGAGGCATTGAGTATTTTCATTGATTTAGTTTCAACAATACATGTATTTAAGGTTTTCTCATCCTTGAATTTATTAAACAAACAAGACTGTGTTATACTCCCACCATTTTATAAAATACAAGAAATAAAATAGACATGTTACCCACCATCTACAGCAACAAAAATTACAAATATACATTCTAAAATACTAAATCATCAAGATTTATTGAACCATACTGTAGCTAGGATTTTGGCTATAGGTTCGGTATATAAAAATGGATTGTGTCATTTAGTTTTATACAGTAAATGGGAATGTGATGGTTCATCTGGTCAAAGTTAGTGTAAACCAAAAACTTCCAGAGGAGTCTGAACTTGCAAATGCAAGATGCAAATTTGTTTATTACATCTTTAATCAATCTTTTTGATCAATGAGCTGACTGGCAACATTGTCTGGCAAAATCCAGTGTCTTTTGTCGGCCCATATTAATAGAATTTTAAAATAAAACTCCTAAAAAAACTAAGGCTGTTGTGGATGAAACAAAGAACCAAATCATTTCCTTGCAAACACCATTGATTAATAAAGAAGGTGAAGGAGTGAATGTGAAGCACAAACTCTTTCTGACTATGACATGACCATATATAATGGCAAAGCATGCCATTTATTGTGCAAGTATTAACAGGCATACCATCTTGATCCATGTGTACAATCTGTGGCACTACTCCACAGCAGATGAACAATCTGACTAGAGTGACTGGTACTTTCTACTTTGCATTCCCAGGATTCGCTGTATGGAGATGGTACTGCACATTTTATATAATCTTTCTTTTTGAACATGGTCAGCTACAAGTGAAAAGAATAAGACAAAAGCAAAGAAAAGAAAACTCTTGTACACAAACATTTTCCAACTCCAGCTCTCAGGATGTTCTGCAACAAACAATTTTAAAATGTAATCCTAACAATATATATACAAATAATATGACAATAGAGCTGGGTATGCAAATGGAAAAGGTAAAATATTATTAGAGTCAAAGAAATGAAAATAAAATCTTGAAATATTGAAAGATATATTTGAATTACTTGTTTAATCAAAGTACACTACAACAATATAATCGGATTATATTTTGTTTAGTTTTCGGTGTATTCTTCATAGGAATAGGACAGTCTTTTTCAATTCATTTTATTCCCACTTAATGACAAGAAAAAGAGGCTAACCTAAACCAAATCACAGTGTAATGGATGGTTCTTTACCTATCATATCTTTAATATTCTTATACAGATGGGTTATAAATTACTTACAGTATTATTATAATTACAATGACTAAGTGTTGGAATGTATTATTTGGAAATAGATTTTTATTGAGAGAATATCACGTTTTCTCATCCTTTAATTTAATTTGTTAGGAACTGATTTCGAAATTGACGATTATCCAGTTATTATTATGAGTCAAGTTTTATTATTACCTAGCAGTTAAAAAAGGAGTGATCTTATCAGCCTAATATTTGACTGACTTTTAATGTAACTTTGTTAAAAGATTACGCATTTAAATAAACATAACATAACTGATGGCATGGCAGATAACCGATAAACGATTTATTTCAAATACTTGAAATTACTTAACAATGACATTATTTAGAAAGTTTTATGTATTTTAATTTTATAAGATATGTATAAATTACTTACGTGCAGCTTTCTCTTCAAAGATGTCACAAGTAAGTTTAAAAACATAATGTGATGTGTGTAAAAACTAAAAACTAAAAGTAAAGAACAACAATTTTGTGTTTGAATTTTTTGAATATGTATATAAAAATCTTGCACAATGCACAGATTAAAAAGAACCATGGTGTTAATATTGTTTAATCATTTTAATTTCGTTATTTTTCTTTTATGTTTGTAAAAAATATTAAAAACGTTTAAGAAACATAAGCTTTTTAATAAGTCTGTTTAAAATTTCAAGCATTACACTTGAATTCGTTGTTCAGATAAAGCCGTTTATCACACCTCTACTACTTCTACACACAGTGTACATCTTCAATCTTCATATCTGATTATGTACTGATATTAATCATTATTTAAGAAGTGATATCAGCGAACTGCGAATAGTGAATAGAGTATGTTCCCGGTTTCCGTATTATAAAACTTAAATTATTTTATCTCACGTCCTACAAGGTAATTCTTTAAGTATTAAGTATATTGTCAATATTTTTTTTGAAATTTTAAATGTTGCAGACATTCTCAACTTCGTCCAAAAATCCCTGTACTCAAAATTATAATTTGTAGTTTCTACTTTTTTATGACGAAAAGATAATGAGACAACCAAAATTATTTCGAATATATTTAAAAAACATATATTATAAAATTACATTATAGTTACATGTATTAGCCGAAATAGACAATTGGTGTACCGTGTATATAATATACTTGATATTATAGATAATGGTGCATACTTGACTTACTTATATACATATAATGATATATGTTTGTATTATTAATATTCAATTATGTATTGTACTTATACATGAAATGTTACTACTTACTATTTTCAACTATATGATATAGATATGTAATTTAATACGATAGATTTGGAAATACAATTTTTTATCTCATGTTTAATTGAAAAAGTTACTTAAATTTTAAGATATATCAAAACAATGGTGAATTGGGGCATGATTGGGGCCATGATCTTGCCCAATGCTGGGGGCTGGGTAGGAGCTTTGACCATGTCAGGTCAGGTCAGAGCCAAAAATGGTACATCATGGTATGATACAATAAAGAGGCCTAGCTGGAATCCACCAAAGTGGGTGTTTGGACCAGCTTGGACTGCCTTATATACAGGCATGGGCTATGCTTCATACAAAGTTTATGAAAACTCTGGAGGTTTTACTGGTATTTTTAAAAAAATATTGTTTTTAATATATAGTAGTTATAAAAATAACTTGTTTTAAAATTAATAATTTTATATCTATATTTTATTTAATTGATTTGCAACATAGACATATTTATGTAATTAATTTGGATTTACCAAATATATATAGATTTATTATAATAAGGGCATACATTATTTTGCAGAAAAAGCTGTGTTGCCACTTGCATTATATGGAGGTCAACTATTAATTAACTGGACTTGGACTACAATTTTCTTTAAATACCATAAAATGGGTTTAGTAAGTAAAAGTAACATGCTTGTAGATAGTGAAGAATTTTAGACTACAATTGTTATATGTATTTTTAAAGTCTTTCTTTTGTCTCCATCCAGATTTTTGTTAAACATTCTGTCCAAATCTTTTCCAGGCTTTCTCCCACATGCTAGTATTAGATGCAGCCGCAGTCGCTTGTACTGTCAGTTTCTACAACATCAATGAAACTACTATATACTTCATGGCACCATATCTTGCTTGGCTAAGTTTTGCATCATTCCTCAATTACACTATTTGGAAACTTAACAAAGATGATGGCAGCAAAGACAAGTAAATTAAACCTTTATAAGTACTGGAGTGAATATGTATGTATATAGTAAACAAAAATATTTATTTAGTTGATTTCATGTAATAATGGGTCATACCTAAAGTGTTACAAGGAATATTTCTTATTTCATCATAATCCGTTAAAACTCAAGCACAGCAACATACAAACCAATAACATTTTTAAAACTATTGTTGAGTTCTGGATCATGTACTGAATACTGTAATAATAAAAATATATATGATCAGATGTAAGGTAGAGTTACTATTTTATTGTTTGTTTACATGTTAATTAATTTTTAGATAATTATTATATTTTTATTGAAATGGGGTAAATAAAATCTATTTTGATATATGTACAAAAAAATTTGTTTTATTTCATTCGTTTCATTTTGTTCAACTCTCCCTGTTGTATGGACGCGTCCTTGTAGATCTGTTTCACTTTCTCTTTGCGGATGTTGTCACTAAAATAAAAATATTAATCAACAAAAATGGCAACATTCATGTTATCAGTTGAATACCAGAAAAATGTATTTATTTTTAAAACAATTATTGACATGTAACAGATATTATTCTCTATTTGCAATGTTTTTGAAAAATTACAAAAAATCCAAGCTCACCTGTGTATCTTCTCTCGTAACTTCACGGAGGCGATGTAGGCCTTATCTCGTCGTATCTCCCGCAGAGCTCCCTTCATCTCCTTCTTATACTTGCCCTGCAGTCGCGCTCGCTCTGCGCCCTCCTTCGATAAATTGGAACTCTTGCTGCCAGTGAAGCTAATAACAAAGCGATTTAATTAATTATCAATATTTCTATGAAGTTTCAAAATTCTAATTCTTTCAGGTAATCTCTACTATTTAAATATACTTACACTTTCTGTATGTCGGGTTCGTAAAGCCTCAGCGCCTTCGGCCTCACTTTCTCTCGAGCCATGGATGTGTATGTCTTCACTTCTAGACATTGCTTCATGTATTGCAAAATCTCTGAAACTTTTTTTCCTACTTTCTTAGGATACATGTCTAAATCTACTCGACCTAGTATCTGTATGTGGTGTTCAAAAATAGCCTCCTGGGCTTCCAAGTCATTGTAATTATCAAAAAGTTCTTTTAACATGAGAGCCGCTATTGATAAACATCTTATCTTAAGACTATCGTCTATTTCAGTTGCTATTAAATCCTTTGCGGCCATTTTGTTATCGACCGTCATTTTTGAGCAGTCGTTTTCCAATGTTAAAATTTTTGCATCTTTATGCAAACGGAATGGCGGTACGATTTGTACGGGATTTAAAATAGATGTATTTGCACTCAAATAAAACAAACCTCTTAGGAAATTTAAGGCTGATGGATCATATCTTTTAGATAGACATGTATATTCTAAAACTAATGCAACTATAAAAAGTCCTTTAGATATTGACATCGCGTCTCTGAATCTCGATAGAGTTAAAATTTCAGTCATAAAAACTAAAGATGGCGTCGTCACCGGATGCCTGAAGTCGGACGTAGGGTACAATAGAGAAACTAATTTAAAAAATATTAATGTATCCAAATCAGGTACTCTTTTGAGATAACGCTTGTATTTATCATGTTTTTCCTTCAATAACTCAATTAAAAATTTTTTAGTTGATACCTTATTTAAATGCGCAAGATCGTACAAATATGGTACAATTTTGTCAAATATTAAAAACGACTTAATAATTTCGCTTTCGTCTGTCAAATTTGAAAATAATTCGTGTATGTATTGTAATAGATGAGCGAATAGTGTGCTTAGTAATTCTTTGTTATTTTGAGATAAGCTAGGATCATAGCCTTTAATTAACTTCTGTAATACCGCGGAATGTTGTGACGGTGTCTTTCCCAACAATAACTCCTGAAATAAACATAATAATAAAGTTTACAATTAATGCTATAATAATAGCTATGAAAAGAACTTTCTAATAAAAATGTTATATGATCCTCTACCCACCACGCCGTTACACTACCAGTCGGTGGACTATATAAAATGACATATCTTATAAAATATTTAGATTTCTTCATGATGTTATCCTTCACCAATCAATATAATTAAAATTATTTTCATATCAATATTTAGTCCCAACCGGGCATGTAACCCGGAGTAATTGGATTATAAATTCATATTTTTATGAAATAATGACAATCATTATGTAGTTAAATAATTTCGTTGAAATACAACTTAAAATAATACAAACCTTCAAATTGTCGCCAACAGCGGATTTGAAATCAAAGAAAGAACCAATTCTTTCTGTACAATCTTCTAATTCTTCTTCCGATTCATCTGTTTCCCTCAAATCTTTTAAATTAGCTATATAACTGTCCTTTTCATTTTCAGAATCATTACTGCCATCACTAGATTCATCGTTTGAATCTGATTTAAGTACTTTCTGATTTTTATTATTATCACTGTTTTGTTCAGTTTCATCATCACCTGATTCCCCGTTAGATTCATTTTTTACGGGTTTGGATATTAAATTATTCTTACATTTGATATCACTTTTAATAAGTACTTTTTGCTTTATATTGTTTTTAGATACTTGTTTATTTTCGGAATTGTTAATATCATCATCGTCATCGTCATCGCTCTCTTCATCTGATGAAGAAATATCTTCTTTTTCTGTCTTTTTATTTTCAACATGTTTTTGTTTTTTAATTATTTTAATATTTTTTTTACTCTCATCAGGTTCTTGTGAAGCTGGTCTTTTTAAATTTTTACTTTGTTTAGAGTTGGCTTTTAATTTTTCATCATCTTCATCACTTTCATCATCCGATTCATCACCAGAATCATCACAATTATCACCATTGACATGATCATCATCTTTTACATCACATTCTTCATCGTTTTCATCACCAGATTCACTACCACTGTCGTCGTCATCAGATGTATCGGAGACACCGTCATCGAATTTTTTTTTGGAATTTGGTACTAATAAAGCAATATGTTATTAATTTTTAAAATTTATTTAAGGGATATCTTATTTTCACTCCAAGCACATATAATATGGTTTATGCGATTAAAAGTTATTAAATCAAGTAAGTACAGAAAATAGTTGTTAAAATACTGAAAAAAAAAAACAAGAATACCTGAAAAATCTTTTAATACATGTTCAGGCACAAGCGGTTTCCCGTCCTTGTCATACGCCAGCATGAAGTCTTTATTCTCATCCAGATCAAAATTATCATCAAGATCATCTGCTGATCTAGAATAGTGAGTTTTAGATAAATATAAGTCAATTTAAATCAAAAAGCGAAGACAGAACTACGGAAGTAACAGTTATTCAAATGAAAAGTGATATAATACATGTTTATAAATAATATTAGAAAACTTAGACTGGTAATTTAAATACAACTTACCGATGTTTGACCGGCTGTGATCTTCTCGGAGCCATTTCTTCTTCTGACATCATTCTCTCTTGCCTCTGTTGTTCTAGCTCTTCAATTTTTTTTCTCTCTTCCTCATCTTGTTTCTCTTTGCTTTTCAGAGCATCTGATGGCTGAAAATCTTAAATATAAATCAAATGTACCCTGCCTCTGGAATAGTGGTGACAACATGTAATAATAATATTATATATTATGTAGTAATATTATAAATATTAATAATTTATTACTATAAAAAGAAACTGAACAGATAATTCAGCAATGATGATATGTGCTTAAAAAGGCATCTATTTGACTTGTGTTGATTATTTGTATTTCTCTTCATTTATATTATAATAAATTTGTAGTAATGTAAATAAGTAATAAGCTCAAATCAAGAATAGGAACTCACAGTTGGCTCCAAACTATTTGGGCAAAATTATGATTAAATTAGGGAGCATAGCCAGGTTTTTTTTTTTTTTTTTTTTTTTTTTTTTTTTATACAATCTAGGGCAATGCTTGACTACATTCCACCTGATGGTAAGTGGAATGTAGTCTTAGATGGTAAGGCGCATTGCCCTAGCAACCTATTCACTCTTCTCTTGAAGACACCCACATTATATTTGGCCGGAAATACCGACGCAGGCAAATTGTTCCAGTCCTTCGCTGTACGCACTAAAAATGAGGAAGCAAAGCGCTTCGTTCGGACAGGTGGAATGTCTACAACAAAAGGATGGATACCTGCCGTGCGTCGGGACGTCCGGTGATGGAAGGGGGACGGGGGAACTAAGTCGTGTAGTTCCTGAGCACACTCACCAAAATGTATCCTATAGAATACTGAGAGGCTAGCAATTTTACGCCTGTGTTCAAGGCTATGGAGGTCGGCTTCGACCAATTCGGTATCGCCGATAAGCCTCTTTGCTCGCCTCTCAATTGAGTCCAGAACCGCAAGATGAGACTTTGCGGCACCAGCAAATATGTGTCCACAGTACTCTACACACGACCGGATCTGTGCTTTATATAAAACAAGAAGCTGTCCCGGTGTAAAGTACTGCCGAACCTTCGCAAGAACGGCAAGCTTTGCTGCTGCTGCTCTTGCTCTGGACTCAATGAACCGACCAAAGTTGAGGTTCGAGGAAATCTCTAAGCCTAACAACTGAAGCCTGTCACTGTATTCCAAGGATACATTCTGGAAAGTAGGAGCCAAGGTGAAAGGGCTCTTTTTGGCAGTGAACAGACACGTCTGCGTTTTGGTGGCGTTGAACTTGACAAGATTGGCATTGCTCCATGCGGAGACTGCCTGAAGTTTGTCATTCAAACGTTGCACCATGGCTTCTCTTTCAGACTGTACTTGATCTCGACTAGCCCGAGTACTCGGCAGATATCTTTCTACAACTGTGCTGTCGTCTGCATACCCATAGATACCGGGCTTCAACAGATCATTAATGTGCAGCAGAAACAGAGTTGCAGAAAGAACGGACCCCTGAGGCACTCCGGCATTTATTGTCAAGGGTTCCGAGGAACACCCGTCGACAACTACTCGGAGAGATCTGTGGCTCAGAAAGTCCGTTACCCAGCCGATCAGACCAGGAGATATACCGTACGCTGAAAGCTTGCATATAAGGCTCGCATGCCAGACCCTGTCAAATGCCCTCGAGACGTCCAGAGAGACGGCGACCGCTTCTCCGTTCTTCTCGATGGCCTCGCCTAAAATGTGTGTAGCATACACTAGGAGGTCCCCAGTAGACCTATTACGGCGAAACCCGTATTGTCGGTCACTGAGGAGATCGTTACCTTCTAGGTATGCTAGTAGGCGCGAGTTCAATACACGCTCCATAATCTTGCAGAGTATGGAGGTGATTGAAATCGGTCTGTAATTGACAGGGTCGGCACGGCTGCCTTTTTTGGGCACGGGTTGCACATTAGCAAGCTTCCAGGATTTCGGCACTATTCCAGTCATGAAAGAGAGACGATACAGACGTGTCAGTACAGGAGACAACTCAGCTGCGCATGTCTTGAGCAGAATGGCTGGTATACCATCAGGACCACTGGCTTTATTCACATCTAAACGACACAATGTTCTCCATACCTCTTTGTTAGTGATGCGGATTTCAGGCATCGAAATACCGCAGTGAGGAAGATGTGCTGGAGAAGCATTGCCAGTGTCTAGATGCGAATTATCAGCAAACAGAGAAGCAAATACATTCGCTTTCTCTGTTGCTGTGTGGGCCAGGGATCCATCCGGCTTCAGCAGAGCAGGCAGTGAGGGCTGGCAGAAATTCGACTCGATCGCTTTCGCAAGAGACCAGAAAGCTCGACAGCCAGTTGGTCTGACAGAGAGCTTTTCGCCATTCTTAGCGATTCGATCGAGACGAGCCTTCCGCAATGCCTTTTTGTAGGACTTGGCAGCTTGGTTAAAGGCTCTCTTCTTTATACTTACATCCGGAGTTTTGCGGCTTCGAGCATCAGCCCAAATAAGGTATGCCGAATGTTTTCGGTCATGTGCATGACGACATTCGGCATTAAACCATGGGCGAGCTTTGCCACCGATGGGTACGTCAGCAAAAGGAATAAAATACTCCATTGCCTGATGCACCACATCAGTTATAGCATCCGCGCAACTCGACGGATCCAAAGAAGAGAAGCAGACCTGCCGCCAAGGATAAGACGCAAAAAAGTGCCGCATCTCATCCCATTCTGCTGACTTGTATTTCCATACTCGCCTAACACCATGTGGTTCGAAAGCTGGTGGGGAATATGTAAATACAGATTTCACCAGACAGTGATCGGAGGTTCCCAAGGGGGACGTCACCTCTACACGATACCTGTCCGGATCAGTTGTCAGCAGAAGGTCCAGGCAATTGGCTGTATGGCCTACCACATCTGGTACCCTTGTCGCTTGCCTCACCAGCTGAAAGAGGTCCAAGGACAACGCAAAGTTCCGCGCTTCTCTTCCAGCATGGTCGGTCTTCTGGTACGGGAACAGCCAGTCCTGATGACAGGCATTAAAGTCCCCCAGAAAGACGAGCTGCGCCGAAGGGTATTGATACAGAGCCATATCTGCAGCCTCACTGAGATACTCAAATAAACGAGTTGTCTCCTGGTCACCGCTGTGCGAACGGTAGACACAGGAATACAGGATTTTTTCGTTTCCTGTGTCCACTAAAACCCATAGGGAAGAAAAAGTGGGGTCTTCAAGGTGACGGAGACGCTGAATACAGAGGTCGTTCCGCGCATACACACTGACTCCGGCCCGTGAGCGAAAGTTGTGCTCTAACGAGTAACCGGGATAATCCAAGTATGCAGCGCTCAAAGGACATTGTATCTGCGTCTCCGTCAAAAAGAGCAAGTGCGGCTGCTCTGTCTCCAGGTGGTGGTGGACAGCTAAAAGATTTGAGTGCAAACCCCTTATATTAGTGAGGTGCACTTTATATGAGGAGGAGTGCAACCGCTGCTTTAACTTGTTCCCTTTTTTAAACCTTTTCATAAAAAAAAATAAATATAAAAGTGAATAGGGATGGGAAATGGCAGTTGAACGAGGCGGTACATATCGAACCCGACGTCGAAATTGGTGATGTCTTGCCACTGGGAGGCTAGTCTGGAGACTGCGGGGACGCCCGAACCCCCCCAGGGATCGCCATCGGGCCTCCTCGTCTGGTCGCCAACCAGCACGATGGAGCCACCCTGGGATTTTTCGCAGCTGGCGGGGCAGCCTTTCGTGGGTGGCTAACCCACTAATTGGGCCCCCAACTATCTGCGGGCGGCCAGCGGAAAGCCGTCGCTTCGGATCCCGCTACCCTCCTCGACTAGACACCCGACAAAACAAACACCAACCCGACGTCAAACCGGTTCGCCAATGCACCGCAACTATTCAGACCCATTTCCCATAAACGGCTTCATCGAGCAACGTGCCGGAACACGACTAGGTCGCTTTGCGGCACGACTCTGCCCGATGGGTGGTAACTTTGCCGGCGACCGGATGTTATGGTCTACCACCAAGGTAAACATATATTTAAAATATCTTTATAAGATTTTCTGCAATTTTATCCTATCTTGAACCTTAGATACCTAATCATTACTTAATCTATGGATTCAAGCATATCTTTATAAAATAAGATTTTCTGCAATTTTATCCTACCCTGAACCTTAGCTAATCATTACTTAATCTATGGATTTTCCGCAATTTCGTCAGGTAGGTTATTCAAGTAGTTATTTAATTATCATGTGGGAGAGTACTACTACCCTGGTTGAGTTACATAACTCTATACTGTACACTAAATAACTACATTATAACAACTGACTACAAATGAGTACTGGTAACATTGACTACTAGCAGTTTGTAACATTTAAGTAATGTTAACTTAAATACTAACCGTTCCTCGTTTCTCAAACCTCAACTCCCTCATAGTTTTATCATAATCCAATCCTTTCTCCTCTTTACTCAAGAGTTTATCTATTATAGACTCTTCCTTCTTTTGTTTAAACACAACAGGCTGTAAATCCTTCCACTCACTATCTAGCTTTTCTGTCAAGTCTAGTGTTTGTTCTTTTTCTTTCTGCTTTTCTGCTTTCCGCTTCTTTGACTCGGCTATTAATTGTTCTATTAAATCTTTGTGTGACTTAGCTCCATCTTTGGACTCCGATTTTGATAGTACTCCACCACCAAAATGGCCTTCAGATACAAAATCATCTGCAAACAAATGGTTTTAATAATTAAACTTATATCTAAGGCATTATGCTTGTTAAAAAACTGTTCAACTAAACTCACATATATACAAGCACAAATTAAAAAATTAATAATTATATTTTCTCACCATCCAAACCCCCAAACTTTTTGCCCTCATCTTCATCATCAGATGACCTTGGATCATCAAACTTCTCTATTTGTTCCAGTGTCTGACCCCTGAATAATAATTATATAAGTTAAAAACTCAATAACTTAAGAAAATTTGTGTATTAAGCTTATTGTGGTCCTATTGTTTTATATAATGTACTTGTTTTATGAAAGGTCAATACGGGGCCATCCATAAATTACGCCACATGGATTTCAAGACTTTTTAGTTTTAAACCCTTCCCGCCGTCCTTGTCACAGGTAGTCACATTTTCAGAACGCCCTCCGACTTTACGAGGCGTCACGGAATTTTCAAATTTATGCATATTTAAAAATAGTTAAAAGAATCAGCTATTTGCATTATATTTGCAACTCTTTCATTTTTGTTTCCGTCTCATCTTCAATGTTATCAATACTTTTAAAATTTTGCCATACGATGTTAACCTCCTCCTGTATAATTTGTTTTTTTTTTATTAGCATAAGCCTCTCTCTAGGTAGTAGGCAACAAATAATCTGCGGTGTAGATTACCTAAATCAATATTTTTGTTCATTTTAATTACTTTTTATTCACTTTCTAATAATACCGGCTTGTTCTTGATCATATTAAATTAAGATCATAACAGATATCATAGATTTTAATTCTATTTAGCAATGAACAACACTTCTACGCTTCCAGAGCTATTTTTGTTGGTAAGTTTTTAGAAATAAATAATAAACAAAAAACATTTTGTGGTCATTTTTAAATAAATTAAATAGTATAGCTGAAATACATACTAAAGTATCTTAAGTAATATCATGACTATACATAACTTGTCACATAAACTACAAAGTGTTGGATAGTTTATTTTAAAACTGAAGGAATATGTGATCAAGCTTAGATTTGAATATTAAACAGAAGAAGGACAAATTACTTATGTTATAAGTGATTATATAAATGTTACATGTATTGAATATGCTTTAATTGAAGTTACATCATAGTAAACTTAAGTCTGAGACATGTCTTATGTTACTAAAATTTTTGATGTCCAAAGTCATTATTTATACAGTTTTGATATATTAAAAGATTCAATTACATAAATAATAAAAGTTTAAGCAGTTTAAGGAACAGTTCATACCAATACTGCATTTGCAACATCAACGATTTGAGCTTGATTACATATTAAAAAAAATACAAGCTAAAATGTTTCAACAACATATTATTTATCTGTTTTATATGAAAATTGTCAAAAATACTAATGCTTTTAAGTTATATGTTACAACAAGTGGTACATTTTTGTGACAGTTATAACAGTCTCAAAAATAAGAGCAAAATGACTGTCAGTTTTAAGGGCCAAAAAAACGCTTATCAAAATTTAGGAATTGAGTAACGAATAGAGAAAAATTGCTGATTGGTAATCAGAGTTACTTACATATTGATAGTATTTAAGTAACTCTATTTTGCTAAAAATGTTGTTTAGACCAAATAGTAATTCTATAATAGTAATCTATAGTTCATAGACTTTTTTTTAAAGAAACAAACAAGACCAAAGCAAAAAGGGCTAAAATGTAAAGAATAAAGAAACTTTTATTTACCTATGTGTCAATATTTCATCATCAGCCAAATTGTAGATACTTTTCTTATTATGCTGCTTGGACCTCTCTGCAGCAAACCGGGCTAACATACGCTCTTCTGCAGAGAGCTGGCCATTCTTCTCACCAATACGACGATCGATAAAAGCGTTTGTTTTGTGCATGAGCTTCATTTCAGTCCCTAAGGTCTCCTTTCTCTATCATAGAACAATTGTTGGTATAACAGTGGTAATAAATAGTTCGTAGTAAATAAAGGTCAAGATTTGTGTGAAAAATTATTGACACCTAAATTGAACATATGCTATAATACCTTTTGTATAGCTTTAGCACGAGATACTCCAGGTAAACCTCGGTCATGTTTTGATTTTTTTCCTAAAACTTTAAGTTTCTCCCGATTTATATGTACTTCGAAAGGGTTCAATTTTTTCTTATTTGCGTCGGCTTTCCGCTTTTGATGTACTTTGTCAGCTAGGCCCGCATTTCTCTTATTTTTAACTTTGGCCATATTATATGTAAAATCAATAAAATGAAAATATAGATAAAATATGATAATACAAGATTTTAGGTTAGCTGCCCAACAACATAAATAACTTATAACACATGGGTTTGACAACTGACATTTGACAATCCGTTCATTAATCTATAATAATTAATAATTAATCGTTATTATCAATACTCAATTGCTTTTCCATCGTCTGTGTAGTACTGACAAAGTCAAGTTATGGAGTATGGACTAAAGTAAGAGCTGAAAATTTAATTGTTATTATTGCTTTATAATTATGAATTTCTTAACAAATATCATATTTAATTTATAAAACACATACACTTATTTAAAAGTTGCCGATGCTGGATTTGTCTTTATTTTATTAATTTTTATCACAGAGTATTATAAAGTTATTATTGTATCCTTGTGTATGAAAATTGAAACACACTGTTTTAGTTAATTGGTACTTTTTATATTAAGCGAACATTTTTAATGTTTTATATTGCCAAAGGGCTCATAACCAAATTTATATTAAAGAATGACGTTTTAAAAATGAACGCATTCATTTCTAATCAACTATTGCTTCTAGTTCTATTGGTAAACAGAAAACGCCGAATACACCCGAAGTTTTATTCGGTTGCGTTCGTGGGGACGCCGTGTAGCATCTAGCGCGTAGGTATATTATTGTGTGGCTTTGCTCTCCCTGTGTCGCTGGTGGAATCTACTTGTTCTAAGAAAAATGGCAGATGTTAGTAAAGAAGATCTTGAAAAGGAAATTGAAAGTAAGTTTATTAGATGATAATTAAGATGCTATATTTTTTAAGGAATATATTAGGTTTTTCAAGACAAAATAGTAAAAAAATCACTACAAAACGTATCTATTCGGGTGCCATGTAATGGCTACCTATAAATGTTCAAGGGAAGTTTTATTTTCTAAACTTATATTTGAAATATCTCTGATAGTATGATGTTCATACAAAAATGTTTCAAGTGAAAGTTGTTCCGTAAATAAGTGCGGAGCTCTTTGCATACACGCCATCATTTTTAATACCCTAAATAGTTCTCCTCACTGGTGGTTTATTTTTATGCAACGCGTAACTTCCAACATAAGATTATCACGTATGATACACTAAAATGGCTGTCCGTAATAAATGTTTTAGGAAGAAATATAACGCGCACTTTTGTTTTGAGCAGTTATCGTCCGAAACGTTTTGTAATAAAATGCATATTTATACATTTTTGACAATAATTTGTTCATGTTTTGTCGATTTTCTATAAGGCGCCATGTTGCGCAGAAGCTTTCTTTATGTCATACTATGGATATTGAAAAAATATAATCTTATCGCTTTCTATGTCTTCAATTATAATCATTAAATTTAATTATAAGAATGATAATTAGAAGTTGATTACAAGAATAAAATTAATTTATTGTTTTCAAAACAATCCACGTAATCTGCTATAATGATTTTTCTTTCTACACATATGCGTCCAATCGTCTATCATTAATGGCGGGAAATTACTTTTACATATCAATCGTTTCAGAAAATGTTTTATCCTTAACTTATTTCCACCTAAAAATATTTTTGCGTTTAGTATTCAATTCAGTTCCTATTTTTTTTACCAAATTTAATATAAACTGCATATTCTCCATTTTAATATTAATTTAAATTGGAGATGCTCTAATACAATAAGTATACAATTGATATTTTAATACATATAATACTTTATAGATTATATCTAGATTTATATTTATAGTTAATTAAAATATTTATTGTTGATTATTTTTAGACTACATATATCATAAACACCACAAAGTTTTCATAAGCAATAGAACCATAAATATCAATAATTAATTTACACTTCTTTTTGTCAACAGAAATCCTTAAAAATGCAAATCTGGCACATACTTCAACTAAGAAGGTCATCCAGAAGCTGGAGAAAGTCTTTGATACAGATTTATCAGAGAAGAAAAAAGTAATTGACCAGATTGTCATGAACTTTGTGAACAGCAAAAACTCTGAGGAGGAGGATGAAGATGAAGAAGAGGAAGAAGAGGTTATTATTTTAAAACATTATTTATGGTTCAAACTTGTATCATTAGAATAACTCTCTTTAAGACTTAAATGTTAAGTATGTAATTATTTAATATGTTTATTACAGGAAGAAGAAAAGAAACCAGCCAAGCGCAGTGCTCCTGCAACAAAAGCCAGTTCCAAGAAGTCCCGCAAGGAGAGCTCAGAGGAAGATGAGGAAGGTTCAGGTGACAGTGACTCTGAGGTAAGAAATAGTTCCATAACACATGAAGAAACTATTAATTGTGAGTTACATGTACTGTATATATATCTTGGTGAATGTGTTAACATAAATTTTTATTTATTAATAAAAATTATATATTAATACATATATATTGATTTGGTTTTACAATAGTTTCCACCTCTGCTAAAACTTATATATTGTGTTGTAGGAAGATAAGAAGCCGGCTCCCAAGAAAGGCAAGAAGAAGAAGGGCTCTGAAGACTCTGACAGTGACTGGGGCAAGCGAAAAGAGAAGGCGCCCAAGGCAAAGAAGGCCGGCGGGCGTAAGGGAGGAGGCTACACGCGGGCTTACAAACTGTCCCCAGCGCTGGCTGAGCTTATGGGGCAGGCGGAGATGCCGCGGCACGAAGTGGTGAAGCGCGTGTGGACAATCATCAAGGAGAAAAATCTCTACGACCCCAACAACAAGCAGTTCGCTATCTGCGACGACGCGCTCTACAAGGTCATCGGCACCAAGCGCTTCCGTACCTTCGGCATGATGAAGTATCTGAAGACACACTTCCTAGACGACTAGTAGAGGATGGAGTTTACAAACCATTGCATTGGGTAATAATTGATTTTACAGTGAAATACTATTATTTAAGGGTTTAATATTGATATATTATTTTTTTTCATCTCAATTTGGACATTTCAATCATAAATGTTGTTGATAATCTAAGGACTAAATCTAATTTCCGTGTGAAAACTGACAGGTTTATTTCATAGAATTTGTTTTTTCATGCTTTCAAGTTACTAAGATATAATGGTGTGCATTAATGCATATCTATAATAAAAATATTGTAAAGTATTTTGACGTAATATATAAGAGATAAATATCTCGTTTTATGAACATCTAAGGTATGGTGATGGCAGCTTGAGTCAGTTAATGATGGGTGGCTGTTAGATGTTTCTTAAACACGATATTTATAGAGTATGAATGGATGTGTAAGCATAATATATTAAGGTAATGTAATTTTTAACACTTTTTTCAGTATTATCATATATTGACCTGTATCTCTTTATTATTATAAATCTTATTAATGAAGAAAACATGGGAAAAAAGAAATTATTTCAATCAAGTTTTGGAATATAATTATTTGTTTTAATTTACCCATAATATGTTTTGGATAGAAAATGATCTCGCAGAAATATTTTATGCTAAAAAATTATTATTTATTTGTATTATTGTGTATGAATTAAAAAAGTGTTAAATATTATGAAGTGTATAGAATTATCTTATCCGAATATATGATCTAGTTTGCTAGATGTGAAGGTTTTATGTGTATCCCCAAGGGATAATTCCAGGAAATAAAGACTTTAATTCCAAATTTTTTTATTTTTATCCGTAAGACGATACTTCGACAAGTAGGAATCAAACCTGTAACTCTTGAAATATCATTATAGTAAGGTAAAGTATCAGTGCTATGACTATCATAGCCAACCAACCAAACAATAATTACATTGCAAAAAGAACACATGATAATGGACGCGTGAGAATGCCAGAACGATAATTATACATTTTCGCTAAACCAAAGGTTATCTAAACTATATGTATATCTTAATAGAACGGGGATATAAGAAATTGCAATGCTAATCGCTAATGTGACTTTAATCCCTGAGCTGCTGCCGCTAGCTGGTCGGTAGTCGCATATCTGCGCCTCAGCGGAATCATAGCTCCAACTCCCACCTTCAGGGGTTTACTGCCACGGGCCAAGCCCCAACCTCGTTCACGCAGTTTTCACAGGCGTCGCGAGAAACATCGAAAAAAGAGGCATTCCCTGTAACCAATTCCCCTCTCCCCCTTAGGGTATCGAAAGAGCATATAGTTCGATGAGTCACTAATGTGAACTGGGCTTAAAAACATGTTACAGAACCAAAATCTTTTACCAGTCTTACGACAATCACTATAGCAACAATAATAAATCAATTAGTTTATCCATTTTCAATTTCTACACGCGTATTTTCTATCCATTATATTTTATTATTTGTAATATTAAAAATGGCATGCAACGAAAATGTTATCAAAAACATGTCCAAAGAAATCACACGAAACTGTCAAGCACAAAATGTGACTGTGGATCCTGATTTTGTAATATATTTGATAGATTTACTTTTACTGAATCCGAAATACGGTAAATTGTTTTCTAAAACTATAAGCAGGAGTAATTTGGAGTACTTCGTGAATGAATGTGGGAACATGTTAACAAGTAAGTGGATGAGACTACAATTTTAAAAGTACAATCTAGTTTTTTAACGATAAGGAAATTCGATAGGTAGCGAAACATCTATCAACACCCTTAAAATGCAATATATTATGCAAACTAACTATGATAAGCTACAGAACCTCATTAACAAACACTTGGATTCTATAAGCAATTGTCTAAAGCCGCTTGTTAATGAAATTCTGGTAGAAGACGCTGATTTTGAGGATGAAGCTGCTTTTAAGAAGCTATTCCGGAAGATATCTATATATATTATATTGTCCAGTGGACTTGGAAATCCTGGTTCGATTTTGGTAATGTATATCTACTGTTATAGATTTAAGATGCTGAATATTTATTCTTGAATACTTTAGGTTAACTTATTATAAATCGCTAGATGGCAGTATTAAATAAAGTAATATCGTTATTACTTTATTTTTATGCGTTGATTAACAGACTCTAAAAGAAGGCATGGCTGCGTTAGAAAGTGTATTCTCTCTCGAAGATCTTAAAGTCTTCGTATCTTTACCAAGATGTGAAAAACTAGATCAGTTGAACGAGTTGATGCAAATTGTTTCTGGAGTGAGACTATTCAATAGAGATTGTAAGAAGGGAGGAGAAGGGATCCCGGATCGTATGTAAACTTTTTATTGTAAACAGGAAATTCATTTGAGTTAGTTTTTCAATGTACTAAGAAATCAAGGTTTTTCACATACAGCAAATTTAGGAAGTCAAAGGACTGCAACTGTAAGTATTTGTATATGTAAGTATTTTTTTCAGTACCATTTAATCTTGTTGATGCTGGCAAGGCTTGTCTCGCGTCACTATCAAACTCGCTCATAGCAGTGATGCAAAGAGTTAACTCTTTAACTACAGCAATAGCAGATACTATCACCATTCAAGAAGAAACAGGGAATGTTCTAATTGATATGCCTCCTGAGGCTGGTTTAGAGCAGTAAGTTTACTCATTTTTATAATAATTATATTTAGGTATGTTGCGTATTAAGACTTAACTTGTATTTTTTTCAAGAGAAAATTATAAGCAAATATTCGAATTGCTGGCATTTAACCGCCAATACGAACTATTCATACGCAAGCTTTTGGCGGACGTAGAGTCAATGAAAGAGAACGGTGACCGATGCGTCGAGAAAGTGAAAATTGTGCTCGAAGAAATACACTCCGCTGTCAAATATAAGGCTGCTGTGCCAGTTGTTACTGTGTTTGTAAGCCCTTTTTATACTCAATGCATACCAGAAAAAAATCCTTGCCTGTCTGTTACTATCATCGATGTAGTTGTTAATTTTGAAAAACATATATCTTTTAGCCAGCAAGAAATTTAGAACCCCATCGGACAAGACATTAGAGAACATCATATCACATCCGCACTTATAGACATACCTTGTAACAATATTAAGCGGAAATATCATTAAGAGATATCTTAATTGTGATGTATTTAAAATTATAATCATATAACGGCTTTTTAAAATAAATATAGAATGAGAATATAGAATATATTTATTTAAGATTTAAATAGCTTATTAATATTGTCAATCATGTTGAGCCAACATGATTTTAGATATTTTCAAACTTACTTTGGCCCTTTGGGGTTCAACAATGAGAATTGAAAGTATATTTAACAAGCATACAATTATTTCAGCCACTATTTGCAAAACTTTGGAGAGTTTGGCGTTCAATGCAAAACGTAATGTTTCTTATGTCAACTGTCAACCGGCTCATGTCGGTGCTCGGGAATATTCAGGACCAGATGAAAATTCCTTATAATATGCTGGATAAAATGCTCGAAGGGAAGCACGTGGTCACTGACCAAGACAGAATGAGCAGTAAAGTCAGCATTACCGAGAGATTATCAATGGGATCGTTGGAGAACTATGTCGCTTATAATGAAAGCTTTCACATAAATGAAAAACATGTACAAGTTAGTCAGTTATCGACTCTATAAAATAGAATAATTTCTACTTGATTTTATAAATCCTTTGTAGGGTAGTTATGAAAATAATTAATATACACAGATATGTATATTAATAATTTGTATTTCAGTATCTAGGCTTCTGTACGGTCTGTCTGTGTGTTGGAGCCTTAGTGCCAAGTAATATGAAAGTAGGTGTGATCAAGAGTAAGGGTATTCGTTACGCATTCTGTAGTGTCAAAATGGCGGCTCGCTTTAGTAAAGATCCACAGAGGTTGGTAATAATAGTAACACATGTACTCCCAAAATATTTTTTTTAATATTTATTTATTTTGTATGTCCGTTATAAGCTATTGGTTACATGGGCCTCGGTTGCTGCCACGAGCAGTCGCGAGTTTCTTGCTCACTTGACTGCACACCACTCGATACTCTACGAAACGTATTAAATCCGATGCAAACAGCAGCTACCAGTGGCTGTAGTCGTAGCCCGTTTACGAAGTCGAAGACTTGAAGATTTTTTATTAATATTTTAATTTACTAACTCACATCTGATTGTCTATGAGCAAAACCTATTTTTTTATTAAATTCATGATACTTTGTTTCACAAAATACGCGGAAGCAATATTTTCATAAAACTTTGTAGATACATCAACGAAGTCCTAGACTTCGCTCGCAACAATCCCCACGTGATCAATCTTCTCAACATCCTCCCGGAAGTGAGCAACGTGCGGACAGTTGAACAACTTGTTACTAGAATCTATCCAAAAAGTAAGAATTTTGACCTTTAATAATTCCATCAAATTAACAATGTTATCTATATTTGTTGTTGCTTGGCTTTTCTATTATCATTTAAAGTTAATAATTATAAATTTGTATATTACAGCAAAAGTCACCGATAAAGACATTCAGACCGAAGCTCATCCTATAGACAGTTATATAGAGAAGAACTACTCTTGGAACTTATGGGAGTGGAAGCGACGCGCGTGCCAATGGGTTGGTATTTTAAAAAAAATCTTTTTAAATTATTCCCATATGCGCAAGTTCCTAATTCTGTTCGAGTTAATGGATCATTTTATTTTCAATTTATGTAATAGACATGTTTGGTTTAAATACACACAATACCAGTTGGCAATAACTGACTGGTCTGCTTGGGTCACAGGTTCAAAACCATTGTAGATAGAAAATTAAAAAACATTAGAAATTAAAATTGTAATACTGATATTTTATTAAAATCTAAGTTTGGAAGTCTTTTTTTAATGCCAAATAAGTTTACTTTGGATATAAAAATGGCTTGTACAAAATTTCTGCCCCAAAAGGAGAGAGGGGCAGGTAAAGAAGTCGTAAATGTATTTAGAGGACGACAAAACGAAGTTTCTTAGCATCCTATGACACCGAGCGGCGGGCCCATCGCGTTGCATGGAGAAGAGTGCAAACAGTGCTGGTACTTGCGACTCAGGTGTAGGTTTAAGGGGCCCCTCTACTATGCGCAAAAACGCTCGCTTTCACCCTCTACACTCCTCTCCCTACCTAACCAAATTTGGAAAGAACCTACTAATGCCGCCTTTGAAATACGTTCCAGAAATGAACTGGTTCTTGATCTAGATTTCAAGGTCTTTCAAGTAGGTTATAGAGAGATTTTGCTGTTATACCTCACGCTCCTATTTCTACCGCAAACAAGCTAACTATAAATTTATTCCTGCCTTTTTTGTTTGGGCACCTATCACATTTTTTTTTGTTATCGAATTGAAGTCGTGATTCGAACTCTGAGGGAACTTTATATTTTGGGAGAGAAGTTACAGTATCATCTTGAGATTTTTCGATGATAGGTCTTTTGGTAACTCTTAGATGTTTATAGAGCTCCGATCTTTAATTTTAACCCAAAGTTGTCTCGGTCTCAAAAATAGGTTAGAGTCCGCTGAGTGCGCTAACCCGAACCATACTTCTATGTATTTGTGACCCTTGCATCTAACTTTGATAAAAGGGTTTTATTAATATCATAAACGAGGAAAGGCCAATTTAGACGTGATGTTAAAAATGTATCGTACATCCAAGCTTTTTCGAAGTTACTTATTGGTTGATGGTTTATCTTTTTAAGATCATTTAAAAAGCTATCGACTATTCCAACATCCGACATCCAACGATGGAGTACGGCCTTGGTAATCGGATTTTTTACCTAAAAACGTTTACCTAATAATGATATTTCTTTTATGTATAATTTATAGTAATCTTTTTCATATTTGTTCCAGGCAACTATAGTAAACTGTAAAACTCACTCCACACAAACAAACTACAGCCATCTTCGTTCTGAGGTTCATTGTCAGACCGTCCAGCCTCGAGACAAAAACATGCAGACCAAGAAAGATTGTGGAGTTAACACCAATTCCAGGAACATACATCTATGGGGTCTTAGAGGTCAGATAGGTTACGGTCAACATGCTATGAAATTAACGGATAATGTTGACAGTGAAAAACAAAAAGGTTAAATATAACTTTACCGTTTTTTTTGTATATATTTTAAGAATAATAATAAGAAAATATATGCCATATTCATTAATGTAATTATTTTTGTTTCAGCTCAAATAGTGACAGTCTGTAGTTGGCCGTGTGTCACCAAAGAGTCTAATAAAAATAAATTTTCTCAATGTTTGCTTTCAGATTAGATATTTGTATATATTCGTAAAGTTTATATTGTTTTTTAATTACCTATTACGTATCTACATTTCTCTGTTAGTATTACTATAGATTCATAATTTTAAACAAAAAAGATTTTTTTATGTGTATAATAGTAAAAATGTTATACTTTCTGTAAAAGTTTTATGAATATGTTGAAATAATCTTAATATACAAGATAATATGGAACTAAGTTTTTTAGCTTGTTTGTCAATTCACATATTCGCTTTGTAATTCAACGAATTTTTGACATTCTTATATTGAGTTAAAAACAGTAGAGAAATATTGAGATTATATGAACATCTAAAAAGAATCAGAATACATCCATATGAGAATCACTAGTAAAAAATCATTTTATTAATTGTTGCATATTTAATATAAACCTAAAACTAAAAATGTCTTATTAAAAACAAGTAACTATATCTACTTTCGTAACCTACTAAACGCCTCACGAGTCTCTTCCACAATGGCTAGGTCTTTGGCTCTCTGCCTAAGTATGTCTTCCTCCTCCTTAAGTGCCAAGAGTGTGGTCACTTGGGAGGCTAGCGCTTTTGGCATTAACGTTTCTGGTAGTGATAGAATCTGGTATTTAGCCTGGAAAAAAAATCAAGAAATATTAAAAAAAAACTTTTTTTAATCATAATAAACATCCATTTAGTTTTTTATGATTAAAAAAGGTTTTTTTTTAAAGTTATATAAAATGTTACTGTCCTACTTCCTTGTTTAGAATTTCAAAACATTGTATATAATTTGAACAAAAAAAGATTCAATACTATGCTGTTAATTGTTAAATATTATTAAAAAATCATATTTCTAAAATGAACTTGTAAAAATATGCCATAAATGATTCTAAAATAAATTACCTTAGCTTTTTCATAGCTGTCTTCATATGACGCCAATTTTTGTTGCAGTTGTTTAATATGATCCTGTATATTACCCGGATTTGGATTTTGATTGTTTAAAGAATTTCTGGAGTTTTCCAATTCATTTTTCAAATTATCTAAGAATTTTTTATTTCGGTTGATTTTTACTTGCAGTTCAGCATTTTTTTGCTGTAGTTTTAGTATTTCATACTCGTCAGTAAGTTTTTCAGTTAGTTCTTTATCACGTAGTAAAGATAAAGATATTGGATCTAGAGTTTCTATTTGTAAAAATGTTTGGACCTCAGATAGTTGTTGGAGATGATTTTGACATTTTTGTGGCAAACTTTCTGTGGATATATTCAGTTTATTCAATGTTTCAGCTCCAAGTGTTGCTGAAAAAAATGTTTAGGTAATAATTAAATATTGTGAAAAATAATAATTTAAGGAGGATACACATACCTAGTAAGTAGTTTTAGCTAATACATACTAATAACAATTTAAAAAAAAGTCTTTTAGAAATACACTTTATTAAGTAAAATAAATAGAAGTTTTAATCCATTTTCAGAGAAGGAAATTTCACTAAACTTTCAATCTTTTTTGCTACATTCAACATTAATTCTTCTGATAAATTTGGACCCATTAATTGTATTGATAATGGTAAATTATTCTTTGATAACCGAATTGGTAGAGATAAAGCAGGGATGCCGGCCATGTTAGCTGGTTGAGTACAAAAGTCTTGAAAAGCACATTGATCCCTATTGTGTCTAGACACAAAATCTTTATACAGAGGAGCATCGGACAAAGTTGTTGGTGTAAGAAGTAAATCAACACCATTATCTTTATTAAAAACAGATTTAAAATCATCAGATATAAGTCTCCGTAATTTTAGTGCTTTAAGAAAGTATTTCTCATAGTTTCTTGTTAGCAGAAAGTAATTTCCAGCAAAAATTCTTGAACGTACAACATTATTGAATCCTTCAGACCTAGATGAAGCATATAGCTCTTCAGTTGAATAATTTTCAGATGTTCGAAGACCATATTCCAATCCATCGTATCTAGCCATATTGCTGGCTACTTCACACTGATTTAATATTGAATATACTGCTATAGATACAGACGAATGAGGTAATGATACTGATTTTACTTGACATTTTTCATTTTCAAGCAAATCAGCTACTCCTCTCCAAACATCTATTACTTCCTTACTCATTCCTTCACAATGATACTCTTGAGGTATACCTATTCTTATACTAGGCAAATCAAGATCATCAACCACAACAGGTTTAAAATCTTTTTTTATTGTTGTAGAATCTAAAACATCTGGACCCGCTACAGTGTTCAAAATTAAAGTTAAGTCATCTACATTTCTGGCTAGAATACCAGGCACATCCATTGAATTGACTAGAGGTATTAACCCATAACGTGAAACTAAGCCATATGTTGGTTTAAGCCCTACAACACCACAAAGGGCTGCAGGGTTTCTTGTTGAGCCTCCTGTGTCCGAGCCGATGGCTGCAACACAAGCCCCTGAGGCCACAGCCACTGCACTTCCTCCTGAACTGCCTCCCGATATCCTCCAGTCCTCACCATAACACCAAGGATTTCGAGTAGGCCCAAATATTGAATCTACTGTTCCAGAGCCCATGGCAAATTCATCTAAATTTGATTTACCAATTAAACATGCACCAGCATCAATGAGTTTTGAATAGATAGTGGCATCATATGTAGGAACAAAATTTTTCAACATTTTTGAAGCACAGGTAGTAGGTATGTTTTTAGTGCAGAAGTTATCTTTTATGGCAATTGTAACTCCATCCAAAGGCTTTATTTTCTTATCTACATATACTCGTTTTTCACTTTCAACAGCATGATCCTCTGCTACTTCATCGGTTATAGTCACAAATGCATTTAATTCGTTAGTTTGCTTCGCTCGTTGGAGACACAAATCTACGAAACTTGTTGGGGTTAAAATTTTATCCCGAAATGATTTATGAATTTCTTTTATACTGTATGACGTAAGTTTATTCATAGTGAATAAACTTAAAATTCAGGTAGTCCTTTTTAACACTTATCCTCTCTCTAGGTTACAGAAAGTTTTAAAACAAGCAATAAACGATTCTGCCAAGTGCCAATGACAAAATGATACTAGTTACTACGGAGTACGCTAAAGTCTGAACGCACAACAACTGTCAAAACATATCAAAATATACAAACCTATGCGTCTATAAAATTAAGCGCTAATTTGTCCGTACATTGATACATTATATAGAAAAATCTATCTTAATTAAACATTTGATACCCATTGTTATGAATATATATATATTATCGGTCTTTTGATTGATTTAGTTACGAAATATGTAGGCCGCTACACATTTTTAATAATCAAACAATTCTATTTAGTCTCCTACACTGATGTTTAAATCGTAACAATGACATTATTTTAAGTGTATTTGTGGAGAAGACTAAGTAGACGAAATAAGGACCAAATGCTCGTAATTCACAACATTACTCACCAATTGCCTTTGACTCCAATTGTTCTTTATTTTCAATAGTTTTGAGAACTTGTTGATAATCTTCATTATAATTACAATTTATTTTCATTTTACAATGTCAGATATGCTAATAAATGTTCAATAATTTAATATACCAAATTGTAGTTTTAAACCGTCCCGCAAAGTTCAAAATTTATTTATAGGTGTCATTTGTCAATGAATATTGTAGGATATAGATTATAGTTTCGTTATATAAATATTACACAGGTTAAAAAGACAATATTTCCCGAAATGAAAAAATACTCTATAAGTAAACGGTATTGACGGTATTGGTTTTGTTTTTAAATTTCATTTGTCACTGTATTATGTATTTTTATGTGATATACAATAAAGTGTATAAATAAATAAATTGTTGTTTTACTTTTTTCGTCTTAGTAAATTAAAAATGCTTTACTGTTTTTTTTACTGATTATTTTTTAACATAGATATATTAGGTTTCTTTTTTTATAAAAGTATTTGTATTAACTTTAATTCTAACTCCTACTTCTGCTTCTCTCTATTTTAAATTATGGCAATCTCGAAGTTAGTGCCAACTATCTAAAGTAAATAACAAATTGTCAATAATTTGTCAAACTAAAACTTCAAAGAATATGTTGATCCTAGAAGCCTTGATTTCAAGTAACTAAATTGTCTTAAAATAAAATTTATTTTACGAAAGTAATCGTTTAAAGAGTTTCACATGAACCTTTAGTTTGACTAAAAATGGCTCATTTGCAATATATGCCCGGTGACCCTCGTTTGGTGGATCAATTAGTTTACGAATTGAAATCCAAAGGCATTTTTGATCAGGTAAGTTTTTATTCTGTACAAATTTAATTATAACTTGTTACAAAGATAGTTTTGATTCTTTACATTTAATATTAACTTTGTAGCTATATTTATTCATAAGTCCTCCATTACTAGTCTCTTTCATAATTCGATGAATAATGTGTACTATAATAATATGCTATGACCTTCTCTGATTTGTCGTTATGTAGTAAATTATTGAAGAATGAAAATGACTAATTAATTATATTAGTTCTCTATTTAGTTTTAATAAAATAATGATCTCAATCTTGAAATATGATTTAACATAAAGATATTCATTAAATGGAGGATTTAAAATTTTATATTTATAATGCTTATGTCACACATCAGTCTATAAATTATCTGAGAAATTAAAGATATTTATTATTAATATACCTTATTTTTAAACTTATTTTTAACTTACTAACATATATTATAATGTATATTATATTATAATGTATGTGACATTTCTATATGGCCATGTAATATTGAAATTAATATAAATCTGAATTTTAATAAAAAAATAATTACAGTGTTTATAGTCTGATACAAAGAGTCCAAAAGAGCCTGTTAACTTTCAATGGATGAAAATTCTTACTTCCAAAGATATCTATTTTTTTCCATTTAACAACACATTATATTCTTGATAGTTTCGTAAGGACTGCATAGCTGATGTAGACACAAGACCTGCTTACCAGAATCTAAGGCAAAGAGTAGAAAACTCTGTCTCAACATTTCTTTCAAGACAAACATGGCAGCCGGACTTAAACAAGAACCAACTGAGAGAGAAGCTCAGAAAACACATATTAGAGTGAGTGTCATTTATTAAATGTCAATAAAACGGACATCGCATCAACGCATTGACACAAAAGAATCCGTCTTACATATTTTATGTAACTCAAATATTTACAACTCTATATGTTTATAAAGATAACTATTTTAGTTTCGATTTTTAAATTATAAAGCAATTCATATTATGATTTACACAACTATAACTTTTTTATGAGTGACAAAAGTGTTGTTAATACTAAATAAAATTACCTTTGGTTGCCTTCTTGGTGGTTTCAAGATTATAAAATAACTGTATACTAGAACCAAGTAAGACGGTTTGAAAATAACAACTAAAAACTATTAGTTTTTGTATAAATATTGTAAATAACATATTTATTTTATTTTTAACTGATTTATATATCATATTTTTTTAAACTTCATGAAATAAATATTTTACATTTGTTTTCAGTGGCAATTACTTAGAGCAAGGTGTAGAAAGGATAGTGGATCAGGTTGTGAATCCAAAAGTGGCTTCAGTGTTTATACCCAAAGTGGAGGACTTAGTGTACAACTATCTAGGCATTACAAAAAAGAAATCACCAGCTGCTGAAACATCCAATGAGAAAATAGAAGATCTCTTACCTAATGATTTAGAAGCAGTTAGTCCTGGATCAGTAAAGAGTAATGAAGATAAAAATGAGACTATGGAATTTGATGGACATGAAGACAATAAAATGGAATTAGATGAGGACAAGCCAAAATCTTCTACAATAGACAATATTGTGTCCAGTGCAGAAATAAATAACACAACTTCTGAAATACAGCTTCCTTCAGATATTAATATGAATGATGACAAAAGTGAAATACCACTACCAGATGAGGAGATTATACCAGAAAATATTCCTGAGCCAAACAAAATGGAAGTAGAAAAAATTGAATTACCAAAGGAGCCAATAGTATCAACCGATATTCCCTTACCACAGGAGGCACCAAAGGAAAATGATTTCTTTAAACCTATTAATAGTGATGATGATGACTCCAGTTCAGATTCTTCTCTAAGAAGAAACATGTCCCCTTTGACACCCATAAGAAATTATAATAACGAAAATTCATGTGATGCACAACAGGCATTTGAAAATGAATTAGTGGATGATAAAGATGAAGACAATAAGGAACCAAATACTTTTAGATTTGCTATTGAAGCTAAATCTCCAGAAAACACTTCTGATGATGTCAAACCTGAAAAAAAGGAATCGGAAAATAATTTGGCATATCAGTTTAACAATCAAGTAAATATTAACACACCTTTATATGAAGATAGCTCTAACAGCAACATCCTTCATATTGATTACGAAAGTGACGCTAATAGTAAAGTAAACCTTGAAAATAAAGGAATAGAAAATGATCATAGTTCAAAAGATTCTAGAAAAGAACTTAAAACTGAGAGGAGAAGCAGTCATAAAAGCTCACATCGTTCTAGAGATTCTCGCAAACATTCAAGCAGTAAAGACAAGAGATCGGACTCAAAACACAATTCTAGAGATAGCAGTCGGCACGATAAAAGTAAGATGTCTAAAGATGACAGTAAATCAAAACCTAGTGACAAAGAAAGGTCTAGAGATAGAAGTGATAAGAAAGATAGCAGAGATTCTTCAAAACATCGAAGTTCTCACAAATCCAGTCACAAAGACTCTAAATCTCATAGAAGTTCAAGTTCAAGTCAGAAACATTCAAGCAAGAATGACGAAAAGAAGTCTACTTCGAGTCAAAAAGATAAGGAAAAAAATTACGATAGGGCCGATAAACCAAAAGATTCAAAGTCTAGTTCTCAAAAATCTGATAAAGATCGAAAGAGCAGTACGAGTTCTAAAAGTGAAAAAAGCAAAAGTAAGCATGATGATAAAGAAAAGGACAAGAAAAGTAAGAAAGAGAAGGACGATCATTATAGTGTATCAGGGAGAGGAAATCCAAATCGTCGTTCCACAGATAGAGATTCGAACGACGGTAGTTCCTCTTCAAAAGGGTCTAACAATCAATCGAGTTCTAAATCTACGAACGGTAAAAAAGAGAGTAAAAGCAGTTCAAAATCTGAAACTACATCAACTAGTGGAGAATCAACCAGCCCCAGCGACAAAGAAAATGTTATGCAACACGGAACAAGTGCTAAAGACTTACTCCAACACAAACCTATCGTGCGGATTGAAAGTCACCTAGAAACCCCAGTGGCATCCCCACCAAGACTTTCTTTTGTACCAGACGTGACTATTAAAAAACCAAAATATGCCGCAAATTTAGCAGAAGCCAAACGGTTAATGAAAATGAGAAAATTTCTAGATGATGAGCAAAAGAGAATGAATCAAGAAGCCGCTTTACTTTTAGAGTTCCAAGCCAATGTAAGACCTAGTTTAAGTCAGGTATATTCTAGCATTCCCGGACCCGAGCTGGAATTTGCGTGTATTACAAACTCGAGGCATTCCCGAGATATGATGTTACAGAGTAATGATAATGAACAGAAAGCACATTATACGAATAATCAATTGCTGACTGTTTTAAATGATGAATGTGAAGAAGAGAAATGTGATATGGAGTGTCGTGCAACAACTAGCACTGAACCCATCGCTATAGAAACAAAGGAAACTGTATATGATCCTGTGTTGCCACAAAATATTATAGATAATAAATACAGTGATACAAATTATCGTAATGTTGATAAATTTACAGAGTATCCCAATATTAAAGAGGAAGATAAATATGAAATTGGTGTAGAAGCTAACTTTGATGAAAAAGTTAATAAAGGCGTCCCACCCAAGGATGAAATAAAAGATAAACAAAGAAATAAAATAAAAACAGAAGCCTGTAAAGACAGTGAAATCAAACTTAAGTACTTTGATAAGCATGAAAAGTACGACGCAGAAATAGAAATTAACAAATTCACTTCATTCTTCAAGGAGTATAATAAAAAATCAAATAATCACATATATTTGATTAATTGTGATTCATACGAAGAAAGTATAATCCGAGACGTATCCAAAAGCTTTGGTAATTTCGACATAGTCAACTACATCAAAAACGGACATTTAAAGCTACCATCCACAAATGTCATAAAAAATGTTAATATTGCCACTGAAATATCATTACCTATCGAAATGGACTATGAAATGAATGACTCGGATAGTCCAAAATCTCAAATGTTTAGTCCGGGTAAGTCCGAATGTTCGTTTGAACTATCTAGCGATTACGACGCCAAGTTAACAGAAATGGTCAATAAAACTTCTAGACAGGAAATAATGGAAATCATACTCGGTAATGCGCTGGACTCCTCACCGAGTAAGATGCCAAGAATCGACTACTTTACTGATTCAAACTTCGATGACGCGTTTGAAAATAACATGAAACGCAAGATTAGCGAAGAAACCACTGTTAATAATAACAGGCACGTATTGACTCCTAATAAAATACGGAGACTTAGCACGGAACAGATATCATCGACTACTCAAGGTGAGGTTCTAAATATTTATATAGTATCTGAATGTTTTATATATTGAGCATATTTTAATGAAAATTATTATTAATACTGTTTAATTTCGGACATAAAATATTACAATATGTATGAATATGTAAATACAGATAAATAAGCATCTAAAATCTAAATAGTCCTTCACAGTTGTGAGTAAGGGGCAAAGTTTGATCCACCAGGCCTCATTTGGTAATATTGTATTATTTCTTTGTTATATAGATTTTTATCACAATATAAATTTGTGTTACACAGATAGGACAAATACAAGTATTTGCCATACATTTTTTTTCTAGTCTGGGTCTGTCTCCGAGACATTGCAAGCATTTTCTAAATATGTAAAGAGGTAAAAATAATGTAAATAAAATATATATTTATTTAAATTTTATTGTACAAAATTATACAATTGGCAAACTTATTGCTAAAGCAATATCTACCAGTCGATTGAACCATATACAGAGAAATTAAAAACTACTAGGGTACAATGCAGAAAAAAAAACAATAAAAATTTAAAACTATGTCTACAAATCTAAAGTATATAATATATATTCAAACTAAAATATAAAAAGTTAACAAACTTAAGCGTATACCTACCTTAGATACAATATACTAAATATACTATGAACTATAACAAATACATAAACTATTACATATACAACATAATATCTGATAAATAATAAAACATGACGCTATATAATAAGGAAATAATATATTTGATTATTATTACAGAAATAGAAGAACCTGCTAATAAAATATCAAACTGTACGCGATCTAAGTATTTAGGTAAAGCCAAGAGAGTGGGTCTGCCAAGACCGAGGAAGCCACGTGAGTAAACTACATCATACTTATAATAACGATGCCGCAGTTTATAGTTTTTGATTTTTGTTTTAGGTTTATTTACACATCACGCAAAAATTATTCCTCCAAAAACGAGCTCTCAGAGTTGAAATATATCAATTTGTTTGAAAATATCTTTAAACATGTATAGCCATGTTAAGCTTATTTAAATTTATATAAATATAGAATGAAAAATAAACCGATACGGGCAGTATAGATAACTCAGTATAACTCAGAGCGACGAGACGGTTTCCCAGTAGTCGCGGGTTCGAATCCCTGCCCGTATCGGTTTATTTTTCATTCTATATTTATATAAATTTAAATATATCAATTGTATAAAAACCTCAATTTTTTACAAAAATCTAATACAGACTTAATTAATAATTTCCATACAAATATACATGTACCTACCAATTTTGATTTATTGTTTGTGCGAAGAAATGGATTGATTATCAATTGGAGGTGTGAGAGAGGGTGTTATAAGTTAGCAGATGAAATCGCATTAAAAAATTTGTTATTAGTATTTCTGAAAAGTATAAACTATATTATCGAAGACTACACATTTTATGGTTTTAGTTCTGGCAACACTCATTCAAAATTGTGTATAAACTTGACATAAAGTTTTTTTTTTTCTTACAGTACTTTCAAACAGTCCGTCGAGTGACAAATCCGTAGAAAATTACGAACAAAACACACCAACACAGTCTCCCAATGGGAAAATAAAAAGAAGCAAAGTTCAACGATATGACACATCGGACCTTTATAAACCAAAACTACACTATCTATCACGAAGGAACCATATTACTTAATTAATAAAATAATAGTTAATGTACTGAAATGGTTTTATTATGAAATTAATTATAATTTCAATATTGTGTCTAATGTTATTTTTTTAACAACAGATAATAGCTTGATTTAACATTACACAAAACATTGTTGTGAAAAAGTATAGGTAATGAATAAAAAAAATATTATTTAAAACAAGAGTATATGAAATATTTTACTAAAAGTTATTGCTTATAAAGTTTTTGTAAAAACATATCATTTTTCTCTATTATTTAATACTTCTATGTAAGCAGTTGATATTTATATGTATATAATACTTCTCTTTTAAATAATGCACTGTTTTTGTATTTCTTGGCAGAACACAATTGTAACGGTTTTAAATATTTAAAGTACCTATGTATAGTAATTGTTTTGTTTGTTGAGATATTTACCGATTTATATCATCCTATAATTCATTATACTACAATTTATAACGATAAGTTTATAAAAAAAATAAAATTACCTAATATCCTCATTTGTATTTTATTGTTTTTGCACTTTCTCGACCGTCGCCTTTGCCTAAATTAAAACTGAAACGATAAGGTATTGTCACACGCACGGTGTAAGCTCTTCGTACGAACAATATGGTGAAATGAAATATTAGGTATTGAACCATATTCCTCATTAATATTGTATATCGCATATAACAAAATGGCCATAACGTTCATCCATTAAAACTGATCCAACAGCCAACTCTCTCACGTCAAATCTTTACTTTCATACTATAAACTAATATTAAAAGTCATCACAAAATAAATAAGAAAATAATATTACAAATGCGAATTTTTACTATATTAGTTTTACGTCTACGCTACTGTTTAGAGTTTTAGTAAGATATAATAATTATTCATATTATAAAACAGAAACGAGGTCAAATCTATGTATTCAATATTTTGTAAAAACAAAATATTGAGTACATGACACAGAACTCAAATAAATAATTTTATATATAACTGATAACTGCGCTATACATAATCGAAATATCATAAAAAAAATTAACGGTATGAGCGGCTATGAGAAAAATTGTATGTTACCTGTCTTATATCCATAACTGTATTACACATTAAAGGTTGCTATTCTAAGGTAATCTACTTAAAACTACTGGATAGCCGTGACAAGATGCTAATATAAACCAAGGTTTTAAGATAAGTCTCAGGTAGGACGAATTGAACAGAACACTGTTTAATATTACGGGTAGCACTTTAAAATCGATATAAATATATTTTACTCTTTCGACACATAATAATCAAACGCATATTATATCCTTTTGGTCAAACTGTTGCTTACTATTATGCAATACTTCTTAATACTGTTCTATAATAGTATTTTTACTAAGTATAAAAAATTCCATTCTTTTAATGATGTCAGTAATTATCTTTAGTATTAATTGAAATGAGGCAATTCTTAATGACAATTAACATTTATAAAATCGGCATTATCTAGTTAGCCAATATTTTTTATGAAAACAGAAATAAAACATTTTTGAGGACAAAAATAAAACTTTATTCAACAAAATAATACATCATCTATTACAAATATACACCTAAAATGGAGAATAAATAGCGACAATAATTTACGACAGATGGTAATGCGACTATGATTATAAAATTAATACAGACATTGTCACTTTTCAGTGTATAATATATATTACATGTATATTAAGAAATTAATACTTACAGAAGAGAATTGTTCAAATTTAATAAGATCATGATTTTAAAAAATAATTTCATAGGACATTTTAAAATCATTATAAAATGTAAGAGATTTGTAGGATTTAAAATAATAATAGTATATCTATGCACATATTAAGTACAGAGTCATGCTTCTAAAAAAAAAGAATTTATTTATAGTAATTAAACCATCATTATTGAAACTAAGTTCTTAAATTATATTTTCATATTGGTCGATGATTCTCTTACAGTCATATTATTATTGTCAACTAATAAATTACAAACTTAACAGAAATTGAAACTATTTAGTTTTGGGCCACTTGCTTGTCTAGTCCTGAGGGATCCATGATAGGTGTTTGCTTTTTAACCATTCCTGATAATAATGTTTTGATCTGGGCAATGGCTCTGCCCGGGTTGAGACCTTTTGGACAAGTCCTTGTGCAATTCATGATTGTATGGCATCGGTACACAGAATATGTGTCTTTGAGTTTTGACAAGCGTTTGGCCGCAGCATCATCACGCGAATCAATAATCCATCTATATGCCTGCATCAGCACTGCAGGGCCCAGATACTTATCTCCATTCCACCAGTATGATGGACAGCTGGTGGAGCAGCAGGCACACAGTACACACTCATATAAGCCATCAAGCTTCACCCTGTCGTCCACATCTTGAAGCAATTGAGTCTCCTTGCCTTTGACAGCTTCTTTATCACGCTGCAGCCAGGGCTCAATAGACTGGTACTGACGGTAGAAGTTAGTCAAGTCAGGAACAAGATCTTTAACGACGTACATATGTGGCAAGGGGTAAATTTTAGTGGGCTTTGACAAGCTCTGGTCAATATGACTAATACAGGCAAGGGTGTTGACTCCATCAATGTTCATGGCACAAGAGCCGCATACACCTTCGCGACATGATCTTCTAAATGTAAGTGTGGGATCAATCTCATTTTTAATTTTTAGCAGAGCATCGAGTACCATCGGCGCACAATCGTCAAGATCTACCTCGAAGTTTTGTGTAAAAGGCTTCTTGTCTGGCTCATCTGGGTTCCAACGATACACAGCAAAGGTTTTCACTCTCTTTGCAAGGGCTGATGACGTCGCGAAGGTACGCAATTGCCCAAAAGTGCCAGTCGTCAATCTTAACAGAGGCATTATGTAATGTTTTTATTTATGTTACACAAGCAAGAAATACTTTCTACTTAATTTTAATTATGAACTACTATTTACAAACTCAAGAACTTAATTTCTATTTTATTCGTAGCGTTTCGATTGTCGAAATCGTAGTCGAGATTTTCCGCAATTACCGTTTTATATTTTTTGTTTTTGGCGTGATTTTAGGAATGACAGAACTTAACTTGCGGCTGGTCGTAGGATAGTTGATTTGACATTTGTGATCTGTCAAATGACAACTACTTTCTAATGGAATTAGGAACAGTCTTAAAACTTTTATTAGTCTTAAATCTTTTATTAGTCTTAAAAACCAATGTTAATTAATAAGTAAAACAAAGAACACAATATTTTTTGTATAATTTTTTTATTAAAATTATGTCATTTCAGACTTTGAATAATATATAAAATGTCTTGTATGGATATATTACTATCCATATTAAAATCCATTTATATTTCCAAACGTTCTAAATGGCGGGAAACTAAATATTCCTTATTTTGACAACAAATAGAATCATATGTTAATGTGTTAGGATTTTGTTATAACTAATTTAAAAAATAGCAGGTTACACTTGATTGTATCTTATGTTAAGAAATGAAGAATACACCATCGCAAATTAAAACTCGTTATAGTGAGTCACCAAAAACTCCTGGGGGCATCAGCAAATCTTTGCTGACTCCATGTAGACGGCTTGGTCTTTCTCGAAACTGGAGAAGCAGAGGAACTATTTCTCCTTTTATATCACCCCTAGGCAGCAGTAATACTGATGAACGGCAAAATGAATCAAAGAATGGAAACACCGGAGGCATAGAAGAAAGCGATAAATGTTGTGACAGTAACACCACTGAAAAAAAATCAAAAGCGGACGACCCAAGTGAAAACCTTATTTTATCCTGTAATACGCCAACGTCAACCCTGAACCGCACTCCTTCACGAAGCCTTATACTTAGGAAAAAGTCTAAGACATTGCTTTTAACTCAAGATAATGAAGTACAAAATGATAATGAACAGGCAAAGATGAATAGTTTCATTTGTGAAAATGACTCTCAGCAGAATATCAGTTCTTCCTCAAAAGAATTTCTAGAAAAGAGCTCTGCTCTAATTAATACTGAGATATCACAACTTTCAAGATTAAAGACCAAAGATAAACCTCTTAATAATAATGAAACTATAAATAAACTTTCAGAAAATCAGGAGGAAAAAATAGATGATGAAACCTTAAAAACAAATAACAATAGAAATTATTTGAAAGAAATAAAACTAAGTAATAATAATATAAATAAGAATTATGAAGAGAAAAGTCCTAATAATTTAACAAAAGAGTGTACAATTGTGATTCAAAAAAATATTTTCAAATCTCTCTCTCCTAATGCAGACATAGAAAAACCCAATACAGAAAAAAATCCTGTACAAATTTTATGTGAATCGGACAATGATGACATTCCTTTATGCTATGTAGGCTCTAAAGTAAATATAAAACATGTGAATAATTCTGTGAAAAAGTTAGATAAGACTACTTCTGTAAGTGATTTAAAAATAAAGAAAAAAGAAAGAAAGTCCAACAAAAAACCTACATTTAATTACACTAAAACACCATCACAGAGCTCAAATTCCTTTGATGATGATGATGATTTTCAAACAGATAAACGCACAATTCTCATAAAAAAATCCTACAGTAAAATAGTGAAGCCTACAAAAGCAAAATCTACAGGTTCAATTTGTCAAAAAGACATTGATGAATTGCGAGCTCGTATAGAAAAGAAAAAGAATCTCTTGATGGCAAAAGCTATGTCAAATGAAACCGAGGAACTTAGAAGTTTAATTAAAAGATGGCAGCAGGGTTGTCAAACTGCTATTACAGAGTTGTTAGAGCTTATGAAGAGGGAGATGCCAGGACAGACTATGGATTACTTAGATCTCTTAAAAATGTTAAAAATACCGCCTGATTTAGTTGGATATGATTCAGAAAATGACTGCTTTAACACCCCAGATGATAAAAGTATACTTTTGTCTGGTTTTAATCTCAATAAAATATGAATTTTCTTACTTTTGAAACTAGATAAATGTTTTATATTTTAATTGAATGTTTTCTCTTCATTATTAAATATTTTGCAATTATATCAAGAGATTTTCTTTGAAATAAATATAGAATGAAAGAAACTACAGGCAGAGATTCAACCCTGTGACTGTCAGGAAACAATATTGTTAGCATAGCAACCTGCTGGTTGCTTCAATGAATATATTTATCTGCACAACATTTTTATTGAAGCTGTGGGGGCATATTTGACTTTTTTTCAAAACCCTTATCAATGTTTCAAACTTTGCAGTATAGGTTAACATTTATTAGATGCGACAACTGAAATAATTGTCTGAAAATATTTATAAACATAACTAGTCATGGTAAACCTATTTAAATATAAAATAAATTTAGAATGCAACAAAAACCCATATTAACCAACCCAAAGACAGGACATAAATTAGAAGATTAATTATTATCTTATATCTTTTAAGGATACCTTAAAGGTTGGATACCAACAATTATTTTAAAGTTGATTCTATTGAAATTATTCTAACCCTTTGAAGTAAAGATATTGTTTCATAATAAAACAAAATTCAATTCCTTAAATATTATTATTATATTCTATTAAAACAAGAACTACTTAACAAAAGACTAAGATTATTACATCTAAAACCTATGGTAACGAATTGGATTTTCAGGGTCAAAAAGCTTAGGATCTTTCAAAAAGGCTTTGTCCTTGTAATAATATGGCATGTAACCGCAATTTTGAGCTTTAGTTATTGCAGCTTCAACCAAGCTTTGCTTAGTTTTACATAAGCCAGTTATATGCCTTCCATAAATCCTTCCTGTGTATGGACTTTGGAATTGGGAAAGAAGTCTGTAATTCTTGTAATCAGGAGATATATTCATTTTGCATAGAATACATTCTCGGCGTTCTTTCTTAAACGGGTTGTCCATTTCCACTGGGGCATCATCGTCATTTTCTACTACTGCTTGAGAATACGGTTTTATTGATGAAACTATAACCCGACGGGATGTTGATACTGAAAAACGAAAAATGTTAGTACATAAAAGGTTAAATATTTCTGAATAAATATTACCAATAACAGGCGGGATACTTACAAGCATTGCGAATTGTTGAATATACCAAAGCCATAATTTAATTCTTAAGAGCTTAGAATATTTAACATAACCTCAAAACTAGTAACAAAACATCATAAATAGATTATTTGACATTTCAAAAATATCAAGTGTCAACTGTCAAATCATATAATGTTCTAAAACAGAAAAAATATTTATTTAAACTTTATGAAACATTGCTAACTGTCATAACAATAATCAATTAATTTCAAATTAAAGTGTTCACTAAAAATGTAATCACATTTTTTTTTGCAAAGGTAATCGCTTACATTATTGAGTTTTTCTTATGGATAAGTTACATTTAATTAAATAGTTCAATTTTCGGCTTAACTTAGTATTATACTTTAGTATTAAGAAGAAAAGCATTTCAGGGGGGAATATCCGTTATCGTACTTATATAGCTCATAGATATTGTTGAGCCAGACCTAGTATTAATATGATATAGTGATATGTTTTCCAAGATAATTAAACAGGGTAAAATAATACAACTATGTAATTATGTATGTCTAGTGAAAGCCAATCGGAGATTATTTGAGTATAACTAACATTTAGTAAGAATTTTGAAAAAATTGTAGTTAATCAATAAATCAATTTGAACATTTTAATAAAAATAACCTTTTACATGAAACGGCTCGATTTCACTCCGCTGGTCTACAAACAAATGCCAGTTTTTGTCATGATGTGGTTGAATATTTCTGAAGGGAAGAATCACAGTATTTTCTATGATTTCTTAAAGGCGTTCGGCTGCAAAACAGCATGAAACTCATTTTAGAAAATAACATCATTATGGAATTAGTTAAAGAATCTTATAAAGTAAACTTTATTTGAAAACGTCTCTCTTGTTCATTTGTTAAAAAAAGGCATGCAACAGCGCTCTATACTGGGATTTCTCGTTCCCCATTCACATCAATTGTATTACATTTTGAGGGCATATTTATCTCTATTATGTATAGGTATAATATTGCATTTTTTTCTACTTTTTATTTTTTAATTAAAAGACAGAAATTAATAATTGACTATGTAAGCAATGCTCTCTCAGATATTAATCTTACAATGTTCAATCTAAAAATTTGTTGCTACTTCCAATCAGCAATCAGATTATTGCATAAAACTTTTAAAATGTTAAAATCAACGTACAATTAAATATTTATTACCTTAGAAGCAAAATAGCAAGGTGGTTCTTACATATGTGATTTATCGTACAGATTTAGTTTTGCTCCATGCGTGATCCAATTAATACGGAAAACCTGCTGGAACAGATGGGTTAGTTTACTTTAGATATTTTCACAGTAGCATATCACACGGCATACTATTATGGGGTAATGCAGCAGATAATAATGCGAGTATAAATATATTGTTAGTTATAGTAACATCAGGCCAACAGAATCAACGAAAAGAAAAATTTAAAGAAATTAAAATTAAGACTGTATATTATATTTATTGTACATAAAAACATTAATAAATTCAGACAATTTTGGATCATTTAATAAACACAATATAAACTTGCTATGCCCCCCATTAAAATTCATAAAATACGTTACTGATCCAGGATTCATTGAATACGTTTATACAATAAACACATTAATAAATCATTAGATTTGTCATCAAATATATTAAAATCAAATATATTAAAATGGCCGAATATAGTAGGTATAACTAGTACCTAATCAACGCAATTTATTTCACTTTGTTTGTTACTTTTGTTTAAGCATCTGCATCTCCAAATATTTTTACAAATGTAGTCAATTAAAATATAAAAATAAAGAAATTAATATAACTCTAAAAATATTAGTTTTTATAAAGTTATATTTTTGATTTTAATATAAATAACATTTAGAGTACTCTTTAGATAGACCGATGGAGATTGAAAGTCAGTACGTTATATTTATATATATTTAGATGAAACTTATTTAGATTATTATTATTTTGTAATGCACTAGCAGATCGTTGATCTGATGAGTGCGTATCACGGCACTTGTGTTTATATTCCTACACGATTTAAATGTTCATCAAGTTTGTTTTTAAAATTGTTCACTGTTTGTGCACTAATTACGGTTTCTTGTAAACTATTCCACGATTTGGTAAAAAGTGTTTTCTAGGGTACTAGCAGACGGAGATGTGGCAAGTTTCATTGAACTTCCTCTCAAGTTAGTATTTCGATTCCAAATGTATAGTTTGGTTATGTCTCTCACAATGTAATGTCCGGTTAATATTTTAAAGGTTTCTATTAAGTCCCCACGTTGCGTTCTTCATAGGTTTTGTTTTTGAATGATATAACCATTTTTGTGGTTCTACGCTGCACTTTTTCAAGGAACTCTGTCTTTTTTAAAGTATGGATTCCATATTTGAAAGGCATACTCCAAAAGTGGACGGATATATGTTTTCTACATTTTAAGAAACAAATGATTAGTGATTATAAAATGAATATATTTTAACGGATTTAACTCGCGTATATTGAATTGAATTTTAAATTTACTTTTTAAATCTAGCCCGACGTTTCGATTGCTTTGCAACAATTGTGTTCACGGTAAGACGAGATGGAGGTGTCTGACAATTTTTTAAATTTAAATCCGTAAAAAAATTGTTTTATTTTAATGTGTAGTACTCGTGAAAGCCTTAGAAAAGACTTAATGCTGATGTTGAAAGCTTTTCTTATCACATATAACATGGAGTTAGCCTTCTTCGCTATATTTGTGATATGAACATCCCACCTAGGTCGTTTTGGACACCGAGCCGATTCTGTATTATATATCTGGGTTGTTTTTGCCAATGTGCAAAACTGTACACTTTGTTGCGTTTAATGGAATAAGCCAATCCTGTGTCCACTGCATGATTCGCTCTAAGTCCTGTTATATAATCCCGCGTCGGGTGGGAACGACCGGGTGCTCCCGGTCGCTCTCACAGGCCCCTCCACTCAGCCAGGGGGGCAGGTGGGGTCCGTCGTGTAAAAGACGGGCCGTCGCCGGCGGGGTTGTGGTTGAAGGGCTAGCCGTACCCACGACTCCGCATATAAGGCGAGGAAGGGGCGCCGCGGGGTTTTTAGTGGGTACCCCGTCTCGGGAGTCCCACACACGGCCCTCGCTTCCCCGGCGAGGGGTACGGTGCGTAGAGCATTTTCCCCGCGGAAACAAAAAAAAAAAAAAGTCCTGTTATATAATGTTGTGGCTAATTAGAGGATTGCCCATTATTTTTTGTCATCGGCAAATATAAACATATCTGATTTGACAGCATTTTTCAGGTCAGTGATAAAGATCCCGAATAGAATAGATCCAATCACAGAGCCTTGTGGTACCCCACTGAGTACGTTGTAGGCTTCAGACAAGGTGTCTAGTACTCAGACTTTAAATTTTCTATCTATTAAGAAGTGAGATATCCATTCCAGAAGCTGTCCACGGATTCCGAAGTGCTCAAGTTTTGCTATTAACCTTTTGATGGGAACTCGGTCAAAAACTTTCTCGTAGTTTAAGTAAATAGTATCGGTTGGTAGGTTGTAATTCCAGTTTAACGTCCATTTCTCTAGGCATGAAAGAAGATTTCTTGGAGTAAATCCATGTTATTCTTTGATAATATTTTCCATATTGATAAACTGCCTGAGCTCAGCTGCTATATTTTTCTCCATCGCTTTGCAGATGCTTGCTGATAGAACGATAATTGACTGCAAGGGTTTTGTCGCCTTTCTTGTATATTGGGGTTACAATAGTTTCTTTCCACTCCTGTGGAAGTTTTCCTGTTTTGAGAGATATATTCATTATATGTGCTATCTGACAGAGTACAGCAGTACAACGCTTGAGTACTATATAGGGCAGCAAATCTGGTCCCATTGATGTTGTATCGCTAAAGGTTGTTAACGTTTTGCGTACAATATCAGGTGTTATAGTGATAAATTTAATGGCGTTATGAACTCGTGGCATCTTAATACTCGTAATTGAGGTCTGCGATGGTTATACAATGTATGATTTTTCAAATTGTTTGGCAAAAAGATTAGGTCTTTTGGTCGCTGGTTATGTCCAAAGAATCATCCTTCAGTGATGGAGGCACTGACACTGTCGAAGAGAGCTGCTGGCGTATGTTGGAATAAAAGGATTTAAGCCCTTTATTGACAATTTCTCTTTCGTATTCCGTTCTTAGCTTTTTAACTAACACAATTTTGTTGTTTGACCGTCGGTAGTCTTTGTATGCATCAGCAGAGCCTGTTACTAAGTATATTTACCAGAAATGCTTCTTATTCTTTATCATGTCTAGCACATGCTGAGTGATCCACGATTTATTAATATTTCAATTGGTACATCTGACAGTGAGAAGTACATGCACATTAATAGCACACTGGGTTTTTTTCGAAAAGTCACACCAAGCCTCGCCAACATCATTGCAACTGTCGTCCAAAATACTGTTATCGATAAGTGCCTTCATCATTTCGGGGTAGTTGGCTTTGAAGAAGTTCCGTCTTAGTAAGTGTCTGAGGCGCCCTGCAGGTGGTTGGTTCTGTATTTGTATTGTGGCCACCAGTACTAGGTGGTCACTCTTCTCTATATGCGGATGGTATTCCACTTTCGTACATAGATTATCCTCATTACAGAAAATCAAGTCCAACAAGGACTCTTCATTATTCCGCTTCCTTGTTATGCTGGACACCAATTGATTTAGGTTGGTATTAGTATACATGTCTACAAACTCACCATGCAATTTGTTGTAATGTCATCAAAATCATGTAATAGCCACTTTAGGTTCGGTAGATTAAAATCACCCACAATCAACAAGGGCGTTCTCTCTTCAGATGCTTCCTTGATGGTTCTGAAAAGTAACCGATCAGAGTTCTCAAAAGTGTAATGTGTTGGTCTGTATACGCCTGCCACAATAATTTCTAAATTATTTTATTTTAATTTTAACCAGAGAGCTTCAACCTCTGTATGTTGATTGAAAACTGGATGAAGAGTTGCTCGTACAGGTGTACCACAAAATGAGTATAACACGTAAATAGCCACTCCCCCCACCCTGTCCCTTTCAGTCTGTCATGTCTAAAAAACCTAAAACCCTCAATATTCACTAAACTGTTGGTTGGTTTAACTTTATTTATCTCCCGAATAAGTAAATCTCTTTTAGCCATTAAGGATGCCAGGTTTGTGTAGAAAAACTTAAACTCCACAATAACGCTAGGGTATTATTGGTTTTTTGTATTGCTTACAATTTTTGGAGTGCCACTTACATATTTAATAGTTAAATTTATTTCACCAGCATCAGTCCAACGTTGCAGTTCCTCACGTAAGTTTTTCAAATAGTCACGTTGGTATGGTGTCAAATCATTTTTAGCCACAATATGAGAAGGCAATTTTTTGTTATTTATCAAGACATTTATTTTGTTACGTTGTTTGTTACGTTTACCCAAACAGATAACAGTGATAGGTGGTACAGAATTCGATATGTTCGACAACACCTGCTGGACTTGGTTCTTATCATGGTTTATACATACCTCTTTATCTCGAATATCATCTCGAGTTTTAAGCTGGCACTCACTTACACCAAACATAATAACTTTGGCACTGCGTTTGTTCCTCTCTCTATAATTCAAATAGAATACTCTCCATGTTATTACCTCGGTCTTGCTTGGTCTTGAGGCTGTCCACTTCAATTTTAAGTTGAGTAACCATATTCCGTATGCCGGGTAATTAACGTACCCCTAATTCACAGTCCGGGCATAAGTACTTTAGAGTTGGGGACTGCAGTACTACCACTCTCAGCTCCGTCGCTAGCAACCCACTACACTTAACAAATATTTGTCTCTCACAGCCGTTAACACTTAATTTTGGGATTTTTTCATCAATATTAGGTATGCATTTTTTTACGCCAAACAAACGGCCATTTTTCTTAACAGATATTGATGGTTATTTATCTTTATGTGCAATATATTTTATCGCGATAGTTATTGTGAAATAACACTGTCACTACTGTTTTGATAGTTACGTAAAGATGCGAAGTTCACTGTAGAACAACAAAATATACTATTTTTAACAATAAATTTCGTAAGACGATGAGAAAACACAAGTGTACTATTAGAAGTAGGTAGATAAAAAAAAGATTGGATGCAAATTTAGATTGGATTTTTGGTTCTTTAGAAATGCGGTCTGGATTTCTAAGGAGGAGGTGTATGGTATTATAGATATAACTATATGTTTTGTGAACAATTGATATCTTAGATTAGTATGCGTACTTTTGTTATTTAAAAAAAATTTTTGGACACTTGAAATTTAGCCATAAGGGATGTTATAATCTAAAAAAAGCTTTTATGAAATTTCGACATTTTTCAGATTATATCCATAAAAATGTCGTTTAGCCGGAAGTGAAAGTGTAGAAATATTTATTTCAGGATTTTTTTTTATATTAATATTTCGAAAATATATTGTCATTATTTTATCTACATTACATATTATACAAATCAGGATGGCTTGGCTGATTAATTGATTAACTAATTGTGCAGATATAGTAGACATGTTGATTTGGTTCAAGGAAGAGAGCCAAATACTAAATTCATGAAGATAAACTTTTAGACCGGATTTTCTTTAAAATACATTAAGGGCTTAACAAATAAAAATTAAACTTTTTTGTAGAATTACAAAACCTCTGATGTAAAATTAGGTACTTATTTATTCATTATCAAATTTAAAAATGAGGTATAGCAGACAATTGTAAACCACCTCTTACTGTTTGAGAGTAGGTACATAATGGTGGCTTTACACTGTCGGTTTCCATAGTGCGACATAATTGTGTGGTGGAAATCGAAGTGTGTAAGGAAATCGAAGTGTGTAAACACCGCAAAATAATACGTAGTATGAGTAAGTTAATATTTTTCTATTTCGTAAAAATGGTTTTGCGCATCTGTTGCAAAAAAAAAAACTTAACTTCAGTTATTTTTTAATCAGAAACTATTTCTGCATATTTTAATTAATTCCTAAAAATATTTTAGTATTAAAAATATACCTAAACTACTTAAAGATATATCTATGTTGAGTTGTTAATGGATCATTACATACTTTAAAATCAATAAATAGATATAGAATAAAATTTAATGAAGACTAGTTTTGGTGACATTAAACATATTGGAATTAAAATGTATTTATAAATTTATATTAACTTGCGAAATGACTAAGTATATTCTATCCTGATCTGTCCATGACATTCTCAAATCTACTTTAAAAATATAAAATATAGATAATGTTTTTACGAGTGTCAAAATGTAAGCTTTTAGAACTGGCCACTTGTAAACAATATAATAAAAAAATTAGTTCAAATTGAACTCTTGCTCATTATTATTGAGTAACTATATATTTCATATATTTGTCGTTTGATTTAAGATTTGCCGGCATATTGAAAATTCTTTGTGCCGGTCAGCATGAATTTAACTCGAGACAGTTTTCGTACAATGTTATGGCTTTTGATATCATTTAAGTCAACAAGAAAGTTATGAATTATGATAGACTTCGTTTGGCCTTTCACGATGAAGTCTCATCTCTGGTCAACTGTCTACAACTGCTTTAAGGTTTTCTTAAGGTTGCTTTAAGTTTAAACGTGGTCGTACTAATCTCACCGATGATCTGCGTGACTATTGGCCTTTTATGGCGATGACTGAAGATAACATCAGTGTTGTGCGGCGTATGATAGACACTGGCAAAACAGTGACCTATCAGCAGAGTTGGTCAAACTTAGGCATCGGTATGAGTCAAGTGCACAAAATCCTCCATGAATATTTAACGGTCAGGAAGATTTGTGCCAGATGGATACGTCATAATTTGACCGAAGCTCAAAAATCCGGTCGTATTGATTGCGGTGAATTGTTTCAAAGTCTTAGCGGAGGTGAATCAAAGGCTGTGTTCGACATACTTACAGATAACGAAAGCTGGATTTACTGTTATGTTCCGGAAACTAAAAGACAGTTAACTTAGTGTGTATTTTCTTTGGAGAAGTTGCCAACCAAAGTGAAAATAGATCGAAGTGTAAGAAAAAAAATTGGATGCCTCGTTGGTCGGAAGGGTAGGTCATTACGCGAAAATTATTTTAGAGGATCAAAAAACAGTTACTTTACAGATGCAGTGGTGTGTTGATGTGAATGGACACTATTTTGAAAAAAAGATATTGTAAAAAGTTTTTGATGTTCTAAGAACTTTCAGTGTGACCCACCTATAACATATTCGAACTCCAATAACGTTTGATATTATCACCATGGGAAGGCACAAATTGGTACAGACACTTTTCAGAGAGAAAAATATGAAAAAAGATGCCTAAACTATACATGAAAACCAACCAACCAACGGTCGAGTGGTTAGCGCAGACGCTTAACGACACAATGGGGCTTGGGTTTGATCCCCGACAGGGGCAGACATGTATGTGATGAGCATAGATGTCTGTATTTCTGGGTTTGGTCGTTTATTAAATATATTCTTAGTATTTATAATGGGTATTTCTATGTATTTATATCGTTGTCTAACACTCTTAACACAAGCAAATAATTTGCTTACTCAAGGGCTAACCCCTAACCCCTTGATCTAAATCAATTTGTTTACTTGTCCTGTATTATTATTATTATTTCAATATCGTTCAAGCTATCACCTTTTGTACCTACAAAAATATTTGAATGCTGAGAATATTTTCGACTTATACAAATTGCTTTATCTTGCTGGCTTTGTTTTAACTTTTACACAGATTAACAAATTAATGGGAAAATGAGTGCTTCATCCGTACGAGGTCAGGGCCGCTTCTTAGTCTTATAAACGATTAGCTTATGTACTTTTTGTATATCTTGCTCCAGTCAGAGCAAACTTATTTTTAAAACCAGAGATCTGTTACTTAAATCTAGTTCTGATAATGGCGATTACCTACTGTTTATTTGATTGATGTTAAAACTTAAATTACAATTCTTGTAACGGGAAGTTCAGAAGTTTTGAAGTTTTAACATTGTTCAATCATTTGTGATCGGTGAAAATAAATTTCCCGTGAAAAATTTTAGATTTTCAAAATTCTGTCAACAGTAGAGACTGTCTAAGATAAATTCGTGAAATAAAATAGCGATTCGATAAGTAGTGAATACGATTGACATTTCAAAATTTAAGGTAATATAAAGAAAGCATTTTATCCAAAACTCCTCCTTTTTGAAGTCGGTAAAAAATAGTTAGACATTAAACTCGGCCTTACACCGTTCTATAAATTTTTAGCAAAGTGATTATGGTAGTATACATATGATACATACATATGATAGTGGTATACATACCTACTTGTGTGGATTGTCTAAAATATTGAACTATTGAAATTGTTAATGTAAGAAATGTGATGGCTATAACTTACCGTCTAGTCCATACGAAAGTTCTTCAATAGATAGTCTATCTAGATATCTAGATACTAGTTTTGGAAATACTGTGAACCCCTAGAAGTCTTAGAGAAAGCAGTCTTAGAAGTCTCAGAAAGAAAGATACTGTAAGTAAATATCTTTTAGTTTACTATCCTCTGAAGTTTTTATTTACAGATGTAGTGTATTTCATGTGCGAAATGTAGATATAGTAGCTTCTTCAAACTGATCTTCTGGGATAGGTACTTCTTTGGTTTTGCCAGCGCTTAGGTATATGAGGTTACACTTGAATAATTACACCTTAATCAGCTAGGAGGTATCGGACGAGCTAAAGTCCACTTTCACACATGTGGGTTCTTCTACTAACCATTTATTATATTGATTATATTTAAGAAGACAATCATAAATCCGTAACATAAATCGTTAGATCAATTTTTTAAACTTTCAGATCAAATCGTCTGCATGTAGGTCTTTCTTGTGAATTTTTTTATTTTGTTTGATTATATCTGATAATGCGATGTATATTTTTAGTAACAATTGATTTTACATGAATCATATTTGAAAATGAGGTTGTATAAATAGAAACCTGGTTGCACTTATAAAACCAGAATAAGACTGACATAAACGGCGATAACAGATGGCGCTAGCAGTTAACATGACACTAAAAAGGTTGTTAGTTGTATTAGTTTATTTACCTCGGCCAAACTACGGTTGTGAAAAGCAGACATCCAGATTGCAACATGTCCACGCTGAGTGTTATTTGTTAATATGGCTATTACGCCGCCGTTTTGAAATGAACACTTACTGCGGAAATGCAAGTAGGCTTGCCATGTTTTCCTACGATAGGTTTGGCGTTTCACGTTGCCGAGTTGTAAACAAGAAATCGACTAAAGACGCAACGCTATCTACTCACAGCCGGCATAGCCACAGTCCGTATCGTACGTGGCGATCGGCTTGCGTTTCAAATTGAATAATTTTTATAACTTTTCTAAAAAATATAGGACATTAAAAAAAAACAAATGTTTATGTTTTAGTTTAATTCGCGCCAAAACAGTGACAGTGACATATTTTTATATTGTGTGTGTAAAGTGACATTAATTTTGGAATCAAAACAAAAGTCTAGTGAGTATGTTTATATGTTTTTGATTGGGATATCATTCTAATAAGGAAACGCGTTAACGGTAAATGCGCGTAAACGGTAAGCGATTTTATTACGCAAGTTTCCGTGTACGTATAACAAAATTTATATAATCTCATGATATATATGGAAAAGCTTGAAAATTTTGAAAGTTTTGACGTCTAACTGGGAAAAGTAAAAGTTTGGATGCCTCTGTGACAAAAATGCTGTCAGTTTAACTTTAATGTTAACGTACACAAGGCATAAGAAATCAAGGTTGCTCGGAGAAAGTGGCCCGTTCGTATGAATGGAACGCGCTGAGATGACGGTCTTTTTCCTTCTTTTGAGGCTTAAAAGAATAAAGAAATACTGCTTCTTCATATTATATCGTTGCACGCTATTTCTATTTCTGATTATTCTATTTATGCTAATTTGTCGTGATTTACACGATTGATTATTATCTAATATAGCAGTACCTACATATATGTAACAGTTTTAGAATATATGATTTACAGATAGTCTGATAAGTCAGTATATTAATTTCAATGTATTTACATATACATTAAAATATCTATCGTAGATTGCATTTAAATTAATCGGACTCACATAACGGTAATATTATAAACTTATTTTAATGATGTACGTAGAAAATTATAGATTATCATTAAATGACAGATAATATAAAAAAAAATTAATCTCGATGGAATAATACTTGTTGAGGATATTTAAGATATCATCTTTTTCTAACATCAAGTGATGAAGTTAGATGAAGTTTCTTATCTACTGTAAATGAGCTACGGTATTTTTTTTAGATTATTGCCATAATCTAAGTTTTTTTTGTTATGTATTGTAATAATATTTATTGTTATCATATATTATGCAAAAAAAACAACCACAATAAAATCCGTACGTTCGTTTTTCCAACACAAAAAGATGAACACACAAACAACCATATCCGTTATACATAGCAATGTACTTTAATACAATAATTTGAATTCAAAGATATATCCTATATAATAATTAATATATGTAAATTAGACCATTGGTCTATCCTAGTTATAGATAATTATTAATTATTATATTATGTAAAGTTTTATCCCAGCTATTATTATTTTATGTACAGATCTAGGTAGTTTTAATTAATATACCTAAGGATGACAATACTCCGGCAAATTAATGTCATACTAAGCTTTAAGTCTGATAGTTTTATTGATTTTTAAATACACGAACTGAAGAAGAGAAACTCGCAAAAGCAATTCTAAGAAAATAATTATTATATAATTCTAATTGTTAAAAATGACTGTGTAATTAATATTATTAATATTATCACTTCCGAGAAGACGCAAAAATAAATCGTATTAAATAGGCCAATTGTGGTTTTGATATAGGTATAGTGACTTAGAAATATAACTAAAACTTAGAAATAAACCAACCTTAAATTATACTTAAAACTTATTTGACGATAAAAAATTGTAGTAGTTAACTGTATATTCAATAACACCAATAAGTTTATATATAGTTATTTATGATCGTGGATGTATGTGGATTCATCAGTTTTAATATTTTTATTTCTGGCAGTTTAAAAAAAAATATCTAATCGACACGTACCTACATCAAATCGAAAGAAATAAACAATTCGAGTATTAGACATATTTGAAGTACTTATGTTTTTTTAACTGTTTGAAATTTTCTCCAAAAATTCCTGTTCCATAGAGTCCAACTAAGCTTGTGAGCCACTAAAACTAGTTCGTATATTAAAAAGAGAAAGTCCGTGTGTTTTGTCTGTGGGCAGTGCACGTGGACCGGCCCATACTGAACTTGCACTGTTCCTTGATGGTCAAGATTCCTTAATATACATTTATTATTTACCTGTATATTTATATATAAAAAAAAATATAGATTTATATTTCGTTGTTATTTTTAACGAGTGAACCAAAAAAGTCGAAGAATATTTGCACAACCAGATGCAATAATAATAATGTGGCTAATATCACTTCAGGTACTTTTTCGAATAACGAATTGCAATCATTATAACATGAATGTATGTATAATATAAAATATTTTTTATATTAAAAAATATAGCCAAGTAACGGAGCGTCTCGCTACGTCATAACATTTTTACAGTTAATGTTGTTACATTCCTAAGAGGTCTTGGATACGAGGCCTACAAATTAAATAACAATTAAAAATAGAAACTTGTGGAGAAATAAAAGAACACGAAACTGCTTTTTTGCTGTTGAAGTCGGATAAAATATTCATCCATGTTTATAATTGATACTGGTTATAACTACCTACATCTTGTCGTAGTCTTATAAATATTCTTTTCTGGTAATTTTTTACTTTTAATAATTCTAAGAACCATAGAGCCTTTTTATCATAAAACATACTACATAAAACATACATACATACAGATATCTTATATTTATAGATTTCTGAATGGACTTCGTTTAAAAACCTTAAACATTATGTTTCAGTTGCCTATTGTCTAATATCTACTCTAAACAATATTATTTTATTATATAGATGTGTATTCATTTAAAAAATGCTTGTCAGTCTGACACTAACATCGTCAGCGTTATTGGAGCCCGTGATGCAACAGCGATGACTACAGTCTACAGCCAACTAATGACTATCGTCATTTCCGAAAGTGCTTACAAATTTGTATCTTATCCTAAGTCTAAATGCTTATTATTATACTTATTAATGTATAATATTCCTCATTTAAATATATTTTAAAAACGAAATTAAGTATTATACATATATTTGTAAATAGCTTTATAAGATTCAGTAATTAATTCTAGCTACCATTAAAACGTTATAATAAAATAAACATCTAAAAACTTTTGGAAGAAATACAAGAAACAATTTCGATATTAGCATCATAAGTTTGACGCAATTCCACATACAAAAACTACAAATGTACCTACCAAAAAATACGGAAAAAACACTTATGATTCATATACATATATATAAACAACTAAAAACTGGCTACATTTACAGAAATATTAAACATCCAAAGTTTTTATTGAACGCAAAAACTTGACCATGAGTTTAATAACCTAAATTATAAATTCACCAACATTTGGATTGACGTTATCAGATGAATAACAGAATCATCGGTATTCAACTTGGAAATTTGACAATATGCTCGTTCTCTTTCACAGCAACAACCGATCTCTCTCCGGTGTCTTCTCTCTTCGTCTTCTGCCTTTTTAAACTAAAAAAATTAGTAAGAGGAACCTATTTTGTGGATACAAATAAAATATTTAACTTTTATTCTTACAATTTAAGATCTATAATGTAGATAATTTTGGAGTTACATTTTCAGGGATGAAAAACATTCTAGAAAGAGATAAATTTTAGAATTAAAAAACATTTCTTTATGTTTACTAAAATAATAACCTAACAAAATTTAATTAAAATCCATCCAGTAGTTTTGCTGTTCCTAATATAATTAAATCCCAAAATTATTTTCCGAATATGTTGATTGTTTTCTGACGAAGACTTCTAACTGCACCAAATTTCATAAAAATCTGTCAAATAAGAAAAGTATGTTATTGTGATACCTGCATAAATAAACAAAAATTAAGGTAAAAAAATCAAAGATTGAAAATATACGGTCTTTCCTGTCTTCTCTCTAGATAATTTTAATGTTACATTCATATAAGCTTAGATAATACAAAATATAGATAGCAGTACTTAATCCAGATAATAACCATTCCAACATTTAATTGTAAATTGTTATTTTAGATTTCGATATTCTAATTAAATTTTCTCCAACTTTCACTCCGAAATTGAAAATTGACATGCGTGCGATGACACTGCACAAAGAATGTGAGAAATCACCCGTGTTCTGTATTCAGGATATATTTTTAGATAGTCTTTTTAATATTCCATATACTTTTAAATCAACTTCTATTTTCTATATAAATGTAGAATTATTATTATTCCTTGACTTAATTTTTGTAACTTTAATTAAGCACCTTAAGTTAATTCAAAACTTTCTAAAATATTTGCATCGATTGATTGATTTACAGAAATACTATTGATTAAAAAAAAAACAATAACTTGTGGCTGATTTGAAGAGAAACTACTTTAAATTTAGAATAACTAATAAATAATATTGTAAATTAAATAAATTTTGAAATATATTCTAAAAGTGTGATTTTTATGTAATACCAAAGAAAACATACCAAACAAGGATTTTAAACAATATTATTTGACACAGGACAAGAATGAACGTTTTAATGATAGATGTGTATTGTAATGGCCGCTTGAGGTCACAGATAATTATTTGCTATTAAGTTAGTTAATTTAACGATGCATAACTACAGTACCCACGAGTGTGAGATAACTCGCAAAAATAAACACATCAATACAAATCATTACACAATAATAAATTAAACAAAACATTACGAAATTAAAAATTCCTACCAAACTTTCTACCATTTCCTACTATGTCAAGGAACGGCCGTATTTCTCAATTTCGTAAAATAAACTGGCAGTATTTCGTTCTACTTCAAGTCCAAGACTGGTTTCTTATGTAACATGTTACCAGGTAGCTGCTCCTTTCACTATGCATATCCTTCTGTTTGAATATTTCATTAATTTTCCTCAACAATTACTATGAAAGCTTTTGATGATTGCAGCTCTGTTGAAATCTTAAGTAGGGTAGTAACTGACTACAAAATTGTAAATTTTTTTCATTCGTTTTTTTTTTATTTCTTTCATAACAGAACATAGAAATGAAACCTCTCCACATTTATTTATATTTTAACAACAGTATTATGAAAATAGTAAAGAACTATTTGGTTAACAGAATCATCGTCATATAAATATTTTTATAAAAAACCTCTTATAACTTATTTGACTATCAATTATTAGTGTAGTTCGTTCCAGGAATATTAGGTTATAATTTTTGACTGGCTTTTACCAGTTAACAGCTAAGGTTGTCTCTCAGTCAGTCTAACACCAGTAGTACTTACTAAAAAGATCAGATGACATAACAGATGGAATATATAATCAACATCTTAGTAAGATTTAAAAATTTCATAATGAATATATTGACAATTTATTATGTAATGATAATGAATGCTAGTGATTATAAAATATTGGATTATTATGATTTCCAGTTAGTTCTGATTAGTTTTATTTGTTATAATTTGTTAATGACTATTCTCTTTGTCAACACAAATACTTTACTTTTGTAAGGTCAAATCTGATTTAGATAAAATTAAATTGACTCGTGACAGGTGGGGTCATTGACCGCAGTATTTTAACATTCATAATTGATGATGTTTATTTATCGCCTACTTGGTTTTACGAGTACCTTTCATGTATTCCATATGGTAATGTGGTTATTAATATCTATGAACTCGTGCGCTGTAATGAGAATTTAATGATTTTGACAATAAAAGTCTGTGTTAAGAATCTTATCAATCATCATTATCCTGTATAGCTTCGTAGTCTCTATTGTAATAGCTTTGTCTGAAGGGTAGTGTCAAAAATTGGGTCATATTATTGTTTTTACATACAGAAGAACAGAAGGATATTATCTTCAAGATTTAATGAAGTGTAGATTGTGCTATTCACCACGTTTCTCTGCAAGAGAAGAAGAACTGGCGATTTGTAACGGTAGTAGGTACAAAAACATTCTATAAATCATTGTAAATAATAATATTGATCCGAAGTATTTTAAGATATATGTAATTTTTTACAGATTTGTAAACACCGCAATAAATTTTGATTTAAAGATCTGGACAACTGTAATAGTTTTGTAACGTCTAAACTCGATGTGGTATTACTGATATATATGGGTTTCCGCAATCTACACTTTTCCTGACCCCACCCGGAACGTATAAGTATTCGTTATACATATCCTTTACATTATAACTTTAATTTAAATTCAAGCATGGTTTTTTGTTTTTTAAAAATAATTCGAAAACTATCACGGTTTTGTATGACATTAGAGGTACTGAATGGTGATAGCGTATCTTCTAATAGCTCTTGCGAACTCTCAGTCTATATTTTATTAACCCTAAAAAATCTTAAAATCTTCTTTCATCTAAGTTTTTATATTTTTTATCTTGATAGAAGGCAGACTTGTCTCGACTATAGTCATTGAATTGAGTTGTAATCGATGAGTTATATAATAAGGAAGCCAGCCTAAAATGTGACCATGGAAATAAAAACAGAAAGAAAATGACCTATCTGTCTTTCGTTCTTGCATGTGTGATTAGATAAAGATAAGTAGCGGTCTGTCATCTTGTACTAGTATAGTCTCTTTTATTATTTGTTACACTGACATTCATAGGCCAGGGCCCTTATTCTGTATGATACACGAGATTTCTTACGAATAACGCGTGACGTCACAACGCGCTGTCAACCTAAACGCGATACATAAACGCGGCAAGATGTGAAATTAAAAATTGTATACAATAACGTATTCGCTATGACCAGTTACGCACCGCGTTACAGTAAAATCGTGGAATCGTGTTCACTATGCCAATGTCAAATAATTAAACATGTTGTCATGTGTTATGGGCTTGTTTTGAAAAGTCAAAATTAACGTGCTTTGAGCTTGCGCGTTCATAATAACGTCAGTACGTTTTGGTACTTTTCTATTAAAATCAATTTATTAATTATTCAATTTAACAAAGTATTATTAAAATTAAGAAATAACGTACATTATTTATAATAATTATAAACTATATTTTTTATAAATGTTGTTATTGTAATAAATGCGACTACTACCAAAGCTCTGTCATTGTTTCTTCGTTATTTGATATTTATGTTCTATGTTATAGGGATAACTTAAAATACCTCTCAAAGAGAGATTTTATTTATTATGAAACTAAAACATAATTGTAAACACAATCAATAACACAAAACACTCAAAACTTGTAACTTTAAAAAATGTTTCTCAAATTCTTGTCTATGACGTATAAATGGTCTTCTAGTTTTCTTCAACACCGACTTTGTAATGCAACAATTATTACACTAAATAATATAAAAATCTCAATGTAAATTCTATCTGAAACTTTATTCTTTATTATCTATTTATTTATTTTAGGATATTTGTCTGAGAAAGTAATGTGGTAGACATTACAATGACATAACATTGATATTTGATGACATTACAAGTATTTATGTCAATTAATATACATCATAACGCGTTCTAAACTTTAACGCGCCACGATATGGAATTGACAAATTGTATTTTGCACGCCACACGGTGAGTTATCTATGTGCAGTTTTTGATTTCACATTACGGGTACGTCAATGAATCTAACATCGGTTTTTATTCGAAGGTACCGGTTTTAAAAAGATTTTTATTATTTGTTTTTAATGTGTGTTTTTAGTAGGTTTATTTTAAATAAAGCGTTACCTTAAATTTATTTTTAAGCTACCGTAAGTCTTATTTTATAATGTTATTAGAATTTTTGTAGGTTTGAAATCAAAAAATAATCTTAAAATTTTTCAAAATTACCGATTAGTTTTAGAACGAAAATAGGAAAAAATTTTAAGTAACAAGTTTTGACTGTTTTGTCTTGTTTATTGTATTTTTAATTGCAATTTATAGTTAGGTAATAAATAAACTCTTTTTTCAATGGCATTTTAAATGATCGTTTTAATACATTACATAACGATAAAGCTACAAAAGAACCATCATACATGTTTTGGTAATGCTCGTATTTATTAAATTAAAAATAATTGTAAAGAATGTAAATTATAATTATAATAAAGAATATAAGTTATTTTTTAACTTTATAATACTTTTTAAAATTAAATACCGATATATTTATTTTTATAGAAACGTGCCAACACTTACCACGTTTTTTGTAAACGCGCGATTTCACAACATGTTATTTTGACATTTAAAAACGAGCCCATAACGCACGACAACATGTTTTTAGATTTGACAATGGCATAGACAATACGATCCCATGAAGATTTCACGAATTTATCGTAACGCGGTACGTAACGCGACTATTTGCTTATAGAGAATAAGGGCCCAGCCTGTACATCCCCTCTTCTATGTATCTCTATGGTTGTGATTTTCTCTATGGTTGTGATTTCTATAATGTCTCGCCAAGATAAAAACATTCGTTCGTTTGTGGCCGATAGATTGAACACTAGTTTATTTTTAATTGTCAAGGAAGGTGAATATTAATTATCGGATTTAAGATACGCTAAGTGGCAACTATAGTATCATGTTTTAGGAACATTTATTTCACTGGCAATTTTACATTTACTCTTTATCTTGTCTACCGTCTAACAGAGATTTAAAGTTTTTCGTAAGGCTTCAAAAATATATGGTTATTGACTACCAAAGATAGTCAATATCTCAAAGTAAATTAAATTTTAGAAACGGTCATTAGTCAACAAACAGTAGAATAAGTTGACAAATTTAACTGTATTACTGTTTTGAACTGTTTTTTTTTTATAATAACGTATGGATTTAAATAATGTAAGGATAAAAATAATAAAGGAACGTTATTTTTCGTTTTAAAGTGAAAAGTATTTTGATTATTAAAACTCTAGTCTAAAGTTGAATGACTGATTTATATAATTGAATTTAGCCCTGTTCTTTGGTAGAATATTTGGAACAGCTTAATAAAAGTTTATTTTATAGTTATTACATATTAGAATATAAAAAAGACCGATTTTTATTTTAGGTATTTACAAAATTAAACAAAGTGTTAATTAACTTATAAAAACTATTTATTCGTTACAATAGCCTTCCATGGTCCACCCATTTTAATTTGACACCAATTTAAACGTTTTATTTAGACTAGAAATCCTTTTAAAAATAATTATAACCTATGGATATAATCACAATTTTATGTGATTGAAGATTGTTTATAAGTCGCAATAATACAAGGAAATGAAATGGGCTAGAGCTAGTTGGTTACAAAATACTTAATAGCAAATTTCTTTGACCTATATTATTCTATAAAGTATACCTTCCTTTAACGCCTCTATTTTCCGTGTTTTCTTAGATTGTTATACAATGTCACAAAAACATATGAGAACCATATGCGATGATATAACGATAAAAACGAAAGCATTACGTAACATTCCTACTGTATGTTTGTCTTATGAGGAAAGCATTAGTACCTAAACATAGTCTTATATATACATGCTGGGTAAGTCCCTATTAACGTACAATTATCTTACATGGCTTGTAATTTGATATAAATGAAGTAATAATTTAATTTGGTTTGGTAAGACGTCTTCCTGAAATATCAACCAGTAATATGTATTTTAAGTTGAGTATTGAGTATTGGTACACCTAGGTATTTGGTGAGTAATTGGCGCCTTTTTAAGGCTTCACTCGACTTGAGTACGATTTTTTTACATTACGAGTATATATATGTTAACTTAATACATTATAATCTGTTATATCGAAAATTTCTCCGACTAGTTTCTAACAGATTCAGGGTTTCTATTCATGACCTCGAGGCATGGCGGGCTCCGCGGCGTGAACTAATATTACACTTACAAAATTCCGATATAATGGACATCAGTACATATATAAAAGAGATTTTTATTCATTTTTAATATTTGAAGTTCACTTTAGTACTTACATCTTTAATCATATTTACATACAAAGGTAGAGTTACTTACATATACAGCGGGTAAACCAGGTACCAACAGATTTGTTAAGCTACATGTCCCAAATTTACGTTTACCAAATTAAAATCTCTAGTTATTTCAATTGACACATTTTTTTACGTGTATATGCGGTGTACACCGTGTAATACGTAAGTAAGAAAGTCTTAGTTCGCCGAGACGGGTAGTGATAGCTCAATGGGTAGAGCGACGAGACGGTTTGCCAGAGGTCGCGGTTTTGAATCCCTGCCGCTATCGCATTTAATTAATTAAAATAAGCTTAACGGTTATAAGTCTTTATATTTTCAAACTATACCTTTTAAAAGTACATTTACTTTCGTGTTTTGACAATAATTAGGAAGCTCTATGAAGTGTTGTACCCACAGACATCGATGCTATGATGATAATGCAATTTGTCTGTTTCCGTCCGAGTTAGTTAGTGATGTTACAACATATACAACCTGTTGTGTTACAGCGGATGTTTGTACTCTAATTTGGTAACTATAATGACGATTCAAATAGCTTTTTCCTGCTGTTACTGGATGTATGGTAGGTTAAGTTACAGAGCGGTAATTTTCAAAGCCTTTTAATTTTTTTATATATCAAAGGTATTTTGTAAATTGATAAGTATAAAACCTGTGTCAATCATTCCATCATTCGATGATACTGTTGAAATATAGATACCTACTCCAAAATTTCTTTATATTCTCATAAAAATAAAGTAATTAGGTTGGTTACAAATAACAAGGATTTATATTTTAGTTAAGTAGAACAATTATAAGGTATTATAAAAAGAATAATAATAAAATTCATGACATACCTACGCGTATATGATAATATAAATATGTATGAACTCATATTTCAACATATGTAAACAGTCTTAAATACTCCTCATGGACTGTATGTGTGGACTAAAGGATTTACTTAAGTGGAACTACACGATCCGTAAATACTGGTATATAGTTTATATCCTTTAAATATATATATACATCATTAATAGACAAACAGACTGACTAAGATTTCTAATAAAACATATCTGAAGTAAATAGAATGTATTTGCATATTTTGCATATTTATATATAAAACATTTAAAATGACTGATAAATGCTAATATTTATATAATAAATCAGAAATGACTGACAGCTCGTTATATTCTACGAGGTGAGAAAAATTAACAAATAAAAAATAATAAAATATTTTACTATTTGTTCAATCTGATGACAAGATATCATTTTAATTATGTAACACTTATGTACATAGTATGCATATCAGGTATACTTATACGAAGGCATTACTTATTTCAAAATGAAGAAAAAAAAAGAAAATATTTAATATATCTCTTCCAGCAGATTTCCTTCCTCTGAATGGAATCGTACGAAAATTTGGAAAAAGTAGAATACAGAAGCTGAAACAAGTACTGCCAACATTCTATTACTTAATAGAAACATAAACTTCAAATATGAATCGGTTAGATAGTGTTGTAACTAGTTTTTATAGATTCATACAGATTATTACGTCCTGTTTGGTATACCTACAGTATGTTCTACAACCTCACTGTATGAACCGTAAAAAAAATGGGAGAAAATCTTTCCTTGACGTATGGGGCCGTCCATTTATCACGTGATGTTTTGTTATGACTTTTTAAACTAGTCAAGACATTTCTATTTAATTAAATTACTTATACCTGGAACGAAAATCTGGTTACCCTTTTTCATACAATGTTGGGGTTTTTCCCTTCGTTCTCACAACAATGGTTTAGTCATATTGTAATGGCCTGTAATTAACAGCAATTAATTGTTGAATATTAAACAGGAAAAAATAATAATAATGTTGTAGGTTGAGTACCAAATATCCAAGATTATTTTATTTTTGAATTTGAATTAAAGTTTATATTTTTAGGATAGATACACTTGTAGGTAAAGGACATTTGTTGTTAAATGGGGGTATGTGGATGTACACATTGAAACATACGGTGACACATTTGTTTCAAAGACAATTTGTTGATACTTTTTTTAACTAGCTTACAACTGTTTTTTTTTTTTGCAAGTGACCAAATCTCAGGAAGAAATCGATCATTATCACATATACAACAAAGTTTTGTCTGTTCATACTGTACTGATAGTAAAATTGGTATACGTATAAAATCGGTATATACATAAAAAAGTATACGGTTTTTATTAATGAATGGTAATTTCATCCACACTGATAGTGATTCAAAAAGGTAAAAGCGTGTAATTCCTTCTTTAAGTTTAAGGCCATCGCCTTAACGCGCTTGTGCTTCCTCTATCATTGCCAGAGACGGAGTGATCACTTGTTATCGGGGAATCCGAAAGATTAGTTTGCCCTTGTTTTAAAAAATATATATTTGTAAGCATTGAAGATTGTCTATTAAAATTATCAGATATTATAATATTTTTGTTCAGTCAATCTTGTCTGTGAGCTCAACTATAATATAATAATTAATTGATTATTTTTTTAAGTATGTACCTACTTAAAAAATATAAAAATATATAAAGATATTAATTTACCGATGCAAAGTTGGGGCAAATCGATAGTCTTATCAATATTAGTAGGTACCCATGGAGTTTCTTGCCGGTTTTTTTTCATGAACCCGTCTGAATCGTGCAATAAGATTCTGACGTTTCCAAAAGTTACTATTATATACTAAATTGTTATTCTGAAAACCTGTGATATGCACTTACCGATATTACAGACACAACGAGGACGGCTTAAAAGTAATAATATAAAAATACAAAACCAATTATTCCATACATCTTTAAATTAAATATTGTGAAACGTATTGTCTACTAAAGTGAATTTCCGAGAGGTTATAATTTTAGAAACAATATTTTTAAAAAACTTTGACTTACACTTTATTCACAGCTGAGACCCTTAACTGTATAAGGAATTAGGTATACCTATATAAACAAAAACCATTTATTCCAAACATGTTTATAAAATATATATATATATATATTTTATAATATCAGGATAAATTACACACATTGATCCAACCCCTAAGTAAGCACATTATTTGCTTGTGTTAAGGGTGTTAGACAACGATACAAATACATTGAAATATACATATAAATACTGAGAATATATTTAATAAACGACCAAACCCAGAAACACAGACATCTATGCTCATCACATAAATGCCTGTCTCTGCCGGGAATCGAACCCGAGCCCCATTGCGCCGTGTAACGTTAGGCGTCTGCCCTAACCACTCAACCAACGGGGCGGTAAATAATCTTAAATTAATTGTATCGTTTATTAAAGTGAGTTTCCGGCTGAGTTAAACATTTTATAAAGGAAAATTAATTTATTGCAGTTATTTGTAACGCAACGGAAATCGTCTGAGTAATTTTCCTTATAATTAAATAAATGAAAAGACAATAGAATTTTTTTTCGATTGAAAATAGACAAAGTATTGCATATTTATATTACTTTATCATAATAAGTCCAATAAATATATAAAGGATTATTTACATAACTATTTAATAAATAATATAAACGATTAATTTGTCATCTCTTTTTGATGAAATAATAAAAGTAATCGAGTTGTTTAAATTATTGCAATTTAAAAAAGGCTTGCTTGCATGGGATAAATCTATCCTACCAAGGACATAATAGTGAATAGTGATGTACGTGAGGTAGACAAAGTGCTAACGCTCGTAGCGTATTCTACTTAAATATATGGATGTTTCTAATAGTACATACATCACAGCCTTCTGTCTAACCAGTACATTTTTCATTGTGTACACGAAGCGTCAGTGCACTTGTCTAGGTGCATTTTATTCCTACGTTTCATACGGTACAGGGAAAGCCTATAAACTCAATTCTATCCTCTGCCAGTCTTCCCACCGGTTCCTTTAAATATTTTAGTACTAAGTAGAGGAGTTGTTTCGATTACTTTAAAGCACGAATAAATGAAATAAATTTTCAATAAACCTTCAAGCACTACGTCTGTATAATGTAAATGGTTGATCGTCGCGTGAGTAGAATAAACACCTTTTACTACGCCTTTACTGAGAATAAGAATTCATCTACAGAATTATAGGGTTATATGTAATTATTAGTACTAGTAATGTTAGCAATGTTATAATTGTCTTAATCTTTATAAAAATCGTATTCTAAATGATAAATTGAACATCTGTCAAATATCGTTATAGAAGAATTGAATGAATGTTTTTTTAAAATGTATTTACATAGACATTAAATATTGGCATATCTTACAACAACATATTTTTTCTATTTTTTAATGAGCTTTATCTTACTAATTTGATTATTAAATGCGTTTCCCCGTTTTTTATAGGTATTACCTATTTTTTGTTTTTTTTTCTTGAAGTTATTCGAGTTATTTTAATACTTTTATCTTTATATAAGTCGTCTCAAAACTAACACATACGTAGTTTAAGTCTAGTTTCTTCAATTATTAAAACATATTATTTATTAAAAACATTGTTTCAGACAATGGCAACCAAGGATTTTCGGTCTGACAGAGTCAGACAAATGTTCAGTTGGACAACGGGGTGAGTACAAATAAAAGACTATATTCAATACAAATATAATTTAAAAAGAAATAGATAGTTCAATTGACAAATCGATCCCCACGATGATGCAACTTGCAAATGTTATGAGATGTTGACCCGAGATGACGCAAGAGCTACTTTCGCGTGTAAGTAAGAAGTTGATGAGCACGCCTAGTAACCTACATATGATATTATATACAAGCGATTTTCCATCTTACTGACTTTACTCTTCAATTAAATATTTTGAACTATCGATTCACAGGGAAAGCGCCATCTATTGGTATTGTGAATGCTGTAACGCCATCTGTTGAATATATTTGAAACTTAGGTCATAGCAGCAAAATAGAAGTGTTGATGGTGCCGTTGTTGGTTAACAGATGGCGTTAGATAATATTTTTGATATATTAAAAGAATAGAGTTATTATACATAGAGTAGCGGAGCCATGGCCAGGCCTGTGAGTGCAAGTGACTAACCAATAATAAAAGAGAGAAGATGATAGATCCATACTTATCTTTGCTTAATAACACATAGAAAGTGAGAGACAGGTAGATTTTTTCATTTGCTTTCTCTTATTTTTCTATGGACACAACTTAGGCTGGCTCCCCTTTACGTATAATAACTCTATGATTATAATACCTCCTGAAAAAACTACGTGGGTATTTTATATGTTTTTTTTATAAATTGTCTAAACTGGCTATAGGAAAATTTTGCCCACTAGTTCACTAGCGTCTTCCACCCAGTACAGGTAAAAAATATTTTAGGTACATGCATATAGGGTCAACAATGTAAAATGTTGATCCCTTGTTACTTAATTCATTTGATTTTTGTTGTAATAATGTGTTACATGTGCTAAATTTCTCAAAGAATTAACTATTTCAATCTCTCAACCAATGACAGTTAATTATTTATATTATAAACAAGATTCGAAAAATATTATTTTTATTAATATTTCTGTTCTTTAGAATAAAATTTATATAATATTCGGATAAAAAATGTTAATAAACTTTATTTAGTGATTAAAAAACCAATGTTCACGAAACAATGTTTTATACAAATATACTATTTTTCAAAAATAATTAAAGCGAACATTTTCAATTCATTCATTTAAAAATATTGAGGCAAGTATTGCTTCCATTCGAGTGACATTAAGGACAAGGACACGGATTTTATAAATTTTATTAATTATAATTTTTGTAAAAAAAATCAAATAAAAACAAACCTCTTTTCCTGTACCTACCTACTGTGTTCGACCTAGCTTTCATTTGATACGCATTTTGGAGGGATTATATAAAATATGTAATCCGCCATTTTGATGCGGCGTCCATTTTGGATTTAAAATGTCGTTGACTATAATTGCTTTGTCATCCGAATTAATGGATATGTTTCGAATTTCGAGGGTCAAAGTTGTATAAAAGCTTGTAATATTTAAATACTAGGTTTGATGGTAATAAAATAATCAAAGTAAATTACAAATCAAACCTAATTTACCACATTATTTGGGGTCTTTATGCTATTCTATAATACGTCATATCAGTGGAGATTTTCTTCTAACTGCAATATAATTTATCTTCCACTCCATCCTTTTCACCCTCGGTCACACTTTTCTCTTATATCTATTACTTAAGACTCCTCATGTAACATCCTTCCACACACGGTATTACGTAAAAATACCAATTTAATATGGATTAAAAATAAATTTCAATAAGTAATACAAAATGAATATTGATTCATTTTGTTTATGAATAGAATTATAATTTATTTTGTATTTTAAATAATGCTTTCACTGATTCTAAAACCATGAAATTCAACTTAATATTACGTCTTACACCAAATACTTTTCAAGAGTTGCTTCCGTCTTCAAATATATGTTTACTATTTTATCGACAGTTTTATTAATTACTAACATGCACTTGTAATCCATAGGTCAATCTAAAATGGACTTTAATCTTCCAAGGCTTACCACATGTGTTGTCATGGAGCGGTTATAATAATAATACATATACTTATAATTACATATGGTATGTCTGGTTGTAATATAACTCTAAATATTATATTATGTAACCAGTGAAGTAATGTTGAGGGTTAGTGCTCATACTATTCGTACGCACGTATAATAATTGAAAGGTTTGTCCAGTTTGATCCCAGTCATGAGGCATTTGTAAGCTGGTAACACCCACTTTGCTTTTAAATCAGTATAATTCAGTCAGACACAAATTTAAGAACACATCACCAGTTTTATAGCTATGTAGTAATTTTTTATATTTAATCTCGTAGGTACGTTCCGAGAAAACATTTTATTATACAAGTCGTAACTTACGTTCATAAGAGTGAATTTATTTATAATTACTTACAATTATTATAGAAATAAGTAATCAATATTACAGAACGAAAGAAAGAGTACAATTGTTATACATATGTACATCAAAAACTAAAAGATATAGATGTAGAGACAGATTTCCGAGACGATGGTAGACAGTGTAGGAGAGGAGGGGCGGAGAGGGGGGGGGGGAGAGAGAGGAGATAATGGAAAATTGGCGCGGGAAGGAAGGTCATCTGAGTTGATTTACCTGAAGAAGTTTCTTATGCTATCAGTAGCAGTTACCGACCGATTTTGGATTTAGTTTGTAGAAAATCTCACAAAAATATTATTCATTAATAATAAATCTACAATTATTGTCGATTGATTATTAATTTCCAAGTTCGATTATCTTTGAATTTCGAAAGCTACGTGCGTCAACTCAAGCTAACTAAGTTCAACCGCCGTGTGACCCTCGTTTAGGGTCTTACCTAATAACTTCAATATAATTTCTAAACAAAAAGAAACCGTCAAAACGGACATTAATTACAAAACATGTAACTGCTCTCGTATGTTTCGTAATTCGAAAGTGAGACTTACATATGTTAATGAATTGGTCTGATATTTTTATCTCTAGCAGTTACGCTTTTTCTTTCTGAATCAGTTTTGGGATTTAAATATATTATAATTCTGTTTCAAGACTACAAATCCCTCTTTCTAAGCGCAGACTTCGCAACTTTCTAGTGGACTCCGTTGTTTATCATATGGACCGTCTATTTTTTTACTATCCTGAGAATTTGTTTTAGGCGAATATTGTTTATGAAGTAGGCAGAAGAAAGGGAAGAAAAGTATTGCGTTGCTGTTCCCTCTTACGTAATTCAGCTATAATTCTTATTTTAAAACATTTTTGTATGGAAAAGATACAGGTATAAAATAGTAAAATAACGATGATAATATTTAAAAAGATTATATTGTTAGACTAAGGAAGTTACAATGACCTTGAATATATATTTAAGGCTTTATCACTGCCGCGTCATAAATTTATTTATCTTAGTAATATTCGTATAATCGACAAATTTAAAAATATTCATAAGAAATCACTTCTGTTATACATGTTTGTTACGATGACTTACAATATTTTTGTGTGATTTTAGTAATATCATGGAGCTATCTTAGGCCTTAAAAATATATTAAAAGATTATCGTGATGGACGGACAGAACATACAGTATTTTTATGGGTATGTTATTTTATTATTATTTTTTTTTTTATTTATTTATTTTTTTTTTTTGCTAGTAATTTATTAAAATAAATATGTTTTATATATCGGACGGTGTAAAAAGATTTCCAAACACGTTTTTTTTGTTTCAAAAAGGCAAAGAGCAAAGCCATAATAAAAAAATATTTAGTCATATGAGGACCTTTAAAATATCTATAATTAAAAATCTGTCTTTTTAAGATGCTATAAAGTGTAAAGTGAAGTTGTAATGTCTTTGACGTCATTGGGTTCTTTCAACTCCTGACGTAGTTAATACGCATTTAACAAGGTTGCTTTGCTTATGGAATATATTTAGATTTTATCATATAAAATACATATAAATTGATTCCATATTATTATTGCGACAAATAGGGTATGTGGATTGTTCTGCGTCACTTTTGTAATGATAAGACATTCATAGTATATAATTTTGTGTAAATTAAGATCGTTAAGTCTCTAGATTGTATTGCGAATAAGTAGTAATCTCCGCAATTGGTTTTTTTTTGTAAATTAATTTTGTATTATTGACCTGCTACATCACACCGATTCCTTACAAGTCGCTACTTGCGGTAGCGTTCCACCCTCAATTATGGCGAAGAGGGTAATGCTGCTTGCGATGACTGGTTGTTTGGAAGGCCGAGGAGATTTTTTTTTCTGTTCTTTCATTTTCGTTGCTTGAAATAATTAGGCTTCATTTCCGATTGATTGTGACGGTTCTAGTTGTTCCAAAATTGCTTTTAGGATTGACGTTTGTGGAACAGTGATCACAATAAAAAAAAATCCGACTGAGTTTGTTGTGTGGTTCTTCTCAGACCAGGACGCGTTTGAATAGTTTTAATATTAAGTTAGAAAGTGAAGTGAATGGTATATTTTACTTATAACATTCCCCGATTTTTCAAAAGCTTTTGATATAACTTTTCACTATCTACTACAAAAATAAAACTGGCATACCTGTTGCGATGGTTTACATACCCCCTGGTAAAATCTGAGGCGGTGTAAGAATTTACGGCCCACTTTTGTACCGATTATTTTAGGAGTACCCCAGGGTTCTCAAATAGGTCCCTTACTATTTTTTATATTTGTTAATTATATATCTACCTATTTAAAAAACGCAAATACTTTTGTTTAATAACCACATAAACCTTTTTTTAATTTATCAGATATCAAGATTGTCTCGATCCACAAAAGGATTTACATCTTAACTTAAAATAGTCTTGCACAATTACTTTTTCAAGGAAAAAAATATTATTGGAAGCCAATTTAAAAGATTAACACAGGTGAGTGACCTTCGAGATACCTTGACAATCAACTTATCTTCGACTTGAATATTGAAAAAGATACACCAAAGGTTTATCGGATGTTAGCTTTGATATCACGACAGTTAATTGACTCAAAAATCCCCAAATAATTATTAATTTATAAACAGCACATGTTAGGTTGTATTTGATATTTGCATTAACTGTATGGATTTTTATCATAGTAAATATATTATTGTAGTAAGTATACAAAAAAAAATCTTAAATTGTACTTAAAATTTGAGTAGATCGAAATTTTTAACACAATAAGTGAGCAAAAAGACCGAAGTTTTGCATTTAAAATAATTAATTAGTTAATGCTTTTCTCTTTTTTGTTTAGTAACATATAATTTACTGGCTTATGGGTTAACTAGGTTTTTTTTTTTATTACTCTTTGTAGACCTTGTTCTTGTAGCAATTGACAATAGTTTTATTATAAGAGCATGTGAAGTATATAATAAAAAATATAACCACACCGTGATTCAATAATGGGAGTAAACACATTTATTTATTTAAAAAATATAAATAATGTAAACTTTTGTATATGTATGCATCATGTTTTTTTAGTCTTTGTTTTATTTTTTTTAGTGTACTTTGGTATTCGAATGAGTTTTGAATACTAAATATTGTAATGCGATTATGTTGACTGTTGTGGTAATCAGTATACGGTCTATTTTTATTGTGTATCACTTATTGCCTGGATATCACTTAGATGCAGTATATTTCCTATAAATAAATAAATATATTTATTACGTTTGTTAAACAATTACAAGTAAACGTGTTTTTCCCGAGATAAAATGGCGGAACTAATTGTTGCATATTTACAAGGTGTCAAGTGTCATATGCAAACCTCAAACAAGGAATCAAGTAAGGTTATACATATTATAAATAATATATTCCTCAAACAAATTAATTAAAAACCTCGTGATTTTAGTTTATTTTCTGATGGACATAAAAAAAACCCAAAGAAGGATTGTTCATTATTAAAATGTATTTTGTAACGTTTTTAAATTTTCAACCATTATGATGTCTCAAATACAATTATAATAACAACAATAAATGTATTAAATACACATTGTTATACGTGTTGTGAATTTTCTCCCTCAATACTAATATTTCCACGGAAAAACGAACCGGTCTTGTCACTAGAACAATAAAAAAATGTGGTCTTTAAAAGAGGTTATAGTTAAGTACATTCTAAGTTACTACTCACTACTTATTTACGTATGTAGTATGATCTTACTTTAAAGCAACATTATTCATACATATAATAAAATAGTAACGAGATTATTTTCCTATTGTCTGTTTATTTTCATGTATTTTTGTTTGTATCGTATTTTGGGCATCAAGGTAAAAAACAATTTGTCAAATTTTGATGATATTTTGTACAGTTACAGGTTACTTTTACTTCAGAAAATTCTTTTATTTTCATGAACCTAAAATTTTTTTGGAATATAATAACCTAAAAACATATGGATTTGTTTACTCTAAAGAATGGTAGATGACTTGAATGTGGAGGTAGTGGTTGATAAAATGACTGACAAAAGCTGGTTACCTACCTAGTCTTGCCAAAAAATTTGTAACAACGAAAAAAAATATTTGTTTAATTGCAAATAACATTTATTACTTTTACGTGTGTTAATACACAAATATAAAACAATTAAAAATATAAAAAGCTTATTCTAAGTGGTGTCCATTGGCTGCAATACAGTCCTTTAAACGTTGAGGCCAGTTATCAATAGAAGCACGCACCATGGGGGAATTCTTCATTGCCAATCGTATGGATTGTTTTAGAGACTCCAAATTATCATGGTGTTTACAGCAAGTTGTACTCTCTAAAACTGACCAGAAATCATAAAACAGCGGATTAAGATCGGGACTAGACGAGGGCCAGTTTTCAGCTCTGATGAAGTCCGAGACGTTCGCTTCTAACTAAGACTGTGAGGACCGAGCTTTATGAACCGACTTGTGCCGATGTTTTGATACCTTTTTCACAAAAATATGGCTCAGTCACTCCTTCATAGCTAACACCCCACCTAACCATCACTGAAGTCGGATAATGAGTACGTTGCACTCTATCGACTAATTGGGAAGCTTCCATAGAGCTTTAAGCATAAATACGGTCATTTTGTTTGTTAAAATGTTGCTCAATTGTAAACATTTTCTCCTCCGTAAACAAAATTTTTCTGTGACCTTCCTTTTCGTATCGCTTCAGTAGTTGTTTCGATTTTACCACCCTATCCATCTTTAATTTATCAGTTAAGAAATGACCAGTGCGTCTCTTATAGGCTGCAAGTTCTAAGTCATCTCTTAAAATACCCGACATGCTTCTAGGTGCTATTTTCATTTCTTTTGCATTCGGATCGAATTTCGAATTCTTTCCCTTACTGTTTGACCACCTTTTTCGTACGAACACTACGTGGATGGCCAGATCTTTCATTGTCACAAACAGAGGAACAATGTACACAAATATATGACTAATCTATAAAAATCTATTACAAATATATAAAAATCTATTTGGCTCCATACCTACTTTGTGTAATGCAATCACAGCGATTCTATTCTTTTTTTTATCCCACTTCATTTTAATATCGCAAAATATTGTACAATGTATTGGCGCCAAAATGAGAAAACACAATGAACAATCGTATAAAAATGACAGATTCTAAATTCAAATGTAATATTTTTTATTTTTAATTGTAACAGTATTTATGGCCAGACTAAGTATATAACGATGAATTTAATTATTTATATCTTTTCCACTTTGACTCAATATCAGAGATTACTTGTGTACGTCTATATTAATACCATATATATCGAAATAACCTTTTCTAAAAAGACACTCCTGGGCTTAGAATTAAAGCTCAGAGACGGTTCGAACGCGCCCTGGTCCTAGAAGAACTACACAAGAAACTCAGTCGGTTACTTCTTTATTAAGATGACTTTAGTTACTGAATTTACATTCTGCTACCTGATTTTGATCCTCTTAGAGTTATTCTCTTCTGATATAGAATGCTTAATTCACCGAGATGGGTAGGGATAAGGTAGCTCAATTAGTAGAGCTACGGGACGGTTTCCATGAGGTCGCGGGTTCGAATTCCTGCCCGTATCGGTTTATTTTGCATTCTATATTTATAAAAATATAAATAAGTTTAACATGCCCATATATGTTTATAGATATGTTCCAACAGTACTAGAGAAGTAATTAAGAACTTCTAGAGAACAGACAAACAGACATCTTCATCTTGTCTCGCCATGAACACGATAGTTACAAAGCATTCGAAATGTCAGGTTAATTTTAAAATGTAAATTTACAATTTAATTATATGAGGTTAAAACCCGTAAAAAAAGAAGTTTTATTTCTATGTATAATACTCGTGAAAATCTTAGAAAATATTTCTAGAAAAGTTGTTAGTTAAACTTAATCTAGTCTTCCTTTGTTACTAGCTTTACTTGAATTTGTTCTCACATATCAATTATGACGGTGACTCCAATAATCAATACCATGAATAATTGTAATTATAAAAATAAATTTAAAGAATGAATAAAAAACGATAACTAAACCGGATGGTTTCACAGAGGGCGTGAGTTCGAATCCATCCTATAGTTTTATTTTCATGATCAAATATTTATTAAAAAATAAATTAAGCTCAGCATGGCTATACATGTTTATAAATATTTTCAAACATTAATTTAAAAGCGTTATGCAGTTTCTAGCCTGTTTGCCTCCTTGGACAAACCTACTATTTGGAAGCATGCAACTAAAGATGCACCAACGTTTTACGATTTATAGGTATTTGAAATAATAAAGAATCGACTTCGACTTTGAAAAAAAGAAGATTAATACTAATTGTTAAAAACCAAATATCTTAAAATCTCTGTTTAACACGAGATTCTATCTAAAAGTGAACTAACGAACTGAAAGAACTTCGTAAATAAATTCCTATTTCTTATCGCTTGTAATTGAAATATTACAAAAGTTGTATTTCTGTACTCATTCTTACTCTGTCTAACAACTAACGATTAAACAACTAACCCAGTCATATAATTAAAAAACTTTTTCCTGTACTTTTTTCTTTTTTCTCCAAATATTACGGTTTACTCACGAATTGTTGTATTCCTTAAACGAGACCAGGGCAAATATGAGGTTTGATCATTGAAATATTTATGACAGAAATTGAAACTAGGACATACTAAAGAAAAGAATCGATAGTGCGTTTGAAACAAATAGGAAAAATACTAATAAATATCGTTAAATTGGTTTTCTAACTAAAAAATGGTTTCTACGCATTTTGTGGTACAAAAAATTATTTCAATTCGAAATTATTTAAATATAATAGATATAAATAGTGAGGATTAACATTATTATAATATTAATAACGATTTCATAGTGAATGTTGAGTCAGAATGATTCTCAAGACTCTACCATCTCTATGTTCCGTTAACGTTTAAATTATGAACATTCTCCGTCATTTCAAGTCCGGTTTCTGCGGGAATACCCATACCCACAAAAAAGGAAAAGATTAAAAACTTTTCGCTAATTTTAAAACGCATCGATTGAAGCGCATTGCTACCATTACAAAACATTAACCGTGAGTTCGACATTTGAACTATACATTAAAACCTTTTTTTAACTAGAAAGACTGTGGCAATAAAAAAACCCACCGAATTCGAGTTTTGAAGTGCCGAAACAACTTGCGTCATTATGAACACACCGGACTGGCAAGACAGTCGGCCAGAAAAAAAACTAGCCAAGCGAAAACAGCCAGTACGAAGTCGACCGCGAATCGAATCGCACGTCAAGTGGTCGCGGGACTGTCAAAAATACGCGCCAATTAGAAAGTTCCGATTTATAATATAGCTAGTATTATAAGTGCAGTGCTTTTTGTAACGAATTTGAGTGATTTAGTGTGAGTGTTGTGAGTGTGTGACACAAACAAGATAGGATGCTAATAACGTAAGTGTATCTGCCATTAAAAATAATTATTGGCACCTTACAATATTAATATAATTGCATACATGATAGAGCTATGTGACAAAAACTAGATTTGCCAGTCATACAAAGACAACAGTAATCTTGAAGAAACTACTAGAAAATCAATTTTTATATATATGTATTTATAAACCCTAAGACCTTATATTCTAATTGCAAACTTAAATTAAATAATTAAACATATGTAATTAATTAATTCCAAAGTATTTCTTAGCATTATGTTTGAGGTTTTTAAATATAAGTCAATATATCTAGACAAATTTATAGCTGTCAGCCTGACACATTGTATAGAAATAAATCTTTTACATTAGCGGTCATTGTATCTAAGAAATATGTTTTGTACATCTGTTCTGCAATATATTCGATATGACGATTAAAATGTAAAAATATACGATTTTTTTATTAACAACAAAAATTGCAATCAAAAAGTTTTAATAACTTTCGAAATATCCCCTATCACTTCACTTTCTGTGTCTTTTAACAGGGAACTTAACTTAGTCATATTACTTCTTGTTAACAAATATCTCTGATATTTCATTCTAAGAAGTTCAGACTCCGCTTAAAGTACATGTCTTACTTACGTAAGTGATACACGAGATTGATACGTATTTCGTACATTTTAACGCCCAAAATAGATTACGATATAAAATTCATTAATAATATGATACTAAAGTATAGCATTGGTGATAATTTTGATCATTTAAAACCTTTCTAGTTAAAGTTCAAGTATATATAAATGTCACATAAACCTTAAAATATAATTAATGAATAATCCCGGATATGTTCTTGAAATTGTAAGGATTTTTTTTTTCCGCAACCAAAATGTCGTGACAATTCATCATTAAAGTTCACTTAAAAGCCAATCATTTCTCAACTTCAAGGCCGCACCCAGAGTTCAAGGGTCAATTACCCAAAAAAGCATTCACGGCAATGTTTCGAAACTACCTTCTTACTTTTAATTTCTGCTACCATATGTAGAGATGACCAGATTATCTTGAACTTTATTGATTGGTGCAGAGTTCGAAAACCGAGGTCTCCAGTATAATATCCGTCTAATTAATTATACGTCATGGAAATTATGTGAACAGAATATTTAATTACTTAAAGCTTTATAAAGTTTCAACAGCAAATAATTTTTCACTATCGCTTATCGAACCAAGCTCAATTCAAATAAATCATTTATTACATTACTTACAATACATACATATATAAGATTTCATTTTAAAAACATTTATACTTTAAATATACTGCAGATATAAATAGTATTAATAAGATAAATATCAATAAAACATGAAGTATATATATGTAACAAATATGTAGAACCAGTTCTGTCTATTCAACTCGTATTTCTTCCTATTTCCCGCAAGGCCTACTGCTAAAGCCAATTACATATATACAAGGCTAGATATGCGTGAGTTACTGGATCAGATGCAATAATTACAAACTATACAATGTATAATTAAAACATTGAATAAAAAACATTATTAACTGTTATATAAATAAACAAACAAACAAACAAATGAATATAACAAACTGTATCAAATATATATTATTTTGAATGAAAATACGGTCTGAACTTAATAGGTATACTGTAAAGATAGGCCGTTCTCAAGAGAAGCCACGAGCAAGAGCTAGTAAATTATACATTTGTGTAAATCAATGTAGGTTGCACTTGCGTGACTGGGTGTTTGGGTTACGATTATTTACGATTCAATGACTTGAATTCTGATACGAATATATCAGGTCAGTGGTGCAGTGCTTTGAGACCTACCCTCCAAAATTCGATTGTAACACCGCATTTTAAATTACTTTTCAGAGATCGATATCTTTTTTCAATTTTATCGTATGCTGAATTTATAGTATAAAAAATTACGAACAATTTATATTTAATAAAAACGTGGAAAAGTTTGTGTTGACGTAACAGATATCGTGTTTCCAGCCTCCGCTCTGATTGAGATTGTACTCTGCGTGTTGCTAATACGTAACATTTTATAAATCAATATAACATGTAACAAAGAAACTGATAATATGTATCTTATTAAGGAATATTCCCTGTTACGGGGATTCAATTATCATTTTAAACGTTTGTTTCCAATTCTGTGGACACAGTCATAGTTGCAAAGAGGCATAATAAAATAGATAAATATAATGCATTCAATCAATTTTAATAGCTACTTGAATGGAAACAAACAACAAATAAAATTGTAGATTATTTATATATTTATTTTACAATTTTTTAATGGTTTTTAACGTCAAAAGGTCTCCCGTTTCTAATGCCTAGCATAAAATGTTAAGATTAAAGAAGAGATCGTTTGTAAGCTCAAATATAATTACTATATTATGTTGTTTCAAAATATCTACAAACATGTATAGCCATGTTTAAACTTGTAGCGCTACGGAAGCTCAATTGGTAGAGCGAAGGGACGGTTTAACAGAGGTCTCTTGTTCGAAATCCTGTCTGTGTCGGATTATTATCATTCTATATTTATTTAAAATTATATATCATGTTTTTAAAAATCAATACACTGTAACACGTTTTGTTATAAGACAGACATTGACGTCAATGGAGCTAAAACAAAAAATGCACCACAGATTTATTTTAGGTAGAGACAGAGTGAACCTAAAAAATGTATTTTACAATCATAACAGATTTTTATTTTCGTATTCGTAATTCCAGCTATACAACAAAAAAAAATAATTACAACACAAAAAGCTATGTAAAGTTTATATGTTCCAAAATATTTATATTCAGACCTACCAAATTAAAGTTAAAGTAGGTGTTGTTCTGTGTATGTGAAGTTCAACTAAATATTATATTCCTTAAGTTATTAGATACAATAAGGGTTCGACTATTAACAGTTTATGTTTGATTTTCTCATTTAAATAGAATTTATTAATTCAAGACTTATCCTTTACATGTACTTGGAAATAAATATTCATTTATTTAGGTAATAAAATACTAAGCTCTTCATTTAATATTCTCAAGTTTTTTATACATTCTGTTTTTCATAGAATTACTATAAAAGTACAATTAATATGGTAATGAATTAATGAGGTGTTAGTTTTTACGAAGTCCTGATGACAATATACTTGCGACATGTCTAAAGACGCCATGTTGGAGGTTGTGACTCACGCGATTGGCCAACCCCTGGCAACTCTTTCACTTATATACAATATTACTCAGATAAAGTCAATATTACTTACTCTAACATAAATGTCCTGGTATTGCGGTTTTAATTGTATCAGCATTTAGTCCCAGGTTCAATCGCAAGTAGAATTATTCAAAACCTTTTTTTCTATACTAGTGTATGAAGACGTGAATTATTAACATTTTTTTTTAAATTATTAATTGCTTTAATTCTTAAAGTTATGATAATGTTTTAGAACGATGATTACTTATATAATTTTAGATACGTAATAGAAACGTGATTATTTATCTCGTGTTTGTTACGTCCATTGTATTGAGATACGTTGAAATATGCAAATCTCACAAAGTTTAAAGTTATTAAACATACAGTCATAAATAAATATTAACGAGTTTCACAAGAAAATATACAGACAGAATGGTAAAAAATAATATTATTACATGTTAAAAATAAAATAAAATTTATATATTTTTCATAATATGTTGACTATAGTGTGACGGAAAACTGTGACGCATACATGTCGCCATATAAAAGACTTCAACGCGTACCATTTTATTTAACAATTTAGGTCAAGAATTTAAATACAAATTTTATACTAACTTTTGCTCGCGACACCCAAATATTTATCATTTATAACCCAAGCATCTGATGCTTCGAGATTTCATGATTTTATGATATCTATCATAATGTATTAACAAATAAGGCTGTATACACTATTTTCTTGGACACGATCCAGTAATTGTCAAGAAAATACCATACATTAGATATGAATATATTAAGATTTAAATATAAGATTAGTTGATATTAAAACAGTTGTTAGTGATAGTAATCATGAATTGTGTAAGTAATACTGATATGATGACCTTATCACATAACTTCCTTGTGTTTTTGCTCAAGGGGAAATCCAGCGAAAGTAGGCTGCACGGTAAGCGCTTTTTAATCAACTTACATATACACCTTTCATAAGTTTTAATTACAAATATATGGATAAAGTTGTCATTTCGTATCTTCAGTGGTTGTCAACATTTATTAGTATAGATTACTATTTTATTATCATTCAAATTAATTAATATATTTTTAATGTAATTTCAGAACTGTTGTATTTATGTAATTTATAAGTTTTGCAATTTATGTAATAAAATATACATTATCAAAGTCTCACTTCGAAAGATGAAAAAAAAGTTGCGCGAATTGAAATTTAATTTCTTTTATGTTTTACTATACTATTCTTATTATGGACAGACAACAATACTCACCGGTATATAAGGTTAGAATTACTGTTCTTAATTTGTTGACAAGTATTCTAGTGTAAGATGAACAATGGTAATGCGTGATGTGGAAATTACCGTTACAATTATATTTATAAAGCGTATAACTTTTTTCTTATAAGAGCATACCTGTTTAAAAACCGACTCCAAATCCGGTCTATAATAAGAGGATCAAAAATAAACTAATACGACGAATTTGTTGAATTTGAATTTGACATCTTTGTCCCGCCTACCCAATCTCCAGTCTCCCTTCTCCTTCTCCAGTCTCGGGAATGAAATAAAAATGCTGTGAGCTTACTAAGGTTCAAAAATGATTAGCTTTTTAGTTTTATTTTAGAATCAATTTAATCTGTATGCCAAAATAATGATGTGTACAAAACAATGCTGAATAGATCGTCAATTGCAGCCTGTAATAAAGTTTCAGTTTCTTCTGAAGGTTCGATAACGGAGCTAGGCCTTGTGCTCTATTTGCAAGAGGTCTCAAGTTCCCTGCTAATATTAGCATACGAGCACCGGGCTCATGAATACAAAGTGTTGACCTACTGTGTCTCAACTTCCCTTGTAATCAAACTTAACGCAATGTCGTATACACTCTAAATGTCTCGTGCAAAGACTTGAATATAAAACTTGTATTTTATAAAACCTGATTATAATTAAAATAAACCCGATTTAGATTTTGTTGGCGTATTTTGTCCCGTGACTATAATTGTTCCAGAATAATATCGTTTAAAAGACTTTAGAATCCGCCTACATTTTTTTATATGGTGGATTCACGATTTAATAAATGTTAAGAGTATAAATGGGTTTACTTAAAATAAAAAGCATAGAGTTAAAAGTCTTGATAGCTTTTTGAATAAGATGAAAAACCGGCCAACAATTCTGTAATAAGTATTTAAGTATAAACATATAACACTATGTATGTGCCAATTGAAGCTACAAGGCTAGAGAAAACGCGTCGGAAGACGGTAAATTAATAATTGAAATATTAGCTGTAGTTGGTCTGACAGCTCGATTTTAATATCAAAATCATATTTTATAAACACAAATGTTTTTTTAATGAATTCTATAATAATATATTATATGCAGCTCAATTCTTGAGAGGCGTTGTCCCAGATATCGAAAATTCCAGTCCTGTCCGTTTTATAAAAAAATGTATTCTATATTTAAAATATAAATAAATTTAATATTACTTGTTTGTAAAGACATCTTTGAATATCAACTTACTACTTTCATATCAATACTTATATAAGTAAGATGACAAAGAACACATCTACCATGTATAAGAACAGGTTGATAATGCAATGATTTAAGGCCGCTGATGTAGAACGGATGTAACGGTTGACATGTTGGTACCAAAGTTGGTGGTGTTATCAAATGTTTGGGCCAACGAAAGGTCGTCTTATGTAATCGACACACTTACCTACTTGTAAGTTACGCGTTGCATTTTTTTCATTCATTATTTTCCTTAAAAGATTATAATTATATAATTGCATTTAATCAACAAGTGCAGATATAATTATAATAAGTATTAATGTTTCAGAATATGTACATGTAATTCTTTGTTTATAGGCATTTTTTAATATATTTCGTCATAAAAAAATGTTTTGTTTGATAGAGGTAATACAACGTTTATTAAACTATTGAATAAACGAGTAAGACAAGGTGTAGTAGCTCTCACGCATAGGTGAAGAGTGAAAGGCTGACCAACTGACTTCAAGCGACAGTGAGTGTATTGCGGAAATAAACTACAAGTAACTCGCTTAACATTTAGCAAAGGTTGGACAATAATACACCAACCAGTTTGTCAAACGTTTTGACAAAATAAACGAATCAAGGAAAATTCGTGAAAATAATACGTAACTGATACAAATCATACAAATTGGTTCAAAAATATTTAGTGATAATTATTACGACATGAAATAGTAACCTTATTTCTTAATAAATCCACTAACATAGAAATATAATTACAACCGGATTTACTTATTGGAACATTCTAAACTTTTACATGCCTTCCGTAAAAAGAGTCAAATAAAAATCAACTTTATTATAATAAGTTAAGATTTACTATAACTTGATTGCTGTCATTAATTATTTGTTATAGAAAATTATACTGTATGAGATGGTAATAAGATGGTTTTTGTGTATGATCTGTGATGCAATCATTATGTCACATTACGTCCATTTCGGCGCTTGCGCAACTTAAGTAGGTCATGATCTCGACTGGTATTTAAACCTGTCTTCCGTTTTGGAAGTGTAAGTGGTAATAAAAAACATAAAAAAATTATGTTTCAATAATAATAAAACTTCTCTCAAAACAAGAGATATTACTCCAAGTCCGATAATCCTAGTACTTATAATAACCCTTCATAGTATATAATACTGTGATATAAGTAAAATCAACACTTGAGCTGAGATAACGGTGAAAGTATGACAATCAATCCAGTTTTTGTGTTATGCGGTAATGGACTGGACAGACTGACAATTATTATGTTTATTTTTACTCCTGAGTTTATTGCTATGGTAAAACGTATTTTTATTGTAACTTTCTTAATAATAACTGTTTTTATTTTCTCTTACATCGAAGGGCATTGTTTTGTGAATGTTATTGATAATGTCATGTACCAACTCTGTAACTCTTGAGTAGTTAATTGTAATATGAGAACTGATGACATGATTCATCTATTTATTAGCTGATACACTATAACTAAAGAAAACGTACAACAAAACATTATACGGTTTAATAAGTTAACTCATAAAATTACAAAATCCATACCGTTTGAGTTTTAATATAAAAATAATTTGTGTAAGTTTTCAAATCTCATCAAAATGTGTCCAGAAATTCTTGAGTAAGGCGTGAACACTCAAACAAACGAACACGCACGTTTGAAAAGAAGCACCCATTTCAAATTTTATAATCGTTTCCCAGCTTTCAAAAATATTGTGATAAGTTCTCGCTTCTATTAAAAATATTGATTTTATATGAATATTTTTTTAATCTTGCAACTAAATATCTAAAGACAAATAAGAATATTATGCTAATAAGGTATTAAAATTAAACAAAATAGTTTTGCCTTGAATCGTTAAATGTTATTCTAAACACAAGGACAGCTCATGATTTAATGCTAAAGGTCGATTCTGTTTAGCAAATAAGTAATTTTATAAACGACATAACACCTTCAATGTAAATACAAGGTTCATTGACAAATATTAAGATCTGGTTTAATACTTGTACCGACGTCCTCTGGCACTTCTAGTACTGTTTATGTTTTCGTATCATTTACGACTACAATTTTCCATTAATATGTGGATGATTATAAATAAAGTGGATGAAGAAAATAAGGATGGGGTGCTTGAAAAATTATATAAAAAGGAGTTTGTACTGCAATACCTAATGTATGATAAAAGAGATTGTCATTTTGCATTAAATCATATGAATTAGAAAAAAGGCAGGCAGACTAGATATTTTATTATAACTTATTATAAACTATAGTACCTGGTATAAATCCTAATGAGGTATATGTGTATAAGCAATTTTTTTTTTTCATATTGTTAAGGAAATTTTTGTATTCTTTTCTTTACTGCACCCCTAGTAGATGAGAACCCAAGAAATATGTATAACAGGGTAAAAAAGCAGTATTGTAAGTAAAAGTCAAAGTAGCAGGTTGTCTGTGTGTTACGGAAATATATTTTTTTTATTAAGTTAACATTATTTATTAAATAATCATGTCTAAAATAATACAAAAAATCCATCAATCTAAGAATGTTTCCTTAATGTTATAAAAACTATAGATTGATTATTATTTATCTGCTTAAATTGATTAACCTTACGTATATTTTTTATATTTAAATTTAATTTATTATTACGAATATAAAAACATTACTTATCTTAGTTTTACAATCCTTGAAATTTGAAATTAAATATAAAAGTCTTTGAAATGAAATATCGTAAGTGTTTGTTTAAAAATAATATTCATTAGTACCACTAACTGGATACCGATTGTATTGAGGTAATGTAAGGTTTATATTATATTAACTCTTTGTTTACATAAATCTTGTTTGAGTCATAATCAACAAAGCAATGAATAAATAATTTCTTCATAATTTTGACATCAAATCAACAACATCTATAAAATAAAAATGCTTTTTAAAAGAATTAAAAAAACATATGAGATTTCCAATTCGTAGTAATAAAGTCAAAATTTTAATACCATGAAAAAAGTCAAAGTCAATTAATTGGATTCGTTACTTTTATGTATGTATATGTATTACTACCACTCTTGTATAGAATTTCTTCCATCTTAAAATCAAAATATATATATTACACAACGACATACATACATACATTAGTGTATAGTGTTAGATCACAGGTAATAGCTTATTAGTTGCGTCAAACAATGACACTTCCCACTGTATGTTCGTCTCTTATGAAACCTGTTTCTGAGTTATGTTTCATTGTGTGTTTTTGAATTTGATTTTGTCCTCATTTAGTAAGTGTTTGAATATATATATATATATTTCTGTATTTTATAGGTATTTTTTTAATAATTATATTAAATTACTAACCCATTAGTTGTTTTATTATTTTTTCTTTTTCTTTCGTAGACCGTCATAGTATTTTGATAAGTAAGCAAATCATGATTCCAATACATATTAAAACTCCACCTGCCCTCGGCCAACAATTCTTTACATTAGAAATTATAACAAAATATACTATTTTATTTGAATAGCTATGTCTTGAAATCTTTTAAGTCCTTAATAATCTTTTCGTAAAAAAAAATACGACTAAACTATTTTGTCTCCATTAATAATACTAGCTTAGACCCCCGATTCCATCTACAGGATGATCCCCAGTACAGTTTTAGTAATTCTAACCATAACAAACCATTAACATTAACATTTAAAACCATCAAACAAATAGTAACAAACCTACAAATGGATAATGTATCATTTATATGTAGTTCTCATAATATTTTTATATACAATTCTTTGTTATCAAGTCACATTTATAAGACAATTACTCATCCAATAGATATGTTGAGACAAAAGGGCAAAGAAATTCATATTTAGCAGACGTGTGCATTGTATGCAGAATCGACGAGAGCACGTACTGGAGGAATGTATCTGATTGAACGTGAATCATGAACTAGTGAGGTGCTGTTTGAAAGAAAGGTAGAAAATAATAAAATAGACCACAAAAGATATCGTAAATATATCGTATAGGTGTGTGTGTGTGTGTGTGCGTGCGTTTGTGTGTACATGTGTGTGTATGTGTGTGTGTGCATTTATCTATATATGTGTGTATATATTACGTAAGTGTGGATGTATATATTACGTAATAGTTGTTACTGTTGTCAAGTGCTTATAGAATTACTAACAATGATTAAAAATTATTGAGAACGAGATTTTATAAATATTAACACGTGTTAACATTATACTGTCCTCATAGACTTGTCTCCATTTATATCTTCATTTATATCTTACTTTTTTTTATAATATTAAACACGTGGAAGGATTTCGTCTAGAGTAGGTACTTAATAAATAATATATTATTAATATTTACAATGAGTGAGGGTGACGGGTCAATGCCACTAGTCATTGTTTAAGGATTTTTCCTACACTTTTTGCTGACACGATGCAAATACTTTGAGTAAATATTAGACAACCATAGAGGTAGGTTTCTTTGAAATGCTAAAACAAAAAGTTATGTTAAGACTATACATATATAAATAAAACTTAAGTTCCTTTCTGTAAATTTAAAATGTAGATATTTTAAACTAAACCAAGTGTTGCCTGTTTTTTCGTTTTTTCAAGAACGTATTACCAAATTAAGACACAATTTAGGATGATTTTTATATCCAAAATATTTTGCAACTCGAACGAAGTCGTATGTTTATTTGTATAAAAAGTAAATATATAATAAAAGTTATAAGTACAATTTGAACGTTAAAATTGCTAAGAGCTATTAAAATATTGTCGGTGCTGTTGGCTGTTGCAAAAAGGAAGCGAGTGTGGATGTCCTTGCAATATGTCGATAATTATATAAAGTTGTCTTGCTACTTGAGTTATTACAAACAGACTCGACTAATAGTATTATTTAAGTCATTTTTATTTACCAAAGTTTTTATATAATAAAATATAATTTATCTTTATATAGAGATCTCTTTCTACTATGACTATTGGATGTGTATAGTTGTGAGAGCACACACGGTACATTATATTTTAATAAACACGTACATATTTATGGAAAGTATATACTATATTCAGTAATATAAACAAATATTTCATGCAATATTTTACTAAATACAGCAACTACAGTGATAAATTGTATAAAATTAGCACTGACACGATAGTTACAAAACTATCACATAAGTTGCAAGTTTGAATTCTGTTGATATTTTTAACATTATTATTAGGTTCAACAAAATACTTTGGATATAAGGCTATATTATATATACCTACTTACAAAATGAGATGATTAACGAGGCAAGATAATTATGCTCTCAAATTTAGGACCATTGAACTTTAAAATAACATTGAACATGTATAATTATACAAATATCAAGGATTTTTTTAGGGGTTTTCTGTTATTTATGAAACATAATTTCTTCTGGTATAGTATCGAGGTTTTTGAAAGTACTTATTTTTTTCCTTGTGATAATTATTTTGGGTAACGGTTATTGCATTATACGAAGGATTCTACCTTTTTACATTGAATATTAATATAGTTTGTTGTTTTTTTCTTTGTATATTTTAACGTACATATTCAGTTGATTTTAAATGATTTACATAAAATCAGCCCAGACAGGTTACGCAAATTATTATTAAAAGTCATACACTGTAATTAAAAAATAGGTCGTCTGTGATGTCCATTAGAATTATATTTTATCTAGGGTCATTTCGCCTGTTTGCGTCCATCGCCAGTTTGCGTCCATTCGACGGCTATCCTTTCATAAAATACTCGAAAATAAGTTCATGAACTTTCTAACAAAACCAAATGTAATTTCTGCCAATACCTCAATATATAGTAGATACACAGTCATAAACAAAATTTCCTTGAGCGCAATCCTTCCCTTTAAAAAAAAATAATTTATCTGAGCCACGGGACAAAAGACTGCGAATGTCTTAAATGTTAGTAAAAAAATAGTGAGCAGCAACACCACTCACGGTTAGTTTTACATTGTTTTATGTGAAGTTAAGGATACATAGATGTTTCTAGACCTTAATAATAAAGAAAGGAAAAACATAATTATGAATTTACTTAAGTTTTTTAATTGTTGACAGTTAAAATAAGGTGGACGCAAACTAGTACATACAAATTTTAAAAATTCCACTTTGCGTCCACAGTGGACGCGAATTTTATGACCTATTATTTAGGACAGACCAGATTGCGTCCACCTTTGTTTTCTTGTTATCTATTTATAAAAGTAATTAAAAATGTATAGCTTATTTAAATTAAATAAAATTGTATATACCTACGATCAATAAAATCTTAATGTAATTATAATAAAAAAAAATAACGTAATTTATTAACGGCTCCTGATTGAACAAATTAGAAATTGTGAAATCACAGTGTATCAAGGTGCAACTCTGAAACTCATGACATGAATAAAAATGATTTTGCCTATACACCTTTTTGGCAGTTACCTGTAGCTTAGTTCAATAAGGTCTTCAGATGAAGTTCTTATTTTACCACTAGAAGATATGGCAACTCATACTACACCAAGTCTTGAGAAAACTAAGCAACAAATATCAAAACCCCCCTCCGACTGCTTTTATTCATTTAGCATCAACTGTATCACCATCTATTTCACCTATAGAAAAGCCTCCTAGTTTACAATCATCTTCATTATTTATTCAAGGCATTTCACATTCAGAAACCTTTGATCCATTTAAAAACCACCTGATGTTATCTGAAATTTTTAGCATAGCAAGAAAATTTAATCAAAGAACTCCAGCGGCCATATCTTCGTCTGCATCGAGAAAGTATTATGAACATAAAGAGCAGATGGAGAAAAAAAACAAAGCAGTAAGAAAAAGAAATTAAGGACGAATAGAGAAAAAAACTTCAAGGAACTGCTCCAAAACGTAGGAAAAAGACACTTCCTGTTAAAGTCACAGTAGATACTGATACTCTGAAAAGAAAATTTACCAGCCGTGGATAGTACAAAGTACGCTGAATGTAATGACATACTTATATCAGATGTAGATGAAGACGGCGAAGAAAACATTGGCTGTGACAAATATATAAGATGATATATTTGTTATTAAAATTATTTTAAAATTTAATTAGTTAAATATTTAGACATAAAACAATAAATTGTTAAAATCTAATCTTTCTGAATAATAATTAATAAAAATCTCCCCTAAATTCTATATATAAGTTGGTGGACGCAAACTGGACATGAGTGGACGCAATTTAGATTTTATGGACGCAAACTGGCAAAATCGCCCAAATCTGTTATTTATCACTTTTATATTTAAATCGTTATATCTTTCGACCAAAACTTTAAATGAATATAAAAAAGACTATATTATTAACACTGTACATAAGTTTTTATTCAAAAGTAGTGCTAAATCATTTTTATTTTCTCTTTCAAAGTCAGCAACTCCACTAAATGGACGCAAACAGGCGAAATGACCCTATATACGATTAAATAATGGCGGTTCGTCACACTGACGAAACGAAATAGCAACACGTAGCTCTTCTTCATCAAGGCCGCGTGCGAGGAGGATGGCAATAGTTCAGTCGCGTAGTCTATCGTAACCAATTTCGCCACTATGACCGTGGACAATATGTCAAAACGCCTACGTTAAATGCATACAAAATGGCTATGCCTGCGGAATTTTTAAAATAAACTGAAACAATGACAGTTAAGATTCGTAATGTTTTGATCCTAAACATTTTGGTTGCGTGAATTTAAGTACAACATCCATCGTAAACTGTTTCGTTTAAATAATTATCTTGTAATACTTTAAAATACAGTCAAAGATTTTTATTTCAAACTCATATTTTACTGGTTTTATGGTTCTAAAATACTTCCAAAGAGAGAATAGAACCTCCGTGAATACTCTTTTAATAAATTAATTTATATATTTTTTTGCTGTTGACTTTAAAATCAGTTATAACTGACGTGTGATTTATTTACGTAGTGTAGTATGAAAGAAGACAAGAATAAGACTATAATACTTACCACGGCATTTCTAGTTCTACGATGCTCTCATAGACGTTAAAGGATTTCCACTCTAATTATTCAAAGTACCTAAAAATATTTTTTTTATGTTATTTTGTAGGAATACTAATAGACAATACCTTGGAAATGTTTACTATGAAGTGACATGTGCAGAATTGTTATCAAGTTGATTATGAAATTACATAAACATAGATTACTAAGAAATAAAACCATAAACAAAGACCAGTAAGCATTAAATCATAAATTTAATTGTTTCTTGAGAACCAACAAAAGATTTATTAAGATACCTATTTTAGATTTACAATAATCTATGACCTTCGCACGTATAAAAAAGTGGAATACCTATGTCTCTATTATTAATGAATTTTACATATTATAATATGATTGTGAGTAAAGTTGGGTTTTTCTTCAAAAGTAGAAGGTTTAACACCTTTCACTTGTGTATAATACTTTAACTAAACTCAAAGTACTAGTAACATCCGATCATCATTTGCTTAGTGCATAGAAACTTTTATAATATAATAATAAATAAATTATATATAATAATGTTAAATAAGTACAATGTATTGTATTAATAAATGTAATAATAATGTTTTTTGTCAACAGAGAAACCTCGCCATCGTCGCCGACGAGCGATGAGAAAGAATCCAAGATGAGCCAGATACAGTTCTCCGCCCCCGAAAAACAAAACAATACCGTGAGTCAGATTGTCTATAATACAGTAGATTTTATTTTATTTTATTAAATTAATTTCTATTTTATTTTCGATTTCGATTCGATCGATTTTATTTTATTAAAACAGCATTAGTAAAAACGAGAGGCTACTGGATTATTTTAATGTTAGGAATACTAGATTGTATAGAAAAAATCATCTATATGTATAAAGATCAATTGCTGTTTGTTAGTCTCGCTAAAACTCGAACATCTTGGCCAATTTAGCTGATTTCGTTTTTTTTTATCAGGACAAATGACACAAATTAATCTAAACAAATTATTTGTCTAAGCAAATTATTTCCCTGGGTTATGGGTGTTAGACAACACAATACACATAATAAATACTCGAAATATATTTAATAAACAACCAAACACAGAAATACTGTTTCTATATAGATATCTATGCTCATCACATACATGAATGTCCCTGAATCGAACCCGAGCCCTTTTGCGCCGCTATACATTAGAGGTCTGCGCTAACCACGGGGTGATTTATAAACCATAATAAGCTAAATTGGCCAATCTGTTTTCGAGCTGTTATCTAGTAAAACAAAATGGCGCAGGGTGTCGGTTTGGGCGTGTCGATCTATTGAAGTGCCGAGTTAGTGAGATTTTACTGTAATGATTCATTTAGGTAATAGGCAAAATTCTACCTGAAACTTATTAGACCTATTATGATCTTTGCCCTGTAAGCTATATTAAAAAAGCAGCTCCACTATATCTAAATAATTTAAAATGCTTTATCATAGAAATTATTTATTCGATACAATCCAAAAGTATGCGGAAATATGGAAGCAATAAATTAAATGTCTAATTCCTTTTAAAATAACAAGGGAGACTCCTATTATTACCATTTAATATAAATATAGAATAAAAATCAATTACCAAAAATCAAACTCGCAATTCTTAGGATTCCGAATCATTCCTTTGTCAACTAAGCTATCGAGTTCGTGTTTCTGCTCGTGGCTTATTATTCGTTTTTTTTTTATTATGTTCTATATTTACTAAATAACCCGTTTAAACCAGATAACATTTTAAGCGTTACAAATTTTTCAATGAATAAATCTATGTTCTTATATTTTATCGAATACAAATACAATATTATTTTAGTTAGAAATGGTTCTAAAATTATGATCGGTATATGTATTTTAACGCTTTTAGGATTATATTGAAATAGTAAAACATCTAAAACAATTCATAAAGTCTTTTTATCCGTTGCTTTATATCTTTATTAATGGTTCTTACAGCAGAAAACTTAACTCCGGATCATTATTGGAAAAATCTACGAAGAGAATCTTGAGGCTCAGATAAATTAATTAAAACATATGTTTGTACCATTTATCAAACATAAAACTGGTTTCCCTCTATGTGTTTAATTAATTTATATTTATGAAACATTTTATTAAAAATAAAGAAACAAAACACAATTCATTCTAGAATATTGAAGTACTATTACATACTCGGATGTCAAATCATTTTATAATACAGAAAAATATATACCTAGCTCAAACATACCAAATTTCAATATAGAATATTCGAAATAATTTTTGAGTGTACATCGATTTCCTATAAATAATATATTGATTATTGTGATTTACAAACATGTGCTAACATCTACGTCTTTGTAAATATTTGAATAAAAAATCTCGTCGCCAACCATTTTTAAAAATGACAAAGGTTGTAGTAATTCGGCTTGTGTCTTTTATTTGCTTTATATGATCGTATTTAAATCGTTTTATTTCATGTTTACGGAAGGACGATAATTAGTTGGTCACGGTAATATATCTTTTATCTTTGCCGGTTTAGTATTTTCATGGAGTTCAGTCTCAGAAAACTTTGACATTATTATGATAGTATTATTTATTATTAGATTAATATTTTTAATATTTCGTTGAAGCCTTGGCACCCATTTTTATAGCTTATTAATTTTCAAATAATGTTTTATATAGTAATGAATATAATTATTGTATTGTTATTGAGTTCCACAACAATGGGTACTTAGTGCAGATATTTAGGAAGTGTTTTGTACTGGATCATTATCCTCTCAGGATAAACCGAGAAAAACATTGTAAGGTCAGTCATCTTGACCCGTGTTTCAAAGCAAACATTAACTTCCTTAGTAGTCTAGAAATTATCATGAATTAGCATATAGAAAATGATACATAATCACTGTTTTTAGTATTCTTAATGGCACGTTTAATAATACTTATACCTAGAAATAATTATATTTTTTATTTAAGTGTAATAATTTTTAATTTAAATCAAACAAAAGTCAGGTCCGCTTACCATCAAATTAATAAATAATCTCAAATTCAAGATTGAAATCCATAAAGCTATAAACTCAATCAATAATACTAGACAAAGAAATAAATTTTAATCAAGTTTATAATCCAGATCGATTATTAATTTCGTCCTTAAATTCTATTTAAATATGATATTATTACCATAGATGTGGCAGAAGAGACAGCAAGCTGTGTGCGTGAGACATGCCTTCAAGCACTACGGGTCCAACAAACGACCTAATCACGTCCTCGAGAACCTCAACATGTCAGTCGCTAAGGGGACCATGTAAGTATAATGTCACACTTGTTTAAATTATCATAATCCTCTTACATGACTAGCTGTTGCTAGCGACTTCGTTCAGTTTCTCTCCAGACTCGATATAAACTATAATAATAATAATATCACAGGACAAATTACACACATTGATCTAACCCCTAAGTAAGCAAATTATTTGCTTGTGTTAAGGGTGTTAGACAACGATACAAATACATAGAAATACACATATAAATACTGAGAATATATTTAATAAAGAGTTTTCTAGAAAAGCACTGTATATATATATAGCGAACTGTATTTTAATTTTAAGCGAACATTCCCCTATCATAACTGCTAGTTTTATTCAGTTATAATTATAACATAATTTAGCATTTTTTTCCCCTCACAAAAAGGCAGAAAAAAAATGTATATCTTGGCTAGGGCAATAACCTTTAACAGAACCAACATGTATTAAAACTGTTTTGTAGTTTTTTCGTGACACATGAACAAATCGACAAAACACCATTGTATTAAGCTCTGTGTCATATACTGAAAACAGTGTAATAATAATATTATTATTTTAAACATTTCATTTACAAATTTTGCCTCATACCGATTTTGTCCTAGAATTTTATAAGTAACTCCCTGTGGGTTTTTCCATATTATTAATAATATAAACGTAAAATCCAGAAAACAGTCAGCTTTGCTAGATACCTAACTTAGTAAGTCAATTAACTATTCCAGGCACTCTTTGGGTTGTGGTAAAAGCAAATTTCTTGTCTCTTTCCTGTTGGAAATGTAAATTAAAAACACTATTAAAACGTATTAAAAAAGAACAGCTCATATATAATAAATACATTAAATTCAGAATATCAATCCTTATATAAATATGTATCTATTAATTAAACAAATATTTACCTTTATTATAGTTATATAAAATTTTTTTAAACTATATCAAAATATACGCAGATAAAAAGAATCAACATAAAAATAATACTAACCAATATCTAGACAAAGACAATTTGCTTATAATTAAATTAAATATTGCCACAAGAAGGAAAGGTCCTGGCAAATAGCCAAGGACGTACAAACAATCGCCAGCCTTAGACCATAATGGTACAACACTTAACAACCCATTGTGACCCTATGAACTGAGCCTTATAGTTCCTTATTGTGTGACGCACGCTGTTTGTTTCTTGACTAAGCACTCATTGTTTTTTATTTATGACGTATTATAACTATTAATAAATTATATATTTTTTTCTTGTAAAATGTCTTAAAACTTTATCCTATTCATAGCTAAAAGTTTTTATCTTAAATTATCGATACCTATGCGTGCTTCTGTTTAATTTTAAACCGAGTATAATATGGGCAGGGATTCGATCCCGCAAACTCTTTGAGACGGTCCCGTCACTTTACCAATTGAGCAATCGAGTTCGCTGAATGAATCATTTTTTTATATGATCGTTTTTACCAGAACGATAGTGACATCTATTAGGCTTCTTTCAAAAATCCTAACTAATGTTTCTAACTTTGTAGTATATATAAATATAAAAATAAAATACAAAGAATTGCTTTTTATTAAAAAAATCGAAACTAGACCTCTATATATTCCATGTTATTGTTTCTTAAATATATTAAAATAACACTAAAAACTTAAATATTCTGAACTAGATTCAGGCTGGTCAAACTCGTATAGATCGTTCGAAGTCAGTATCTAGGTACATTGCAAACTTGTTTTACTTAGACAACTTGGAAAATGATATGTATTTACGAAATGTTAATATTCATTTCATAACAGTGTTTAATATTTCTTGGTTATGACTGTTTCTTAGTATTTATATTAAGAGAGGTTGCGAAATTGTATAGTCATAAAATGTTCTAAAACTATTGTCTGTTAGATCCTATCTACAGTTTAGAGGTAAATAAACTATCTATAGATATAATAACTAAATCTGTCCAAGTACCATAAATATATATACGTATTCTTAATAACGAAAGATAGATAAGTGTAACAGAAAGTGAACCATAACTTCTCCGCTATCGGCTATCTGTAGTAAGTTATTGAAAACCGGTGTAGATAATATCTGACAATAGATAAGTATGCTTTTTGGATCACGTAGTCCCATCTAATGATGTGATAATGATAATAGGATTGTTAATTAAGATAATTTGGGTCAATTATAGATTTTTTATTGATAAATAACACTGGTTTTGATTTGTAAATAAATCATCAATTAAAAATTTGACATATACTCCTCCTAATTTACTTAGGGGTTTACATAATGTGTTCTTATATACTTATATATGCAATAACGATAAACTGAAAGTTACTGAAAACTGTAGAGTGTGCAGTGGTTAAATTTAATTAAATAATTTAATCGCAATTAAAATAGCAGCTGATAATCAAAAAGTTACTGTACAAGTTAGATAGAGACGAAAATATATATTACTATTTTATCGACTTAATTATAAATCGCATAAATGGCAATCTCAATTATAACGGAATTCATAAATAAAAACATTATGGATACGGCATATAAAATACTAGATGGCTCTAATAACTCGAAGGACAATGAAGAAACACTCATTAAATATAATAAGAAAAGTGTGCTACATTAAGTATACGTAATATAATCGCAACGGTCTGTTTGTCCGTTGCGCGCACGAGCGCGGACGTTGTCGAAACCGACGTTATATGTATATATGTAGTCTCATTTGTTTTTACTTCTATTAATATTTGTTCATTTAAATGATCAAAATATATGTAATATGTCATTCTAAATGAAATATCTTTTGATTTAAATATACGCAATTAAATGAGTCTGGATTTCAAATTAGCCTTTTTTTGTAATGGCAAGAATATCGGAATATCATTTTCAAATGGTATCATTGATTTCCCAAGAGATATCCAGACGTCATTTAATTAATTTTGTGAAATTCAAAACTAACTTTAGTCATATGTAGTATTTGTATATCATATACACTTTATCATAGTTCAAATTCCTCAAAGTATAAGGACGGTATGAAATTAATTATATCAAATTTATTTCAAATACTATTCAAGTTAAATAAACAGTTCGTAACCAGCGCTTCATACTCCGGCCTTGCACAAATTTCTACATAATTTTCCTGTTTCGCCTTCTGCCTTGTACTTAATTATATTTTGTTAAAGATTTTCTTAACTTATTTTAATTGTAATATGCTATATTTTTATGCTTTTGTGGGGCGTCCGATTATGACCAAAAATTACCGATGTTTCTCGATTTAACATAATCTATCATTGTGTAATAAGAAAAAGGATAAACTAACAAACAAAAAGTTAAACTTATTAAAAGCGAGTATATTTACAATTCCAAGTACAAAACAAGTACATAAGTTACGAGAATTAAGAACTTAGTCAATATTTTAACAAGTAAATATTAAAAACCGCATTCAATTTATTCAATAGTAATAATTATTTAATAAATATTGGTTTAAAATAATTGACTTTATTCGACATCAAAAGACCGTGTTATTGAGATATAAAATACATATTTAATATTTTTATTGTTTTCCGGAATACAACAACAATATTTATTGAAAACTTTAGCCTTTTTTGATCGCATCATACATATAATGTCAGTTTTATTCAATCATTAATCCCGATACTATTTTCAGTTCCACATATACAAATATCACAATAACGATAAATACAATTTCCAACACAGATTACTCAATAAGAGAAAGAGATTTCTAACAACAGAACAGAATGAATTAGCTGAAAGTTTCTTGTAAACCCAAAAACACAATAACAGCGATGCTATGACGTTGACGGGAATTATATTGCTTCATCATCATGTATGTGTATGAGTACTTGTAAATGTATGGATGTGTGTGCGTGCGCGTGCGTCTGTGTGTGTGTGTGTGTGTGTGTGTGTGTGTGTGTGTGTGTGTGTGTGTGTGCGTGTGTGCGTGCGTGCGTGCGTGCGTGCGCGCGCGCGTGCGCGTGCGTGTGTGTGTGTGTGTGTATATGTATATTGTCTCTAGTCTTCGGCTGCCTTTGTACCAATAATCTTGTAACAACCATTGCTGTATTTGTGAAATATAATTCCTAGTTCAGAACATATATATGTTTTTGATTACGTTCATACATATATAAGCAGTTAATTTTAATAATAAGAACATAATGACATTTTACTTGTCTTAAAGTTCATCTATATAAGAATCCAACAATAAACTACAATACAATGAGGTTCTATTAGTATTTGAACTTACGACTTTTTATACTTTCATAAATTATTCAATACTAATTATTTAAAATAAAAACAATAATTATTTTAATTTTATATTTAGTTATGTAAGCTACGTTTATATGGTTTTTAAAGATTACAAGAAAAAAACAAAACCTATGGTGTTTAATGTGTATGTATGTTTGTTTAGTTTGTATGTTTAATATGTATGTTTAGTATGTATGTATGTTATTTCCTCAACCTTATGGGTTGCCTGGCTGAAATCCTGGCTTTTTTGTTTATTGGTGCTCAATAAAAAATATATATATTATAAATTATAAAATATTATTAGTAATTTTATTATGTTTGTCTGTAGATATGGTCTGCTCGGCGCTTCAGGCTGCGGGAAAACCACGCTGCTATCATGTATAGTGGGGAGGAGAAAACTTAATCGGGGGGAGATATGGGTGTTGGGAGGTAAACCTGGGACTAAAGGTAAGAAATCCTTTAATTTAGTATAGTCTATAATGATTATATTTTTGATATTTTTTTTTTAATAATTATACATTTTATAATTATTTTGTTTTTACATTTGGTAAAATATTATGATTTATACATAATATTACCAATGTTTTATGTATATATTATTTATAGTAACTTAATTGAGTTTAATTAGTTGTAAAATATAAATAAAATAAAGAATTCTTAATCTAGTCATTTATTTAAGAGATTTTTTGTCATACCGAAGTAATATATTAATAAATTTAGCACACGGTGATGAAATCTTATGAGATTCTTAATTAATAATTCAAGGTAAAAAATTGACTCACTTTTATGAGGTTTAGAATTTAAATATAAAGATGGCTTCGTAGTATAATTCTATTTATAAAGAAACTTACAATAAATATAGCAGATAATATTATGTTAAAATACACATTTATATTAAATATGTTATAAAAGACCTAGTACAACTGGAAGTCATGATCCGCAATATATAAATCAGTAAATATATTATAAAAGACCTATGAGAACTAGAAAAGACATAACCTCTAAACCTTATAGGGTCGGGTGTACCAGGCAAGCGCGTGGGCTACATGCCGCAGGAGATAGCGCTGTACGGGGAGTTCACCATCAAGGAGACCATGATGTACTTCGGCTGGATCTTCGGCATGGAGACAAAAGAGATAGTGGACCGCCTGCGGTTTCTGCTGGACTTCCTCGACCTACCCAGCGAGAATAGGATGGTCAAGAACTTGAGGTGAGTACACACTAGGAAACCATGGAACCCCAGAGGAAACCATGGTTGTGTGAGTCAATCCCCTTATACTATAAGTTTTCCGCAATCTATGGTAGATTTCTTAATATTAATAGGCCAGTAGACATGTATGATTCTCGTACTAATTGTAAGTAGGCATCTCCGAAATGTTTTATCACCTTAAAACCAGGATGAGAGTAAATTGGGAAGGGGTCTTCTTGAAACTCAAAAAAAAAAAACATCTTTGTGAATTCTGGTGATTATAGGTATCAACTTATTTGGATTCATACGAGGTTAAATATACCCTAGATGTTATTTATTTTAAGGCCAGGTTTCCAAAAAACGTATCACGGCCAAATCTGAAATAATAAATAAACCTTTAAAAAAAATTCACCTTGATTTTAGACTTTAACTGAATGCCAAAAAAGAAAAGATTTCTGAATAAAAATAATATTTTTTTTTTTGTCTGTCTATGCTGTTAGCCCCGTTGGCTATTACAGCGTCACCGGGGGAAATAGATAAAAATAATAAGTGTAAAAAAAAAATACTTGGGTCTTATTCCTATTTTTTTATGAATAATTCTTATTAATTCTTTATCAAATGAGTCTTCCTCGTTTTCCAAGTTGCAACTTGCATACCAATGTACTTGCTTTTGTCACTTTTATAAATATTACCATGTTTCCATATAATTTATGAAAGAAATCTTCACACAAAATGATTAAAAACGATTTGGTTTTTCCAAGTACGTAACTAAACACGTTAATTAAAAAATACATAACATTTTTATGATTGTAAAAAAATATATATTTTAAAAACTCCTGTTTAATTTTTTTTATTAAACATTTTTTTAGGTATCAAATACAGTAAAAATTAAAATAGTGTATATTTTTTATTATCGTTTACTTAATAAACAATAAAGTGTGTAAATTTTATCCATATATGGTAATTCGGGGAGTATAATAATTAATAGTAATAAACATATTATCTTCCTGTTTTTAAATATATCTCAGGAGAACTCGAAAAATGTTTTTTTATATGTTTCTTTTAATTTGTCATTTTATTTGGATTTGAAAGGTAGGACTTTTTTTGTAAAGATTATAATTTTTACTTTTTTTGTTAATATAATTAATCTCAGAATCAGGTAATGGCAAGGAGCCTGCGTGGAAATATACTAACTTACGTAAATACCGAATACTGAATTATAATAAAAAAACCTTGATCCTTGAAGGACAAGCCTTCATTAATAAAACTCAAACATTTCATATCGTAAGAACATTAATATTAAATATTAGCATTCCTAAAATAAATTAATTAAAAAAAGTAAATATGATATTCAACGAACAAAAAAAAATGCCTAAAAAACTGAATAATATCCGAGACCATATAATTTCTTACTAAATCATAACCTGCTCAAACAACTTAACAAGGAATTGAAATAACTTTACGAAAACAGGTTTCCTGGTATGTCCATAGCCGGTCAAGTATTTTTTTAAGCATATTTAAATGACGTTTCGTTTTAGAAGTAGCTTGTAACAATGTAGCATAGAGTATATTATAAAATCGTGTCCCTAAAGTAAAAGCTCATTTTACCTATCCGCCTCTCTTTCTTGCATGTATGATTAGAAAAAGATAAGTATAGGTCTCTCATCTTCCCTATTTTATTATTTGTTACATACGCAGGCACACAGACACATTTTTTATATTTTGCCATTTAACAAGTCAAATGTCAAGTGGTTTATCTAAATTGGTTTTTTATTAGATCTTGTTTATAAGCTTTTGCAATCAATTATATATTTACGTGTATATCATGAAAAAAAATATTCAAATCTTGTCCATATCTACAAGTAGTGATGTAGCTTTGTCGAAATATATATTAAAATAAACTATACCACGTCTGTCAGTTATCATTATTTAATGTGCCTTTTTAATGCGTCCCTTGTTTTTGTTATTATCAAACATGTATGTTACAAAGATAAATAATATCTTATTTGTTTTTAATAAATTATCTAACCTATTATGTAGGTTAATTACTGAGCAAAGGAATACTAATATAGTTTTTAAGATACTTGTACTAACAGACTCCTTTTTGAGCATGTTATCTCAAATTTATATGATTAATCTGACAAATACAGACTAAATATGATAAGAGCATGGGTGACGTGTCCGTGGATAAAAGTAAAAAAATAAAAAAGAAATAAATAAAACCTATTATGTAAAGTTACATATAAGTATATAAAAATGAGGAAGTAGACGGTGGAGTATCTGCGTTAAGATAGACTATGTATATGGGCTTATACAAATTCCAATGAAATAACTTAAATTACAATCAAGGACCAAAGAACGGTCGCGGATTCGAATCCTGGCTGTTTTCTATTTAATGTAATACATGATTTATCTGTTTTTTAGAGGATTAATAATTGTATTGTAATTGTTTAAATTTTTAATAACTTTACCATAACTATGAATCACTTTTTAGTTTTTACTGATTAAGAAAGACAACATTAAAAAAAATAATTTTAATCCATTATCAATATGTTGTAAGCAATAATATTTATCTAGAAAATTACGACAAACATATAACTTACAAAAGTGGTTGAAGGAAATAATTAAAATAAACACAGATTACAATATTTTTTTACGTAATATTTTTTGTTTTCGGTTTTACAAAAGGCCAAGGTGCTATACAAATAAATAAATAAATAATATGTATTTTTATGACTTAAGTATTGGCAGTTTAATTAATAACACGCGACGTATAGATAAATGAACAGTACTGTTTTAATAATTATACAAAACTAGCTCTTATTTCGACTCTGTCTGCGAGAATATAAAAAAATATACATACGAAAATTAAATGCACAAAACATATAACATTCAACCCGATGATAGAACAGAATTATTTAAATAAATAATGAAAGCCTCATATTTGATATATGAAAACTCTAGTACTGGTTTTAAGGAAGTGTGATGTTATATACAACCTTCTTCAGATAACCTTCAAAAATGTTTCTAAACTGATTGGAATCCAGACATCGAGATTTTTTGCGTGTATGTTTATTTTTTCATTATTACTTAACGTCTTTTGTCTAGTCTATAATATACAAATAATAATCATTCGAAATTAAAGAATATATTTTATAAAATATAATTATCTTTCAATTCTCTAGTCTCCAATAATTCGCACACTCAATTCATTTTTCCCACGTCTATTTCACGTTGATTTTCACGGTAATTACTGGCTTGAATGTAGCTTTGTACCGCACTGAATATGTTTGGTACAATACCACTACGTTATATATGAACTTTGTCATTTGTCAACGTACTGACGTAGTTTTATTAATCTATATTGAGAAAAGAAAATCGTTAATCACTCGTTTCAGAAATATCTGATTCCGAGTCTGATGTATCATTGACATTTATAACAAAACTAAAATCAATATAATATATATAATAAAATATCTCATGTATTCTTCTTCTTTTTTTCGACGTGCTGACAAGTTTTAAACTAGACATCTTGATTTTCTCGACATTTAAAAAAATATAAAGTAGACTATATTTCGTAACGAGTCTGGATTTTCGTAAAAATTGGTGGGGCGCGTCTTCGTGAATTGCACGAACTATACTACAGTCAGATCGCTACAATTTCTCGTTTTGTACAATACCACTATCATTTGACAACTTACTAACACTTTTACGTAAAAATTTACTTCCCTCAGGTAGCCATATTTTCTTTATGTTTTATATGAAAAAGAATACCGTTGGGAAAACTGACGATTAGAACAGTCTTATAAATTGGTCCATGTTCATAAATATACCAGTCTTTGTTATCGTGAGGCAGAACATTGGGTTTGTCACGCCCATTGTTGTAATGACCCTCATTAGCTGCTTACACGGTAGGAGTTGACGCATTTGTAACGACTTTTACTATGAATGAACCGTATTATGTAGCTTTAGGAAAGAAAGAGAGTACTAGAAAGGGAATATAATATATATATTTCGCTTTCAGTTTTATTAAGGATCGGTATATACATATTGTATCTGGTATTATTGTTAGAATAAATATAATCTGCTTAGTATATATTCAGTCCAAAATAAAAAAAAATACTTAATTCCTTTTTGTTACCATTTTTTTGGACTTTTACGATGTAGATGAAATGGACTATATTTTTTTTTAAATAGGAGGTAATCTGGTACAATATTTAAAATAATATGATCAGCTCAAATACAAAAATAGTTAGCTTAATTTTCTTCCAAAATAAATATAAATACTCTTTACTTGTAAAAGTTTTACCAAACATAGCATCCTTTTAGAAATCCATAACTCGTAATAACACATTACGTGAGTAGTTTCTGGGATAATTATAAAGATGTTATTACCGTTAGATAATAGACAATATAAATTTTAATCTGCATAATAATTAATGTGGTTACGTCATTGCTTTCTCTTCAATTACACCATCACTTGTGAGGCTCTGAGATTGATGAACTGCCTCGTTCCGTACTTATAGTTTACGATAATATCATGTATTTATCTCTTAATATTACCTAAATATATAGTTTTTCATTTTTTTTTAATCGGAAGCCAAGGCAACAATTTCTTGGAACCAACCCTAAAATGAACATATAAGTACTTCATATATCGCCTTTCTTTCAAGTAATAATAATTTTTAATATGTACTTCTGATGGATATTTTAAATGTATATAAGACGCAATACAGGGTTATATAGAGGGTTATTATACAATGAGGGATAGATAGATAGTGAGGGATGTTATACAGGGATAGATAGAGAATTATTGATGACGTAGCTACTGCTATTGCAATAGCTTATTTAAGACACACTTAAGACACATGTACGTAATATAATGTTATATGGTAGGTATGCTAATACTAATAATAATTTAAAATAATGTTTCTAAATAAAGATTACTCAACCCTGTTAGTTATTAAAGTGGTGGGGATGGTATGATACAGAAAGCAAATTCAAGATGGTGTTCATTATTTTTAATCAATATTTTTAAAATATATAAAAGTCTAACATGGCTAAAATGTTTCATCTTGAAATGTTTTTCATTTAAATATATTTTTAGAAAGATTTACAAGTCACGAATATGTAATTTACTTTCTAAATTAAGTGATATTAGAATTGACAATGACTATGCATTAGACATAAAGAAAAATACCTGAGGCTATACATTGTCGGAGTCTTACAGAGATTAACTTTTTGTCTTGTACCAAAGATGTCTATATTGAATGTGTATATAAGAAGAAACGGAATGACATCAGCATAATTCAAATCGTTCGTAAATCATAATAAAATAAAATTATGTTTGTAATTATAATAAAATAAACATGTTTCTTAGAGACTATAATAAAAAGGTTTAATATATAAAATATAAATAAAAATTCAATAGTTTTTTTAAAGATAAATCCGTTCGTCTGTCCTCGAGGACTCTAGAAGGCAACGTTGTAAGAAACGAGTACTTTATAGCAGTTTTTTAAGTAAGTTAAGTTGAAAAAGGTCACGAAAATAAAATAAAAATAATTTTCATTGCAACAGGATAATAATACTTTACTTCCACATTGAAGATCCCAGATATCATACAAAAAATTTGAAAACAGAGACATAGTTGTGAACATTACGTCTTATATGCAAACTTAGGAACTTTTTATGTTTTTTCATATAAAAAGTGCAGATGACGAGCTTATATAATATTATTCAATATCAATTTTTTTTTATTGCTCGATGTCGGTCATACTACTTATATCAGTGTCTATAGATACGTAATAAGATGTAAGATTACTCTGTGATTTTGAAACATGCTTTTTTAACTCATGATTATTTGCTTGCTATGCTTTTTATAACTCATGATTATATAATTAAGTTTATATATAATGAGGTAGGTACATAAAATTATCGTTTTTTTTTGTTTGTTTGTTTGTTTGTTCTGGCTTTTATGCAAAACATCTAAACAGATTTTACCGGGATTCTGGGTAATTTATTTGTGTCAAAAAAAAAAATTTTTTATTTTTTTTTAATTTTAACTGGTTAAGTCTATATTCTACCAAATATTTATTAAACATCTCTTATTAAAAAATGAATAGATTATTTGATTAGCGAGTTCTTGGCGACAAACTGGCTCGGTTGTTTCCTAAACAAGTTTATTTATTATTAACGACTAATATTTATACATAGACTAGTATTGGTTTTATCAAATAAAAAATTATTGTGTTCATTAAAAATTTTAATATTTATTAACTTTAAACGACTCTTCTTCGTGACAGTTATTTCTCTTGAATTCCCTTTTAATTGGATAATAATTCAGAAAACTTTTTTTAACATGTTGCGTTTTTTTTAATATATATTGTTCGAATTACCGCACTCACAATTACCAATTTAAGATAACACTTGAGAGATTGATCTAAATACATGTTCTTCCGTATTTTCCGAAATTAATTATTGATCTTGATTTTTGATACATTATTTTTAAGCAGGAAATATTTTATCTCTCTGCTATCAGAATCTGTTTCTCGAGTTGTCGATAACCGTAATTTGAACTTAGTTTGAACTCACCCATCCAAGTTTATTTGGATCTCGGATGGTAGATCGATTTTTAATTTGATCCCTAAGACCAGATCTGACATTAAACCATCTCTTCCAGTGGCGGTCAGCAACGGCGGGTGTCGTTCGCAGTGGCGCTGATGCATGACCCGGAGCTGCTGATCCTGGACGAGCCCACAGTGGGCGTGGACCCGCTGCTGCGGCAGTCCATCTGGACGCATCTCGTGCGCATCACCAGCTCAGGAGACAAGACCGTTATCATCACCACGCATTACATCGAGGAAGCGCGTCAGGCGCACTGCGTGAGTACCATTTTGAGCTGTTCTCAATTGATTGTTATGTATTCATATTTAATAAAATTATTTATGTACTATATAATTTAATGATATCGCTACAGATAAGAAAACTAGCTATTTGACTAGCTTCTAAGACTTAACTTAACTGAATACTATTCGGAACTGAACCTTCTCACATAAATAAATAATATGTTTTAACAAAACATAATTTTATTCCTAGGTTTAGTATTTTCTTTACAAACCATTTGACCATTTGAGGAGGGAGAGGTTAGACTGTCAGTCTCACGAATATTTGATTTTTTTATCGTGTATAATATTTAAAATATTCATTGAAAATCTTTTTTTGATGTTGAATATTAAATATCCTCAAATAAAGTCACGTGTCGCTCACTCGTGTTCACGGTCGTCCCGCCAGTTCACCTTACAACTTTTTGAACATTACGAATTACTTTTCACTTCTCTTATGTATATTATATTACTGGGCAGTATTTTTATTCGATTATATAAGTCTATAAAGGTCTTATTATTATTTATCTTTAATATAAACAAACATAAACAAAATGTTTTCTTATACGTAATAAGGAAACTTGAAAGCTTTTGACTTTAGATAATAATAATTTATTTTGATATTTTTCAGCATTGCTTTTGTTTATCTGTTATTACAAAAGTTGTGATATTTTTTAATAACATATTGTATGTATTTAAACATACGGGTTTAATGATAGTAAACTTGTATAATAAAGTATTTTACTCACGTTATTATTTGTAATTTTTCCGATTAGTTTCAAATCATTTGTGTTTCTTGTTTATGATTTCTTACTTCGTATTATTCTTTAATAGCAATGCTATTAAAATACATGTATTATTGTATTAGTAGCTTTTATAGCACTTTCAGAAACTAGACGCACAAAATCAAAAAAGGAAATTTAAGTAAACTAATATATATAATATAAAATTAAGCTTGACATTATTCATTCATGTTATAAAATGGCAAGATATTTGATAAAATTTTAACGAACGACCTTCATCGGCTTAGGTCACAAGCCTTGAATATCAATATATATAAAGTATCAATATAAGTAGGTATATTATAAGCTGATTATCTCCTATTTTTTTCTTTCATACCGGAAATTTTTATACTTATTATATTCTGTATGTTTTTTAACATGTTATTGATTATATACACGATTTTAGTCAATACCATTATATGTATACAAAAAACAATAAAAATCAACATAAACTTAATGTTTAAAAAAAAAAATACAATAAAAACATCTAAAGCTTTATTATTCATCGCAAATAAAAAATTAACATTATAAAAAAATATTCTAATAGCTTTAAGGTACAAAGGCTAAAGTTTCGTAACATTCTATATATTCAGCGAGTGAGGAGCGAAATATTGTTGATCAAATGCATTCTACGTCATCAAACTTCTGTAATTAATGAACCGTTCTGATTCAAATTTGTGAGAACTGGTGAATGTTTATAAGCAAAAAAATCGGTAATAGGTCATGTCCTTGAGGAATAATCAATCAAAAATGGTTTTCAATGGGTTGCATTGAGTTCAGCTGGCGCCCTTTTTGTTAACATTAGTCGAGCAGTATTTTCGATTGGAGAGTGAAATTATACTTATATTATACTGTGTGAAAGTTATTAAAGATTAAATTTCGAGAATTAAAATTGCGATATCACTCGCTTGACAATCATTCAGAATGACTGTCATTGTATTTATCAACAGTGTAAGTCCCATTATGCCTTAACAAATTTACCTATAAACTAATTGTAAGAATTATCGTGGCCATCCCTCAGATTGGTCTGATGCGTAGCGGGCGACTGCTGGCCGAGGAGTCTCCGCAGGCCCTCCTGCACATGTACAGCTGTGTGTCGCTCGAGGATGTGTTCCTCAAGCTATCCAGACGGCAGGGTAAGTACCTAAAACACACATGAACACCTTCTCACACGAGCGGTATAAAGTCTATTTGAAAACCAAACACACACAGACGCGCTCACACATACTCTCAATGGTTTCCTTCGACCTCTCAACTTGGATTACACAATATACAACACGTACGCTCAGTACACACACTTGCAAGCCTTACATTTAACACTTCGTTCTTTCACATTAGTGATTATGTTCTTCTGGTTCAAACTTTAGATCAGTTGAAAGGTTCCAAATATGGATATAGCTGGATACTTTCTAACTACAATCTTCGTTAACTATTCCAATGTACTGTTATATTATTGTTAGTTTGAATATAGCTTTGCAATAATCTACAATTTTTTTGTTAATGATTTTATGTATATAAAACTTATCTAATTATATAGATCAATCTCAATGTCAAATAAAATGTAACTAATTATACAAAAACAATCTCGCAATCACATATACATCTCATTTATAAAACACCTTCGAATTTATTGACTTGTGCGAAACCTAATTCGTGAATTAAAGCAAAGCAAAGAATATTTAACAAATCAATATATTTAAAATGAGTTGTGTAATTATTACGTAATATGTACATAACATCCAACGTCTCAGAGATTTTACAAAACAGAAATTGTAATATTTTCTACTTGTGTAACTCTGTCTCTTGGCTACAGCACTTTAACACTTAAAATAATTATGTAAATGAACTGCATCTGGATATGTTATTAAATTCAAAATAACATTGATTTGAATTGATCATTGTTTTTACATATTTTTTACTCTGTGTCATTAAAACAACAATAAGACGGTCCACAATAAAAACTTGATCATAAAAGTGATGCATTAAAACAATAACCATGTAAAGGTTTCGTCACTTAACAAGCTCAAGGCCCGACTCCCATCACCTTGCTTTGTTTTGTAATACACTTGCACGCTCGCGTACACTCGCATACAAAATTAATGATGACTGATAAAATTTTACTACAAATAATCATCAAAACGATACAATTATTGACGGTAACTGTACAATTTGCAGTTAGTTTTTTTAAAATATACAAGTGAAAACCATCACTGATTACTGTTATGTTATCTACGGTATAATAATCTTTATTCGTTTTTATATGCAGTGCTGTGCTCCATTGTACTATAAGCACTGAATCATTTCCGACACGGCCAACATCTAGCTCAACTAGCTTTTCCTTTATTTCCACATAATCTTATAAGATATTTTACTGCTTCACAAAATGACTATAAAACATCCTTCTATAAGGTCTATATTTATTTTATGATAATTGTTTGTACTATTGCACTAAAAATTCTGAATGAGAACTCAGTTTCACAATACAACAAAATGGCTACAAATCAAATCATTCCCTTATATTTTGTCTCTTGGCTGATAATTTATGAACACGTAAGAAAAGGACCTTAGTTATAAATTTTGAAAACGTATTTTCTCTAAGGCCAATCCAACCAAGTAGCAGAGTTGAACATCTCGGGTGGAGCGCTAGGGCTAAACAAGATGTCTAAGCGAGAGGAGGCACCGTATGCTGCCGAGGACGGACAGGTCGTGGGACTCAACTTCCATCAGAGCAAAGAGGTGCTCATTATGGAGGCCGCGGGTTCCAATGGAGACGTGAGTACACACACATACAGTATTACTTACACACAATAAAAAAAAACAATTTGTATTGAGTGAGAAATATAACCGTAAAATATTTATTCTAGCTGCCGGGTAAAGTGACAGAAGTTGTCAAATCTGAATGTGAAGACTGCGGAGATTGTTTTAACGTGAGTATCTTAAATTGTATTTTCTCCACAGTAATAGATAAAATAGGTGTTTACGCTTTTTTGATTGAAATATTGAAAGGTAAGAATGAATAAGGTTTTTAAATACTCAATATATTTTAATATTCTTTTTAGCTGACATCTCGCGGTAAGATCAAGGCCCTGATCCAGAAGAACTTCCTCAGAATGTGGCGGAACATCGGTGTGATGTTGTTTATCTTCGCGCTACCCGTCATGCAGGTCATACTGTTCTGTCTCGCAATCGGGAGGGACCCCAGTGGATTAAGATTGGTGAGAAACAATGATGTAGTCTGTGTAGACATTTATCAATTGTTACTACTAAAATCGAGGAGAAACTATTACATAAAACCTCAAAAAACAATAATATCATCTATGTAGATAATTTTTGAGAAATATAATTTAATTTATTATTATTTTATAACTGTAATGCATCAAATATAATATGTTCCATTTGAACATACTGAGTAAATAAATGATAAAAATACTACTAAACGAAATAGACTTAAAATCCAACGCCATACAAAATATTATTAAAGTTGATAAAATTCAGAGGTTCAACCAACAATCTCTACTCCAGGCGATAGTAAACGACGACGTTAACATCATCGACAACTACTGTCCCTACAACACGTCCTGCTCCATGAAGAATCTCTCGTGTCGGTACCTCGCTCACCTCAAGAACCAGTCCATCATCAAGGAATACTACGCGGACCTCACCACCGCCACCAACGCCGTAGAGCGCGGGGACGCTTGGGGCGTGCTGTTCTTCAACGAAAATTACACAGACTCATTAGTGGCCAGGTTGGCTCTAGGTAAGACTAACTTACTTTTCAATTCAATTTCAATATTAACATTAGTTTAGGCCAAGAGTAATTATAATTATATTTAGAAAAAGCCCTAAGATTTCTTACATTAACTAACTTAAATAAGTATTTAAAAAACTTAAATAATAAAGTAAATTGATACACACGCTGATACAACGACAAGTTGCCGTTTTCTGCAAAACCTATTTAAATTCTATTAGATAAACGAACTTAAAAATAATATTAAAATTCCAGCGGACACAGCGGATAACGAAACAATAATGTCATCTGAAATCCAAGTGTGGCTCGACATGTCCAACCAACAGATAGGACTCATGCTTAACAGGGACATACAGTTCAGTTACCGAGACTTCGCCAAGGTACGTTCATAGATATACAGTCTTTACACCTAACTGACTATTCTATTCTTGTTGTCTATCTGTTTCTTTTTATATAAACTGGGACTTTGTAAATTAATATTAATAGATAATGAAAATTTTGTGCTTTTTGATAATACTGTTAAACAGGTTTTATTTTCTTGTGGTCATTTAATCTGATCAGTAGTACAAGGTCCTTTACATATTCGGAACTACATAATAATTATATTAATATTGTATTTTTCTTTCATTTCCACATAACGCACTCTAGCCCCAAGCAGGGTTATGCCACGAGCACTAGACAATTAATAACAAACTAATAGACAAATATAAAATTATTATTTTTACATAGATACCTATTTTACTTCTTGTATACAGATCGAACCCATTAACTGGCGCGTTCACTACAGTCGATATTTTTATTATACCAATGAATATATAGCACTATTTATAACAAATTGTTCTATGTGACTCATTTTACAGGAACTGCTATCAACATGTAAATACAACCCCAAAGTGGGTGACATCCCCATAGACTTCATGGATCCTATCTATGGAGACAACAATCCCTCCTTCACGGACTTCGTTGCGCCCGGAGTTATATTGACGTGAGTTTATTATACTTACTTATAGCTTGGTTTAAACTGTTTAAATTTATTAGGATTCTGATCACTTCTACTGAATTAAGCCTTCGCCTTTGTGTGACTCTTTCAGCTTATCCAGAACCTTATGTAGCACGGTGCATCTAATATTAATCAATCCAGACCGATATTATTGAAGTCTATAAATTGTTGACGTTATTTGCAGATTATTAAATTTATCATACATAAATATATAAAAAAACTATGGGTACAATTGAAACGACTAGTACTCAGTGGTGTATTGATGGCATGTGTCCTCAGCATCGTGTTCTTCTTGGCGGTGGCTTTGACGTCGTCTGCTCTGATCGTGGAGCGCATGGAGGGTCTCCTGGACCGTTCGTGGGTCGCGGGCGTGTCTCCCGGAGAGATCCTGTTCTCGCACGTGGTGACGCAGTTCGTGGTGATGTGCGGACAGACCGCGCTGGTGCTCATCTTCATGATCCTCGTGTTCGGCGTCAAGAGCAACGGAAACATCTTCTACGTCATCATGCTGACGCTCCTGCAGGGTATGCATTGATTCTTGACATTTTGTAATTTTTATTTACCTGCATTTTTAAACCATACTATTTGTATATAGATATTTATTTTATAACTATTCAATACGAGTTCATTAAAAAGTTCTCAGTCTTGTGAAAACACCAAATTATCTTGTGAAATCTAAGTAATGATTACTTAATACGAGGTCGGGGTTCCCCGGGGTGTGTTTCTGGACCTCTCTATTAGAACTAGTATAACCCGTACGTTGTCGGTCAGGTCTCTGCGGCATGTGCTTCGGGTTCGTGATCTCCGCGGCGTGCGAGCTGGAGCGCAACGCCATCCAACTGGCGCTGGGTTCTTTCTACCCCACGCTGCTGCTGAGCGGCGTGATCTGGCCCATCGAAGGCATGCCGTGGGCGCTCCGCGGCGGCGCGCTGTGCCTGCCGCTGACGCTGGCGACGTCTGCGCTGCGAGCCGTGCTGACGCGCGGCTGGCCGCTGTCGGAGCCCGACGTGTACCTCGGCTTCGTGGCCACGCTGGCCTGGATCGCCGTCTTCCTCACACTGACGCTCGTCATCCTGCGCTTCAAGCGAGGCTGATGAACGAGGCGCGGGACCAATGTACATAGTAGAATATTTATAGCGTAGTAGGTATTAGGGAACGTCGGCGGACGATGTCTCGGGTAGAGGTAGGATATAAAGTTACCATAGACTAAGCTAGAGCCGTGGACGCAGGCGGTTATGTACATAAGTAGTCTTAGGTTGCGCGTCGGTCCGTACCGATCCTCCGCACGCGGTCCGACCGATCGGCGCTCGAGAAGCTTATTTATTATGTTAATATTTCGTGATTTTGTACGGTTTCGAGGGCAATATATTCGTTTAGTTCTATTTAGAATAGCATACGATTGTCGGACTGTGATTATTTTTGCTAACGTTGACATTTTTGTAATGACAATTATACGATAATACTGTACCAAATAGTCATTGTTGTTTTATTTCGCACCAGATATCGTGTCAAGATACAACAAAACACATACACACATTTTATAATATTAATTAAGATTATTAAAACACAATTCCAAAGTAACATTTTTATTTGATAAAATATTGTTAAAATAAACTTACAAAATATGTATTAATTATCACTTAAAAATCCTGAGACTTATTTTGTCAAAATTTCACTAAGAATTTTCTTCTTTTTCTGTCCCTTATTGAACTTTTGTTTCTGAAATGAATAAATAATGTTGTCATTAATAAAGTAAAGTGATACAAAAAGTAGAAGAAAAATAAATTGATTTGTGTTAGAATGGAGAAAATCCATCATTTAACGCCATTTTATATGCAATACGTAATTATTATGCAATAACTCACTGTTCTTTTCTCTGATGTCATTCCTACAAACTCTTTCCTGGCTTTCTTTGGCTGAGTCAAGTTCTGTCGTTTGTTCGGAGGACCCTCGCCACCATTCTGAAGGTCATTTAAACAATGATTTAATTTAATGAACACAGACCGGGCACCAACAAATATGTATATTATCTTCTAGACCACTTCCTATAGCACATTATAACACAGTATCATAATATGGGATAAGGTTAATCACATACTTATTGCAATTAAAATAATATTAATTGTTGTAAAAATTATTTATAATATTCCTTATGTAAATAATATTGTATTTTATATAAAGTTTTTACCTAAAATAAACACAAATGTCATACCTGATGCTTTCTTTTAATCCGTCTGTATGCTCCATCTGTACTGTCATGTCCAAACTTCCCTCTTCCAAACTGATTACCTCTGTCCTTATTCCACACTGGCTGTCTGCCTCGTTGAACCACGCTGCCTTGATGTCCTGTCTGCGCCTTGTGCCTTATAGTCTGTTGTTTGTTTAGTGCCTTGTGTGTTGGCTGAGTGCAACGTTTTACACGCAATATTCTGTTCTTAATTGTGAGGTCTTCTTCTGTTAAGGCTAATGCTAATTCTACGCCATCTTTAGAGGTGAAGTTCACATAACCAAAACCTGGAAAAAATATTAGAATTAAGAGAGAAAAATCTGAATTTTATTATTAATCTAAATTTAGCATTTACATTTGTTAAATCTAAAAATCCTTACCTTTCCCAGCGTTAGTCTTTTTGTCTCTGACAATCCTAACCGACTCAATGTCTCCACATTTGTCAAATTTAGCTCGGAGTCCCTCGTCTTCTAGGGTGAAGGGAATGTTGCCCACAAAAACGGAACACTTAGGGTCGTGGGTTGCGCCAGTGGTATCGCTGCGAGAGACTCGTAAATGGTTGCCGTTTAAAAGAGTATTGTTTTCTGAGAGTGCCTGAAAGAAATAATATATTTAAGAGAAAATTCATTACAGGCATGTAAAATTATATGATTGAGACACATAAGATGGCCAAATTTATAATAAGATGATTATTTTATAAAAAAAAAATCATTAAAAGTATCTACTGACACAAAGAATACAATTAGCTTTTCATTGAATAGCAATTGAAAAAGAATATGTCAAATTATACCTTATTGACTGAATCCACATCTGCAAACTTGATATACACATTGACTGTGGTTCTGTCTGGATGGAGCTCTTTCTTGATGACGGCCAGCTTGGGCGTCACACTCGCGTCTTTCACCGGCACTGTTCGGATCCTGCATGAAAAATGGCTCAATAATTACTTGTAGTGCAAAAACTATTATGCATAATAAATAATTTTAGTTTTAAATTACAAGGGAAATGAATGGAATCTTAAATGAATGTAAAATAATGCACTTTGTTTAAATAACTTAATCCCTAAAATATAAAATGAGTTTTTCATCAATACTACTCACCTAACAGTTTCTATCTGCCCATGTGTACTAAATATCTTCTTAAGTTCTTTCTTACATTTATTACTAAATGGTACATTGCCTACGAAGATTGTTCTCTGGATCTCATCTTCAGATGGTGGCTGTTCCTTTTTACCTTTTGTTACATCTTTCTTAACTGGAGCTTCTTCTTCATCAGAACTTTCCTGGTTGGGTCCTGTGTCCAGCGTTTTCTTGTTCTCTTCTTCATTCTCTGAATGCATTTCATCATCAGATTCATGCTCAGAGTCAGTATCTTTGTTAGTGACGGCATTAGGATTTATATTGGTGACAATATTTTCAGTTTCACTTAATTGGTTTAATAGCTCTTTTTTATTTGTTTTAGATTTGTTCTTTTTCTTGTTTTTCTTTTTTGGAATTTGGCTCTGATTTACATCAACTTCAAGTTCTTCAAATTGATTTTGAGTTTTATTTTTCTTTTTCGGTTTCTTTCCATTGGTATCTCCTTCAATCACTTCATTAGTTTCAGTAATATTTTCCGATTCTTCAGATACCTCTTTTTCTGTTACTGATTTGGACAGTTTTCTCTTCTTTTTATGCTTTAACTGAAGATTATCCAAAACTTCAGTATTTTCCTTATTACTATTACCACTAATAGTACTTTCATCTGCTATTACCTCAGGTTCAGTAATATTTTCTGATTCTTCAGAAACCTCTTTTTCTGTTACTGATTTGGACAGTTTTCTCTTCTTTTTATGCTTTAACTGAAGATTATCCAAAACTTCAGTATTCTCCTTATTACTATTACCACTAATAGTACTTTCATCTGCTATTACCTCAGGTTCAGACGGAGTTAAAGACAACTTTTTCTTTTTTTTTCTTGCAGTTATATCTTGTGAAATATCAGCATTGTTTTTATCTGTGGATTTTTTGTTCGATTTTTCCATAGTTTTGGGAGATTTTGGGCTAAGTAAAATCTGAGTTTCAATGGCTTCCGTGTCTAATTCATCTTTAAGGTGTTTTTTAACTTTGTCTGCCTTGGGACTACTGAAACTTGAATCACCGTCCTCGTTAGTAACATCTAAATCAGGATTTTGAAATATTCTCTTAGGAGATTTCTTGACGATTGCTTTTTTCTTCTGCATTGTGGGGGAGAGGAAAATAGATCTGTCGTTAACAAATTCACTTTTTGGGGTCACATTTGGCGAAGGTTGATGTTTCATAGGTGTAAGTGGTTTCTTTAGTCGTTTTGGACGATTAGGCGTCACATTTCCTGATATTAAAGCAGCTACACTACCCACTACGTAATCCATATCAAAAATGTTAGTATTTAGTTTACTAAACGATCCCACATGGTATTTTCTGCAAATAACAGGCAATAAACGGCGCAGCACATTGACAGACTTATTTGACACATGTCAATTGTGAGTTGTGACCTGATGGTTGAGACAGAAACAAAGGCATTTCGATTTACGACCCACTACATAGGTATACAATCTCAAGTCTACAAAAAATAATACAATATAATTTATATATATTTTTTTACTTTTCTTATACATAATTATTATTAAAAAATAAAAAATAAATTACACGTTGCATAATTGTACAATGGCAACTTTGACATTAAAATTAAAAATTATAAACAAGACTAGCAGCACCAGCACATTTTCGTTTGTACCGCTGCGAAATGATGAATTTTATAGTCGTTCTTATTAACTTTCGTTTTGTTTGATGTTGTTACGATTATTATTGTGATTAAGTTAAGTGGTTTAATAGTTTGACAGTGGATTATTTGATAACTAAACGTAAGTACTTTTCAATCTTAATTAATTACACTTGTTAAAAAAAAACGCGCGCCATGATATCGCCGCCCGCCATACTTTCAATTAGTTTTTTTGTCGTTATTTTTAACAAAATTTATAATATTATGGGGTATAATAATATATTTTATACTAAGCTGTATAGGTGATTTGAAAAGACCATATCATTAAATAGAGATGTCATGATTTTAAGCGTATTAAGGTTAGAAAATAATTACGGCGAAAATCAGCTTTGCTTCATGTTTTATATGCTTCGTATTTATTCTAAATCTTCTGCTTAGAAATATTAAGAAGACTATAAATATATTGATACACATTAATGTGCTTAATTTTGTACACCATTTCCAAGCCACCTCTAAAACTTGTTCATATTAAATCGTCAACAAAAAACTAGGAAGTTAGTCAATTTGCATACATTTTGACCGTGACCTTCCTCGAAGTAATAATGATTAGAATCTGGTATTTGCTTATATGAATAATTACATTGATTTTTAATATCCATATGTATTCTGTTATCTATATATATGTAAGTATAGTTTACCTTTTTAAATGTTTGTAATGTAACATGTATATATTACTTATTACAATATTTTTAATTATTAAAACAAATGTATTAATATTTTTAATACCTTAAAAACAGATAAGTAGATATCTGTTAACGTACATTAAATAAACAGTTATTTTGTAGAATCTGAAATTAAATATTCAAAAAGTTCAATGAATTAAGAAATTGTTCAATATTGATAAATATTATTTTATTTAGTTTGTACCAACAATTTATCAGTGTGTGTATAGAGATTTAATAATGTTATAAAGGATGCCTCTTCAAGTTCACTGATGCTTAAAACTCACTCAACTGTGGTTTTGTAATACGAGGAGGCTTTGAATATGGTTTCATGAACACATACTTATATTTTTACTATACTCTTCAACCTTTATGTTTAAAGTTATCAAAGTTATCCAAAACTATAAAGTTATCAAAGTAAAAATTAATATACACATTCCTAAAGTTTTAATTGTTGCTTTTGCAAATAATAAATATATAAAGTAATATATAGTTAGGTAAGTTAGTTTTAGTGTTATTACATTAAATAGTATTACACAAAAGATAACTTATTATTAATAATTTAAATCCTATTTATAATTAATGATTTTAAGTCATGGCATTCCATAATAATCAGACAGATATTTATGTGGATGTATATATTTGCTTGACTCTTGTAAGAATACATATTGTCGTTGTAGGCATAATTTTCAAGTAAATGTTAATTTAAACAGTCTATTTGTACAGATGTTGTTGTAATATCTTCATATTTAAATTTGGTATTCAGTATTTGTTTTTAACCTAGGTTTCTCTAAGGGCTCAAGTCAAGAATGTCCTTAGAATATATAATTATACTTGCAAAGTGTGTTATAATGAGAATACAGAATGTTTGTGTTTGTAAGGGTTTGTTGAAGGCAAGTTGTGAATAGAGATAATATTACATGGAAATAGATTAAATTTTCTAATGCAAGGTCCGTCTATCAATTTTTCAGTGATTATGAACTATCCTGTGATATGATGGATCACCATTCTGGATACATTTCCTCATCCAACAAGTAATTTAAATTTACAAAACTAAAATATTATTAAATTATTTTGATCAAAGATTGAATATATATTTTTTAAATATTTAAAATCATTATTACTTATTTAGTTTTAAAGTTAATTCTGGAATAACATATTTTTTGTATGTTTGACCTCTTAGAATGAATATAGGTATAGCTCTAAGCTAAGCCAGTCACATTGCCTTACAAACTTTCTTATCCAGAACCGAGCCTAAGTTATTGATTTTCTTAACTTGTTTCATAAATATATAAATACATATATGAAATATGTTTCCATAGTAATGATTTTAATTCATTTTATATTCTTGGCTCGCCTTCACATTTATCACATTTAGTACATTTTTTTATATTTTTTATCTGTTACCTATTTAAAAAAGTGATCAAGACGAAGCTTCTTAGCATTCCATGGATTCACCGTGCGGGTGCCTTCGCGTCGCGTTGCAAGGAGAGGAGTGCAAATAGTGCTTGGGATTTGCAACCCAGGAGTTGGTTTAAGGGGCCCCTTTATTATGCGCAAAAATGTTCGCTTTTACCCTCCACACTCCTCTCTCTTCCTGACCAAATTTGGAAAGAAACTATTAATGCCGTCTTTGAAAAATGTTCTAGAAATAAACCGGTGCTTGTTCTAGAAAGGCCAAGGTCTTTAAGTAGGTTATAGAGAGATTTGCTTGATTCGATTTGCTGTTATACCTCTCGATCCCACTTCTATCTCCTACAAACTAACTATTCATATTAGATAAGATATTGAGATAAGTTCATCCTTTGTACATGTTTTTTTTTCTTTGTATATGTTCATATTTTGTAAGTTTTGATGGTACATAAATAAATAAATAAATAAATTTATTCCTGGACGCTGAAGCTTGAATGTGTGATCCCTGGGTATGTTTGTTTCCCAGGGAACAGTAAGCTCCACAAGTATCACGCGCCTCAGATGTTTATAATACAGGAATAAGTCCGGTCTGGATGACGTGAGTCCAATTAGGAGCCGCGCCAAAAATTGAATAAGGCTTCGGTTTTGATTTTTCGGAGGAGCCTTCTTTTACGAATTCTATTGATAGTTTGGTGGTTGTTGTACCCTTCCGCGCTCTTGCTACTGAATGACTAACCGCATAATTTCTAATACCTTATCGTAGCGACGCGAGTATTGACCTTTATCTAAAAGTACCCTATACCCAATATTTTTTTTGTTTACAACGTAACATGTGCATTATATAATTATTAGCCTATTTTCTGAAAATTCATGAAAGTTATATAATTTTATAATTATCTTCTTCCTGTTGTCATGATCAAAAAATTCTATTATAATTAATTGACGATATTGGCTTTGAAAATGACAAAATGTTTTGTTTTTCAATAAAGATTTTTGATTTAAGTTGATTGGAGGTACCTACCTACTTCATCAAACATATCTTGAATTCATTATTAATTTACATTGTGTTGGTTTATGAATTGTTATTCCTCAAGCTACAGCGGGTATACAATGGTGTTTCCTGTCCAAGTACCTTTTGAAAAATGATAACCACAGCTAATTATAAAATGAACTTTACTGCTTTTTATTAAAGGACATTATATATTGAAACAAAAAATATATGCCATGCCATTTATAAGTATCGTAGATTATTTAACCGATTTAGGAATAAATATATTTATCTTTAAAATTGTTTTCAATTGAAATAATAGAAAAAATTGGCATCAGCGGATGGACTTTTCAATTCATCTTGGCAGTCACCCAAACATTATAGTTATGACAAACATGAAACCGGTCATTAACTTGCGAACCAATTACCTATGTTTATTTCTAATATCTATCCTATTCTGTGTGTTGTCACGCATGACCGAAATTCATATTCAGAATCATCAAATGTTACAAAGGCGTGTGAGGAGATGTCACAACGTTAAAATTCAGGCGCGGAAATTTCGCGCCAAAAAGTAAATATTTGGTTATAACTAAAAAGTAAATAATAAAAAATAGAAAAGCACAAGGTAAGGCGTCTTCGTCGCATTATTGTTATAGCTAACAGTTTAGACTTTCCTACAACATATATACATATGCTATTAAATTTAACTTTGATAATTGCCGTTTGATTATTTTGGAATTGTTGTTAATGATTTAACATAATCCATCTTTACTCTATACCTATAAAATTTAAAGTATGTACCTATGTTCCTTATAGACTTGGAAACGGCTTGACCGATTAAAATAAATGAAAATCTCAGGCAATATTTAGATTGCCCAAGCGCATTCTGTAAGGTTTGGCGGCGATTAGAGCATTTATTATTTATTGAACTGAGTGACAGTTTTTTTGACTACTGATTTGTTATTGTTTTTTACATTGAAGTATTTTAAGCTATAACGCCAAGGATCTATTCGTGTACCTACTAGAGAAACGTAGAAGAAAATTTAAGGATGTATAATTATTATTATTTCGCTAGTATTATTTATTTAGTTGTATTTGTTATAATGTATTTAGAGTTTTGAGATCTTTAATTTAAGGCTGGGTATGCTAGTTTGTAATAAACATGTTCATTAAAAATCAATAAATACAATAATACCTATTAGTGCAAGATAACAGTAAGTTTTATACCTATTATATCTCTAGTTAAACTACCATTTTAAATGCTTCACCTGTATTGCGAACCTTTTACTGATATGATAACACTCCTCAATGCCCTAAAATAAGTTATTTTTCAGAGATAAAATACCTTAACATTATACAAATATAGATAAACCTGTGGCTTGACTGCAAGTGTTGATATGATACGATAAATTCCATTACATAATACGGTTTCAATTGTCAGTTTTTTTTTTACACTAAACTCAAATGGTTTTACGTTGAGTGAACAAATACATAAAATATTGTTTCAAGTGGTTTTTTTTTACTCTTTTAACTTCTCATATGGCTCTTTTCAGGTTCAGATAAAAAGTTTGAAGAATAACAGATTAGGTTTTAAATATTTTTTAAACAAACAAACAAAACGATTTAAACTATAGATAAAATAATGTGTATATAAGACAACCCTACATCGTAATTAATCCCAATTTAACATCTCAAATGCGTAAATTTTAGAAACAACTTTACAATTTTTAATTGTCGGTCTAAGTACCGAGGGGGCACTCTAGAAAGATCTGACAGTACAGTAGTGTGGGTGATCACTCACATCTGTTCATTACTACGGCCCTTGGTAGACTTACATGCGTTTGTGTGAGTGACGTGTGGTACAAGTTTAGGTCGACGAATATCATATTACTTTTGATAAAATTTTTTATAGAAAGATGTACATGTATTCTATATGTTTTATTCGATAGTACAGATCATTGTAATATGTAACAAAAAAACACTTGAAATAACTTTTCCTCAAAATAGAGAAATAAACTGATTTAACTGTGTACAAAATGTCAAGAGCTATGATATACTACAGATACGCCCAGACAACTTTAAAGGTCAAACTATCACCCCTACATTATCATATTAATGGATAATAAAATACGTAAGCCAAACTAATTAATAAATAACTGTGTTGATAGATAATTCATATTATTGTGTAAATCGCTTTAACTCGTCCCTTAGCCCGGCAGTTTTCGTTCATCAGTGTTTTTACACGAGTTCGTTCACCTCACGTCTATTCGTGTGTAGCAAGGACTGTCGATATGTTTAGATAGGACCATTAAAAATATAAACAAACCTTTTAACATTATGTTGAAAGCCAAGGATATATAAAAAATAACCTTTCACCAATGTCTATTATTAAACTTTTATTAATTCTATTATTAGCAACGAACCAGCTCATTTTATAAAATTCAATAATTCAGTTAAATACATATTAATAGTTTAAGTTTAACACTAAGTGAATATCATTGTAGCTTTTATGTACCGGTTATTGTTCTACTTCTCATTATTGGATAATTATATGAATAAGATTGCCACAGATAATAAAACATACCGAACAAAACAAAACATTATTTACATTCTAAGTTATTCTAAACCTTACCGACGCTAGGTTGCAATACGTATGATTTAAATTTATTTTAGTTTGATACCTCGACAGCGTCAGCGCTCTACGCTGGGAACATTCCTTGAACTTGATGTCTTGATTTATTAGCAGTAAAATGTTCTTAGTAGTAAATATAATAAAAGCTACAAAAAGTACAACAAGTATATCGTAACAGTATTCGTTTTAGTAAACAATTTTTAACGTATAGGTATTTGTTTTTGATGTTAATATTATGTATTAGCTATTTATTATAATTTTAAAAATCAAACAGTTTACTAATAAGCAAAATATAACAAAATTTGTATTATGTAATATTTGTAACCTTAATTTAAATTATTATTTGATAAAAATTTTATATAATTATTATCCTAATCATTTTAATACATATTTATTTATTTTTCTTAATTTTTCATGTCTGAAACTTACTAAGTCTATGGGAATTGATTTTAAGAATGTATAGTATTATAGAGAAATATAATAATTGTTAGAGGGAACGTTTTTATCTCAAGTTAATGTCTTACGTACAGGAAATAAAAGCTACAAACTGGTTTTTATAATTGAAATCCATAGACTCGTAAAAAATATATAGAAAGTTTTAATTTTATTTTGTAATTGAGATAGTTCGTGAACTTATTATTTGTATTACAAATCTCAAATACCTATTAAAAGAAATATCTAGGTAAACAGACTACAGCTTTAAAGCTGTAATATGAAAAGTAGTATTAAATTCGCCCACATCGAAATAAACGGGTCTAGTAAATGGGTGTGTTTGGGCCTCTAATGATATTTAATATTATAGATAGTAATAAAAACTACACTAGGTACTTTATTTATATTGTTTTTTGTCTTTATTTAAAAGCGTCAAGTTACAGTTGATCTAAACATAGGTACCTACCTACTACCCGCGATATCCAGTAGATGAAAGTCAGTTTTCAATAAAAATGGTTCTAAAATCTCTCTTTCTTCATTTTTTTTTAAATTATAAAATATATTTATAATATACTTGTGTACGTTTAAGTAGGAATATATTTATACATGATGACATGAAAATAATTTAATAGAAAATTAATTATCTTGTTATTATATGATAACTTAATAAACAAATGATAATATTGAACATAATTAGAAAAATCGATATAAACATTTGTATGAAATAAACTAAGATTTGTTTGCAATCAGAGCATCTATTTCATCTAAAATACGCTTGCGGCGTGGTATTACCGAATCTCGGTTAATCGAGTGCCTCACGGGCAAGGTCGCAGTAAACGCGATCAAAGATAAATCTTGTCAACAGATTTAAAACCACTGTTAGGTTATAATTTTTATTAATTTATTTATTACTAATAATTACTATTGTTTATTATATGTACATTAACATGTCACATTTCTTTTTCTTTATGGGTAACAAGATGTTTAATAATTTATAATTCGATTTTACAATAAAAATAAAGTTATGACAAACGTACATAAAGATTTTTTCACTTTATTTTTAGTACATATGAAGTATCTTATGTCGTTTACAAGGATAAAAATAGATCATACTGTTCTAGTAGGAGTTTTGATATTATGAAAACTACCTATGACAGTTTTCGATATCGTCAAATCAAAACAGAATTATTATGCGCTCCATGAATAAAAATCTATTGACATATTTAAAATAAGTCCGTTAAAAATTATATTACTTACTATTAGGAAGACAAAAGGATTCTAAATAACTAAAGATAAATCTTTTCCTACCTTTAGGACCTTTTTTATTTAATCGTTGGAAATATACGTTACGCATCGTCCCGTCGACCAGTACTTAAGGTGATGGCCGAGGGGGTATGTGTGACTACCCGGCAGCATAGAAGACGCTGTAATTTTTAAGGCTAAAAACCCACTAAAAAACCAACGGTTGACCTCCTTACTTTAGTGGGACGCCACGGGATCACTTTCGCACTCACCGTGATACCTACCTATAGGACCTAGTGAAGTCCTCCGCAACTTTTTTTTAATAATTTCAGTCTGATTACATCCAATCATCGTGTATTATTAGTAAACCACCTACAATAATACAAAAATAATTCAAAATTGGATTCGTAAACTATAAATGCAATCATATGTCGTTAGGTATATAGTGCAATGGGTCGACGACCTCACTTCATTGTTGAATCATTTGATATAACGAACAAATACAACCGACTACACACTGAATACGATTTTATATATAAAATAGTTATTTTTCAATAATTGTTGTATGTTCTGTATTCTAATATTGATATTTTTCTTTCATGCTACAGGTATATCATGAGCCAGATTGTAACGCGAAAAGGGCCGGTAGGAGACGATAAAGAAAAGGTAACGTTTGGTCATAAACTTTTATAAAATATAGTATTTGTCCTAAATACGTAGAATATTGAGGACAAAATACCGTCTTATCTATAGGAAAATGTTAGAACTGTTTTTAGACCTTAACACGTGTACTCGTTTAACATTCGGATTGGCTAGATTAGACATATTGAAAATTACATTTTACCCTAATTACACTCTCTTTATTAGTATCTAATACGTTGAAAAATAAAGTAAACTTGCTGCAATATACTTTCATATATTTGGTGGGGTACCAAAATAAATAAACTAGTGAGTTTCAATTTAACGAATAAATCCAATTTGTGATGAGAGGTCATTGTTATTTTGCAGAGACAAGCCGACAGCCCAGTTAAAGAAATGAAGAAGAAACTAGCAGCGAATGCAGAGAAGGATAAACAAGCATCCGAGAAAAGTATAGAAAAGTCACAAAACGATAAAAAACCAGACAAATTAATCGAAAAGCCACAGAGTGATAAAAAGTTAGACAAAGTAGTTGAAAAACCACCGAGTGATAAAAAGTTAGACAAAGTAGTTGAAAAACCACAAAGTGAAAAGAGACCCGACAAAGTCTCTGAAAAGCCACAAATCGAGAAAAAGATGGACAAATTAATAGTAGTAGTAGATAGAAATGTTGAAAAATCGGACAAAAAAGATAAGACCGAGAAATGTATTGATAAAAAGGATAAACAAGAGAAGATTACGGACAAAAAAGAAGCAGTAGCTGATAAGAAAGAGAGTGATAACAAAGCAGAGAAAAAGGAAAAGACATCTGACAAAAAAGAAACACAACCGGAGAAAACGAAGGATGATACTGTCAAGGATAAAGCAGGAAAGGTTAGAATTAATTTGAAATAATATTTCATTAGAGTGCGGAATTTTTTTCGAATATTTTTTTTAAATTGACAGTTTTGCTTGTCTTAACTTAAAATGATAATTTAAATATAAATGACTATTTATTTTTTATCAAGGAACACCAGTTAAACAGTAGAACAAAAAATATTAATAAATAAATATTTCTTATAATTAAATAAATTGTGATTTAGTAAAAATATAAATATCATTATCCTACATTTTGTATATTTTCTGTCATCTCCCAGCCCGAAGCAGACCAGCCGAGGCCGAAGCCGTCGAAGGAGAACGGGGTGAACGGGGATACGACCAACGGGGACACGGTGAGTTCGGACGAGGACGAGGACGAGCGGGACGAGATGTTCCCGGAGCTGGCTTACGACGACTCCGACGGAGACTTCGAACCGCCAACGCCTGAGGGACGGAGCTACACGAGGAGGTCGCAGGTGGGTCCCGGGATTACTGAGAGGGGAGGCAGAGTTAGATGCAGGGATCGGGACTTGCAGCCAGGGAGGGGTTTATTTTGTAGGGTAGTTTTAGGTTGGAAGTATAATATTTTTTTGAGTGATGTTATATTGAGGAGTTGCAGTTTCCGGTGAAAGGTTTCTGATTTGAATTATACCTAGCAGTTTTTATGTTATTATTATTATTTTAAATATATATTTAATTTTTTGACGCAACCTGTCAGGTAAGAACATTTTTTTTTTTTGCTTTTTTAATTTTGAATGCAATTTGTCAATCTTAACTACTTGTGATTTAAAATTTTACCAATATATTTTATATCTATTTATAAGTATTATGTTTTAATACAAAAAACTCAAGTATTTCAAATTGACATATTGTATTAAAACCTAGCGTGAGAAGAAATAATAAGTCTGGTGAATGTATGTGTTAGCGGCACTGAGTGAGTATTATTATTGTTTTATTTTTGTTATGTCCCTTTTGTATGTGGTATTAAAAATAAATAAGGGTGCAGATTATGTAAAAATTATTATTATTAATTTGTTTTTTAATATAACGAATTTCCATCCTTATTTATAAAGGTATTAAATCTATCTGTTTTAATTTATTAACTTGGCAAAGATGTTAAACATTATCAAACTTTAACAAAGCACATTTAATTAACCTATAAATGTTACAAATATAAACCGATAATTAAAAAAAAAAAAAACAATTTTTGTTTAGAAAAAATAATCCTAACTATGTTTGGTTTATGTAAATAAAACTATTTTAATGAAATTAACAACTGTACATTTTATTTTTAAAATAGATTTTGAGAGTAAAAAATTAATATACTTTATTTTTATACAAATCTTGAATAACCTTTATGTGTCGGTTTGTAAAATATACACACAGACTATATACTATAATTACTTGTTTGTTATTTTGTTATAGATTTCGTAAATAATCTGAATTAACAATTTTGCTTTCTAAATGAATATTAATATATAATTCTATATTAATTATCAACAGGCAAAACTCGAATCTATTCTATACCGCAAAATTTAAAAATCTTTTTTAATATTATCGAAATTAACCTAATAATATATCGACCAGATGAAGACTATATTCAACAAAATAAGTAACGACACGATAGCTTTGTTGTCAGAGTGACTGTGACGAACTTCCTTATGTCGCAGGTTCGATTCTTAGGCTAGGCTTATTATAAATATTTTAACATTCTGTTTTTATCTATTTAATCTTATTTACTATTTATAACGGAATGTTTATTATTGTTAATGATTAAAAATAACAAAATAAGATTTTAATATATAAATATAGGTTCATTCTGCTATATGTCACAGTTAGTTTATGAACGTCATGTTTGAATATAAAATGTACTTTTGTTAATAATTAATAATAGTTTTATTGAGTTCAGTTTATATTTGTAAACATCTACCATGTATCCCGGTGAAGGTGAAGTCAGCGCGCACGCCGGAGACCCCGCGACCCGCCTCCGAGCGACGCGACGTCGACGATGTGAGTACATGGGACGGACACGACACGATCACATTACATCTAACATTTTTTTTTTCTTTTTTTTTTTTTTTTTTCTCGTTGAAAAAATGCGTTACGCATCGCCAGTAAGGTGACGGCCGAGGGGTTATGTGGGATTACCCGGCAGCATAAAGAACGCTGCCACTTTTAAGGCTACCCACTAATAACCAACGGTTGAGCTCATCGCCTTAGTGGGACGCCACGAGATCACTTTCACACTCACCATAACGACACGATCACATTACATCTAACCTGTGCTGTGTGTGGTTTATTAACTTGTCCATATTTTTATGTTCTTACCTTTTACTTTTCAAATCTGCATAAATTCTTTTTTTATCTCGCACTTTACAATACACAAAGTGTATGTTATTTGATGAAATTTTTATCTGCATTTAGTAAAATATAATTGAAAAATAAAAGTGAATTACGTCTATCAAAGAGGGTCCTGGTTTAACTAAAAAATATGAATTAGACCTTTATCATACAATTGTTTCTGTGACTACGTTTTAGGATTTGTCATCAGTTTTAATTTAGACAAATAAGTGGTAGAAATATTATTTCTGGTAGTTGATCTTGTTACAAACTTATCTAGTAAATTGTCGAAAATTGCAAGCTTGCTCAAACGACAAAACCCTCAAGTACAATAGGTTATAGTAGTAGGGAACGCGATGGTTCAGTTGTTATAAAGCTTGCGTAATACAATGAGTGCAGGTTCACGATCAATTCGATAATATGCTGTATATATTAAGGTTTATCCTTGTTTTATGAACACATCATTTTGGGTTCATTACAAGAATTGAAGTTCTATTTTTATTACTAGAAATTAAGAATGTAGTCAAGTAGTAATGTCTCCTATTTACGATCAATCTTTAGAAGAGATAACTTATTAACTACCAGATACTCGGTTTCTTTTGAACATACCGATACCCATCGGTATATCTTTATCAATCCAAACAACATTTGTTCTACAAATCTTGATAAATAACACATAAAAAAAATCCTTTTTTGCACCCTCTTCTATTTATTACTCTGTATTTTATAAGAAGTACTTTAATGGTCAACGCCTGTGCTATAGCCTCGCTCAGAGTTAATGTCAGTTCAGAGGCAACAAACACATTTTGTACGGGAAAACTTTTTTTTTTTTAAACTATTCATTTTAAAAAGTCATAGAACAAATGTAGTTGGGATTGATGTAGAAAGGCTGCCTACAAGAGGTGGCCAATTAATAACAAATAACCCTGTATATTATAAATTATCCAAAAACCAAATACAATCTAAATCTATTTGACATAGTTATATTAAATAAAGAATAATATACTACATAGCACTATTAACTATGATAAATCTTACATATATATTAAATTAAGTTCACATCTGTGTATACAGACTTCAGAATTGCTTACATATATGAAATAATGAGGTAGTTATTATATTATTGTAGTAATTAGAACACATATATGTCGATTGTTTAAATTTGCACAAAACAATGTATTTGCTTACATTTAATTATCTTTTAGTTTGTTATAGATTGTTGATAAATATGGTTTATATATTGTGCTGAAATAGGAATATAAATTTGTTTATATTTTATATAATAATATGGTAAGAAAAGCATTAATATGTGATGTTCTGCATTTTATTATTTTTTCCTTTCGTTATAAAACGAATGTGATATCCTTTCATCATTATACGATATTACTATTATATTATTAAATTTAGACTTTTATTGGTATTTTGGAAAAAATCTTCCAACCAAAGTTTTAAGTGAAGCATTATTTTATCTTAATAAACCCTCCAGTCTAAGGTCCTAAAACTGAAGGATGACACTCCAGCATCAGATCGCAAACTTCGTTCGTCTGGATCCCCGAAACCAGAGAAGAAAGATAAGAAGGAATCTCCCAAGAAGAATGACTCCAAGATCATTCTAGAGGAACCCAAGGAAAATGAGTTGGTTGTAGATGTTGAAGTGGTGAATGTTGAGAGCGAAGGTGAGTTTTGACTTTGGATATTGATGTTTTTCTTTTGGTTTTGTTTTTTCAATATTTGAATGACAACTTAATTTGAACTTAAAATTGATAGTTGATTGTTTTGTGCGAAAGAAGAAGTAAAGAGATTTGTTTTTGGTAACACAGTTTCTCGGTCTGTTTTTAATATATGTTTTTTTGTTATAACTTATGTTTTTTTGTTATAACTGTTGTAATTTTATTCCATATTCATGCGATTATTCCACAAGGATCAGAAATGAAATTAAAAATTAAATTAATATTAATAATTAATAATTAAAAATAAAAATTAAATTAATGAAATTAAAAATGGTTAACAATTCTTTGACTTTAGTTTTGTATAAGTACCCCCTAAATTTAATAAATTGCAACTTGCATTGTGCTCGCTACTTTGTGATATGAAATAGTCCGCTTGCAGAAACATGCCCAATTAATTGTCTTGTAATTCCTCCTCGTATTACCATATTACCATACAATCCCAACAATCATTGTATCCCTCGAGCCGAGCGAGTGTGTGTGTAGTGTGACGCGTGTCCGCAGAGCGCGTGAAGGCCGACACCAACTACTCCCGCTCCAGGGTCAAGGTGTCGCCCTACCGCCGTCTGCACCAACCAGAGGACTGCTCTCTGCTGGCTAACTATACCGGTAAGTGAAACAAGACGTCACGGTAAGATGTCTGTCTGTAGACCAACAACACCGGTATGACAAGAGAACTAGCTGACAACGTCGCTGGCCGCTGCCCGTATAGTCCGACTAGACGCATATAACAATAAGAGATCATCATGGCAAGGTAGAATTAATTTAATTTTATGCTTAATATGTCTTATAAATTGAAGGATCTTCACCAGGCAACAACACTACCATGGAGATGGACATCACTGAATCGTCGGTGACGTCAGAGGCCAGTCCCTATCTGAGTGCCTTGCGCTCCGTGCGAGGACGACGCTCCTACAGACACCACGCAGGAGACACACCGCGTCCCGGTACAGACACTCACTCACACGCAAGCACACTCAAACATACGCACGCACACATAAACACACGCATACACACACAAACACAAGTGCACATTGTTTTTTTTGTTCGAAACCTCTGTTATGAATTCTAAATATTAGTCTGAACAATCTTTTTATGCGTCAGATATGTAGATTCCAATCCTTACCTTTAAATTAAGTAAAACTTGAGAGATGTCGTTTCTGTCTTATAAAATACGGATTTTATAATATTACTAATATGATTAATATGGATACTCCAGTCTCGGAGGCCCCCGTACGTCCGACGGGCACAGTGGTGGGACGCAAGCGGCGCCCCGACGCGGGGGCGGAGTCCAGCGTCGATGGACACAAGCGTGCACGCCTGCTGGAGCGACTGGCCAGACCCTTCCGCCTCGCAGCCTCCGCTGAGGTACGGTATAGAGTAGTTTTGTATTAAAAAAAAAAAACTATAAATATACGTATAGGAGAATATTAGATGTAAACGTGAATGACACCTCACGGGAGATAAATAACACATTAATCGTATCCAGATCGTGGGCGTCAACACCGACCTGCCGCTGACGGTGCCAGTGTCGTCGCCTGAGCCCTTCGACCCCGAGACCCTAAAGCGCGACCCCCCCGCGCCGCCCGCTCCCGCACCCGCCGCGCCCGCATCAGACAGAGACAGCAAGCGCTGTGTGCTCATGTAGGACTGATTGAACACTACTGTGTGTCGTCTTGTTCGTAATATGATGATCGGTAGAAATTAGAAAAGTAATTAAGTTGTCACATCGATGATACCTTGCTAATAATAACTCGATAGTAAGTATAATAACCCGAGATATCATGTATTATTTGTTTTGAACCTAAAATCGGTAAACATCATTACTAATACTATTATAATGTTTGAATTGCTGGTACAATGACTGCCATCGTCGATCGTTATAGTGTGTAAAGATGAAATCTAGATGTCTAGAATAAAATTATGAGAGTAAAAATTTAGTATTAAATGACCAATACAATTGGTGTCACCGCTTGATGTTGTTTAACATAGTTGGTTTAAATAGAGATATTTGCTCACGTCTATACATTATTTTTGTTTCAAAAATACGAATATTATAAGTAAACAAAAACTGCAGTTTTTGTTTATTTATAATATTCGTATTTTTTAGTTTCACTTGAGCTATATAAATAATATATATCCAATATAACTCATATCATGTATTTTTGGGTATAAATTTTATAGAAACCGACTATTGTGTTCTATTCTAATGTTCGTTTCAAATTAAAGAAATGAACTGTATGGCTTTATTCTTGTATGTTGTATTTTTGGATAAGGCTATAATTTCTAAATCTATCTTGCCTATTGTAAGAGTATTTTCGTATGAGATTGATTACACATTGTATTGTATATTAAATATTTTAATATTCGATATATCACGAATACTCACGCTAAATATGTTATATGCAACGTGTAGAACTGATGAATGAAGCCTAACTTTAGACGGAATACCTAAATATGATTATAATTTCTTTGTTTTAACTAAATATTTGTTTAGTAGTTTTTACAAACACTTGTAATAACATACACAAGTAGCTTCACTTGGCTTTGCTTGTTTCTTCTACGCGCGACAGCATATTGAAAAATAATAATTTGTGTTTGTAAAAATATAACGAATATTTCTATAAAATACTTACCCTAAGAGGGTAATTTTAAACTTGGACTTAAGTTTTATCAAGTGACAATATTTTTATTCGGACTTGTTATCAATCGTTTATTTCTTGTTTGTTATTTGATGTATTGATTTAAAGTAGTCTAAAAATAAATGTTTTCAGATTCATAATTTAATATTACTTTCAAATATAAAAAGGAAGTCTATGATAGATAACATGTCCTCTATCGTAAGTCGTTAAACTCGTCTCAATTTTCATCTTAATTACCAAGAAACGTTCTGAATAAAATTAATTTAAATTGACACGACTTTAAAATTAGTTTAAGCTTTAGGTTTAAATATTTTTTTTTGGTATGGAAGTGCGGGTTTTGTGCATTTTGAGACCAAAAATATAACAAGATTATTATATACTTTTATCTTCATTATGAAGACAAAGCTCGAACTCGTGTACAAATATCTTTCATTACTAGAATAAAAATGAATATTTATTTTTTCTTTCATTTGCTCCGATAATAATAAAGAAATAATATATTTTTGTCTAGAAGATTTAAACATATAGCTAGTATATATAAAAAATATTTCAATAACAGCTAGCCACCGAAAATGCCATGTATTAAAAGATATTTCCATGGATTGGTCACAGAAACTAATAAATAAATAAATAAATAAATAAAAAAATATTTGCCATTGAGGTCCACCGATTTTTTCATATAACTTTGAGAAGAAATAAAATTGTTTATATCTTCAAAGCTACAACTACCGCTTAGCATTTTAAAATGTAATTGGTAATTGTTTATGAAAATGATAATAAATGAAACGGCAATACATTTAGTATAGCGCACTCTCTCCGACTGATGACGTCACAACTAGCAGAGGACCTTGAAAGAGTTGCAGTTATTTTTAGATTGTAAAGTATTAGTTTAATACGTCATAAATTTTGATTAAAATTGATTTTTTTGAGTATTGTTTTGTCGTCCATTTAATAATAAAATTCTTTTATTTTTTTGTGTAAGTATAATGTAATTTAGTGTATTACAGATTGATAGCATTGATAATTTTTGTTAATAAATCATTGAAATCGACTCATTTTCTTTTATTATACACTATTATTCAAACAACATCTTTCCCATCTAGATATTACTCTGCAACTAAAATTTGACGTTTTGTAAGTGTAATGTATGCTTATTGGAAAATTAAAAAAAGAAACTTAATTTATCGATTTCCTTGTAAATGTACAATAAAATCCCGTACTTCTATTCAAAACGGAAAAAAAACAAATTATAAATTACACAATATTGGATACTAATTACATAGGATTGGTATTTAACGTTCAAGTAACACCAGCGCCGATGTCATTTAAAATTTATAACTTAAATGAAATCTCAAGCTTTCGCTAGAGAGAATACGACTTTTCTAAATCTAAAACTGTTACCACCAATCTAAGAAAATTAATAAATTAAGAGTACTTCACTATACAGCATTATTTTATTAAAAAAAAACCTTAGACAAGATAAAAATTTCGGAATTATCAACTCCAATTATGAGATAATTCATTGATAGCTGAATACCGTGGAGACAGCTTTCATTTCCACCAAATATGATCCACTTTCCACTAAAAATCATCTCAACAGACAAGGCTTCCTATTTAAAAAAAAACAAATTTGATGCACCTATTTGGGATCACCGAGCATATACAAAATTATATATATATATATATATATACATATACTGGTATATATATATATACAGGTAGACGCCGCTTATTGTGATCACTTTCAGCCAGCCCGTTTCGATGACAATAACCGAATGATAACATTATGCGGATGGTACTTTTTCATGCTTGTTGGGGGATTTTAGTGCACATAATAAATGATCATAATGATAAAATAAGAATTGTAATAATTTAGTATTGATTTAAGTACATATTAAGTTTCATAAAAAGAAATTCTAATTTGCTCAAATTTTCTATTTATTTACAATAATAAAAATATTCTAACATAAATACATAAATCTATCAATTTGATACCTAGAATACTTCGCTCCATGGATCTCTGGCAGACCGCGAGGGTGGATCTCTGTTGAAGTGTCAAAGACCATGTTTGGGAGTCATTATTTCTTAAGAGGATGCACACGTCCATGAGTTTCCTCTTAAGGAATAATGGTAAATCACCCTTCATAAGGTCTTTCATGGCCCAATAGCTCCTCCAGGCGTTTTCGGTGCGTCGAACAACTTCTTTATCTTGTCTTGTCTGAAAGGAGACTATTTGGCCAAGGTAGAGGTACTGATCGACGTATTCCAGCCTCCCGCTGCGAACGGTAATTGGTTGATGAAAGGTGTTCGTCATCAACTTGGTCTTCGACATGTTCATACATAGGCCCACCTCGCGGCCTGCTGTGCTAAGGTCTTCTAGCATTAGAGTCAATTCGGACGCTGAAGACGAGAAAAGGCCAATATCGTCGGCAAAACGGAGATTAGTTAATCTCTTGGTCCCGAGGATTATTTATACCCCTTTCACCCCAGCTGGCTGCTACATTTCTGAAGACTTCCTCCAGTACGGCTGTGAAAAGCTTCGGTGATAACGGATCTCCTTGCCTCACTCCTTTTTGTATGCGGAAGGCTTGTCCTGTGGATGAGTGGATTCTGATTGCGGCTGTACTTTGGTAGTAAATATTCTAAATGAGTTGTATGTATGTACCTACTGTTTATCCCTTGACTATGTAATGCAGAAAATATTGAATTATGTGTGATACTGTCAAAAGCTTTAGAGTAATCAAGGAAGGCTAAGTAGAGAGGTAGTTGGTATCCTGAGTGTTTTTCAATCATTTGGTTGATGGAATGTAGGTGGTCGGTGGTAGAAAGGCCGGGAAGAAAGCCGGCTTGTTCAGGCGACTGATGTTTATCTAGAGTTCTGGCAATTCTGTTTTCAATAACCTTTACAAAGGTTTTATATAGATGTGAGACAAGACTGATGGGACGATAGTCATTGATATCAGATTTTTTTCCTTTTTTATGTAGCAGTATTATTTCTGAGTGACAAAAATTGTTCGGTAATGTTCCAGTATTTAAAATATTATTGAAAAGTTTCTTGATATGGGGTAGGACTTCTGGTTCACCTATTTTTAATTGGTCTGTCGTAATGCCATCAGCTCCAGGACTCCTGTTGTTCTTCATACTAAGAAGTGCACAATGTATTTCGGAGGCACTAATCGGCACTATGTCGTTCGAGCATGAATATACAACATGATGTTGAGGCTGGCATTGGTCATCATTATAAAATAATTTAGAATAAAAGTTTGTGCAAATTGGAATTATTTTTTGTCTCTATTGCTCTGTTTCATTCCCTGGTTATCTTTTAAGGACGCTATTGATGAGCGGCCTACGCTTATTCCCTGTTTTGCTGTTTTCGAAGAGGTGTTTTGTTCGAGGGCTGTTTGTATGAGAGAGGTGTTGTAGTTACGGAGATCCTGGCGTATGGCGTTTAACTGTTCTCTCTTTAAGTCTATAAAGTGAACTATGAACGGGTATATTCTGCCTTTCCACAATTAGGGCTTTGGTTTTATTGCATAATTTGCTGGATTTGCTTTTACTGGGCTTCATCTTGTTGTTGGCGGATTTAATTGACTTTTGTATATTGTGATATTGTGAATTAACGTCATCGTTATTGTCTATGTCTAGCACCAGGGCACAAAATGAGTTTTTGAGATCCAAGATAAATTGATTTTTATTTGCCAAAATATGCTGCCCATCTAGTCTTTTAATAGATTTCTTAATCATCTGGTAACGTTGGATTTTTAATGCCAGTTTTATTGTTATTCGGAGAGGTCTATGTGTCAGAGTTAAATTTCAGATTGTTTATGACTTCAACGTTGGTAACAATTCGTTTGTGTGATGAGAGGCAGAATTCTATTTCATTTTTAGTGACGCTGTCCGGGGAACACCAAGTCCATCGTCGGTGGGATTTCTTATAAAAGAAGCTATTGCTCACACTCATGTTTTGACCAAAAGCGAATTGTAGGCGTCGCGTACCGCGCTCGTTTCGCTGACCGAGTCCATGAGATCCGAGAATGTGGTAGTTGTCCTGAGGTTGTCGGAGCGTTAAAGTGTCCTTGTACGAGAGTCCATGTATCTCTGTTCTCTTCGCACGCTGTGTTGAGGAGATAGTAAAACTCTTCTATTTCGTCGTCAGGGTGGCTGGATGTTGGTGCGTATACTTGAATTATTGTTAAAGTTTTACTGTCATGTATTTTAAATTTTAGTATGGCAATCCTATCTGAGTAATCTTTGTGTTCTAAAATATTATTTTTCCATTTATTTGCAATGAGAAATCCAACTCTAATGTATCCTCCCCGTCTCTCCTAATCTCTGATAACCCTATTATATCCCAGTTAACACTTTCTTATGCATTTTCTAATTCCAAAAGTTTTTTCTCTGTTCTTAAAGATCTGCAGTTAAAGTTAAAGATACGAATCAAATCGGATTCCGTTGTGGTTGCATTGGTCGTCTGGCATAGATAACCCACCCGGTGGTTTAGAGGCCCCGTGCACCAGGGAGAGGCCGCCGTAAATGCACGACAGTTTAACGACTTTTCGAAGCCTTAAATATACAATAACACATGTAAATCTTCTAATAACCCTCGATTTAGGGTGCGGTGTTAATAAATCAATATAATCGTTTTTAAATATTAAGATATATCTATTATCCAAAGTCCGGGTCTGTGTATTTCTTTTTTTTTTTCATTTTTTTTTTTTTGTATGTCTATTGTTAGCCCTGTTGGCTATTACAGCGTCACCGGTCCGGGTTTGTGTAACGCAGAAGACATTATATATTAATATTGTTTGTAACTTTATGTTATCAGTTATGGAAGTTTATACTTATAATAAATATTGATATTGTTATTGATGCTATTTGACTTACACATGATGAATTAGTATTAAAATGTATCTACATAATATATCGATATTATATTAAAGTACAAAATATTATACATATTGAAGGCCATTTAACCCGATAGCTACTTATTTTCGTATATAGATAATTAATAATATCAGCTCTAAATTACAAACAATACGTTTTAAATCTTTCTGTCTGTCAGTGTGCTTGCGCACTTAGAAGTTAGAAAGTTATTGAAATCTTGTTTTCACTTTTGGAAGGCTTAAGACCTATAATCAGGTTATGATGATGTGCCCTATATAAATCTGAAGAAGAAACCGGGGTAGAAACTATTTCCATGACACTACATTCATGTAACTAAACACACGATTTAGTGTGAATTGAATGGTATTATGGACTTTAGTTTACTAGTTCATTAGATGGCGTTAGTGAATAAAATAAGGATAACTTTATTTTTTTGCTTAACTATTTATCTCTCTCTCTACTTCTTCTTGAGAAAAGTTTAATTAAATTAATTCAAGAATCTTTTAGGAAATAAGTTTCCAAAACACACTATTAAAGATAGCATCAGCACTTTATTGAAATTTCAACCTTGATAGTAAAATCTCTGCTTCGTAGAGTTGTAAATTGTGGTTCTTGTTGGTTCTTAAACACCAGTATTCTATAATTATGATATTTGACAGACAATTGATAAGAAATCAGCAGCCATACTTCTTCGTAAGTAATAGTTTTGACCTACACATCGTGTGCACAACCGCTAGTATAAAATTAAGCAAGTAAGAAGTATTATTTTATTCTTAGAATATAGCTGCTGCTACTGAATGATGATTTTTGTCGCCTTGTCCTCATTACACGGTCAATCATTTGAAAAAGTTTGTACAAAATATATGAGCTATTCAATTATTATTCATAAGACGTTTGTACAAGTCATTGTAGTGAAGACTTAAAGGTCAACGTCCTGATGTTTTATTATTATTTTCTATTAGCAACAACTTACTAGAAACAGCTATTCTAATTATAGAAGTGTCTTGTAATTGTTGTTTCTGTTCTCTCCGAAGTATTTAAAGATACGTCTTTCTTATTATTACAGTAGACAAATAATCTTAATAAGTCTTTTAGAATAGTTCTTTCTGGTCAATAACGGTGATATTTTGTAAATAGCAAAATTATTGTAAATTTAGAACGTGGTTCTTATTTTAAAAATATTTCATTTTAAATAACAAAGATTCCCAAAACAAAAGTAACATGTGACGAATTAGAATAAAGCATCACAAACTAAGTAGGTAACAACTAACAACGATCTCTGTTTAAATTTCGGTGTTTTGTTTGAAAATGTCTATAAACATGTATAGCCATGTTAAGCTTATTTAAATTTATATAAATTAAAAAAAAAAATTTCGACTCTACGTACTACGACTCTTACCTACTTCATAATAAATTAATGTTTGTAAAACATACAATTGCTAGACAATTGGCTAGATATCTTTAGCTGTCAATTGGCGTTAAACTGTGTTATTTACTGTACAAACATTTAAAAAAAAATCAGTATTTTCCTTGAGTATGTCTGAATAAAACACTAGATTCAAATGATTTACTCAAAAGTCCCCAATTATTAATATTGTTGACTTCTAACTTGTAAAGATTTCATGTGGTTAGAAGCTAGCGTTGTCGCGGTCTTTTGTATATTTTTTATTGTAGATTAAAAATGTTGCTAATAAAAAAGAAACAAAAAATTTGATGGGGAATCTGAAACCATTTTCCAGCAACAGTTTAATATCAATTTTATCACTCGATGTTTTATAGTTACGAAAATGTTTGGTTAACTTTAACGGCTTGTTAGATCCAAACCTTGAAATAGTAAAAGGTCCATAATCTTAAGGTGTCTTATACCATTCAACATCATCCATCTATCATCTATATTCTATCATATGAGATCTCAGTGGAGACTTGTTTCTTCTCTTTTCATTTCACGCACTTCATATCCACGTCTACGGTCACTCCTCTTAAGACTCTTCTCGTTACATACTTTCATTTCTCATGACCATACTACGAAAAAATATAACTTCTACTGGTCTATCAGCGGTGCTACTTTCAAAGTTTATGTAATTATTAAGATTGAATGAACTATTACAGATGATGCAAGTATTTTTAATTAAATACATTTTAGCAACAACAATGAAACTAATTTCGTCTACATTAGTTTAATTTATGAATTATTATTACGATTATAGCAACTGTATGTCATATTATTTTACTGACCAATATAAATAAATAGTAAATCTTAGAGTCTTTTGTTCAACTGATCGAGTTAAAGTAACATTTATGGTTTGCTAAGGATATTTAAGCTACACGACACGATCCGGATATTTTTATTTGCTTTTTAATTGTTCTAAACATGCAGTTGGCATGTTCTTTAATTTTATAGAAGTAATTAAAGTATTAATTTATGTAATTTACCAAAACGGTTTTGATTTGCTTTTTTATAGTTATTAACTTGTTAAATAAAAAAATAAAAACATAGACAGCTGATATACCAGCCCCGTCTTTTTCAAAGAAAAAATACAATACATTTACTTATTCTGAAACTCTATGCTTAGTGTACTTAGTACTTACTTACTTAGTACTTACTGCCACCTACACATTCTAGAATTATATATTTCTTTAGTTTTTATTTGAATTGTCTTTTTGATGATTGGTTGATGATTTTGTTAATTTCATTATAATTAAATATGTTTTATTTAAATAACATATCTACATCCTGGATTTCCTTACAAATACAACTTAGATTATATATTATTTATAGAACGAATCAGAATATAATAAGATATACCTAATAGAACATTTGTGAGTTTTAGTTATATATTTTGTTATATTATTTTACCTAAGCTGAGGACTTTTTCTTGAATCTTATTTTTTTTTCTCTTGCTAGAAAGATTTTGCTGAGGTTTATTATGTCTTTATGTTTGTCTCTGAGTGATTTAGAATCACAATACCTGTTAGGTAGCCTTGCAATCCGGTACAACTTATTTTTAGTTTTGAAGGCAGTAAGTACCTACGTCTACCGTTAGGTCATGTAAAATAATTATTCGCAAAAATACAATTATTATCTTTGACGGGTTAAAATTTTTAGGTTTGTGATTCAAGTGCCTGAAGGTCTCTGATTTGTTTTTATTTTACACACGTAATATAATAAATATAATAAATAATGTAATGTAAGGAGGCACGTTCTGTACCTTAAATATGTTTTGAAAATTAATTGCTAAGTATTCAGTACATGGGAAAAAATATAAAAAAGTTTAAATAATTGTTTTTTGTTTGTCTGTTTGTTATTCACTCATCACGTGCTAAACATCACTCAAACTATGCTGGATGGATTGGATGGATTTTAATGATATTTGAAGTGTTGGCTTATTATAAAAGCCTAAACAAAGGATTTCTTTTATATCGAGGTTCACTAAAAACTAGAAAATTGTTATTACAGTTAACATTACTGGAACATAGTTTTATTTTTGATTTAGAAATTCATCCATTTCCAAGTATTAAATGTATGGCTTTGTTAAATAAAGTTAATTTTAAGTTATGATACTTTTAATTAGAGTTGAAAGAGAGGAGAAAACAGGAGCAGACAAAGTGACTGGCAACAACTAGTTACTGAATTACTAGGAATTTGTATATACATATATAAAATATGCCTTTACATAAATAAGTATTATAAACCAATCCATACAAACTTTTTAAATCAATGCTGCTTATAGAAATATTGTTTATCTACACTAAATGATCACTGATAGATCATAGAATACCTACATATTTTGACAACTACTATTCATATACTTACAAGTCAATAGTGCTTCCTTTAATAGACCTTTTTTAGTCAAAAGACTTAATTAAAAAACCGACATAAACAATTACTGTACCGTTATTAGGAGACCAACTCATACTTTATTTAGGAATTTTAAAAATTTGCAGCTGTTTAATAGGTTTAATAGGAGTTTTCTTTTCGTTTTATTCGAATAAATGTTTATTTAATACCATTATCAACCAACAGGCAGCAATTATCCAAATTATAGTAAATGCTGCATTAAATCCCGTCGACTAAACAGACAGACAGAAGAATGCAATTATCGCCTTTCATACAAGCTACAGTTTAAAATCATACCAGTGCAATATCTCCCTAGTGTGGTGCTAAAATAAGTACATAAATTGCATTCGTCACAAAAGAAAGGTAGGTTGGGGTTTAGTCAAGTGAAAGGGGTTTAAAAAAATAAGTAGAAACTGGTTGACGGCTTCTCAAGATATTTCTGCACTTAATACCCAATTGTATAACCGAATATTGATTTGTATTCAGATACTAATTGTTGCCAGCGACGATGTCAGCATTATTTTGGATTCAAAATGTATCTTTTGTACTTTTTTTTTTATTTTGTGTACAAATTTTTCCAATTTTTTATTTAATTATCTGTATAGCTAATTGAATTTTATCTAAGCTAAGAAAATTATAAGATAATTTGAAAAATAAGGAAACTCATATCGCTGTCGTATCGTTCACGTTTGTTGTAAACCGTTATAATTATGTTGCTCGAAGCAACTATTACATAAAATAATACCGTCGGTAGTCTGTAGTTCGCTGTTGAACACGAAACACGTGCCGACAGATAACGTAAGTTTACTTTCGCACTTTCGAAAAAGAAAATATAAATAATAATAAATATTTATAAGTTTTTTTTATATTACAAAAATATTATCAAATTAAATTAGTGTCCGTTGGTCAATTAACCAACAAGTTGATTTTAAGCCGCAATAAATTGATCATCGAAGTGATAAATTGTCAAAAGCTTGTTATAGTCCTGTTATTCTTACCTACTCTGATACATAATGTAAATATTTTTTTTATCGTTTTTGACATTGATTAGAAAATAAAATGAGAAACTTTTACATCCGGTCTTTTGTAGGAATGTTGGTACTACGTAACCTCCTTGATAAATATTGTTGCAAAACCATATTTCATACAAATGGTTTGATTTATATTCTCATACAAAGATATGTGAAAGCCTGAAACCATACATATTACTAACTTAGGTACTTGCGTCATTAAAATTATGTGTAAGGATTTTGAAAATAAAAAGTTTTTAGTAAATATTGATTGTTAAACCTCTTTTAATATTTACCTCCTAGACGAAGAGACCACGTGTAGCATATTGGTTGGCTGAAGGTAGACGAAATATCGAAAGCTTTTTATATGTGTATAATTAACTTAATAATAATCTTCTTTGTTTGAGATTACAGTTTGCTTGAGATAATTTCTTCTTGCATCTTCTTGATTCCTTCAATTCTGTGGTAAAAATATGATTTAATCTTCACTTATTACACTTATAGTTTTGGTTTCCTCTACTAATAGTTAATACAGGTAGCTATTAAAAAATATTAATATTTTAATCTCATTTCAGCAAAAAACAATCTTCAGATTGTTTTTACTTTCTAGTCAAATATACCTAGTCTGTTTTTAAAATATATTGTTCGTATACACACAGACTACATTAAACAATCAATCTTAAATGTTAATAACCATTTATCATATCATTTAATTACAATATCTATACAGATGTAATTATATGTGACATAACTTGTTTTTAATACGAGCGTTGACCTCCTTCATGAAATCCATTATATTAACCGGTTAAATATTAAAATTTATTTATTATGATGTTTTTTAAAAGAAGGTTTAACATTACATCTCGTGGGCATTGAACTTTTGGTTTGTTATGAAAACCTTTTAGTATATTTTTAATTAAATTTACGTTATTATGTCTCGTCTTAACAGGATCTAGTCTAGTCAGAAGCCCTTTAGGTATCTGAATTTTAGATTCGATATGAAACTTATACTATCTACGTATGAGGTTTACTTTTCATCGAACATTGTTCTGTCGGAGTCAATTTTATCAGATACAAATCTTTTTACACAAAATGGCTGTTTAAAGATTATATTTGCCTATCAATAAAAAAAGTATATGTCAAACAACCAACACGATTTCATAATTTAATGGACAATGGTTTTCGTATTTTCGGCGAATGTGCCGCGGCTATTGTGTTATCTTAAAAAAAAATCAGGTAATTGTTTTTTATACAATATAGTTTATAAACTTTATGATATCATCTACTCTCTTTATTTTAATAATCAAACAAGCCCGTACATATAAATGCAATGACAGTTCATAGTTTTATTTGACTTAGCGTTGTCTTGCGATCGCGGATTAGAATAGGACTGCCCCATATTTTCCTGTTGGTACTGTAAGGCTAAGGAACAAAACTAATGGCGGGAACCATCCTACACTACTTATCCGAAAGGTCCCAATACCAATACGCATTCCCAAAGACGGTTGAAGTCAGGCCCGTGGCAAGTTCTAAAAACTTTTTCCACATTTCAAATGGTCACGGAACGCGGATAGTATGATTATTAAAGAAAAGAGAAGACAAATGAAGTGAATAAAAAATTACGTGAGTAAGAAGCAATTCTGCCTTGAGATGTCGTATAGAAGTGTCTTATAACGTGAAAGAAGTTGCCATATTTCGCTGACAAATAATTGCAACAGGGGCAGGTAGATTATAATCTAAGGTAGTATATATTGATTAAATTGTCAAGAAACTCGACATGTATGTACGCACTATAACGACATTTTCCTGCTTTGTTACATCCTTGACCGGTTTCCTTCTATACATCCTTAAATGTCAGTGTCACGTGAAAATGGGACAGGCAGTAAAAGAATAAAATAAATTGAAATTGCAAGTAAAATAAACTAAGGTGATAAATGTCAATAATAATGACGTCACCACCCACTTGTTATTGAATTGGATTCCGCCATCCGAAGTTGCTGTGGTCCAATTTTCCTCAAAATAAAAAAATAATAAATTTTTATCTCAGACGTAGACCGTTCAATAGACAGATAATCTTCTTGTAATCGTGGCGTTATGATAATATTGAAAAAGGTTGTTATTATCATAGATATCTGCATAGGAATGGGGGGGAAGGAGACTTGATTTCAAGAAGGTAAATGGGAGAAGTTTGGCATACGTTTTATTTAAGCTGAAAACCTACGTAACGCTGAAGTGTTATGAGAGGGTGGTGTTTGGTGGAACCTTTTCGAGCCAGCCGGTATATGAGCTGTAACCAATTGTCTACAGCTGATCTTATTACCTAACAGATATATCAGTGGGATATTTTATAATCGTCAAAGGACATGTTACTTTTCTAACTTAACTTACCTACCCATAGCTTTTGACAAATATGAAGGTGATGAAAGATGTTGATGATGCAAGTTGGGATGATTCAAAGATGAAGTCAGATATGTTGTAGAAGAATTAACATTCTTGTAATATTGAAACTTTATTGAACAGCCGACCCATTAGTGAAAACCACATCAGTGCAGGCTGTAATGGTAGCGATTATTGCGTTCCATCTTTGGATTACATTTTATTAATAATATAACTAATTACTACTCCTTATCGTAACATAAATATAAAAAACGAACATACAAACATAGAACTTCCTTTGTTGCAGTCGGTTAATATGTTTACGCAAGTCTGATGCGGGTGCCCCAGTTATTAAATATTAAAATGAATATCCATTGACATTTGACAGTAACGATCTTATAAAAGACATGTTTACACTGTTGACAAAAATAAATATATATTGCATATTTTGAGTTTGTATGAGTTTACAAACAAATTCATGAATTCCTAATGAAATGTGACTCATAATACATAAATTATTTAGCACAAAACTCTTAATATGCTATATACAATTAATAGACAGGATAAGGACCGTCTGATGTATTTTTATTAAAACCTGATTTCTTTACTTATAATATAATCGTTGAAATCACATGAATCAAAAACGATGGTAATAATTATACATATGTTTCAGTTTCAGTTGATATCAAAATTTTGAATTCGGGAGGTAAATAAAACTGACCTTCAGTTTTAATTTCAATTAAATTTTGTTTTGGAAAGAGACCAGATAGGTAATTAGAAGAAGTTATATTCGTATTATAAAAAGTTTGTTAATTAAATTTATCTACATACCCTCTCAAAACATAGTGTACTAATAAAAATACTGAGAGAACAAGAATAAAAGAAGTACTACGTCAAGTGTACACGGTCTATTTAGATAGAGACATATTTAATCGCAATATCATTGAATTTGAATACATAAATATGTATTCGAAAATCAATTCAAACGTCATTGTGTCGCCAAAGCTTGCTCGGACTGGTTCAGAGAATAATGAACAGTTTAATAATAAATTACAATAGAGTTTTTATATATTAAATAAAAGTGACACTTAGCTTGGAACTGATAAGTTTTTATCTATAATAGCTTAGGAGTGCAGGAGTTTTATTTCCATTATTTTATAGCTCAGGAGTGCAGCAGTCTTCAATTTGTTGCAATAGTTGTTGAGTATTGGTTGGTAAGTTATTAAGTAAAGATTGTTCTGGTATTCAATGGATGACTAGTGAGTTATTTCAGAGACAATATTTATAATATTATTAATAGGAGAAAAATAGAGCAATTAGAAAGCTTTTGTCAAGTAAGAAATATAACAACTTTTAAAACCATCTTTTGTTCTAGAATATGGGGTGGTTGATAGCCCTGTCACTGCTGGCAGCTGTCCAGCTGAGCTCTCAGTACCTCCTGCCAGGTGATGTCTCGCCCTCGCACTACGACCTGCGGCTGGTCTATGATATCGACCCAGTCAGCAATTTTAGCTTCTTCGGTGTTGCTGATATCCTGGTACGTGTTTGCTTAGTTTTTTTTATAACTTTTACGTGTGCCAAGAAAAGGAAATAAATGTGACAAATTATTATTAACGATTTACGGTAAAATATTTTTTTTTTATAAAAAAATAATAATTAGCCATCTGATACTAAGTCGAATGTGAATAAATTTAGTAAGTGAATTTAGATTCTGATATAGTTATTAACAGAATTGATATTTGGGTAAATTTTATTAGGGTAAATGAAATTCTTACACCGGTTTTATTTATCCTATATTGCGTAAAGGAGTACAATACTGAATAAAGAAAAGTGAAAAGTTTATAACTACTCGATTTTATAATGGCCGCGAAGTCAATTAAGCCAAACTAAAGACTATATTTAAAACTATTTCTATAGTCGAAGTTGAAAGTTCTTAAATAAAATCTTTTTTGTCAATACGAAATCATTTCAGGTTGAATACTCAAATTCCGATAAGATAACTTTAAAAGGAAAGTCAAACGATAAAAACTTGTTACATAAAAACATTCTTCCGACAATTACTCAGTTACAAAGATATTGTAAACTAAAAAAATACAGTAGATAATGTCATCATTATTTTAAATACACCAAGAAATCCCTGTTAGTTTTTAAAATAATACAAAAGATAATAATATTTAAAACCAGAAATATTCCAAATAACTTGCACTTTAGATAGAATGCTTGATTTCTTAACGGTTAGCGACACGGTAGATCAATTTTCAGATTGACGGAACGCTATCCCGAAGGTCACAGGTTATGCCCGGGTAGATGAATTTTTCATCCTATGTTTATTCAAAAACGGTTAAAATTTTGAAAGACAATTATAAACATTAATAGCTTGAATAATAATTTTGACAAAGGCCGTTGCACATTCTTTACTCCTTTAAGGAAAATTGATGAAAAACTTTAAAAAACTCTAGAACTATGAACAAATACGTATAGACTGAATTCTAATATACTCAAATATTAATAGATATTACGACCACGAGAGAAAATGACATCACATCAACAAAAACTAGTAAAACGTATCAATTTCACTTAATACGTTATGGTTCGTACTGAGTTACTATGTACTGATGGCCTTCATCGACTCGTGATAGCTTTTCGCGACCGAACCGAAGGACATCCACTATACGATACTTGCATACCAAATAGTCTAGATAGAATTATATGTTGACTCTATCTTTATAGATTATCTACAATTTTTCATCTATTTCAATTGTCCCGTCTAAGAATATAACATATTGACCATCATACCATTCAAACGATGATTTAAGTATTGTTTACAGTCAAAGTTTATGTTTTTTTTAGATACAAAATAGATATTTATATATTCTTGTGTATTTTATGTTTGTCATTATATAAATGACACAATTATTTATAATTTGTATGTGTATGTATAATAATACCTATGTACTTTTATCTCCTCTCTCGAATTTTCTTTCCAATATTTACAGATAACTAACTGAAAGGAATCTCTTTATAGAGATACATTATTCTATCTTCATTTATGTCTTAATATTTTTCTGTTAAAGTGTACATTAAATAAATAATAATAATAATCTTTAATCCGATGTTATATATTCAATTATTAGTTGTATTTATTTGTATGTTACCTTTATATAAAGCAATCAATAAGAAGCGATTCGGAACAGCTGTGGATAATGCAAAGAGTTATCAAGTGTGTTACTACTAAATCATACATTAGTAACGGTTTTCGGATTAGCTAACTTAATAAGTACAACCTAGCTTACGTAGGTAGGTAATTTTACCACGCAGGTTATATACATATATGATCGACTTCTTTACGTAGTAAAGCAATTTTACTATGGAGGTTATATATATGACCGACTTCTTTACGTAGGTAGGCAATTTTACTATAGAGGTTATATATATGACCGACTTCTTCACCGGTCAAGGTAAATTAAAATAGAAAATAATTTCAACCCAGTTCTGATGTATTGTTATTTATTTGAAATGGCGTCCACTTCGTATCCAAAAACGTTTTATTGCGATATGTTTTCGACAAAGGTCTCTTGCAACGGCAATCAATTTACAATGTCACTTGTTAAAAATAAATTATATCCCAAACCTTTTTGAACAAAAGGTTCGAAAATATATGTTTGTAATTCACATATTTTATCAATTTTATTTTTTCTTATATTGTTAACAAAATGTATAGGTTATGGTATGGTATCAAAATTTATGTTTATTTTTTGTCACAATTTGTTTTCGTATTGAAAAGAAATGACAATATTAAATTTATGAAAAAACTGCGTTTTGAAATAGCAACTTGTATTTTTTTAAACATTTTGTATTTTTGCACTTTACGTTTCATTTTTTTATTTTTGCTTTTTATGCCATTGTTTTGTGGTGTATTTTTATGTATTATTTTTGGTAAACTGCAATGATAATATTGATTAAGGATTGAATAAATACTATTATATCTAGGTATGTTAACTTCAGAAAACTTTTTAATATTTCTATTAAAAAAATCAGCATAGTTCTATTAAACAGATTAGGTATAACGTTTCTAAAATAGATATATACGAAAATCTTATCACCACGTTTGCTTCGGCGATCTTATACAGCACCAAGGCTTGTCGGGTCCTGAGTTCCCGGCCCGGGTTAAAATATTTGACCGGTCGGTGAAGGAGGAAACTTACATAAACTGGATTCAGCAAAAAATGATATATGACTGCAAATCTTTGTTTCAGATAACAGCCAAGAAAAGTGTTTCCAAGATAATCCTTCACGCGGAAGAGTATTCTATATCCGAAGATAAAGTAACTGTTGTAGGTCAGAATGATGCTCCCAAAGTCACTGGTGTTAAACTCAACGATACTTTCAACTTCTTAGAAATAGCTCTAGAAACTGCTTTAGAGAAAAATGAGAATTACACTCTCACTATTCCGTTTTACGGAAATTTAATTAAGGGCTTGGATGGCGTGTACATTAGCTCGTATATGAATAGACAGACCGAGAAAACTGAGTGAGTATTCATTTTATTAATTTGATTTTAATCCAATTTGATCCGAAAGAATAACAGTTTTTGTAATACAAGTTTAATGAACACAATATGTAACGCTTTTAGGTATTTGATAGCCACTCAGTTCGAAGCTATATCAGCTCGTAAGGGATTCCCTTGCTTCGACGAGCCCATCTACAAGGCCACCTTCTCCATGAATATCGGTCACAGCAAGGACTACACCGCCGTCTCCAACATGCCTCTTGCTTCTTCGTCTTATGAGAAGTATGATCTTACTGGATAGAGTTAAAATATTATGATGAATATTGTTGATTTATGTCTATCTATTTACAGCGTTCTTGAAGATTACTGGCCTTGGGATTCTGTGGGAAAGAAGTTTATGTGAGTATTGTATTATTACCGCATTATATATCTTTTTAAATGTATAAAGAATCCTTTCACTTTAAACATATAACTGTTGAAATTATTAAAATTAAATTGCAGCTTTAGTATAAGTAATTGGTTATGAGTGTTTTTTTTTAAGGAAAGAGAAGTCTACTTTTACTTGGGATCAGTTCGATAAGTCAGTCCCGATGTCAACATACCTTGTGGCATTTGTTGTGTCCAAGTTCGCGCATGTGGTCAGTCCTCCAGAACTCTCGCACACCAAGTTCAGGATCTGGGCCAGGAGTGATGCTATTGATCAGGTGAATGATTAAAGAAAATCTAAAAATCCTTATTCAGTAAAAAAAAATTAGTAAAAATTTTATGAAAATGTTTTTTATAGGCCTCATACGCAGCCAAGATAGGTCCGTCAGTGTTGTCCCACTTCGAGAAGTGGTTCAACGTGTCGTTCCCTCTCCCCAAGCAGGACATGATGGCGATCCCGGACTTCGCGGCCGGAGCCATGGAGAACTGGGGACTCATCACTTACAGGGAGACAGCGCTCCTGTACAGCGAAAAGGACTCCTCGTTCCTTAACAAGGAGAGAGTTGCAGAGGTGAATCCGGAAAATTTTTGTTTTATATTTTTTTTTGTAACGGAATGTATTTTTTATAACAGTGTACATATGAAAGTTGTCACAACCAAAGAATTTATTAAAAAATCCGTCATTCTATCTCAAGGTGGTGGCTCACGAGTTGGCTCACCAGTGGTTCGGCAACCTGGTGACAATGAAGTGGTGGTCGGACCTGTGGCTAAACGAGGGCTTTGCCACATTCGTGTCATCGCTGGGCATTCAGGCCGTGGAGCCCACGTGGGACTCCGCCCGCGGACTCGCCGTCAGCGACGCACTGGCCGTGCTCGCACTCGACGGACTCGAGGCCAGCCATCCCGTGAGATTACATACCTATTATACAACTGAGTAATGTGTGTGAGACAGGAGTGGGAGTGACTTTTCATTATCCAATGCAACTATGAGAACTTTGCTGCAATGAGTATAGTTGAAGGAAAAACAACGCCTAATGGTATTAATTTACCTGCAGCTCGTTTTGCTGGCTAACTCGGCCTATCCTATATTGTATATTTTTTAATATAATTTCAAAGATTATGCATTAAATTGTTTTATTCTAGGTATCTGTACCGTTGGACGATCCCAAGCGTATATCTGAGATCTTCGACGCGATCTCGTACCGCAAGGGCTCCACCCTCATTCGCATGATGCTGATGTTCCTAGGCGAGGACGTGTTCAGACAGGCGCTGCACAAGTGAGATCACCGTACATCTACTCTTTAATCAAATGTCAATTATACAAACATTTATACAACAATTGGTTCGACCACATTTAAAAATATAGATGGTCTAATTGAGATTCTCCTTTTTTAAAGTCGGTTGTAAAACAGCTGTTACGCACTGTGTTTATATTTTTAGGTTAAAACATTTTAAACTATGAAAATCGAGAGAGTAGTGATTAACTCCAAACTTAAACTGGAATAACTAATTTACCTCGAGTAAAACTTATTATTAAATTAAATAGTTATTAAATTATATAGAGGCATACTTCAGAAATACTTAGAACTATTCTACTTATTATAGTAACTATAATAAATTATAGCTACCTGATAAAATACTCGTACTCCAACGCGGAACAAGACGACCTGTGGTCAGAACTGACCTCAGCGATTCTCTCTCGAGGAGGGTTGAGTCGCAACGTGACCGTGAAGCAGGTCATGGACACCTGGACCACTCAGACCGGCTACCCGCTGCTCTCCATACAGAGAGACTACTCAGACAAGACGGTTACTATCTCACAGGTAAAGTGTATTTGTTTTCATTTATATTTTATACTAGCTATTTCCCATGACTTCATCTGCGTGGAATATGTTTTTTTTTATATTTGAATCAGATATTCTTCACTATTTCACTGATTTCCATTTTAGTGTCTTCTAATATTTTCACGAGTACTACACATTGAAATAAAACATTTTTTTCGTTTTTTACGTTTTCGTGTTGACGGTAAGACGACGATTGTTGCAAAGCATTCGAAACGTCGGGTTAGATTTAAAATAAAAATTTAAACACCGTTTTTACTTTCATGCGTATAGTAAAAAGCTGTTAATTTGGAATTACAAACGGACACTTTAATGTTATATTTGTGTAGATTAGATATAAGTACATGTACAAATTAGTTCTGACATATTCATCATTGCGTAGTTATTAGTTAGTAGTTTTCCGTTGGCATTCGTATCTAATTAGATTTTTTATTTGTTGGATTTATTTATGACGAAGCACTCAGCAAGTTAAGTTTTTCAATTCATCTATTAGGGGGTTAATTAAACATTTATGGGTCCAGTAAATGTACGGAAACAAATACGTAAAATTGAAATAAGTCTAAAATTGCTACACATATTTATAGAAATTTCACAGTATATATAGTAAGAAATATACCATTTAAAATATTATTATGAATAATACTGACAAGTATCGTACAATTCGTTTAGAAACGCTACCTGTCCTTGGGCGTCAGTCGCACCGCCCAGTCATGGTGGGTTCCTCTGTCTGTGCTGTGCGAGACAGACGAAGCGAGCGAGACACAGACAGTGCAGTGGTTGGGAGAGAGCGAGGGAGTGACAGACGAACATAGATACCAACACGGCTCTGGACCCACTGAGTGGGTGCTCTTCAACTATAACATGATCGGTGAGAGAAGATTTATTTATATGGATTTTGACTTAAAAATCAAAAACAAAAGAACATTTTATTTTATTTTATAGTCGAATTTTTCAAAGAATTCCTTATTTTCAGCGCCGTACAGAATAAATTACGACGAACGTAACTGGAAGCTTCTAATAAAAACTCTGACTAGCGACAAGTACGCCAGCATTCCAGTGGAAGGACGAGTACAGTTACTGTCTGACGCGTTTGAACTGGCTTGGAATAATCAACTCGACTATGGAATGACCATGCAGTTAGTATTTGTTTTATAACGAATAAAATTTTTACTTTATTGTGCAACACATACAAATAAATATCAAAAAATAATATATTAAAATTATCTTGTCTTATCGCCCAAAGAAGGTTTTTTATTGACAACCATATTGTCAGGAAATTAAAAACTAGTGCATGTGGGTAGGTGGCCTAAAGTTAAAAAAATAAAAATAACATAGAAATAATTACACATATCTAAATAAACATAAGACACTTACAATTGAATACAATAAATATTAGGTTATAAATGAATGCTCATTCGATCTAATCTTCTACACCTCATTGCAGACTGGCGAGTTACCTTCAGAGAGAGACAGAGTATCTCCCTCTCTACACGGGTCTCACCGCTTTAGCCAAAATAGAGAACGTTCTGAAACGCAGCTCGGACTACGGCGCCTTCCAGAAATTTGTCAGAAGAATCATTAATAACGTCTATCAGAAAGGAGGTTTAGCTCTCAAGAAGATTGTCGATGGTGATAACTTGAATAGCGTCAAAATGCAGGTGAGTTTGATTTCAATTTATATTTTGATTGTTTCTTATTATGGTTACGACGCGTGCTTAAAATCTTCAGATTGTTAGACTCTATTTACTGATTATAAAATCTAGCAACATGTAATTCATAAATTTGTAAATATGGACGAAGTACAGGGATATTGTAGAATTTGAGTGCGTCCAGAGAAAAAGAAGTATTAGTATTAAATTCGAACAATTGTATATCAGACGACCATGAGCTCGTGGGCCTGCAGCATGAAGATACCCGGGTGCGAGGAGAACGCCATCGAGATGTTCAACCAATGGATGGAAACCGAGAATCCCGACGAGAACAACCCGTGAGCCTCCCCCATACTGTATATTAAATTTCCTCTAAAACCGGATCGTGGTTCGCTGACCCGTGTCTCCGCAGCATCCCCGTGGACCTCCGTCGCTCGGTGTACTGCGCGGCCGTGCGGCGCGGCGGCGTGGCGGAGTGGCGCTGGGCGCTGGCGAGGCGCCGCGCCTCCAACGTGGCCGCCGCCAGGGACGCGCTGCTCTACGCACTCGCCTGCTCCAGGGACGTGTGGGTGCTGGCGCAGTAAGTATACGCAAACATACACACATACTCACACATATACACACATGCAGAGAAATACACAGAAGGGATAACCTGTTTGTATTTCATATGGTTAAATTAACTACAATTTAAAATCTGCACTTGGAATTTTCAGAGAAAATATTTTAATATCATATATAAACACACATTTTCAAGCTATGTGTGTTTGATAAAGGGCATTGCCTGACCCGGTGCGTATGTCGCAGGTACCTGGAGCTGTCTGTGTCGGAGGGCACGGAGGTCCGTCGTCAGGACGCTGGCGGCGCCATGACCGCGGTGGCGCGCTCCACCACCGGCTACTACGTGGCCAGGGACTTCATCTATGGACGCATCGAGGACATTCATAACACGTACGTACCACTACTGCTGGCTCCACAGATGACTTTTACTTTTATTCTTTTATGTGTATGACAAACCCGGTTCTGTCCAATCTTTTCATGTTATCTTCTTTTATGTATTCTTATTTGGGGGTAGGTGTGTAGGTAGACTTTATATAGGTTTACAACTTTTTAATATGACCTCGCTTATAGTAAGACCTCGAATTGTAAATAACTTGTTTGTTTCCAAGGTTCCACGGCCAAGATAGAAGAATTGGAGGCATCATCAAGACCCTCCTCGGCCAATTCACTACCCAAAAGGAACTGGATGAGGTATCATTCGATATAAATTATTGTATGTGTATCTGAAGCGCGTGGTGTAATCGATATTCCCCACAGTTCCTCGAGTGGCGCAAGAAGTACGCCAAGTACCTGGACGCCTCCAAGATAGCGGTGGAGCAAGGAATAGAGAACGCGAGGGTCAACATTGCGTGGGTGGACCGGAACAAGAAAACAGTCGTCAGCAAGCTCAGGGAGTACTCTGTGTGAGCCACTGTACTTGTCAGTAGGGGTCGATGACCGGTGGCTTGAGTGCAAATTAGATTTCAGTATTTTGATATGTAAAACTTTGATGGTTCTAAATTTAAAAATGCTTCGTTTTGCCTTGTTAAAAAATGTTGTAGTGTATTTTTCTTTGTACCTTAAGCTTATTAAGTACTTTTTTTAAATGGCATTTATATTTAAATTCCTTAGTCTTTGAACAAATATTGCATTAAGTAGATATTGTTGTATTTGTAAAGTTTTGCTTAGTGCTAGCTTCGAATTAATAAAATTACTAAAAACATTAAAATTCTTAATATAATTAAAAGTATTTTTAGTAGTCTATTTATTAAATATACAATAGTGTGAATTTACGTAAATTTTTACAATAGTTTTTTTGACATATAGTCTGTTAGTGTTACCACTGCAAAGAAATAAGTTTTATTTTTTTTTCGACCCAGTTCACGTCAAGCCCCAGTATGGAAGAGAGGACAGTTATTATACTCTGTATACGCCATACACAATATTTCCAGATCAAATTTTAAAAAATATAACGATGATAGTCGATTTAAATGATTTATATAGTAATATTTACAAACTTTTTAAGATCTTTATATAATTATTTTATGTTTTTTTGTATGTATAAATGCTTTTTTGATCTATAAATATATAAAATGCCTCAAAATATCCATCAAGGTTTTGAATAAATATTCCGTCCAATAACTTTAAAGATTGTCTTAGTTAGTGTTTTGCTTTATGTTATTTTAAATGACTACTTATGTGATGTATGTATGGTTGACGCACTTGTTAATGTCACGAATAAACATATTTTTTAATATTTTTTTATTTTATTTTTATCCTCTTATAGAACGAAAAACTAATAGGTATACATTTGACTTTTTTTTCAATTAATATTTTGTACACGATTGTTTTTGTTTTTGTTGTTCTGATACTCTTTTCAGATTAAAATTATTTTATTCAAAATAAAACTAAGTATGTAAGCAACATGGCGTTCTGCTTTTACCCATTTTGTTGTCTAAAAGTGAATAAAGATGACGTGAGAGATTACTTTCATTTTCATTTAAAATTATAATTAATTTTTGAAACATGACAGAAATATTTACAAAATAAACGAATAAATAAATATTTGGTAAGAAATTGAAAATAAATATCAATCCTTAGTCATAGACAAGGTTCTATTCAAGAATATAAAAAATCTGTTTTTAATAATTAATAAAGGTGGCAATTATAAAAACTTTTTACAAAAAAAACCTTTTTTTATTGACAGCGGCAAGAAAAATAAATAGAAATATATTTCTTTTCAGACAATATGAAGACAAAAGCAGGTTAAGAGGCATCAGTAATTTAGCACAAGTTAATTTGGTCCTGTATGTAGCTTTATGTAGTATTGTAGTTGTAAGAAATTGTTTTATTTAAAATAAACAAATAAAAAATGTTTGTACTGTTTTACATTATCTATACATAGATATATTTCGTATGGGAAAATTTAAATTTTAAAAACTATTCATTTTAAAAAGTCGTAGAACAAATGTTTGTTGTTGTTGTTGGATTGATGTAGAGAGACTGCCTGCAAGCGGTGGTCAACTAATTAAAAATAACCCTGTATTATAGCCAGCAGCAAGACCTCATGCAAAGTTTATTAAAATAATACAAAATATACATATTAATGTAAATGTTAAGTAAGCCAAAGTGGCTATTTTGTTACTGCTCTTTTTCAAAATATACCGCATCTGCCGTGTAAAGTAAAATTATTCTTTATTTAAAAAATATAAAAAAAAATAAAACATTGATAGTCGTACAAGTATTATACATTATTATATAATAAAACAACTGTGTATGTCCTTATAATAAACATACACCTAACAAATATAAAAATATAAATTTATAGATGTTAAACTCGGTACACCAATATTTGACTAGGGTCATTTCGCCTGTTTGCGTCCATTCGACGGCTATCCTTCCATAAAATAAGTTCATGAACGTTCTAACAAAACCAAATATAATTTCTGCCAATACCTCAATATATAGGAGATACACAGTCATAAACAAAATTTCCTTGAGCGCAATCTTTCCCTTTAAAAAAAAATAATTTATCTGAGCCACGGGACAAAAGACTGCGAATGTCTTAAATGTTAGTAAAAAAATAGATGATAGATAGATGTTTCTAGGCCTTAATAATAAAGAAAGGAAAAACATAATTATGAATTTACTTAAGTTTTTTAATTGTTGACAGTTAAAATAAGGTGGACGCGAACTACTACATACAAATTTTAAAAATTCCACTTTGCGTCCGCAGTGGACGCGAATTTTATGACCTATTATTTAGGACAGACCAGATTGCGTCCACCTTTGTTTTCTTGTTATCTATTTATAAATTTCATGAAATTGTATATACCTACGATCAATAATATCTTAATGTAATTATAATAAAAAAAATTAACGTAATTTTTTAACGGCTCCTGATTGAACAAATTAGAAATTGTGAAATCACAGTTTATCAAGGTGCAACTCTGAAACTCATGACATGAATAAAAATGATTTTGCCTATACACCTTTTTGGCAGTTACCTGTAGCTTAGTTCAATAGTGTCAGATGAAGTTCTTATTTTACCACTAGAAGATGGCAACTCATACTACACCAAGTCTTGAGAAAACTAAGCAACAAATATCAGAACCCCCTCCGACTGCTTTTATTCATTTAGCATCAACTGTATCACCATCTATTTCACCTATAGAAAAGCCTCCTAGTTTACAATCATCTTCATTATTTATTCAAGACATTTCACATTCAGACCCTTCCCTTTGATTTATTTAAAAGCCACCTGATGTTAGCAGAAATTTTTAGCATAGCAAGAAAATTTAATCAAAGAACTCCAGCGGCCATATCTTCGTCTGCATCGAGAAAGTATTATGAACATAAAGAGCAGATGGAGAAAAAAAAACAAAGCAGTAAGAAAAAGAAATTAAGAACGAATAGAGAAAAAAAAAGACACTTCCTGTTAAAGTCACAGTAGATACTGATACTCTGAAAAGAAAATTTACCAGCCGTGGATAGTACAAAGTGCGCTGAATGTAATGACATACTTATATCAGATGTAGATGAAGACGGCGAAGAAAACATTGGCTGTGACAAATATATAAGATGATATATTTGTTATTAAAAATATTTTAAAATTTAATTACTTAAATATTTAGACATAAAACAATAAATTGTTAAAATCTAATCTTTCTGAATAATAATTATTAAAAATCTCCCCTACATTCTATATATAAGTTGGTGGACGCAAACTGATCCATGAGTGGACGCAATTTAGATTTTATGGACGCAAACTGGGTAAATCGCCCAAATCTGATATTTATCACTTTTATATTTAAATCGTTATATCTTTTCACCAAAACTTTAAATGAATATAAAAAAGACTATATTATTAACACTGTACGTTACGTACTGTTAAGTTTTTATTCAAAACTAGTGCTAAATCATTTTTATTTTCTCTTTCAAAGTCAGCAACTCCACTAAATAGACGCAAACAGACGAAATGACCCTAATACCAAGTGTATGGAGAGATTTAAAATTTGCATCTCGCTTCATAACGACTTTGTGTAATGCAATCACAGCGATTCTGTTCTCTTTATCAACTCACTCCATTTTAATATCTCAAAATATTAAATAATGTATTGGTGCTTAAATGATAAAACCCAATGAACAATAGGGAACATTCACGTATTTTTTTTTAACGTAAATTAATCATTTACCTCTCTATATCGTAGAAAAAAATATAAATAGGCTTGAAAAGATTCTAGTTTTTTTTCAAAGTGAAAATTAAAACATTGAGAAAATTTGACCCGTTTAAACACCGCCACTTTGCGCGCGTTTTGCGTGACGTCAAATGATACGTCCAGTGAATGTTTACTATGAACTTTTTAGTTATTTCATAGATATTTTAAGTTTTAATTGCTTTACAAGTCATGGAAGAAGATAAAAATCATCTTACGAGTATTGTATAGTACCGGAGTGCAAAAATAGTATTAGAAAAACACTCGACAAAGTGTTTTTTGTATTCCAAGAGATGCGAAAATACAAAAACAATGGTGTATGGTAATAAAAAGGGATAATATATGTCCTAAATCGTGTTTATATGGTTGTGAAGATCAATTTAACGTAAGTATACTTTATTTATAATGAGTTTAATCTAATAGTTTAAATTTATAGTAAGTATTAAACATTAGAAAATTTGAGTTTAAAATTAACCTAACCTATCTTACAAATTTCAGTATAACTTTCTATAAAAACCGTAATCTTTTTTTGTTTTAGGCAAATTTTTATGGTCTGTCGATTTATTTCAGGTTAAGGAAGATACAGCAAATTGTATTGAATATAATATGTGTAACGAAACAACAAGGAGAAAGATGTAATCTAAGTTTGAAGAAAGGAGTTGTTCCTTATATATTTTTGTGGCAAAAACACCAGCTGATAGAATGAGAATGTGCATAGTCAAAAGGCAAAGATTGACATCGGTTAATGAAGCCTTTTAAGAGTTAGCTATCAAAAGTAGTGTTTATAAAAATTGGTGACCTTTACGAAGAAGTGATATAGGTAGTAAGTCCTAGTACTGCCCATACAAATGTCTGTGATATTAATCAGCCAAGACTCAGTACTTCTCCTATTGAATGTGATGATCATAAGGCAGAGCCTTGCTTTTCGCATATTAAAGATAAATTACCAAGTGACTAAGCTGTGCAAGTTAATATTAAACCGAAGTATGGAAGTAAAGGTGTCAATGTAAATATACCTACCTGCTGAAAAACAATATGTAGCATTGTCACCATTTCCTCATTCAACACACAACATTGTTACACAACAGTTTTAAAAGTAAAACTATCTGTTTTAAAAAGAAAATTGTTTACTGAAAACACAGCTGATAATACTTCTATAGCATCTTATATCTTCTACATCTGCTGATTATCAACCAAGTTATTTATCTGAGTCAAGTGAAGTGAAAAATGATTCAGAGGCAGAAACATTTTAAAAATGTATTGTGTAGTAGCATGCTAACTGCTATTCAAAAAGAGTTTGTAGGTATTTGTTTTTTTAGAGTATTTAGAAAATGTTTTTAAGATTACCTAAAGAAATGTATCATTTAATAAAACCTTTAAGCACGAAAATATAGGTTTAAATTATTTATTTTTCTCAGTCACACTGATACCAAAGTATGAACTTAAACGCCGATATATTGAATGGTGTGTCAAATGACGTCACATTTACTTTCGACCAATGGTGGCGCGTTTTGGAATTTTGAATTTCGCTCCCTAAATTTACACTTTTCATAAATTATTTTATGGCCTTAAATGATTAGTAAATTAAAAAAAAATGATTTTATTATAATAAGATGATAAAAAGAAATCGAAAAAAAAATATTTGAGACCATTTAAATTTTTTTGCATGTTCCCTATTGTATAAAAATGACGTAATCGTAGAAAATGATTCTTTATGATTTAGAAAAACGATGAATTCTGTTTTTTTTGAGTTTTCAGAATATTTTCTACAATAGATTCCCACTTTAAATACTTTGTATGGCTCGACCTCTTCGTCCGAAAAAACTTCCGACCCACAACAGTCCGGAGTATCTTTTTTACGTTTTTTTTACCCACCATCTTCGAAAATAACAATTATTTTTACTATTAACTATTACAAGTTGATATTTGTACGAGATAGACAAAAATACAAGTTATTATATTTATTACAATAAAATTTGAAAACTGGCGCCTTTTACTTTTGATGGTTTCCGCCTTTTTTCTCGTAGAAATGAAATGTAATATTTTTTTATTTTTAATTGTAACAGTATTTATGGCCAGACTAAGTAGATAAATAATTCATGTTCAATACAGATAATTCAAACATTAACCGTTGGGTTTTTTAGTGGGTAGACTTAAAAATTGCAGCTTTATCTATGCTGCAGTGCAGTCCCACATGGCGCCCCGATCATCACCCTCTTGGCCGATGGGTATACGTAAAGAATTTTTAAAACGGAAAAACAATTATACGTAGTAATTATATTTACGATATACAATACAAGTCAAAGGTTAGGTTCAAACGTAACAAAAATAAACTCAATAAATGACTAATTTATATATATCGATGCATTTAAATGGCAAGATAATTATCGACTGTTAATTGTCTTGACAAAAAAAAATGTGATCTTAAAAAAATGTTAGTATAACAATATATATGAATCAGAACATAAAATTGCACTTATATAGGAAATCTTCAAAATATGAATAAACCATACCATCAATACTTTTAAGATTCTCTTGAAGTACTGAAAGAAGGAAAGATTTTGTTTTTTTCTCCCATAAAATCTCAAGTAGGTATAAGTCGATAAGAGAATTAACAAGCAAGGATATTGTGGATAAGTTTTCAGATGTTTTATATTTTTTGAGATTATCTAAATTACTGTGGAACCCTTTTACACTAACATTATGATAATGCTTACAACATCCAAAGTGCATTGTAAGCAATTGTAATTTGTATTTACAATTTACAAGACATTAAGTGCATACAGATACTAAAATAATCAGGTAAGCTGATGATGAGATTAACAATACTGAAACATTATTGTATTTTTGTTCATTTCATTCAAGTGTAAGAATTTTTATTATATCTATTTATAAAACACCTATTGTGACAGTAGTGCATTATTAAAGAAGATCCTACGTAAACTGTCAAAGAAAACGAGATACGAGTAGCTTTAGGAAAAACTTTCTAAGAGATATGACATTACTTTACCCCAAACCAAAGACTCGCGATGACACTCGGGTATCATCAGACTGTAAAACGACAGCCGGTTGATCTGAAGAGGGCTTTCAAAGTTCTAAGTTTCAATTCTCAACGGAACAGTAGTTTGTGTGTTCTACATATTCTCGTATCAAGTCTAGATGTTATTTCTATTTCTTGAAAATTTCGCGACACAGGGATTATTTCCATAAGCAAAGAGAAAAAAATTATGGTTAAGGATCTAGAATTTTTGTATAAGACGTTGCTTAGAGACTTAGCATTTATCGGCGGTGAAAAATCCGAAAGCTATATAATCTTACTCTTGACTCCAATATCTGTTGTTCACATGGGCGTACCCAGATTCTGTGCTAGGGGGGGGGGGGCAAACCAAATTTCTTTAATATATTTTTGAAATTTTAATTTTCTGAGCATGGGTTAACAATGAAAAAAGCATGATTTGTCTTTGCCGAATCTCGCTTCTAATGAAGATTTTAGACTATAATGTGTTTGCTACAAGTTTTAATAGACAATTGTATTTGTTTATAATACATACACCTAATATAACAACTGAAAAGCCACTTTTCTTGCACCCGGTAAACCTTCCTGAGAAAGCAGTTCTAAACCTGCAATTTTTAATTGTTTTTGTTTTAAATTAAAAATAACAATTTTACATACAATAGAGGTAGTACTTAGTAGAGAGGTAGGTATACCATGCACAGGAAGAGCGGCTGACCCCCCCCCTCCCCTTTGCCCCTCGGTACGCTTATGGTTGTTCATGTTGCTGTTGGTAAATCCGGTATCATACACGGACTTTGTTCCACGAATCTTGAACGCCATCTTCCGTGTGCCACATTAGACCGGTATAAATACGATCTAAAAAATAACCGGTATAAATATCACCATATTCTTAATATTTTTAGAACGTGTCGTTCGGAATTGAAAGTGAGGTTAGAAATAAGAATAGTACTAAATGAGATTTTCTTACATTTCAATTTCGTTTCGTTCATTTACCAATAATACTCAATAATAATAATAATAATAATAATCTTTGGTATAAATACATGTGTAAATATCAAACAAGAAATTACTTTTATTCAACAATATCTATTATACAAGAATATGGGGTGGTTGAAAACCCTGTCGCTGCTGGCAGCTGTCCAGCTGAGCTCTCAGTACCTCCTACCCGGAGATGTCTCTCCCTCGCACTACGACCTGCGACTGCTCTATGACATCGACCCTGCCAGCAATTTTAGCTTCTTTGGCGTCGTTGACATTTTAGTAAGTAAACTTATATATTCATAAGAGGGATTGAAGAAGAAAAATAACGGATTACAAAAATAAGGGATATTATGTTCTTACACGATGATGATGCTTGGTGTCCGAATTTCGACACTCGCACGCTTATACATACATTATACTTTTTTTTCACTAGACCATTTTTCTTTTTTTTTTGTTGAGAAATGTTTTATAGATAGAGCCTAGCCAAGAGGGCGAGGACCCTTATGTCGGACTCATCAAATCCAACGGTTACTATCATCGGCATTACGAAGCGTTATGTCGAATTCCACTATTGTGAATAAACAGCCCACCATAAAGGTGCTCTAGACTACAGTGCCCCAGACTGTACTTTTAATGCCGATAAGATGCTTCAGCCTAACTTAACACTCGGGCACAAAGGCTGGAATGGATGAAACAGAAACTATGGCTTTCTCAATCATAATTTCTACTTCATTTGTCCTAGCCTCCCACAGAGAAGGAGGAATGCGGAATGATTTACCGTCTTTTTCCTTCCGCAACCTACCTTGGTATGATCATAAAAGGCTCAATACCAATATTTTCGTTTCAGCTAACAGCAAAAAAGAATACTTCAAAGATTATTCTTCACGCGACAGATTATTCTATAACTGAGGATAAAATCACAGTTGTAGGTCAGAACGACACTCCTAAAGTAACTGATGTTAAACTTAACGACACTTACAGCTTCCTAGAAATATTTCTGGACAGGGATTTAAAGGAAAATAAGAATTACACATTAATTATACCGTTTTACGGAAATTTGTTCGTAGGATTAGATGGAGTTTACATTAGTACTTATTTTAACAGCTTGATCCAGAAAACAGAGTAAGTATACATTCTCAATATTTTATTTTCAAAAATAGCTGTAGTACTGCATCTCGTCTGCAGGCTAGTCCAAGCTCTCATAGAAGGTATGATAATAACTAAAAGGAGGCAGATCATGTTTCACACGGACTATACATATATTATTTTATATGAGTCCAAATCATTAAGACATACCAAGTCTAAATAATACTTACGTATGTCGTAGCCGACCCTAATGGTACAGTGCTATATAAGGTTTAAGTTCATGTCGAGATTCTGAACAGACGCTAAATAGAATTAGAAACTGATATCTGCATTGGAAAAATATTTCAATTCAATATACATATATAACACATTTCGGCTTCGAAAACTTAACTTGTCTACCTTGGAACTACGTAGGCAACGGGGGGACTTAAAAAAATATTTTTGACTAAATCGAATTGTATCCTTGTAAAATAGTTTACCAGAAACCGTAATTAGTGCACAAACTGTGAACAATTTTAAAAACAAACTTGATATACATTTAAATCTTGTAGGAATATAAACACAAGTCCCGTGATATGCACGCATCAGATCAACGATCTGCTAGTGCATTACAAAATAATAATAATAATAATAACATTTCGAGAAAAAGAATTGAAAGGTAATCTTACAGCAGTGGCTGACTTACAGATATCTAATAGCCACACAGTTCCAGCCTATATCGGCACGTAAGGGCTTTCCATGCTTCGACGAGCCCATCTACAAGGCCACCTTCTCCATGAATATCGGTCACAACAAGAACTACACCGCCGTCTCCAACATGCCTCTTGCTTCTTCCTCTTTTAAGAAGTAAGTGTTTTTATTATTATATTTTGAGTTTATAAAACGTATCTTTATCTTTTATAATGTGTTATAGTTATCATTCCAATTAATGAATTTTTCATTTACAGTGCACTTGAAAATTATTGGCCTTGGGAAACTGTTGGAAAAAAGTTTGAGTAAATAAAGTATTTGGTATAATTTGTTTATTCATATCTCATAATTCATGCTTATTTAGTCTTCTTGTTTGCCTAAGAATTTTACCAAACCGAATTTGAAAATAAACACAGCAAAATGGGATAACTAGATTTTTTTCCTATTTATATATTTTTGCACATACGCAGAAGATAATGAAATAAGTCATAGAGGTTAACATTTTTTTTGTTTTTTTTTTTTGCAAATAGAGATACTCGAAAACGCATATCAGGTCTAGACTAATTTGGACTAGTCCATGCTTTCCACCACTAACATAAAGAAGTACATTCATTCACTATAGTTATTCTTGTCACTGTTTTACAAAAACGATTATTGATTTCTGATAAGCAAAGAGCAATCTACTTTCATTTGGGATGAGTTCGAAAAATCAGTTCCGATGTCAACATACCTAGTTGCTTTTGTGGTGTCCAAATTATCTTACGTGGTCAGTGCTCCAGAACTGTCACACACCAAGTTCAGAATCTGGGCCAGGAGTGATGCTATTGATCAGGTGACTAAGAGTTTTTAGAAAGTCTATCCAAAAATAAGTTGGTCACTTATAATATAAAGGCTCGATATTTTGTAATCAAGATATTATTATTAATTGTTGTAATTTGTTCTTCAGATCCGTGTTGCATTCATATTTAAAAGTTTTACAGAACTTAACAACAATATCAAAAACTCTATGAATATACTTTTCACCAGACCTCTTACTCATCAAGAATTGGTCCTGCAGTGTTGTCCCATTTTGAGAAGTGGTTCAACGTGTCCTTCCCACTCCCTAAACAAGACATGATAGCTATCCCTGACTTCGTTGCTGAAGGTATGGAGAACTGGGGACTAATCACCTACGAAGAGACAGCTCTACTGTACCATAATAAAGAATCTTCGTTTTCGGACAAGGAGAGAATTGCTGAGGTGTGAATATTGTTTATTTATTTATATTGCTTCCTCTAGACATAAATTCCTCCTTTTTACATTTACCGTATGGGTAAAAGTAAAAAGGAGCGATATTTTTTTTTAAAAAGCGGTTTTAATGCAGTTTTCGGTGATAGGTTTTGATTCGATTTGTGCTTGTCCTCAGGTGTTACGGTAACAACTAATTGCACTGCAGTAAACATTTTGTACTACTTTGTTTGGAAATATTGTGTTTGTGTGTTGTTTGTCTACTAATACAATTTTGATGCGGTTTAATAAAATAAAAAAAATGACAAATGTTTTTTTTGCTCCTTTAAAAGGTTGAAATAAGAAACAAAATTAAGAGTTTTATAAAATGATGACGGAATGTAATTGAAGAAGGATAAAATAAATATTTACTAAAGAGTTTTCTAATAAGTGTTTTCAATTATTTTCATTTACTAGGTATTGTAATAACACACTCTTAACATTACACTTTCAAGTTGGTGGCCCACGAGCTTGCTCACCAGTGGTTCGGCAACCTCGTGACAATGAAGTGGTGGTCAGACCTTTGGCTCAACGAAGGATTTGCGACGTTCGTAGCCTCCCTCGGTGTGAGTGCAGCTGAGCCTGACTGGCACGCTGACCATCACAACGCTATTGACAACACTTTGGCTGTATTGCGATTGGATGCCTTGGAATCCTCCCATCCGGTCAGTCAATTTATATTTACAGATTGTATAGATCTATTGTATATATTTCTGTAATTATTCAATATATTGATATGACTTATCGATATTGTTTGATAATGTCCATCAGGTGTCAGTTCCTCTAAATGACCCTGACGCCATCCTTGAGATCTTCGACGATATCTCATACAGCAAAGGAGCCAGCCTCATACGGATGATGCTGATGTTTCTGGGAGAGGACGCATTCAGACAGGCGTTGCACAGGTATGTCTATCTAGCATTTTGCGTTTACTCATAACGTGATCAAAATGTTTTTTTAATGTTTTTTGTAGCTACCTCATAAAATACTCGTATTCGAATGCTGAACAAGATGACCTTTGGTTGGAACTGACTACAGTGGCCCTCCAAAAGGGAACCTTGAGTCCCAATATGACAGTCAAAGAAGTGATGGACACTTGGACAAAACAGACTGGCTATCCGTTAATAACGGTTAACAGGAATTACTCGGATAATTCTGTTACTATCTCACAGGTATATAATATATATTTTTTTATATACATCGACATACTAAAGTAACGTACATTAAGAAAAAACTAAATCTATTCAACCGTACTCATGTGATGCATTGATTTTTTAATTTTATAGATGCTAACTACATTCAATATTTACTTAACTTATTTTTATTGGTGATGATAATTTATATCCAGGTAAACTGTTTGGTCAATCTTAGAACTCTTTCTCTGAAGTTTCAAAAATATGTAACTGATCTTATACGAATTTCCTTGCAATTTCTGCAGAAACGCTATCTATCCTTGGGAGGGAGTGATTCCAACTCCTCGTGGTGGATTCCACTTGGAGTAATGTGTGAAAATCAAGTTGAAAGTGAGAAAAAAATGCAGTGGTTAGGAAAGGCTGAAGGAATTTCCCGAGCACAGTTATTTGAACATGTCTGTGGAGAAAATGAGTGGGTGCTATATAATTATAACATAATTGGTGAGATCACAGAATGGCTAATAAATCATATAACATTCTGGAAAATGTATGAGTTACTGTTATACAATAAGTATTTCTCTTATAGCGCCATACAGAGTCAACTATGACGAGAAAAACTGGCATCTCCTTATTAAAACTCTTAGAAGCGACAAGTACATCAGCGTTCCAGTGGAAGGCCGAGTGCAGCTGCTATCTGATGCATTGGAACTCGCCTGGAATAATCAACTCGATTACGGAATAGCCATTCAGTGAGTGTAGATTCATTTTTGTTATGTTCCTTTTTTGAGTGTATATATTAATTTATAAACAATAATGACATAGTAGGTATATCAGTTACTTAAGCTGCACAGTCTAATCGAAGTCAATTTTAAATCCATCATTAATTGTAAAATTAAATATATAACACACCACAAAGATTTTTTCAGTTTTCACATTCGACAATTATTCATTATTATTACAAATTCAGTAATTTTTTTTGTTACTAAATTTTATTGTTTTACTAGACTGCTCCACTACCTCGAAAGAGAGACAGAATACTTGCCTCTTCACACAGGCCTCTATTCCTTATCTAAAATAGATGACGTACTGAAACGGAGCCCGGACTACGGAATTTTTCAAAAGTTTGTTAGCACACTTATTAATAATGTGTACCAGAAAGGAGGTCTTGCTCTCAAGAAGATTGTCAATGGCGATAATTTAAACAGCGTCAAAATACAGGTTTGCTCGGATAAATAAATAAATGTTATAAATGATAAATATTATACATGATATGTTATTGTAATATTCGCAATCTTATTTCTGACTTGGTAGGTACTTCACTTTATCTATTAAAAAAACTGCATCAAAATCCGTTGCCCAGTTTTAAAGATCTAACCATACATACAGACATAGGGACAGACGCGAAAAGCGACTATGCTTTATACTAAGTAATGATTATACTTATTGGAAAACGTGTACAAAATGTTTGTTTTACGATATTTTTATTCAGACTACAGCAAGCATATGGGCGTGTAGTATGAACATACCCCAATGTGAAGAAAATGCGATAAAAATGTTCAGTCAATGGATGGAAACTGACAATCCTGATGAAAACAATCCGTAAGCAAATTTCTCTATCTTCTTTAATCTTTTCGAATGTAATGTTAGAGTATTAGAGTAACTCATGTTATTAGTAACTTAAAAATATTTCCTTTCTGTAAAAACGTTTAGGTACCTACTACCTAGGTATACTGCGGTATTTGTAATATCCCGACTAGACTAGACTAGACTAGACTTTTTAGATTTCTTAGTTAATTTTATTTTATTGCCAGAATGGCACTCCTATACATGTCAAGTTTTTAAGTGCAAGAGTCTGTTAATTTTTTTACTAATCTGATTTTATTAATAATCTATTTTATTACTATTTAGTATTTATGTACTAATGTTATATTTTCTTCCCATTTATTCGGATGCATCTTCAGTATCCCTGTGGACCTTCGTAGCATAGTATACTGCGTAGGCATCAGACGCGGCAGTGCGGCTCAATGGTCCTGGGCACTGGCACGGCTGCGGCGGTCTCTAGTTGCGGCGGCCCGGGAGCGTCTGTTGCACGCGCTCGCCTGCACCAGGGACGTGTGGTTACAGGCTCAGTAAGCACACACACATACTTATAATTTATTCCATGCCTACAATCTAGATGCAAGGCGTTCATCAAATTGCGGTTTTCAATATACATCATTTCTATCATGATCCAATACGATGTGAAATGACATTCCTTCGTCAGAAAAAAAAGTTCGCGGAATGAGAGGGAAGGAGGTTGAAATTACACACACAACTATTTTCTTTTTTCCTTTTTAATATATTCTCCTTTAATCGTAAGATTTTTCAGATCTCTCAAATAACTTGTTTATACCCTCGAAAAAAATTATTTCTCTTTGGTGCAAAATAGGCCGAAATTGCAGACTTCACTTCCTCATCGTCGTCCGTCAATTTTTTTACCACGCAGCTCTTCTTCATTTTTTGAAAATAAATAATAGTTGCTGGTTGCTAAGACTGTAGGGTAGGTGGTTCAATTTTGCGAAGCCACATCGGTGAATGGCAGCCATCCCAACATGGCACGTGTGAATGGCACGGTGCGTTGTCGTGCAGAAGGAGCACACCTTTTGACAACTTTTCTTTATTTTTTCCTTGATGGCTTCTTTCAATCTTTCCAGTAAAGAAGCGTAGTAATGTCCTGTTATAGTCACACCACGTTATTTGTAACCGATCAGTGAAATGCTTTCTATATCCCAAAAGAACTGTCTTTTCGTCGACTGCGCCATGATCTTGCCGGCCGATTGTTCCACTTTGAACTTCTTTGGAGGAGGTGTGCCTTTTTTATTCCACTGCATCGACTCTTGCTTCAGGTTCGAATTCAGGTTTCATCACCAGTAACGATACGGTCCATAACTTCTTCCTTTCTCTCTCCACAGAGTTCCAAAAACTGACGAGAACACTTGACACGCTCACGTATTTGAAGTGGCGTGAGCATTCTCAGAACCCATCTTGCACTGACCTTAGTCGGATAGTCTAATCATTGTTGCAAGCTGCTTCTTCAACTGGTCATCTTCCAAGTTTTTCTACTTTTTCAACGATTCCGAGTAGTAGTTTCAATTGGCCGTCCAGAGCGGGGGTCGTCTTTATCGACTCTCTACCTTGTTTGAAAAGACCATGCCACTTGTAAACCATGGTTTTACTAGGGACATAGTAAGCGTAAACCGCCAAGAGCTCTTGAAAAATTATCTTACCGGATTTTACCTTGCTTGGCAAGGAACTTAATAATGCCGTGGTTAATTTTCTCCATACTGACTGACTTCTTCTCGATTCAGTTATTTACAGGTCAATAACTTAAAAGTCAATGACCCGATTAGGTTCAAACTTGGTATATATACTATTAATGAGATGTTCAACTAGTGACTATCCGGAAGAGTAAACCTACCCCATCAACCCCTCCATTCCATGAACTTTTTGACCAATATAGTTGCACTGTGCCAGCAAAGAACAATTTTAGATTTGTTACACATATTATAAAAAGATACGTATCCACATTTTCATGATATTCTGAAGACTTTAGAAAAATATTACTTGTACAATATCTACGTACTACATTTTGCCTTGTGTTGGATAGACTTAGAAAACGCCTTTGGGTCGGTACGACATGAACTAATGATGTTCGCGCTTAAATGGTATAACTTTCCTACGGTACTTCGCGACATTATTGCATCATATTATTCAAAATTAAAATTCTCTATAATTTTTAATGAAAACCATTCAAAACCACTTAATTATAACGTTGGTTTATTTCAGGGCTGTTGTATTTCTCCTATTATATTTAATATAGTTATTAATATTTTAATAGACAAATTAATTAGAAATGAAAAAAAGTGGGGCTATCGGTTTAAGTTCAACAACAAATACACAGAATCCATACTAGGTTTTGCAGATGATCTCGCGATACTGACACGTAATCCGAAACAATGTCAGGTACTTTTAAATGTAGTTGAGGATTTCTGTACGTGGACAGGCGGATTGAGGAAAAAACCAAGTAAATGTTTTAGTCTGTGTCTGGGTAGACGGAATACCAAATATACCTCTTACGATCCGGGTCTTATAATAGGCGGTCAGTGCGTTAGTACGGTTACGGAAGCAGCTCCGTTTAAATTTTTAGGTAAAAAAATCGATTACCAAGGCCGTAATCCATCGTTGGATGTAATAGTCGATAGCTTTTTAAACGATCTCAAAAAGGTAGACAACCAACCAATAAGTAACGTCAAAAAAGCTTGGATTTACGATAATTATTTAACATCACGTCTAAATTGGCCTTTCCTCGTGTATGATATAAATAAAACCCTTTTGTCAAAGTTAGATGCAAGCGTCATAATGACATTGAAGTTATGGTTCGGGTTAGCGCACTCAGCGGACTCTTCAACCTTATTTAGAGACCGAAACAACTTTGGATTAAAATTAAAGAAACCATCGGAGCTCTACAAACATCTAAGAGTTACCAAAAGACATATCATCGGAAAATCTAAAGATGATACTGTAACTTCTCTCCCAAAAGACAAAGTTGCCTCAGAGCTCGAGTCACGACTTCAATTCCATAAAAAATTTATGATAGGTGCTCAAACAATTAAAGTAGGGCTAGGATCAAGTAGGAAAGTTCAAGACATAGACATAACAAAATCTTTTATTCGACAATACGAAAACGATAATTACCGACTCCACGCGATGAGCCTAGAAATTCAAAACGAATGGGTGACCATAGGAGATTTTTGTATTCCACTAGCTTTGAAGTGGCGCACCTTAATTTATGATTGGTCCCCAGCATTATTAAAATTCTATCTTAATGCATTCCAAATGACTCTCCCAGATCAAAGTAATTTAGTAAGATGGGGCAAAGCCACCGAAAAGTCTTGCAACATCTGTGGGGAGGCAATAGGAACCGCGAAACACCTATTAGTAGGGTGTAGGGTACTTCTAGATAAAGGTCAATACTCGCGTCGCAACGACAAGGTATTAGAAATTATACGGGAAGCGGTTAGTCTTTCAGTAGCAAGAGCGCGGAAGGGTACAACAACTACCAAACGATCTATAGAATTCGTAAAAGAAGGCTCCTCCAAAAAATCAAAAGCAAAGCCTTATTCAATATGAGGCGCGGCTCCTGATTGGACTCTCATGATGGACACGTATGAAAAGCACTACAAAATCCCTGGGGATGTTGGTGTTTCGTCATCCAGACCGGACTTATTCCTGTATTCGAAACATCTGAGACGCGTGATACTTGTGGAGCTTACTGTTCCTTGGGAAACAAACATCCCAAAGGATCACACATTCAAGCTCAATAAGTATTACGAACTAACCAACGAACTGATCAGGAATAAATTTATAGTTAGTTTGTACGCGGTAGAAGTGGGAGCGAGAGGTATAACAGCAAAATCTCTCTATAGCCTACTTAAAGATCTTGGCCTTTCTAGAACAAGCATCGGTTCATTTCTAGAACGTACTTCAAAGGCGGCATTAGTAGGTTCTTTCCAAATTTGGTTAGGTAGGGAGAGGAGTGTGGAGGGTGAAGGGGAGCGTTTTTGCGCATAATAAAGGGGCCCCTTAAACCTACTCCTGGGTCGCAAGTCCCAGGCACTGCTTGCACTCCTCTCCTTGCAACGCGATGGGCCCGGCACCCGCACGGTGAATCCATGGATTGCTAAGAAGCTTCGTCGTCGTCTATGTGTAACCTAGTTAAACTTTCTCAGACTCTTAGAGTGGACAATATCGGAAACTGCCGAGATTCATCGTCAGGACTCGACCCGTATCCTCGGCGCCGTCATGAACTCTGATGTTGGATTCTACGTGGCTCGAGACTTTATATACAACCGTATTGAGGATGTATATAACGCGTATGTGAAATTATAAACTGGTTTTGGATGATGAAAATTTAAGTTTTTTAGGTCTTAACTCTAGGATTTTAATCCTACAGACTAATAAAAAAATCTAAAGCTTTTAGATAGTTTCAAGTTAGGTGGTAAGAATAAATCTTGTGATATCACCGAAATAATAACCTTTCATTAAGTTGCATTTGAACATTATTTTAGAAAACTGTTCTAAAGTAAATAAAATGAAAATTAAACTAGTAACCTTCGATTGTAAGAATTTAATAACCCAGTAATCCTTTCAGCTTCAATGATCGGGATGAAAGCATCGGCGAAATAATAAAGAATCTTCTTGTCCAGCTCACTACTCAGAAGGAACTTGATGAGGTATGGTTAGTAGGTTGGGAAGCAATCAGAGAACTAATAAATTGTACCTGTCCAAGCACCCTATGCTATGTTTACTACCAAACCTAGCACAGAGTTTTGTGATATTGTTTCTTTCAAGTCTAAGTTTCTAATTGTCTTAACAATTTATGGTGAATGACAGTTTTTCGCCATGAATACAAAAAGAACACTTTCTTTGCTATTATATTACTATTATTATTATTATTTATTTGCTATTATTAGTATTACTTAGATATACCATAGTACTTATAGATCATTTATTGTTACTGTACTTTTTAATCTAAACCAACTCTACTGTTTTGTTTGCATATTAGTAGATCATTGTTTATGTATTTAAATGATTAGCCTATAAATACCATTTTCTATAGATGTAATTTTTATATTTGTTAAAATAGTATAATACTTCACACATTCTATAAATATAGATCAATTTCAGTCAGGTATTATAAATTGTAACTAAACTGCTGAGATTTTGAGACGAATGTAAGAATGTATTTATACTTTTAACATTACATATAGTAAGTTTCTTTTCCAGTTCCTAGTTTGGCAAGAGAAGAATGCTAAATACTACTCCGACTCTAAGATCGCGGTGTCTCAGGGTATAGAGACCGCTCGCGTCAACATCGCTTGGGTTGAAAATATGAAACCGTCTTTCATAGCCAAGCTAGAGGAATACGTGGGCTGAAGTTACTTATTATTTTTTATGGTCCTTTCATTTTATTCATTACTTTATAGGTTATAGTATTGTAAATACCTTTTAATTCATGAATAAAATGGTTGCTTTATCGTTGTTTTATCTTTCAAAGAAGCTCTTGAAGATATTATAAAATGTTTATAATTTCTGTATAATGACCACTTACTGATTATATGAATCCTTGTTGTTTTTTTAAATAGTTATTCGGCTCTAGCTTTCTAGGTAGTTTTAAAATATTGCAGTATGCCATTGACGTAATTTATTTCCTTATTCTAATGTATTTATACAGCGTTTTCGTAGTTCACTTGTAATTTTATAGTTTATTCTTGTTGTATATTGAATAGTTATGTACCCTTAATAAATAGTCTAAAATCAAAATGATTAGAAATGTATGAAGGAATGCAAGAAAATGTTATGTTTAAATAATTAGTGTACATTTGATTATCAATTAAAAACATTTTATCCGTATATAAAATGATAACATTTTTCTAACGGGACTAATTCCCAAAGGTTTCAAGTTCGGGTCCTACTTGTGGTGAAACATTTTTAAATCTATATTTATTTTTTCACACTCAACTGTACTCACAGTCGCGATTATTCCTCTAGTGTATTATTTAAGTACCTACCCCCTTTGGTGAAGATAGACAATGATTATACGTGTATGGATATGATTTATACTGAGAAGAGTGAAAATAATGATATTTTTTTAAAATATCTATAAACATGTATAGCCATGTTAAGCTTATTTAAATTTATATAAACATTAATTTCGGTAGTGGCATCTTTTCCATGTTTATCTATACTGCAAAGTTAGAAACATTGGTTAGGATTTTCGAGAGAAGCCTAATAGATGTCACCACCGTCCCGATAAAGACGATCATATATAGATGCTTAATTATTCTTTATTTATATGAATTTAAATAAGCTTAACATGGCTATATATGTTTAAAGATATTTTCAAACAAGAAAAAACTACGAATTAATCTTATGAAAGGAAAATAATATTCGATGAAAATTAATTATGAAGTTAGCTTTTTGAATTAAAAATTCCTACAAAGGAAATGGCTATTGCAAAATGATTAAGGAATGAAAATATTTCAAATCTTACAAAAATAAAATGCAGAAGTCTATACCAAATATTTTTATTAATTCGATGATAAAAAAGATGCAGAAAATCATATGAATTTGAAAAAAAAATATCTGAAATGCACATAAGAGCTGAATTTACAAACATTGGAAATTTATCTTATTATATTATCAAAGGAATTTGATTGAAACAAGTGAAAAAGAGTTACGTAGGTACTAGAAAGTTTCAAATGAGATTACCATATATTCTCAGCTGAATGTTGGAGATGATGGAATTCGAAGAGTAAATTGGTTGAAATGAACCCGTTGTTTGATTGTTAGATTGTTTTCGAAACCCCGTCATGCCTTTATCATTTAAAGCATATGCTTTTAGATTTGATATAGAAAAAAAGAGTTTCCAGTAACAAGATGCTCAGGCTGCTTTTGGACACATTCGAAAATACCGTAAATTACATAAAAATATTTGTCCAAAATGCGCTGAAGCACACGACAATTGTGACAGAAAATAATTTTAACGTGTCAACTGTAAAGGACCTTACATGGCCTTAGACAAGTATATATCCCTTTTTTTTTAAATGAAAAGGAAGTTCGAGTCATAATAATTACGTAAAAAAGCATTAAATACATAGGTATATATGAAAAAACAAGTAGAAGAAAATATTAATGCTAAACCTACAGTACTGTCTTTAGAAACTTGTCTATATTACAAAAGAGGAAAACAATAAAATGTTTAAGTAAAGAAAGCACAATCAATTCGCGCAACCAGAACATTACAAAAAAAAACTCCGACAAATCACAAATGTCTTATGTCATAAATCATAACGTCAATGACAATAGTTAGACGTCAAGTCATGGCGCCAAAACACTATAGACGTTGTTGAAATTTTGTTGCCAGAAAAATCTCAAGCAAATTTCAAAATTTTTGAATTAAATATAACATCAATGATATTGTTTCGTATTATTATAGTATTTAAACTTTCGTAAACTTGCTATTTGGAATTTGCCCGACTAATTTCGAACTAACGGCTAATTCGGCTAGTTCGGGGTTCCTATTCATGAGCTCGAAGCATGGCGGACTTGCGGCGCGTATTATAAGAAATAATTCGTTATTGTGTAATAACTGTTATTGAATAATATAATTGTATTATAGAATAAAGACATAATTTGTTTAATCACAGTTTTTTAAAGGACTTTTAAACATTACTTTTAAGGATGAGATTCCAAAATAGATCGATATCAACTCACAGCACTATCCATTATTAGCACAGCTCGACTACACATGCGCAACTCGCAGGTATAGCTGCAGGAATAATGTGTAAATTTGAAAAGGTTTTTGTGTTATATTTTAATTACTTATATTATGTTTGTATATAATTATATAACTTATATAATTCAAAATTGTTTAATGACTTGGAAATGTAAGCAAATTATTTGCTTGTGTTAAGGGTGTTGGACATCGATACAAATACATAGAAATACACATATAAATACCTATAAAGGACCAACCATTCGACCAACGGAGCGGTTTATAAGTATAGTATGGCAAGTAATAACTCATTAAAAAAAAAATAATAATAATAATTAAAATGAAAATATAAATGGTTAATAAGTACAATAAAGAATAGTAAGATGAACCGTGCATACGTCAGGCAAGTTGAAATAAATTACGAAACGAAATGGTCATATTGTACTATTGTTGTACAACTGCTTGTTTCTAAATGATAAAAAAAGTATTGAGTCTTTACTGAAACCACATTTGTCGTAATAACATTATTTTATTCATTTAATATTAATGTACATAATACTAAAAATGCTGATACCATAGAATTTAAATCAATGGCACCGACGGTAACTAACGAACCAAATAACAAAATATCTTCCATTTGTAAATATTAAACCAGTTTATAGAGATATTATTTTAAAATTAACCTTAATGATCCTTTATTATAAATACATTTATATCGTATTTTTAAACAATGGCAACACTTTTCGAAATGACGCTGTCATAATGACATGACTGAGATTTTATATTTTATTTTCATGACACTTAAATTGTTTCGTAATATTAAAAAAAATATATCATTTACACGATATAATGTTTTTTACAATATCATCAGATCTTAATTAATTAAGTCACACGTAAGGCACAGTGTTACTGAAAGATTATCTAATATCAATGTACACTAAAATAGTAAATGTTATACAAAAACTAAATTAACAGTAAAAATATGTATCACATATTATATTTAAAACATTGTATAATTATTCTATATCTTTAATTATTCTTATTATTTATTATTGGCAGTTTTTTATACACCAATTTTTTATAAAAATACACAATACTTTTAGAATAAATAAATAAAAAATCGTATCAAATGTCAAAATATCAATGAAAAAAAAATCTTAATACTTTTAGCACAACATTATCTAGAGATCCTTAAATATAGTAATAATTCAGTCCAAAAATAAATGACCTTTGAATATAGTATAATATGAATAAAAATATTTTTTTTTATAAACAATCATCAAAATTTGCTGTCACTCAAATTTTTTGTCACTATTTTAAAATTTAACTCAATATACTTATGATTCTTGTTCAGTTGCTATAAAGTTTGGTCGATTGACATTCCTCCTTTTCCTCAAGGTGCCCAATATCTGCAGCATCTCCTTCACAGCCTCCGGCTGATCATCTTTTGGCTTCTTTTCAAGGAAGTTCTGGTCTGTTGATTTCAACTGGAATTTTCCTCCTTTTATTTGGTCAACTATCGCATCTATTGCACCACCTGGTAATAGTATAAAAAAATGTGTTAATAATTAAATATTAGGTCTGTAATTTAATGGAATGGTAATATTAAAAGATATTACTTTACATAATTAAATATCCAGACTACATAACAAACAATATTTAATGACATTTTTTTTTTAATAGCAGTTTGTATTCTTACACTAAACTAAAGCACTCACCTCCATTCTGCTTAGTTTTCTTTAAGGTGGCACCCTTATTCGCGAGCATGTCCGCCATGTCCTCCACTGATGGAGACTGGAACACCGCCGGGGGAGGAGGGGGAGGGGGCGGCGGCGGCGGAGGAGGCAGCGAGGGGGGAGGGGGAGGCGCCGGTGCCGCGGGGGGAGGGGGAGGAGCGAGGACGGGAGGGGGAGACGGTGGTGTCGGTGTTGGAGTCGGTTCCTGTAGTGGTTCCGGTTCTAGAAATAATTTAATACTTAGATGTCGCTCCTTGCCTGCAGATGATTCAAGCGTAATACTATTCTTACCAATCTTGATCTCCTCGACAACTTCCTTGACTGGCTTTACTTCTTTTACATCTTCTTTCTTTTCTCCACCGGTCTCGAAATAATTAATCCTAGACATCAGATTCGATTTTCTAGGTTTCCTATCCTCTGTGAGCCTCCGCTCTAATTCCTCTACCTTCTTTTCTGCTCTCTCCGCTCGTTCTAGAGCCCTCTGTGCGTCTTCCTCTGCTAGTTTAATTTTCTCTTCCCAGAGTAATATATCTGTATCTTCATGTTTTTCGGCTATTTTAAGCTATGAATAAAATAAATAAATGTTTTAAAAAGTTATAGTTTTATGAGGCTTGAATGATTTAGATGGTATTTGTATGCAATTCTCACATTTCTACAAGTGACCACTTATTATCATTTATTATATTAAGATAGTTTTTATCAATACACAAATAGAACTAAAGCAACTGATCTTTAATCGATCGGGAGCTTTTCTTTGAAGATTGGACTATTTTATGTCTTTATAGCTCATGGTATTCATTAAATATGATTACTTGTCTCACTACCGCGTTAGAACGCAGTATATTTTACCATCACAGAGTCAACTACTAACCCCAGATCTTAATCTACACGAGATGACCTATCGCAGAGTTTGCTACCACTGCTATAATCCTACCTGTAGTTCCTCGGCGGCGTCCCTGTGCCTGGCGGCCTGCTGTTCCAGCGCGTCTCTCAGTGCGTCCACCTCGCCCAGCAGCAGTCCCAGTCGCTCGTCCATCTCCAGCTCACCCAGCAGCAGCGTGCTCTGGTGCGTCAGGACCTTCACGCGCTTCTTGGCGTCGCGAGCCTCCGACTTATACCTGGAGATAGATTACACTTATTATACTAACCCTCACTGTCTATCTGTCTGTGGTATTGTTGCTCACAAACGGATGAAAAGATTTGTTATTTTTTCGTTTTAAACGTGGCTTGCTTCAGCTACCAAAAAAAACTGTAAAACGTTTAATAATCATCCGCTGCTTTCTAACAAGTTAAGTTTTTTAAGTTTAATTGAAAATTTCATCGATCGAGAATAAAATGGTGCTGACTTGGAGGAGGTCGAGATTCTATTTCTGGTTTATCACACTTACGTCTCAGCCATCTGTCTGTCCTTGTCTGCGTTGTTCTTGAGCTCGCTCATCTCCTCCATCAGTAGTTTGGATACTCGGTTGTGTCTCTCCAGTTTGTTCCTCAGCTCTTGCAACTCCTTCATTTGTTCTGCACATTTTTCTTTCTCTGTTTCAAGTTCCTACAAAAACATAATGTCATCACAAGGTCATCAATATCACACTTTCATGACATGATTTGACTTTCACACCAAGTTACTTACCTGTGCAAGTTGTACAGTAGACTCGTGTGCTTCAAACTCGTGTAACCTCGCCGCGTTCGCATCTGTCTGTAGTGCGGCTACTTGCTCGCTCAGTTCACTTACTGTTCGCTTCAGAAACTCTACTTCTTCGTTGCTGCTGGTATCAGAAGCTGAAGAATAATAACAATACTAAATAATAATTAAAGAGTTTAGTTAAAAAACGTAATAAAAAATAATGTATCTCTTAGGTAGTTAGTTTATTGACAATAAATAAGTTAATAAAATAATTATTAACTTATTGATTGTCAACTAAATATTGAGTCTTCCATGGAGCGAATTAATCCAGTAGGAGCAAGCTTCAAGGAAAAAGGACTCAAAAATAATTGGTACTTTTTTTTTTAAGCACAGGATGTGATATCCTTACCTGCATCAGTGGCGTCAAGGTCTAGTTCAACAGCAGTAGGAAGCGCCAACATCAAAGCAGTACTCTTCCTTTTTAGTTGTTTGTTTTGCTTGTACCATTCTCCCGCTTGCTGCATTACCCTGTAAATAAATTTATGACAATTGAGACATTGCAAGTCTTCAATTATAATGTTCTTATCTAACTACATACGTCCAAAGTTGTCATCTTAAATCCTATCTAAAATATGTTGCCAAAGCTCCTGACTAGGTACAAAAACTTTTCGTTGTAGTAAAGACCAGTGGAAATATGTCTTTAGTACTTACAATGTTGAGGGTATTTTGAAACAACGAAAATTCTAGGTAACTTTACACAAATCTTCAACCATCCAATCACGTAGAATTCTTGGTAATAAACGACTCATTGCATAGGCCGATGACAAACTATTAGAAATTATATTACAATGCACTACTTTAACAAACACAATCCAACTTTCTAATCTATTAGTAAATTATTCGTAATGCTTTATAATTAGCAAGTTACAATCAGTCATATTGGAAACGCTTCTACCATTCCATATAACATATGTCTGTGACTCTGACAAGTGACGGGTGACCCCCATTTGGAACATCTGCTTGTTTACCCCAAACATATACTAATTGTTTGCCACTTCCATATAAGGGAAATTATGCTCAACGGTTTTTGTCGTTATTCAAAATTGTTTGTCAGGCACTATATAAATTTCAAACATTTCCGTTGTTTAGTTAATAATTAATTAAATATATACATAATGCACTTACCCTCCCATTGTATAAACATATGTTTTTTTTTTCAAATTTGAACTCTTAATATTTAAGTATACTTACTATACTTAGCAAAATCAGGATGCGAACTAATTAAATAATTAACAAACATACAATCTTATATTGTGACGAAACATAAATATTCATTATAGTCATGTTCTTCATAAACATTTAAATTCAATTGCAAGCAATTTGAAACTCTACTTGTACACAATAAAGTCGATTCTTAAAAGTTACTCTGGGTTCGTCATCTACCCTTCATGTCATTATCATTCAGTGCGCCTCCCTTCTAATAACTGTTAGGGATAATTTTCCGCTGACGTATGGCAAATTGGAGGAAATCCTGATTGTTAGGGATCCGCACTACGCGTTAAAACCTCATCAACGTACAAACTCGTATATATTAATATTTTTTGTATGATTATCCCAGATGGGAGTAACTGACTTTGAATTTAAGGGTGGGTTACATTTATATTACGAATTTTAATATCAACAGTTTTAGAAGCAAGGGTATATAAGGCTGGCTTAATAGATAATTATTTATGTTCTTTTGTTAAAATAATGTATGAAATAAAAGTATTTATCAAACCTAATCGAAAGAATGTTCTACTTTATACTTTTACTTACTTTTGCATAACCCCGGAGTCGATTTCATGCTGATTCTTGAGCTGCTGATATTCCCTAAACAACTTCTCGGAGACAGCTCGCAGTTTGTTGAGCTCTTTCTCACGATCGTGCAATTCTGACTCCAGGAGATTCTTCTCCTCCGTGACGATGTGGAACCGACGAAGAAGGTCATCGTGTTCACGTTTAGCTGGAAATAGTAAACAAAGATATCTTAATAGGTTTCTAATAGTTGGTTAAGATAAGATATAAAATTCTAATGTTGTTTACAATTGAGGAAGCAAAATAAAGATAACGTGGTTACATCAAACATGATAATTGATAATCGTATACTGGAATGTGGAAATTGTAAAGAAAGATAATATTGATACATTAGTTTCATTCGTGTTATATACGATTCGATACGTTAAACTCCTTATTTCACAAATATTAAAAATATATATAACCTAATCGGTAATAACTTTGGTTTTCGAAACATCAACAACTATTTTGAATAAGAATCGATAAGAGTCGACAGTTGAGCATCTGTTGTCTAATACAAAAAAAAATATAATATAAATTATCTTTAATCAAACAAAGATTACGGGTGATTTCTTGTAATATAATGACGTTATATCATTTTTCAGAAAAGTAATGACAAAATTAAAGTAAGTAAGTATAACCTTCTACCGTTTCCAATAAATACTTTTTAATTAAGTGATAATACCATGACAGTACATTCATTTAAGCAGAATATTTATCATAGGTAAAACAATTTTCAATCGTTTATTTATCTTTGATTATAATATATGTTTATATAATTAAAGGTTCTAGATAAATTAAGGTATGCCATAGCTGGGAATGTTAGTGAGGGTCAGGTCAGGGAGTTTTTAATAAAAATTACTAGTTTTGAAAGACGAACGCCCGTATTATAATGTAGGTAAATTAAGAAAAAATATTAACATTTAATACAATATAACAAACGTGCTGACAGGTGAGTAATAATTATGTAATTATCGCCACCCTGACAGTTAATTTACCAAAACAATTTGAATTCCTCCTACATATATTTATAGTACAAAATAAAGTTATCACTGATTATGACGATAAATAAAATATAAACGCCGGCTTTATGTATTTAAATTTACTTCAATTACAATACAAATACGTATTAATAAAAATGTTTATATTTAATTAGAGCTATACGTGTTTAAAAATAAATAATTGATTAGAAAAAACGATCAATTATTTTGATAAGTTTGTTTATGTATCCAATTTGTTTCTGTTGCACTAATTTATATTTTACCTCATTTATATTTAGTTTAAGTACATACTCGACAATAAAAATAACAAATAAATTTGTATATTACTCAATTTCCTTCGTATTTAATGTTTTCCGTCCTTGTGTATTCAAAAATATTGAAACGTTAGATATATTCCAATAATATAATAAAATACATATATATGTATTGTATTATATTATGGGATTTTTTTCATTTTGAATTTTCTTTGGTCCATGTGAAAACAAGTGCGTTTATAATTATTAATTGATATTTTAATTCCAACTAGTACCTATCCCTTTTCCAAATCAATATTAATTATTAAAATACTCACACTGGCTGCAAGGTTGTCTTTTTTTTTATGGCACATGTTAAGGAGTCAGCCTTCATTTTATGTTATTTTTTATTGTTTTTATTATTATTTGTCTCCACTTCGCGACATACTGTCACCGCCATCTTCATACAATTCATATTGTCAAATCAAAATCCTCCTTATATTTTTAATGTGATGCTTTAATGTTTTGATCAACAAACAGAGGAATATGATATTTCAAAATCTATTATTTAAGGTTCTGTTCCATTATTCATTCATCAAAGACAATTATTATTAGGTCCATGTTAAGTGCTTAACTAAAATGAATTACCTACTTAACTATTTAGATCTACTTTGGCCATTCTACTATTTTGTTATAAGTATATCTAATATGTAGTTAGCTCCTAATATCTTATCCTTTACTTATAAGAAAATACTATTTATCATTAAAAGCAAGATATAATTTTATAATTGAAATGTAACATCTAAAATAATTTATATTGTATAACAAGAAAAGTTTCCTTGTTCATTTCTAATATAAAAATTATTTCAATGACACAATAATTATCAGGTTTATATTATATAAAAAAAAATTCAAGTAATCTTTGTTAAGGATATCTTGATTTTGTAATCCAATCTACCATTTAGATACCACTGAACAGTCGGACACTCCAGATTGAATTTAATTATTATTATAAATAAAAGATAATAAAATGTTAGATGGTAAATAATTACTAATATGTAAATGGTTATGGTTAACCTTACAAATAAATAAAAAATAAATAAAAAGTTTATTAAATAATATGTCAATGTTATTTGAGATACAACAGCATCAGAGTCCGACTCCATATTAAAACTCTTATCTCCATAGCCTCCAAAAAATATTATATTTGCAAATAATAAAATAAAGAAACACTTTACAAGAACCCTATTATAAGTATTGTTGTACTTAATTTGAATATAAAACATAAGATAATATGCAAACAACCCTCTGGCAATCATAATCCCTCCGTTGTTGGTGTTTCTTATTGTACACTCTCTTTACTAAAATGTGTAACATTTCTATATTTTAAGCACAATTCACAAACATTATTTAATTTAAGTTATTAAATAAATTGAATATAGTATGATTGCCTAATGAGAATAGAATAAACATTTAATATAATTTTTTGAACAATCGTTACTGTCTTAGTTAGTCACAAATATAAATTTAAAAAATAATAACTAATATATTCATAATGCATAAAAATACTTATTATTTACAAGGTTCGCAAATTAGTTACAATCATTAAATTTCTCTTGTTTTTTTCTGGATTGGTATAAAAGAACTTGTAATATGATTTATTTTGAAATAAGTTTTAGTAATCCAAATTAAAAAAATGTTGACTTCTAATTTTTTTAATTTGTTAACAGTTCAATAAGTAATAACATATTGTCAATTGACATTTCTTGTAATAAGTTTTATCTATAGTGTTGCACAACTTTCATCGATCGTATTAAAAATATCGAAATGTAATAATCACTTGATATTTTAATAAAAGTAATTACGCCATGTTATTGCGCAGGAAAACTTTAATATATAATGTAATCATTCTAATAATATGATGCCATGAATCATAAATATTTAATGTATAACATTTAGGTAAAGAAATAAGTTTTAAAACTGTATTTAAACTCCAAGACAAGTTTTAGAATACATAATGTGTAAGCAACAGGTTATCTGGTATCATAATCTGACAAATACGAGACTAGGATTTTCATTCGCACTCTTGTTTGCATATGACCCGTGTTTTTGGAGCATGCGCAGTTGTATAACAAAAAAGTGGGAAAACTAAAGATTTCCGTTATGAAATGAATAGTACCGACCTTTTTCGGACTTGAGGAGGTTGGTTTTGTGCTTCCTCTCAGCTTCCTCGTATCTAGTTTTCCATTTTTCAACGTAAGTTGATAGAGCTATGTTCGCCTCTTTAGTGTTTTGATGCGCGTCAGGCTGCGTCATTCTAGCGGCAGTGGCTCGCGGGATCCTCGTGGCCGCACCGGGAAAGAGCGAGACAGAACTCCGGCCGCCTTGACACTGATTGTTGCTCGACGCGATCGCAAATACATTATCACCGTTCCTTTTAATCATTTTTGCATTCGGTTTTTTTATACATTCGCCGCGATTGCTCGCATCGTCTCGTTTTCACATATGCACCGTTCACGTGTAGATCAACAGGCTGGTATGTCGGTCGTTAGGAAGTGTAAAAGAAATTTGCAAATAAAATCCCTTTGTTCTCACCGTTGAGGAAAATACGCACGATTCTGTACGCGACACCGCTAAACTGTGTCACTCGCGTTCACTTTAAATAAAACCTTGAATTAGTATGGGAATAAAAATATTATCAATAAATATAATGCCCACAATGCATATAGTTTAAATAGGTACGACAATTTGCTACCAGTGTCAAATTATAACTAGCGTTCGCTGGTGTTTGTGATATGATAATGAATCTTCGTCATTGTGAGTCATTAGACTTGATGTTTACGCTTTGTGTTGACGATACAGCTGGGTTGATTACCAAAACTATTATCAAATACCTATAGTTTTTAATTTATAGTTGGTATTCTAGATACAATTAGTGATGCATGTTTTGTAGATGAAGAATTGATGTTTAGATGTAGATATCAAATGAATGCTAAAATACATTTTAAATAAACATAGAATTAAAAATTCATCAAGGAAACGAGGAATTGGACCTACGACCTCTGGGACTTCGGTCCCGTCAGATTGCCAATTGAGCTATCATTACTCGCTTTGATGAATTTAGCATTTTATGTGCAAATGTTTTTTTCAGGACGTACCTAGATGATATTTGGTAGGTTGAATTGAACCTCTATCTAAAGCATCTAATAATTCAGTGTAAAATCTAGCAATGTTACGTTTAGTTAAATTTTTAATTTAACTTAGAATGAAAAATATATCCAAATGTTAGGTAATTTCTATTTTACGATGATTACGGTAGGCTATAAGTATTTATCGTTGTTATTATATATTAGTCAACGCGTTACCTATTTTCTTAGATTTTAATAACACCGATTATTGATTGCTCCTTAAAACTGAACTATATAATATTTTATTATGAAATATGTTTACCGATTATCAATATAAGCCTCTTGCAATAAACACATACACAATACACACACAATAAATCAAATGTCTCAAAATTAATGTCTAAAAATTTTAAGATTCACGATATCCACATAGCAACGACAAACACACTGAATGCATTTCGTCTATAAACTAACGGATGGTTATTCTAATTTTAACGTTTGCAGTGAAACGAACCGTCTTGTCTAAAGTAAACTGCAGGACAACGTGTGGGCAGAATGAATGCGGCTTACAAGTTACAATTGTGATTTAATTGACTACAATGTACGCAATTAACTGGTGTATTTGTTAGACATCTGGAGCCCACACAGGGTACTATAAGTATATTATCTTCCTGTGCCATATATTTCTTTAATAATGTTTCAGATATTCATACAACGAACTGATATGCTCGTAAAAGTTATAGAAGCACTTTACGAATAATTTAATTTATGAAGAATTGGGAAGATAGGGATGAGCGTTTATATTTATCTATCGATATATTGTTTGAAAATTGATTCTGATTTAAAAAAAAACATTTTTGTATAATTTTAACATATCTCTATCATGAATTATTTATTCACGTTTTCTACTTATAACCTATAAACATTTACATAAAAATAAAACCTTTTTGAAACTCGGAGTCAATAAGTTACCCTTTTATGCGAAAGATTTGGAAAGAAACGTCGAGGTTAACGATATTGAACAAAATAGTTATCGTGTAATAAAGAGACGACCTTTAAAAACTTTTCCATATTTAGGAAAGGAGGTCAAACAGAGGCTTACCTTAGCAAAGGGCTCCTCGCAAGGCAATCCGATTACATCACGATAGCCAACTTTGTAACCCCTTTGCACATTTATGAAATGTGAACAACTTTGGCATAAAGCGAGAGAATTTCTCTTGGTGTTCATAAATTAAATTGCAAAGTTCTTGTTAAACCATTTGATTTATTTCTTTATTATATCAAATATGATGTGCGATTTTCGAAACAGCTGGAGAGTGCAGATTTATTATTTTTCTGGATTATCACAAAATATTTTTAATGACTGTTATATCTTTAAAGATTTTCCTAAAATATTCAATACTTCCTGAAACTTGCGTCACATATTTAATTTGGTCTTCTTTTTACGAGAACATTAAATGTGGGATCATTCACCTCGAGTCGAGCAGCAACCTATTTTTGTAACGTGTTGTTTTCCTGCACAAAGATCATAAAATCTTGCTAGAATTTCTCATAAACAGGCAATTGTTTTAAATTAGAATTGTTAACTAGCATGCATAAAAAATATAAAATATAAACTATTAAATAATGTTTTAATACTACTTATGTTTATTGTCTTTAAAAATGGTTACCACCATTGTAAACAACATCCAGTAACAATATCCAATTACCTATCTTTGAGCCAAATTAACAACATCCAATTACCTATCTTTGTGTCTTGAAACAATAAAACTACAATCATTTAATTCGTGATAGTAATTTTTGCTTCTAATTAAAATCGTTTAAAAGTAAGTAGTACAATTCATGGTCTGTGTGGGAGTCAAGAATTACGAGGACTAGTTTACTGTCTGTGGGCACCGGCCATTTAGAATACAAATACTTACTTTCCACTCGAAGATAAGTATGATTATTATTACAACATCGACTGAGCAATACATCAGGACATGACAAACAGAATATAGAAAAGTTAACATATATATTTTAACTTTTAACTTATATACGTTATATTCTGTCTCGGATATGTCTCGTTACTTATTAAATTTCACTTAAAATATAAGATATTCTTTGATTAAATTTCATTATACTTCCCAATGGTCGCAGATATAAGTTCTTCTTGTGTAGCATTTTTTTATTTTGTTATGATTTCTTACACCATATTTTTAACCGCTGTATATCTAAATAAATTGACAAATATATTTTAATAAAAATTGACTAATTACCAATACATACCTAATTTAATCAATTCCATGATTTAAACATGTTAAACAAAATTATTATGCAAATAATATGATATTCGCAAAAAAAATACTATTTTATCGTGAATTAGCTTTTTAACTTATATATTTAGGTGTCATCATATTTAAAAACGTAAAGTGTCTAATTTGTCACTATCATGGCTTTCTCTTTCGAGACATTGTTTATGTACCTAATGAATGAGTTATTTGTTATTTGATTGTCATTTCTTTTAGTTCTTTTTGCCTTCTTTTTTTGTTGATTTTGAATGTTGATTATTATATATGTTCTTTATATAGTTTAACATGTCTAAAATAGTTATTATGGTATGTTGACTGTTTCACTAACTATTACAAAAATGCATACAGTTAACAGTAATCGGCAACTCACTATTTAAATGTTAATTCCCAGTGAGTCAGGAGACGCGTAACATCGCGCGATATTATCGTCTTGGGCTTAGTCAAGATGGGGTTAGGTTTGAAACAATGGTTGTTGTTTAAAACGCGCTAAATATAGACATGAATGAAACAATTTCTACGAAGCATAATATTTTCAAAGTCTTACCTCATATCATTTTATTTAGATCACATTATGAATTTAGTTAGTATTTGTACTTTGTATTGTTCTTTAGTATTTTGTAATTTCAATGTTGTTATATTGGATGTTTTTATTCTTTGTTTGTTTGGAAATATTATCAGACTTTGATCAAAGTATGTTGATGACCCCAAACGCTAATGCCGATAATAGTCGGTAATGATTTGAATAATTAGTTGTCTAGATCGTTATTTTCCATTTAACATACAGATACACCGTTCCTAATTTTTTATAAGTAAAACTAGTTATATATATAACTAGTTTACAATTTTTAATAATTTATTCGATTAATTATTTTTAATCGATTTTTTAAGCTTATAATATTTGTATTATATTATCCATCACTATGTCGATGCTGCCATCTATGTATTTTTATCAAAACTAGATAGCGTGACAAGTTAAAAGAAAATTTGAATATTTGCTCATGGTTTGATAGATGGCGTTACTATTCACAAAACTTGCGTCTTATAAACTACTTTTAAAATATTAGGGAAATAATATAAAGTTACCGATTGAATATAATATTATTATTAATTAATAGCGTACTGACGTGTAAATGTTTCTATTTTGTTTGAAGATATACTAAAAGTGAAGTCTTCTATGATATATTGATACAAAAAGGCACGGACGCGGGACGCCTTTATCGTTTATTGATCCCATTGCTGTTACATTTTACTCGACTACGGCAAAGTAAAAGAAGGGTAATGATTTTTCTTTTATAATATACTATGTATAATACTAGCTGTTACTGTTACTACTACTGTTACTACTACTGTTACTACTACTGTTACTACTACTGTTACTACTACTGGTACTACTACTGTTACTAGCTCGTGACTACGTCCACGTAGACTGTAAAAATAATATTTAGGTATTTGACTTATGTACTCAGTCAAATTTAAAAAAATATTATTTTGGTACATGTACCGTGTATACATACATATGCAGTTACTAAAAAACGGTTATTTCAATACTACAAACAGACACTCCAATTTCATTTATATGTATAGGTACTATAAGTAGGGTTGGCAACCATACTTTATAATAAAGTATTATACTTTATTTTTGGTAATTATACTTTATACTTTTGAATGCAAATAAAGTATGTGAAAATACGTTATTTCCAAGCTTTACCGCAATGCATAGAACAAAATACTCATTATGGGATTTATAGGTATGTATTCAACTATATAGCATATGAATTAGAACAGATGATCGAAACGATTTATAACTAATGAACGAAATGTATATAACATTACATTCAGTCAGTTAAATGTCAATGGGAATCTGTTATCACCCGAAATATTTAATAGTTATCACTTATCAGTATTCTTTCACTAAAAGCACATAAAAATACGTTTTTAAAGCAATAAAAGCGTAAAATTTCAGAAATACTTTATTTTTATTTCAAATACTTTTTTTTTCCTATTCAAACCATTTTATACTTTTTTTCCTATTCAAACCCTTTTATACTACAGCGAATGTCGAAAATATACAAACTACGAAAGTATGTCCCTAGATCCTAGTACATTTTAAAGTAAAAAAGCAAATAGTAGGCACGTAGAAGTATTTCAAATAGAAGTAAATAATATTGTTAATTAAATAAAATATTAACACAGCTAATATCAATAACTTTTATAATAATATCAGTAGCATAAAATACAAAGTAAAATATTTTATACAACATCGAGTAAAGACAAATAAATCGCTTGTAAAGATTGATATTAAATAAGGAAGAGAAACTATTTCATCCCAGAGGGGTGGTATCAAAGGATTTCCCTAACCCCTTCGTTTAGGGGAGGTTTTCATCGCTTATAATAATAACAGTGAGGGAGGGCTTACGTGTTTTCGATAAAGTTTTTTTAATAATGCGCCATACATTTTAATATTTCTTGAAGATTTAAAGTTTTTGAATATTAAATATTTTCTTCCTTACCTCATACAGTAACGATCATCCAAAAAGTTAACTAAAGATTTCGTATGAAATATGTACTTTTTATACCGCATTCATTTTTAAACACGCACACTAAAACATGTATTATGAAGTTATTATCAAAGAGTTTTTATATATATTTTTTTAAATATTTAATATTATACGCTTGTGCAAATTGTATAAATAGTTACCATGAAAAAATACCTATTGTTTTTAAAATTTTACCGTTGCATGTATGTATAATATCCATTCAATAATGTTTTAAATGATTATCTAAAAAGGTTTTTGCTTTCGTTGATTTCCGTATAAAATTACCGTCGCTTAAAATACATGATTTTCCGGACACAAAGGATACTTTTTCAACTCCCCTCCGAATATACAGGATGTTCAAAATGTTTGATATTCTTAATAATACTTTTTAATCTGCATTTTAGGATGGTTTTAAGGAGAAGGTCTTAGAGATAATTAGATGTACTATTCACATTCGAGATGCATTCAGATTATCATTGTATGGTCAAGTAATGCGGAGAGATGAATAGATTGTAACGAGTCTTAAGTATGAATGTGGATGATTATAAAAGAAGACGAAGAATACATATATGGAATGATGAAGAATGATAAGGCAAAGAATCAAGTCTGCAATGAGACGAAGTATCATAAAAGAGCATGGTAGGAGTTGACATATTGAGCTTTAAATAATTGTTCAGGAAAAGGTCAGGTTTATTATGTTGGCTAAATATAAGTTGCTTCGTTAAACATTTTCAGCGGCCGCTGAAAAAATCTGTCACTATTCATTAAAAATTAATAAACTACATTTTTATTAATAACTCATGGTGATACCTTGTTATGATAATTATAATATTTTCCTGTGAGGTTATCACCCATATTACATGTTTAGTCCGATTCAAGACGGTCAGAAGGGAAGAAATTTACGATTTCCAAATTTAATAATTAATCTTTCTTTTTAAACATTGATGTATTTATATTATTTTTTATAATAAAGAAGTTTGACATTAAGTTAGTAGATAAATCTAATCTAAAGCTACTCCAACTCACTCAGTACGTCCCACGCGGTTTGATGATAAATTACTAAAATAATTGATCTGTAAAATGTTGTGGGAAGTAAACGACATTGAATGATTCTGTAATTAGCTTTAAATTGTGATATTTCCCATCCCTATGTTCACTTCAATATTTGTTAACGGACAATATAATTATCGTAAAACTATTTTTGATTTGAGTAAATTTTTATTTGTTTTGATGTGGTTTTTTAGTTGTTTATTTAACGTAACCGTAAATCTTATCTTGACTTGGTCGTAAATTACACAAATGTATTACTCATTCTAAATTTTAATTTGTGTGATAATCAAACTGGAACTCGTCAACATAGAAATATCCTAGATTAGTAACGACATCAATTACTATAATAAAATGTAATAAATAACCTCAATTTTTTGCGTAATACGTACATATAAATCAAAATGAAGAAAAACTTATTTCGTGTAACTCGGTAAGGTTAAAATATGTACCAAATTTAAGCCAAATTTCTTAACACCCTGTGTGTAGACGAGAGGGACACAGACGGAGGGTGGGATTTAATGCACGTCAAATGCGAGACGACAACGATGCGATATTATTGTATTAAACTTATGCGTTGCGATTGTACGAGTTACCACAACCTTAGGGTGATAACGTGTGGTTGATATTATATGAACTAATTTAATATTTATTAAACATATTACCTTCCCATTTCATTTTCATGAATCGTTCTCATGAGGTCACTGACCTTGCGTTTGGCAACAATCATTTTAAATGTTAAAAAGCGTAGCATAAAATATTGTATTGTCGTTATTAATATAATTACTGTAAATTTATTTAGGTGTATTAATTGTCATGTGCCTTATCATGGATTCGTAAAAATAAGAAATTATAACGTACTATACCTACGTTTATAAAATTCATAGTTTTAAAAATGAAGCTGAACTCGTTTTTTTTTTAGAAAAGGTTGAATAACTTTGATAGAACTTTTTAAACAGCAAAAGGACTGAAATATCTAAACACTATTACTAAAATATTTTTTTTTTAATGTCACAGTTGTAAATAATATTTTATACAAGGAAGGAGTTTCCATTAATAGAAGTATCAGTCCTCGCGATATTTATACATAAAAGTCTATTTTAAGAATGAAATCAGTTATTTGTTATTCTTGTATTTTAAGAGAGAAAATAAAAATATTTAGGCTCTATTTTAAATATTTTTTATAATTTTACTATATTGTAAAAAATAAAATAGTTTTTTTTTTCATTCAGAGACAATTTTGTCTACTAATTGAAATTACATACCTGATAAAATGAAATGTTTTTGGATAACAGATGATAATTTGTTTTTATTATTATTGTGTTTTTATTTTTGGTTATAAACTATTAAATATGATAAAAGCTTGATTTTTGGAGTATTTTGCACAACATTTGTACCCAACAATCTCACTTTCTTTTTCTTATGAATATACATTATTTGAATATAAATACTTTAAATATAAATAGGTACTTGGTTGTGTCTAAGTGTTAGGAATTCTGATCAGAATTCATCGTTATTCACTTTGTAACTAAAGTAATTACGAACCAAATTTAATAAGAACATTGAAAAAAGAGCTTTAAAGCGGCATTATTTCATAAATTAATTTGCTAAAAAAAAACCTTAATTTGCTAAATGACATATTTTCACAAACTTAAAATATATAAATATATTGAAAAAAAAATATCTATCTATCTAGCTTAATCTATCTTTTAATTTCTGATACTTAACAATGTAACAGTTTCAGTTCATTATCAAAAAATTTAGTTTTAACTGTTTTGAAATATAAATATTAAATATTGTTGAGTTTGACTGTGCTACGACCCATTCTGTGTTACAGCACAAACTGTGTCACAACACAAACTGTGTCACAGCATATACTGTGTTACGACACAAACTGTTTTACTACACATTCTGTGTTACGACACAAACTGAGTCACAGCACAAACCGAGTCACAGCATAAACTGAAGCACAGCACAAACTGAGTCACACCACAAATTAAGTCACACTACAAACTGAGTCACGGCACAAAATGAGTCACAGCACAAACTGAGTCACAGCACAAACTGAGTCACAGCACAAACTGAGTCACAGCACAAACAGAGTCACAGCACAAACTGAGTTACAGCACAAACTGAGTCACAGTACAAACTGAGTCATAGTACATACTGTACACAGCACAAACTGAGTCACAGCAGAAACTGAGTCACAGCACAAACTGAGCCACAGCACAAACTGAGTCACAGCACAAACTGAGTCACAGTACATACTGTACACTGCACAAACTGAGTCACAGCAGAAATTGAGTCACAGCAGAAATTGAGTCACAGCACATACATTGTCACAGCACATACTGTGTTACAACACACACTCTCTTACAACACATACTGTGTTACAGCAGTATAGGCTTTACCAAACGAAACTATCCTGTAAATATCAATGTCAAATTGATACATTTCGATTAACCTGAGCAGACAGACCAAAATATAACATTTAGTAGGTTATAAAATACAAAATTTTCTATAATACTTTATAAATAACAAAGATACCTATGTCAATATTAAGTATTCATTTAAAGCGTGTAATTTATTTTATTATCATCAATAGCAACAAAAGATTCCACTACCTGTAAACTATTTGTAAGTAGTATTTTTAATAAAATCGGTGTTTTTAATAACTAATTTAAATACATTACAATGTATGTTTTTACGTTTCAAAGATGTTATGAATTGTAGTATATTGCGCCTACGTAGAATATATATTGCTTGTAGCCGTAGCACCGTAGCGGGCGGGGTCTACGATCTACGGTCTGATGTTGCCAGAGTAGGAGTTGAGGTACCTTACTTTTTTATTAAAGTGTGCATTTTCATATGGATAAAGTTATAGTAGTAGGATTACAATATTATTGATTTTGAGAAAGGTTAATATTGTGTAAACTAAATGGAATGTGTGAATGATGACTTGAGAATAAAATGAATGAATAGAGGCAGTAAACTGATGGCAGCAGTGAATATAGGAGGAAAACAAGCTTTTCTATTGCATCTTGAGTGGGACTTTTTCCACTTTTCCCTTAGTTTGAAGTTAAGATGGCGTTTTGTTATTTCCATTATTTTAGAGTAAAAACGTGTAAAGGGTGAGGGGGAGAGAGGGGGGAGGGAGGGAGAAACGTTAAAGTAATAAAGTATTTTCCCTTAATTAAACATAACACGAGTTAATTAATTAAATAATTAAACTAAAGTAAATACTTTTTATGAAAAAAATCACTCAAATTCATTTAGAGATTATTAGTAGTAGTAGTATGGACAGTATTTTAATGTAAATATAAGTCTAAAATTAGGATTAAACTGGGATAAATATTAAGATTTTTCTAACATACCGAGTCCTTTGAGTATGCTTGCTTGACTTGTTATCTATGATATATGTTTCATTCTAGAATAAAAACCTCCCTGAAATCGGGTAAAAATACAATCCCTCCCCTCCCAGAGCACCACGCGCCAGTACAACCCCAGCCGCTACGCGGCAAGCGCGCGCGTCCGCCCCTCGCCGCATCACAGAGTAACTCCCAATAATACATAATCAAACCTTTTAATAATATACAACCTTATTTTTGTAACCTCTTTGTTATGATTAACCGTGTTGGAGTATATTTTATAATCTGTGCCACTAAAAGCTTTTATGAGTTCAATATCGACGGCTAGAGATTGATTTTTTTTTTCGTGTCACAATTTAGCATGTTGCGGTTTTAGCCTTTTTTTTGGTACTACGTTTGGATAGTTTTTTTTTTTAAGTGTCAAGAAAGTATATTCATTTTTGAAGTATCAACTATTAAAGTATATTGTTATAAAAATCTAATTGACGTTTTTAAAATACACTTATGTGTGTGATCTACGTTGTAGTATATAATTTTGTTTTCTTAATTATCTTAAAGCAACAAATTAAACTGATTACATTGAATTCAACATCCATCATTTTTATATAATTATTGTTTTTATAATATAAAATGATTTAATTTGAGTGAATATAAAATATTTATATTACTTGATTAAAAAAAATATGTCGGATGAAAGATTTTTGTTACTATATTTTAAAGCTGTATGCACTCAGATCTCAGACGGGTCTGGTCAAAATGGCGGTATGTAGGTTTTAAATAAAAATGTGCCAATCTCATTTAATCTGTATTAAAAAAAATATATTACAAGAAAAATACAGACTTCGCTAAAAACAATACACATTCATTAATAACACTTAAGATTATTGGTAGTTAAATTTTGATTTTAAATTATAAATAATGATCTAAAAAGGAGTTTTTTTTTCTACATCTTATAAATATCATAAAAGAAAATGTATCTTAATAATAAATTTTAATATTTTTTCAGACAAATGTATATAAAAATCGTATATTTCATTTCTATTTATACAAAGTCAACGTTTGAAACATTTATAGAACGTTAGGTGGGCGACAGTAAATATACCTACACTTAATAAAATATTTGCCAGAGAGTTTATTGTATCATATTCAGTTTTTAAAAAAATGTGATAAAGGTACATTTTTAAACTTAAAATGGGGATATATTTTAATAACATTAAAATATAGAACAAAATAGTAAAAAAATCAAAGACCACATTATCATAATGTTTACTCTACAAAGTAAAATTATAAAAATATAGAATAAGAATAATATTATAAAAAGCAGAATACAATAAACAAACTCGCACAAAAATACATTTATAAAATTAACACAAAATGTACTTTTACAAAAATACATTTATAAAATTAAAAAAAACTTACAAAAACAGGCCACAACTAAAACAAAATTAAGGGATAATAATGTTATTTATTGTACATGATCATTAATATAACAATTCATTATATTAACAAAAAAAATAAATAAACAAAATGTACTTAAAACTTAGACAAGATGTAAAAAAAATGTCACTGAAAACTAAAAAAAATAACAATTCATCGTGAAAAATTGTCCCTGAAAACTAAAATCAAAATACATAAAAAAATCCAAATTAATAAAACAAAGCGCGACCTCTAGTGTGGACAATCGTTAATTACGTTAAGCGTGGGTGCGACCTCTGCCATTCCGTTAACAGTATGCCAAGGTTAACGAAGTCTTTATGCACTTTCGTTTTATTTCTCTTATAAAGGTGAAAGTCTATTCAAGTGCTTTATTGCGAGTATTACTGCGGTATACCGGCATATACACTTTATTAATAGTCAAATAATAAAAAAAAAAAAATTAAAGGTAATTAATTGCATAACTCAAATAAAAAAACTCTTACGAAATGATTGCTAAAAACTCTTTAAACCAATTCAAATTGTCGTCAACTAAATCGTTACATCGTTTTTAAATAATAAAAATTGTTCTATACGAAAAATATAATGAGAATTAGACAGATAAATGCCAACTTAGAATAGCCAAATCTAAACCTAGAATTTTAACAGAGTTAATAACCTTATAAATAAAATATTATATAACACACCTGGCCTTAAACAAATTAAAGTCTCGTAACATCAAAGGAGTTTGAAAACAGATTACCTAACGTTAGAAAGTTATGACCTTGGAGCTTCGGACTTTGATGATATTATCTAGTCTTGGTACATCACCAAGTACCAACAACTTTTTAATATTCTTCTTTTTTCTTTAATTTTGTGTGCTTATAGAATTTTCTATACGATTTTTTTGTAGTATTTGTTTTTGACCACAGATAACCATGACGAAACAGGCTATAATATTTTTTTTTAAAGAATTTTCACTACCTGAGTTTTAAAAGATTAAATTTATTTTGATAAACTATTATTATAAGAATATTGCAGATAGTAGTTTAAATATTATTATAGTATTTAATAAACAAAAATAAATATTTTTTTATAAAAATACAACAGAACATCTTGTGGCACTTCTTCCGGACCAAGTATAAGTCATTTACTAACAGAATCCGTGTATTTCTATTTTTATATGTAGGTATGTATGTAATTACTAGCATTTTCTCAGTTACTTAGTAAGCTCCCCTCCCCTTAAGATCACTTAAAATATTCACAAACATTTTTTGTTTTATTATAACTATATTTTCCATAAAACTTAAAAACAATCCGGGGTAAAAAGTATCTATTTTGATAATAACCCAAACAATTTTTATTAAAATACATCCAGTAGTTTTGTCGAATGGTAATTATAACCAAACTCAGTGTTTGTTTTCGTAAAAATTGCGAAGATTTCCGGGGTTCAAAGTATCCATATATTGATTGGGAGAACCTTTAACCAGACAAAATTTAATTAAAAAAACTTCGTAGTAGTTTACGGGTGATGGCTGATGTGCTAACAGAGAATCAGATTAAAAAATATATATATAGAGTTTAGTATTATAGACTTAAAACGTCGCTACTCGTTTCTATATTATGTACAGGTTTAGTTTAGTTACTATTTTGTTATATGTATAAATTATATTATGTAGTATGTGTGTATTTTGTTATAGTACGGTTGTGTGTCATGTACCTAGACATTGTGGATATATTTAAATTAATTTAAATATTTTAATAAGTTTTTACAAGGCTTGCATGCATTTACGTATATTTTTTATAAAATACAACGAACTACACGTACAGAACGTTTCTCACTATTCCCTCAACAGAATTTCTAATTAAAAACTGTAAGCCGTAGTATAAACATATATATAGCATGTTTTAATATATAATGTATATAATCAGATACAATTTACACAGCATATGTGTAGCAAACAAAGCTGAGAGAGTACCAAAGTAGTTTATTAGGAGTTTGACAAGACCCAGTTCCGACCTAACTTAAATTAGCTCAAAACAAACTAAATTCTACTAAATTAATGTCACAGACGAGTCGCTAACTTTCCTATGAAATACGTTGCCAAATTAAATAACTAACTGACAATAACAAATGTTGGGTTTAAACTTTTATTATTCAGTAGGTTGGAAAATATTTTAAGTAAATTATATTATATAAAAAAATCTGAATAATCAGTATGTAATAAAAGGTGGATGATGTATAATTAGATGTATAAGTGCGTGGACCCTAAATGATTGGGATAAAGGCAGTTTTATAATTTATTATGAGTAAGTAAGAACAAATATATTAATTTATTTTATTTAATATAATCAAATTCACAAAAGTAAAACTCTCACGTGAACTTTCATAAAATTTTTCAGTTTTTTTGGAAGCAGGACATAATCCATTATTTATATTACATAAACTATTACAGTAACTATTCAGTTACTTAAATGTGACGTGAGAAAAAACAATCCAAGCTGTATCACTATTATATAACTATGATGTTCTCATAATTACGGGAAGTATACATTTGAATTATACAAACTTATCTACATTCAAATCTTCAAAGTTAAGATAATCTCAATATAGTTTAAGGAAAAGTAAGATGTTTTAACTATCTTTATATAAAAAAAATCATATAGTGATATGCATACACATGATATATTATAGGACCAAATATGTGACGATGAGGAACTCCCACGCATTATATTGTAAATGTTCTTAAATATTGCTTCCAAGGAATCTAGATGAACCCATCTATCTGGAATGCAGGTGTAATAAGATAAATAAAAGTAAAAATATTATTAAATTATGACTAAAAATTAAATATGATTTACCTGACTGATTGATTTTATCTAACGCGTTGGTAAATTCTATGCATGGCGCTTCTGCTTGTATTAGTTTAGTTGGTTCAACATCATAAATGTTAATATGTTTCAGTAGAAAAATAATGTGTTATTTTTAATAAACGCAAACATTCAAACAATGAGTAATTAAGAAACAATAATGGGTCTACTTTTATTATTATAATTTATTATTTACTTTATTATTTTGCTTGCATGCATTGGTTTTAAGTAATTTAAAATTTTGTTTGTTTTAATAAAGGTTTATTTTACTGGTGTATCAAACTAGTAAATTTAATTAGTGAGTTTAGTTTACATAATATTTTCTAAGACTTTCACGAGTGCTACACATTGAAATATTTTTTTTTACGGATTTAGGTAACTCGCGTACAATGAATTAAATTTTAAAATTACATTTTTAATCTGACCCGACGTTTCGAATGCTTTGCAGCAATCATGTTCACGGTGTGACGAGATGGAGGTGTCTGTCAGTAAGTCAGTTAATTAGTCATCTACCTCCAACAGTTTCTAAGTTACCGAGCGTACAGTTCAGGATTCACACAAAACGTAACATTATCTTGATGTCTTACAACGCGGTCACATACATGGGATTTTATATTTTTTAAGAGTGGGTCCCAGGTGTTAGATAATCTCCAACCATTTTCTCTATTAAAATTAGGATGTTTTTTTAATTTCAATAGCCTCACGGACCATTCTTGGAATGTAACGTTGTTCTTTAGCGAGGATTTTAGGTTTATCATATCTTATATATTCTTATATCTTCTTATATTTGGATTGTCTAGTGTGTTTTCACTCACTGCTGACTTCGATTTACGCCTATGCTTGATATCCTAACTCATTTACCGATACTCCTCTTTGTTTAACCTATATATGACAACCCACAATCGCAGTCAAGTTTATATACTCCAACACATTGTAAAGGAATGGTACTTATGATAGGTCTCAAGAATTGGCTCACTTTTCTTTGAGGTTTGTAGATAGTGCTTATAGAAACATAGTAGGGCTGGTTGACGCTCAACTGTGGGTGGGTTGATGTGGTTTCTACGACGCTGGCGAGGTACGGACAAGTGGTTGTTGAAACGACATTTCGACATTTCAACAACCACCAACAACAAACAATCGTTCGAAACGTCGGGCTAGATTTAAAATGTAAATTTAAAATTTAATTCATTATATGCGAGTTAAATCCGTACAAAATAGTTTTATATCAATGAGTTTAGTTTAGTTATTTGTATAATTTCTTTGTTTAAGATTTAATTTAACATGAAGATTACGTCGTCTGATTGTTCTATTATTGATCCATGATTTATTAAAATTTCTTGATGTTTGAAATGGTCTATAAATATATGAGCTAAGTTAAGCTAATTTTTAAATAAAGAATTGAATGCAATCTATGAACCGTGATTAAACGGTATCCCAAAGTTCGCAGATTTAAGATCTGCCTATATTGATATTTTTTTCTTGACTTGAAATACTTTTTATTACTTAAAAATATCTTGAGTGCCTCGTATTCGTTTACTAATAATTGTATTCAAGTTTAATTCAAAACAAAACAGGAATCAATTGATGCTTGTTCTGTGCTATTATTTTATATTAATATACATTTATCTTAATATTTTATTTATTTATATATTTAGGTAGAATATAAATACAGAATGAGAATAATGCATTAAGAAATAATATGATTTGTTTTAACCGATGATTAAGATTTTTTTTATTTTTATTTTGATTAATTAATCATTCTTAACAATCTGTTTTAAAAATGTATTTTTAGTAATATTACATGCATTTAAATTTTATAGTTATTTATATTCAAAGCGTAGAAAGTCTTTGTAATAAACTCAGAATCGACCCACTTTTAGTTTTTTTACTTGAATCTTAATAGACCGTTTTAACATATTTTTTTAGTTTCTTTATATTTCTTTTGCATTAAAGTCAAAAGTCAGTATTAAATCTATAAACAATACCTGTATTTTTTTTTAATAGTAAAATTCGTTCGTCTGTAATAAGGTCAAGTATAAGCCTGATAAAGAAAAACAAAAATAGTTTGAATGTAATTAAGTCAAAGATCAAATCCTACTTTAAAAAAAAAATATTTTATAGCAAACAAACCAAAAAAAACTAAACCTTTCAACCTAGTTTAGCATCACAAATTTTATATATGTACAGATATAAAATTTGTGATGCTAAACTAGTACAACCGCTAAGGATTATGTAAGTAGTTGGAGGTCTTTACGATTGTAACAAAAAGGTTGCGTAGTAGGGTCGTTCACGACATTAGTTTCCATGCCTTGCCAGTGATGTAGATGTGAGAAGTGCATTAAATGTTTTATTTATATTCACAGACAAAACAATAAACTAATATTTATTTATCATCCATTTTGTAAACAAACAAGCAACCAGTGAGATGTAACGTGAAGTGAAAGGTTTTTTGTAATGATGTAAACTAGTGAAAGTGTTGACGTCAGTGCGCATAGCACAGCCGTGGAGCTCAAACGTATTGCGTGCACAGATTAAACAGCAAAAAAGTTCGCGCCAAAACCACTGTCAAACCACAGAAAAGCAAGGAGGTTTTATCCCGGAGGTTGTATATTATTATATCGTGCTGTCCGCCCCCGGCGTTTGGCCAATGACGCCGTGGGTCCCGCCCCCGCGCGGCGTGTTGCCGCACTTCTGTGTACTGCTTGTCTTGAATGCCGGTAAGTCAATTTTACTTGTCTATAGTATTTGAACTCTAGATTCTCCTTGGACCACCTATAAGGGCTGTTTGTTTCAATATGGCTCAAAGGCTTCTTTCAATCTCATCCTAGTTATTCAGAATCACGCTTTGCTAGCGAAACTTTTTATCTATCGATTATTTTTCTTGTGTAAACTTTAACAGAATTTTTTAAAATGTATCCTTGTATATTTTTGTATTACTATTTTTAAAATCGTTAGAGAATGTTTTAAAGTTATTGCTATCTATTGATTAATATAATATTATTGACCTGAAAAGGGCTAAACTGATTAAGGGCCACATTCTGAAAAAAAATCCATTAAAACAAAAATTAAGCTTTAAATGAAACAAATATTTATTCCATACCTTACTATTAAAAAAAAATATTTTCTTAAATAAAAAAAAACATGAATAAAACACCATACCATACAAATAGAGGTTAAATACATTTCAGTTTCCCATCCACGAGGGAAAGGTCACCCAATTTAAAACATTAACACCAGACCCCAACCCTACTATCAATTAACTAGTTGATAACTCAGTTATTGATAAACGTCAAACTGAAGCATAACTTTATAATAACCGGATATAAACTATGTTTTATCTGTGGTGGCACAGATTAATCTATTATAAAAAAATATCTTAAAATTCTAGATATTTGTTTGATTTAAAACATTGGTATAGAATGCGAGAAGAAAATCAATGATATGACTGATTTTAGACATGTAATCTGTTCATTCACTGGATGAGCAAATTGGCGAATTATATTGAATTAATTCAATTAAATTAATAGACACTTACACATACACAGACACTTACACACACGCACGTATGCACGTACTCACGTACGCACACACGCACACACACACACACACACACACATTTTAGGGGTCCCTACACAAAGGTTAAAAACGGAACCTCAAGATTTCGCTGTCCGTCCGTCTGTCAGTGTCCAAGCTGTAGGTATCACATGAACGGTGATAGATAAACGGCTGAAATTTTTACAGGTGGTGTATTTCTGTTGCTGGTATAACAACAAATACTAACAATAAAATAAAATATATATTTGAGGGGGGCTCCCTCCCATACAACAAACCTATTTTTTCAGCTTGATTTTTAGCATGGCAACAGGCTTTATAAACACTTTAAAAATAAATAATCAAATCAAAATAAAAAATATTTAAGGGGCCCTCATACATCAAACGGGATTTTTTTATATTTTTATATGTAATGGTACGTAAACCTTCTCATGCGAGTCCAACTCGCTCTTGCAGGTTTTTTATTTTTAATATTGTGAAATATTTTTTTTTGTTTATTATGAATTAATTAACAATTTTTTTTTATTATAAATTACTTACTTTTTAACATTTATATAAATTCATTTAATCTCAACAATGGGAATAATGACTTGGGATAAATAATTTACAGGCTGATACTTTAGTTACCAGGATATCTTTTTTTGTAAACAGCATCTAACCAGTACAACGCTACCAATACAGTGAGTATTGGTATTATTTATTTTACTAACAAACATAATTTTTAATGATTTCATAATTCTAAAAATTTCAATCATAATATATAGGAAATACATTCACGTATAGAAACTTATTAGTTATTTAATTTTCGTGATCCATGAGCAAATACGTACTCGTATATAAATATTTATCTTCTGTAACGAATGTATTGACCGAATTTACGACAAAATAAATGTGAGTACCTACATATATACATACATTCATACATACATTCATACATACATACATTCATACATACATACATTCATACATACATACATTCATACATACATACATACATACATACATACATACATACATACATACATACATACATACATACATTCATAAGCATTTATGCATTTTTTTTATTTTTTTCGGAATCTGGTCAAATACTATTTATCGCTTCTCCAACCACATTATCGCTACTAGACTAACTATATCAGTAACATCATCTATATTTATAACTATTGCAGATCCACGACTAATTATTAGATAACTAGTTTAATAGTAAACTATTAAACTAGTTATTAGATTTAATAAACATTTGAAAGTTAGTTTGTAGGTATCTATAGTTACATTCAATTTCTGGCAAATACAATTAATAGGTACAGTATAAAAAATATATATTTTCATATTAACCAGTACGGGGCAGTAATACAAGTAAGGACATATAATTGGTTGGATAATTGATTACATTATCAAAGAGAAAGTAGATGATATCTGATTTCGAAATATTGGAAAGTGACAGAGTGTTGACAGAAAGTGTTGCTATCTTTAAGAAAGTAAAGAAAAGAAAGAAAGGATTGAAGGATTCTACAAACTACGATTCTACAAACTAAATATGCAGCAGTAAATTAGCTACAGCTGGGTTCAACCATCAATAAAAAAATGAAAAGCTATAATGGATTTTGTCAGCAAAAAAATCGCTATAAATTTTCATTGTCTTGTTGCGATGATCTTTGACCTCGAGAGTCTGCAATCTAATGTAACCTTGAATTAAAACATAGGATTAAATTAAAGATTCTAATAAATTTCGTCGAAGAACTCCTGGATCCAAAGAAATCCTCAAAATATCAAAATATATAACATATAGCGGCGCAATATAGCTCGGGTTCGATTCCCGACAGCGACAGGCATGTATGCGATAATCATACATGTTTGTATTTCTGGGTTTGGTCGTTTATTAAATATATTCTCAGTATTTATAATGTGTAATTCTATGTATTTGTATCGTTATCTAACATTCTTAACACAAGCAAATAAATTGCACACTTAGGGGTTAGATCAATGTGTGTAATTTGTCCTGTGATATTATTATTATAAGTAATTTATAACTGTATGGTACTGGATAATAATAAACTAGAACGAATATCTGTACTGAAATGATCGTCAAAGTTAATGGTTTAATTAAATTAATATTTGTGTTTACTTAGTCTTGATTAAGTGTAATTGTGTGTGTGTGTGTCTGTGTTAATATGTGCGTGTGTATATATTGTATTTTAATTAGTATTTTAAAATCTAAGAAATACTTAGCAAGATCGACTATATAATATCTTGCTTTTTGATGACATTTTTTACAAATGTCTGCAGATAAAAATTAACTCTACACATGTTATCTTTACATTAAATATAGATAAATTGGAATTAGTGAATGTATTTACGATACTAAATTGTTATTAATAAAATTTAATGACTGAAAATAAACATTTTTTTTTAAATATTTAAAATTCATGTTAAAAAATCAAATTAAAGAATTAGATGAAGATCAATAATTGTGCAAGTTTTTCTGCACAAATCAATTAAACATCGAATTTTATTTATTTATTAAGCATATAGATAAAACTCACAAAAATATAGATATTGTACACGACTACAGTAGTAAGAAACTGTGTATAGGTTCTTACTTAGGCCTAATTCTTTTTGCCCTTCAAGTTGATAACTATATTCTTATCGGTCACTCAAGCCAGCATCCCGGATGAGACCCTTCTCAATTATTACAATGAAACTGTCAAGGATGCATTATTATGAAATAATAAACAAAAAATAATAGCTAAAAGTATGACGTCACTCCTTTTCATCACCTTTCACTAGTCTGGCGTTATGAATCTGTGTTTAAATGGAGTAGCTGTTATTGACTTCACTTGACTTGACTTTGAATTCGATCATTGATTAATAGGAATAGAATCTATGTATCAGCTGCAATTGTTTGGAAAGTTTAAACTGTTTTAAAAATGCTAACTGTCAAAACATAAACATTACATGTTCTAAATACTATTTATTATTTGGAAAAGTTCCCATACATTTATTACATATACAATACAGTCTATTCTCTTCTAAGTAATACGTATACATTATTATGATTATAAGTACAAATAATAACATTAAAACAATTTAAAAAACATAAATAAGTCCACCGTATCCGCAAGTGATTCAAACAAAGAGTTCGTAATAAACGCCCTCAGGGGAGCAGAGTGCTTTACCAAGATTAGGGGATTATACCCCTGCAATCTGCTTAAATGAGGAAACAGACAGGAGGAGAATCAATTAGTTTATGGTACTTGTATTATTTTGTATTAAAATATATTAATATAATAATAATATCACAGGACAAATTATAGACATTGATCTAACCCGTAAGTAAGCGAATTATTTGCTTGTGTTAAAGGTGTTAGATAACGATACAAATACATAGAAATACGCATTATAAATACTGTGAATATATTTAATAAACGACCAAACAAAGAAATGCAAACATCTATGCTCATCACATACATGCCTGTCCATGCCCGGAATCGAACCCGAGCCCCATTGCGTCGTTATACGTTAGGCGTCTGCCCTAACCACTCGACCAACGAGGCGGTTAATATATTAATAGTTTTATTTAAACAGTAATGTGTCTTCGCCGATCAAAAACTATTACAGCGCCATCTATCATTATTAGTGATTTTTTTACGTAAAACCAACATATATTGAATTTTGAAGTTTTGAGGTTTGAGGAAATTGAGGTTACAAATTTTGAATGTTTTTTGGTTTTTTAGTATGGTAAATATATTGCACTTAGGAAACGTCAGACTAATAATTTATTAAATACACATGCACACTCACATACATATTAACACACAAACGCGTAATGTACTTGTTAAATAATATTTGATTAATACTTTAATTTGTTCTGGTTTATTTGTATTGGTATGAAAGAAAGTAGTCTTCTGGCACAGAGATATGTTACTAATTCTTCAAAAAGATTTCAAACTTTTTATAGAGTATTACTGTTCAAACTTGAAATAAATTATTATTATATGTTAGAACTAAGAACGCTAATGTTTACATTTACTCATAAACTTTTAAGAATATAATTGAATAATAACTTCGCAAACAATCGCATTCAAATGAAACAAATTAGAATGATCTTGATAAAATATATTTTATAAGTCCTGTTCTCTCTTCGTAACTTTTATGTGATACTTTCCGACATTTTGGATTTTTAATTTATTAAATTTATCTGCATCTACAACCAGTATTAATCAATTTGTTTATAACCATGAAGGTCTAGTAAGGTGGATAGTTCTATTGTTTGTAAACCCCTCGTTATGGGTTCCCCATGACGAAGGAGTGAGGATGTGTGTGTGATCCATAAAAGCTTTTTCAAACTTTTTTCATTGTCAAAGATTTAATCAACATATTATTTAGTTGCAGGAGAAGTATATGTATATGTGTGTGTTAATCAAGCAACGTACTATTTAGTTGCAGGAGAAGTATATGTGTGTGTTTGTGTTAGTGTGAAACAGTAATAACATGAAATCAACTGGACCATGGTCAATTCTTATCCATAGACATTAACACTAGGTAACTACAGTAACTTTGTCAAGAGCTATGCTCTACGTATAAAAAGCTATGTTTATTCTTATATACTATTGTGTTTTCTTTATACATTTCATTAAAGTGAGTGATTCCGGATATCACTTAGAATTGATGATTTTCTACTTGATACATATTTTTAGACGTTTAAATAAATGAAACAATTTCTCTGTACAATTTCAAGAAACGCTTTAAGTACTTTTCTATTACGACAATCAAAGTCAAGGTATTTTTTTTTAACTTAGAACATTGCATTTATAAAACTTCAGAATCAACAATAGTCTCCATAAAACAGAAGGTAATGCAAAATGAAATTCAACACGTTTTTTTAAATTTTGAAAAAAGAACTGTCCCTCCCAATTATAAAAGAAAACAGAATTAAAGTAGACTAACGCATTTTCCGAGATGAAGCTAAAGAGGAAAATCGTTACATTATGATAATAGCCCTCCCCAGCGAAGTGTATGAGGGGTGAATATTCGGGGGTGATTGGATGGACCAGGCGGGCAACACTTGCGTCTCCTACTGTATACTGTTAACTGTGTTATATTTATTATCTGTTTGAATTTGCTTTTATAAGTGATGAGACATTTTATATTAGAATATATTTATTTTATGACTCGCCCAACCTGAAAACCTGGAACGCTTATAAGCAATCAAATAAGTATAAATCATGTACCCTAAATAATTTTTATAAAATGATTTTTCCTGAATAAATTATTTATGATTAACTCCTATTACTCTCATGAAGCTTAACTATTTCTTCTATTTAATATTTTAGCTTTATTATATGAGATTATAAATGAAGACTTAAATCTACCAACATACAAATATTGGTACCAACAAGATTATTCGATGTTAGATAATTGATTAAAAAAAATATTTTTCAAAGACCTTATCCTGAGGATTTCAAATACAACAAAAAAATTGCCATCTCATTCAGCTGTTATAAAGTGATGACGTTATACGTTCAGAAATAGTTTTTTTTTAATATATAGATATTAAAATATAAAATGCTTAATGTTTTTGTGTAGAATCAAAAACCATTATTACAAAAGTTTTTGATGTTTTTGAAACATAATATCTGAACTGTCTGTTAACTGATGACTGATGGTTTATTTCGCTATCGTCGCCATGTTTATGTAATGACTATGGAATTCAAGTATTATATTGAAAACTCATTGATAAAAGATCTGTACCCCTAGTACGACTTTTGACGTAAAAACTTAGAAAGTACCTAATCGGAACCTGTGCTAGGTTTACTGGGAGAATTATTAGTTAAAATTTAATTCTGCATATTTTTTAAGCGTGAGCTAGGTGGAATTAAAATGTTGCTGTTCTTGTTGTTTTCGTGTCTGGGTGTCTTTGTGTCTGTTATAAAATGTAGCTATAAATACCAGACACAATTATTAAAAAAAAACAATAAAAATATAGTTATAATGACAGTAGTATCATTTACGTAATTTATTCTTTGACTTATTTCATATTTTTCGTAAGTATTTTCCTCCAGTTATAAATGTATCGACTTATAGGTAGGTACTGAAGGTACGAGGGGTCGAAAACACCCCACGTTTAGAAACTTATAACAAGCTCAGCGGGTATTCTTTTTGATTACCACCATTTCACAACATCCCTTTAAACACTTGTACAAGTTAGTTTCAGGCTGAAATATTAAATCATGGTAATTTGTTATTTTTCTTGCATTTAATTCTATTACAAACTTAAAACAAGGAAACAGTGAAAAGCATCATATTTACGTAATCATTTGTATTGCTATGTTAAATATCTACCCAAAAACATTGTGTGTAACTCTTTGAAAATTATTATTAGTGTTTTGATATTTGGGCTTTAGTCAACACCATATATTAGGTATATATTATATAATCTAATCAGTATGTTTTTCACTATTCATTAAACTAACTAGATGTAGATCTGTCTAGTTTAGAAAATTACAATATTATTTTTCTATCAGTGAGGTTGGACGTTCGTTGGACTTGTTTTTATATATGTTGTCTAGGATATATTAGTATTTGAATGAACATCACTATCACTGTTATAATCTGTATTAGAATTGGCTACGGAACTAATGTCTCAATACAAAATAATATATCAAAACGAGCACAATTTATTAGCGAAATTTCATAAAATTCCATTTGGCGTGTCTAACAGAGGGGCGGAACGTGACTTTCGCTGTGAAATATATTCCCTCCGCACCCTCAGCGCATACTAATCATGGAATAAGGTTGCGAATATTTATATACAAAATGTATTACCACCATTTTGTAACAGCTAGATAAAAAAACCATTCAATTACTCGATTTAAAAAAAATCGATAAAAGACTCGTATAGGTTACCTGTTTTACCAAATTTTCTAGTAGATTATGGAGCAAAAGCGCATTTGTTCAGTCTGATGGTAGGTGGTGTCGTCGCCAATAGATATCTGCTAGAATTAAGACTTGCAAAAACATTGCTCAACCAGGTGAAATTGCCAAGAATACTAATATACAAATACAAACACAACACATGTGTACTTAAAGGGAGCATAAGAGAAGCGATGGCATCTAGTTCGAAATGTTCATTAATAACTACTTTACCCCGATCTTCTGCAAGAGGGTTACTAGCCTAGTTAATTGAAGTTACCACAACAAGGTTCTACGACCTAAACCTTAGTATCAGATGAGAATACTTTATTAAAAAATGGTCTGAATATCTCGTGAGATTGCACTACCCTCGTTTGAACGCGCTGTTACCACTGTATATTACTTTCTTTCATTCCTCCCAAAATCGTAGATTATCACCAAGCATCCAATAATCAAAGATATAAAATTGTTTCTTCCTTGTTGAAATACTATATATACTTAATAGTAATATACCGCCATGACTGTTCTTTCCTAAGAAGAGAACAGACAGGATGCTGTATTAATAAAACATAAAGCAAAATAAAAATACTCAAATTTAAAAATTCATTGCAAATTAATCGCAGAAACTAGCGAGTACAAACAAATCATTCGGCTTGAGAATTGAGAAAATGCAAAACTATAGAGAAAATAATATAACGTGGAACGCATATTAAATAATACTTAAAACAATTATATACTAAACAAAGAACGGTAAATAATAGTGTTATTGAAACGCAACCAACAAAAGTGCAACAATAACACTTGAAGAATATATTTGCTAACATTAGACAAATAAGGCTCTTCCAGTATCTTTAAGTCTACGGATTATAAAAACCAAAAAAAAATTAAGATCTCAAGCAAGATCGCTTAGAACGTAGTGAGTCAAGTGTAGGGTCTTGTTTTATAGAGTCGAAGCTTGGAATAAAATGTATTTTATAGCGGGTAAATCTTTCGAATATAGCTGTCAGCTTGAATTTTTATTATCCATTTGTTTAACGATATTTTTTAGTGCTCTGGAGGTTACGAACATGTATTGATAATCGTTTGATTTATCATAAACGAAATCTTTCAGGTTATAGAAATTCATTGATGGAAAAATCTAATAGTGCTTCATCCAAAACCAACCAACATATCTTAAATTATTCTCACTAGTACTAGTATTAATTACAACCTATCTAAAACGCCCGTTTTCTAAAAACAATCGTCATTTTACGAGATCAAAGTGATGAAATAAAATACGAAAACAACAAAATGTATATTGTTCCAAAGCCAATTAGATATCTATCAAATTACGTTAGAATCCGTTCCAAAGTTTGACGGATGGACAAACCTTCAAACATAGATGGGCATTTATAGTATTATATAGATATAAATATAGTAAGTCGTGTAAATCTATGATATTCCCGTTGGAGATACAAATGAGTATCGAAATGCGCAGACAAAACTCTATTAAATGAACGTGTTGAGTGAGGGGTCGCGTAGGGCTGGTGGAGTTCAGAAAATTGTTGATGATAACTTCTATTTAGAAAGGATATTAACTGAAAATGTAACTAAGATATTAGTAGGTTAAATTTTATGGCCAGATTGAACTGAACTGTTTATAGTAAATAAGAAAATTACAACAAGCCCCTGATATCTTGTGTTCCCTAAATACGATTTCTGCAATAATTTGATCGTATGACACATAAAAAAAAATCACGAGAAAAAATATAAAAGAGATTAAAAAGAAGAAAAAAATATATTTTTTCAATATTTACATTTAGATTTCTTAAGGTTCCTAAAAAAACTCATTATTATTTACATTCACACAACATTTAAACGAAGTTTCCATTTGACAACCCTAAAAACACCCTACGTCGCACAATCTCGGGGGCGAGCATGTCAATCAAAATATCCCTTAATGGGGGTTGGGGTGGTTATTAGATAAATACGGCCCGTAATCATAATGTAGGTTAGCGATGAGCGGTCTTTATCGATCTTTTGACTTAAATTCTTTAAAAGGTTGTCTGTTATGTTTGGATTAATAATAGTAATAGTCGAAAATGATAACGGGTATTAATTTCATAGTAATTAGGTACCGATAACCGGTAACAATATTAACTGCTAAACACATACCTCAACGGTTCGACAGCTCAGTTGGCTAAAAGGTATCACAGAAGATGTAGATTCGAATTTTACTCCTGTTGGTGGTCTTCTAGAATACTCTGAGTCACATGTAATCAACTTTTGGTGATGGCATCAATATTCGTGTTTTTCGAGCATATAATCTTAAACTATGTTTAAACATATAACTTAAAAATATACCTTAACTACTAACACCTTATCCAACATTAATTTTTAATTCAAATCTGTTACATACCAGACTCCAATCCCTTTCCAACGTTACCAAACTTTAGACAAAACTAAAGACTGTTTATCAAGACTACATTTATAGACGAAGAATTTATTTGAATATAATTTCATCGGAGTTGGAATTAAACACGTATATTACAAATAAGATTACAAATAATATGTTGTATTTAACCATGCACTTGATGTCAGCTTCTATCAAAGATCATAACCTTTTGACGTGTTTGCAGGCAATTGTCAAACCCAACCAGATGATAAATTTGTATTTCTTTCTCCCTTTGTGTGTGTCTCTCTCTATCTCTCTATCTCTCTGTCTATCTATCCTCTTTATTTTTCTATAATCTCTTGGTAAAACCTAACGTCACTTATCAATCAAAGCAATTGTTTAACCTCGGCAATAAAACAACTTGTATGTACATCTACACAAGTACCTCGAATATATATATATATTAAGTTCATACATATGAAATTGGCGTTTTGTATGGTAGGACCAAAAAGTCGAATATTTTTTAATATAATGTATTTAATTAATCAAAGTATGAACCATTGTTTTCTATGCACTTTTGCCATCTTATAGATAGTTCATTGATCCCTTTCCTAAAAACCAATAAAATGTTTGAAGGCGAGTTGGACTGACCCATATGAGTTGATTTTTTCCGATAATAATTCGAATTAAATACCCTTCATTATTGTGCCGGTTCAATAATGTAACTCAGCAGTCCACGTACGTTTGCCGGTTTGCATCAGTCAAATCATGAGATACCCACCTTTCAAGCTTTTTAATTTTCCCAATTTGCTTCAAGTGTATTAAAACAATTTTATCACTAACACCGCAGTCTGTAGCTAACTCGGACGTGGTCTGCTTCCACAATAGCCTTCAATTCTTCATTATTAACTGGGGTCTCCGGCAGTCCAAGGGGCTTGTTCTGCAGGTCGAAATTTCCAGAACGAAAACGTTGGAACCAAAAACGAACTGTATTTTCTTTTGCGACACGACCGCTATACATACCATTAACCCTTCGAGTTGTTTCCGCAGCACTGGTGCCACGGTAGAACTCGTGCTCGTAAACGCAAACAGAAGAAAAAAAAACAAAATGAATGACCGTAAACGAAACAAAAAAACATATGTAAATAGCTGTAAAAATTTGAATCCAAATTCAAATTCCTTACCACAGAGGAAAAAAATTGTTATTAAAGTGGCCAGTACGAAAAACGCCAACTTCATTTATAAGGATTTCATACATATTAATTAACAAAGCCACTACTATCTACTTTATAATATTATAAATATGTAATATGGCCATATATAATATTATTTGTAATGTTATACAATTAAAATTCATTCAAATATGTACGAAAGGTTGAATTCATAAGTTGCCGTATATCAAACAACAAGAATCTAGTAGCCTCAGGCCATAGCTAGATCTAGGTCAAGACTTCTACCTGCCAGAAGGTCCTATTAATATTTAATTGAAATAGTTTTATTACAAAATAAATCACTACTTGTTTAACATTTTTATTTGTAGCGTTTCATTTATATTTGTTATTATAAAAATAATAATTGATTAACAAGGTTTTATAAATAGATAACATTAAAAAAATATTAAATGTGTGATACAGTGTGAACACATGGTATTTTAATCTTGCGTTATCGAAGTTGTATGAACCAAACTTGTTCTAAATCTAGTTTTAAAGTCAATAAACTTTCTATTTTTTTAATACAATGAATACCTACTCTTAATTTCATATAATTACTTCAAACTTGTCAAATATATTTCGAAATGTAATTAAGAGAGAGAATTTTCAACAAAATTACCAATCAGACATACAAATAAACAAAATATTCCAGGTATAACAGCGCTACGTCGACCGGAGCCCTACTATGGAAGAATCATCGGGCGCCTCACACAATACGCTCATGGGATCCGAGGCACGGTATACGCGGTGGACGAGAGCACAGTCTTCGTGAGGGGCTTCGCTTACGATGGTACCGGCCCTGACGCGTACTTCTGGGTGGGGGATACCCCCCAACCCTCACCTGAGGGCACGCTTGTCCCTTATCCAGAAGACTATCCCAGCCGGTGAGTATTATTAACGAGCAGTATCTTAATTTCTTTTTTTCACATATTCCTCTGCGTTCTTCGACTCCAGAAGTACCAAAAAAATATGTACCGATATATAGTATATATTATTTTATATAAAGAACATATGTTTAATTAAAAATAAAATTACACTAAATTTCTTAGGTTATTTTCTTTAGGTCTAATACATAGCCAAATAACGTCTACGTATCGCAAAATGCATCAATCAATGTCAATCAATGAAGTAATTATACAATTAATTCAAAGAATATAATTTATCTCTAACAAAATCGAGAGAGTCCATTAAAGTTAAAACATGTCCTAGCGCGTGTCAGGTTACGATAATTACACTTACGTTAACCATTGTGAGGTTTTACTTATGAAAGCACGAAAGCACTCTGAAATACATTATTAATATGCGATTTATATTACGTTAAATGAATTAAAGTTAAATGGTTTTCATTTTCATATATATTTGATAAATGTAAAAATAAATTCGCATTCAATTCAAAAGATATTCATGATATTTTATATTATTACCAACCTTGTATTGTGTCAGCTTTTCTGCAAAACGTATAAACTACGATTTTAACTTGAGCTTTGAAAACAGTATTATTTATTTAGCAGTAAATAATATAAAGATGTGGTTATTATTGGACGTTTTCAAACTATTTACTTACTCTACCAGTAAAACTTCGTGCGACATAAAAGTTTTAAGTATTTTATTACACCGTCAGAAAGTTAAGTATTTAAAGTACTTACTTAATTGTCTTTAGTATAAAGACAGCACAATTTACAAATAATATAATAGTTGCTAAAGAAATTTATTACTTACACTTACTTTCTTTTTAATATCTGGATTACAATTATCTAAATATAAACTTTATGATTAAAGAACATTATTCTATTCCTGTCACTTGTACTGTACTTCAATACGTGATATTAATATTACATAACAGTACGATATGAATATTACATAAAATATAAAATGAAAGTCATAGCCCTGATATCATGAGATATATTTAAGTCGAAACTTATGATGCGATATTTACCTAAGAGATCTGGAATGTCAAATTAAAGTCATGCCATGACGTATCACGTAGCACTGAAGCTACAAAATTTATCTGGATAAAGCATTAATTCAATCTATATATATAAAACGATTGGCTGATTGATCTGTCCTTATTTAGCTATAGATATTTGATATGTTGTTTGTAGATTCTTTTCATGACGTAGGCCAAATCATCATTTCCATGATGTTCTATCCCTTAGTGTACTTTTATATTACGATTGTCATTGTCGTAATAATAACAAATAAATTTAGACGGTCATAGGACAAAACCAAAAGCAGCAACCAGTTCTTAAAATTTGATAAAACAATTTTGAAAATAATTATCTTGTTTTTGTAAAAACAATAAAACAACCCTCGTATTCCCTTTGTTATTCAAAGACATCAAGACAAGAGACGGACAATTAATTAAACATATTGAGTTCATTTTAATGTCAAGACTTCTTTCTTTGTTTTTAAAAAACATCATAAAGCCCATGGGGCTAACAGTACTGACAAAACAAAGAAAAAATCTGTAATTGCTTAAAAAAACTATTAAAAAAGCCCTGCCTATTGTCTGTCTGTTGTCTAATATTCAAACACATCAAAAATATAACAAAAACAAATACAGCTTTTATCCCATCATATTATAATAAAATAAACACATGCTGTATCTAAATGATATTTCCTAGATGAAAAGTAATCCCTCGCAAACTATTAAATTATTATATATACTGATAAACGGTGTTGTATTTTTTTCGGTTATTCGTGTCCGATGTTTTTAAAATTCGATAAATGTTCAGATTAGGAAAGGATATGTTTTTTTTAATGCGCTAAATGTTCAGATTAAGAAAAAATATTTGGTGGCATTTACAACATATGTATATTTATTGTGAAATTATCACAATAAATATACATATAGAGTATATTCGTATTCAATATTTCTTGATAATTAATTAGCTTCATTCATAGGCTAAAACTAATTTACTAGTATAGTAAGTAAATTATATCAAACAATAAGTTGCCTCAGGTTATACGACAAACAGACAACGTTTCTATAATGGTTATATATAAAGATTAATCTCAATACCCTGACTTTTTCTATTTGTTTTTGGTGTACAGTATATATAATATGTAATTTCCGTTCAAGCGACCCTCCTGTACTGTCAACACATACTAACTCTGACATCCTACTCCGTCTCCCCGGGGGCAAGCGACTGAGAGACATTAAGTGGATCAGCGTGTGGTGTCGGAGGTTTACAGTAAGTCGTTACATACAACCATTTTATATATTTTATATATATGTAATAACTTCAGTAGGGACACGTCGCCTGAAGTCAACTTTAATTTTTTTTGTTATATTTTTGACGTTTTTAATTGAAATTTTAATCTTGTTAAAGGGGTCTGTGTGTAGGAATTTTTTAAATTATGTTAGGGAGTCCTTAGCACAGTTTTTTTTTATTTATTGTAGGAATAATAAATAATATATTATTAATAATTAAATATTTATAATACATAGTATTTATTTTAATCTTAGATAATAAATTAGACTAAATATATTTTCCTTACATGATTATCTGGATACTGTCCTAAATATTATAAAGTCCAATTACATTTCTTATCAAGTTTCAGAACAGTTCTATTCATTCTAGAACCATATAAACCCTTTAGAATTTATTCAAATATAAATCTTAGAGAAATGTTAGTAGGAAAATATTTTTTATTAACTTTAACCTCATTATCAGAGTCAAAACAAAGAAACAGCTGACTTGACGTCTTTGATACGTGTAGACGTGACAATGAGCTAAGAAAAAATTGTGTATTTTGTTATATAAAAAATACTAAGTACATTTATAACTTCTATATAATTTATTAGTTATATGACAATAATTTTGAGGGTAAAAGTCAAAAGAGAATAAGCCATTTCATTTTATAATCGCACCACGTTAAAGGCTAAACTAGTATTATAAGGAGGAAATTGAATCTTTGTGTAATCTTTTCATCTCAACAACTGAATAGATCGTCATTTGTCAAAGACATTTATAGTCGGGACTATAACATGGATTTTCATCCTGGACAATATCTATACAATTATATGGATGGATGGAAAGACAACTAGTAATCTAAATTACATATATTTTGATTGGACGTGGTCTATAAAAGGCTGTTTATGAAATTACTAAAGATCAATAAAAGATAAAGCTTGAACATCACAAAGCTTTTTATTTCGTACATTATCGTGATGAACATTAAATAGAATAAATGTTATCACGTCAACGAAAAAATGTAATTGTGTAAAAGTGATCTATTTACATAGAACACACAAAATATTAAAAGCTACATTATTATGCATTTAAGTATTTACACATAATGTCGCAATGTGTATAATTAGGTTGTCTGTGAGTCAAACCCAAAATATCGATTAGAGTCGCGCGCAACGCTATACCCGCAAAATTTTGATATTCGAGCCATGACTCAGAATAATATAGTTTTCCATATAAAGTTTATCATCGACTTTTTTTATACAAATTTACCTTCAAAATTTATTTTATCATACCATGTAACTCAATTCTGGTTTATGGAAATTAAAGTAATATTTTGGAAGTGTTCATCGAATTTATTTTCCATGCACGTCTTTTATGACCGTTCATACAAGAGATTTAACAGCTTTTTTTCTATGAACCCAATTCCTTGTGGCATCGTTCATGTTAGAGATTATATTTAATAAAATGTAAACCTATTTTAAATTTACAAAGATATCAAGACACAATATTAAATAATACAAAAACTTTATATAAAAAAAAACTATTTTAGGTCAATTTCGGAGACGTTTTCATACCCCCCGGCCTGGATCCACCGCGACCCAGAGTACTGCCGGAGTTCAAACGACTCGCTCACGGATTACGATCTGGAAACATTAGCGTTCTGGACGCCAAGACCTTTTACATTCCCAACCTGCACTACGACGGCGCTGGACCGGATGCGTACTTCTGGGTTGGTAACGGAAGTGAACCCAACCCATTCGGTACTAAGGTTGGTATTCCGTTGTTTGTCAAGAGAAATCGTAACGACCGCTTTTCAAGAAAGAGTAATAATCTAATGTTTAAAACATTATTTGAAAATAGAAAAATCTTCTTATTATAATGAATTGTTATGGAATTATTAGCTTATTTTTTTGTGAGTCCGCGATATTTAGTTAAAAATATCATCATGGGCAGAATCCGAATCAAGACCTGCGTTTACCGCTTCCCTCGGCTATTAAGCCCCTTTTATTTTAATTGATCTGTCAGTTTCAAAGTTATAACTAATAACGAGGATCATCCCCTAAACGTCAAAATAAAAAAAAATACGTAAACTTCAAAACCATTCGTCAGTAAATTAATGAATAATTATTCTTTTCGATATCGGCACTTTTTGTAAATTGTTTCTTGATAACCTAACCTTGTCAGGACTAACGGGCTTTTTTAACATATTGTCGAATATGCTTTAATCAAGAACCCACACACTACGGCATACAATACTTTCCGCGAATCAACTGGTTTCTATGCTACATTGACTTCACCAGGTTCCCAACGAGATGGGTTCCCTGAACCCTCTCCGTGGGTACCAGGGCGAGGACATCGAGCTAGTGTTGCCGGGCAAGCTGTCAGCTCACGATGTGGACTGGCTCGCAGTGTGGTGCGTGGAGTACAGACACAACTTCGGACACGTCTACATACCCAAGGACTTGGACGTGCCGCCTGCCCTTGGACAGACCAAGATCACGGTAAGAGGAACCAGAAAAATAATTTAACCAAAATTATGTGTTTTCTGTACTGTCTATGCTTTAAAGCCAGCTTCTACGTCAAAATCAGGAATATATATATATACTTTTTTATATATGAACCTATTTATATTTCAGGGTAAGTAACTCAAAGAGAGGATTAGTTTACGACAGTCTAATTAGCTATAGGTACATGTTTTATTATATGACCGAGTGTGCGTTACTGTAAATATGTGTGTGTGTGTGTGTGTGTGTATGTTTCTGTAAATATGTGTGTGTTTGAGTATCTACATGTGAATGTATGTTTGTGTAATGTATTATGTATGCTATTAGAGAAAGACATGAAAGAAGAAGTTATATCTCGTTAGACGTTCAATTATAATCATTCTGCATAAAATATTTATTAATAATCTAATAAAGATCTTTTATTTTTTTTTAATATTAACAGCCTGCTTGGGATTTTAATATTTCATTATATTTTCTCATTAAATTTCAGGTTAAAACATCTAAGCGACCAACTAACAAAATAAAAAAAAAACATAAAACTCCTACTTACATACAAACATTTTTTGATTGGTTTTAAAGTTAAATGTTATTAATATAGTCTAAGTTATTTATTTCAATGTTAACTATTTTATTCGTGTACGTATATTAATAAATCAATGTTATTTTAATGTTATGTTAATGTAATTCTTTCAACGCTTACCTTCGGATATATTAACAATATAATATACAGCCTGCTTGGTGGTATAACCCGGTGAGTTTTTTGAATAACATTTTCTTACCTATTCCAGAATTTACTATATTTTTGATATTAATATATGCTTATTTCTCTGATTAAATACCGCTCCGTTGCATTGGTCGAGTGGTTAGCACAGACGACTAACATATAGCAGCTCGGGTTCGATTCCCGACAGGGACAGGCATGTACGTGATGAGCATAGATGTCTGTATTCCCGGATTTGACCATTTATTAAATGTATTCAAAGTTTTTGTAATGTATATTTCTATGTATTCGTGTAGTTGAGTAACACAAGCAAACAATTTCTTATTTAGGGGTTAGATCAATTTGAGTAATTTGTACAGTAATATGATTATTATTATCTAAGTCTAATAATAACAGTGGTGTGCTAATTGAGTCTTCATTATTAATTTTATATAATACTTTTTTAAAAACAAAATGGCCGATTTCAGACAAGCTCCACGACGTCCCAAGTACCATTTAGCGCCGCTAATAATTGTAAAGAAATTCTGGACAAGCGGCTGCAAGTACGATGGGAAATACAGGTGAATATAAATATCCTGTGTATAATATTCCTGTCTATAATATTCCTGTGTATAATATTCCGCAGTTTTTATAATATTTTAAACGGGCAAAAGAAAATCTTTTTTATAAATAATTCGTTCATTGTTTTTTTTATTTACAAGCGAGTGATGGGGATAATTTAAGGTAACTTGTTAATTTAAGACCGTTTTAATAGTAATATTGTTATTATACTGAGACGAGAAATACCTATCAATAATAATATACGTAATACTTATTATACTTATTTAAATAACAACAAGGAAGTTGTTTAGATGAAGCCGTTGGCTTCGATTTATGTGGTCAGTGCGCTGGCTATTTCTGAATATAATAACATTTTAAATCATCAGTATGGCGTTATTTTATGACATTACCACTGGCCAGTATACTGATGTATATTTCGGAACACACCCCTTGGAACTTGGAAGATTTAGTTTTATTTATGCAATTGGTCTCTTCTTTTTCTCTTTTATCTCTTTTATTTATGCAATTGGTGTTCAAAAATTACTCAAAAGAGAATCTTGTTTTTACTACTGGAGGGATGAAAACTAGCTTTGCTTATAATATAGGTACATAACTTATAGGTCAAATAAATAGTAAATCAGCGATATGCATAAAATTACATTTTAAAACGCGCCCAATTTTCTTCGTTTGAGAAAGTTACAACCAATTTTGTTTAGAGACTAAGAACGAGTGTTTTGTTTGTTTGCTATTGTAGTTAATGTCTCTGTTGTGTTAATTTGTACACCATAGTACTATATTCTACATATATGTATAAATAACCAGAAAATGAGAGTGAGCAAACTCACGCCGTAAGCTACCTAGTTTGAAATTAAATTAATCCGGAATAAAAAATAGAAAGATATAGTTTGTAGTGAAATACGGAATAAACCAAGAAAAAAAGAAGACAATCGAGTAGTAGACAATGAAAAAAGAAACGCAGTAAATATTTTCTTCTCTAAATGATTTTGATAACTAAAAACTTCCGAATTGTCATTCCGTCATTATGTACTATTTATAGCTAGATAACCGATGAACAGGTAAGTCTTAGTAAGTGTTTAAGAAAACGATTACTTGAGTTAGAATTTCGATAAAATCGTGTAAATAATGAACACGTCCAGAAATAGACAGCACATAGTTAAATTCATCAGCCTAGCATCAACACGGTAGCTCAGTTCTACGTTGTGACTTGTGATGCAAAATCATATGTTCGATTCCGGTTCTTAATGTATAAATATTCTTTTTAATTTATTTCAAATTTCTCTTTTTTCATGATGTGAACATCTGTTATAGACGAATAAAATATATTGATACAATGCACAGGCAATGAAAAACCTTTAAAATACTCAAATAGGTTTCTAAAATAAAAGAACAGCTATCCTCGTAAAAGACCACTCATAGAAGACATAGCTATAACAAGTAGAAGATAATTTATGTCTTATTTCAGGGTGACCACGTTCAGATAACACTATCAGCTCGTCTCCGCAAAGAACACTACATGGCCTTCGGTCTCTCCGGAGCTGAAGGACGACCCGCCATGCTGGGGGCAGACGTGGTGGTGGCCTACTGGGACACTAAGTATGTTTTATTAAAATACGAATTATTGCATAGAAAAATATTTAAAATGATGTAGAGTACTCGTAGTTAGCACTATGTTATTCTGTTATGTGTTGTTGATATCATGAACAATATTCCATATTAATAATTCTTTGTTATATTTTGAGGTATTTTTTTAAGTACAAAGTTTTTTTTCTTATGGTGTGTGCACCAAACTTGTAAACGGAAGCCCGTATTTTTTAAACCATCTTTTTATATATAAACCTGAGAAATAACCAAGTTTACTACAACCTCAATTAAACAAGAGGATTTAGTTTAAACAATCTTTTTGAACAATTACGTCTCAAAAGAAAACTAAACTAGAAAAGTAAATCCCTGGCCCCGAAGATCAGTCGAAACAAGTATTCATAGCAAATAACCAGCAATTTTTTTAGACATAACACTTAAAACTCTACTAAACCGTAACACAGAAACAACCAGCCCCGTGCGTCCGACTACAGCATCTCACACGTGGCGCAGTGCGACGGCGCACGCGGCGTGTGTCCGGACGCGCGTCTCGCCGGCAGCGACGACGCAGTCATCGGTGAGTACTACTGCACACACACACACAAGCACGCACGCACCCATACAAACACGCACGCACGCACACACGCACACACACACACACACGCACACACACACACACACACACACACACAAACGCACGCGCGCACATGCACGCTCATGTTATTAAAACTTGCATTTTAATTTTTCGTGTAAATTAACCAGATAAGAAAGTAAAGTTAATTTAAAGTTAAGTTAAAAGTCTTATAAATTAATAATCTCGTTTTAGTATCTGGTCATCAGAAAGGTGGCATAACCACCATCACCTACCGACGTCCCCTTGCCGCCACTGAACACATCAAAGACAAGGAAATATTAACTTCAAGATCCCAGTCAGTCATTGCCGCTTTTGGACCCCTCAACTCCAGATATGAAGCGAACGCACACTCCTTTATGGATACTACCAGAACTGATGTACAACTGGACTTTGGAGCTCAGGTAGGCTTCATAAACTTGCACTTATATATATTAAATGAATAATGTTATATAAAAACCAAAAAAAGTCAGAACGCCATTGAAAAATGATAGCCCTGAGTTACAATCTTACCAAAAGAAACATTGAACGTTCAATACGTCACTCGAACAAATGAAACATGATCCGTACGTCCTTAGAACGACAACACTTGCATCGGCCTGGCAGAGCTGGACGAGTCAGGTCCGGCGCCATGGCCGTCGCGCGTGCTGGCCGGGGTCACTAATCTCACAGCGCGCATCGGACCTGCGGGCGGCCAGCGCGGGTACACGCCTATCACCGGTAAGTACACAAAGGTCAACGACCGCACCATACGGGTAAACGCCAATCACAGGTACGTAAACTGTAACCGACGACTTTACGATACGATACGGGTACACTGCCCTCACTAGTGATTATTTAAAATTAGAACGAGTTCTAGAACATCTCCAAAAGAAATTCAAACTATTATCTTACGATATATATTTTTTAAGTCTATTATGAAATCGAAATATGATGAGGACGTCTGAGGAGCTGACTCTTTGACTCGAACTCCAGCAGTTTTTTTAAGTGTAATAATAATGAATGTGGAGTTTATTCCTTCATTGATTCTTTGGTGATCAGTGATTCAATCGTGATCATTGATTCATTGATGTCATTGATTCGTTGTTGATCATTGATTCATTAGTGACACTGATATTGAATAGGTGGGAATATATTTATGTTCCTTCTGATTCTTTAATCCTCTTAAATTTTTATTTTCATGCAGACAATGATATAAGTAATGGATACTTGACTTACGGTAAATATATATTTTTTGTATTTATTATGTGTCTTTAATTAGGTTTTTTTGTATTCGTATTTGGTTCGATATTGACAAGTTTTATTATTCATTCGCCAGGTCATCCCTCCTGGGGCATAGCATGGTACATCAACGACCAGCTCATCCCTGAAATCTACGTAGAGCGCGGCAAAACATACACCTTCATAGTCGAGGGAGGAGACGACAGAACTAACCCAGCCAAGTATGTGGACTCTGCACTCAAGAAAACTGAATATTAAAAATGTACCGCTTTGCGGCTTAATTTAACGTTTCACTTTAAAATGCCTGGTCTCAGCTTCGGTACCTGGTCATACAAAATTATATATCGCTTTATACAGGGTTATTTGTAATTTGTTGACCACATCTTGCAGGCAGCCTCTCTGCATAAATCCCAACAACATTAGTTCTACGACAAAAAACACGAAACAAAAAAAAATCTTCTCTTTTTCTTTTTTTTCCCTCTTTTTTTTTATTACTCTGTATTTTGTAAGAAGTGCTTAAAAGGTTAACACCCGGGCGCCATACCTACGCTCAGAGTTAAGGTCAGTTCTGAGGCAATAATTTAATTTTGTATGGGAAAACTCAAATTTTAAAAACTATTAATTTTAAAAAGTCGTAGAACATATGTTGTTAGGATTGTTGTAGAGAGACTGCCTGCAAGAGGTCGTCTACTAATTAAAAATGACCCCGTATATGTGCGGGTTTTGGCCTTAAAATGTATATATCATACGATGAAATTACTTAAATCAAAATAAATAATTATATTATATACATATGTTATCCACCGTGTAATAACGTATTCAATTTTGTATCCATAAATTCTACTTGGTTATACACAGGTTTAGTAACGACTAGAGTACTGTTACTTAGTTTGATAACCGTCTCTTTGATGTAGCTAGTGTTTGAAGTAGCATTCCCGTCCGGCAGATTCCACCCACTGTACATCAGCGACTCCTCGGAGGGCGGCTTCGGTCAGAAGCGCGCCGAACAACAACGAACACAGCGTGTGTTCGCGGGCGTCGCTGTCGACAGCGAGGGGTACCCCTACCCCACAGCCGGTGAGAGGTTTTATTTCGAAACTATTTATTATATTTCGATCGCTATTCAGCGAAAAGTTACTAAGCCAAATAACGAAATAACAATATCAAATCGTTTAGGCTAAGTCCTCATTCATTAACTCCGAAAATTTTGTAAATTGAACACCATTGTCAACGTACGTACAAAGGTCCCCCGAGGCAACGACTTCAATAAGTACATAAAAATATTATTTTTATATAGACCTATTTTTGTATTGAGGGTTTTTTTAATTTTTAATATTTTTTTTTATAAGGTAACTCGCGCATTAGGGATTATGTTGTGTTGTTTGGCGGGGGGATTTACAAACATATAAATAACCGATACAAAGACTTGAAGCAACAATCTGTGGATCACACACAGAAATGTTCTGTGTGGGAATCGAACCCACAGCTTTTGAGTCAGCAGTCAGGGTTATAAGCCATCATACCAACAGGTCATCAACACAAAACTACACTTAAGTATACATGTATTATAAGAGTGAGGAGCGAAGCTCTCTGTAGTCAGGATCAATTCATTCTTTGTAATGCCACTCCTCCTAGAGGAACAATCAAGAAAAATCTAAATTTGATATTTCTTGGAAAAAGCTAGCATGCGCTTTTTATTTACGATTGTTGGGCATTTGAGGCCCGTCGAGCAAAGACACTCTGCTCAAATGTTCAAATGTTTCGTATCTTTTTCTTTTTAATTTGATCATTTACTCGCTCAATTAAGCGACAGCATGGCGATTACTTAATAAGCTTAATATATAATAATCAGTGGCGTAGCGTGAGTGTCGGCTGCCCGGGGCGGAAGACAATTTTGCCGCCCTCTTATTTAGGTATTTTATTTTAATGTATACTATGCATTACATACATTAATTATAGAGAACTTTTCGGAGAGAACAGTCATCATTATTTTGTATTATACAGGCTAGATTTTAAATAAAAAACAGTTTATCTAAGTTTTACAATCACGTTTATTAATACAAAAATTCTTTTACTTTAACCAATTAGATACATTGATTTAACTTAGGTACCTATCACTTAAGATTAGGTACACCTTGAGGATCGACAAGATTAAATAAAATCAATTTTTATTTAGAACTAGAACGATACTATTATATAACATTTTTATTTTTATTGAAAAGTAATATGAGTATTTCTTAAAAAAACAAAACAAAACTTCCGTCTTTAATTAAAAATTTATACGTCTACTTTTTTTAAGAGCAAAGTCTTTTATTGCACCGTCAATGTCTATCGCATCACACACCTCTTGCTCAATAGACAAAATAGCCAAATTAGTTAGTCTTAGAGTACTCATTGTCGATCTTAAATAATTTTTAATCAATTTCAATTTTGAAAAACTTCTCTCACAGCTGGCATTGCTTATAGCAACTGTGAAAAATATTCGGAACATTATTAAAATATTGGGCAGAGTATCTTCCAGCTTGGATTTAACAATAAATTTAAATAACTCAAGTGAGTCTGCATTAATCAATTCATTTTCGTTGCCTGTAGCAACAACGAAAGTCGGCAGTCGAAGTCTTTCCAGCTTGAAATCCTGCTCGTCAATTTCGTCAGATGCGTAGTCTAGATTACATTCAGTGTTGTCTGGATCTAATAATATAGCCGGTGTTAGATAAGCAAACTTATCCGTTAAATTCTGTAGCTGTTGAAAACGCTCACGAATTTCTGCAATAACTCTATCTAACGAAGAAAACAGCTTTCGTCTCAACTCATTTTCACAAGACAAGTTAGCATCTCTAGTTCCGTCATCAAAAATATGCTTTCTTGTTATGCGCCTCCGAGGTTTTATGGAAATTCCAAGTTCTTCACACATATTTTTTGCATAACCTACAGCGCCATTTGCCCATTCCTCTCTTTTCTCTGTCAATATCATCTGCAAAGCATTTACTTTCTGAGCGCACAATCTTATGTCAAGTCCCCTTGTTTGTAAATATTTTTGTGCATCATTCACTTCATGTAGCACCGGTTGCCACAGGCCCAAAAAACAAAGAAAGGAAAATGACTGCATCGAAACTAGTAAAGTACCTGCATCTGTCCTAGTGTTTAAGCTTTCACCTGCTTCCGTCAGTTCTTCCAAAGTGACGAGAATATCTTTGTAATGATGCCATGTCACATTTACGGCATCGCCTCTTGCACTCCACCGCGTGTCTTGAACCCTTTTTAAGCTTTTGCCTGTAGCTGTTATCAGAACTTCCCAACGATGTGTCGATGAGGATAAAAAAGAATAGCAACGTTCTAAAGTGCCGAAAAAAGTTAGTGAATCCACCTCAACTGAGGCAGCGTGTAAACAAACTAGGTTTAACGAATGATTTGAGCAAGGTACGAATTCAGCTTTAGGGTTTATTTCTCGAATTCTTTGCTGAACTCCTGAATACTTTCCAGCCATAACAGCAGCATTATCATATGCTTGGCCTCTACAGTTGCTTATATCTAGGCCATCAGCTTGAATTTTGTCCAAAATCATCTTTGAAATTCCTTCAGCAGTTTTGTCTTTAGTTTCAATGAAATCTATAAAAGATTCCATTACTTTTACTTCCTGATTTTCAATTACTACGTATCTTAATACCTGACTTGTTTGATCTTTATGAGAAAGATCTGGAGTGTTGTCGAATATAATTGAATAATACTTAGCCTTTTTTATTTGTCCGATGATATGTTGGCGAACTTTATTTCCCAAAATGGCAATAAATTCGTTTTGTATTTGTGGTGACATGTAAGTGATTGAAATTTTGCCAGATATTTTAGACCTTACAAGATGTTCACGAAGTACAGGATCGTATTTTGCAATTAAATTAACCAATTCTAAAAAGTTTCCTCTATTGGTACCGGTGTCGTTTTCTATATGTCCACGTAAAGCCAAATTTTGTTTGGCAAGGAATCTTATAATATCAAACATTCTGATAAGAATTTCCTGCCATTTCTTTATTTCTTTTGCCACTATGTCTTGCTCTTTTTTGTCAATAGTCTGTAATTTTTGAAGTCTGCTCTCCAACTCCTTCCATTTGCAATAATTTTGGATGTGTAGTGCACTTGATTCGTGACTTGAAACCTTAGGATTTAATTTCCACCAAGTATTAAATCCATCAGATGAGCAAAATTTAGATCCATTCGGTGTACTTACGTTCTCAAATAAACGACAACAAAAGCAAAATAATGATGCTTTAGCTGGAGAATAAGCCATCCAAGTACGTAAAACTTTTTCGCCGTTAGTCAATGTACGATAAAACCAATCCTTAGTAAGCCTTCTTGTCTCTCCTTTTGATTTTAAAGAGCACGAATCTGAGCGTGTTACTGTTGACATTTCAGCGAAATTAGTATCAATATGCTGAACAATTTCCTGTCCTTGCTGAATGAGATGCAATCGAATATTGTCGTCTATGTGTTCAGGCCATTTTCCAATATCGTCGAAATTTTCCTTTCGTCTTTGGTACTGAATAGCAGACAATGATGATGTTGTATCAATCTCTGTTTCGGAACTATGCATGTCCATGTCTGAACATACAGATGGAGACACTAATGCAGTGGATGTTGTTGGAATTCGTTCTTTAGGAACAATGTCAAGTTCTTGTATTTTTTCAGCTTGTTCTGGGTTTAAAGGCCCAGTTGTCTGTGATGAATTTAAGCCTAACGAGGAATCTGACGTGTCAGGAACAACACTTTTCACATATTTAAGTAAAGCTCCTTCATTTGCTCTAATATTTTCCAACTTAGCTCTTCTCTTATTACGGTAAGAAGCCCCACTTTCTTTTACTCTTTTCATTTTTGATGCTAAAATCAAAAAAATATTAAATGAGAAAAGTACAAGTTAGTGTTGTAAACAAAATTATCGAACATTTCAAAAGAAGTACCTAGGATATTAAAAAAAAACCTTGCTTTACTGAAATTTTCCGTTTTTAGGGTTTTGTACCCAAAAGGAAAAAAATTGAGCCTTTATCTATCTTTACTTTTATTAAATCATTTCATTGACCGTCTGTCTGTCAAGACCTTTTTTCATAGGAACGAGTACTTACTTACACATATTAAATTGAAATTTATATCACAGTTTCCGATCAAGATCCCTTTGAAAGGTGAAAATACTTTTATGCACTTCGGCGTTTCTTTTTTATTTTAATAAATTAAAGTTTGAAGTTTGAACAACATATCAGATAGTCCAACATACAATTAGATAAATATAATATTTAATACTCACTCAGTTGAAAGTTGTTCAATAATTTCACAACCACTACACGCACTTATTTGCACAAAAATCACAATTTGGAAAGCGTAACATAATTAAAATACGAGACAATGTGAATTGGACAACTGACGATCCATCAATAAAACTTTCTTTGAATTGTCAAACTTTGTCAAAGCACGTAATTCCCCGTACCTTAAAGGGGCTTTCTCGTACGTGTGATAAACTATATTGAACTTAATATATATGTAATAGAAGTCATTCTCGCTGATTGTTAGTCATAAACGGGGAATTCCCACAAGTCAGTATAGACGTTGTTGCCAGTCGCTACAAAATATCATTCAAAGAAAAGGAATTCCGTGCTCCTTTCAATCGGTCCAAATTTGTAGTTACGATAAAAATATATATTTTTTATTTATTGTTAAATTTTGCCGCCCCCTATAAAGTGCCGCCCGGGTCGGGCCGCCCCCGCCGCCCCCACTACGCTACGCCACTGATAATAATAATAATAATATACTTAAAGGAAGACTTTTGGGAGAACGGATACGAAGCGGTCCACAAATGTGGCCAAACCGCTTTAATTACTCCTTGTATCACCTTGAGATTGATTAACAGAACCATTAATCTGACCACTATTATCACATCCTTAGTTGGTAGATACTGTGAGTGGACTCACAAGACGACGGATAAGTCTGCGGTCTCGGAGACCTTCGAGGACTACATGCGCACTCTACAGCTGGAGTGCAACGAGGGGGAGCCCGCCGTGCTCAACTGGACCGTGGCGCACGAGACACCAGACCTCGTGTACTATCAGGTATGGGGGGAGGTGGTTTGGGAGATAAAAGAAAATCAATCTGAGATATCAGCAGTTTATTTTTTTATTTTTTGGGGTGGAAAACTGGATGTAGCTGGTATGGCATTTTCAATTTCTTCTAACATTACATTTACTTTCCAATAATTGTGTTTATGGGAAAAAAGATGGCGGTCGTTTCCATTTGTGTCGTTGGAGTTTTCTTTTGAAAATGGTCTCATTTGAAAGGAGTTGGTCTCCCCTTTCTTTTAATACTATTCCCAGCCCGACAAAACGTGTAGTTTTTTTTATATATTTTTTGTGTGCAAGTAACTTATCGTATTTTCACCAATACTAGCACAAAAACACAATATTTAAATAACACTCCACATCTATACAATATATTTATCAATTATGTATATATTATATCAGTATTTTATTTTAATTTAACTAGAAAAACACAATTATATATATAACAACTTTGTTGTTTTAGATTCCTGAATGTCAAATGGCGGTAATTTGACATATGACGTTTGTGATTTAAAATAAATATTAATTAATACATACAAACAAAGTAATATATATATATATATATATATATATATATATATATATATATATATATATATATATATATATATATATATATATAACTTTTTTATAAAAACCGACTCTGTCAAATCCGACTCCACGTAGTCTTGTCTGTCCTACCCCTAGAGTGTTTTTGTAAATGCGGAGGCGCGGAAGGAGGGCAGCCCCCACCCGCTGTAACACTGGCCTTCGCCACTTAGGCTTGTAGGTCGCCTTCGGCGACCAGCCTCAGTAGCTACAGCTCGATTGGGTTTAAATACAGTGTTACGCAAGGGTGAACGGGCTGGCCATCCTGAAGCGCCGGAGACGTCACGGAAGACTTAATTACTTACATTTTAGGTTAGTTTTTACGAAACTTCAAATCGGAATATCTCAAAAACTAAACATTTTATCACAGTATAAATGATGTCAGAGGATAGGAGTTTAAACCCCCTTTCCACCCCTTCCCCCTCTCCTTTCTACTCCAACGACACAAATGGAAAGTCTTACAAAAAATTAAAAACTTAAAATATACTATACTATAGTGTTATTTTTTTATACTATAGTGTTACTATAGTAGTAATTTTTTAAAAATCATCTAAATAATATAAAGTAAACATGTTTCTTTAACTTACCGTGCTATTCCTCCCAGTGCTACACGCACAATAATCTAGGCTGGAAGATACACGTAGTAGATCCTGGGACTCCGATCCCGATCCCGGGAGACAAGAGCGCCATCGTCAACGCAGGACACCTGCTGTCACCTGTCATTGTCACTGTCGCTGTACTTGTCATTTTGACAGCACTTCGTAGATAAACATTCGGGAACCGGGAGCTCCGTACGGAAATGGATAATTGATTTACACATTTTATATAATATATATATATATATTTACAATTTTTGTGATTGAGAATGGAATTTTTGACAATAACTAGATTATAGAATTTAGAAAGTTATTTATAGATGAAACGTAAAACAATAATAAAAGATTTTTAATTAGTTTCGGACTGGATTGCTGGCAGGGCGGGGCTCGTACAGGTAATAATAATAATAATGGGTATTTAATGTCAATCTACATGATATCAATTTTCATATCAGTCATTTATTACGCGTTCGCGAAACTTTATAAATATTTATAGATTAGGATTACAAAGCTTTTGAATAATGACAATAAAAAAAATATCTCGAAAATATCCTTGAAAACATGTCACGTGACTTGAATTACATTAAAATTACTGTTTTTTGGTAATGTAAAGCCTAATTTTGAATTTAGCTAATTCTATTAGAATAAAATAATCAATTTAAACGTTGGTTTGTTGACGTTACATAAAAGTAATTTAATAATGAATACAAAATGGAAACTTTGACAATAATACAAATTTCTGTAGGTATTAATATTACGGTGTGCTCTACAATAAATTAAAATATTTAACAATATATTATATTTATAATTCATGAGCTTAGAGGATAAAGTAATTGAAAAATCATTTTTAAATCTATTAATTTATTTGAGTGTAATTCTTTTTATTACATTAAATGTTAACTCATAGCATTATCCTCTAGCATCAAGCACAATGTTTTATAAAGGTCTTATAATATAAGGTAGATTTACTATTTCCTATTCGGCGATTATAAATAAGTAGTTTTTACTAATATTTTGACATATATGACATTAGATTCGAAGTTGGAAATTGAAGACAATAATAAAAAAGCTTTTAATATAAAATATTTAATAATTTGATATATATACAATACTTTAAATATAATCTAGAAATATTTATAAAAATTATAAAGTATGTTCTATAATTCAATACATTGCTTGTATACAAAAAGATTAATTGAATAAATACTTACTATCAAAGTTGATTTATAGCTGTCAAAACATAACTAAGGACGTACAGTTGGCAAATCTTAAAAAAATCAGTGCATTCTTAATTACGATTTGACATGCATTGACACTCTCAAAAAAAAAAGGCGAACATAAGTTAAACAATTGCGAATTCTTAAAGATGTATCGTTATAATATTATAATAATAATTTATCGTAAAAAAGGAAGTGAGAATAAGCCTTTAAATGAACTCAAAACAACGAGAAATACGGCTGGATTTTAAAACTTAAAACAAAATATTAACACTATACTTATACAGATCTACGTCAATAAATTATATTTAAAAGAATAATGTCCGCAATTAATGTCCATTAAAACGTATTATATCTCTGTTCAGAAAATATAAAATACCAATACATTTTATTATAATTATTTATACATTTTTTGCTATTAATGGATGCTAAGCAAATTAATGGATGCTAAGCCCAATACAATAAATACTTGACAATAAAAATGTCTATTGATAACTTGTATTATATATATTATCTTATAATTATAAATATACATGTAAGTTAAGTAACTTTCGAGTGGTTTAAAATTATACCTACTAATTTCCATTACTTGAGATATTCATTAATTTATAGTATCATCAAGAACTTACTAAGGTAATATAATGGTTTTTCATCATTTTGCGATACATTTATTTTGAAAGTTAGTAAAGATTTTAATAAACCTACATTCAATAATCACTTGAAACATTTTATTGAAATAAATTTAGGTAATGTAAGACCGAATGAAGAAGAAAAAATAAATAAACATTTACTATAAAAATGTTACTAAAATGTATGAAATTCAGATGGCGCTGCTTGCACTAGAGCAGGGGTGTCCAACCGGTCAATCGCGGCCGATCGATTCCGGCGAGGCAAAAAATATTGAAAATTTTAAAGTTAAATTTAAGATTTACCTGCCCTAAAGGTACCTTAGAATATCAGGAAGTACGTAATTCTTAAAAATAAATAAAGTAGATCTAACAGCGATTCGTCGGTAAAAAGTCGATCTTAGTTCCGATTAAGTTGGCCACCCCCGCACTAGAGGATTCAATTTGAAAGAACTTACTAGTTGGAAATTAAAAAATTAACAAATAACGACAATAATTGTTATAAGAAAATACAGTTATTTAACTGGCTTATTTGTATTTATTAAAACATATATGTTGTTCAATTTAATTATAAATTTTTTTGCTCCCTTAGGATTTTTCTAAACCGTATAGAAAATAGAAAAGCTATATTTAAATAAGAATTACAACAAATGTTCGATCTTTGAATCACTTTTGGCTTAGTTTTCTAATGTTATAGATTTTTAATGCTCAAAATTGTTATTTTGTTCAAGGTTATGAAATGTATTCAAAAACATTATACTGAGGTGTAATACAAAAATATAAAGACAATAATAATAATAAATTATATCATGTTTCACAATTTATATACTGTTTAGATAATAAATAAAATTTATTCAATATATTAGAATAATTATCATAATAGAATATAATTCTATAATTTTACACTTAGTAGTTGTAGTTGTTAATGCACAAAATTATGTTAAAATAAGATTTTATTAGAAGTTATATGTTATTGTAAATTATAGAATAACACTTCTTGTTGTTGTCCGCCATAGGAGAAAATCGGTTATATACACAGTTGGATATAAAAATAAAACTTGAAATTCCAAATTATCTTCTATTGCTATATATACAATTACAATTATGTTATTTTTTTTGGCATATTGGTATGTACTTAAGAATTAGTATTCTTGGTGAACTATATTAAAATTGTTTTATTTAGTTTTATTTTAAAATATTGAATTATATGTAAAACATTATGACATAGCTACAAAAATACACATTTAAAAAAAAAAATATGTAAATAAATGAAAACAACATGTAAAGATATAATTGCCCCGTTGGCCGAGTGGTTAGCGCAAACGCCTAACGTGTCACGGCACGATGGGGCTCGGGTTCGATTCCCGGCAAAGACAAGCATTTATGTAATGAGCATAGATGTCTGTGTTTCTGGGTTTGGTCGTTTATTAAATATATTCTCAGTATTTATATGTGTATTTCTATGTATTTGTATCGTTGTCTAACACCCTTAACACAAGCAAATAATTTGCTTACTTAGGGGTTAGATCAATGTGTGTAATTTGTCCTGATATTATTATTATCATATATAATCAGATGTTGTATATTACTATTATATAAAACGTGTTATGCAATAATGTGTCAACCTGCAAAAAAGTAAATAATTTATGCTATAAATAAAAACAAATGATTGATTGATTGATGTACAGTTAACAACGAATTTACTAAAAAGGATAGCCAATGACGATGCAAGCGTTCTGCTATGTAATATATAGGTAATGCAATTTATTGATTGTTCAATCATACCACTAACAAATACAGTTTTAGTATCTGGAAGTCATGGAATTTTCTATACATGTAATATTCACTATACGAAAGTGCACAACACTCTTGGATCGTTTTTATCAGAGCATTGTTTTTCTTGGTACTACAGCAATTATTAAGAAATACCCTAACTAGATTTTTTAACTGTTGACTCCATGTTGCATAATCCAGTTTTACTTTCAATTCATTTGGTGTGTTTGTAAATAATTTAAACCATATCAACCACAACCTTATGTTCATTAAAATAGGTACCCAAGTAAATATATAGTATGCCGCACAAATATAGTTTACTGTATTCATATATAATGCTTTTTACAAAACCTTATGTATATAAACTATCATTACTATGTATAAGAAAAATAACCCTTTGTAAAAACAGATTCCTTGTGTTCTTGACAATAAATTGCTGTTAATTAGATGTATTTATTGAACTCGACAATAAATACTTCTTCCTAATAATTGAGTAAATACATGAGTTTTATTACCTACCAAAAAATCTCAATTAATTCCTTGTATACCCTAATTCCGTTATTGATTTTAATCATCTTACGAGGCCAAGTCTGTCTTATATTTTCTTCTTCTGTTCTTATTTAATTACTAGCTGTTGCCCACTGCTTCGCAAGCGTTAAATTCGTAGTAAAACAATTCCCGATAAATAAATATTTTCGAAAACATACATTTAAATGAATTGCTGTAAAGGGTTACATTGTTCTATATTAAATGTGAAATGTATTTAAGGTACTTCATTAGATAAGAATTAATGCTGTATTGCTTATAATCGCTTCGTAAATAAGCTCTCTCGTAAAAAGTAAAGGATAAAAATTGGTTATAATGGGTTATCCCTAAGAGATAAACATATACCATCGCGGACTTTCTTGTAGACCTTTTTAAGGTACAATACTTAATACATTATTTTGATCTATCTCGTAGAGTCCAAACAGCGTTTGTAATGTAAGCGCTTAAGAATGTGTTTGTTTACGACTTCGCGTTAGAAATCTTGAAATTATCAGTGGTTCTCTAATATATCAAGCATGTAATTATAAATATAAACCTTCATCTTGAATCACTCTATCTATTAAAAAAAACTGCATCTAAATCCGGTGTATAGTTTTAAAGATCTAAGCATACATACATACAGACATAGGGACAGACGCGGGAAACGACTTTGCTTTAAACTATGTAATGATATTCTCGCATCACTCAAAACTACTGGATAGATTTCGATGAAATTTAACTAGCTTCAAAATTAAAGTTTATTATTTTATGTTTCAAATAAGCATATTAGTAGCATATTAGTAGTACATATATTAGTTTTATGAAATGCCAGATTATAATTTCTTATTGCCTCTTCAACATATCATACATAAAAATATATTATGATACACAAAAATGGTTTGGGATATTGGTAACTACAATAAAACTAAAATTTAAGGACAGACTTTTAAGAAATTCTATGTGTTGTTAGTTATTGCTTATTATCTAAATATGGGATATTTTTTACTCCGGCCAGTTCTATTATTTAAAAATATTAAGTATTTTGAAAGAAACATTAAGAGATGATAGATTGCTTATAATTTCAATCTGGAGAGGGTGGTGCACGTGCAGAAAAAGTTGCTGTGAACAGCTAGCTTATAATAACTTGAAAAAGGTCATAGTTTATTTTATTTTTTTTTTTTTTAAATCTACAACAAGTATTTACAACGGGCATGAGGAATATTAGGAAGAAGCTGGTTAATGGAAATATAGATGACCTGACTGAAAAAAGATCGTTGGTAACTGTGTCGTCGTTCTGATCCACACTAGATTCATTTTTAATTATACTGATTCCAGATGTGCCAGATGGTACGAACGTTTCGTGATATTAGGTAATGTGGTCAGATAAAAAAAGGTCCAGAAGTTCAGAGGTGCAGAAGGGAAGAGGTGCATGGAAATGTTATAATTTTGCGGATGCACTTTAAAGATTATTATTATAATTTTCCATTAATAGCAAGCTAGCCTTTTGTACAATTTAATCGTCGGTTAATGAAAAAAGAATTAAAATATTTTGAAAAATATCTTTATTTCAAAATATATAATTAGTTTAGCAACCATGTCGTTTAAATCTCCATAACTATTAAAGGGGGCCGTTAATATAATAACGTTGTATTGGATAAAAAACATAGAATATTATAAGTACAAGGATAATAAAAACGAAAACACCCATGACTACTAAGTACTAACTATTGGAGACGGTGGCGGGTGTCGGGTGTCGGCAGAACTGTCAAACTGAACGTTACTTTGTTTTATTGAGTTTTTCATACATAATCTACTCATCCAATTTTTAGAATATCAGGTGGAAAAACATTATAACGATTGCAAAACTAGACATATAGTATAGAAAGAGACGCTTTTATTAACACTATACATTAATTAATAAGTTGTAAAGTCATTTGAATTCTGACTATTGATACTTTAGCAAAATTTAAAAACTCGTAACCACAATTAACGTAGAATAAAAATTAATGAATGTTAAAACTTATTTTGCAGATACGTTTTTGGAATTACTGAAGGTTGTAAAAAATATATAATATATATTTTTCATATTATTACTGTTCTCAATTTGTTATGTTATGCTTTTAACAGCTACAGACTACAGTGCATAACATCTTAATCTATACTTATTAATCTGTAGTTTGTTGACTCACCGCAGTCGCTGCAGGCTAGCATAGGTGCTACTATGGTCAAAAGTGTTCCCTCAAGATGTTATTTTTTAGATAATTGTATCCATTGCTCGTGATTTTCTTAGCATGTTAATAGGAATTATACAAATAAATGAAGCAGATCTTTTAAGCAGTGGTGTCTTTTAATGCTGTCACAAGTGCCATCAATCTCCAGTGTAGAAGTGTTGTTTGTATTGTAATTAAATCTATAAAGTAACACGTTGTAGTAAACCATGGCTGAAAAGGTAAGTTAAGATGATATAATTTCTTATTAAAAACTTTTTAGTACATATTAGATATTAGTTCTTTGTCTAATCCCAAGCTATAAAAAAAACAATGCATCTCACCTGCGCCCACCTGTCCATGTCACGTAAGGCTTCACATTTAGGCGTCTACTATGAATAAATTTTAGTGTTATTTAACGAAATGAAATAAATATTATACTACAATATTTTAGATAGAAATTTTTTTGTATAATTTAAGGCATTATATACCTAGCACTTTTTTGTGCATATTAATATAAACTAATAAAAATAAGGACCACAATAAAACTATATCATGTCAGTTATTTTAATTTAACACAATATTAGGCAGTTAAATGCATAGCTTTTTCTTATGCCTTGAATTCCTCAAATCAGTATAAAATACCATGCTCATGTGTTAATTAATGAATGAAATACATTTAATGTAGGAAAACAATTATATATTGTTTTTGTGTTATACTCCTGAGTGTAATCCTAATTTGTATTATTATCTTTGCAATGAAATACAAATTGATTGTTATTACAGATAAAATAAAAAGTGATTCTATTTTTAATATTAAGTAATCAATTAAATATCTGATTTTAGAAGATACAAGAAAACCCACTTCCGGAGGGTTCTATCGACGCCCCAGACCAGCCAAAAGACATGACGTCTATACCAGTGAAAGTGACAACACCACCACCAGCGGCGTCTCCTCGTCTCATTCCTTCGTTTACTAAGACCCCACCAAATGAGTTGTATCGCAAACTGCTACCTGCGGTACTATTTGTGCTCACATTTGTCACGGTTATGACGGTTCTTTTGATCTATATGGACACTGTTGGTAAGTTATAAGTATAGGGACATGTGTTAGTTTAGATAATCCTTTTATCTTTCACAATAATAGTACAAACCAAGATTAAGTAAGATTAAGTAAACTCTCAAGGAGTCCTTATTTTTTTGTATATATTATGTAGATATTTTTAATTAAGTAATAATTATTTCAATAAGTTTTCTTTTGAGAATTATTGTCACTATAATTATAAATATTAATATAATAATAATATAATAAAAAAAATAATAATTAGCTGTTGTCTGAATAAATATGTACAAAAAGACAGTTGAAGTGAAAATGAGTATATAATTTTTGTTTAAATATGGTTTGTTAACAAATATTATTTAATATAAGTATATGTATCTCAGCTCTAGGAGCCCAGCAGTTCCGTCTCAACATGTCCCGAGACTACGAGCTTGCTCGCATCTCGGCGGAGTCTCCGACGTTGGTGGCCTACGTGCGCCAGCTGCACTTAGCGCCGCGAGCGGGCAGGCCTCCGCCCCCGCCGCCGCCGCCCACGCCACGCGTCGACGTGCTTGACCGCATCCTGGGCAAAATCGTGAGTGCTCCCCCGCCCCCGTCCATCGTCAAACGAACTTGAATAACGAGCAAATCTTGTCAAACAGGACAACGGCACGCTGGTGGAGTTCCTGTCCGCGGGCGCGCGCGACCCCACGGCGCTGGTGCTGTCGGCGCGTGGCTGGCGCGGCGTGGCCGTGCGGGCCGCCCCGAGGGACTACCTCGCGCTGCGGGGCGCCCGCGCGCTGCATGCCTGCCTCAGTCCCGGCTCGCACCCGCGGGAGGTGAGCTACGGCGAGGCAGAGGCGGACGGGTCCATATTCCGGTCGCGCGTGCTGTGCCTGCCGCTGCTGACGGTGCTGCTGGCGGCGGAGGCGACGCGCGCGCACTACACGGCGCTGGACGGCCCGGCGGCCCCGGGCGCGCTGGCCGCGCTGCCGTTCGAGCGTCTGCGCCTGCGCGTCATAGACGTGCGCTCCGAGGAGCCGGCCGTGCGTCGTCGCGCCGCCGCAGTGCTGGAGGCCAACAACTACACGCTGGCCGCCGCCTTCCCCGATGGAGACATGTACGAGCTGAGAGACTAGTTAGTACACTACTACACGGCACACTAGTATATTAGTACACTAGTGCTCCAGTCTACGGAGAAATCGCTTCTGCAAATGTTATAGTACCGTGCACTGTCGCGTTCGGTTCGGTCTCATCTCGATGGCCATTGATCTGTTGATTTAAAAATGTATAAATAATAAATGGATTCGATGAAACTCGTCGATGTTATAAATAATATTCTGTACCTTTTAAATAGGACAAATCAAAAAGAAAAATTATAAGGTGACACCGAGTCAAACTTTGTTACATGAGTATGTTATTATTTGGTCCGATTGTTCTTATATAGATTATGAAAATATTTTTGTAATGTTTTAATGAATTTTAAATAATTAAATAATATGCCTTCAACGCACAATAATTAAAAAGGTTGAGGTGTTTTAGAAATCTTTTCACCATAGGAAATCTCACTTTAGATCTCACCTTAGAAATAAAAATGTTAATGTGAACAAAATTCGTCCATTTTGTGTAGTTGATTAAGTAATGTTAAATATAACCTGTGTTGTATGGCACATTAAGATCAAGGATAGTATATTAACATTGGCTTTATAATAAATATTACATTACTTTGTTTTTACTGTTAAAATGTTTTACTTTTACATAAAATACAAAAAAATATATGATTATTATTGAATCAGACAATTGAGGCCACAATGTATAAAGGATGATTATTTTCATAATCCAAAACTATTATTTTCCTAAAACAAAACAAATACTATTTTTTAATTGAATGTAAATCTGTGATGAATTGTAATCTGCTTTAAATCAGTATTAATAGCGAATCTGTTAAATTTTAACAATAATTCTTTGTAATTTTAATTATTTTAAGTGTAATTTAATTGAAATTTCGATATGAATGGAGCCATTCCACTTTTAATTTGATATTTAATTCCCATTTATTTTAATATCTAAAGACTGATTCGCGTCGAATAATTGTAACGGCTATAATAAGTTAATTTTTAAGTGAATTTTAATTTTTCATATTGTGGTAGCTTAATGTGCTCGTAGTATTGTTTAGGCTTAAATCTAAGAAATACTAGATTTAGTTTTGTATGCGCTCAATTTTTCACAAATTAAAGGCTTTAATTGAACTAGATATTGCTTTTATTTGAATGAATAAAACCAATGCACAGATAATGGATACAATTATATTCTACATTTTCTTCTACCTATACTATTTTTTTACATTCAATTTATTATCGCTTATTCTATACACTCAAAATCTCAAATTTAAAAATATACACTTACTCTAATTTACCAACTGACACTAAACTATCGAAAGACCCATGTCACCAAATTATAGAAAGAAGCGAACCTGGTGTCATTCTTACTGCCCTTCATGCGTGGGGGCAAAGGTAGCTTTTTACGTCATAATGAGGCACCCAACTAAAGTTTGTTACCGGGTCAACCAGATCTCCCCATGGCCCTCTATTACCTTAATAGGTATAAGGACTGTCGATCTGGATCGCCGAAGGAAGATCAATTCGAATTTCGAACATTAGCTTCTACGATAAAAAAATAGACTTCTTTACAGTCATTAGTCCGGTTTTTCCTTAAGAAATTATTTGTTTTGTAAATACAGTGGGACTCTAAAGACAATAGGATTGCAGTAATTGCACTGCACAAAGTAGGTAATATGCCAGCCGACATTTTTGATATATTGAAAAAGGTAGGAATTAGACGAATGTTTGTGTATCGTACCATCTAAAAGTACACTGAAACAATGTCTGTTGATAACCTCAGGGCTAACAGCATAGACAGACAAAAAAAAAAATGTTGATGATCGTGAGAGATCCGGCCGATCGCTGTCTATTCTATCAAATCGGGCCGTTAATGCAGTCAAGGCCAGAATTCGTTGAAATCCCATAAGGATGCAGAAAATCCTTTCCAGAGAAAAGAGAATCCTACCGAGGACACTTCCTCGGACTATCAAACAAGACTTACGTATATGGGCTTATCGAGGGAGATACACAGGACGTACCTTAAATAAGGTAAAACAAAAGAGTGGAAAGATCAACACAACTGTTACTTTGATACGCGGACGAAAAACACAGAAAAATTCTCTTTACCGATGAAAATATTTTTACAATCGAAGAGCACTACAACAAACAAAATCATGGAGTGTATTCACACAGCTCTAAAGAGGCTTCTGTAGTGGTCATATTTCAGCGCGGCCATCATTCAACATACATCATGGTTTGATAAGGTGTCTCCTACCAAGGAGTTAGGTACGAAACTCCATTTCGCCAAAACTCCATGAATGCCAAAAAGGAGTGAAAACTTCAGAATGTGTATCAACATACCGTGTTAGAAGCGGTAGTTAAGTATCTCAACAATACCTTATTCAAAAACGAAGTGTGGACATTCCAACAGGAGTCAGCCTCGGGTCAAAAGCGCGCACTACCCAATTTTGCCTTGAGTAAAATCTTCCAGACTTCATAAAGGCTGATGATTGGCCTTCGGCTAGTCCGGACTTAAACCCTTGGACTATAAATTGTGGTCTGTGCTAGAGGACATGGCCTGCTCTAAGCGTCACCCAAATATTAAGTCGCTAAAGAAATCTTTGGCGGAAGAAGTACCAAGTTTCCAATGGAAACCGTTCGTGAATCCATCGACGAATGGCCTGACCTTTAAAAAGCGTGCGTTACAGATAAGGGCGGACACTTTGAATAACTAATTTAGTACGTAAACACATCTTTTTTATTCTATTCTTTTTTATTGTAACGGCTATAATAAGTTAATTTTTAAGTGAATTTTAATTTTTCATATTGTGGTAGCTTAATGTGCTCGTAGTATTGTTTAGGCTTAAATCTAAGAAATACTAGATTTAGTTTTGTATGCGCTCAATTTTTCACAAATTAAAGGCTTTAATTGAACTAGATATTGCTTTTATTTGAATGAATAAAACCAATGCACAGATAATGGATACAATTATATTCTACATTTTCTTCTACCTATACTATTTTTTTACATTCAATTTATTATCGCTTATTCTATACACTCAAAATCTCAAATTTAAAAATATACACATCTACTTACTTTAATTTACCAACTGACACCAAACTATCGAAAGACCCATGTCACCAAATTATAGAAAGAAGCGAACCTGGTGTCATTCTTACTGCCCTTCATGCGTGGGGGCAAAGGTAGCTTTTTACGTCATAATGAGGCACCCAACTAAAGTTTGTTACCGGGTCAACCAGATCTCCCCATGGCCCTCTATTACCTTAATAGTTATAAGGAGTGTCGATCTGGATCGCCGAAGGAAGATCAATTCGAATTTCGAACATTAGCTTCTACGATAAAAAAATAGACTTCTTTACAGCCATTAGTCCGGTTTTTCCTTAAGAAATTATTTGTTTTGTAAATACAGTGGGACTCTAAAGACAATAGGATTGCAGTAATTGCACTGCACAAAGTAGGTAATATGCCAGCCGACATTTTTGATATATTGAAAAAGGTAGGAATTAGACGAATGTTTGTGTATCGTACCATCTAAAAGTACACTGAAACAATGTCTGTTGATAACCTCAGGGCTAACAGCATAGACAGACAAAAAAAAAAATGTTGATGATCGTGAGAGATCCGGCCGATCGCTGTCTATTCTATCAAATCGGGCCGTTAATGCAGTCAAGGCCAGAATTCGTTGAAATCCCATAAGGATGCAGAAAATCCTTTCCAGAGAAAAGAGAATCCTACCGAGGACACTTCCTCGGACTATCAAACAAGACTTACGTATATGGGCTTATCGAGGGAGATACACAGGACGTACCTTAAATAAGGTAAAACAAAAGAGTGGAAAGATCAACACAACTGTTACTTTGATACGCGGACGAAAAACACAGAAAAATTCTCTTTACCGATGAAAATATTTTTACAATCGAAGAGCACTACAACAAACAAAATCATGGAGTGTATTCACACAGCTCTAAAGAGGCTTCTGTAGTGGTCATATTTCAGCGCGGCCATCATTCAACATACATCATGGTTTGATAAGGTGTCTCCTACCAAGGAGTTAGGTACGAAACTCCATTTCGCCAAAACTCCATGAATGCCAAAAAGGAGTGAAAACTTCAGAATGTGTATCAACATACCGTGTTAGAAGCGGTAGTTAAGTATCTCAACAATACCTTATTCAAAAACGAACTGTGGACATTCCAACAGGAGTCAGCCTCGGGTCAAAAGCGCGCACTACCCAATTTTGCCTTGAGCAAAATCTTCCAGACTTCATAAAGGCTGATGATTGGCCTTCGGCTAGTCCGGACTTAAACCCTTGGACTATAAATTGTGGTCTGTGCTAGAGGACATGGCCTGCTCTAAGCGTCACCCAAATATTAAGTCGCTAAAGAAATCTTTGGCGGAAGAAGTACCAAGTTTCCAATGGAAACCGTTCGTGAATCCATCGACGAATGGCCTGACCTTTAAAAAGCGTGCGTTACAGATAAGGGCGGACACTTTGAATAACTAATTTAGTACGTAAACACATCTTTTTTATTCTACATAATCCCATATAAACCTTAAAAATATTATTATTATTTTAGTAATTATCGGATATTTTCTTTCTAACAGAACTTATGGCTAAACTAGGCAATATTAAATATTTATTCCCCTTTATGTTATATAATAGAAGACGTGTTAGAAAACAATGCCTTTGAAAGTGTATTATTTTGATTTGGTTTCAGTGATATTTAAATTAGTATTCTTTCAATATTAAATGTAGAACATTTAATTGATAAACGAATTTAATTAATAATTTCTCGGTGGTAGACCACCATTACGGAAATAATTTCTCGGTGGTAGACCAACATTACGGAATAAATTTCTCGGTGGTAGACCATAACAACGGGTCGCCGGCAAAGTTACCACCCATCGAACAAAGTCGTGCCGTAAAGGGACCTAGTCGTGTTCCGGAATTTTGGTGAGTGTTCGCAGGAATTACACGAGTTAATACCCCGTCCCTCTTACATCACCAGACGTTACGGCGCACGGTAGGTATCCATCCTTACGTTGTGGACATTCCCTCTGTCCGAACAAAGCGTTTTGTTTCTTCTTTTTTATTTTGTACAGCGAAGGCCTTTAACAGCTTGCCTGCGTCGGTATTACCGGCCAAATACAATGGGTGTCTTCAAGAGAAGAGTGAATAAATAAGTTGCTAGGTTAATGTGCCTTACCAACTATGACTACATCTCCGCTTTACATCAGGTGGAATGTAGTCAAGCATTGACCTAGAGAGTATAAAAAAAACCTATTACCAATAGTACTATTTGTTTTTCATTAAATGTGATACGTAACTCCCCTCTGTATAAAGTACAAATACAAAAAGTTCAATTTTAAGGATTAAATAAAAGAACAATAATTATTATAATTACATTTATTAATACATCTTGTCTGTTCGTACACAATCCTGCTCTGAATTTCAATTTCCTTCCCAACGATTCAAAATTTCTACCTATGTATATACATGATATCGTTTTAAATACAAATTCACTTACAACTAAGTGTTGTGCGATCAATGACCTCGCTCAGTAGGGCTATTCCGTATCTTTTTTGACAGTTAAAATGAAAAGCACTATCAGTAAGTGCGGACATAATGGTTGTCAAACAACTACTTTCCTATAGTAACAAACTATGTAACTATAGTAACAAACTGCCATGACGTCACAGCTGATGGTCATTAGAAAAGTCAAAGTTAGCGAATAGCCCTGCAGACCGACAGACTGATATAATATATAAAATCAACTACAAACAAATTTTTAAAATATTTATTGCTTTCAAATCTCTAATTGGAAGAACTACGTAAATAAAATAACGTCTACATACAACCAAACTTAATGTTTCAACTACATTTATATATTAAAATGGCGTAATTTTTTAACGTGAGCCTAATTTAAGGATAAGGAAAAAAACTATGCACCCAATGTAGATACATTTTTAAAATTCTTAGTAATTTGTTATAAATTAAAATAATATATCTGATTAAAACAACCGCACCAGAAAGCACTGTTCCGTATAATAAGAATGGAATCGTCCTCACCAATTATATTTTTGGATAATTAATTAAAAATATCGGTCCAAATAATATATATAGTGTTGCGAATGTTGTAACTTTCCGAAACTTGGTCCCATCTCGACGAACATTCATATTATACGGAAACTAAAATTAACTAAATACAAATCTCAATTTTAATAACAAAATAAATCATTACCTATACTTAAATAACTTACAGCAGCTGCCCTCATAATGATGAAACTATTAACATACAATAGTTTAAGTACTATTTAGTAACACTTACGCGACGCCGTACAAAAATATTATAATTTATTTATAGCTATTTAAATACGATTATGTCAGATGAATAGTTTTGATGTATGATGTAAATGATTTGATAAAACTAAATAGTTGATAGAAATATAATTATTTATCATAAGAAATGGGTATAAAATTACAGCTATGGCTACAGGGTGTTGGTTGATTTAATAATTTTAATTCTTGGCTAGTTTATTTTATGAAATAATGAAATGACAGGAATGTTTTGAGCTCAAACAACACACTATGTAACCGACAGAATATAAACACATCGTGTAGCGTTCTGATAATTATCAAGTAAGACAATTTGATAATTATCGTATGATAATATCATTGTCAGTGAAAAACATCCTGATAACTGAGCTTTAAGATGACATTTAATTATTAATTCTGAATATTTTATTATCGGAATGCCCAATATAATGTGCTTTCAGTAAATTTAAAATAAACCAGAATTATTAAAGTAATCACTAACAACATTTACAAGAATTATTTAACAATTGTAAGCCGGAGAGGAGATTGTCTGACTTCGTGTCTAACTTCACTGTGCTGCGTTTTAAGCTCGACGACTTCTTCCAATAGGTTTTAGTTTAATATAGTGACTTCTGAAGTCAATATGTAGTTAATGTAGATAGGTACTTAGGTCGGTACTAGAATATTTTTTTTTGTATAATACATATTTTTTTCCTAATAATTAGATTTATGGAAAATACTGTCGCTTCTAGAAACACATCGGGAGTCAGACAACATCCGAGCCGGACGTAATATCAAGTGATATACATCGATATGCACCTCTGTACAATACATACACGGCGGGCTACGCTCTAATATCAAAATTGTATAACAACCCACCATAACATTAATAAGTATCGGTCGACAGCGATGGCCCGAAATGTTCACATAAATGCATCTTTTCGAATTTAACGTATTGTTTACGTATTCGGAAGTCATAATATTTTTTAGGTCATTTAAAAATGTTTCAATCGGTCGAAGTAAAAAATTAATCGATCAATCGAAGGATACACTGCGGTCGACCGCTCGGGTCCATCGCTCTCGACCGATTCAACCATTTTGGCAAACATCTGCCAATAACAAATATCATTGGAGCAAATTGTCCGTATTAAATAGCACATTGTTGTTGTTGTTGTTGTTGTTGAGGGCGGCGGCCGGCCAGCGGGTGTGTGCGGGGCTGCCGGGCGCGCTGGCCGGCGACGACTTGAGCTGGTTGATGGAGGGCGCGGGCTGAGCGCGCGGGGAGCGCGGCGCCAGCAGGTTGTCGACGTCGATGTTGATGGCGCCGGAGGTGTCGGCCCACGTGGCGCCGAGCCGCGCCGCCGGCCGCGAGCGCTCGTCCTCCGCCGCTTCCGCGCGCCGCCCTCCCGCCACTGGCTGCGTCGGCCGCAGGCTGGGCTGGAGACCTGCGACCAGAACACCGCGATCAGACGACGCACGATGACGTGAAGCGAGTGACGACGGATACTCACCGCTGACGTTTATATATTATTATAGGGTAAGATACGTGTGACTAAAAGAGAGGTATCGGATAGATAACGTTTATTGGTCGTCCTCGACGAGCGCCTCCCGCACGAGGCGCAGCAGGGCGGCGGTGTGCGCGTCGGCCGGGGGCCCGCTGGCGCCCCAGGCCCACAGCTCGCGTAGCGCGTCGCCGTGCTCGGCGCGCAGGAGGGCGGGCGGCAGAGCCAACGCCGCTGCTGCCGCCAGCGCCAGCACGCACGGCCGTAGCCAGACGTGCGGCGCCAGCCGGAGCTGCAGCGCCATCTGGAGCGCCTCGCGGCAGTAGCTCGGACAGCTGGGACAGTTCTTGGCCGCCAGCACCACGGAGGCGACGGCCGACAGGTAGCGCAGCAGCAGCAGGTTGTCTACGTCCTGCCTCGCGTTGTGACGCCCGAGGGCCAGCTGCCGGGTGCCGCAGCCGCCAACGAGCGGGTAGAAGAAGTGGTCGGACACGGCAGCGAACTGGTTCTTTTTTGCCTTCGAGAACGGATGGGCCCGTTTCGAGTGGGTGAACTTGGTCTTCTTCAGCAGACGCCGTCTCAGAATCTCCTCCCGGGTCATCTCTCTGACTTCTATTATTATTTCCTTTTTGTGCATCTCGTAGGAGGGATCCGTCTTTATGTCGGCTATCCTCTCCGCAGCCTCGGTAAAAATATCCAGCATAAATATTTTAGTAGATATGGAATATCTTCCGATGTCCGTGTGGATTTCCTTGCACAGATGCTCGGCACACACCTTCGGTTGACTGCAAACTATCGCCACCGCAGTGTTAAACTTTATGCTTTTAAAGTTTTCCACAAAATATTTCTCCTCCAAGTGTACGAACACATCCAAGAGTTCGATTGCTAGTTTATTATCCTGATGTTTCAACTGTTTTTTTACTAAATTCTCGGCTGATATCACCGCTGCCTCGAAAGATTCTTGGTCTTTAGCTTCGTTTATGATTTCTAGTAAATCCCGAAGGTAGTTAGGTTTTTTCTTAGAGGCGACTGTTACATCATTGCTCATGTCATACGGTTGTAAGTCATCGTCCGAGTCTAGATCTTCGTCCTTCCCACCTTTCCCTAGAGCATCTAACTTGGCGGATATTATAGTTTTCACTATTTCTTTGGTTTGTTCGGGACCTTTGACAGCGCAAGTCATTATTGTATTCTGAACAGGCTTCTCGATGTGGTCGCTTACTTTTTCGGCAATTCCATCTAATATCTCCTTGGAATTAATAACTCTTGGTTCAACAGCGGGCTTTTTAAGTTTATCATCGAGCAAGCACTTATGCATAACAGTGGACAACGTGTTATAAATATCGACACACACTTCACCAAGTTCTTCAAAATCGAAATTGAGTGATTCAACCGCCTTTTTATCTGATTCGTCGACTTCAACTAACATCTTGAATATGATCTCGATAGTTGCCATACCGACACAGCGGAACTCCTTGGTGATAAGATCCAAATGCCTAGACATGCCTTTGTATAAAAATTTCTTAATTTCATTCAAATCCCAGGCACTTTTTCGCTGTCTCCAGATAACTACACGATATTTTATAGCTAGCACCAACAAGACAGATGTATGCATGTGATGTTCCAAGTTAGTAACGTTGTTCAAGTGCACATCAGCCCACGTTTTGGAGAGGCTTAATACTAAATTCGTTAATATGTCCACGGCATTTTTGCTTATGGCAAGGTAGTAAAGAAGATTTTCCGCTATGGTGGTATCTTTAAAATCTTGGGGATAAACGTAAAATAGGATCCTGAAGGTCAGGATGTCGTACCAGTCTTTACTGATTTCTAGATTATTACCGAGCAGGAATTTAATTGGTTGTTGTTTAGAATTATAAATAATAGGACACTTTTTTAACAAAATCACCGATAATTTGTCGATCGCTTGACGATTTAGTTTATTTAACAACGTCTGTATCAGCTTCCGCCTCACATACCTCCAGGGATCTATGTTGATATTATCTTCAGTCCATGCGATAAATATATCGATAAGTTTCGGAATCGCCTCCGATTTTACATAATATATCACGAACTTCGATACTAAATACGATAAAGAGTTCAAATTGTATTGTGTTCCTTGATAGAAGTTGCTCTGTGACATGTAATCTATAGATCTCAATACTTGGAAAAGAAGAATATTTGAGTAGTTCTCATGTGAGAATTCGACAGGAGTTCTCATCTCTAATCTATTTGCAACCCTCTCCGGAAATGTAGCCAGTAACTGGACATAATTCTCCCATTCAGCTATCAAGTGGACATTCTCCTCAGCCACACTACAATCTATTATGGATGCTAAAACTGCATCACTTTTAGCATACTTCAATGTAACATATGCCAGGGCTTCTAACACAATATCGTTTCTATCTTCCTTGAGGAACCCACAGAGATTGGTAATGATTTCATTACTAACTTCAAATCCCTCTTCGACGCTGAACAGGTACAGCACCTCATCCCTGAACTCCGGCCACTGAGGTAACATCACTCGTACAACACTCCCTAACAACTGAGAATACACCTCCAACGTTTCATTATTTAGTATCTTCTCAACGCACCTCGATAACTTTTGCACGGTTATTGGTCCGGGGAGATATTTCTTGATTTCATCGACACGATTCACAACATTTAACACATCATTTTCACATTGAATACTCTTAATCTCATGGAGAAGCGACACAAGTATTTTCATCTCTTTCTTGAGCTGATTGCCGTATGTGTGACCGTGTGTTCGCTCGTAATCTGTAAATAAAGAATACCTGAATGTGCCCACAAGTAAATGATCAAACACCAATACATACTCTACACAGTCAACTAGTCTATACCTTCTTTCAGTCACAAGTACCTCGTAATGTTTCGTGATTAATACATAATAATAATATGACAGTAAATTAAATGTACATAAAATAATAATAATGATATGGTTTTGCGATTTTGATGGTTTTAATGGCTATGAATTGGATAATTTATTTTTAAAACTTAACAGAATTGTTATATTAATTTTAGCAAAGTTACAATTACGGACAGTTCAACCAAATATTCTCTATAATGAGACATTGACTGGATAATTATAAATTAGCTGGCATAATTATAACAATCCATTTTAAATATACTATATATTTAAATATATCTTACTATACCTGATATATCCAGCGCGCTATCAAAGTGCGAGGAGAGCGTGTCTAGTCCCGTGGTCAACCCGGAGGTCAAGCCGGGTGCGAAACTGGAGTTCATCCCAGATATAAGACCCGAGTTCAGATTAGGTGTCAGTCCGGGGGTCAGACTAGGTGTCAGGCCGAAGTTCAGACCTGGTGTTAAGCTGGGCGCTAGGCCTTGCATAGTGGGGGATAGCTCACTCAGGAGCTCCAAGTTAGATGTTGGCGCTGTGAAAAGGTAGAGCGGTTGTTAAAAATGTTAATGTTATAATTATGATAAGTCATTTAATAACATTATAAGCTAAAGTTACCCGGTTGTTGGTTGTTGTTGTCAGTGAAGGCGCTGGTGAAGTCGGCGAAACCGTCGTTGTTTGTGGTAGCGGTGAAGGCGGCACTGAAGTCTCCGAAGTCATCGGACTTCACCGGTTTCGGAGCCTGCTCTTCGGCTCTGGAATTATATAAAATATCATAGTTTAAGATTATTTAACAATATTCAAAATTGATTTCATCATGTTATATCGAAATGTTTAGTCCTACGTGTACGCTAAAAATATAATCATTTGATAATAATGATTAGAAGTCAACCAAAGCAACTTTCACTTAAATACATAAACCTTACCGTGGATCGAAGTCATCTTCGGCGAGTGTGTCCCCGGGCGAAGAGCACGTCTTGAACAGGTCGTCCAGGAGCTCCTGTGACTTGTGCGTGGGCGCGGAGGCGGGGGTGGGGGGAGGCCGCACGGGGCCCGGGGTCGCGCGGCATTGGTTCTTGCCGTAGCTGGCCGCCGCGCCTGGACGTTATTGGTGATTTGAAAATCTTGTTTACATTGTTATGAACATTCTTGTTTGTAATTAGAAGATATTATTTATCGTGTAGTGTTGGTATATTTGCAAAATGAAAGGTACATTTCTAGTTCTCACCTAAGTCTATCTTCTTGATGGGAGTGCTGTTTTTGTTCCTGGCGGGACTCCTGAGACTGATGTTGAGAGCTCGTGCGTCGAACTCGATCTCCCTCGACTGCTCACCGCGGGTCGGACCCTCCTCTATTATTTCGGAGTCACGGTATACGTTCTCCCTAAAACGTATTTACTTTACTTATGGCGAAGAAAAATATAAAATTTTACTAGTATATTCAGTACTTACAATATGATTTAGGTCTAATGTACAATACCAATAAACATAGGGCTTGTAATGATTGTAGTTACTTTCTTTGTATCAGTTTAGGATGGTATATCACACCAATATCCAGTGAGATAATAGCAGTACCCCGGTCAAGTCAATCTGTATGTAACTACACCATCACCAATTAATTATTCTCCAGTAATACTAACTTGTTAGGTTTCCTGTGTGAATGTCCATATTCTCCATCGGAATCTTCTCGCTCGTAATCCTCCTCATTTCTTTCTTTATCATCTGTTCGAACACACTCTATATTACAATTTAGAAGATAAAATTTTATTTAATCCAAAAAATAAATTATAACACAACCAATATTTTCATATAGGGACTATGTTTGGGGACAAACTCATTAATAAAACTACATATTGTGTCTCAAGCTTTCCCCTTTAGACAAGGACTCGAATCTGCAAGTTTTGTGGTATATCCGTCATGTACTCGTCTTATTTGTAAGGTAGTGTGCGTGTACTGACCCCAGCCCCCCGCGCGGTCGCTGTACTCCCCCCAGCCGCCCACGCCGCCGCCCCCCCCGCCTCCCCCGCCGCCGCACGACGAGCCGCGCCCGCCCAGCGACACCGCCTCCGACGACATGCCTGCAAGAACAAGTTACAACTGAGAGATGCAGAACTATTAATATATAACGTCATACAACATTATATCTCCTTAAATTATTAATATTACCTATATATTTATCCTTATTCTTCTTCGCCTTCTTCCTCTCTTCTCTGAGTTTCTCGTCGTCTTGTATGAAATCGATAAGTTCTCGAACTTTGTGTCTAATGTTTATACCCTGAGAAAAAATATGTAAGCAAATTTATTATTAAGAATTGTTCATTTAAGACTGATTTCACTGAATTTAATCCATTCACAATTTACCTGATCTTTTCCTAATTCATCGACGAAAGTGTAGTTCTCCAGGGAACGCAGGTCGTAGATGTGTTCCCGGGCTGACGTCACCACGCGCTCGGAGCCGTTCCGTACGAGGTAGCTTAGGAGAAGGAGGCACTGGAATGGAGAAATTAAATACGATTTGATTCACATTTTGTCGTCGATTGCGATATTACTTTAAACAACCTATGGCTTTTACTAAACTAATATATTTTTTTCTAAACTACTAAATTATAATTTGCCTTACCTTATAAGTTCTTCTCCAATGCGATCTGTTATCGTGTAGCATTCTTCTCCACAGCATGGACATGACTTCGGGGAAGTGCTCGTAGGTGAAGGTTGCTAGAGCCAGTTCCTGCATCTGCTGTCCCGTGGGACCCCACGCCTCGTCGGACGTCGCCTCGCGGACCTTGCCTTCTACCTCTGTGTAGTTCATTACTACGTTTGTCCTAAAAATACATAATATACTGTTACTAATTAAATAGCACATATTAAATTTACACATACAATAGGTATGTGTAAATTTAACTTAAATTGTTTGTTTTAAACTTGTCGAAATCGGAAAATAAACAAAGTGAACACTGCCTAATGAGGAAAATTAATAGCTAAATAACATCCTTCCTGTACTAAATATTAAATTCAAGGTCTATTTAATCATACCAGATTTAGGAAAAAAGGGTTAACAAGTAACATATTTGTGACGGATCGATTTTTTTTTTACTGACATAATTTTTTTTATTGAGCTAGTTCAAATAATCAACCCGTGGATTCAGCTGGAAAATGATTAAAAATTTTAAAAGTTTTATTAGTGCCACTAAGGGTGGGACAACATGTATGTATGATATGGACAAATGTAAATTGTAATAATAGACAGACATCAATTTGCGATATTGATCACTGATGACTTGTTATAACCCATAAAGAACCTTTCAATAAAAATTATAAACAAATCCGTTCATAATTGAATATTTAATGTTTATTTATTGTGTGCATAATTAAAATATTTTTTATATATATAAAAATAATGAATAGATTAGGATATTCGGCAAAAAAAAAAATACGAAACGGCTGAACAAATTTTGGCGTGGCTTCACAGACATGACCAATAGACTATTTGATTGTTTTTTTAAACAATCAAATAATTAAATTAAGTAAAAGACGTCTTTAAGCACAGTTTTCAACAAAACATAGACAACCGCGAGGACATTCAGCTGATAATTTTATATAATTAATTTAACCTTAAATTAGAAATTAGTAATGTTAAAGTAGGAATGTAATTATTATTGGAGGCTTTTAAAATAACTGTGTATATATATTTATACATATAGATATATAAAGATAAAATAACATGAATCTCCTTAAAGTTCTAGAATAACATGTATTTAATGATTTAACAGACCATGAATTTATGAATCCATTGCTGTCTTACCCAGCTGATTTGTTAATGTCCTAGTTTATGTAACCAAGAGAAAGGTATACAGGGTCATGGTGTGTAATACTTAAAAAAAATATCAATTGTAAGCTGAGAATTAATATTAAATCAAGATGTGTATGTATTACAAAAATGTATTTAGGAACAACATTTTATAAAGAAAATTTATAATTAATTATTAACTTTCTCCCACTTTTAAGGGTAGCTTTAACAAAACTTCAAAAACCCTTCTAAAAATCTTAATATATATTTTTTACAAAATGTTCTCTACAAACAAGCTCTATCAAATAGGACAATACATTGTGTCATACAGTCATTTATAGACATTTCTCTGTATTGTGAAAGAAATTGAGGTTAAATCAAGTCATTGAGTAATGAAGCAAAATCTATATATATATATATTGAGTAATATTACTATATTTGCTACACTGTACTATACATCAATTGATAAAAGGATAAATGAAAATTTATAAATAGTTCCTAATAATTAAATTATTAGGAAGAGAATAATCATAAATCTGATCTTTTTACGACACAATTGTTACAAAACAGACATTCCAGTTTAAATAAAATTGTCAGAATAATTTAAATGATTAGATCAATTACATTTAAATAATTACCTACAAAATTTGTGTACAATAATTTCAATTACAGTCACAGACCTTGAGTATTGATCATTGTTAATCTATTCGGCTAGTTTATGTGAAAAATGTAATTGAAACTTAGAACACACAACTATATTTATTATATTGTTATAGACATTATTTGTTATAGCTTAGAATCTGTTAAGTGGGTCAACATGTATAAATTTATTTTGTATAAAATGTGTTGTTTTAATAATGTTGTTATATATTGTAATAATTGAAAATTAAAATATAAAAAGAACAGTCCTATAAAATAGTTTCCCTAAAGTTGTTTTATTTCTCTGAATCAATAGTATGTGGTAGTCACATTACCATACAAGGATCTTTGGTAAAAATGTAGTCTGACCATTTATAGCAAAGAATTAACATGAAGTAATTCAAAAGCAGATTGTAAGACATATTTATGAGAAGTAAGACTGCTCCAATCGCTAGTCAATATCAAAAGACTAACATATTTTAAAGTATGTAAATTTTTAATATAAATAATCAAATATTAATAAGCTGAAAAGTTTATAAATAAGTCTTTTATGTGTTAGAAAAAAAATGGTTTATATGATTGTCTGTGAGGTAAAAATGTTTATAATTATATAACTGACTATTGTAACTAACTTTATAGTGAATAATATATATGGATAAAAATTTTCTTGAATATATTACTGTTTAGAAGCACATGATGGTATTATAAAATTGGTATTTGTAAACAGGGGACACATAATCAGGTTTATCAAAGGCTTAATAATGATTAAGGTTGGTATTACTCAGCCACAATGCTACTATAAGCTATTGTGTCTGGAACTTGATAGGCACAACAAGTTGTAATTTACATTGAGAATTCTATATCTATAATATGTATGATTCTCATGACTGATTCAATGCTATAAAAAAACTTTAATGATTATTGAGTTTCTTGCTGGTTCTTCTCCATGGACCTACCCTCCACAATTGGAGTCTGAGCTTTCATAACTGCATCTATGTGTATTTAATCAGAAACTTCAATTATGAATTCGTAACTTAACATTAGGTTATAATAATAACAATTGTATTACTTCAAATGAACACATAATTATATCAAATAATATGTTTTCAGACAAAATGTACCTTTATCTAAAAGAAAGACATGCTGCCATACTTAAACTATAATGTCTATACTACCTAGCACATTTCTTTATAACTCATAAGAATTTATTTGAGATTAAATATTTAACCAAAAAGAACTACTGATAACCATTATCTTAGAAATAGCTGAAATGTGTATAAGATAAAATAGAATTGAAAACTAAATATTATGAAGATAACAATGTGGTTATTAGGAAAATTTATAAAAAGATACCTTTATATTACCAAGTTACGGAGAAATATGATCAAAATTTGCATAAATGTTCAATGAAAAAATTAAAAATATTGTCGCTACTTACACCTTGTCCGCCAACTCTCGCACCTTCCACATACTTATGAAACGATCCATTTCACTGCACTGTTTTTGTTTACGGCGTTTTTAAAGCAGAATCACAGCAATATTCAGTAATATTAAATAAAAATTAACTATAAACGAGAGATGATGATTTGGCTGACATTCTCGCAAAATGGCGAGTGTTTAAGTGTTGCCCACGGTAAAAAAAAACTCTACATATTATAAAGACTAGTGTAGATATTAACATTTTATATTATTTACATGATTTACTAACTTCATTTATACGAATTACCATTAATTAACGCTTGTCTCTTAATAACATATGTTTTCTCTTATAGTTTTTAATAGGACTAGATTTACCATTTTTTACAAAATATTTTTTTTTTTTAAATAATACCAATAATCCCAATCGCCAATGGTTTGATTTTTTAAATAATATAATTACTAAAAATAACGTATCCATGATAGGTAAAGGTAAAGTTGGAGAATTATATTTATTGTTTCTGTATTTAAAACAAATTTCCGAGAGTTTGTTCAATAATACAAAAATACTTATTCCATTTGTACAACCCCAAAACCGCGTTATATGTAATAGTTATTATTTAAAAAAAATCAACACGCACTGAAAATATGGATTTAGAATATTTTTTATAGTATCTACTTAGATGAATTATTATAGTATAATCATCGGCACGAATCAGCGCTGACGGATTAAAGTCTAAACTCTAAACTGCGCAGAAGACAGAAGTCTAAATTAGGTATCTGAGGGGACTGCGGGGGAAGAAAGACGTACGTAGCGCTGATTGGCTCTTGAGTCGCGCTACGTCCTCATCCGGGGCGTCGTAGCCCATGTCCCACGGCTACGACACCCCGCTCACTTCCAGTATACAGTCTACTACTCAATTGTTATCGCTATTAATATTTTATTGTCGTTTTAGTTACCTACGTTTCATTTTTGATTTTTTGTGTTTATTTGTATTTTTGAACAATAATGAATTTTGATAGTGGTTTTGTTATTATACGTAATCCTCATAAACATTAATAAATCATATCTTAGGTACAATATTAACCATAGCTAGACAATTATTATCAACGAACTTTTACGAAATAAATTTTTAACTAACACAAGTACAGATGCGCAATTATCCCCTCCAAATATCGCCGAGAGGTTTTTGTCGATGCCGATAATTATATATTACATGCAGAACCAAAATTTTGTAAAGTTTGTTTCAATAACTGTGAGGCTGAAGTGGAAAAGTCAGGATTCAGGCTTTAGGATGAAATTTACCTTGAAATGATTTTCATATAAATCTTATTACCTTAGACTCGACCAAAACTTGTACCCAAGTAACATTTAGCTAGTCTATGGGAGGAATTGTGACTTTCCTATGCTGCAAGAATGTTTATAATCCGTTTAGTATTTTCAGCGTTTAATAATTCAAACAAAAAAATCTTTAATCCTTGACTATAATAAAAGTTGGATGTTTTTGGTTTGCACCAAACTGGAGACTTATGTAGATTGTGGATGCCTTTATAGTATAAAAATACATAAAATACTGCAATCATTTTTAAATGGTTGAAACAGGAAAAGAAAATTCCATAGTTATAAATTTACTCACTTCGCGTACTTAACTTTTATCTCATAACAAAACATACAGAGCCATTTAATACCGTCTATAATTAATTCACCAAATCTTTGATTAACAAATCGATACCACTGTAAGTGTCATTGTCACCAAGCAGGGTTCAGCACCACTGAGTTTAAAAACCATTTTATTTCTAATGAGAAACCTCATTAGAAAGTCATACATCATTTCTTGGCCAGAGTATCATTCTGTGGTTGCGCGTAATACTGCCATAACTCAATAGCTTTGTTAGCTACTACTTCTTCACATTGCTCAGGGATCTAGAAACACAAAACAAAAGTTATATTTAGTCTCCTAATGATATATATGCAAAGTTAGAAACATTGGTAAGGATTTTCAAAGGAAGCCTAATAGATGTCAACACCGTTCCGATAAAGACGATCATAAATAGAATACTTAATTTACCAAAACAGGTAGCAATACGATAGCTCAATTGGTAGAGCGACGGGACGGTTTCCCAGAGGTCGCGGGTTCGAATCCCTGACCGAATCGGTTTATTTTACATTCAATATTATTACGGAAATGTTTATAAATATTTTCAAACGATATAAATGCATCAAACATACATCCTTATACATACATAATAAATCCATTTTTTATTACAATATCCATTTGAATATTTATTTTACCATTTTTTAAAACATTAAAATTCGAAGTGTTAATTACTACGATAACATGGCGTCCCTCCCATTCTTAACAAAAACATTCTAATCATTTTAATTCACATATTGTAAACTTAATAATGAATTATAAATTATAAGCCTTTATTAAAATTTATCATTATATTTTATAGATAATGGATGTGTCAGTAACTTTGTCTGCTATGTTGACAAAACTAAATGTAAATCTATACACACATATAAAAAAAAATGCTGTATCTTTTTCATCTAAAACTTATAAAAGACTTGATACTTGTTTTTATATGTCTGAATAGTTTAGATTCAATTAGAATTAATAGAGGGTGTTTTCATATTATGTGTTTTTAGATGTTGTTTAATGATTTTTTAAATAGTGTTCCTTTTTAAGCATTCCCCCACTGTTTAAGCCATCACCAGATGCCGTTGCAGTACATGAACTTCTATATTGTTTCACTAATGTCTATGAATATTAATAATATGCACTTAATTATAAAAAATACCTGCTGGATCTATTTTTAATCTATTTTTAAAAGTTGTATAGCGGTTCCCTAAACAGTTTTGATTTACATGTCAGTTTGCTCTAGAAGTTGGCACTTTTGCCAAATTCAGAATTTTTGCAATATTAAAAGATTAAGACCATGTTTGACGGACTCACTAGGAAAATAGGCCAGGTGTATAGCAAACTGCAGCAATTAATGTTTCACTATTGCAGTTGCACTGTTGCAGTTAAAAGGATATTAACTAAATACTATTTACCTCGGACACGCATTTCAGTACTTCATCAGCACTTTTAGCCTTAAGTATATTTCTCCGAAGTGTTACCACAAGCATAACAGCTACAAAGGATAAAATTTTTGGAGCACCCCCACAGATCTTATCCCAAATTCTGGAACAGGAGACAAACTAAATTACATTTATAATATATTTTTTTATGGCATGCTATAATAAAATTGTTTTATGTTTGTAACAAACTATTTAATTTGAACTATTTGATAATAAAAGTAAAAAAAGCTGCATACTTAGTGAGAGAAGTGTCGTCTAAAATCCCAGCAAAGCAACAGTTAAACCACTTATGGAGTGGTAATGTGTCTAGAGCATATATTTCCACAAGATGACTGAAATTATAATATCATTTAATTTTTCTGGAAATATAACAATAGAAAAATATTATAATTTTTTGTCAATCACACCAAATCTTAGAGATTTTTATAACTTGTCTTAAAACAGAAAAGGAATCTTTTTATTTTCCTAGATAAAAAGATTCCTGTTCCTACAGGGTAGGATATTTAGGAAAACAATTTTTATTTAAATAGTTCTATGTAAAAACAAAGTATTTCATTAAGTAGCTTTGTTAGGAAGCAAGCAATAATAAAATAAAACTAACTTATACAGCTCTCCATCCTCTTTTTCCAGCATGCTTTGAAAAGCCTCCTTTAATTTTGGCAGATCCTTCTGCATGTTGGACACAACATCCGTCAACATCTTACTGAACCAGTACACATCCACTTCATCTTCATACAGCTCTAGTAGAGTGTTGGCAATTGGTATGAAGGTATCTGCAGACTGAATGAAATGTATGAATACAGAATTTTATTTTGTTTAAAATATTTCTTGTTCTGTTTTTACTTAACAAGTGTTTCTGATTATAATTCAAATCCTAGTACAATAAACTAAATTGAAGTTGCATAACTTTAAATAACTATCATCAGATTTTGAAAAAAATATATGTATATACTTTAATAAATAGAAAACTACTAGATTAGGCTTTTATTCTAACATTCTGATTAGTGTCAGGAAAGTTTGGTGGTTTCCGTTCTTCATTCTCCAAAAGCCACATTGCAAGCAGAATCTCACTGCGAGGAGCTTTCATATCCACTAGCTCCAGATCCTCAACAACATAGAGCAAGTCATGGTATTGTTCTGTTCTTTGCTCTGCTACAAAAGTATGTGAGTCTGCATACACGGGTAAGATATCTGATGGATAATATAAATAACTTTACGAGAAATATTTTACGAGGTAAATGCTTATAAATCTTATAAACAATTAACAGGATACTGACCAAGTAACACTTTCCATACTAAATTTCTATATGCAGCCGGCACAGTAAAACGTAAACAGAACTGTTTCAGCTTCACCCTATCCCAAGGCTTCTCCTTCATCAGTATTTCTAGAGATTTCTTCTCTTCTACGCCCCGACATCCGACTTTCTCGTAATATGAAGATCGAAAATTTCTTTCATCAGTCATTTTAAACGTAGCGAGAGGGAAAGCAGTAGCAACACTCAGAAGGTTAGATTAAGGGTGTAGGTTTTATTTGGTAACTTCATCCAAGAGTATTTTTAATATTTAAAGCGAACTACAAGATTTCACGAATTTCAAACATTTTAACATTGACATTTTTTAAAGATTGACAAGGACATTCCAGTTTAACTTTTGACATAATCACAGTAGAGAATAGAGATGGGCTTTTTGATAATAAAGTATCATTTTATAATACTCGATGTAATAACATTATTGAATAGAGGTTTGCACCGGAGAATACTCGGTGATGTACCGTTGAAAATACTCGATTGAATCAATCGGTGAATAACCGGTTAAACTCCGGCGATAGCAGTCGAATTGAATATTTTTTTTATGTGGTGAAATTTAATAAACACGTTTGAAAATATTTATAAACATATTAAGCTTATTTAAATAACCATGTTAAGCTTATTTAAATTTAAATAAATATAGAATGAAAAATCTAAGGTTAGGTACGGTTAAGGTAAAAAATATTTATTTTTTATTCTATATTTATATAAATTTAAATAAACATTTAAAACCTTTAGACGAAATAGTTTTCAAATATCTAACTATGCCTGCAACTTCTTTAATGTCGGAGAGAGTATTTTTCACGACAGGTCACACTCAACTATAAAAGAAGTATAACTAGCGACACGAATCATCCCTGATGGACTTGACTGCTCAGAAGTCTAAATTAATTTATACGAGGGGTCTGAGAGGGATGAAGGGTGGACGTACATAGCGCTGATTGGCTCTCCAATCGCGTTACGTCCTCCGCACCGATACTAAGCCCCGCTCATTTCCAGTGTACATTTGAGTACTAAATTGTTATAGATATTAATATTTTATTGTTGTTATTTGTTGCGTTTTCTTTTCCTTTTGGTTTTTCTTAATTTTGTTAGTGCCTTTGATTGTTTTTATTATTATACGTAATCCTCATATACCTTAATAAATCATATCTTATGTACAATATAAACTATAGGAAAGCAATTATTATCAATAAATTTTTTAAATAAAAATTTTAAATTAAGACAATACGACTTTTAGGTAATTATTACATTACCTGATATTAAATATAAAGAAATATATTTGTTACAGAAGTATTGTATGCGCGACAGTACATGTGCAGATATCCCCTTCAAATTTTGCTCAGAGCTTAACGTAAATTCCGAGAGTTATGTGTTGCGCCATACTATTGACATGTCATATTGTTTAAATCAAAATCAACATTTATATCCTTATAATTTTGTAAAGTTTTTAATAAAATCAATAAAAAGTATTTGATGTCTTGGTATATTTTTTTATGGATTCGCTCTTTGAATTGTTTTATCTGGTCAAAAACCATAATAAATTATAAATCTCAATTTATTATTTATTTTTTCTTTATAATTGTATCGTTACTAATATATTAAAGTAAAAATTTAAACGAATTTATACCTCGGATTAAAGAATAATATTATTTATAGTTCTCATTTACAACAAATTAATAATGGCTTAATTCTCCGGTGATCACCGGTGAATTCAATCGGTGACGAAAATTTCGCTCCGGTGCAAACATCTATTATTAAACAATGTTGATAGTTTTTGTTGCCGGCAACGTTTTCCAAAACGTCCAAAAACGTTGTTCCTGGCTACTTTGAGTATCACCGATAGCGAATACATCATAATCCGTTTTTGTTATTTGCGTTACCGTTAAAATAATGTTATTGGCAATAGTGGACGTAGTGAATACAAACGATAACGACCATCTTTAAATCACAGTAATGCACCGAAAAATGAACCGTTCCCGGCAGAGATTCAGACTCGCGATCTCTGGGAAACCGTCCTGCCCATCTACCAATTCGTATCGCTGTCCGTCTCGGAGAATTCTTTGTCGGGACGGTGGAGACATCTATTAGGCTTCTTTCAAAAAACCTAACCAATGTTTCTAACTTTGCAGTATAGACAAACATTGAAAAGATACCCCTACCGAATTGGGATTGGAGGGATGGTAGATTGAGTATTTGATATGAATATCAATTCCTCCACGACTTCCTGAGAAAAAGGATCTTGTCAGACGGAAAACAAAGTAAAGTAAATAAGAGTTTTGTTTTTTCCTTGAAGGTACGGAACCCTAAAAATATATTTACGAACGGAATGCGAATCTTAAGGATCTTTGAGGAACCATCCCGTCACACTGGAAATTGAGCTACCGTATCCGTTATCCACTTCGATGAATTTAGATAATTACATACGTACTAAACATCTTTAACAGGACAGAGTTGAAATCTATTTGGATCCTTAAAATTAATTCATAATTATTTTTATCGATTTTATTAATGTAAATTTGACTTATTATTATAGATTTACTTGTGTCATTATACAAATGTAATTGTACTGCGTGTGAAATTATGCAGTGCCCTTGCAAGGTTTTGCCGTAATTGCAGACTTCACATCTTCATCGTCGTTATTTTTTTTTTCACGCAGCCCTCATTCTTAATTTTTGGAAATAAATAATAGTCACTAGGTGCCAAGTCTGGACTGTAGGGTGGGTGGTTCAATTGTTTGAAGCCGCATCGGTGAATGGCATGGTGCGTTGTCGTGCAGAAGAAGCACACCTTTTGACAACTTTCCTTTATTTTTTCCTTGATGGCTTCTTTCAATCTTTCCAGTAAAGAAGCGTAGTACTGTCCCGTTATAGTCACACCACGTTCTTTGTATCGATCGATCAGTAAAATGCCTTCTGTATCCCAAAAGACGCGGTGTTTAATTTTCTCCATACTGGCTGACTTCTTCCCAATTTAGTTAATTACAGGTCGATAACTCAGTTAATGACCCGGTTAGCTTCAAACTTGGTATATATATTATTAATGAGATGTGACTAGAACTGAACTAGAGACTATCTGGACAAGTAAACCTATCCCCACCAAACCCTTCATTCCACGAACTTTTTGACCTTCAAGCGTATATACCAAGAATTCCAGATATATAAATAAAAAACCCTAACTTATATACTAACTTTGCAATATTTATTTACATTCATACAGAAAACATGCCACAATCTCTCAAGTGTCAAACATGTATGTAAACCATTTCATATATAGGTACATGTTAAAATCTGAATGACTAGTATTCTGCGGCAATTTTTTTTATATGTAAGTCATATTTTAAATCAACGGCTTTAACGACGAGACGAAAGGAAAATGTTGCTGACACGCTAGATATCTATGTATATAAATATTTGATGGTGGCCAACGAGCAGACGGCCTGCCTTACCATCGGACGGTATTAAACTATCTCCTAATGACTTCTGAAGATACAGAAATCTGTAAATTCAAGAACTATATATTTACCAAGTAGGTGATTTTCATTAAAAATTAACTTTAATTTAAATCATATTACATTAAGCAAATACCTACAATATGGAAATTCTTTCTGCATGACAAATATGATTGTTCTGATCTTTTATCACACATTAATATTAACACCCAGTATTGATGTAGGACTTCGAGAGTGTTCAGGTTGAACGTGTATAAAAACAACACATCTTATTACACCCCGCTGGTCAAAATGTGTAGAATGTACAATTATATATTTATTATTTATTATTATATTGCTTTAAAATTTCCAGATTTGGTTATTTTTGATTATCATCCTAATATTTTTAAAAGAAAAGTACGAGGGGGGGTCAAAAAGTTCGCGGAATGAGGGGGAAAAGGCAACTTTTTACTACCTGCATTAGTTGTGACACTCATTAAGAGTATAAATACTAAGTTTCAAAACAATTAGGTCATAATTCACTGAGCTACACGTCAATCAACAAGTCAATCCGGAAGAATTTTTGCAACATGGAGAAAAGCAGCGTAGAGTTGAGTGTTGTCGCGAATTTTTGGCGCTCTGTGGTGATCAAAAGGATGAAGTTTTGAACCGAATTGTGACTGGCGATGAAACTTGGGTTCATCATTATGAGCCTGCGTCTAAACAAGACTCCATGCAGTGGCACAAAAAGGGCACACCACCCACGAAGAAATTTAAAGTGTCTCCGTCGGCTGGAAAACTCATGGCTTCTGTTTTCTGGGATTCAGAAGGAATCCTCCTTATTGATTAAAAAGAAAAGGGTGTTTCTATAACTGGGAAGTACTACGCTACATTATTAGAATGTCTGCGAGTTGCTGTGAGGGAGAAAAGACGGGGAAAATTGACCCAAGGTGTGCTCCTTTTGCACGACAATGCACCTGTGCACAAGGCGCAAGTTGCGATGGCTGCTGTTCAAAGAATGGACTTCGAAATCTTAGAACATCCTCTTTATAGCCCAGATTTAGCCCCTAGTGATTTTAATTTGTTCCCAAAAATGAAAAAAGAGCTTCGAGGGAAGAAATTTTCCAGTGATGAAGAAGTGAAGAGCGCTATTTCGGCCTATTTTGACGACAAAGAGAAATCATTTTTTTTTCGATGGTATTAATAAATTAATTGATAGGTCTAATAAATGTATTAGAGTTAAGGGGGAATACATTGAGAAGGAAAAATATTTTTGTGTTTTATTTCTTACTTTTTACCCTCCATTCCGCGAACTATTTGACCCACCTGCGTAATACGGTGTGTTGTTTCAAACTCTGGTTCGGAGTAGCAGGTTGCACTTGTTTTTGTTAAAGTTACCATTTTTAATTTGTAAAATTGTTATTTCCTGTTGCTGCTTTCATACATTTTACTCTTTAATATTTTTATTTTTATTTTATTAGGATTTCCTGTTGCTTTATTTTTACATCATATCAGTCACTAAGCCAGCTTTTATTATATTTGTAAATATTTGTTGTAACTATTGTGTAATTTAAAATTATGATCATAGTTATAAGTAACCCTTTTTATTTAATGTTCATAAAGAACACACTAATTTTATAGTTGAGCGGCTAGATCTTTATTATTGTGCTGAATATCTTATATTATATATACCATACCATATTGGCCGCAAACTGTTAAGTGTGCCATATATAATAAATAAATAAATAAATATAAGGGCCACGTCCAATTGTATTGTTTCACAGATTTTACTATATATACACACTTCGCTTTTATATACTTGTATTTAACCCTTCCTTGGCAGCGTCTGTCTTATACAGCAGCGTCTGTCCCGAATATCGTCCTAACCGCAGTTTATATACCCTTCTTTATTAACTCCCTCTTCACATAAAAACGGTATTAAATACTGGTTTTAATTATGAAGTCTTAATGGTTCTCACTTTTCGAGCTTATTCAAGTATTTACTAATTAAGCAAATGTCTCTCACATAAATAATAATCTTAATCAAATAAACCACTTTAAGCATACGAAAATAACCAATACTTGATATAACACTTCTAGATTTCTATTTAAGTTAATGAAACAACGATTTAAATAATTACACCTTATTGGTTCTTCTTATTACAGTTGAATTAGTAATTCATTAATTCATATGGATCAATATAGGGACCATCAAAATATTGAAACGAATCAAAACATTACGAATTATTATAAAATAGTCGTTTAACAATAATGTAACCTAACATAAGTAATTACCTTTTTATTAGAAATATACTATAGTTAGATAAAAAACCCTTAGTTTGTGTTATAGAAAGTAAATATAACGGTAAGACGAGAGCTAATTGTCATATTTCAAAGTATTTTTTTTTTACTCGTCAAAGCCTTAGAAAAAAATATTTTGTGTAAAGATAAAAATTGCGTTTCTGTTCTTAAAATTGTTCCATAAATAATTCAAAATTTAAATATTGATTAAACAAAGAAGAAAAATTCTTGTAACCATAGTTACTGTAACCATACTTATAAGTAAAATATGTTTGATTGATAAAGTATAGCGTAACATAAAAATTATGGCGATTCCTAATGTTCAAGTGGATGATGATTATATAAAAACAAAGTACGCTGAACTAGAAGAGTTTTTTAAGGATGCCCAATTGGATCCCGAAAAGCTGAATAAGGTAATAGAAAATGAACTTAAACCGCTAACCGAAAATGTCAATAAGGTGAGACCATACATTGCTGCATCAGCTCCTGGTAGCGTCCGAACAGAGTTTGAGGTGCTGACAGGCCAACCGTTTACAGAAGTGGGTGATCACTCAAAACCGTTAAGTAAGGAGCAAATTAAAGACATTCTAAAAGATAACAAAATTTTAGCCGAGAAAGCTAAACAAATACAAATTGTGATTAATTCTGAAGGAAGTAATAAAGATATGTCTATACCGATAAACCAAATCAATATTGCTGAATATGGTGATATGAAAGCGGAATTGGATTCAGCTGCAGGTGATCAAGACAAAATTAACAAAATAAGATACAAATATATGCAAGCATTATCAAATACTGCTGCTAGCTATAAAGCTGAAGCAGTCGTTAATCAAACATTTGCCGAAGAACCCGAAGAAAAGGACGACTCAAATGACGATGAAGAATTTAATGTTATTGATAAGGTGGTCACAGAGTGCACTAATAAATCTTATGAAACAAGGTATCAGGAAACCCAAGAGCTGTTGCAGAAAATGGCTGACAAATACGAAGATCCAAACATATCAGAAAAAGAAAAGTGTAAACCTTTCAAAGTAGCGAATCACCCAATGTTAAAGGAATCTTCATATTGCTTAGTGAAAGGACAAAATAAATGTTCTGCTATAGAAGAAATAAAAGAAACTTATGCTATAAATGAAACTATGAATATAACATTAAAAGATAACCCAATCACACTAAATCTCAGTGGAGAGCAAAAAAAAGATACTGATGATATTGATGACCATTTGAAAAAGAAAACAGCCATTCAAGTAAAGCTCATGGACACGGAAAGAACTCTCCAAGGAATTGACAATATTTTAAGCAGGACTGACAGTATATTAAATGAAGATGCTTATGAATTGAAGAAAAATAGTATATCTCAGGATCAATTAAAGGCAAATGAGAGTCAATTAGAAACATTTAGTAATCAAAAATGTACTTTTGACACAAAAATGGAAGAAACTTTACAAAGTGCACTAGAAAACATCTTTGAAAGTAATCAAACAGAAAAAAACGAAAATAATGAACTTGAATTTAAAGAAATGAAAAACCTTGCTCGCAACATAGTGGAGGGGGCTGAAAATCTAAGTACATTAATTAGAGAAGACATAACAAATAAATTAAACACCATGAATGAATTACTCAATGATGTTAACGAGGCATTGGAGAACTCTAGGAAATCTAACATTTCATACCAAAAACTTAAAGAAGAAGGTGAGGTGCGAAAACGTGTCAAGGCAATTGAAGCCAACTACGACGAACACCGTTCTGACACACTTGTTGTTACAGAAACAGAGATAGATAACATACATGCTGAAATATCGAAAATAAACTCTGAAATAGAATGTCATGAAGATATAGTCAACAAATGTAGTTCAAACTATGAAATAAGAAACAAAGAGTGTCAAGATTTTATTAAGGAAGTCGATGTTATATTAGAAAAATCGCACAAAATTTTACATCCCCCTGACGAAAAATATGACCAAAGTAAATATATTAAAGATGATGCTAAAAATAATGTCAGTGGACGTAAAGAGTTATGGGATATAGATATTGTACAAGAAATAAATGCTAACAGCAAGGGTAGCATAAATAAAGAGAATTTAGAACGAAATAAGAGAATTGATAGTCTTTTACATGATATTAAGGATAAAATGAAAGATAACAAGGAGGTGTTAAGACTTGCAAATAATTTATTACATAGAGAAGAAAATAAGAAAAAAAATAAGGATAATAAAATTATTAAGTTACAGTGTGTTGAAACTGATTCCAGAGCTACAGGAGATCACGCAAGAGGCGATGACACAAAAGAGGTTCTTCCATCTTGTGACAAAAATACAGGTAAATTGTATTGATTAATAATTAAATCATCAAACACATATTGAAAGGAGGAGAGCATTAAAATAATCTATTTATATTTTTCACTTACAGTAACTATAGAAGACGAAAATAGGAAAAAAAAGGAAGAGGTAGAGAAAGAAAAACAAAGGCAATATCAGTTAAAAATAGAAAAAGAATTAGAAGAGATAAACAGAAGTCCCAGAATGACTAAACAATTTATTAAGAATCATTGCAAGCAACACAAGTTGTATTCCACGCCATATCTTAATGATATTTTATATTTACATTTTAAGGTCTGCTTATTATTAAATTATTGTGAATCGAAAATAAGAAATAGTTTGTTTTAATCCAATAATATAAGAGTATGAGCTTTTTTACAGGGATTTTCGAAAATTGAAAACTTAGAAGAATATACTGGCTTAAAATGTATCTTCTTGGAAAACAATGGCATCCAGCGCATCGAAGGGCTTGACACACTGTCCGAGTTAAAATGTCTATATCTTCATTATAATGTGGTTAGAAAAATCGAGAACCTTCAAGGATGTCCTAAATTAGATACATTGAATTTAGATCACAATTATGTCACAAAGATTGAAAATTTGGACGTAGTACCAGATCTGCACACACTTAGTCTTGGTCACAATATGTTGTCGTCAGCCGGTGTGTTACATATCGATAATAACCTAATAAAGTTAAGAGTTTTTGACGAAATTACTACTTTTAATATTTTTCAGATGACCTAATGCCCTTAAAATATTGCAATAACCTCTCCGTTTTGGATCTGTCTTACAATCGTCTAGAAGATCCTCTCATTGTAGACGTACTGGCCGACATGGTGATCCTAAAAGGTAGATTACTACCATTAGATAATCATGAATTAAAATTGTTTCTTAAATGTTAAGTGAAATTTTGAGTTGGATGATGATGAAAATTTCTCTAGTTTCTTTGGCGCGTGTACCTTTCAATTAACTCGACAGTGCTGGTGCTAACCGGTAACCCCGTGGTACGCAACATCCCGGCGTACCGCAAGACACTGATCCTGCGCCTCAAGGAGCTGTTGAACCTCGACAACCGACCTGTGTTCCCACGGGACCGCGCCTGTGCCGAGGCCTGGCGCAGCGGCGGCGTGCAGGAAGAGATCGCGGAGAGACGACGGTGGGCACCGAGTTATATTGTTTGATTAAGTCGATTTGGAATTGATGTAGTCATAGATTTAGAAATCACTTCTCTTTCTACTTTTACTGAGGAACCAATATACTTTCCGAAAAGAATTAGATCGTTTGTAGGATTTGAAATTACCTTACGGTTGTCGTAATAAGTATTTAAGAGATTTAAATACATTTGATTTATTTTTTATTAATTAATGATTGACTTATATAGATTTCAAACATATTAATTGTAAAATGATATATGTATTGCAATTGCTTATAGAAGTCTTTTTCATTCACATCTAGATGGATAGCAAAAGATCAAGAGAAGGTGATGCAGAGCGTACGATTTCTTATCAAAATGCGTGACGACAAGAGGGCCGAGCGTGACTCTCGCGATGGCGTTGTTGGGGTACATATTTACAATTTAATTCACTTTTAAATATTGATTATTATATTATCTCGAACTATCGATATCTGAATTGCAGCGAACACTCTTATACAATGGAACTAATTTTAAAAACAAATTATAATTCCTAAGGGTAATAAATTATCCTTAGGCTTGTTAAACTGTGTCAAATTCACAGCTCGCTTTTTACTCGAATATTTTAAAGAATTATCATTTTTAAAAATTATTATGTTATCAATATGAAGTTATTACTACTCAGAAAATAAAACTAATGTGTTTTAAAGAATGAGGGCGTCGGAGTTGAAGCAGCAAATGATGAAAAGGAAGACGTTGAAAGTACAAATCTGGACACAGAAAAAGAAACAAAAACATCAAAAGGTGTAGTTCTGGACATGCTCTCGGGATCCGAAGCAAATGACACCACCAGCGATGAAAGCGATTCTACAGACAGTGAAACTACAAACGGTATTTTTTGTATAACAGAAATTAGTTTACATATATGTTTATATAAAAACATACTCCTATTTTTATTTAAACCAGAAGCGGGTAAGATCGAATGGTCGTCTGAACTGGACCGCGGCAAGTACCTCATCCAAGAACTGAAGGAAGAACAACACACTGAGGATGGATGGACAGGGTTTAGTGCGGCTTTGAATCCAAATTGCGATTTGTAAGTGTTTTTTTTTGTGAAGAACGCGCTGAAGAATACTTCGTTACTGAATCAGGTGAACTAATCAATTATTATCATTAAACTATTTATTTTTTTGCAGAAAGATGTCGGATGAGTTAAATGCTATCAACAATTTGTTGTTCAATCAACCGTCTCAAGTAAATAGTAAGAGGGTATCTAAGGTTTTAGAAGGTAATGAACCTAATTACGGAAATTACACATTTCAGCTTTTTTCAGTCAATACTTTTATTAAAATTACATATAAAAAGATTGAGAAGCTTCAATCTCAGACCTAATCTAATTTAAAATCTAAATCTGAAGTATGTGTTTGGTACCCGAATATAAATAAGCTGTTATAATACTGAAAAATGACAAAAATGATAAAGTTTAATTCCGTTTTAAACATCTTAGTTTGTAGTTTTGTAACATTTCTATGTTTAATTACGTACCAATTTCTTTTTAGTGTCCTGATAATATGTTAAATGGCATTTCAGGGTATTATATATAAATAATTGACACAATTATCGACCTTAGTTTTAGTACCTATCGATTATTATTTGAAAAAAAATAAATCTTTAAAAATGGAAGGTTATTGGACTTCGACTCCAAGTAATTCCCCTATATCCATTTCTATATCTGATCCTGAATCTAGATGCACCTTGTGTTATTTATGTTTTTAGAACTATCTACGACAAAGGATTTACTTTCTAGTTTCCCTTAGACGTACGAGTTGAATTGACTGATAAGCATTTCCTTATTTCATGGCCTTTTCTTAACCCTTTAACAGATTTGTAAAACTAAACTAAAAAATCAATTCTTTACAGAATCTAAAAAAATTATAAAGGAGGAATCTACAAATTACGAAATGAAGGAAAGTGAATCTAGTAATGATTTCGATGCAAAAAGAAGACCATTTATCGAAGTAATAGAAGAGTATAATAAGAGGTCACAAAATAAAGAAGAAAGAGAAAATTTACAAGAGGTTCGCACTATTAGTGGCATTACAGAGGAGGGCAATCTTATAATAGACCATGATAAGAAGATTGCATTTGAAAAACCACGACAAGACATAGAACTTCCGAAAAGTAAGGAAATAAATAAGAGTAGAGATTGCAATAAAGCTAAGAAACTGAAAAAGGTTACTATTAAACAAGTCATAAATAAGGAACCCGAAGATAATGATGATAAAGATAAAAGCTGTTCAGAAAAGAACAATGGTAATTCTGAAAATCTAAAAAAGAAAGAAGAGATGAAACCCACTTCAAGTAAAAATTTAGGCGATAGAAGAAAAAGCAGTACGAAATGGCTCTAATTTTTTATTTATTGTTACATTTTGTAGTTGAAATAACTTTTAAAATATTCCATTTTAGTTGGTCACAGCGAGGGCGACGGTGTAGCTTTTATGAATTACATGAAACAAATGAACAAGGAACCTACCCTCGAGGATGAAGATTTGCAGCCAAGTGCCGAGGACTTGGAGATCTTTGCGGAATTGGATAAGGAGCAGATCGAGAGAAACGCAAGGATCGCCAGAGGAGAACCGGCCTTTGATCCCGCGGTAAGAGATTTTAAGGAAGCGATTGTAGAAAAGCGAAAGGGAGAATAAAAACGTTTTCCCATTTATAGTTTACTGTTTGTATACTAATTTGCAAATATGTTTTGGGAGGCTAAATTAAGTATTTCTTCTATATAGTTTTATTTTAATCCGACTCGAGCGCAATTAGACACTCAACGGTCGACTAATAGTTCATACACAGAATTGGTCATAAATCAGAACTTATGGCGCCCGATGTGGGACAGTAGATTTTACAAAGCTCATAATTAATTTAAAATGTGGAAGATTGGTCTTTCTCGTGCAGTTAAATTCTTAAGTCCCTGCTGCCACAGAGACTGTACGTGCCGGAGCCAAAGGCGAGAGTTGACGCGCGGCGATTCACTGAATACCGAGATGATAGCGGCTACGACCGCGTCGCGCTCAGCCAACTCACCGGCGGAGAAGCACCCGGTGAGGGATGCACTACTACACGTGAAAGTGTTGAATTCTCAACTTTATTATTCAAACATCGGTTCGCTGTCATAAAAATTGGGTTCACCTCACCCAACACACACGTTGTCCGATTTCCAAACTTGTTTATAATAATACTTATTTACTTTATTTCAATCGTTCTTTATTGTCCGCTTGGTATTGTCATTAGATGAAACTAAGATGAAATTAACGCGCGTGCCCGGGGCGGTGCTGTGTCAGTACATACAAAAACAGACTCCTACCGAAATTACATATGAGATAGGAGAGGAAGTTGTGGAATCTGAAGGTACGTATCTTTATATTAACGCCACTATGGGAATTTCGTTTATGTTTAAAAACATGTTTAAACTTAGCACTTTAAGCATTTTAAACTTTATTACTGCTACTATCAGATTATTTAAAACGTTCGTCTGTTCACGAAAGCCTTTAATCTTAGTTTAAGAGTAACTTGCTGGTGGTTTAATAAAATTTCATCTATAACTCATAACATATAATAAAATAGTAACTAGATTTAAAAAAAATCTGTTAATTCTTCAATAAGAAGAGGAGGCAAAGGCAGACGAGGTTGCTGAGTAGCGATTTAATAAATAATGATATAATACAATGTATCTAATAGTAAAATGTTATATCTTTATCATTGGAACTATATTACAGCATCATCCGGTGATACAGAATCGGTTCACATTCAGAGTGATTCCGACTCAAACAGCTCTGCTAGTGATATTTTCGAATCACCAGATTCTAAAAGTTTAAATAGAGAGACGAGACCATCTACTGCTTGCATAATAAATAAACAAGAAAAAGAAGGTATAAATACTGATGTTTCAGATTATAAAGATAATGGAATAGGTAACTGTAAAAGTAGGATATAAGAATGTTGTCACCATTGTTAACCACGAGGAGAGTGTTTTTGTAACGTTTAATATAAATATTAAAATATGTTTTCAACAGACAAATCTAATGTTAACAATCCCAGGCCATCTTTCGATTCTCTGAGTGGTAAAGATGCCAATGAAGCTAAAAGGTCTATTATAAATACAATAAATTCTTATGATGATAATCGGTTTCCATCGCAAGGTATAAAGTAATATATATGTTAAACTATAAGTTATTTTTGTTTTAAAAAATAATATAATGAGGGTAACATTTAAACTCAGTTTATTTTGACATTATATTTTAAATTAAATATAAATATTTATCAAATTTTGTTTCAAAATGTTGAGGTAATATAATGATAAAGGATATCCTACACATATTTTAATAATCGTTTTGTATGATTTCTTTTACTTAATTGTGTATTAAACATATTCACAGAGGCCCCATCTTAGGTCCACTTTCATTTTTTATACAAACAATAGACTTCACAGGTGTAACATCCGATACTGAAGAGAATGCTCGTATAGAAGACTCCGTGGCCACTGAATTATTGAATAGAACTCTTAAATTTGAAGAACAAGAACTGTTCCGACAAATAGACGCCGTCAACAGTCACGCGGGTCGGGTAGATAATAGAACTAATGCCATCATTGAAGAAATCTCTGATCAACTAGAAAATGAATATACCGTATGTAGTTTATTTGATATATCAAAAATGGAATTAATTTATCAACAATATCAACACCTTTCTTAATTTTCATTTTAGTTACCAGAAGTCTCGCAAATTTTGGAGACCCACGTAGAAGAAGTGGAACAAAGATGGAGGGCTAATCAATACGTTGAATTTAGACCATCACCGACCGGGTCTTTAGTTGATGAGAACGAAACTACGTTGGTAGGGGACCTTTCCTCAGACACCCTCGTGGAGGAAAACGGAGGAACTAGTGCCAATGATTCTGGCATCTGTAATGATAGAAATGTACTTGACAATTCGACAAGTGTTATCGATATTTCCACTGAAGATGAAGTATTTGAAGATTGCGTCGATGATATAGATCCTAAACCGGAGACTGAAGAGAACTATACGCTGGAAATGAAAATGGCGCTGAATGACGTTTAATTATATTTTGTTTGAAGTTTAATTTTTGCAGAGTTAATTTTGTTTTTTATTTGTCACTGTAGCGTAGTGTATGAGTTGTGCTTAATAAATATTTGAAATAATATCCCATTGTTTTATTTATGATGAAACCTTATTGGATTTGGGTAATATATAAAAGCATTTAAATTATATATTATTTAATGATGTTTAATACATTATTGCACCTATTGTATATCATAACATAATATAAAAATATTTAATAAAAACTTATTTATATTTACAAATACAAAAATATAATCTGGATTTCCAAAATCATCATATATTTTGGTTATTTTTTTACCCTCAAGAATCCACCAGTGAGCCAGAAACGTCAACTTTCATATAATAATAATTAATAATATATCACTTATCTGTAAACAAAGTGTACCTAATCTGTACAACGTTTAAATATATTCAAAAATAAAATATTTAATCTATGCTTAAATTATTTGGCATGTCAAGGCGATATGAAATTTAACATTTTAAATAACAAATATTTGTAAAACAACGTAACCTTAATAATTAGTGGCGCTGCTCCTATTATATAGAAAATATCGGGAGGACATAAATAGGAGGAAAAATTCTTAAATTCCATGTAAATATTTTGTGAGTTATCAAATCTCTTTGGATGCAATACTTTTTGCGCCAATACTCCCATTAAAACAAAATAATATTCCCGCCATTGTTCCTGTTTATTAATATTAAAATGGCTGAAAATAATAAATGTATAAAATTATAAGCGAGCATTATGTGTAAATTAAATGTAATGCTTAACATCTATTAAATTGCAAGTAACTAAATCCCGTACTTAAAATGCATTAAAATTAAAACTATACAGATTGCATATGTTGTCATATTGTTTGGAAGATTTAAGTTCAATTTCGTCTGTTAGATGGGTTTACAATAAAATATATAATTAAACCTATTCCATGCAATAGGCGTTTTGGACAAGTTATGTAAATATTTTTTTGAGACAATCAATCAATACTGAAAATTATGGTATTATTAAAATATTTAAATTTATAATATAGTGAAGAAAATCAATATTTAGTCAGCAAAAGGCCACTTGGGATGGCGCTACGTGTTCTCCTAAACGAACATTTCATAATCGTGCCAAGTTTAAAATTATTAAATATATGTTTAGAAATCAAATTTCTGATGAAGTCGAAATGATCGACACGGTATAAAAATATTTTCGTATAGAAGTGACAATGAATTATATTCTTATAAAAATATTTTCGTATAGAAGTGAATGAATTATATTCTAAAGTTGAATCTAAATATAAATGTACACTTGGAGAAGGAAGGGTGCGTCATGCGGCGTGGTGCTTGAGGTCAAAGATCTCCACCAGCAGTGGCTCCAGCGGGTGCACGTCGAGGTACACGCCGGTGACGTCAGCCGCCAGCTTGCGTAGTTCTAGGATTTTGGCGATGAGCTTCAGGAACGTGGCCTTCGCCTCGCAGCCGGCCAGCGCGCTCTCCAAGTAGCGACGCAACAGGTAGTAGTACGAGTTCTGGAGGAAGTTCTTTATAATAGATACTCGACAGATAACCTACTGAGAATAGATTATTAATAATATTTAGTCAAGATCCAAGTTCCATTGAACTTTGGTCATTCTGGCAATAATACCGAGATTATTTAGATGCTCGTTATTTTTATTTATTAATGTAAGTCGCATCAGTCACCTGTTCCAGCTTGATGACGTCTCGATGCACGACGCGGGCTCGGTCGGGTGTAAATAACAAGATGGCGGACATTATTAATATGATGTTCTCGTCCGTCCGCCATCTTGCATCGAACGAGCGAATGAACGCCTCGTGCGTTCTGTAGATGTTGCCCTTCGCTAGTTTCAGCACGTCGGTCTGGATGCTGCCGTATTGTTTTTGACTGTGAGGAAGCTGCGGGCAAAAGTATATTGATTTATTATTTACTAACTGTGTGCAGAATCCAAAGATATTTTTACATATTAGTATTATATGACAAAAAAATAATGATAGAATTCGTTAAGATGGAAAGTGCTTTTTCAGAAGGGTTTATTACGATAAATCTAGTATCGTAATAGGCCCTCCTGACATTTCCATGTTGACGTACACAAGTGATCACTGATTATGATTCTAAGTGGAAAAGATATAAATAAATAAAAAATAAATAAGGATCACGAACAAATTTCTTATCTCTAGGTTAATTAAAAAAAACAATGGATATGTTAAAAAAAATGAATTTAAAAACTATACATATAAATTTTGTATATGAAGATCACCTTCCACTGGTTCCTCTGTCCATCATACGTCATCGTGCTTCGAAGCACCATCATCTCTATACAGCCGCCTTTGAGCAACGCCACCTATGAATAAAAATATTAGTTTGCAAAGATACTAGAGTACGACAAAATAAAATAATGAGGGTAGTATAATAAGAGGCACCTGGTCCTCCTCACACATGTTCTTGAAGGCGTTGATCTTCTTGGCGATCTTGATGAATCTTCGAATGGCAACCGCCGTGAGGTTCACCAGCGTTATGAGGCGTGGGTCGTGCTTGCCTTCGCCCATCTGGAATAGACTTTATTGAGAGGGGAAAAGATGCAGAATAGATTGATCCAAAAATTAAGTAGGGACGGGTCTTGACTCTCAGTTAGTCGTAGTCGTTGTCAGTTAAATGTAATTAATAAATTAAATGTAGAAGTGAATGACGATTTTGCAGGAATAGATGAAACATGAGGCATTGCGGCAGCGCAGTAAAATTTAAAAAATTGCACATATATGTGAAGTTTGCGCACTTTTGAAATAAGGATAAGTCTGGAAACACTTAATGATATGTAATGTGTTTTTTGAATGTATTTCTAGTATAGTATTTTACACTATGGCAACAATTGAGGTTTTATATACCGTTTAAAAAATGGTTAAAATTTTAAACACTTCGTTCATAATAGTATATAACAGTTAACGTCATGTCCTAGTAGTTTTTCATACGTCAGCGCTATTATGGTTGGTACAGAACTTCTATTTTTAGCATTCAAGTGGACATTTTTTCAACTTTTCGCCCATATGAGATGGGTCTTGATGGGTAGTGATTGAGTGACTGATTCAGTGAGTGTGTGACTGATTTAGTGAGTGATTGATTCAGTGAGTGAGTGATTGATTCAGTGAGTGAGTGAATGGATCACCTTGAACCCGGCGGCGGCGTCTCCTATGAGTTGCGACACGTCGTCGTCGATGGGCGCATTCAGAGCTTTATTGGCTACGATCAATTCGTTCAGTTTTGCTCTCTCCACCTAATAAAAGAAAATATTTTTTAAACGATTTTATTAATGAGAAATTATAGAGCAAATTAATAATTAATTTTCAGCCGCGAATTCAGACGATTATGGACGGCAAATTACAAATTAATTTACATTGGACTTGACTGGTTTCAGTGTTTAATGTTGTTATATTGTAAGTATTATTTATATAATAGGTCGGGGAAAAGGTCTATTGGCATATAGTATGTATGCACTTGTAATAAAAAAATTTGGCTGTACCTACAAATTGTATCTGACTGGTTTTAATACCATTAAAACGGTTAGATTTAAAAACAGAACACTTAAAAAAAATATTTCCCGTTATTTTCATTTGTTTCTCTTTTTGTCTAAACGAGTAAAGTTTTATTACTAAAAGGAAAAAATTGCGTTTCAAGCCACCGAAAAAAATTGTGACGTTTATGGACCTCATGCAGTGTCAATAAGACTGGTATTAAAATGATTTAAGGGTTTTCATCCGGGAATTCAGATGTCAAAAATGGACCTCGCTCTGTTACAAATAATCTGGACGAAATTTTTTAAAAAGTGTATGTGGATGAAGCTTAAGAATAGGAGATTGACCACAAGACAGTTTTGACCCATTTGAAAAAAGCTGGGAACACAAAATAGCTCGATATGTGGGTGCCACATGAGCTCACTGAAAGGAACCTAATGAACCGTGTACCGATTGCTTACTGAGACATAATGAAACCGACCTGTTTTTTAAGATATTGATAACTGCTGATGAAAAGTGGACCACAATCGATAAGAACGTGTGTAAAGGGTCGTGGCCGAAGGTCGGCTCGGCTTCATAGACTGTGGCAAAACCCGGTTAATTCGCAATAAGGTGATACTGTATGTATGATGAGCCTGGAAGAGCATTGTTCATTATGAGCTTTTACCGCCAGACAGAACCATCGCGACAGAACCATCGCAGTAAAGATCCAAATCGATGCATCGATTTGGATCTTTACTGCCAACAACTGATTACGTTAAAGCAAGAACTTGAAAAAAAGCGGCCGGAATAGGTCAATAAGAAAGGTGTGGATTTTCATCACGATAACCCACACACCCACCCCCTGTGGTCTAAACCACACACATCTTTAGCCACTAAAATTAAGAGAGTTTGGTAGGAAGGTATTAATGCCGGATGCATGCCTTATAGCCCTGACCTTGAAATTTCAGATTTATATCTGTTTTGGTCACTACAGAATTCTTTAGGCTCTGTCAGGCTAACAGCAAGAGCGGACTGCTAAAACTACTGGTCTCTTTTTTTTATAAGAAGGCCCAAAATTTTTGTTAGCAATGGGATTTTTTCACTACCTACAAGATAGAGAAACTTATCGAACAAAATAGTACATATACTATAAATAAATGTAAATAAATTTTGAAAAAAAAAAAATCTCGACTTTTCATATAAAATGCGAAGAAACTTTTTCACCCATCCATTATGTAAGTATTATATATAATAAAAAAATTGGATAAGTACATAGAACATTTCCTTTATATCTCGTTGTCCAAACCAATTGTTTATCAATTTTCTCAAACGGTTATTGATATTATAATGATAACCTGACACGTGTAGCTTTTATTAATTTATGGTATGATATGAATTAAAAGAGAATCATATTGAATCAGTTTTACAATAATTTTATGTAGAACGATATTGCATATCATTATTTTTAAAAATACTGTAGAGTAACGAATATAATAATAATAATATATATTAATAATTTCGTCAAGGGCTACGGAAGACTCGATCGACACCTTATATGAATAACAAAACATAAAAAAATATTGATTTCGAGCCGACAACATATTTTCAAAATTCGTATTATGGAATTTCGTTAAATTCTAATGTCACTGACAAACAAACCGCAGTTGCCATTTTTTATCTGATCCCGTTTATGACTGTGAACTTGAAAAAGCAAATGGCTATGAAAAATATCAAAATTTTAACACTGAACAAAAATATGTGGTCGATGCAATACTAAACGCTGTGAATAAGAGAAAAAGAGAGAGAAAGCTGTATTAACTCGACGGTCCAGGAGGAACTAGAAAGACTTTTGTATTTCAAACTATTTTACATATTTTAAGAGATTTTCGTCAGATTTTACCAGTAGTTAATGGTTATGGTAAGCAGTTTTCGATGTGGCCTCGAATTCGTCTTCAGCTATCTAACAGTCAACTTTTAAATTTAGTCGGCTTAAGATTCTGATTCGCATAGGATACGCTATGACAATAAACAAAAGCCAGGGACAAACTTTCGACGAAATCGGTATATTTCTACCTATTCCTGTGTTCACCCAGGGCCATCTCTATGTTGTCTTCTCTAGAGTTCGAAGATATAAACATTCAAATTATCAATACTACTCAACAAGGCTTGAAAGGTGGTAAATATAGTAGATATATGTGTAGATAAATTTTATGATAATCAACCTGTCATGAATAATAGAGAATATTCCTTTATAAGTAAGTAAGTACCTTTGCCAAATTTTCGAATAACTACTCACTGCAAAATAAAAATTTACGTACTTCCTAATCTTATTTTTGATTTAGCCGATTTCAATAAAGAACGACAATTTCATTTTTTATTTTTAAAATTAGTAAGTAATTAAAAAAAAAAAACGTGTTTTGTTAATTTATGGTACCTAGTTTATTTTATATGTTGATTTAAAATATAAATTATTTGTGTAAAAACTTTTGCAGTTTTTATTTACTGTATTTATTAAATACCGTGAACGAAGTTATACGAATCTATGAGTTGCTTATACCTAAAGGTACATTAAAATATTCCTTGAAAACCGACGACTACAGAAATAACTACCTACATTTTACAAATAGATGTCTATTATGAGTCACATTTCATTCAAGCGAAGCCAGGTTTTCATACTAAATAATAATATCACAGGTAAAAATTACACACATTGATCAAACCCCTAATTAAGCAAATTATTTGCTTGTGTTAAGGGTGTTAGACAATGATACAAATACATAGAAATACATATTATAAATACAGCAAATATATTTAATAAACAACCAGACCTAGAAATACAAACATCTATGCTCATCGCATACATGCCTGTCCTTGTCAGGAATCGAACCTGAGCCCCATTGCGTCGCTATACGTTAGGCGTTTGCTCTAACCACTCGACCAACGTGACGGGGCGGTTAATACAATACTAAAAAATAATAATATGTATGTAGTATGAGTATGTATGTATTTAGTGTTGATACTTTTATGCATGTGTGTGTGATATGGCTATATAACTACCTCATTCAACTCTCGAGACGATCCACTGCAGCTATTGACGGAGGAGTAAGCTTCAAACTCCAACTTTATTGCCTCACATAGTATTGACTCCATGGAGTTTGGTTCTATCCTTAAATAAAAAAATTAACACATTTAATTTTATGATATTTGTAATTAAACCTGCTACAGATTAATAGTATATTTATGACAAAAAAATCTTAATTAATCATCAAGATCATGACAGCCAAATTTTCTGTTTCACTCTAGGCTATCCCTCTTAATCTAAGTATGTCTAAAGAGTGCAAAAATTGCATCTTTCTATATTTTAAATATAACAATATATCCTCATTCATACAGGACATATTATTTTTATTATATTATTATTGTGTATGCAAACTTATTTATATTTTTATATGCATTATCCTCTTCACTTTAGTTCTTAGCTTTAATGACATCTGGTAGAGATTTTTTATGAGACTGGTTTTGAATTTTGACTGTGTTCAACAGCTCTCTTTTTTCAGTTCAATAAAGTATTTAACAATATAATAAAAAAAAACCTCTCAACATCCTGTAGTATATCTCGAGCCTTGTTAACATCGGGGTTGCTGGTGGACGGAAGCTCCTCACACACATGTTCTTCTCGAGAGTGTCCCTCCCCATTGGTCAGGATAGACCTGCAACAATCACTTTTGATTCTCTATATTTAGATGTTTAGAACACTTAATTATTTCAACACATTGTCAATCTTAAGTGACTAAAGATCTGTAAAAAAAATATTTTTTTCACTTGATGACATAATTATTGTGAGATAAAATTACATATTTGAGAAGAAATTTAATTGAATATTATAAAATAAATTTTATAAAGTAACTAAACAAGCTAGTTATATTTGTGGTTAAAGATGTTCCATCTGCACTCAGTAGAAAATAAATTTAAAGTAATATAGTAATTTATTTTGTCTAAGTAATTAATTTTAGTTTCATAAAGAATAAATATAGAATCACTTATAACATCATAAGTATTGTAAAGTATGAATGTAACAATTTAGATATTTATATTCTCACATGCAGTAGCTAAATCATAGCTGCTAAAAGTTATTTATTATTAGCTACATTATAAACACTAGATATTTTGTAATAATATATTTCTGAACATATGCAGTTTTACATAACAACTAATATGGAATTTACTCTTTGCTATTAGTTCTATAACAAATAATATGATTTAAAAAATTAAAATTTTAATTGTTTGATACATTTAAATAGGTTTACTGAGATCTTTTGAAACTAATTGTAGTCTTTAATTGCATCTGTTACTAATATTATTACTGGATATGCAATATAAGCTATAATGATGCAAAAACACCCTTTCTAAATAGGCAATTAAATTGAAAGCAATAGCTGGTTATCAGAAATTCTCAAAACACAACCAGAACATTCTTAATATTATAAAATAGTTACCTTATACTATTCTGTTTAGGATGATCATACAAGTTATTCGCACTATCACACAAGTATGGCTCTTGCCGCTGCTCGTACATGTCATGGCTAGCACTTGTTTTTTTGTCTATTGGATAACCTTTCATTGGAAATGGCTGTTCTGCAGTCTGAACTGGGATATAGTGGTTGTAGATTGGTGGTGAGAATGAACCTACATCTGTACTCAATTGTGATTCCGCCGTGCTATGAGGACTACCGGATGTACTGTTAAGCACATCATACTGTAAGGTACCATCCTGTATGGGTGGGGCAAATGAAGAGTCATCATCCCGCTTAAAACTCTTAGAGCTAGAAACACAATCATCTGGCTCTTTTATTTGTCGTTTTTTTGCACGGTTTTCTTCTATTTTTCTTCTTTTTTCTGCTTTGTCTTCATCAGACATTATGAATTCCTTCACCATGCCTACAGATAGACATTTCTCTAAGCGACACTTTTGACAGAATCTCCGCGTTACAAGAGTTATTTCACAGTTATTGTTAAAGGGGCACTTAAATTCTTTATTCGTTAAGGCGTTTCGACGGAAAAATGCTTTGCAACTCTCGCAAGAAATGGCATTGAAATTATAGCCGAGTGCTTTATCTCCGCAAACAAGGCATATCTTCTGCAAATTAGGTGCCAATTCTTTTTTCTGTCCGCTCACATTTTCCGTCTTTATATTTTCACTAGCACTATTCATTTTTAATTCAAAATAACAAAAGTGACATTATAAACAGTACTTTGTTTCTATGCACTAATTTGGATAAATGTTTGATCATTGTGCGCTCTGTGAACGTGATAATTTTGAACGTGTTGAATCATAGTCACAACTTTGTTTTTACTTAAGATAACACGATAAATCACCTAAAGTATATTGATAAAAATATTGTGAATTGTGATTAAGATGACACACACAGTAAGTGATCAATAATGTCAGACGTCATTTTCTTGTCATTAGAAAAGTTGTAAACAGTTATGTATTTATAATTCATCGTTTAAGCTTAACATTATTCTATATATATGCCTTATAGCTTCCATTAAAATCATTACATTTTAAAGTAAGAAATGTATTGTTTTAAAAAACTTTTTCATGTTTTTTATAATTATTCTGAGATTTTTCTATTCATGATTCAGTTTCTTTCAATAATTTTTATCTTAAATAAAAAGGTGGCTGCTTAATTTTTTAATACGTTTTAAGCTCTGACATGTATAGTGCTTACAAACAGAGCGGACCGTACTGCGAATTTGGTACCTACTCTATTAAATTTGCCGATAGTCAGTCGAAGAGAAATAATTGAATGAATCAGTAGGAACCTTTAAAATATTACTAAAGCGGGTTATATCGGTATTATGAATAATTAACATGTAAATAATTAATGTGTTAAGGGGTGTTTTTCTTCTATTCACAACTAATAAATATTAAATTATTCATTCCGTTTTGATGGTTACTACAAATTTATCTATTCAGGTGTGTTAAAAATTAAAAATTGTTGTTTTAAAAAAATTGACAGGGTCTGGCATGCGAGCCTTATAAGCAAGCTTTCGCGTACAGTATTTCTCCTGGCCTGATCGGCTGCGTCACGGACTTTCTGAACCAAAGATCTCTCCGATTATTACAACCTATCCTATTATAACAACCATATATTACTGCTGATTTGACTCTACATATGTTTGATTTTAAATATAAAATAACTCCCTACAACATAAATATATCATATTGCATAAGCCCTTTGTTATTTCTTTTAAGTCACGTAGCTAAAGTAAACAACAAATCTATAAAAAAAGTTTACATAAATTACGATCTACACTATCTAACTGCTAAAATCAAAATGTTTTCATCTAATCATTTTCTGTCTTAAAGTTAACTAAAACCAGTAACTGCTACACCGTGACTTACGATAAATTTAAGATCTATAGCGATTAAATCATCAAGTTACTTTTTACATCACCTATATTTCTTTTACACATATAATTTAATGGCAATAATATAATTTAAAGGCGGATTTGTTTATCTTTATATGTTATTCTACATCAGCTTTTGCATCACTCTTAAATTAAAATGAATTTGGAAATAAATCTGTCGAGAATTCAATTCGTGGAGGCAGGATGATCTATGTGTTTTTTTTGTAACGATTAAAACACATTAAGAAAAAGTGATGATACAAAAGAACACGATAAACATGGCCATGACAGTATAAGAATGATACAAAAAGATTATATTCCGAGCGAATTAGATATAACCAGCAGAAATTTAGACCTAGGAGATTCAGATCAAGATCTAGCAAGAAAATTTATATCTACACCATGTTAACTATCATTTACCGATGGGAACAGTTTTTATATTTGTGACTTATCAGCGAGAAATGACTGATACTGTCCGATAAGTTTTGAGCTTGGCGATTACCAACTAAATCGATAGTTACGGTTGCTTTTTGACAACGTTACTGTTAGGCTTAATAAAGTCAAAGTCAAAGTCAAATATTCTTTATTCCATGAAAATGTTTTACATTTATTTGGACACGTCAAAATAAACAAATGTTGCAAAAACAAGCAATATAATAATCAAATAAAAAAAAAGGAAAATTTTATAATATATTAATTTAACATTTTGACTTGTAAAAAAGGAGCCCATTCAACTAGTAGAGCTCATGAGAAGATCCAGGCAAAGAAACTCATAGCCACTCTTTTCAACTGCCAATTACAGATTTTTTATGAGATATTTTTACAATAGTTTAAAACCAAGCCTTATTATCATTTATGTATTCCTTAATTGTATAGTAGGTCTTATCTTGCAGTTTCTGCTTTACATTTTTGAATTTCTGGAGGAATTTTATTATAAAAATAGACACACTGTACATAAAATGACTTATGAATCTTTGCCAGCCTGCTGTGAATTGGAGCAAGTTTGTCTTTATTTCTTGTATTTACTGAGTGCACATCACTATTCTTTTTAAAATTTTCTAAGTTTTTGTGAACGGACATTAAATTATCAAATATATATTGATACGGTAAAGTTAAAATTTTTATTTTCTTAAATATTTCTTATAACGAGTGCCTACTAGGCAGATTATAGATTGCCCGAATAGGGGTGTTATAAGTTTTGACTTGTCGATCTGTGTATATGTGTATCTGTGTATCTGTCTGCGGCAAATTTCCGGCCAAACGCGTGGACGGATTTGAATGCGGTTTTTTTTAATCGAAAGCTATGCTCGTCGAGATGGTTCTTATCCATGTTTGATTGAAATAGTAATAGTCGTCTTCAAGATATTGACGTTTTATTCGTGCGGGGGAGATGTTCTTATGCAATAATTAGCTGTTTGCGGCAAACGCGTGGACGGATTTGAATGCGGTTTTGTTTAATCGAAAGCTATGATCGTCGAGATGGTTCTTATCTATGTTTGATGGAAATAGTAATAGTCGTCTTCAAGATATTGACGTTTTATTCGTGCGGGGGAGAGGTTCTTATGCAATAATTAGCTGTTTGCGGCCAAACGCGTGAATGCGGTTTTGTTTAATCGAAAGCTATGCTCGTCGAGATGTTTCTTATCTACGTTTGATTGAAATAGAAATAGTCAAGATATTGATATTCTTATGCAATAATTAGCTGTTCCCAGCGGCTTTGCCTGCGCTTTATAGGAAAAAAAGCCTTGTAGTGAAGGCCAAAAGATTTGTACACTTACTTACTAAAGTAAAGTACTTTATTAGTGATAGCTGTTGCCCGTGACTGCGTCCACGTAGACTGTAAAAATATATTTATATGGCTTACGATCATAAAGTCATAACGAATCATAAAGAATTACGGCCACGGCTAGTGATAATATAAATTCCTTAATCATAGTGCTATAAGTGATTGTAAATCATTTTAACTCTAAATGTTTACATTTATTAATATTCGTATATATGAAACCTACTCATATGAAAAAAAACTTGAGTCATGTTACTTAATACATTTATAATGTATTACATTGTCGAAACTTTCACGTGGATCCTTATTTAAATATATATATATATATATATATATATATATATATATATATATATATATATATATTTCTCGTATAAAATATAATCATTGTACACGTAATGTAGGATTCTTATGCTAAAAGATGTTTTAAAAATCGGTCCCGTAGTTTTGGAGCTTATTCAATTCAAACAAACAAACAAATCTTTCTTCTTTATAATATTAGGATAGATTAATAAAAATACTTAAACAATTGAAAATTTTGTGAGTCTGTAGGTTCATTTAGTACAATTCAGAAACCAGTAACATAACGTTAAAAAACAGAAAAAAAAAAATTAAAATTTAAAAAACCCCCGATACAAAAAGACCTCTAAAAAGAATAAAAATAATATTATTATGTACTTATTGAATTGAATTAATAAAGGAAGAAATTAAAATGCAAGTAAGTTAACAAGGCAAATAAAGAAATTACGATATCGAATCGTATAGTCTAAGTCCTCAATGATTAACTTCGTAAAATAGACACCATCGTCAACGTACGTACAACGAGAGGTCTTTTTGTATCGGGGGTTTTTTTAATTTTTAATTAAATTTTTGTAATATGAAAATAGTTTGAATATCAGCTGCGTGTACCCATAAAAGTAAACTATAAGACATCGCGCTGTGGAAGTAGCTGAAATAAACAATCCGCGCTGTAACTTCGTCTGTCAGCTGGCGTATTTTCTTAACTGCAAAAGCTGCCGAGCTAAGTCTATTCGCGAGTTTAGTAATATGTAAACCCCATTGAAGTTTTTCATCCAGGGTAATGCCTAAGAATACCGTGCTATTCGCAATATCAAAATTTTTACTATCTAACAGTACACTGAGTTTCACGCTCTTTACATTTGGCGTTAAAAATTCAATACATTTAGTTTTATTACTATTCCAATGTAAATTATTTACGATAAACCAATGAGTAATTTTGGTCAGAGAGTGGCTTACGTCACTTAGAACAGTCATAGAACAGTCATAGTCAACCTTTTTTGAACCGATCTTAGTTTTGTGCATACCAGCCAAAAGGACTGATGTACCAGTGGTTTCTCATTACTTAATGCATTTATATTGCGTTTTTTCAATGTCGAATGACTTTCAGTAAATCTTGTGGAATTCTTATTGTGCCAAAAATACTCGAACCTGATTGCAGCGCCATTTAAATTGAATTGTCGACAGATTTTTTTTTCAAATTCAGTTTAATTTAAGAGCATTTTATTGGCAAAAGACTAAGCATAATTAAATATATAAGGATAAACAGATCTCGACTTATTGTCATTAAATTATATTTGAAGAAGAAATATAGGTAATGTTACCGCCTCGCCCCGTTGGTCGAGTGGTTAGCGCAAACGCCTAACTTATAGCGACGCAATGGGGCTTGGGTTCGATTCCAGACGGGAACCGGCATGTATATGATGAGCATAGATGTCTGTATTTCTGGGATTGGTAGTTATTAAATATATTCACAGTAATTATAATGTGTATTTCTATGTATTTGTATCGTTGAAACACCCTTAACTCAAGCAAATACTTTGCTTACTTCTTAGGGTTAGATCAATGTGTATAATATGTCCTTTATTATTATTATTTTAAAGTAACTTGATGATTAAATCTTGTGAAAAGTATTATAGTTAAAATTTATAGTTCTTAAATTTAAAGTAAGTCATAATGTAGCAGTTATTGGTTTTAATTTTAAGATAGAAAATTACTAGATGAAAATGATTTGATTGATTTTATCAGTAAGATGGTATAGATCGTAATTTATGTGAACTTATTTTATAGATTTGTTGTTTATTTTAGCTACGTGACTTAAAAGAAATAATAAAGTGCTTATGCAATACGATATATTTATGTTGTAGGAAGTTATTTTGTATTCAAAATCAAACATATGAAGTGTCAAATCAGCAGTAATATGTTGTTGTTATAATATTAATGCGTTGAATTATAAAATTGCCCACATTTCCAAATTATTGGTAGGTACCTCATTCTATGGTAAGGAAAGTGTTATATTAATCTGTTTTAGTATTTTATTCAGTGTAATTAAACAAGATTTTTTTTAAATATATATAATTTAAAAAATCACCAATGCTGACAAGATTGGAATTTACGACTCGAATCTCTGGGGTTTATATTCTTATCCTAAAATTAATATTTTCTTTACTATATTTATATACTATATATTTATTTAATGCTTTTATAAGGTTAACTTGACCAAATATGTTTAAAGACTGTTTAAAGTTAAGTACTGTTTAATGTTTAAAATTTAGTTTTATATTCATAACAAATATATGTCAAAAATAAACGAAAGAATTAAAACTTTAAGATTGGAACGGACTATCTACTTCAGGAACCCCTGTTTGTTTATCATTATTATTAAATATTCCTAAAAACCTCCACATTTACTTTTACGTATTGTATAACTATTTTGTTTATTCACATTTCAATTATTAAATATATGTTTTCTATTTTTATTATTATATCACATAACTGCAACATAATAATACAGACAAGTTATAAAACTGCAACTAAAGCAAATATTTTCTTATTCTCTCGCCATGGATCACAAGTTTACATATTTGCTATTGTTTTTGATATATTTGGTTTTTTCCACTACTGCAGAGACATACAATGTAAACATCAAGACAGATCGACATATAAATGTTGTAGACAGCAGGTTCTTAAGTTTTACTATAGATCCAAAGATTTTGTTCTCGTCTGGTAAAAAGTATAAAAGGTAAGTTCTCTTTTTCATGTTTTCCTCGTTTACATTCTTTAACTCAAACTCAAAACAAACCATTTAGCACAACTTAAAACGAAATCTATACATTATTCGGTTTATTGTAATCACACTAAATCAAATCTTTTGCTTTTTAAAAGTGCCTTAAGTGTTCGTACCTAAAGCACGAACAAACAAACAAACATTTTCAATCGAATGTTTTAAGTTCTGTCATGTACAGTAGACGTACCAATTAGTTTACCAAAGAAAAATATATAGATTTTGGTAGGTACTTTATTATTTTATTACACATATGTGTAGATTTAGTTTTTCCGCGGATTTTCGAACAGCATTATCTGGTTAGGTCAAATAACAACTTTTAATATTTCTAGGTCTATGAGGGTCCCCAAAAAATATATTTATCATATGTCCATCTGGAAAACAATCATCTTATATACAATAAAAGATTATTAAAATTAATTGATTGATTCCAGAGATAAACTCCACAAAAACCAACTTACAAAATATCTATTAATAATAGATAGTATAGATTTATATTATTCTTTAATTCTGGTTTAGTTTAAAACCAACTCTAAACTTATTAAACCTTAATTATAGATGGTGTTGATATAATTGGAGTTAAAATAGTTAAAAATCTTAAAGCTCTTTTCCATAGTATTTAACATTATCATCATCTGGACCAGTGAGAGTAAGTTTACTTAGAGGTAGACTTACTATAGATACCTTGACTAAGTTATATCATCTTCATCAAAAAACATCAACATGTGTCATATTGTAAATGTTTTTGACAGTAAAGAATGTCTCTGCATGGCATCTTCCTTGGCTCCGGCGTACATACGTGTTGCGGGCCCGTCCACTTCATACCTGACCTTCCGCAACTCCACTCTTTACATAGATGAGCCTCCTCTGAATCTATCTAATATTGCGTCTGGTGGTAAGTTATTAGGCTGGTTGTATAAGTTTATTTTTATTCATGAATCTAAATTCACTAAACACAAAATTCTCTGAATCTATGTAAAAGTCCCATTAAAAATGATAACTCGGAAGGTAAGAAAACTGAGCGTAATCTTTTTTTTTTAAACAAAACACGTTATTATTTTTGAGATTTGTTATTAGGATTCTGCAGTAATTTAAAAAAATATTTAAGCATTATATAAAAGTATGTACATCAATATTAAACACAAACGACGAATATTTGGAATCAACATTCAATATTAGAGTTTACGTAAACGATTTTATATCTATGGATGTGTGCAGTTCACCAGACAGAGGTGTCTCGGCGGCAATGGTCGTTGCTGCTACGGCGGGCGGCACGTGCTCGGCTGGAGCCGGTGGTGGCGCTCAGCTCGCAATCTCGAACGGCGACGGGTTTGTGGGACCCCAACCCTGCACTGGACGCGCTCAGCGCTGCGCATCGCCACCGCGCACAGAACATGTACTGGCAGCTTGGATACGGTCAGTGGAATAGTGTTTATACTCTCAGTTGTGTGTCTATATTGTATATGGATTATATGTTAATATTAAAACTCTATTGAATTTTACTTACTTACTTATTTTACTGTTTATAAATCAAGAGCCACTAGTCCGTTTTAATAAATAATTTAGTATCTGGTCATTTTTTATCCGGCCAAGTTTAAGTATACATTTTAGTATAGTTACGATAGGTAAAGGGTATTGGCATAAACAATCTTGGTTAATCTAGTAATAAAAATCTAGTTTTACGGACAACTCAATTTGTCTACTCACGGGAGGTAGTGAGTAGACAAAAAGATAGATAGATAAAATAATTTATTTGTGTATGATATAGGTTTTTAATTATTATTTTCAGAATGTACAAACCAGACTATCGAAGAATATCTGAACGATCTAGAAACTCTACGCGTTATATTAGCCACGTTCCCCCCTTGGAAGGCGGGGCAGTGGAAAGTAGTGGGGAGTGACATCACCAACTGTCTTCAAGCTTACTCCAAGAGCGACTTTAAAGACTACATTACTTTTTCTAATGATATGATGGATGCAATATTTTTGAATGGGTAAGTTTCTATTTATACAGGGTTATTTGTATTTAATTACGAGTTATTAAAAAAAATAACTTTGTTTCCTAAAATTGCAAAACATAATTTGAATGGCAAATATGATTTAGTAGAAGGTTTCATCTAAACAATTGTAGTTACATTTTCTTTCTGAAAATGGTTTTAGATGATTCTAAAGTGATCGAATCGTCGATAACTTTTTTCTACAAGAGAAGAATGTTATCTATTGTATTAATTTAATAGTCTATTAAAAAAATATTGTATAAATTTAATAGTCTATTAAAAATTCATTGTATTAATTTAATAGTTTATTAAAAAGTGCATTTTTCTCAGCAACTCATCCTTCCGCGAAGTCGAACGCATGTCTGAGCGCGATCGCTACGACTTGTTCAAGTTGCTCAGTCTGAGCGACACGCCGCTGTGGTTCACTGGGCATTCAGCATTCAGTTCACTGAGTCCACTGAGCCCGCTCAGGTCACTGGAGCGTGCAATGGAGTGGCTATCGTCGCTGGGCGCTGCCGCTGCCGACGGATACTCCGTGCACTTCTGGGAACTAGAGGAGGATGAGCTCTGGCAACCCACACTGGTCAGTATAGAATATATTGTCCATATTTAGTCTTTTAAAATCTATATTATATCGTAAAAAGATACTTGAAACAAGTTTTTTTTTTTACTTCCCATTCTTTTTTTTTTCTCAATTCGAATAAACCTAACTCCTAAGGCACACATTTTATTTACCATCCGAACTGTAATTTATTATCTTGAAATTAGATCATCACATTATATCATTATTGATTATTATATCATATCATATCTTATCATCTAATGTTATAGTTATTATAACACTATTATTTTTTAGATAATTAATAATAATCCATTATGAATTAAAAGTTGTGTGTTACTCAATAGGATTTATCGAAAATGCGTATTATGCGATTCTAACATATATATCACAAAATCCAGTCATCTCATCAATCGTATTGTCAAAATTGATCGAACAAGTAGTGGGCGCTCTCCTTCTCTAAATTTGCCAGTCGTCCCTATTGTTATACTTACTTACTTATTACTTGTTACTTATTTACTTGGGAAATGACAATCCCTCCTCATCCACCCTCATCTATATAGCTAGGAAGAAAGTTAATCTAATAGGCATTTTTTCATCAAGAAAACAGTCTAACACCACGTTTTAGGTTGCTCAACAAAGTCTGTGAAGTCTCCCACACTACTACCATTTTTTGGTGGTTTCCTTTACATTACACAGGAAGTGGCGTTTATTCAAACTACGAAACTAAGAATTATCTTGATGTTAGCAATTATTGAGCTACTACTTGGCTTTTCCAATCCTATGAGTTGTTGTAAATGTAAGAGCATCATAGAACTAGTAATGACTTCGGTATTTTTTTAAATTACAACGTCATATTTATCTTTATTTTGTACTTTCACAAAACTCCCTAAAATTTCATCTATATTTGGACTTCATAGCTTGCAATTTATTTCAGAGCTTCTACATGGCCCTACTCTTCAAAAACCTAGTGGGTAAGCGTGTGCTGTCCGTGTATGGCTCGTCCCAGGTCCCTCTGTTCTCGTCATGTGCATCGCGCGGCTCGCTGGTGCTGTACGGAGCCAATTCGCACTGGTGGCCGGCGCATATCGCTGTGGAAGGCGTGCAGGCCCCCGCCGGGGACGTGTTGCAGTACGTGTTGAGACTTGACGACGACGGGTGAGGGTTGCTTATTATACTTGTAATGTTCATCGACACAAGGGTCTTCGAGCGGAGCCTCCGTTTGCCGCCATGTATGTTGGTCTATACTTCGCTGAATAATTAGCATTCTTTAAGAAGTTCAATCAATTTAATTGTAGATTTTTGTTTTATTTATGTATTAATTTTGTTATTCCAGCAAACTAAGTATTATTTATGTTTCATATATTTACAGAAATATTGTTGTGAATGGTCATGCGATGCAACATGAGGGAGACATCAAGCCTGTAGTAAAACGAGTACGCGCATATAAAACACTCTTGTTCAATTTGCCACCTAAGTCTTTTGGGTTTTGGGTATTAGCTAATACTCAAGTGGAGGCTTGTAACATTAATAGAACCGTTAACGATAATTTTAATTATGACATTGAAACAAATGATGCAGAAGATAACAATTTAGTTAAAACCAAAAGATCAGTAGACACTAAAGACCTTAATTCTCAGGAGTCTATCGAGGAATCCGAAGAGAGTATTATGTGGGAGCAAAACAAAGTAATAAAAGAAAGTGTTGATAATATAAATAATGATTTAAGAAAATATCAACAAAAATGTAATACACATTTTAATTATTATGCTAAACGTGTAAAACGAGAAACATGTGAAGATGAAAATACTAGTAGACCTGAAAAAAATAAACTAAACCGTAACTTCAAATCACGTAGAAGTTCAGACAAGCAGTCGTTAGGCAATCTTTTAGTTAGTCAAGTTCCAAAGCTTGCCAAAGATAACTTGAGTAGAATAAAAAAAAACATATTTCTGAAGCTAAGAGGTGTCAAGAGGAACTTAAAATTAAGACCAATGAGAAAAATATTAGCAGAAAATCGAACTAAAGGACGAAAAAGTAATAATGATATTCCGAAATCCGATACAAAGTCAATTTTAAATAATATTAAAGAGATAATAAAAACAGATGCAAGTGACAAAAAAATAAGGAATCGAAGAAGCGTAAATAAAAATAAGAAATACGAAGAGTATTCAATTGAAAACGAAGTACTTGAGAGTAGCAAAGAAACATTTAAAATTGGTAAAATAATTAATAAGCTGAAGAAAATAGGCGAGCTGCCGATAGAAATACACACTGGAGAAAAGGAAAATGAAGACTATAAAGAAACTGACTCTAATGAAGGAATCGTATTAAAAACTAAGTTATCAGATGACACCGCCATTATTGACATTACTGAGAAATCACGTACTGGTCTCTTCAAGTCAACTTTACAGGACATTCTCTCATTGATGGCCGACTTTAATAAAAATATGAAAACATTTTTGACAGCTATTACAATATTAGAGTGAAATTATGCTAAGAATTTCAAGAATTGTATATAAAATTAGATTATGAAACTTATTAAAATGTATATAATACATCTGATTATTATTTACTTAAACTGTTAATGCAAAAAATACGTTATATTTAACACAACAAAGACATAGGCATAAATCAATATAAATATTTCTATTATTAAATAATAATATTTATAAATACCTTCCTTTTTTCCTGATTTCATTATTACTAAATAAAACGTAATGTAAAGCTGATACAGATGTATAATAACTCTGTAACTTTATACAATGATTCTTATAGAATGTAAGGCATTGTTTTGTGTTTGATAGGACCTCTACCTTCAGCTACAACGAAATATTATAAGTCGCCTTAGTTTTTTTATTTTATGCCACACCAATTCTTTTCTGTTTGCTTATCTTGCTCTCGATTCGTGGCCACGGCTTAATTACAGAAAAATATCAATGTTTTCTTATTATATATAGTGTAAGGTATCAATAAATAAAAGACCTTTCTGGTGGTACAATTTAGTTTATTTATTATTTAACAACATGGTAGATAAACCACTTTCACACTCACAATGTAGTTAATATGAAAATGGCTACCTCTAAACTTTATACATAACTAATAAGGACCCAATAAATAAATTTAACAATGCTTTGCAGTAGTAAACAATCAGTAGCGAACAAGCCTACTTTACGAGACTACATAAGTGAAGAGACAGCGAAAATTGTAACTTAATTCCTGAATCACAAAGATCACTATCGTTCGTCAGTCCGGCAACGGAACGTAATCTATTAACAACAAGAGTCACAAAAGCTCAATCCGATATTATTCACCTAAAAACATTTTCAACAATAACCTCATTTTCGTTTTTCCATAACTCTAAGTTAAATGTAATTGTGGATAAATTTTTAACCTCGTCTTCAATAACAACAGAATGTGAACCTCGTTCACAACTTCTATATTTGAATTACACATTTATTCGGTAAACTTTCATTAACACTAGATGCCACTAATATTAAAAGCTATATTGTGTTCTTATTAGCCGATAACTATTCTATACGAACAAACAAACATTCGGGTAGAAAATGCAATAATGAATCAATTTTCTCCCGATAGCACAACGAATCAACTATGAACCGATTGAATAAGACTTTTACGTACAATATAGGAAAAATTTTGTTAAAAAAATGTGTAAAATCGAAAGCGCAACAATTTGTGTGTGGCACTTAATGTCAGTTCTTTGATTCAAAATAATTTCTATACTATCCGGAAAAGTCCACAAAGTATATAATGTAACAAACAGTTATACTGAAGCTCTTTATGTGCTGTGTCGTTGTCTCTATGTCTTAGATTGGTATCTGATCCTTGAGTCCTTTTATAACATCTGTATATAGTTTTTTTGAGAAGACCTTTTTAATAGACGATTATCTTCTAACTTTATTCTAGATAGAGACGGGCAGAAGGACCAGATTTGAAGACGCATCTACTATTGGTGTCTTTTATTTGCTTAAGTTCTTTTATATTAACATCCTTCAATAATGAGATGATATAATAGCAAATGCGTCAACGTCTATGTAGTGCATATATAGGCTAAATTTTAAAATATTTAACATGTTTTGTATAAGGATGTGTCGATCTACTTGTAGTTGATAAAGAAAGTGAAGTACTGTAATCTCTTCCACTGAAATAACGCAAGAGTATTCACATTTTATATACCAGATACGCGCACACACTCAAACATGTTTATATGCAGAAAAAGAGATGATATACCATTTCTTTTTCTTACAATAACACACAAACATACTGCTTCCATACTTACATAATGTCATTTAATCACAGACGCACGTAAACATAACGCATACAAGCTCAATGCACGCACTCTTCAACATTACTGACGGTCACAGCCATTAACATGTTGTACAAACACACACAACGATAATATAACAATGTAAATTCATTTGCGTTATGCCACTGATCAAACTGCCTCATTACTAAGTTCAGACCTAAATCATTAAAATTCTAGTGCAAGATAGGATTCAGTAATGCCATCGCAGGCCAAAAAGTCATAGGAAATCTAAATGATCTAACTGAACGTGTACATAATGTAAATAGACAAGAATGATAATAGTTCTTGCAAGTCGCGAGCACACCCGCGTGCGTGTGTGCTGTTGTTTACACGTTTGTGTGTGCGTGAATGTGTTCGTTAAATTTGCAAGAACTACACAATAATATAAATACCCTGAGTGCAAAAGTCATAAGATCAATTCAACTGATATAATTTTTAGGAGAAAATTTTCGAAATTGGTCAGTCACTTAGGAGCTTAAAATTATTCTACTGTCGAATTGGATGCGTTCTCTATTGAATAATTTACAATTACAACTAAGCTACATATCTACCTTGTATAAACCTCTTTTAAATTCATTACAATTACACAAATTAAAGTGTTTATAAAATTAATATGAACGTTATTTCTAAATAAATATAAAACTTCACAAACCTTTTCAATCATGGGCGTTAACAAAATTCGTAACAATCGTTTGATATCACCCAAATTCCTTGACAATTGCTAGAAGCAATTCACTTATACTTTATAATTACAGCTGTAGTCTATACATCGAACATCGAAAGCTTACAATCAAGAGCTTCTGAAGCGCCTAATCTTAAGGAAAGTAAACAACTAGGAATAGAGAAAACGACACCAATCACACGTCAGAGCACACTCCATGCACTTAAGAGACGTTTCTTTTTAAATTAGTGACAGGTAGGTTTTAAAGTTCAGTTATACCTAAACCTCGCTACGTACCAAAATAACATTTCTAAAACTATCAACTACGTGAGAGCCAACAACGAAGATTACAGTTAACTACGATAGTTAGAAAGAGAGGAGAGGAAATATTAAGGGCCAGGACACAGGAAGAAGATTTTGGTCTTGTTAAAATATTTAAAACAGGTCCAAGAGTATCTTAACGCTATTATTGTTTAGTTACTACGAACAACAGATTAGCTAGAATTGCCATGCACATACATAGAGCTATTATCGTAATACATGATAAACCTAGCCTAGACACACGTACACGGTGAAGATTTAATGTTATATCTTAATATTACATAGATTGTGATTTTTTGAGTACAGAAGACGGACGGGTCGATCTCTTTCGGGAACCCATCGTAGACTTCGAACAGACTGCGGGAGCAAGAGTGCACAACGTAGGACTATCCAAAGAAGCTATGAAAATATCCCTCGTTTCAGAGAATGAAATTGAATTTGTACATCAGAAAATAGACGCTTCCAATAGACGATTTCAAACTATCGTTGATTTTTATATTTACAATAGGTGTATATCGAATAGATCTGGTTCCGCAGTGGATTGACAATGGTTTGCAAATACTGGGTAAATATCGCTTATAAAATAACTAGCAAGCAATTGCTATAGAAGTTAATATAAAACTAATGATAGAAATACATGATGTGCTGATTCCATGAAAGTTTTCGTTGAAGAACTTGAAATCTACTAGAAGAGTGGACGACCGTAAATCCAAGTGAAGATGGTATTAGTGAAAGATCAAGTAGCTAAGTGAGAGAGCGCGAGCGGGCTGGCCGCGTCAGGCGCACAGCGTTAGTTTATTATATTCATATATCACAGCTTTTGACGATAACAAATCTTTTGCATTTGCAGCTTATTCGTGGAGATAATAATTCGAACCATTAGCCTTGTTCACAACTCTTTAATCCGCATCCTAATAGCTTTTATCGGGGATGCCTTCACTTTGTTTAGCCTCTACGCGGATCGTCTTACCCATAATGTTAATCGCTCGAAAAATTTGCTCGCACATTGTTACTTTATCCTAAGCATAAAACATCGATAAAACATTAGAATCGCGTCAACTACGCTAACTTGATTCAACGGTAAAACAACAAGAGGTCTCGTTTATCTACAACTTTACATTAATCTAAACATTGACCTTATATTAGACATGCAAGAACATAACGACGACGATTACATATTGCGAGTCTCTCGCGGTACCAGTAACAATATTGTACCTATTATATTCGATGTGGACATTAAGGCTAGGTCGGTTACAGGTTACACACACCTAAACAAAACACACTGACACTGCACTGATATCGATACACTGCAAAGCACGCATGCAAAAGATTTCGAGGCAAAAGTTGAAGAGTCGAAGAGAGCAGAGCGAAGCCAAACACCGAAACAAGCCGAGCGGAATTTGGATGAAACAAATCAATCGAGACCGAATACATTGTTATTTCAATGTAAGTCGAATTCCGAAGATCAGACAAGAGAAGAATAATTGAGTATTGAGCCTACACGCGTGCCAAACTTCTTAAACTACGTTCATTCCCTCCTTTAATAATATTACACCGTTCTTCTATTAAATTTATTCACTTTACACTTAAATAACAATATATCACAAGCGTCATATAACAGGGGATAGAGTGGCATCCCTCGCTGTGATCGGTCGCCTGGCAGCTGGTGGTCGGTAGCCGGTATCCGGTAACCGGAGCCCATTCAACGATGACTTTTTGACCTAACGTATATTAATTACCGTGACTATTTCTGGTGACGAGGGCCGCTCTCAATTTATGAATGTATAAAAATATTATTGCTCATTATCAAGCACCAACGCGCCACTAGCCAACTACGTTCCGAAAAAATGTTTAAATTTAGATTCTTCCTACAAAAATGTTTGAGCGCGGGATGGTTTCTGAACGAAATATTGTTCTGTGGTTGGATGTTGGGTGTTGGGTGTCGGGTGTCGGGTGTAGGGTGTCGGGGACATGTGACGGTGACTCGCACAGCTACATCATGTATTTGTCTAATGCGCGCTCACTGCATCACGCACTTGCTCTCGATCTGGGACTTCAGTTCGTTCACTTGAGTTTCTATGGTGTTTTTCAATTCTGGAATAACACAGTGTATTTAAATAAATTTGATTTAATTCTTTCAAAATATTCATAATATTTATAATTAGTCTCTTTTATATGCAGATTATTCCCCAAAAAGTAATTTGACTTCGAGAAACTTTTTAAGAGCAAGCAAAATGTCCAATTTAATTCAACGAAAAAACTTGGTAAATTGATGAAAAAGGAAAATTACTGTTCTTTAATAAATTCGGTCACATTTCTCTGAGGATAACTAAAAAAAAAGAATATCGAAAATTGCGTTTAATTTTCAATTCTAAAGACGCTATTGTGGAACCAGTTCCAATTCTTTAATCTGTATTAATCTCAATTGTACACTCACTAGTGAACTCATCTTGATCCTCGAGCTCAGCCTCTGCTGCCAGCTCCTCGGGAGTTTTCTTCTTCCTCATCAGAGGATTATCTGGCTCTTGTTGCTGCTGTTCCGCTATCTCTTCCTTTTTGGGGATTTTGTACTGAAAGAGGCATTAAAACAATAAAATAATTAATAATTAGAGTAGACACACAAAAATACTTTTCAAAATAGTTTATATCTCTCCGACTTGATATTAAAAGTCTTTCAAATAGCAATAAAAGCGTTGAAAATAGGTTTTATTGTCTACAATAAAAAGGGATAAGAAATAAACATTGTACGAGAGCAAATATTAGCTCAATAACGCTCTGAACGCCCCAAGAGACGACATTCCATTATTCTATGAAACATTGATAAGTCTTGACCTTTAGAGCAATAATCTATTATTGTAAAAACATAATACATACAGATAAATAGGCAAAAATAAATTTACCAGTATTTCTGATAGAATATAATTATTACAAAGCAATTTTTAACACTGGTACAAATACTTAGTCAAAAATATTTTGTTACAATATTTATGGCAAGACTAGGTAAGTTTTTGAAAATGAATTCGTTCAAAGTAAAAAAAATAATGAAACCCGTCAGCGTCACTCACGACAAATCGTGTCGTCGGGTTCCGTCTAATTTCCCAACGGACTCCATTTAATTTACAATACCACATACAATACGTTCCTATCATCATATTGTGTTATTATAGGACGGTATTGTCTATGATATATTATTTTATCACTAAACAATTTATGAATTTATTTATTTTATGATTTATTCATGAAGATTTATGTGGGAAGAAAACCACAAAATATGGAATTGCGAGAGTAATATATAAACAATGTCATAATATTATTTACTGTTAGATATTGATCAAGTTTTTCCTTGTATAATCCGTCGACTTACGAATGGCATTAATCGTATAGTAAATTAATGTACTTTTTTTGGAAACTTTTTTAACCGGGTAAGATTAAAAGGATTATCACACTTAGATCCGGAAGTACTGTGAGATATATTGAAATCTTCCCCTGTAAATGAAAAATAATCAAACCCGAATTTTACTTTTAGTGATTAGCGTTGAAAAGAAAAAGCCCAACAAGTTGTCTAATTAGTATAGACTGAGGTTTTAATAAAAAAGTAACTAAAAAAATACAGTCTCATCACCTAACCAAATTAATAGGCTTAATTAAAAATGACCTAAAATCCAAAATCCTCTTTACATAATCCTCAATTGATATGCAGACTGCGGGTCGAGAATTTATATTTATTTTAAAATCATTCTCCAGAGACTTCATTAGCCGATACCCGACAAGCGGACTGACATCTTGATTTTTTTTTGTCCTAATTAGAAAAAAAATACCCTGGAAAAAGTATGATAATATTTTTTATACATTTCTTAGTTTCTTAAATGTCGAGTACCATCCAACAATAAAATAATAATTAAGGAATATCGAAAAAGTTTTTTTTTTTTTAAATATCATAGAGGGTAGAAATAATGATGTTACATACATGTGTGTGTTCGACTGAACAAAACTTCGTACATAAAATAAGGGGTCAAATAAATAACAATATAATTTAATTTGTGTGTCCGTTGTCATAAATTAACAATATTACCTTTACCGGAGATTAAGTTAATGAAGGCAAGTATGAATTATGTCGAAATAAACAACAATTAGGAGGTTTTGAATCCGACTGCGTATTTGGAACTGATTTATTACTTTCATTACGCCTCCATTAATTTAGGTTTAAGTTTAAACGTCAATTTATTGTTAACATGTAATTTTGAAATAAATTTATCAAATTATTTTGGAGGTGAATTTATAGTTTTAGATCTTTTGATTATCTGCCAGTATATTATCTGACTAGCTGTTGCCCGCGGCTCCGCCCGCGTGTAGGTCGCTTTTCGCGTGATCTGTGGAAACTACAATTATCCAGACCTATAATAGACTATATTATATTATATAATAGACGATATTATTTTAGAACTAATTTCATAACCATAGAAAATGTTATAGTGAGTCAACCTTAAAAGTTAGATATATCTTGTCGCGGACTTCTTTTTAAAATTTTTAAAGAGAAACAATTTCATAGAACATCATTTTTGCGTAACTGTCACCGTTTTCGCAGCGCACGCAGTTTTTTGTTTATTTTTTTACACCTTGCGTTAGAATATTCAAGTTTTAGTAATCATCCCTAATTTTTTGAAAATGAAACATAGCCTATGTCACTCGGGAATAGTGTAGCTTGCCAATGGTGAAAGAATTTTTGTAATCGGTCCAGTAGTTTCGGAGCCTATTCATTTCAAACATACAAAAAAATAAACAAACATTTCCTCTTTATAATATTAGTATAGATATAGAAGTATAGATTACAACGGTTCGTTAGACTAGATGCAATTCGTAATGTAATAACAATAATTATGTTTTATTTCAAGGATACTTAAGGCTACATACATGATATATATAAGTAACCTGCACTAGAATTTAACCTGTGTGGCAAGTAATTTACGCCTTCCCAGAATATTGAGATACACAAATATTTATAAATTAAACATAAAATTATAAAAATAAAATGAAAATCTAGAAAATAACTTTATATTATTCTTACTAATTGTCGACTAATTATATGGTGCTGTACATTATATTAATTACATGATATTTTGATTACATTATGATTATCACAAGTAGATCAATACGTGATTAAAATAATATTAAAATAGGTTATATTTTCTTCAAATCTGCCTCCGTGTGATGATGATTTACTTATCCCTTAAAATTATATCAATCTGTATCTTCCAATTCTTCTTCTCTTTTCGTCCTCTTCAGTAGAGATAGCCTCAAAGAAGTCAGCCTGACTCGATTAGGGAGTCACGTGGAACGGACTCCCTACTAGAGTCAATTTCACATCTATGAGCTTATTCACTGCACTATTCTCTTCTTTCTTCTGAGTGACGTCACAAAATAAAGTTCTATAAACGATCAAACTACAGATCTTGTCTAATATTACCTTAAATGAAAAGCCACATATGGAAACACTAAATTTATACAAAACCACAATATTTCTTTCAAACCACATTTTTTCTTTCTTTCAAAAACCAGTCACATTGTTTTACACTGAAAACTGAAATTAAGTGTAAAGTAAGTGTATTATTATATAAATAACTCAACACAAAATTTCATCAACACTCGTGCAAAAGTTTTGTTTTATTCTAATTATAGCCCAAATCTTTTTAAAGTCCATGATAATTAAAAAAATCCGCAATACGATATCATATACATTGTTGTATACTATAAGTTATAATCCACCAAAACATACATCAAAATCTCTTCAGTAATATATATACTAATAGCCTCGAAACTACTTAATTATATGTAGAAGTCTACTAAAATAAATAGATACCTAAAATCCATACTCATTCATTAAATCTGAGTGTAAAGTTTTAAATTACTTACTAAAAGAGGTTAGATAACCATCAGCGTACAATATAACAATAATCTAGCCCGGCATCGTTTGAGTTTCAATCAATTTCCGGTAGATGAGTTCGTAAGTGTATTAGTGGCGCCCTCTGCAATCTTTGCGCAATTTCAAGGACGATGACCTCAGTGTTATAGGTTTATTTTCGTAGAACCTTGTTATATTGTATTGGTTTCGCTATACTTAATAGATTGTTATAAAATAGTATTTTTTTAAATAATGGATGGCATCCAAATGAGGTAAGATCATGTAAGTTTGTTTAAATTCGCTATGGCGGCCTAAAGTCGTAAAATTTACTTTTTCTATATTGTCATGAAATATACCTAAATATAGTATATTTGAAATATATATATAAGATCCGACCCCTTCCATTAAAAAAGGGATCCAATAATTTCGTTGAACGCACAACCCCATAAAGAGCCCTTCCATAAAATCGAAATACATGTCGCGTAATGAAGGCGAATGTAAATCACATCGGCACCGACACAACGCAATGGAGCGTGTAATGTGTCGCTCGAAGTGTGGATCGGTAATGGTAGCAAAAAAAACATGAGACTATTATGTTTTAGAGGGATTTGCGTTGCTGTGTATATCGAAGCCCAAAGTCAATATTAACTGCAATAACTTAGTATTTATTTAATGTTATATTTTATCAGTAATAAAAGAGATATTTGATGTAAATTAAAGCTATTATTGAGATTTTTTGGATTTGCAGAAAGTAATGTTACATGCTGACCGTACTACCGATTTCCTTGTTTTATGGGGTGTTTAGCGTATGTCGGCTTAGCCATGACGTGGAATATATTGTAGACGTCGGGTCGAATACATGGGATTCAAAATATGTTATGTAGGCATCTGTGTGTGTAACAGTTTATACTGGATTTAAGGAGTTTGACGGGTATTGAAAACGTAAATACAAATGTTTATTATAATACTAGTACTATCATTGCCTTTAAAATGAAAATATTTTTTTCATTAATTTCGTATTTCACCGACTATTATCAGTATAAAATATATTTATAAATGAATATACTCAAAAATAACTTCTTAAACTAACTTTATTAACTTAACTTTGAATATCATTGAATAGCAATTATATATACTTTCTACATTTATTATAACAAAAGGAAAAGAAAAGAAAATTGACAATAAATTAAGTCAAAACTGACTTCATATCATTAAAAGTATTGAATCATCAAAACAACTTAGTCATTTTAGCAGCCGAAGTAATTTTAAAAGTATTTTAGTTATAAGTCCAATGGAATTTATATTATCTCAGATAATGCAAAAATATTTTACCTACATACTTCACCTTGCAGGTTATGGAATTTCAAATAATAGTTACTACTATAGTATTACTATCCATAATTCTTAAAAACTCAAATAACTTTGTACACTAACAAAGTATTGTAAGCGGTACTTTAACGTTAGACTCTAATTGATAGTATTAAAGTATTAAAAAAGTAACTTATTATTTTATGAATATTTGGATTATCAGACTAGAGTTTTTATTATTAGAAGTTTTAAAACCAATAGGCAAGAACTAGAACAAAAATATGTGCATTTTTGTAACTACACTTAGTATTTGTTGTTACTACACCGTTTATATATAGTATGTTAGTTTCCTCGTCTGTAGTGTTTGTCATCTTGAGTTGAGATTGAGTTTACTAACACTTGACTAGTACTTACTGCTGTATTTAAAGAGATGGGGCGAGAGAGAACTTTGTTTGAGTTAAAAAAAGGTTACGAATTGAACCTAAATGTCAAAATACAGTTATATATAAACATATATATATATATAGTTACAGTTCAAATGATCAATGCAACTGTCGACAACTTTACCTGTGATACAAACGCTCAATCATATCGCTGTAACTTGCACTCCGCTCTCGTATCGGAAAAGTTTTAATTGTGGGGTGCGGCCCCTCTAACAGCGATGTTGATTATGTATGGATAACTATTCTCATTAATTAAGTGACGCTTGTTTCTTAAATGATATTTATTTTTATTGATACGTGTCATTTGTCTCGTATCTTGTAACGATAGTTTCTTCATTATTCCTAAGTAATTTTCTAAAATATATATAATATAACCGTGTTATCATCCATCATTTGAAATCGAATCTGAAACATAAATAACACTTCAAAGCACTTTCAATAAGAGCTTTGCAATCAATTTTAAGTATTAGAACCGATATTATCAAACCCTTTCATATAACAGCGACCACTTTAAGTTACGACTGGGTCAGGCAATACCATGGACTGTAAATTATAACTTATAACAAAGTTAGACAAAAACCATTCTTAAATGCAAGGATTTAAAAGCTAAAATTCTGGCAAATGTTTTTACGTGCTCTGCTGTACTTATGAGAATTTGGGAGTAATTGACCGATCTAATAAAATTTTGTCTTGCGAAGTTAGGGGTTCGAACTTTTTCCATAAAGAAATAAGCTGTAAAATGAGTCGTATACATTTCAAAAATATGGTGATAAAATAGGTTTTTTATTGTGATTAATAAAAATCATTGCTTAAGTATTATTATGTTATATTAATACCGACAAAATCGAGAGACCTTAAATTTTAAATCTACACATACAAATATAAAGTGCTGGTTGATACAGGAACCGTCACTGATGGGGACCGATACCAGGTCACATCAATTCAAAAGCATTGATATTTATATCGACGCAAGGTCTATATATTTTATATATATTTATGTAAAATTTAAAAATTCTTGACGCACTGAATAATTTAAGCAACGAAATGGAGCTGATAAATGGGGGCAAGTTCTCAATACAAATAATAAGATCACGCCCGTTTCGTCACGACGCCTGCAAATTGTATAGAGCGAACGCTTATTGGTTTTACATATGTAAATGTATGGGTCGTATTCGAATTTTCACGTCTTGGGGGCCATGGGAGTTGAGAATTTCAATTTAAAAATTCCAGTCTTCTCCATATAAACGGGAATTTTAGTTCACTATTTAAATTTTTAAACAAGATTCCGTTATAAAATATTCGTAGTGAATAACTCAAAATATCTTGTTGCTTATTGAGATTCTGCAAAAATATACCAATATTAAAAATGAATTACATTTTTAAAGAAATATATAGATTACGTTTATGATAAATACGCTGATACCCGAACCCTACCAGACGGCACAGCACTCCAAGTTACAGCGAATTAGCCAGGCCTTTGACGAGCGCATTGAAGCACAAATTTTATTAGAGGAGAGTTTGAAAGCTGGCGCCTAATAGCTATTAGTGAGCAGATTGTTGGATGGTAACTTACGCGAGTAATTCTATTATATTTTATGTACTACTAAATGCCCCCGGTATCATATCTAATAGACTATTCAATTTTGTTAAACATAACAGTAATTGATTATTATAAGTCCCCTTTCCTGTTCCATCTTTCTGTTTCTAATAAATTAGAAGATGCGCAGTAGGTTTCTATTTATAGATGAAGTGCGTCTTGCAAATTGTCTTTACAGTTTTTATTTTAATTATTGAAATTTAAATAGTAGTTAGATTTTTTAAACAGACGGTTAACATAATGGTTATATATTCATTCATCAGAGTTTCTTATATAAAATGTACCCAAATTCGAAATTAAATCTACGGATCACGAGTTGGCCCTGTGAGAATAGAACTAAAAACTTTCGGCTCAGGAGTCAGGGGAACTAATAGTAGACCGTCTGCGTCCATATTCTACTCGAATGATTATCTTTTGACTTTTCGGGTATCGCCGAGCTACGTCGCTAGTATCAACTTGGACAGTTTGTTATGTAATATTACCGCCACAATATTACTAAGTGGATTACTATTACGTATTAGATATAATTAAATTAACTTCCAGTTTAATATTCACTTACAGTGTAGAAATATCTATTATTAAAATAATACGCTCTAAGGAAATAAGTGTATTGACATTTTTGCTCTAAATTATTATATATTAAAATTATTCAGTTCCCTAATTATCATTATAGTACAGGTCTTATAATCAAAGGCATTTTCAAGAACGTGCAAGTTCTTTGAGTTCAAATTAGAATGAAATAAATAGGTCAGGTCTTTAGAAACTGCCACTTCTCAATTACCTGCACTAAGTCTAAGATGGCCGCCGTGTGTGATATACGAAATTAGTGTTCAGATTTTTCTATTTTAATGATAGTTAAATACCTTATTATATAAATATGTAATTATTAATTCATTGGCAAAATTTCGTAGTATTCCAGTTAAATTTACCGATAAATTTCAAACACTAAACCAAAACTGTACTATTAAGAGATTACACAATATATTTGTATATAAATCCTGCATAAATGATGATAACACTGGTGTACGGTACATCGATACATCGCTCGTTAGAGACATTCAAATCACTAAATGGATTTCGCTGCCGGAGGATACATTTGCATGAGGTTATGCATACTAATAACTATTATTATATAATATATGTATTATAACAATGGATTTAAGAGAATAAAATCCTATTAGTCTAGGAGTTGATGGTTTTTCTTCGTGAATACCATATCGAACAGTGCAATGGGATTGACGTTTTATTAGCATATGTACGCTAATATTATTTTATAGTATTTTTGTATTCTGTTATCTAATGCGTAAACTTTGCTTGACTCTCATACTATTTCGTAGAAGGCTCTCATTATAAAAATGTTTTTGAATGCAAAAGAACAAAGGAAAAGCACGTGAAAGCAGACAAAAGAAACAACAATAAAAAGAACTTATAAGATAGCTGTGTTTGTTTGTATTTTAAATAAAATAATTCTAAAAAAAACAGACTGCAAGTTTAGAATAATAACTGCAATGCAGCATAAATGTCGAGATTTAATTAAATTAATGCGTGTAAATAATATATGAACATTAAACATTGTGCTAGAATGACTGTTATATGACGTTGATTACCCGTAACTATATGAATTCAATTGATATTGTTAATAATGCAATTTCTTCAAATTGTAGATAAAAATCACTCAAGTAGATATTATCTTGCTCAGATGTGAGCAACGATTTTTTATGAAGAATTTAAGATATAATAATAATAAATAAATAATAAATAGAAACATGAAACTTGCATCGTTGAAAAAAGAATATACTTATGCTTTTATAAAAATACATTTTTGGAAATTCAAGGTTTTAAACTCTGAAATAGCGGGATAAAATATTTACGGACGTCTGAAATAAGATGAAACTATTTTATAAATTTGGTAAGATAATGCAAAAAATATATAGATTCTATAAACAATAGTTTTAAATTGAGTTCTAAAAACCAGTAAATTAACAATATGAAATATGAGACTCGAACGATTCACCCACGTATGAAGCAGCTCCTTGACCCGTTTGCTATTAATTGTCCGTTCACCGATTGCCTGGAATTTGACGGATTTTTGGTAACAAACTTTGTTTGATAATTCTTTTGTCTGCAATATTTGTTTATTATATATATTTCGTTGTTTATCATTATTTGGTTAGTTCTTTTCTTTTGGTGCTAGTTTTATTATTTGAACTCTTTTATTACATTTTTATTAAGCAAGTTGTCATCTGAACTAAAGATCAAAAGTTTTTAAGTTCTGGAAGCGAGCCAACTTTCCTAACCTCTACTGAAGAGCACTCAACAGTACCGAGAATTCTCGTGCATTTAGCATATTCTTAATGTTTACATTTCGTATCAACGAGGCCTCGAGACTATCTTACTTTACAAGGAAAATGTTCAAGTATATTGAAGTGTGTTCAACTAAATTTGCCTAAAATAACGGTAGAACTATTGAAGTCATGAATGTAAAATAATTCCAGAATATAATGGTATAAATAGCATATTGACATCGGAATTGAGAAGTAATTAAAAATGACTTAAATGCAATTACAAATTAAATAATTATATAATTACATAAAATAATGAAAGTCTTCAGAAATGCTATAAAACATTTTACTTCTGTTATTATCAAGTGTCATTACATTCGCCTACCTTATCCCTGATCTCCTGGCGCATCTTCTCCCGTTCTTCCTCCATCTTGCGGTGCTTTTCCTTGCGTCGGTCTTCTGCCTCTTTGATGGCCTCCTGCCGCTCACGTTCGGCTTCTTCTTCCTTTTCCTTATCATCGCTGTCATCTCCGTCACCACCGACTGCACCTGCAACAACATGACATTGGTTAGAGACAAAATAAATTAAACATACCTTTTACAAACATACAAACCGCCCCGTTGGTCGAGTGGTTAGCGCAGATGCCTAACGTGTTACGGCGCAATGAGGCTCGGGTTCGATTCCCGGCGGAGACAGCCATTTATGTGATGAGCATAGATGTCTGTGTTTCTGGGTTTGGTCGTTTATTAAATATATTCTCAGTATTTATATGTGTATTTCTATATATTTGTATCGTTGTCTAACACCCTTAACACAAGCAAATAATTTGCTTACTTAGGGGTTAGATCAATGTGTGTAATTTGTCCTAATATTATTATTATTATTTTCTCTGTATAATAGTATATTATTTATTTTATTTTTTCTTTATTTTCGTTTAGTATTTGAGCCCTCGTGAATACAACTTTAGATTTAGCTTTTGATTTATAGATATATTTTACATAATATAAACCTTTCTTAACATTCTTCTCATATTAAATCTTTAATTTAAATTTTAAATAAATATAACGAGCAAAGATTCGAACCCGCAACCTCTGGGAAACCGTCCCATTGCTATTTGTAATATCTTTACTTTATTTTAATAAAAGAAAATCTAGAAATCCTTATTCCATTTCCCACAAAGGTAATTAAAAAAGTTACTTTGTAAATAGAAAGTACAATCCCTGCATCAAATGAACCAGGAAATAACTAACTGTTCAATCAAGATGGAAATAACCAGATTTAATTAAACGTGAGTAAGTCGAATAAGCGCTTAAATAGAAACTTAGTTCAAACGGGTGAGCGGTTCATTGCGGCAACATTCGATTTATTAGTTCGTTCCTTTGCGTAAGAGTTTTATTTCCCAGCAAATACCGAGAGCATCAACTTTCGCCAACAATGCGACTGTACTAATAATATGTTATAAAGAGATGGTTTTGTTATTAATAATATAAAATAAAAACTTTTCACGTGTAATACATATATATCGATAGTTCCAGAGCTAATTGGCCTAAGCGATGTTTTGCTTTCGAGTTTTATACTTATTTGATACGAAACAATCGCTGATTTCAAATATGTATATAACTCTATTTTGCAAAAAAAAATCGCTTAAACCAAATAGTCCTGCAATCGTCGACATGTATATTCGTACCAAAAATTATATTGTCTCGTCTAAAAACCACTGAAGCTGTGACACCCCAAAGCAATACCTTTTCAAATTAGCGAACGCATGTGCAGCCTAGGATCGGTATTCACAAACTGGTCGGGACCGCTTCTAACCGGTTTATCCGGTCGAGTGGTGTGCCATTCAAAAATCCATTACACGTCAATATAAGCATTTGTCTCCGGACGCCCCGACGCTACGGAATTCTGAGCCTATTTTCCAACACGATGACTTTTAAAAGGTTTTCTGTCGCTCCATGGGTTTCAAATTTTGGCAGGTTTTGGCGTTTCGAGATTGTCATGAATATTAAAATGGGTTTGAAAACTCGTTGTGGTATTGCTATTTTTTTTATATATATATATATTGGACTCTCTTTTATATCATAGCAGTCAAATTAAATATAATTTATTTTATAACAACGTGAGTGGACATATTTTCTTAAATAAAGATAAATACTAATAAGCCAAGGCACTATCAATATATACTTTTTTTGTATGTTTCTTCATATATTAGTGTATTAAGAAAAAACTGCTGAACTAATTGAAATCCCTGCGAAATTTTCACCGTTGGTTCAATTCAAATCTAACGCAAGTTATGGTACACATTACACCTAGCCCCAACGTTTAGAAGTTAGTTCATTAGCAAAACTATATCAATTAAAACATACACGTTTTTTAGAAAACACAACAAAAACAAAATAAAGTTGTATGAAGCTTACAAGATGGCGTTAGTATGTAAAGTAGATCACTGACGGAAACAAGTTTTTTAAGTATTCTACAAACTTTTAGTCTATATAGCCTTGTTGCTTGTGGGATAAGATAGACAAAACAGACTGTAACACAAACAAATTTAAAATAAATATAGAATGAAAAATAAACCGATACGGGCAGATATTTGGACCCGAGACCTCTGGGAAAGCGTTCCGTCGGTCCACCAATTGAGCTAGGTTATCGCTGCTCGGTTCGATGAATTTAGCATTCCATAGCGTCTTTATCGGTATTTCCCAGAGGTAGCGGGTTTGAATAACTGCCCATATAGATTTATTTTTCGTTCTATATTTATTAAAATTTAAATAAGCTTAACATGACTATACATGATTATAGATAGTTTGATACAAATATATTATAATATAACAACTGCTAGACTTGTATAATTGTAGGCTCGAGACGCTAATGAAAAATTGTTGAATGCTACAACACTTGTAAGTCTACCTTCCTCTGTGATGTAGTGTTGCTAGTATTACAATTCCCTTAGCTTACAAAAAGCTCTACGTACTTTATGAGTGGGAAATTATATTTTTATCCCTGGGTAGCTTTTAGACCAAGAGCTAGTTCGAAATAAAGTGGTTAGTTTTACTCAGTATAAAATATTATTTTTATAATAATCTAAGTGCTTTTATCGTGTTTTTATATACATAGATTTGAATATAGTTCACTAGCTTCAAATATTTTTTCTATTCTGTTATATCATACTATTCAAAATTTTCAATGTAAAAATACTTGAAATTATATTTGACATTCTGAATGCTGATTTTCACGAAGTTATTGGAAAATATTTGTAGTACGGGTGAATGACCTCGTCACAAGTCATTTGCAGCAACCGCAATCAAAATCAATGTAGACACTGACAGATATCCAATGAAGTAATAATGGTTATAATAATAATATAATGGAATTTAATAACATCTTCATATTATGTAAATTTTAAGCACTGAAGCTTACCTGTTTGTGAATTGTAATAGGATTTTGGCGTTATAAAGGAATTGATATATTTCATTATAAGTTTTATTGTAAATATTAGTTCATTGTAACGAATTCTTGTTTCAAAGGACACAAGGTATTCCATTTATTCTGATCATTCGAAAATTCATTATTATTTAAATTATCGAATGAATATTCAGAGTCTTATATTTAATTAAGAATCCCAGACGACTTGAGGTCGTCCGCTCGGGAAAAGAGGAATCTGTGAAGTACAGTTAGCGGAAAAACTCACTTTTTAACTTTTATGAAGTAAATAAAACATTTTCTGACAATATCTGTCATGTTCAAATAAATGTAAAAAATTGAGTATATTTCCTTAATGAAATATTTTTCTTGGTCGAAGTTCGAGAGAAGGAATGTCAGCGGCATCTGATCGACTAATTGAATCGTGACTCTAATCATAAACGAACCTCCTTTGACGGTCGTCCCTTAGCGCTGCTTAAGTATTAGAAATTATTTATTAATATTTTCAGTCTTACATGGAAATTTCTTGAAGTATTCAGTAATAATCTATTATTTCTTATAATTCGTATTGTTTATACTTTATATATCATTAAAAATAAACTCGAATGTTTATTAATTATATTAATGATTGGAGGTGTCTAAGCAAAGTCAGAGTTTTCATACTTCTGGAAAATTATATCAAATCGGAATTGATAATAAAATTTAAACCAATTTGCAATTATTATATTTTTATTCAAAGTTTCGAATCCAAATGACAGTTCAAATTATAACCATAATGTGGGTATGAGTCCGTGGTATTTCAAAACAACTGTGGCGTGATGAAACCATAATTTGTATGCACCAGTTTAAATGTCAGTTCAGTTGTAAAAAGTTAATACTCGAATAGACTATTATGATTCACTGTACTATATCTATTAAATATATATTCCTTACATATTTAATAGATTTAATTTTAATCTATTGAGAATGCTATAATTATTTACATTTTTGCCAACCATACCTATATACGTGTCTATTACGGTGACGGGCATGAAATGTTATGAGGGGAATTCCTGTATTATGAGCAATAAAATATTATCATGAGTGTATATATGTGAGAGCTCGCGCATGTGTGGGTATAAAAGTATATCATCAGATAAAATTTCAGATTAAAAAAAATAAAACTGAATAGCAGAAATACAACACAAATACAATATTTATTATATTACAATAAAGAATAGGAAAAACAGAAATAAGACTAAATAATAAATGATTAATGATATTGGCTAAAGTTACGATAATTATGACTAAGCAAAAGTTACTTCGTTAGTGCAGACTTGAGTTTACTCAATTATAGCTTTATTGAGTTGTGAGACTCAATTGTCAAGTTTACACCGTCTTCAGATTGAGGATTGGGTCTTGTAACATGTGTAAATAACTTACTGTTTCTCAGTCTGTTATAACAAATATTGGGATTATAATATAGTCTAGAAAATGTAGTTTATTAATACTAAAGTCAGAAAAGCAGATGTTCCAGGAATTACGTACCGGAAATCTTTTATATCACATTTGGAGATAAAATAAGGGTGAATCCGGAGATGTTTACTAGTGACTTGAGTAATCTCGGTCCGTCGCATTTACGACTTTGTTTACTCATATTTTACGATACGTGATGTTTTAGTAAACAAATTATTGACGGTTAATTTGTTGGACAATTCTGCATTTATTGACAGAAATGTTGTTATTATAATTGAGATGGAATGCCTTTTATAAATGTCTTAAATGTTTTATTTATCCTTAGTTTATTGGAGTAACCAAATTTATCCACGGCTACAGTTGCACATTCCAATTAGTAAAGATAAGTGTGACTGTTCGTGAGTACAATTGATGTATCCTAACTAAAGTCATAAAGAAATAAATCAGTGTGTTAGTTACGCTCTTAGGTCTTTACTACTCAACAGATCATATCACTTCGCACACAAGTTGCCAGGGCTACAGAAATGGACATAGAGTACATTTCATCGTTATAAAAAGTACTGTTACCGAGGGATACAGAAATGAGATTTTGACTAACTTCTGAAATAACGAAATGCTGGTTACATAGAAAGCACTTGTAAAGCTACTGGCATTAAGCAGTAGACTATATATAACTATACCTTAGAAAGTCTTATTTGTATATCTTTATAGTAAATGATTGAAAAGGGCCTTAATTTGCAAAAAAATCTAAATATGATTTCCTATATTTATAGAAAAATAACTTGCTAAGTGAGAGAGTCCAAGTTTTGAGCTTTAATTATTAATATATTTTATATAAATATAAAATATATTAATTATTAATATATTTTACTTTATTAATAATATATATATTATATATTTATTTTTTATATAAAATATATTAATATATAACCAAATAACCAACAGTTATTTGGTAATAGCTTAAAATCTAATTGGAGCGGTATATTATTACAGTTGTTAATAAACAAACAAGAGAGAATGATTTTATTACACATTAAACTGGATTATGCAATTGCTGTAATCTGTTATTACGTATTGGTGCAAATGGCGTCCAATTTAATAAATATTATTGTTACACAGTGCTTGTTATGTAACTTAATACTACAATAATTATTCTAATAGCTTTTAGTTTGTTATAAGCTGTATGTTTTATTGATAACAGTGATTTTAAAAGATTTTTGTTGTAAAAGGTTTAGTTGGTAGCGTGCGTGCATGGTTCATATCGATTGTTCTAATAATAGTCTGCAAACTCAACTCTCGCAACCTCATACAGTAAACACACTCTAGGTACTAGAACGATTTTTTAAAACGTTAAAGTTTTAATGGGAAGACCTTGTTATGTAGTTAGTACATAGTATTGGTTAGTAATTACAATTTTTACATAACATTAAAATATTGATTAAATATTGGTTTTAATGAAACCATTAGTTGCTTACTTAATATATTACAATTCACGTAACAGTTATCGCTAATATTGTTTATTTTATTTCAATATAATATACAATTAGTAAATAATAGATATTGTAAATTAAAACAAATTATTAACATTATTATTATTATTCTTAACAGAGACAATAAGACAAAGAAGACAGTAATTGCTATGGAAGTAAAACAAAAGTTTCCTTAATAAGACTTAGTTTGAAATGTGTCCGAAATTTAGGAGTTTATTTGACTCTTAAATTACGTTTTATCACGTAATTATAAGAAATATTCTACTTTGTAATGGCTCAATTATTTTTTACTTTTATTATACCTAATGAATGCCAGTGAATTGGCCTGCCAGTACATAAATACAGTTTATTTACTTAATAACAAAAAAATCGTTCTATCCCCTTATCATATTCGATGTCAAAACTTCGATCCCCGAAAGAATTTTCATTTGCAATGCATTATAAGTAAAAGTCAATTGTATCTGTAGCACGTGCTACGCTGTAGCAATACCACGTCGACAACGCTACGTGTTCTACGACATCGAGATGTGTTGGCTTGTACACATTTACTTTAGAAACTTTCAGCTCATATTGTAAGACAACTTTTGGAATTGACTCATATAACAGTTTGTTATTTTTTTATAATGATAATAAATAATTTATAATGGTAATTTATAAATTGTATGAAATATGATTTATAAATTTTTATACACTTAATATTCGTAAGCAATTGACATTATATAAAAATTTATTTGTGTAATCAATAAAATGAACCATCAGATTGAAAGCAATAGGTTAAGAACGTGTTCAGCTCCTGTGCTGTCTGACAAGCTTACTATTTTAAAGAAAAACCAACAGTATAAAATTATAAGCAATAATAAATATTAATAAAACTTTTATTAAAATTGATCCTTGAAGTTAGGATGTTGGAATTAATTAAAAAGAGACTCAGGGGATTGTTAATAGCTGTGCTGTAACTGGAGGCTGTATTTTATTGTTTTCTTTATAATTTTGTATAATATTTTAGCTGTCTTGGAGTATGATTAAGGGGAATTCTATTAACATTGACTTTATTATTTACCCCATTAATTGTTATATGCTTTTAATCTTATGCAGTTTTAATGCTCTGATTATCTTAACTTTAATTAGTTATCTATGTTATATCTGCCACGTCATATTGAGTAACGATCGCTATGACATATGATATACATTGCAATATCGTATAATATAATGTATTAATAAATAAAAGATAGGGGTGGTTAAGTTGAGTGAAATTGATAAAATCACGGTTTGCGGTCGGCGGTAAATAGTAAGGGATTACAATGTACGTGTGGTGTATTGTTTGATAATATAATATAATTGAAATTATATATAAACATGTTTGGCCACGTTGATCTGTTTTATTTATTAAATTAATTCTTAAAGAAGAAGCTTCAGAAGCCCTTCAGAAGCTTTCATCCAAATAAAATCAATTACAGTTTACAGGGTATCGACACAGTAGCTCAATTATTACGTCGACGGAACAGTATCCCAAAGGTCGCAGATTCAAGTCCCGCTCGTGTTGATGAATTATTTAATCTATATTTATATAAAATATATTCTATAATAAAAAAAAACTTTTTATTACTACTTCGTTTATCATTTATTAGATTCAAAGTGAAATAAAGCTCGGCTTAGGACGAAATTCCAAACAAAAACAGCAGTTTCCAAAGACAATATAAGAAACATCTTTTATTAAAGTCGCAGCTGGTACCTCGTGTCCATTGCAGCGTTTTTCTGACGATAGATATGTGTTAATTGAAATAGACACGAGCGAAATCAATTTTAAACTGAGCTCTGTGAACGATTTTTAATTGAACTATACCTTGTTTTTTTTTTACAAATTTTCCTCCGATATTTATTGTTCTAGTTATCCAGTGTTATGGATATTATATATACACACTATACAATAGTCTGTTTGGTATAACATTTTCCATAATAGCCTAAATACATGGAAAATAATAACTGTACTAAAAATATTAGTATAAACCGAAACCAAGAAAATATATTTTTAAAACTTGGCCTGATGTTCATAAAAATAGAAAATGAATATTATATTTTATGGGTTGTTATATTGTAAAAAAAAACCTTTAATCTCCAATGTTCCATTTTTAAGGTCTGTTTATCTGAGGACAGGAACAAAACGTATTTCATATAAGAGCAAAATTTAATAATACGGTATTCGAGGAGATTACAATTACAACGCTTTATGATCCGTTGATCACAAACCAATCTGCTCGAGATCGAAAATAATATTCAGGTCTCCAATATTTTTAGAACGCAATAAATGTATTTCGTGTGTACGAAGTATATCAATAATATCATACAATTTTAGGTATTCCCCAAAGCATGAATCGGTATAATATTTTATGGTTAAAAAAGAGTAGATATTCAGAATAACTCCACTGTAACGTATCGAAAACACGCGCCATTGCCTTGAATAAATCGACATAAAATGCTTTATATAATATTAATGCCTAATATTATAATATTTTAGAGTGACTGTTAGTTAAGTTATATATTTATTATTATTATCATTTAACCGAAAACCAAATAATTCGATTTAGATTGGTTACTTAGTCATTTATATTTTGAACATAATAAGGTATTTATATTAAATTATTTTGCAGAAATGATTATGAGTTACTAGGATTAATACAAGTGTAACATAATGTAAGTGTAACGTAATGTAAGTGTAAACATATAGAAGTGTAACGTAAAACAATTATTATACAGTTCTTGAAGAAACAACAATATAATACAGCTATACCAGAAGCAGTTGACGGCGCACGCGATGCGTATTCAAATGAGTTTGGTTTAAGTTACGAGGGAGTTAAAATGGAAACATGAGTTTTGTTAAACTGACCTAGAATTTGGTTTGGATTTTCCATAATTAGTTCACCAATATTGATAAAAGTGTATTTATTTTCTAGATATAATTTGACCCTTCGATAACGAAGTAAGTACATGCATAGTTTTTCATTCCTCTTAAGGACTGTTTGAAAGTTGATAACATTTATTGTTAATTATTTTAAAGGGGTTTAATAAAATGTCTTTGAATAAGAAACAAAAAAAAACCTTTGCTTACAAGAAATATATTTAAAGAGTAAATAATTACAATTATTTGTTTAAAATAAATTTATATTGAGCTGACGAATTATTATCACTTTTCACAGATCTGAACGGTTGTTTTTAGAACAGATGACAAGAAGCCTTAAAGGTATATGTTGACCTTAAAACTCTAACTTCATGTAACGTCAGTCTTGCTCCACATAAAGTATTCGCAATAATCGTGAACCTAATATCGTATCGGATGCAGTAAAAACAGTGATTTGTGGGCAGTTTTTATTAGCGAAGGCTACGTGAGGCTCAATAACGGAAAAATTTTGATTAGAAAACCTGCGCACTTCTGTATTTCTGTTTCTTTTATTCGTTTCATTCCAATAATTCGAATAGTGCTAGGATTTATTATATTCCTTTTCTCCCTTGTATTCCAGGAATAACTGGTATTTAAAGAAAGCCAGGAAGATTTTGATAATTAATTTTATAGTTCTCTGCTTCTGGGTCATTTTTAATATTCTATAAATAACAGTTATAGATCCAGAAAATATCTAGGTCATAAAAACCCATTACCTATGTAAGCTAACACTGAATCTGTATAATCGCAATGATAAATAATATATAAAGTGCAATGAACAGAAGCAAATGACCTAGATTTAGCTAAGTTGATGTTCTAATTTCGTTTTAAATAGATAACATTGATTTAATAATGTGTTAAAAAAATAATACTTTATTTATTTTAAGCATAATTTAATTAAAACGAGACGCTTCCTAAATTTCCTTAACTACAGAGTAATTACAGGGATGTAATTATCCAAGCAATCACTTTATTTTATGAAGGCAATATTATTTATGCTTAATTGGAATTCAATTTATTTTCACACTTAATGCGAGCAATAAATCTGTTTTAATTATTATGTGCCGCTGCCTCTAGTATTTATTATCTGTGAAATTTTAATAGACTTGAAGCCATATTATATGTTTATATTTCTTACTACCATTTAATACTTATAAAGTAAATTTCTTTCCACAGAGTACATTTTCTACAGAGTAGCCTAATCCCGCGCCATGTTCATCTAAAAGCATAGTGATGTTCTCTGATTGGTCAGTACATTAATACATCTGTCCCCTTCCAACATTGTATAAAGGACAAAGACGGGATTATAAAGACCCTTCCAAGTCGTTAAAAGTTTGCTCTAAGATTTGCGGTCTTATAGAAAAAAGTCTTGGCTTTTTAGAAGTGAAATAAATTGAAGAAAGAATATAAAGTTTATTGTTGAAGTTTTGCAAGAATCTGCTTTGAAAAATAGTAAAATCCTAGATTTTTTAATAGTTAAACAATTTTCTTATCTTATAATACGTCAGGTATGTATGGAATTTCCTGGTTATCCTGTTTCAGACATAAAAATTAGGTTACCCTTATTCTCGCCGATCTATTGCCTAGAGACCTAACTTCTAGCTCGATTTGGAACTATGCCAATGCTTAAATTATTATCTGCCGTGTAAAGTTTAGGCGAGCGGAAAGTTTTAGAATTTTACACTATTTTAAAGTAATTTTTATTCAATGATCTGTTTACGTTATAGAGCTTATGTATGATTTTAATTATTAAATTAAACTTTAGAAACATAATTAATGTTTATGAAAAAAAAATGTATTTCAACGAAGAACGCAATATTCAATACAAGAAAGAAAAAATATCAAATAAATAAAATAAAGATAAAGCTTTTATAATATGATTCCAGTCTTCAAAAATAACTCGAGGTCATATTGAACAGACTCCAAATTTAAAACTCCAAAGAACTAAAAATAAGAATAGCAACCATTGTTGACTTTGCTTTGTTAAAAGACAGATCTTGGGAAAATAATGCCACCTCCAAAGAGTATTGAAAAAGCAAATATGATACCGAGCTAGTGTTTAGACTGTGGCATTCTTTAGAGAGTTGTGGGTTTTCGATTATTATTGATTCAGTTTGTATTTAGTAATTCTCTTCTTTGTTTTTCTTACAATTAAATACTTTAATTTCATTTTTAAAAGTCTAATGTGATTTTAATTTTAATTTTAAATGTATAGTTATAAGGAAAAGTTAAAATTATTGTTTCCTACAAAGTAGATATGTGTATAAATCCGTAAATACGTATGCTCGAGACTTTTAAGATCTTGAAGCTTTAAAGTTTCCCAACCGAGGGAGAATAATATTTCGTAAGTAGAAGGATTAAATTTGTTAATCTGTGGTTTTTGCAAATTAAGTCTTCAAGTAAGACTAAAAACTTAAAAATACTCCGACTTACGTGCCGCATACAATTTTAAAATAAAAAAGAACAAATGGAGTATATTTAAGGGGTTATAGTTCTTACCCGCTTATAATAAAGGTCATTATCCTTTATCTATATAATGTATGTCGGAACAACCCCTCTGGCGTTAGGCCAAGTAGGGTAGGTTCAACTTGGCAGTTTGTTTCAGACCACACTTGGCTGAGTTAAGTGACTTTATTTTACAAAAATAGTTAACTTTATACTCTCTATTGAACATTGATTTAGTTTTTGTTCGTATTTTACGCACTGCAGTAGATTGAAGTTATTTTTGACAACTTGGTATTTAAACTGGGTGTAAAAGATTTTTTTAATTTGACCTACATAGCGATGACTAAAAAATAAAGATGTTGGGATAGAAAAGGATGAAAGCGATCTTGTATTATTCACAATATATATACTTTTCATAATAGTTTATAATATAATATTTTTCTAAAAAATATATATAAATTAAATAAAAAAAAAATAGCTTAAACAAGTTTATTTCTAAGCTAAACTTATAATACTATATGGTAAAGTTAAATTGTTTAAAAAGATTAGTGTAAATCGAGTAGATGTAATGTGGGTTTCCCAATGAGTCTGCAATGCGGCTTCGGGAAAGTCTTTCAGTTATTACTTTTAATTTTAATCCAGAACGCAATGCGCTGAAAATTCCAAACATTTTTTTAACGGAAAATTATTCCGACATTTGCAAAATCCACTCAAACGACTCGACGGCTGCTATGGTCGAGGGTTTTAAAAGTTATGGTAATTTTTTTCTACCGCAACATTATTTAATTAATTTATATAAAATTAAGGTGCCCAAAAACCAACAATATTATTTGGTTTGATAATCATCTCGATAAATGTTTTTTTTTTCGAAGCTCGCAAAGTTAATATTTGTTTTACAATTTATTAGATGTTGGTTTTTTATGAAAAAAAAGGAAAAAAACAAAAGTTAAAGAAGGGTTCAAATAAAAGAGTTTCAAAAACTTACCTATGAAGTTCATCTTGCCGTCACTTTTAAATTGACTACAACCCTAATTTAGCAAATTGCCATAACAAAGGGAAATATAAAAAATATTTTATTTTTACTTTAAGTTGAGCACCAATTTTTTTTCTATACAGAATACATGATACGTATCAATGACTAGTACTAGAAGAGCAGAAAGAAGTGAGAGTTGTCGAGAAATTACATCGTGGACGCGGAACGACCCTCCGTCGCGAGTGTCGGAAGGCCAATGCTGCCGTTCCCTCTACGTGTCGGTATTTATGGCTGCAGTACGCACGCACACAGGCGCGCATGTCCTTACACCCCTCACCCACACTGGCCTACTTAAGTGGGTGCAAAGGGAAATGGAGGCGCTATTGTCAATCTGTAATGGGGAAGGAAAAGTTGGTTCCCGTCAATTTGTGTCTATAATGATTGTAATTGTCGATATCGCAATATTTCAGGATAAATCTCTCGGGCACTTCTAAACCCCTGGTACAATATCACTGTTTTATATCGTAATGAAAAAGGTGATTCTTTCAAACAGATATAAAGGGCTTTTTAAAACCATTGGATCGCCAATACAATGATTCCAATAAATAAAAGAGTAAGTAAGAAAAATTGGCTGTATATTTCATTCCCCCTTAACGCACACATTCTCAGTTGGCCGTCCGTTTTGCGCATGTGTGACGTAAGAACAAAGGGGTCGCCAGGGGGCGTGGCCCGGTGCGTGTGTGTGTGAGTGTTAAATCTTTTATAGTTCGATGCATTAAGTAATTTAGTATTACACATTGCATTTGACAGAGAAAATACGCGTACCAGAGTCCGAAACTGCTTTAACGTTACAGTAGTTAGAGTTACGACTGGAGATAAATTGATAGGCTTTAGAATGCTGTAATAGCTGAAAAATAAATATTGAAATTTAATACATTTTATTCCTTAGTATTTAAAACTATGAAGCCACTTCCAAGGGTTGTATGATTAATAACAATAAGATTATTAACTTACACAATACAAAGAGTAATTAAATAACCTCACCCTAAATATTGAAATAATAAATGCATAATTATATAAAGGAGGGCAATCTTATAAAATTGAGTAAAGTTGTAGTATCTTACTAGTTTTTAATAATATATATTAATAATAATCAAGTGTTATCTGGTTGTAATCAAGTGCTGGTATTTTAATATAATATTCAAATGACTGATAGTGTGGAATCCTAATAGCGCAGTGCCAAGTGCGAGCGTAGATCAGAATTAATTATACGACACACGCATACAGATGTACTTATGTATAATAAATATTTATTGCACAAGGTACATATTTGCATTATGTTTTTTTCCTTTAATTTTGTATTCATAATTATTATTAGAGTCATAAATTCATTATAAAATATGTATATATATATGTCAAAAAGAAATTGTAGAAAAAAAATGTTATAATAAAGTCTAGAATCTAGATCTTTCATGTTTTTAGATGTCTCTGTTAATATGGAATTTAATATTAATTATAACATCGCAAAGCGTGTAATTAAATTTAGGTAGAACTTAAAACAGTATTATTTTTAGCTACGCCGTAGCACAGCTACGATGGTAGACTCTAAAAGCAATTAATAGTATAACTGTCTAAAGAAAAACCTAAATGAAATAGATGTAATTATGAAAAAAAACATTAGTACGTAGATGAAATTTATTAATATTAAATATCTTTTAAACCTAAAACTAATCAGCCATGATTAGATTAGTGCTGGTAGAGTCGTATGTCGGCATGTATCCCGTTTATGTCCACGTACAATGCACTATAAAGGCCAGAGCTCGATAAAGGCACTTCCCACTTATTTCATTTACAATTCATTTGATGTACTTAGTTAAGGGCCTTTGATGGACGCTAGGGTTGAACTAAACTGAATTATATTAGCTGCTATTAAAATGTTTGATATTTAATAAATTGGATTAAATGATACGTTTTGTAAATTTTACATTTGATCTTTTTAGTGTTTATGCTCATATAAAAAAAAATGCCATAAATAAAATGGTTGTCAAAAAAAATAGATTAAAAAATATATATATTATTATTAGCTCATATGAGACAACCCTATGGTCGTTTAGGAGTAAGGTTACGGAACAAGTGGTTTCAGTAAATACGTTTTCTTATTCTGCCAACCCCTCCCCCCGCACACCTCCTCCCCGCCTACCCTACACGTACAGGCCATGATAAGTGTTAATGGATATTTGTGTTTCTAATTAGAATAAATTGGGGTTTTTTTGGGGAAACCCTCCCAGCGGTGCTGTAGAAATATTTTGATTCGTATTGAAATATAGATATTGTTTGTTTTTGACTACTGATATTTATGAAAGGTGTAATACGTATAATAATCATCTGTATTATCATAATTACATTAAATTTACCAAATAAATGTTTATAGACTGTTTTGTTCGTAATTTCAATGTCAAGTAGATTATATTACCTAAGTCTTATCGTACTTATCACATTAAAGAGCCAGCATTTATTTCCACAATAGGAATGCATTATCTCAAATATCAAACAGACGGCGCCATCTTGAATTAGCTTACATCCAATACATTCAATCCGAAAGTCAATCGCACTATCACCTCGAGTGGCTATCCGCTGGGTCACTACAACGCGATTCATAGGCAGAAGCGGTTTTGGTTCAAATATTAAAGACGTTCATGATTATTAAAGATGATTATTACTACTTCTCTACAGTAGCAATAGGCCAAAATTTTAAGAATCGTCATTATAGATAAAATCATTCATGTTAAGGAACAATATTGAATAAAAAAAAAATTAGTGAAAAAATGTTTTATATAATGTCAAAATGAATTACAATTGATTTTGGAAAAATGTCACTCCAGATCAGATATTAGTATTTCTTAATGTAACAATTATAAAATAACCTCCAATTTAGTAAATTAAACTAGTCTTATAGACCGTTGTTTTTCCTCACTTGTACCACACACAGTTCAACTTTTCCAGTTAATTCATTGACAGCGTTGAAAGCGTTTGCTGGTTTATTTATTAAACGAATTCAGATCACTCACTGCTTAATTGTACGTTTAAATATACAAAAGATCCTCCTAATGTAATTTGCTATTACAATTATTTCAAATAAAATAAAAATCACAGATATATTGTCCGAGATCCTGCTTCTAGTTCCAATGAGAGCTATCTGGAGAAGGCTTCTTTTATGTACAGAAAAGTCAAATCGAGTAATCTGTTTAGGAGCTATGATGGCACGGAAATACTTATTACATAGATATGTTAATCTCATAATACTTCTTTTTCGTAAGAGGTTAAAAGAAGCATATTCATATAATATTGTGTCTATATTAATAACTTATACACTATTCAATTCCACATTTCTTTTCAGGCTGCTGAATACTGCATTGTTATAAATACTTGTAGTTAATAGAATATTCTGTTTGCTTTTTTATTTTCTACATTTTTAATTAATTATATAGATTTTTGGATTTACCTACAAATTTTAGCTAACATTACATCATAAAAATATATCACCATTTATAAAATACCGTGCTAGAGAATTTGAATTATGCAACAGTTGATCATTTTTCTTGTCTGTTGGATAGAATCCGACCGATATCCGACGGTTATCCGACGCGGATATAAATCACTTGTTATAGTTCCGAATATCGCTTTCGATGGATTCAAGCGGAATTTATGGAACTTTTAGTTTACGTTACGCTTTAGTTTACGGTTTTTGACTCAGTGAGTTCTGATTAAAAGTATTTAGAGTTTTGAAATATTAACTTTAAATTCATTTAGTCTAAATACAGTAGTTGTTAATTTATAATTTTCTTATTTTCCTTAAACTGCGTTCAGATTATCAATTATTAATTGTCTTTACATCATATATTTATAAAAATGTAAAATCAAAATTGTCAACAAAAGTAGGATTCCACCCTACGATGTGTAGGATACGGTTCCGTAGGTCGGCACATTGAGCTACCGTGTCACTACTCGGCTTGATGAATCTGTCATTCTGTATATAATTTACTATGATACCCTTATTCTTATCGCTATTACACACCACCTTTTAGTACATGAAAAATTTATATTCCGTAAAATAAGGAAGAAAAACTGACGATATAAATATTAAAACACACCATTCTACTAAATATACAAATAACCACATTGTATAAAGAAGCAGTGAGTAGTACGTAATTTCTTAACAGTATCAGCATAATCAATCCGTCCCTAAATCACGCTTCCTCACATAAATCAACGCGATCACTCCGAGAGAAATCGAGAACCCATGTAAATGTTTTGAATAAAATGTTTTATTGAAGATTGTTTAAGTAATTCCCTGTTTCAAAAAATACTATTCCTTTAAAGCTGGAACTTCCAATCCGCAAGGAAATTCTTTTGCAAATAGAAACCTTTTTCCTTATGGAAATACTTCTAACATATTTTAAACAAGGATCTAGAATATAATACCCGGCAATTCGTAATTATATTAGTAAAGTCACGTTAAGTCAAGTAAGAAACTTATAAGGTTATTGTAGTATACAAGTAACGATGCATGAAATGACGATTTGTTTGATAACAAGCTCATTAATTACTCCAAAACATTAATCAATTCCTGTCATGATATACAGTTGCTTAGTTACAAAACTGAATGCACAGGTTACTTAATTTTGTTAGTTTTTGACATAAGTTTTAAATCACAACACATTTCTATTTTAAGCTAACCGTAAGCTATGTTCTCATACAACTTTGTTCTCTTAACCCAAACTTACACAAACTACACAAAGCGTTTTCACCTTCATAAGATATAATTCCAACTAACCACATGTTATCCTTCAAGTCATAATTTATTTACCAAATCAAACTAAGGAAAACACAATACACGTATATAATACTATGACTGATTTATGACTGCCGGTCATTAAGACGAATGGGGTGAGATCAATCTTCAACCCTTCCTATATTAAGGACTTGTTATGATTACACGTAAGCAATATTTATAATTCACCCGACTGGATGGAAAAGGATTATGTGTTTTTATGTTAATTACATATTTTTATTATTTTTAACGAGAATGGAAACGTAATTGGTGTGGACTACACTACGAATTTTAAGAGGATTGTCCTGTTTTTTCGAGTATATTCTTATCTCTTATTTATATTTGTAGGGTATCTTAATGACTGAAACACCGCGTAATATTGTGTTCGTGATTTAATAGGTCATTCAATCAAGTCGACGGCTCAAACCATTTATTACGCCAGGAAATATGGTTGGAAATACACTTCTTTGGTATATTATTTTTGTACTTTTAGGATAGTCCAGAGGTTTGTTTATTTGGTATTATTAGCTGACTAGGAAACTAATGAACTACTAGTTTTACTAGATCAGTTTTTCTGAATAAAACATCTTGTCTTCCCGCGAATAAGATTTCTGCAAAGCATTCGAAACGTCTGTTATATTTAGCGTTTATAATGTCAAATATAAATGCAAATATATGTAACTTCGATTCTTAAAAAAATGTTTTATTTCAGTTTAAAGAAAATAGTAATAGTGTCGTTTTTGAGAATACAAGCAATAAACTGACACTTACGGATAATGTATCTATAATTGTTCGCTTTACATTTTGATTATACATTATTAGGTAATGTGGCCCAAGCGATTTATACTAAAATATCTGATTAAATTTAGAGTCAAGAAGATTTTAAAATAACTTCTCTGTCTAATAAAAAGTATAAAAAATATTTACAAAATCCTTGCACAAATTTGTCTCGGGACAAAATTTTAAGCCTCAAAGAACATAAAGCCTGCGGGGAATTAATAAAGGCGGTCAAGTTCCGGAAATTGTCGGGCGCCATCTTGAACAGCGGAAGTACCGACACCTTCGGCATTTCGGAGCAATTCGGCCATTTTGTTCAATCCAATAAATATGGATGAAATTCAATGGGCAGGCCATTTGAAGATCCATTGTAGGGATAAGAGCTCTCGGGCTTTACTGGTTTAAACTGTGCTCATAACTGAATCATAATTTATTTTCTTACTACGGCGTAACATGTGCTACGTGATACGTTGGTAACTACATTACTACATTTTAGAAAGCACTTCTCTCATATAAAACCTGATGTTACAGCTTTGATAAACGCCAAACTATCTTCATACATTTTTTTCTAGATGAAGGTGTGGGAATATCCTTGTATATACACACGAACAATCGCACACACATGAGCGACAGCTTCTTGGACTAATTTCCATTTTAACGGAAAAAATATTTTTCCTAAAGTTATATTAATAGGTATAACAATAGTAATTCTAATGACACTACCTTCTACAAGTGAATTGTTATGTCTTGTATAATTAATAGTGAAACAAAGACCGGTCAAGTGAATCTCGGTGCTTCTCATACATATGTAGGCATTGCCGAGACATCTAGGTTTACGACCGGACTGGTACACCGGTGGTTTTAATTACCGTTTTTGAGTAGTATATACGGACCAATACACTAATGGTTTCAAGTACCGTTTTTGAGTAAAATATAAACAGGATGTTGTTTTTACAAGCTTTAAGATTCAGTTTCCAAGATTATTTGATTTCCTCAAAAGCTATGTACCTACTAACTTTATAAATATCATATCATTGTTAAAATAAAATTGTTTGTATTAGTTTATACTTTTAATTTTACCTTGAGGTATACGTTACACATTTATATGTGTAACGTATACCTGTCTTAAGACAGGGAATAAATTTTTATCCACCATAAAATATCAGTAGATTAAATAGAACTATTAATATTTCTATAAATGTTCTGTTCATTTCTTTCTAAAGCGAACTTTAGTTCTGAGCACCGCTGATGGAAACGAAGGCATTTTAAAATTAGAGGAAGATGCCAACACTTGAACTCCGCTTGTTAAAACTTTAGAAACTTTTTAAAGGGAATTTTAAAGGAAATTAAAATAGGATTTACAAATTACAGACGCCTGCAGCTATTTACGGATTCCCTAAAAGTTTTTGTAATTTAAAACAAATCTGTGAAGTTTTAGATTTTGGTCACCATTGGTACGGACAAAAAGCATTTCATAATTCAAAATAACAAGGAAATATACGACAGTAAATAATATATGGTTTGTATTATTCATCATATCATTATTTCGATATTTCGGCATTATTGCGAAAGATCACGTTGTTAATATTACGTAGAATATAGCTTAAATAAGCATGTTAGTTTAAAAATACTTCATAGTAATAATTCTATAAGTTAGTTTTAAACAAAACTTTAAGGTCTTTCAAAAAGAATTCTTCAATTTTCTTTAGCGAGCTAAATGACGTCACGCATCGGGTAGCCATTTTCTTTTTGCGCTCTAACTCCCTCGTTCTTAAGGCGTTAGCACACTATTAGGACAATTCTGACTTATTGCTCACCATCTGCTTTAATAGTTACGCCACAAACTATGGGATGAGGCGGACGGATCGTGAATGTATAAAACGCTTTACAAACCCTGTGTTTTTTTTACTATAAACATCATATTTAAATAAACAGGTTAGTAGCAGTAATCAAGTTTAAACGTGAGTAAGTTTCCAACTTATATAATAACTCTCAGTGCGCTGTTATTTATATGATAGATTGTTGGATTAGTAACGAATAACTGTTTTATAAGCCAAAGCTATTGGGTTCCATTTTCAGGTAGGACAATCCTTAATACACTTTGATTATTTCTTAGCAGTAAATATTATTTATCTAAAATATAAAGATTTTATCATTAAAACGCTTCCGCTTATGACTCTCTTTCCTGCTGGTAATGCACTGAAAGGGTGGATCGGATCGTGACATCCTCGCAAATCCGCAACAAGTGACGATTTATTATAAAAATTCTCCTCTTTCCGGACACGTTGTTTCCTGAGATGAAGATAGCATTTTATTTTACTTTTCTCTTGCATTTAAAATAGTGATTTGTCAGTATTGCAAAAGATACGATGAATGTTCCTGAGATAGGTTTTATTTTGCTCCTTGATACATTTTTAACCCCCGACTCAAAAAAAGGGATGTTATAAGTTTGACCTGTCTATCTGTGTATCTGTGTGTCTGTCTGTGTCATTCTAGCAGCCAAACGCGTGGACGGATTTGATTACGGTTTTTTTTAATCGAAGACCTGGTTCATCGAGATGGTTCTTAGATATGTTTGGTCGAAATAGAAACAGTCGGCTCCAAGATATTGAAGTTTTATTGGTGTGGTTGAAAGGCTCTTATGCAATTTTGGTAGAAATACTTAAACAATTGAAAATTTGTGTGTAGCTTCATTTAGTACAATAATGAAACCAGTAACATAACTTTAAAAAGCAGATAAAAAATTCAATGTAAAATTAAAAAAAAACCGATATAAAAATACCTCTAAAAAGTATAAAAATAAAAGTATTAAGTACTTATTGAAGTCTTTGCGTCGGGGGACCGTTTAATGAAGGAAGAAATTAAAATGCAAGTAAGTTACCAAGACAAACAACCAAATTACGATATCGAATACTATAGTCTAAGTCCTCAATTATTAACTGCGTAAAATAGACACCATCGAAAACGTACGTACAACGGTCCCCCTGACGCAACAGCTTCAATAAGTACATAGTAATATCATTTTTATACTTTTTAGATGTCTTTTTGTATCGGGACTTTTTTAAATTTTAAATAACTTTTTTAATATTATTTATAGTCTTGTATTTAAAAATTAACATTGTGTTAACATTTTTATGTAAGGTAGAAATAAAATTTGCGATATGTATGTATGTAAGTTTATTAAATTAATTTAAATCTCTAGTTATTATTATCTATACTCTACTAATTAATATTCAAAATGATAAAAAAATAAAAATCAAGGCTTAAATTAAATTAAATTAATTAATTAATTTCAATTAATTTAAATTCATTTAAAGTTTTTTTTTAAATAATATTTAAAAAAAACTTTAAATGTTTACTAACATTTTTAAATTAATTTAGAATGTAAGAAAAATTTCCCGATGCGGTCACAGGTTGTAAATCTATTATTTTACTTTACTCAATAGTTTCAAAATTATAATTAATACCTTTAAATAGTAATGATGAAAGAATATTGAATCGAATATTAACTCCTTAGAAATGATTTCGTATCTTTTGAGGAAAATTCTAACAAAATGAACTTCCAACCCTTGGTTTTGTTAATTTCATTGCTTCGAAGAACATTCGGTTAAAATAAAATGGCTCATAACTGAATCAACTAGCGACGGAAAGTGATTTATACTTCCGACGAAGCTGCGTTTGGACGAGACAGTAACTTGCTGACAGTTTGTTAGTATCATGCCTCCAATGTATTATTCATTAATATTATATGTTTATAAATAAATAAATCCTTAATAATCAATTTAAGTTGTATACTCTTTGGAAGAAATAAAAATGAAGAAGAAGTAATAAAAAATAATAATTTGTTCAAGAATAACGTAAATAAATTTCTATTTCTGACATTATTACACCAGTACTAGTAGTACTGGTACTGTTATACTGATGTAGTAGCACGATAGTAGAGTATATTAGTACTGTCACCAGCTGTTGTGCCTTACTAAAACGTTCCTAATAATCAAATTAGCCTGTGCGAGACGTCTTAAGGCGACAGATTTGTAGTCAAAGGCGGCTAATCGGATTTGGCGGCGAGGTCCAGCTTTTATTTGCATTCATATTTCTATCTAGAAATATTATGAACATTTACAACTCTCTAAAGTATTATGAACATATAATATTCTCTAAAGTATTATGAACATATAATATGATTTAAAAATGTCATGAAACATGAACATTTTTGACATTTTGGAAACAGCAGTATCAGCAATGATTATAAAAAAATATGTAAAGATAAATGACCTATATAACATTTTATAGTAATATTTTATATTCCGTTCCGTTTATAAAATATTTATTATTATGTATTTCTTATTGTATATTTATAATGAAGTAAACAATCAAATTGTCTATCAGATGGTAAGTGGTGTCGGTGGGTTAGGCACCCTTAGGGGAAGGTTGAAGGAGATAAGCTAAAAGCGTGGTAGGAAAGAGGAAGCCCTTGAATGTTATGAAAAATAAATCGAACCTCAGAAATATATAGATAATGAAATTATGAAGTCAAAGTCAGTCAGTTTTTATTTCAAATAGCACTATACAATATACATTGCACTTAAGAAGTCAAACTCTAGTACTAAAAGGTGTCCGTGGAGAAGAATGGGTAAGAAACTCCATACGTTTTAAAATATCTATAGGTACTAATATTAAAAATTAGATAAGATTTATTTTTTATAATATTAACTCGAAAATTTGTCCATCCATTTTAATAGTTCATAAATAATTAGAAATGTACAATATCCTTGTATATACTTGTTTAAAATCGGATAATTAGTAAAATTAAATTTTAAAAGAACTCTCCATTTTTATGTATAATGTAAAAAATAATGATGCATGCCTTATTTATTGGTGTGTACTGGAATTTAAAGTTAATAAATAAAATTACGAAAAATAGATCTGCCATATATCAGAAGTTACATTAAGTGTTAAAAAAATAAATTTAGTTTCTGAACAAGAAATATCTGTAGGTACCAAGAAATAAATATAACCAATACGATTTCCAAACCATCCGAAGTCCAAGTCTGACATATCAAAGCGAATAACGGACAATAATAGGTTATGCTCTCCACATCGCACCCAATTTCATGCATAAAACAAAATGGGAACAAAGATAGAAGGGCAATGAGAGAGCCGTCAAACGCACACAACGGAAATTGCGAGCGCCATCTTGTGCCGCCAAATTATCTGTTTACAGAATGTAGAATAGAATTTTATGCACACAATATACAGATAATTATTGTGGAAGGGTGTTTGGTTTGTTTTATTATTATGTACGACCTTTTTGCTCTGTGTAAAAGAAATGGGATGGTTTTATTTTGCGTATTGTTGATAAAACTATTAATAAAAAGGGGCAAACTGTGAATTGTTTAATATTTAAATGGAATGTATGGTCATATTAGAGTTTGAATTTAAGAAATATAGGATAACATCTATAATTATTAAAAATATCTTCTAATGACGTACGTTCAACATCGATAATTTAATTAACCAGCTCTGGACTCAACCTCAGTATTGATCTCATTTAACATCTTAATTAATTTCCTCTAACTACAAATGTAATCCGATTTATGGTTAGCAAAAAATAACATTGGAATTGGTAATCTTTTTAATCTTTAATGAAACACTAATTGCTTACAGAAACATATCCATTAAAAAATTTAAAAATTCTGTACATGTCATGGAAAATTGGTGATATTTTTAATCATTAATCGAACTCTAATTGTATAAAAAATATACATTCTTTTAAAAGTAAAAAAAAGTTGTATATGCTATGGAAAATTGGTGATATTTTTAATCTTTAATCGAACTCTAATTGCATACAAAAATATACCCATTTAAAAGTTAAAAAAAGTTGTATATGTTATGGAAAATTAGTGGTATTTTTAATCTCGATCATTCAGTCCAATTGTATGCAAAAAATATCGAATTATATGTAAAATAGGTGGTATATATAATGGAATGTGATATTTTGAATTGTAGTTAAAGTCAAATTACATACAAAAATATACATTAATTTAAAAATTTGTATATGTTATGGAAAATTGGAGATTTTTTTTTAAATATATCCCTTTAAAAGAAAAAAAGGTTGTATACGTCATGAAATGTGATATTTTTAAACTTGAATTAAATTCAAAACGCATTTTAAAAAAATCGATCGGAAATATGTTGTGGAAAATTAGTGAACTTATAAGGGTGGTATATGTTTAAATGTTTTGTAAAGTATTTGTCAGGCTATCATTAAGTATGTCGCGGTCCTGTGGTTTGTGGGTGTCTGTGCGATTCTGATAGTGCGCTTCGCCGGGCCCGCTCAATACAACGGAACATGATACATGCCCTCGGTAATAACATTAATGTCATATACATTTTTATTTGCCGTTATAAATAATTTGATGAACATTTGACGCTTGTGAAAAGAGTTTAAAATACGAAATATATTAAATGTACGTCTTCAATGTTTTAGTTTTTTGTCAACTTAGCATTCATAGGATTTTTACAAGGCTGTAATGTAATATATATGAAATATAAAGGGTCTGTGTGTTTGTTTGTATTATACAAATTTGGCCTGTAGATGTTCATCTGCAGCTCACACACGTCGTCACCCTGTAGGTCCCGTTTTTATCAGGATGCGGGGGAAAGTTTTATGTATTTTATATCCCGATATAAACAATTTAGAGTATCCCTATTTCGATAAAATTTATGGGCATTTCAAATGGGATAGACGTTCTATTTGTATGTATAACTCCTCATAATCAGTTATCCTAGACTTTAGGTGAGATTTTCTTGTATAAATATAATTGGTTTCTCCAAAACGGTTTTCACGACATTTGTGCAAATGATTTCGGGGGCAATGAATCCATCTAGTTAGGTTTACTTTGTCTTAGGTTGTCTTCTGTCAGTAAAAATGCTTCAATGTTATTTGAATACGAAGGTAATAATATAGACGAAGTAATTCTGGCTGTCCGGATGTCTCCGAACCAATCATTATTAAATTATTCTTTTGTGAATAAAACTATTATAAGAAGCTTTTATATTAACGTATACTATTCGTAATTAAGTAAATATTCTAGAAAAACATGAGAACAAATGTTTGAAAATATAGAAAAAGTATATTCATATTTTATTAGTATGTAATTCGTATCTAAATATAATTTCCAAAATACACGATTTATCAAAAAAAAAAAAACTTCATGTATTATGAAATTAACTCAAAACAGTGTAAATCCTCGGTCGTCACAGAATCTTTAAATGAGTTTAGAGATTCAATCATTAAGAAATCTTTCTTGTCAACAAAAACATATTCTGACATATCGTGGAATATCAAAAATGCTTCTAAAGTATGGCGTCGTAATTGCCTAGAGTTATTATAGAAAAAAGCAAAAGAAGCTATAATATATTTGTCTCTCTTTCTGGCATGTGTGATTAGACAAAGATTAGTATCGGTCTCTTATCTTGACTCTTTATCAGACACTGACAGTCATAGGCCTGCCTATGGCTCACCCATTCTGTGTAGAATAATTCTATGGGTAATTATTTATGAGGTAGACAATAAATAATCCAACAAGAGAACGAGATTATTTAGACAAGAGCTTCAGCTGCAGAAAAGTTTGCCGTTCTTGCGAAGGTCCGACAGTACTTTACACCGGAACAGCTACTTGTATTATACAAAGACTCATCTTGCGGTTCTGGATTCAATTGAGAGGCGAGCAAAGAGGCTTATTGGTGACCCTAAATTGGTTGACGTCAACCTCCACAGCCTTGAACACAGGCGTAGAATTGCTAGCCTCTCAGTATTCTATAGGATACATTTTGGTGAGTGTGCGCAGGAGTTACACGAGTTGTGGATATTCCACCTGTCCGAACGAAGCGCTATGCCTTTTTAGTGCGTACGGCGAAGGACTGGAAAAATTTGCCTGCGTCGGTATTTCCGGCCAAATATAATGTGGGTGTCTTCAAGAGAAGAGTGAATAGGTTGCTAGGGTAATGCGCCTTACCACCTAAGACTACATTAGACTTACTATCAGGTGGAATGTAGTAAAGCATTAACTTAGTTTTGTAAAAAAAAAGACAAGAGAAAGAGAAATATCGTTTATATAAAATTTGGGTGTGGAAATGGTGTAAAATAATAATTTTCTCTTTTTTTATAAACCGTTTCTTATTTTAATCTTCATATGACAGATTTACTCCTTCTCTTTCCATAGTCAGTATAGCTGTAAATCACTTAAACACACATTAATTTATTTGCAGATAACTTTGGATGAACTTTAAAATAATATAAAAAATAGAGAATATGTATATATATATATATATTTTTCAAAAACACAGGAATAATGCCAAGTGATGTTCAAAAGTAGACAGTCTATAACGTTAGAACCTCACCACAATGTAGGATTCTGCTGTCAGTAAAATTTAGAAAGGTGGAGAATATAAAAACAATAATAAAATATTATGAATTCATCAAACTCAATATCATATATATGAATGAGATTATTGCATTAAGTACTCAATTTATCCTCAAAACAAATATTATTTTATTTAAAATTAAGTAAAATTACATAACACAATTCATTCAGACAATGAAATAAAAGTAATAAAATCGTCGTTTGTTCAAATATGTACCATTACGAGTTCATTTCACGTTGTCATAGCAACGACACGTCGCGTCTAGTGACGACGATACGATTTATCGATAATTTATAATATATATATATATCGATTTTACTATTAATTAATTGGAACCTGAAATAAGGTTATTTAATAAAACAATATAATTATTTTTTTTCCATTTGACCATTTAGGAAAAGTAAAAGAGACCCAGTTTTAACTTGCTATAATAATAACGTTTGACATTATTAAAGAATAACGATAAACTATTAATTTCATACACAAAATATGGTAGTGTTGTTTGGACAGTTCCGGATGTTAATTCAAAAGTGGATTGTGGTGTCAAGCTTACATCCGACGATACACACAGACCGACATACCATATCATAACAAGGATCTTACTTTGAATTGCCTTATATTACTAAATGGTATATTATATTTGATTCATTTTAATATTACTTTGTTTTATTAATTGTTCAATATTTTAAATTTTTACTAAGGATAATGCTTTTATTGAATATTATTTCAGTAAGGTATATAAAGTCTCCCTATATCTGTCAGTTCTCTTATTTTTATTGTTTGCTAAGAATTTCAGCTGTGGTACCTTTTTGTATTCTAATTTATTATTTTATCTATTTCAAAAGTCAAAAAAGAGTTATTGTGTTCACTTAAATATAAATTGTAAAAAAACCTCCAACTTATGTGATATTACCTAATTATTTAATAAACACAATATACTGAAAATAAAAAACGATCAAAATTCAACTTCAACACAAAATTCCCCTTTCATTATCGAATTACAAGAAAGAGTTATCGACTCCTCTCACGTCCCTACGCTGTCTTAAAAACGTCAAGCATTTCTGGAATTTTGATCTGCCCTGCCTCTAATATTTGTCGTTGCCACCGCACAGCATATTAAGAGCCCAGCATTCTTTCTCCGTAGGTATTGAACGATCTTTAGAACAATAAAGTGGGAATAATGGAAGTAGGTTACCCTTCGATTTAAAATGCCTTCCCGTTATTTCAGATGGCGGTAATTTTGCGCATAGTTCATTCATTTTTACGTTGAGTGCCGGAGTTTAAAGCATCTCAAATTGACTGTGAAATACTCTTAGAGTTCGTGTAAGAAAAATTTATGATAAGTGCTACATACTGATATAGTTATTAGGGTCCTGTTGTACTTTAGGTTCAGTGTAATATTAAAACGCAATACAAATCATATCATGGTTATTGCTTTACTAAATATATAAGGTATTTAAAATATAAAAATTGTTGAAACTACATAATTATTCAAACTGGCAATACCCTTAACATTGCTCATATTGTGCACAAAACTACTTTTTTATAAAAATAATGATAGAAATAGTAATGTGCAATGGTTATTGCATATTAACAATAGTTATCGATAACTTCTTTAACAACTAATAATAATTGTGTAATCTTTTACGATGTATATTTGAGACTCGGTCTAAGTCCAGCTGCAGACGAGATAAAGATGTCTGATCGTAGTGCCTCTGACTTCTGAGTACATCTCTAGTAGTGCTCCTATAGTAGTACCTCTACAGAAATTCAGAGTTAGACGTTTCTCCTCGGTACATGAACATTATTATTGCTGTGACTATAAATCGTATCATGAGAAGATATTACAGATATTAGTTTTATATTTTATAAGTATCACATTTTTTATGTTATAAATTTTTGTATTATGTAATGAAATATGGTTGTAAAAAAATACTTTATGAATAACCCTATCATTTTCGGGGATAAAAAATGTTACACATTATTTAAAACCCGTCAAGGTAGCAAGGGTAGAGAGATTAATCTTCAAATCGTCAAAATCTTCACCCATCCATCCATCCATCCATCCATCCATCCGTCTATCCTTCAAATGTTCAAATGATTCTATATCTAATATGTTCTATACATTATGAATTGTAAATCTAAATCTACTTATGATCATATTGAAGCAAAGAACTATAATAAATAACCAATTTAGTTATTATTGAAAGCAATAACAAAAGAAGATTACATTAAGCATAAGTCGAAACAAATATTAATATTAAAGATATGACTAGGGGTTAATACATGACCATTGGAGAAGTCGTTTAAATAATTCATTACACAAAAAGTACTGTACCGGTTTTGATTAAATTTTGTGATGTGATAGATTATTATTGGAATCAATATTCAGATGGTGTACGGAAAAGCTGGTTACTGTTATAGTTAAAACAAGAAATGTATGGTTTTGTATTTTTTTTTATGATAGAAGAAGCTATAACATCAAATCGCTGGATAAGTTTCAAACATCTTTATAAAAGCTGATTTCTCCGGAGACCGGAAATATACATATTTTTATATTGATAAAGAAAGCAATTTAATATACATATTAGACTTTAAACAAATTATTTCCATTACGTTCTTCGTAAAATTTCACTAATTCGGTAATTACCAATTACCAGAATATTACATATTTCTAGCGAAACTTTAATTATATCAAATGAAATCAAATATTTTAAAAAGAATATAAGTATTTAACTTATAAAAATATTGTATTTTATGAATGTATTGTTAAAATAAATGTTGAATTATACTTTAAAATAATGGTATTTTGGTTATCATATTTTTAACAATATTATTTGTAATTCGTAATATTATATGATTACTTTGTCTATTTTATTCTAAAAGTAAACGACTTAGTTATTAATGACCAAAAAGCGGTTCTTACTTAGAAATTTGAAATAATAGGTAAGTCGTAAAATATCTTGTAACAATAACGAAACATAAGCTTATCAAAAATAAGCGATTTTGAATCTTATGACTATAAATATAAAAAGTATAATTGCAATATGTATAAACAGGTAGTTACTTATTATTATTTTTACTAATAATAAGTAATGAGGGGGTATTTGTAAAGTTAAATCATTCGTGTTACTTTGCGGCGTAGGAGCGGCCGTTGAAAAAAAATATGCTAAAATAAATACTTTTAATAATACGTTTAGAATACGTTTAGTGCTGTTATGGCTAAAATGGATAAATATTACTATTCTGATGCTGTGTATGAGCTGGTGAGTGAATAATTAAATTATTATTTTATCACCAGTTTTGATAACTACATATTTGAGATGATTTCTTTGAATCTCAGTGTGTGTTATAGTTACGGTTTTCGGGATTTCATTATTGATTGATTCATTCATGTATCTATGGATAGTTTTTACTACAATTTTAACTGTAAATAGATAAGATACCGATTTGATTTGAAATATATTTATTATTTTTATAAGATGTCTCAAATGTATGGTTTGGCGGGATTTTTCTTAATATTTATTAATTACAATGAAAAACATTATACATTATAAAGCTTAATGTTTAAGTAATGATAGTCGAAACCTGTAATTAATTGTAAACAAATATTATTGTAATTTTCTTGTATGTTGCAGGAATTAAATCTGCACAACGTGCGACGAGAGCTGATCTCCATGCTGGAAGTCTTTGAAGAGACTGACTGCTCAGATTGTTTCCAGATCAAATGTAAATGCGTCAAAGTACCAAAAACCACGAGCAAAACATCTGAAAGTGGAAACAGCCATTCCAGCAAGAAAGAACCGGATGATGAGAATAAAGAAGCACCG